>CM062198.1:21790000-23097500 GCA_031216445.1 Lateolabrax maculatus
GACTATCCATAATTGTAGGGGAGCGGAGACAGTGGGGATGCATATTTCCTCAATGTCCAGATGGGGCTGAATTGTCCACAAAAAAAATAGCTTGTGTTTAAATAAATTAAATTTTGACATTAGATATTTTGGAAGAAACAAAGAGGAACAAATCAGATGAATCTACATATAACAAAATATTTCATTCATAAACTGATGTTTGTGTGAACACCTAATCCCTCATGACCTCATGAGAAATCGAATCAAGCTACACATGAATAACTATTCTGCAATCTGTAATAATTTACTGTCCCGCTGCTCTACCTCTGAACACTTTTGAAACCTACATATTAGTGTTGTGTGGTAGAGTCTGGTTTGCTTTCATGTGCGTATATTCCAGCTGCATCTTGAATCAAATTGTTGATTTCCAGCTTCCTGTCTTGATAGTCTGAAATGTAAGAGTGATTACAGTCTCTGAAATGCCATAAATAGCAGTTGTGACGCACATTCTCTGTCAAATGTCCATTTCATGTGACAAGCAGTTTAAACTGTTTTTCCTGTTCAGAACATCAAATTACTGTATTGGATGAATTATAGAAGAATTATAGAAGACAGAACTATGACTATACTAACTATGACATTACAATTCAGATCTTTTACTTAAGTAAAAATAGTAATACTGCAATATATAAAAATACCCCATTACAAGTGAAAGTCCTGTATTAAAAATGTAACTGATTGCATTGAAGTGTAAGTAGCATTTTACCATTGTAGCTGGTTAAGGTGAAGCTAAATTTAACTATTGCACATACTATTGGGTAGTTTAATCTACAACAATGCATCATATTTTACAAACTCATCATATGTTTTGCATGTTAAGTCTTAAATTATTAACTAATTACAAGAATTGGAGTAAAAAGTACAAAGTTTTCCATTGTTGTGGAATTGAAGTATGAAGTGTAGCAATGAAATGGAAATATACAAGTACAAGTACCTCAGATTGTATTTATGTACAGTACTTGGGTAAAAGTACTGATTTACATTCCACCACTGCTGGAGAAAACAGGATTAACAGCTTCTCACGCTGCCAGTGACAGTGTTATGTGAAACAAGACAGCCTTGCAGCCCCCTGCAATCAGAGGTCAGCTCCACTCAACCCAAATTTAAAGTTAAAAGAAGGATGGATCATAAAGAGTAATTTATTTTTCAGTATTTTCATTCATGATTCTCTTGCAGAGACATGTGACTTTCCACAGGGAATCTCAAAGTTCCTGCCAGATCAACTGTTAATGTGAGGTTACCGTAAAAGTGGACAGCTGGAGCACATCTGTCACAATGATGCAACATAACGCACCAGTGAGTTGTGTCGCTGTTAGGCCGCACCATTCCTGTCAGTGAATCAATTTATCGTGCAAATGGAAAACCCTAACAGCATCTGACCTTTCTCAACTGCCAGTAATTGCAGGCGATTTATATTAGTCAAACACAATTTACTGAAAGAGCAGGAGATGCTGAGACAACTAAGAGCAAGTTTATTCCCTCACTCTGCGGGCCATTTATTGCAGCATTTCTTGAGGTCATTTCAAAGGAAAAACATTTATGTTTTTAACCTTTTATGATTTCAGTTTCCATTAGTACAATATTAACAGGAAACATACATCCTACATGCTCTCATACCTTCATTAGTAAGAGCTTTTACTGCACAGATATTCAAATGAAAGCCTGTATGCTCTCAGTGTAATCACTGGGACTAAATAAGATGATAAAAAGGTGTTTCCCTCCAGGTGAAATTCAATCAAACATATTGCAATCAAAATGCAAATGAGCACTGTATATGAATCTGTACCTAATTTCTACACCTCCGTTATGTTTAGAGATGCAACAAATCAATCAAATGAGCAATGAACTGCCAATGAGAGTCTTCCTCAGCCTCTGAGTAGATCCATATCACAAGAAATACAAATTGGATTTCATGCCTAAACTCACAAGAGATGGAGATGCTCAAACTGATTAAATATGCTTCACATCAGAACAGTTAGTGGTTTATAACACTGGAAAAGAGATGTAGGCACTTAAATTGTCACTTTTAAGAAGCAGGTAGTTATGGACGGTGGTCATGGCATTGAAGTCCTTCCAAGGAGGCAGATTTGTGTCTACAAAGTGATTTAGCAGCATGACATAACTGTTGATCGAGTTTTGGGATGATCAATTGATGAAATAATATAAACAGTGAACCTGCTCTGTGTGAAGGTAACACAATCCACCCACTAAGAAGCTCTCATACTCACTAATTAACACGTTTTACCTCATTTGTATAATCCATAAAAATGGATTCAGATTGAGTCTTCCTGTCACAGTGCAGGGTGTGGCGAGGCAAGTGAGACTCTGTGAAGGTAATGTTACCGCTCCTGGCCAAGAAAAAGCCCGGCACATAACCCCCTTGATCTGATTTATCAGAAATGTCTTGCAGCAGTACTGATACACAAGCCTCAACAGTTACAGATGGGAAACCTGTCAAGTTTGGAGCCAAAGTGAAACTACGCGATCTTAAAACAAGCTTAAAATAGCCGAAGCTGTGGGGAAACACAGAACAGAGGGAGGAGGGATTAGGAAAAACACTCGTCTGTGCTGGTAACTGAGCAATGGAAAACCGGCAGGCCTCCTGGGGAAAACCGGCCACTGCACCACTGTTCTTGTCCCTGAGTGTCCTTCCATATGTGTGGAATTATCTCTCATTTCCCAAGCTACTTGAAGTGATTGGAAATCTCACCCCCATTTCTCCCTGTGGCCTTGCATCCCAAGTTGGCCAGCTGAACCATCCGTGTTCTCTGAGGATCTGTTGGGACACATCAAGGCTAAAGTTGGAGGTTCATTACCTCCCAAACGTAACGCTTGACCCCATGTCACAAGCTAATCCTTTCCCTTCTGCTCTCTCATCTCCCTCAGGGTCCTCTTCAGTGTACTTTTCTTTTACTTGGAGCTACGTTGTGCTTTGAATGGAAAACTTAGCTGGAGATATAAATAGCCTATATAAATGGGCAGTGGGTGCGTAGGCTATCAGCAGCATTGTCTGTATATTTCGTGAGTCATTGCACATTGAAAATGTCGAGTTGAGGGAGCATCTAGTCTTTAAACACATGTAATACTGAATAAGTAAATGTGGTTATTTTTAGATTGGACATCTTATTTCTGCTCCGATATTTTTTATTCCATTTCATGCCTGCTGGACCGGTACAGATGATAAGCAGCTGAAAATGTGGTTGTTAGTTAGTTTACTAACAGTCTACTAAATCTGACATGGGAGATAGAAATAAAATACAGCTGCTAACACAGACAAGTGTAAACTCAATATTTGTTTATACTGTGCCATAGATTATGGACAAAACATGACCACACTGTGGCAAGTCTAATACCAATTATGTAAGTACACTATGTACTTAAAAATTCTTATTTTTATACAGGATAGGGACTGTCATAACATAGCTGTATCTACATATTTGTTGGGTTAATATGCCTTGTTGACATGTTTCAGTAGGAAAAGCACACTGTTATGGCGTACTGCAACACTTGAATAGAGCAGAGCCATTGTTAATGTTATTTGCAACACCTGTGCAACGCTTTAACAGACACACAATCCTGTCATTTTATCAAGTTGTTACGGCTAATGTGGTAGCAAACAGTTACATCCAGCAGAAATTATTATCATCCCTTTCCCTGCCTTCATTAGTGGGAACTTTTATTGTACAGATATTCAAATGAAAGCCTGTATGCTCTCAGTGTAATCACTGGGACTAAATAAGATGATAAAAAGGTGTTTGCCTCCTGATGAAATTCAATCAAGCAAATTGCAATCAAAATGCAAATGAGCACTGTATATGAATCTATACCTAATCTCTACACCTCTGTAATGTGTAATATGTTTCTGGCCAGTTGGCGAATTTTTAGCTTTGGTTTGGTCTCCACAAAGAGAAAACTGGGTCTCTATCATGTTACTTGTTTGAATTTCTTCAAAGTATCTAACCTAGATGCTAACTTTGTCGGTTTGCACTCTCTTGCTGGAAATGAGGTCTACAGCTGCCAACCATAAATGGATGACAGAAATGATCTGCATCTATATGTATGCCCCAGAGTTGTCTGTGAGAGGAACTTTTTGTTGCATCACTAACAACCCTTTTTTTCTCCTCACAGTCGAGTGTGAACAATCATCCAAAAGTAATTTTGTCAAAGCAGGCTAATGGATGAATATGTAGCATCTATTCAACTTGTAAAGCTTCGTCTTTTGTTAGTGAGAGATGATTAGTTCGTTGGACGCTGCTGGGTGAGAGTCATTCAGTGGACCTTCAATTCTCGAGCTATTCATAGTGACACTTTGGTCTGAATATAGCTTTGCTCGCCTGTTGGGTCATCTGGGTCAGCATTTATAAAGCCTTAGTCACAGAGGCCGGAGCATGCTGCTAATGCAATTACAAACAGAGGACAATTTCAGGCTGTCTCATTAGATTACATGTGTTTTGGTCTATGATGTGGGAGCAAGCAAGTATAAAACAAAGAATTTCATGTAATAAATGAGTGATGACCAAATCTATCATTACAGGTATGAGAGGCTCAGCTCTACAGTAGTGAAATAGTTAAATTATGCAGTTTTAGTGCTTGCAACATGTTTTATTCTGTTGAGATTTTAAATTGGATTAAATAATATCTCAGCATTTACAGGCATGTTTCTTCCGATTTATGGTTTTACAAATTTTTTTGTAACAATTTATCATGGTTCAAAGACCAGATGCGTTTAACGTAAGTTAATGAACATGCAGCGTAGAATACGATGAAGAATTGTGGTCAAGGTTAGAGAAAAAAAAGATTTCAAGAAGTCACAATATTTTGAAAATAAAGTCAGATATTTACAATCAAAAAGTCATCTTTTTTTAAGTCAGACTGGGACCTCGAAATATTACAACTTTTTCCTCATAAAATGACAATTTTTTTCTCAGAATCTTTTTACATTTTTTCCTAACCATGGCCCTTATATTTTATTGTAGTAAATAGGCACCATTTTGAAACAAATTAACAAGTCTACAGCAATAAAAAAATGACAAAACTTAAAACATAGGTCAACATCATGTCCCAGGCTCAGGCCTAAGCATTTAACATACATTAGACATCTTGGCTAATCTAAAATATCTTGTGATTTTGCTTTGAGGTCAGTGTACATTTGAACTTTGATCCAATAACTGAAATATACATTCATTTTTAGACGTTCAAAGGCACTTAATGAATTCAGTGCCCTGAAAGCAAAATTGTTACATCGGTCCAGGTGGCTAGAGCGGTAAGCAGGACAGACAATACCATATCATCCTAATTAGATTGAAATCTTCAGGGGAACTCTTTCCTGGTTAGTTTTGCTCGGCCGTTTGGGGTTCTGGTAGGACAGTCTCACAAATACAACAATGAGGATAGTTCCTGGAATTAAAAAAAACAACAAAACACTGAGATTTTCAACAACATAAATATGTTATTGCTATTGGTCTGTTAAATATAGTGACTAGGCATAGGCACATGAAGCCTTGAAAAACCTAATGCAATCGAGTATGAGGGCCCTGCAGCAAAGACCAGCAAATACTACTTTTTTAAAGCTAGTAATGGAGCTTACTGTATAATGCATTATTAATTGCACTGGTGTTTATGATATGTTATTGTATAGCGATATCAACGGTTTTTCGTCAGCCTCTCTGCTTACCAATGACTGCAAAGGTTCCAAGCAGAATGCCCACTGCAGACTGAATAGTTGGCATGCCCTCCAGCTGCTTGGCAGCCATTTTGCAGTTCCCTCTGACGTTGCAGGGACACACTGTCACTAACAGGGGAGGAAGAAGGGAAAACAAAAACAACTCTGAGATCAGGGCTTTTTGACATCACACAACAGACTAGTTCTGCATAAACAGGAAATACAAGAAATTGAAAGAATTTGTGTTAATTTTGGGATTGGAACCCAGATTTCTTCAAAACAATTTAAGATATAACACTTTTACTCCGACCAAAAACACTGCTCAACTTATAATTAATTGAAGATTAATTTGAGGAGTTTAGAGAATAATTCATAGAAACGCTGTACAGTGACAAAACTGCAGGCAGGGAAAACCAAAGGACAGCATTGTGTACAACTATACCTATATAGTTTATCCTAACCTGTGTGTGAGAAGTTATGTCTTTTTTTATCATATGTTTAAAAGCAGAACATAATCTTAAGAGAGCTGTGTAATCACAAGCCTGGAAAAATCATTTGTAAAGCCCCATTGCATCATTATTAAACAGTGCTACTGTAGGACAAGCTGGCATACAGGGGTTGATCTCTATTGATTGTTCCTGCACTCGTGTCCCATAACCTCCCTGTGCTCGTTTTAGCTCATCAGCAAGTGAGTCGGCATTACCTGGCAAGTTTATGAAGGTACTCCTGGGAGGAGAGCTGCTGTCAGAGATGGTGAAGGGCACAGTGTAGACCTCAGGGGCCAGGTATGGGATGTTTAAGGACAGGTTGGTATGAGTATCTGAAGGGCAAAACACTTTACAGATTAAACAACAGCATTTTGTCATTTTTCTTAAGTGATGAGGTAAAGGTTGTCATAGGCAACTCCTGTCATTGTTACCAAGAAATATATATTTTTTAAAATTTTTTAATAATATTTTGATTACATTTGCTTATCATCAAAGGTCAATGTGATAATTTGCCACAGTAGCAGCATCCTGAACAAAATGTCCAGATACACTGCAGTGTAACTGCAGTCTGTTATGCTTTTGATGACATTAGAGAAAAAAAGAAGTGTGTGTGCCCGGTACTTGTACTTGTATTTGGTAGATATGAGAAACAAATGTATAATGGTGACACTGTTTTCATAATTTCTGCTCATAAGAAAAAAAGCCAGTGCTGGGGAACAATCCACTTCACCACAGATCAGAAAAGTAAATTCTGAAAGGTGTCAACTGGTACACAGTTGTATTTTACTGTGAAAAGGTCATCACGTGCACCTTTACAATATTTAACAATTTTACTACTAACCATTATCAATATTTCTACTACCAAAGGAATAGAAAACAAACAAAAACCCATCCACACAACTGCATAACTACACAACACAGACAATGAGAGAGACTCTAGAGTGTGCGACTCTATCTTATCTCTGTAAATCAGTCTAAAATACACGCCTGGCTGCATGACGTAAAAGCCCTGTCCTGTAAAAAGAAGTGTTTTATCAAGCTGTTTGAACCCTTATCTGAAAGTCTTAAACTCCACACTTGCACCTCACCGTCATTCTCCTTCATGTTCCATTTGTCAGTCAGGGACACATGAGCTGTACAGCACTTCTGTAGAGGCTGTTAATGTATTTATCTTCTATCTGCACTGTTTTGCCCCTGACATTTTCACAGGGTGGATCTGCGACCACTTACTAACCCAAACTGCTTTGGATGATTGTGGCAACAAAAAGTATGTTTACATTTCAATGCTAATAATGGGTTAGGTAGACTGGATGTATCACCCCTTTTCTCTACTGCTATGAAAACCATTAGAAGTGAACATAAGTGCTGTCTTGATAACTGACTTTCTGAATTGAAGAGGACTGTCAGTTATTTGAAAATGGTACATTTGAGTCTCTGAAAGACTTGAGATGAATGGAAACACACACACACACACACACACACACACACACACGTACACAGGTGTTCTTTTTAGGAGAGGTTGTGCTTGTGTCACACAAACTATGCGGACATTATACTGGCACAAACACACATTATTGCTACAACCATTACTGGCTGCAACCAGGTGCAAAGCATTCTCAGAGGTTCCTTTTTTTAGCCTCCATTAGCTGGCAGGAACCCAGCGGTGACGCCAAAGAAATTACACAGAAGATATAATTACAGCTGGGCTCAATCAATACCAACAGGAACAGGGGAGTGAAAGAGGGAGATAAAAAAAACCTGGAAGTGGTAGAACTGTTTGAATGACTTAATGACAGACGTTATAGCAGTAAATTGTTTGCATTAAATGAGCCCAACCCCAACAGTTTAGAACTGCAAAAGAAGGATAATTACATCATACCTCCCATCTGAGAAATTATGCAGGAAGAAAATAGAACAGGGCAATTTGCACATCTTCAGGGCCAGATCACTGTTTCTTTGACTGTACTCATGGATGGCACATCGCCTACTTTAAATCATATGAGTAAGTTAAAACAAAAGTAAATGAAAACATTTAGCACACTAGTAAACTCAGTGTCCATATGCTATGTTAAAAATCCATTATCAGTAATGTCACATAGCCTTTTAGCTGGATGACATCAACCTGTCTTCTCCAATAAATGAACGTCCTTACTCCCTATGTTATTCAATAGCAGGCTGATTCTTAGCAAAGTGGATCTGGTAGTTTATTTGAGCCATATTAGAAGACACAACTGTCCATATTATAGTAAAAAATAAATATAATAAAACATATTTGCTATAGTAATTGTGATGGATCAAGGTTTAAATGAGAGGTAACCCAGATCAAGTGTCAACACAACTCGTGTTCTGGCATTTGAGGACCAAATGTAAACCATCTCTGGCCCACACTGCATGGGCTGATAATTGCATCCATTTGGCAGCACTCTGACTGGCCCTGAGAGTATGTTGGCACCCAGGATCAGACCAGAGTATTTGGGCATAATTGAATTCTTGAAACACCTGACAGAACACCTTTATTATAAATGTGTCCATTTTGTGATTGGCTAATTAACCTCTGCCTATTAAACCTACCAAATCAATGTTGAAAAGTAGCTCCTCCAAACAATGTGGCCTTACTTGACTGTTCTCACCTTTCACAGTGAATCATAAGACTAATGCTGAGTGCAGTGGGTCGACTGGGTTCACCTAGTCTGCGTTCATCTCACCATTAATAGGTGTTAGCTTCCAGTTACGTCGGACTGTAGCGTCGCTGCGCAGGGAGAAGTTGAGTCGTCCTCCATGCTGTGGCCCATCGCTGTCCCGCGAGGCCAGTACCAGAGCTTGGTCCTCCCAGCGAGGCGTACACAGGTACTTCCAGGAATAGTCTCCAACCAGCACTGGACTGTTGTCATTCACATCCAGGATTTGGACCGTCACCAAAGTGGATGCAGATAAGGAAGAGTTTCCTAAGAGGAACACAAGAGAGGTGAAAATGCTGCAGCTTCATTGTCTTCATGTGAAAGTCGTAATTCAGTATATTCAGACAAACACAAAATTCTTCCCCTTGATTAATCTTCTCTGCTGGTTGTTTGGGTTATTTTCTGTTCTCTTGCACTCATACCATTTTCTCTTGTTCTCACTTTTTCTGTCTTTGTCTTTGTTCTGTGCCTGGACTTGTGGACTAGTATCTGTGTAAGTGCAGGCATGTGTGCTTTCTTTCATTGTTCTGTTATTTTTTTATTAGGAGGATGAGCAAAGCAATCTATAAGATTTGGAATTAAATGAAGATTATTCAATACAAAAGAAAAATGAATTGGGACTAATGACTTGTCACGTTTAAGAGAATATTTATAGAAATCCAAAGTTCAAATCATATTAATAATATTTTTCATGAAATGATGAAAGCAAGCTTACGTCCGTCCACTGCAATGACCTCCATGGTGTACGTGCTGTTCTCCTCTCTGTCCAAGGCCTGCACAGTCTTAAGTTCACCAGAATACTTCCCTATTGAAAAGTATTTCTTGGTGTCTCCTTGAAGAGAATATCTGCACAAGAAAACACACGGAACTCTTTAAAATTGAAAGTGTGACTTTGTGCCTCTCCCTTCCTGAGTTGGTGAAGTGGATAAATATTCCTAGAGTATTCATTAGTTTTTAGGCTTACCTGATTGGGTGAGAGTCAGGGTCGTAACCTCGGATGGTGGCGATCACACGTCCGGGTTCCTCGCCCTCTCTGACAGTCACCTCATAATGGCTTTGAGACAGGATTGGACCTTCATTCACATCGTCAACATAGATGGAGACTGTTGCTGTGGATGCAGGTCCGTATCGTCCACGGACCAGAGCCACTGGGTTCTGAGCACTGAGCACGAGGATGTACTCACTCTCACGTTCAAAGTCCAAGACCTGTGGTAACATACATACACACACGCAAAATTACACACACAAATACACACAAAGAGAGATTCAGGGACAAATATTCCTAAAAATGAAATGATTGGTGATATGTCAACAGCTAACATTGTTAACATTCTTCAGCGTTTACGGAGGTTTGTTGAATTTGTAAATGATGAGATACAAATGCTGTGCAATGTACAAAAAGAGTACTGAAATTACATTAAAGGGACAGAAACTGTAATTCAATGGATGTAAAAAAAGACACTTATAAACCTCAATTGCTCAGTCTGGTTCATGCATAATTCCATAATTCCCAACAAGGACATGGTTTTTGAAACAATACTGAGTTTTTCAAATACACTGCACGTATAAAACCATTGCTAAAAAGCACTAAGGTTAAATGGGAAAGTCTCCTTTTTTGATTTGGGTGGACTGATCCTTAAATAAATTAATAATGTATCTACCCAAGGTACAAACGAAATAATCTCTATTTAGAAAAGGTTACAGCAACTAATTTAAATGTACGGGAAGTCATTTAATTTCTATGGATTCAATCACATTTTATAGGCTCTCTGACAGACAGTCAAACACCCACATGTTAAAGAAATACAGTCATCCTTGCGAGCAGGAGAGGCATACAGTCCCGTCTGTCCAGTCCCCTTATCTTACCACCAAGAAAACTGGATTTACTGGCAGAGTTTTGCTGTACTTCCATTATTATCCAAACACTGGTCACAGGGAAATGAGCCAATTGATTCAATGAGTCACTAATGAAACATTTTCCATGATGATGCACTGATGACAGAAACTGCTACTGTATGTGACAATGCAACAAATACACCTGTATAAACTGGATACAATGTTAAGCAGATTTGTATGACCATAGAACATATGAAATGGTGTTGAATATATAACAGTATATTCAATATATAAGTTCTTGATTGTAAAAGTGTAAAAATCCCACATAACCACTTGTACTTCTGCTCTGTGATGTACAGTGTGTGCTATAACTGGGTCCAGTGATTTACAGCAAAATTGGGAGTAGCAGATTTCAAGTGATAGGATTACTGTAATCTGGACACAAAAAATAATAACTTTGACCTGTTGACTTTGTTTGAAGGATAAGTGTAGTTTCATATGGAAAGACTGACTGCAGTTATGATAGTTCATAGTGCAGCCAGTGAAGTGAATACTTCACAGATTTTGGAGACAAAATAATCCAATTGAAGGAATCATATTATTTCATCTTAATCTCTAATGTATTTGATTATTTTAATTTAATCTTCTGAATCCTGTCCTTAACTTGTACTTGCTGTCAGGTTTTACCCTTTTATGTGTTCTGTCTGCCACGTTATTAAACCAGTATTGCCTGAGATCATGCTGCCTAGGCTGAGTGCGTCTCTGTTGCCATGGAGAAGAAATGCAGACCTTGGAGGGTGCATGAGTACTGCTGTTGGCAGGAAGTGACCAATCAAACATCTCACTGTTTTATCACTGATCCAGAGCATGTGCATGGACTCTCCAGAGGCTATAGTCACACAACTGAACCACTATATTGCTCAAAGTCCCCACATGATGACACTACTTTTGATTTATTCTGGATATCTTTTAATAAAATATAAATGACATGTCATGGTAAAGAAAAAAAAAAACAGTAAAGTTGTGGACCAGAAAACCTTTTCTTTTGTGTTTGACACTACAAGTGGCTCTTTTTACACACCCACAGCCATTTGACTCAATATTAATACAAAAATATAAATTCTAGCTGCTTTAAATAAATCAGTCTTTTCTGTCCATAAAGAGATTTTAGCCCCCTAATGATAGTGAATTATCCTATTTCTAGATATATTAATCTATAAATATCTCCAATCTTGCTACTGTTTACTATAATGGGCAGATCCATGATGATAAATTCACAAACTCAAGAAACCATTTTGTTTGTTTAATCTTTGCTTACTGTCTTCTTACAAAGCCCAACATTCACTGCAATATTATTTAAGCCATAAAGCAGCTTTAAAACATTAGTCTTAGTTAAAGTTAAATTTTTTTATATGACAATATTTGAACAATTACAACAAGATCCGATTCACTTAAACTTCAAGTTTCATTTAATTTTTTCTTTAACAAAATTTTACATTTGACGTAATGTCTAATGTTTCCTGTTCTCTTCATCCTGATTAGATTCACCTACCTTCCCCTGGTTCATTATATATTTACCTCAATCGTCAGCCTGTAGCCTGTGTGGTAAACTGCCATTAGTGTCTGCTCCCACAATCTAATTATTCACTTGGGCTGTGAACAGTGTGTAATTTCTAATAATGAAATGTGTCTGCCTTCTGGTGCTGACCTCACACTGTAACGCAATGAATTAAAGGATTTGCTCAAGTGCATTTTAATCCACCGGGGCTTTACTTATGAAGGATTTAAGCTTTATTTTTTACTAAAGTAAGCTAAATAAACAACAGTATCCCTTCTAGCAATACAAAGTTAGGTATAGTGATATCTCACAAGGTCTAGTCACAGCTGCTCAAACAGACAAGAATTGAACCTGTATGATACAATTTCTAAAAAGCAGTCCCCATGTGTTAATCTGAAATAATACAAGATCCATTTTTAGCTTTTAGACATCTCCTGCTTTATCTCAGCACAGCGTGTGGAACTCAGTTCAATCACATTCATCAACTCCCACAGAGAGGTTGAAAATAATAGACTGTCTCCTGCCTGGCCCACTTACAGAGAGCAGACCATTAGAGTATATGCACACAAACACACACACACACACACACACACCCACACACACACATAGACAGATACACACTCATTCCCCCACGCATCCCTAAAACGTACTGCTGGATTATACGAGACAGGCGAAGGATGAGGCGCCCCGGGGACAGGAGAGATTATTGGGCTAAAACATTCCATTATCATCTGGACTCGTTTTTATTTGAGACATGTGGGACTGAAGTATTGACGAATTGGAATATTCTTTTCCAACCTTTCTGTCGAGGCCTCGCATGTACACACTGTGATGTTAAAATCTCGTCCTCATAAAAATTACTTGAGTTATGTGCGAGGGCTATTTTGACACAGACAGCTACTGAATGATCTCTTAGGACTGCACAGACACCAAGGACAGATACAAGCCACCATGCCAGGAATTGTCCTTGACATTAATTTGTGCTCCTGAGAGGAGAAATGTGTTTGTTTGTACCTTAAACAGGATAAAGAAAACATCTAACATGTCAGTTTAAATTGGACTTGACAGGGATTTTCTGTCCAGAATCAGTATATTTTTAGAGGATCTTGGTAAATGTGGTAAGTAGTCAATAAAGTGGTCAGTTGTGTGTGCACAGAGGTTGCAGGATGGTTAGTGTTGTTTACCTTTGAAAGGACAAGCGAGACCTCATTGGTCTGCTTGTCTGTCACTAATGTAAAGACCTCCTCCTCATTTCCAGACTCTAAACGGTAGTCCACCTGCCAGCTGTCTCCTCCTCGAACATCTGCATCCCCTGCCAGCACAGCTGTTACTGTGGTGCCCACTGGAGCGTTCTCTGGGATGTGAAAGGGCCCATACTGATGGAGAGGAGATGGAAAATGTATCATTAACTCGGCAGAAACCATTCACTTGTCGAGAGGACACTCTTATGTAAAAATGCGATGAAGTGTGTATAGTAATAAATTATAATAACATTTAAACTAATAAGCATTTTGTAAATAGATATCAGCTCATGTCAAGTACTGCTGAGTTTTTTAACTGAGCTGCTTTTCAACACACACACACACACATGCACACCCACCCCCCCCCACACACACACACACGTTTTTGGCAAAAATCTCCAAAACGTAGTCCAAGGATATTTACTGGAGGCAGAATCCTTTAAAGTTGAACAATTCTCCACTGACTCAGCGTAAACAGCTGCATTATATATTAAATTATACAATTAAATATTTATACCAGCAACAGGTAAATATTTATGCCAGTACAGGCTAATGTAAAATCTGCCAAAGACCTGATGATGATTTTGCAATTTTGTGGTTGCCAATAAAAGTCGACTGACTCGCCAATATTCCATTTACCGTGCTGTTGTGACAGTATGTGACTACATGTGCGTAGAAATTTGCCCCCTCTTGCCCACCCGGGGATAGCTAACCTTTATTCACACACCTTTGTGTGTTTAGACAGCCGTTTAATCTGCCACTCACACATGTCCTCTTGTGAAGCAGCCATGCCTCTGATCTGGCTGCCCCATCCACAAGGTCGCTGGACCCAGCCCTGTCACCACTCGCCTCCCACATCACCCCCTATAGCGCTGCCTTCACATCGCCATGGAAAAAGCTGCACTACTCAGGCGTGACCTGCTCAAGAGCATTTTCCACTTCTGTGTTTGTGCGTGTGTGTGTGTGTGTGGTGGTGATTATCTGAGCAAGTGCGCAGATTTGTTTGTAACAGCTTGAAAATTAGCATTCAGCGATGTTTGCGAGACATGTGGAGAAAAACTGAAAGTGCCAATTGGATGGAGCAAGAGCATAAAGAATATCATGACTATAGATGTTACATCAAAAAATATATATTGCACAATCTCTTATTAAGTCTGTATTCAACAATCCTGTCTTCTGTTATTGGTCTGGGTATTCATGCCAAAGCTCTACAGCCAATTTCCACTGTCAAAATGTCTTTCAGTGTCACTATGGTCTGACAGAGAGAACAGCCAGAGACCAGTTCCCCATTATCACAGCATGATGACTCTCCCACATAGCTCCCAACACTCAGGGCTTTTCTCTCTTCTATTATGTAGCACGTGGGTTGAAAGTGAAGGGATTTTCTGTAACTGCCTATCTTTAGCCTATTTTTCTTTCATACCAGCAGCTACGCCTAAATAAGGGAAACCACTGTCCCATTTCATGTTGGGCCTGTGACGGCAGCGTTAATGATGCCTTCCCCATCAGAACAGATAATTGAGGAAGTTCCCAAAGATGCTGTTTTATCGCAAATATATAAATTAAATGTAAATGTGGATAAGGGAGTATGTAATGAAAGTAATTGTTGAATTTACACAACTGCTAATCTTTTTGTATTATGTTTTTGTGCATTTTATGCCTCAAAGTAGTAGTAGTACAACTCAAAGTAGAGAGACAACAGGAAATGAGGGGAGGGAGTCATGGGGAATGACATTCAGCACAAACATGAACGAGGGAAGTTGCTTATCTTAAACATCTAAAATAATGTTTGGGGGTTACAGACTAAAGACTAAAGTAGGCTTCAAAGGTGGCTGTAAACAAGAAAAAAGGATGACTTTCTGTGGATGTTACTTTTACTTACTTCTCTTACTTCACCACAGAGAGCTTCTGTAGATTTCTTTCCTTTGTCTGCTGTGATGACCTGCATTGGAATCTACTGTAACTAACATGAATACACTCTGACAACAGCCGCTGCTCTTCATGATAAAAAGAAAAAAACTATAAACTTTTTACAGCCACCTTTCAAGCGCAGTGTATGTTTAAAATCTTTCGGCTGACACGTTAAGTACTCTCATGTGTAGATTCAAACCAGTAAGCTGCTCACATAAAGAACCAGCTGATACAGACATTTCTGTGAGATTATAATAGCTATGACGGCATTGATTTCTAATAATTTCTAACACTTTAATGGCATTGAATATCATTGCGTAGTTGTGATGTAGATTTGACTATAAATAAATGAATGGAAACTACTCTCCAAAGGAAGCTTTATCAGATTAAACTCTAAAAACACAGTCCACTTAGAGTACAAAGAACTGAATAAAACTCCTCCAGTAACATGGTGCCATCGCTATAAGCCTGAGATTAGAGAGCATATCTAGTTCCACGCCAGGAAAATTAGATCAGTGACCTGCTGAGCGGATTCACAGTCCGCAGTTCAATAACCACTGATGATGGCCTGCCTTTTTTTCCAAAGGTGTTGTTCGTCACGTCCTGAGCGGACCGTTGCATCAGAAGTGTCAGAAGTGTGTCTGTGTGTGTGTGTGTCTGTTTGAACATGTGCTTTTGTACCTCATGTTGGGAGAAGACTGGTGGGTTGTTGTTCTCGTCCTGCACCGTCACAACCACAGTGCAGGAACTGTTCAGACCTGCCAGGGACATCGTCACAGCTTCTGTTAGTGACTCAGGGTCAGACCACCAGACAAACAAAGTATGCTGAAGGAACGGCAAGCACCTCATCGTGCCTCCATCACACCCTGATCCATGAGTCACGCAGACCACATCATCTGTCACCCCAGAGGCTGGCATACATACATACATCCCTTTGACGTGTCGACGAAGCTACTGACGCACTAGCTCGCAAAGCTAAGAAACGTTTATTTGTGACAGTCATTATGAAATCTGGAATGTTTTACATATGCGTACATTATGTTACTCCTCGGCACATCAACTGCTTTACAATTTGTTTTTTTCATCGCTGCTTTCTTTTCTCTTTCTCCTCTTGATTGGCACCTTAAACATAATGTCTTTCCAGAAACTTGCTGCTTGATTGCCAGCTATTTCTTTATTGTGTCTGACATTTAATGGAGACTGTGATTGGCTCTGTAGTCTACGCAATCACCAGTTAAATAAGAGTCTATTTTAGAGGTGCACTATTTTCATACGGTCATATTTAATTTAGCTTTCTTCCACAAATTGGATTTTTTTTTTAGTTTGTGTTCATCACAAAAGTGAGCCAGGAAAACCAAAGCACAGCTACCGTTTCTGTCTACAGAATGTGTCTATATTTGCCTACATAATGTAAGAATAGTGGGAGGATGCAGGGGAAATAAGAAATACGTCTTTCTTTGTGTACAAAAATATCCTCTAACTAAAGCATTTTCTCTTATACTTTAATTTAAATCATTTAAACAACATAATGTCCTACTTCAGCAACAGGAAATACTAGTCCATACACATGTCACAGTAAAAATGGCATTTATGTCTTTTTGTGATACTTATTGAGGTTGCAAAAGAAAAAAAATCACAATATGAGTAAGGCTGTATTTTGCAATGTTCCACAGTCACCTTTGGCATCCTCAGCAGTGATGGTGAGGGTGTATTGAGGGGCTGTGCCTTCCATACTGTCTGCTTGGACGGAGATGACCCCTGAGTCACGGTCCACTCTGAAGAGGGCACGAGGACTCTCTGGAATTTGTCCAACTAAACGGTAGAAGATCCGCACGTTGTCCGTCTTGGGATCGTCATTATCGGCTGCTTGCACTGTCAGGATTTCTGTCCCTGGGGAAAGATACACCAGTAAAGAGCAGTGAAGGTTGGCCCTCTGAATGGCACATTTTATATTTTTACCCACTAATTTGATTTTTTCTCATTTTTGAATTTTTGAATCAGAATCTCAAACAACCTTCTGTGATAACTGAACACATCAGACATGTTTTCTGAGAACCTAACCTGTTTTTCTCTCAATAAGTTACAGTCATGTAGCACACTGAATAGGAATAAGGGGGAGGAAGGATAAAACAATAGCCGACTCATTTAATCCTCACTCAGTGAGTCCATTTAGATTAACAGATTGTACAGTCTAATTCATTTCCCAGAATCAACCGTTTTCAAGCATCAACAATAAAGCTTTTACAACACACCATGTGCTTTTTATGAGCATGGGTAGGAGAGAGGGTGCTTTCCCCCGTGTCCTGGCTAAAATCCCAGTCTGCTTTCAGTAAAGGTATCTGGCACTCTCTGCCCTTTCATCACTGCAACATCGCTTCCAGCCAGTGTTTCCTCTACCTTGTTGTGAAACAATATTTCCATTATGGTGAAAATGTGTCAAAGGATTATTCAGAGGTCTCATTGTGTTGTTTTATGATGATCTCTTACTTCACCAGTAATTAGGAATTTAAAAAAACAATATTTTTTATTTAAAACATACAATATGTTACATTAATGATACAATAAATACATTTTTGTTTATTTTTATTTTTTTTTATTTTATTTTCTAACACATATTGGAGTACCAAAAGTTAGACTCATTTGAATGCATTTTTTTTTACAAAACATTGTCCAAATATTCTTTAGACTGATGAAATACATAAAGAGCTGCCAGTTACCTCGAGCAGCCAGTTCCTTGACCACAGTGTGGTACTGTGCCTGTGGAAAGGTGGGTCTGTTATCATTGGCGTCGCCCACCATCACCCTTAACTCCACAGGTTTGGCAATCTCTCTGCCATCTGGACGCTCAACCACAATGCTGATCTGGAACTGACAAAGTAAAAAGAGAAACACAATGTTTGACTCCACAATATTAAAGAAACAGAGTGGTTAGATCTGGTCCACTGGCTTAGGCAGGTGTGGTACCTTTACATTGTGACCTCAGCTCGCATTCATGGCACTTAAATTCATATATATATTATAGCAGGAGATGAAAAGGATAAAGTGGCCCTGCAGTCTACAGACTGGTAAACTTGTAACCAGTCGAGGGTGTTCCCCTGCACACTGCATGATTCAATAGGATCCTGCAATAGGGGTACGCTGGTGAACAAAATGCATGGATGGATTATTGGGGAAAGAACCTGCTTCAACAGACATCTCTCGTTCATCGTTCTGCAGCTCTGGCAGGTGGGAGCACAAAGCGTACGGTGTGAAAAGTTTCCAGCGGCACCATCACTCATGAAGAATACAGCATGATTGATGGAGCTGTATTCAGGCAGGAGACATTTGGCATTTAGTGGCTCTTTAACACGTCCACAGATTATCAATCATTTCTGGAGTGATGGTAAGTATGCATCTACAACTTTTCGATCACTAGGGGTAACAAAATAGCAAAAAACATACATGTCTGCTCCACCTTTTCCTCTTTTTTTTCTGAGCGTAATTTTATGTAACTTTAAAAATGATTAATATATTTTAATGTCCTGAAAAGTATTTTAGCACAAATATGAAGTTGAAGTTATTTAACCATGTCTCTTATTCCTGTCAACTACAGACTAAACTAAAACCATCAGGATGATGAGACATGTTCAACTTTCCATTAAATGTTCACTACAGAAGACAGAAAATGCAATATGCTAAAAGCGTGTGTTTAAACACTAATCACATCCACTGATGTAGCTCAGTCTCTCTTTGTTGTGTTTTGGCCACTCCAGCATTTGTGCTGGAGAATATACTGTTCAGTGAGGCATTCAAAGCTCTCAGGAGATTAGGTTGTGTGCAGAACTCAAGAGTAAAATCCAAACAAATGATCTTTAATTTGTAATCCTACCACAATTAATGATCCCTCTCTTACCCTAAGGTGAACAAGATTTTAAATTAAGCTTTTAGCTTTACAGTCCTTGTCATAATACAATTATTCTTTCTTTACCACAGGCAAGATATTTTCAAGGTGTGTGATTTGCTTTTTAGGTTTTGGGTTGTTGCCTTGATTACCCCTGTTCGGTTTAAAAATAGACTCAGTGCTCAGTGCTCAGCTTTGTTGCAATAATGTGTACCAGGGTCCTTTTAATTAAAAAATAATCAAGCAGTAAGTAACGTTAGGAAACATGATTAAAATAGTAGAGTTTCATGAGAAATTGTTTGGTGCTATTAAATCTGTTACTTTGTATTGTTCTTCTTCAGCATTTTAAATTGACTTTCTTGTGTCAGTCATTTCAGTTTCCCAGCCATCAGCTGCTGTTAAAAATTGAAAAGTGAATGAAATCCACTGAAATTGACTTGAAAAGAGAAAAGTAGCACAACATATCACATGTGATTTGATTGGTTTTAATAGAGAGGATCTTGAGAGGACGAGAAAGTAAAGCGTTTTGAAATCAGAGCAAACTTTATATAAAGATTATAGGATGTCTGTCTTTCATAAAAGAGCAGTGTAGCAACCTACAACCCTAATGTTTAAATGCTTTAAACAGTGATCATAAACTGACATTTATCATTAGGTGCTGGAGATGTTTAGCTTGCAGTTATACAGACCTGGTCTTGTGTCTCTCTGTCCAGCGGGGCGTTGAGATAAATGACTCCTTCTCTGCTGATGGTGAAGAGCATCTCTGGAAACTCCCCCTCCAGACTGTACTCTGCCTGACTTCCACTCCATTTGACCTTCATAAACACACACACACAGGCACGTACACAACAAAAATACAAAATTCAACACAAAACATTTGAATGCCTTACATTGTTTATTCCTAATAATAAAAATGTAGTGTTTTTTTTTATCTGGGTGCAACAGGAAAATCATCACGCAGTATAAATTCAGAAAGCTATACAGCAGGGCATGAATGATGTATAAGTACAAAGCTAAGCTACCATTTATTTTCATGATAAGGAGCCAACAGAATGCACTGACAATGATGTGGAACAGAGAGCACAGTCAAAACTAACTATGCATGCTGAAGGGGATTTTCCACTCTGCTTTACAGCCCTTGACAGAGAGCTGTGCACTGGGGCTGAAAGGGCCCTAGTAGCCATCAAACAGCACCCAACAAGGAGAGGGGCCCAGCCGCAGTACAGCTGATGCACACCCAGGGCATGTGTATCTCCTCAACACACTGTCACACACTCCTCCCTTGTTTTGGAGATGGCTGCCCAAACACTATGCTTTTGTATACACAAAGCCTCTTCACACAGCTGGCTGCCTCTCAGTGTTATGGTGTGTTTCTGGACTATCAGGACTTGAAAGAGAAATGTTTAAGCACAGGGGGAGGTTGCGCTTTCGCAGTTGTGGCCCCCAAAACTCTGGAACGAGCTGCGTCTGCATGTTAGGTTGGCCCCAAACTGCCTGTTTTTACGTCTTAAAACACGTCTTTATTCCTTGGCTTTAAACTCAGTATGAAAGTTTTCTTGTTGCTTTTATTACTTTATTGTCTTTTAGTCTTAAAACCTGTTCTTTGTGTTGCTTTTTGGGTTTTGTTATTTTTGATTGTACAGCTCTATAGTCAACTGTTGTTTTTAAATGTGCGTTATAAATAAATGTGTCTTGGATTGGATTGAATAAAGAGGTGATTAATGATCGCTGCCTGCTCTGTATAAAGTTTCGTACAAAACGTCCATGAAGTCATCTGTTTTGCCGCTGTCAGTGGTTAAGTTTGCAGAGCATGCTCTGTCTCCCCCGATTGCTTGTGTTGGAGATGCATCAAGAGCGCCTCATGGCTGTGTGTGCCTTTCTCCAGGACACTGTGGACTGAGCTGCTGAATTACAGAAAAGAGGAAAATGCCAAAACGCGCCAAACATTTGCTGGTTACAGCTTCTCAAATGAGAAGATTCAATACCTTTCTTTGTCATTAATAATAGAAAACTAAATAGCTTCAGGTTTCAAAATGTTATTCGGACAAAACAAGCTATTTAAATATGTTACCTTGGTCTCTGGGAAATTGTAATGGGATTGTATTTATCATTAGTTGCAGAGCTTTAAGATTTAGATATGATATTAAACTGATATTGACATGATAAATATTGGATATCTTAGAGGGAGCAATGGCATTTTCATTGTTTGTAAGATCATCAGTGTCCAAATCTAGAAATAATTATGTTGACCTTTGCAGGTGACAGATAAAATGACAGTGTGTATTTTGGATGGAAGACAGAACTAAAGTTTAAGAGAGACAGAAACCAAGAGAGAGTTGTCTTCTTTGGGGAATAAAACATTAAACCTGAAAAATCTGGGTGGGTTTTTGGCCACTTTGGGGCAGCATAAACAAGCTTTAAAGAAAATTCTAACATATTATGCTGTTATAAAGTTAAGATGGCGAATATGTGAGCAAACAAACTTATGTAGACATTCAGCAGATGCAGACCCACAGTAGCCTTTTTTTTCTTCTTCCTTGCAGCTCACTCCCTTTTAAGCTCTATTTGGTCTCCATCAACTCCTGTGGGAAATATATAACTCTTTAGCAGCTATATGCTGTACTTTCTTAATGATGTTTGATGCTGGACAGGTGGCTACCGTGTTTTAAAAAATAAAAAAACACTTAAAAAACATAAAAATAGTGATTGTAGCAACTTTAATGTTGGTGTTATTCACACCAACACGAAATCACCTCTGATGACTGTTAACTAAACATCACGATGATACAAGTGCCTTTGGAAATATTGAACACTGATTATGAGGCCATGACAAAGGTCTAGTGGGGCTCAAACTAATTCTGCAACAAATAATCAGATTTCATTTGACTGTGAAAACTGACAATTCAATACAGTTAAGAGCCTTGACTCATTCATTCACAGGCTCTGGGGCCTCTCTTCCACTCCAAACTCTCAGTAGATTGCATTACTGAGTTCAAGTAGTTCGACTGATTACATTACATAATCAAAGTTTTAGGCAGGCAATCAGAAACGTGGAATAGATAACCGATTGAAATTAACCTTCCTAGCCCCACTGACGCAAAAGGACTGATAACAAATGCCTGGATTTCATATTTAAAATTACAGCCAGAGCTTGTTTTGATCTGATTGCAGAATCACTCAAATTGATCACAACAGCAATCTCAACATAATTTTATAACTGACTTTTACACAGAGAGGGATGGTGGCAGAAATGCAGAAATGCAGACTGACTGTCAAAATGTCGTCACAGCATGGAGGATGTCGGCACAAGTAAAAGACAACATTTGTTACAGATGAGTGCATGTGGACATGACTGCTCCATTTATCTGAGACAGTAGGGGAGGTGAGATCCATAGAGTGGGTTTGTACATGACTATCTCTGTATGTGTCATAACAACGGTTGGTCCCACCACCTACTGAGCACAGCAGTAGAATCACTCAGCGTGGGCAAAACGAGGCTTCCCCAAAGTAAACATCCATGTTAACCTAATCCAGTTTGTGTGATTTAAATTCTGGATGGGGACAAACGGTTCAGTGATGGAACAAAAGAGGCTTCATTTCTCACTCTCTTAACACATTTTTCATTAAAAATTAAAGTGGATACACTGAGGATATCTGCTCAGTGAAATATTGTCACATAGTCTCATTTACATATAAAGGAAGAGATGTATTGTGTTGATATTAAAGTGATGAAAATTAATAATCCTTTCAAAGTAAAGTCCCAAAGCTGTGTATTATAGCATTGGTTTTTAGGTATTAAACCTACAGGACAAAAAGATAGATTTTATTGTAGATTTGAACTGATCCTTAAAAATACGAGAGAAAGAAATTCAAAAATGTGCCTACACTTGTGAATCCACACGTTTTCAGTGGGTGGAAGGGGCTGTTAGAACAGGAGAGATGAGAGGCTGAGGGCGAGTGTGGGGGAGGTGGGAGAAAACAGGAGGAGGGGGAGGTATTGTGATGTACCTACTGTCCACAGCGACTCTCAGAACCTGCACAATGCATTTAATTCAGCGTCAGAATCTACTCTACAAGCCTCTTTGTTTCCACAGTTCTCTGTGGTGAATTAACAAAAATATTTTTTTTGCCTTGCAGGCATACATTTGTAAAGTTTCCTCCCAAACCATAACTGCCACTGCTTTCTTCCCATGTGTTATAAAACCTCAGAGGGCTTTTGAGTTATTTATAGACATGTAGCTGATATGGCTAATATTATAACAACCAAAAGGTTAGACAAGTCCAGGGACGGACACGGACTCAGTGATATGTTACGAGAACCTGAGGGGAACTTTGAAACAGAATTTACATTACTGTATTGCGATAATGTAGGACAGTAGTGTTAACTCCTATAATAATTAAAACTCAGAGCATTGACTGATGAGCAGATATTGCCAGGTGACCCTTTTTGGAGTCGATCCACAATGTCAACCGAACTGAGAAGCCGAAACCAGAGAATGTTTGGCATATTTGCTTGACAGAATTTATTGAAATTGTTGATTGATTATTCAGTTAGCTGCCAATGGATTTTCTGTTGATGGATTCATCAATAAATTTGCCAAAGCAGACTTCACAGTTGCGTAACAGTTGAGATATTAAGTGGACATGTATGCCTAAAATAAATAAGAATAAATAAAGAATGACTGAACTATTGAGTTGGTCCAGGATTTTTTCTGTGTATGACATGAAATACTAAAATATTAATACTGAGCTGTACAATATGTAACTATGTGAAGTCTGTTTTAGGGTGGTTTTTGCCTTTAAACTGTTATGTTTGTATAATACCCCTCAGAGTGGTGGTGGTGGTGGTTGGTGGGTGGGAGAGTGAGTGATTATGGGAGTTAAAGTGACTCAGTCAGGAGGTAGCCTGAAAGGATCCATGGCATTTGAACAGCATCAATAATTCAGTATTTGGTCACTTAGGATGACCCAAGAGGCACTAAAAACAGCAACTGGCAATATGATGCCACTTTACTCAGTCCAGGCTATTGACAGAGTTTTGTTTTATTGTAATATGATAGTTGACAGTAGGAACTCCATTAACAATAAAGTCAGCACTCACCCCAAGTTGTGTGTATGATTTATGGCAAAAATCAAATAAGTAAAAGTGGTTTTAATGTAAATGTGAAGTGGAAATTTGTGCTGAAGTGTTTCAGAGTAATTACATGTTGATCAGGGTTTTGCAGCCTCACCTGTGAGATGGGGATGGGGTAGGGGCCTGGGAGGTTCTCCTGAAGTCGCACAGGGTCGGGCGATGCCCAGGTGTTTCCAGTCACCTCAACGGTAACGATGCCGGTGGTGAAGAAAGCATTCGCCTTCCCAGCCATGTCCTTCACCATCACTGAAAGCTTATAACGGCCGCACATCTCTGGGTCCAGAGTCGAGGCTCCTGATGGTCACAGTGGGACAGATGATACAATAACAATTCAATATAATTCTTTCAATTTAATTTCAGAATGAATCCCTTTTATGAAGACTTCAGCATGTATTGTGCTGTGTTTAATGACATGATACTGTATATGTGCAATGTGCCAAATTATATGAGGAACAAGTCATACAAATGCAAAAAAACACAAAAGGAAAAGAATACACACAAGCATCATATAATATATGGCTTATGGAAACAAAAATAAACTCTAACAGACTATATTTTCCTCAGATAACTAAGACATTACACACATTTCCTGCTAAATTTAACGTGTCCATACTTTTTTACACCATTTGAGTGTTGTATTCATCACTTAATTTTCAATTTCGTGCTAAAATGGAAGATAAATAACATAATCAGCCCATTATAAAGGTAATCATAACCATCAGTTACAGCTGGCTTCAAAATAAAGTAGAAAATCAAGAAGGTAATTGTCAATTTTCACTGCTGCTATGAAGCTTTGTGGAGTCCAGCAGCAGCAGCGTGGGCCGGAAGGGACCGGCAAGCGTGAAAGTCATCCAGCTCCTGCTGAGCCGTAACAAAGGGCAATACCAGAGCTACAGAAATAGCACCAGCATACAGGCCTTTACTGCATTTAGGGTGAGTATGTGTGTGTATGTGAGTACATGTATTTTACTTCATATAGAACATGTATAAAGCTGAATGTTAGTAACTGTAACCCTAACAAGATTTTCTTTGAAATTAGCAGTAACTGAACCTACCGGGGAACCTTTTACATTTTCATAAATTCATTCAAGTCAGAGTGCCACTTGACATATTCAAAACTTTTATTTAAGCCAGAGCTTGGTTCCCAATTAGCACTGCCAACACTTGATTTTTGAGGGAGATACAGATAATGATATTTTATATTTTAAGAAATCTGATAATGACATATCAATATATTTTTTCAGATAAACAAACACGCATCATAATTATTTATTAAAAACCCTTCAATTTGTTTTATTTTAAGAAATGTGACCAACATAGGTTTTAAAAAGTTGCAGGGAGTTTACCTAATTTGAGTGCCTTGTGTATTCTTGTAACAGAAGTGTACGAAAACTTCTCTTTTGGGACAAACATAGTATCACGTTCACTACAGTCGCTAGTCGGGACTGACCTTCCTCAGTGAGGGAAACCTCGCCTGTGATAGAGTCGATGAAGAACATTTGGCTGGAGGGAATCCTGGGTGTCTGTTCCATGAGGCTGAACCGAAGCTCGGCGTGGGCAGTGTTGCGGTCATCACGATCCAGCGCCTCCACCTGCATGAATGGGATCCCTGAGAGGCACAGGTGGAGCAGAGTTAATGTTACCTTCTGTATCACAGACGTCTCTCCCCACCACAAACTCAAAGCACATTAACTGTCTCACTTCATACAGAAATGGAACATGGGTTGTACCAATTAAGAGCCACAAAGAGACATAGAAGCATTCAAAGTATGTGTTTGGTTTTGTAGGTAAAAGTATATTGGTATCCAAGTTAAAAAATGACACAAAATGATTTGCACATAAGACAACGTGATACACTTATATCATCAGCCATGATGAAATAGTTGAAAGCTGGTTTCAGCAAGTGACCCATTTTGTTGTCTCAGTACTTGTACTTAATTTCTATTGTAATTGTGCAATGACAATACAATTGAATTTAATCTACTAATCCAATGTGGTGAATTTAGATTAAAAAGAAAACAAGAAAAGATGCTGTTCAAGACTTATGTATGCAGGTATATGTACCATCATCTTTTTAAGTGATAAGTGGCACATATAAACTAGCTAGCAGTAGAGTTGTTTACTATTATGAATTTATCTTCCAGTAAGGTGATATTTCTCTGGACAAATTATTGTCCAACTCTTCCATGAACAGAGGACATTTATTAATTCCAATAAAATACAATTTGGGGTATTGCAGAAAAGCCTATTTTAGTCTAATCAAAATTAAACTGATCCAGTCTGCCACATCATTATTTTAAGGTTAGGTTAAGGATAAATTGCAGTTTCCAGGGATACAATGGGTATGTTTTCTATTGTTAAGGCAAAATTTAATGAGTTTTTGTATTTCATGTAGCAGGACTGACAAAGGTCCCAGACTGAAAAAGGTGGTGCAACGCGGTGACGTCAGAACTCAAGGTTCACAAACCTTTGAGAAGCCCGAGCTGCACGCTGCCTCTCATGCTCTCCTCTATGAAAGTGGGTACATTGTCATTCTTGTCAATGACACACACTTCGACAGTGAAGCTCTGACGGTGCACAGATGTTCTGAAGGACACCTGCAATACACACACAAACATGTTCTGTAAGTATCTTTGAATAACACACTCTGGAATTGGCATGCAGCCTTCCCATCTGCATCTGAGGAACAATTTGTACTTCATATATTATTAAACATAAGCACATGAATCCCATATGATGAACAAGTAGGAATATAAAAATCCTAATTTGTTATGCATCTTGAATTAATGAATTTGTGACAACTATTCATTAGCTGTATAGCAAATTGTTATTACCACTATGATATGATACAATATGATATGCTACCTGAAGAGAGTACGATGGCTGTTTCTCTCTGTCCAGTGGTTTTAGAGCATATAGAAACTGAGCGTCGACTCCGAATATCCCCTCATCATCCCCTGTTACCACCAGGTCACTGTAATTACCTGGCAGGCTGTGGAGCTGTACAGAACAGAACAAAATTCGTGAAACATCAGTTTGTGTTCCTGTTTAAAAGCAAGCTATATGCACAAACAATAAATTGTAGGAGGACTGGAGCAGCAGGGTAGTTACTGCAGCCATCAGTGATTTGATTTTAACCTGTATTTAAACAGGTCTCCAGTTAAGTTACTTACTTTACTTGAGAAAATAAAATAAATAAAATAAAACATTATTAAAACATAAAATGAAGGGGAGTTAAGGAACACATATTGGTTTTGGTAATCTTTGCCCACAAACTCAAATACCAGCACCGATACTAGCTGTAGTTGATCTCAATCTTCTTAATAACTAAAAAACTAAAGATTTCGTAAGATATCATTCGAACCGTGAATGAGAGCAGCCGGTTAAAAACACATCAGTTAGTCTCACCAATGCGATGGGTGACATGTTCCCTAATTACCATGACCATGGCCACTGTAGTTTATTGTGAATCAATTCCCCATACGCCATCCTGCTGCTTTAAATGCTCGCTAGCACACAGACATGTATTAATCTGCTGCTGAAAATAGTCCCCAACAAATACACTGTTTACTGCTGTTTGAATAATGTTTACTAAAAACTACAGTGCCCAGCTGTTTAAGGAAATTACTAAACTGTCGAATTACTAAAGATCTAACAATATACTTCTGATCCGTTTTTAAAGATGTATGTCTCCAGTGGGGATAAATGGGTTATCAGCTAAGTACCACAGAAAAGGATAATTAAGAGATGGACCAACACTTCATTGATCTTAGTCTTTTTAAGGGATTTGTTGAGAGTAAGAAAAATACTGAATAATGCTCACTCTATCCTTTTCTTTTTGTCAGCATCATGCCATTCAATTTATCTGATGACCAGATTATTGTTATAACAATCCCACAGATTTGTAATACTTTGCAGGAAGGCTCAGCCAAGGTAAATAGGCACAAGGTTTAGGTGCTTTGAATTCGTTAAATGAAGGTCCCAAAACAAAAACGTCCCAGGATCCAAATGTCTACATTTAGAGCCAGTGATATATTGGAGCTGGACATTCATTACAAGATGATTAAAAATATTTGCATTGTTTTTTGTACTTTGTAAGGTTTGCAAAATTGATCATTCAAGAAGTTAAAATCGAAGAACTATCAAATGTAGCCCTCTACAGTGTACAGACTATCATGAAGATCGTTTAACTTGAACTACTCTGGAGCAATTATTATGTCCTTTCAATCTATCTCACACAAAGTGGGGTTATTATTCAACTCCTCCATTCTGACCATTAACATGCTATTTGAGGAGACCATCATTCCAACAAAAGCCTGAAAATGTGTCATACAAAATGAAATGACGTCACAGTACAACCAATTTCAGCACCAAAAACTCATGCTGTTATACAATCGAAAAGGATGTCTGAGTGACACGTATGATCAAAACACCCCGTCTGCCACCCAGCTGGACTGAATGCAGAGGCTGGGTCTGAAACACGAAAAGTATTGTGATCACTTCAATTATGGTCTAGTGATGACGGCAGCATGTTCACACATGTTCAACCTAAAGTGCAGAGAGGAGACAAAAAGAGAATGAAAGAAAAAGAGACTGATGCAATACTGGCTCACCTTTATTTTGACCAGTTATGGTCTGCTAACCATATTCCTCATCACTAAAAGATCAACAGGCTCAAAAGGCTGGCAGGAGATGTTTTCATTTACCTGGTTTAATCTTGAGAAAATGTAGTAATTCACTGTTCTAATAACCCTCAGTGGACTTTTGCTGTTTTGCCAGTGTGATGTACATGCTCTAATCCCAATGGTTATATTTGGGAAAAAGGTTAAGATTGTAAGATGGGGGAACTACACGTCAGAATTACACATCTAATTTCATATCCGAAGGCTGTAAGCGCAATAAGAACATTTGTTTGTTGAATTCAAGTAAGCTGAAATGCCTTACCTTTGCTAGATACCATGGGAAAATACCATTGTAGTTTTCAGGGACACCAATTTTAACATTTGCCCCAGAACATGGTGCAAATGTGTAAAGTATCACCAACTGTGAAACAAGATATTAAGTGTGTCTCAGTGACATTGTTGATGCAGGAATTTGGTCTTTTCTTTGTAAATTAGCATAGGAATTAGGAGTAATAAAAAAACACAACATCTTACTATGAGAGTTATGATGAGCATCGGTGTAACTTCTCTGTCAGCCATGAGTCCCTGTAAATGTGGCAGATTCACAGCATTTCAAACCACATGGCTTAAGCCCAACAATCAACACAATTTCAGTCTTGCTACTGATTCACCACCATGGAATTCTTTCATACACACAGATTTCACAGTTTTTACATGTCTGACAGCCTTCATATAAATGCATAACCACCTAAATCAACATCTGAGCCTATAGTCAGTGGCACAGAAGACCAAAAAAGCCACGTTTGTTTTGGAGGAAAAACTTTTGTCTGTAAGATCAAGTTGAATGCAAAGATTATGTAATTTCAATGGAGCCTTAATGTCTGTCAAATATCGATTAGATACAGCTGTTTTTTTTTAGCAACACCAAATCACAGGCTATGGTGCAGTGTACAAGTAACAGTTATACCCTATATAGTCCACTAACCCCAATTCAGGCCTCTAAAGTATAATAACTATGGATATATAATTGCAGATGATGACAATGACAAAAAAGTGCCATTTTAAACAAAACGTTTTGTATCTTACCTTCTCCAAATGATGTGTGTGCTCCCTCTGAGAGGTACGAGAGGAGTTTAAATTGGGTGGAAAAATTGCGTACTTGTTCTCCCTCGGTGGATTAATGGTTAACACCTTCACATAAACATGCTTAACTACCTTGTTTCCTTCCTGCAAAACCAATGGCCAGTGAGGTTCCATTCCACTGACACGACCAAATGAATATTCATGAGGATGTAAATCACCTGAACAACATCTACTTCTGTTGCATTCTGCTGAATAATTTGTCTCAAGAACAATGACAGAGAAGATTTTATGTTTTGATTTTATATTTTATTGAAAAAGGGAATCACCGTAAACAAAGAATTTCCAAATAATGTCAAGGTTCACAAGACTAATATAACTTATTGCTTTACTCATACATTCACAACCTCAATTCAATGTTATGCAACAACATAGAATAACAGAAGTTTTCTCTTATCTTTTACTAGTCCTCAGTAACTTGGCCGAGGCACGAACCTGCGTACCACGTTTCAAGTAAATATGACTCCAGATGACCTAGCATTGTGATCCTTTAAAATGTCTTTTAGCATAATGAGATGTATGATGCATTCAGCGTGATTCATGTTATAGTATATACATGAATCCCCTTCAACAAAGGAGCACAATCATAACCCAACAGCAAGGCAATCTTTGCTACTCATTAAAAATAACAAGCCTTTGTGGATTTTTTATACTGATCATAATATGACAGCAACATGTTTAAGGCAGACAATAAAACAAAATAAAATAAATGTTTGCAAAGCTTCATGCAGGTTATCACCATTATCGTAGTAATGGTATCATTTTTATTAATTAAGTCTTCTCTTGCTTTTGGTTGGTGTCTGAAAAATAAAAATATATTTATGTACAGCTCTATTAGTCCTTTAGGGTTAGTGTTAAAACACACACAGCGTCTGGTCTTCAGAGGCCAAAGAAAAAATGTCCGTCTGTCCCATCAATTCCTCAGAGAACTGTTAGGTCATGGCAGGACTTTGACTTCTGCCTAAAAGCCATCTTCTTATTCTTGCGCGCAACCATGCGGCCCAGAAACCGTTTGGCCTTCTTGCCGATGCTCTCTCTACGCCTGCAGTTGGCCATGCGTCGTGCGTTCTCCTCCTTGCTGTCTTTCCTCAAGCGGATCTGTCTGACAATGCCCTCGAATAGGTCCTGCACATTGTGGTGAAGGGATGCGGACGTTTCAATGAACTTGCAGTCGAATACCACTGCACAGGCACTTCCTTCTGCAATAAAGAACATATGGAGAAAGGAAAATTAGTACTTTGGATAGATGTACATTAAGAAATCATTAAGGCAGAAGCTCAAGTCGGTTTAGGCTGAAAACTCAAAATTGGTATCCCTAAAAAGAATAAATTAAGTGATAATAGTTTTAAAATGTTGGCAGATAGCTTGAGTTTGCAGTGGTATTTGAAAGTAGGTCTGGCCTCAACCTGTGCAGTCAAGTGAGAAATGAAGCTTGACCCCACCAAAGCCGGTCAATCTCAACCAGTTCGGTCAGATTTTATCATAAAAAGCCTTGAGAATAGCTTTTAAGCTTTAAACAATAAACATTAGATTTAGACATTTTATAGCCCGCTTCCACTGAGCTTAAAACTTATATTAGCTTAACACATCATACATCTGTGGCACATTTTAGGTTAAGAAATTTAGTTTATCATACTAACTTACCATCTACAGACACTTCTCTGGAACGAACCAGGTCACTCTTGTTGCCCACAAGGATTATGGGAATGTTCTCTGACTGCCTGGCACGGCGCAGCTGAATACGCAGCTCTGATGCCTTCTCGAAGCTTGACTTGTCCGTCACTGAATACACGATGATGTAGGCGTCTCCCATCCTCATGCACTGTTCCTTCAGCCACTGGCTGTTATCCTTCAGGTAGGAAACACATACCAAGTTCAGCATCAAACATGGCTGATCCCATCTTTTACTAATGTAATATCAATGAATTAAAGTAAATGGACAAACATTGCTTAAGTAATAAATAACTCACCTGTTCCCAGATGTCATACAACAAAATGGATGCCTCTTCTTCATCCACCACGATAGATCTGTCATAAGTGTTTCCTGAGAGGGGGGGGGGAGATATTATGTTACATACTGACAGAGAGGAGCAAAGCATGTCTTATCTGAACAGTTGTGTTTGTTTACAGCCTGTGATCAAGCCATCACTGGCCTTTTAGATTTTCCCTTCACATTATGCTATTGGATGTGTTTCTGACTGCTGTACTACTGAGGGCAGGGCTTGTGGCTCGCTGGAGATGGAAATAGCAATAATCAATGCATGTACACTCTTGCATGCAAAAATAAGAACCCTGTTTTCTAATCCAGGAGCACAACTTCATCACTGTCCTCATAGATAATTCTGAATTGAAGAGTTTATAAGGCTTCCAGTGGCTTTATGTAATTCTACATCCACATCTTCATGTTTTAAAATGTGTTCTGATGCTTTTTAAAGGTTAAGGGTTGGATCATACAAAAAGTAGAGAGTGGCTTTCAAAGTTCTGATGCTTAATATCACATAATATCAGAACTTCATTCACTGAACCTTGTATCTCCAAGCTTAACCTGGTAATATAACTGTATTGTTAAGTATTACAGTAAGTAGACTAAATTACCCCTTCAGTCACTAATTATCACATGTATCTTCACAAACAACGGACATATTCAGTGTGTGTGTGTCTGTGTGTGTGTGTGTGTGTGTGCCGCTCAGGTCGATGACTCATCCGCAGCATCACCATTTACCTGCTTCATCGCAGTCGTGACCGGCGTCCTCCACTCCTCCAAAGACGCGCGCCAGGCTGGACTTGCCGACGCCGTGCTCGCCGAGGAGCACCACCTTGTACACCTGGGACTCCGTTTCGCTGCCGGTGGAGATCACGGAGTCGGAGGAGTCGGACGCGCAGCTGCCCCGGTGCTGCTCGCTCGGGGAGTAGGACGTGCAGCGCAGGAGGTTGGACAGCTCGTCGGTTTGCCCCGTCTGGGGCATCGTGGCGCGCAGGTCCCGGTCGTCCACGGGCATGCTCCTCCGGTGCAGGTTGGGGAGATTCATGGGGAACGGCATGCTCCCTCTTCTCTTGTCCATGTTCCGCAGTTTGTCCCCCTTGTTCAAAGTCATTGCGCTGGTACCGATGAGCTGTGGACAGATGGGGACATGCGTAAACGTGTGCCCTCGTCTTTTATCACATTCAAATAGTAGTGCGAAAGTCTGCATAGGGATGTAGTGGAGGATAATGCCACCGTTTAACACCACTGTAAGTCATAATGTAGAATTAAAACATCTTCTAGGTTTAGTAGCCTACAATTAAGCAAATATCAAATCTATGTATTTTTCCTGACCTGACCGCATGTTTATTTAACTCTACTCAACACTATAACGCAAAATAAAACTTCATCTTAAAATGTATCATCGGTATTAAAGACACTTACTCGGTGCTGGCGATAAAATCCAACGAAGGCAATGCAATAATCCCTCGGTTTGAAGAGTTGTAGTGGCCGAAAAAGCGGTTTTGCTTGAGTAACCTATGCTCAGAGTCGCTGCTCAGTCTATTTATACGGGAGCGGGAGTGACGTCGGCAGGGATTCGCCCCAGAGAATCACGTCTCCGCTTATTATAGTGGTGCGTAATGGTAACATCATACAGAGGAGGGGGTGTATGACTGGAAGAGCTGAGGAATCTCCCTTCCGCATCGCCAAATGGAGCGCTTACCTCTGAGGGGGCGAGATGAATCCTTGAAGAGGGAAAGCCCATTTAAAGCTAGAGTGATATAAATATTTAACATCAACCGAGGAGATGCATTGAGAGATGGTGGAGGGACATCCACATGGTGCAAGACGTTAAGGTGTATTATGGCGCAATGCATGCGGATGCTGTTGTAGAAATATGGTCGATCGTCTTGTTTAAATTGATGATCAGTTTTGAGCTTGATGGTCGGTCACTGCAAGGTGGAAGTCACTGCAGCAATTATACGATATCATGTCGACTTCATTTTAACGTGACGGAGTTGCTCATATTATAGATGCAATTTTAACATGCAAAATATTTGTAATTGATTATGCAGCCCTATGGGTAAACACTTGAATTCATTTTTGTGCATATATGCAAAAATAATAATAATAAACCTTCTAATCTGGCAGTAAAAATGCTATAAACACATAAAAATTCTACACATGATGGCATTAATTCAGCACACATCCCCAGCTTTCCACCCACCACCTTGCTGTCTGAAAGATGAAGGCTGCAGCCACAAAAACATAATTCCTTGCATTTGCAGCTAATTCTTCACATCTGACAGACCTGACCTTTACCAATACTGTCTGGTTTTACTGATCCATGCCTTAGTTCAATAATGCAAAATTCTTTCAATTATAGGCTATGTAACACATTAATATAGGCAAATGTGGTTATACTGTCCTAATGGAGCTTAAATGACTTCAGGTCAGTTTTTTCTATTTTACTTCAGCATGTGTTATTATGTTTAATCTTGCATCCAGCATATTCTACATAAATCTTCTCGCATACAATACTGAGTATGATGTACTCTACAGGAAGAATTTCATTTTCCAGTTTATATCATAGACTCTCATGATGTGTTGCTGCCTCCTTGTGGCTTTAGGTCTTACATTACAGTCAACGCGTTGTGTGTTTCTGTGTGTGTGTCTGTGTGTGTACAAGCAGGGCCAAATAATTATAATTTATTTTCTGCTTTGTCCCTATGTGGGAAATGTGACTAAATAAATAATAAAAAACTAATTAAACTTTAAAAGTCTTACGCTTTAGAGATTTTTTTTTGTGATATGCTGTGCTGGACTTACTTAAATTTATCAAATGTAACAAATATATCCCATGATTATCTCTGACTGTGTGTATTTTTTTATTTTATTTTATTATGTATTTGGATATCTTTAACATATTGTTGTTTCTGGGGTCCATATATAGATTCAGATCTGTATCCACATAAAATAGCAAATTTAAGGATTGTGTGGTCATGTGCTCTCTTTGAGTGGTAACAGCTCATATAAATACTTTTGTAAATATTACACACAGTAGGTGAGAATTGTGACCACACACTTTCACATATAAAGAACACATCTACCTTACTTAAAATAACCTGGATGTGACAGCTAAAGCCTTTCACAGCTGATAATATTCACATTCAGTTAGAGTAAATAGGACTGCTTCTGTTGCTGTAAATGATTCTCAAAAGAGAAATCATGTCATAATAGCCATGGTAAATACAGTGAATTAAATACATAGATTATAAACTGGATTTATAATGCTAGATTTTGGAGGTCGATGCTGCTCTCGATATTTGGGGATTTCAAAAAACGAATGACAACAGGCCTATCAGCCGATAGTATCTTTTTAAAGACAAAACAATAATATTAAATAGGCCACATGTTTTTTTTTTTTTAAATTGTGACCAAGATACATAGGCCTACTAAGCAGTTGCTACATTCAACAGATAACAAACCAAGTTGTCAGTGCTCTCTGGTGTACAAACTACATAAAGGTGACACAAAATTACCTCAAACCTAGTTTGGCATTTCTGTAGGCCTACTGTTTTCTTGTTACTTATCAGCAGACATATACCAATACATTTATATCTTTGAGAGGCTAATATCGGTCTATATATCAGTCTGGCCGATTCTGCAATTGTCTAGCTCTAATAAAGATAACAGACTAAGGTAAAAGCTGATTGCATTTGGCCATTTTATAAAAAAAAAATGCATAAAATGTTATATCCATATTTAGTTAAACAATCCCAATTCTTACTGACCCTTTATGCATGACAACATTCGGGTAGTTTTGGAGGCTGTAATTTTTTTGTAGTGATACTGGATTCAATGATATTATGTATATATAGGCCTACATTAAAATCATTTTTTCAAATGGTCTCTAGGTGGTGATAAAAGACAAGTGTCCTTAGCCTATATGTGAATGTGCAGGTGACGAATATGTTTATTTTTCAGTCCCGGTCCACGCTGATGTCTGTGCCGGTTTTCACCTTGTTGCAGAGCCATCATTTAAACACGCTGTGCAGGTAATGACGGCGCACCTGCACTGAACATGGATGTATGAAGAGCACCGAAGCGTCTCCGGCTTCAGTCAGGAAACCGGAAGTCAACCCTCCAACGTGACATTGCGCATGCGCCCGCCTCTCGTGTCTTCGACCTCTACTACAGACCGGTGAGAGCTAACCTCGTCTGTCAGTAAGTGTGTTTGACTTCGGCCTCTCCCTGTGACTCCTCTGTGTAACTCGGTATATTTGCAGCTCTGTTAACCGCAGCTCCGCTCAGCTTTTGTGATTTGACAACCAGCTTGTTTTTAAGCGACGTAATATCGGTTTGCGGCTAATCTTGACCTTACTGGTGTGTCTGCTTAACTTTGCACGCTTTGTACTTTTCTTATTTAGCGGTCTAATAACACGGTCGACCGAGTTGAGTTGTTCATTGTTGCCTTTTGCTTTCCACAGACAACAGTCGCTGAATCAACGCCAGCTCCTTTGTTTGACCTGACCACTACGTCCCTTCGTATTAATAATAATGTACGCCTGTGCTAAGTTCGTCTCCACGCCCTCTCTGGTGAGTCTGCACGAATGAATGAATGAATGAATGAATGAATGAATGAATGAATGAATGAATGAATGAATGAATGAATGAATGCATGCAGGTAACAGTTACGTGTGCTTTCAAAGAGCGGACACTGGCACTGAGCCGTGCAGCCGTCTTTGACCCTCCGCTAAAGTCAGCTGCTGTTCACACCTGCAAGGACGTCCTAGTGTCGGACTCTATCAGGGCCAAACTCGGCCTATCCAAACAGATCTGATTGTCTGATTCTGAGGCTAATGTGAATCAGGATAATCTACATTTAAAGGACATATTGTAGTTCATAGGGAAGCAGCCATGAAAACTGGGCTGTTTGAGCAGAATTAATCCAAAGCAGCACAGTGAGAGGTCACTGCTGGTGTCCTCACTGGTTATAGTTTACCATATTTACTACAAGCAGATTGCTTTTGATTCAATCTATCGATGTATTCTAAGCAAACTTAAAGCTATGCTGACAGATGTCATTATAATATGCTGGTAAGACTTCAAATAAGGGCAAGACTGTCTTAACTAAATGTCTTTTTTCTTTCTTTACACAGGTCCGTGCTGGATCTCGGGCCCTGTGCAGACCACTCTCAGCAGCAGTGTTCTCAGATGCCAAGAGAGCAGAGGTAAGCAGGTATCTGTACTGGGAAATATAACTGACTTACTGTTTACAGAGGAGCGGCACACTTAAATCTTCTTTGCTGTTCTCATTACGTTGTTTCTCACATACAAAGAGTGACAAGACAAAATAAACCCACCGGGGCATGAATTCTACAGTTACTTTAGGTATTCTAGATAACTGCATAGAGAGGACCCGACCTAGATGTTTGAAGGTAAAACCTCAACCGCTAGTGAGGTAACAAAAGTGACTGAGATTGAGGTTGAGCAGCAACACTTGCTCACCCCTGCTGATCTCTTGTGGTTATCTTTGTGCAAATAGGAGCCAGAGAAAAAAATCCCTTATCGGATCTTTAATCTCAATGTTTGTAAAAACAGTGATTGCCAAACCCGTCATTTTTATTGACAGGTAACATGGCTGTGGACCATTGTGTGTCAGATACATAGAATACAGGATATTTCACATCACATAACAATTAGGGGATCTAATCCAACCTGATTAATTTTAGAAAAATAATTTCCATATAAAGCAGAACAATGTTTAGTGCTGCTTTGTGATCCTGTACTGTTTTGTTTTGTACTAACCTCACTTGAATTTTGTATTTCAGACTGCTTCACTCCTGGCACCACAGAGTTTTGTAGCCTCCCAGCAGCAGGTGGCGGTGCGGGGGTTCCAGACTAGTGCCGTGACCCGCGACATCGACACCGCTGCAAAGTTCATTGGAGCTGGAGCTGCCACTGTGGGAGTGGCTGGATCTGGAGCTGGAATTGGAACTGTGTTCGGGAGCCTTATTATTGGATATGCCAGGTAAATTAAACACATCATCACTGGTCTACACCAGGAGGGTCATAAAAACCTATTAATGAATTATGTTTGATAAGTTTGAAAGATATGATATTGGCCAAAGAACAACTAATTAGCTTTTAATTGTTCTCCACATGTTGGAATTCTGACATTAGATGTTTGTTTGTTTTTTTTATAGCTGTGGAACTATAAACTATGAATCTAACAGACACATATTTTATTCCAAATGTTCACATGGTCAAAAAATGTATTTAATTTGAATTTTAAGTAAAAAGATAAAAATATTTTAGGAGAATTATTCAACATTGTCACATGGTCGTGCTGCTTTAATGCCTTCCACTTATTGATAGAATTATTTGGTCACATATATCAAGTCCTTCATGGGGAACCTTGGAAGACACAGGGATTGGGATTCTCACTAAAATGTCTTGGCAGTTGTACTTTTAACACTTTGTACCTCCAAATTGCCTCAGCTGCCTCTCTTTCTCCACAGGAACCCCTCTCTGAAGCAGCAGCTGTTCTCTTACGCCATCTTGGGCTTCGCTCTGTCTGAAGCTATGGGTCTTTTCTGTCTGATGGTTGCATTCCTTATTCTGTTTGCCATGTAAACCAGTGAAGCATTTGCTGTAAATGGAAACGTCACAATGTTAACAAGAATTAGAGTTTGATATGCCCCATCTCACGTTGTTGCTCATTCTTGTTCATTGGTGTTTCTTAAAATATTGTGAACCCTCTGATCTATGGAACTCTGGCAAACTCAGATCATTTTAAATGATGGTTTTACCATTCTCTTGTATATTTAATCAAATGTTCTTTTGTTAACAAACATGCAGCCAATAACAGAAGTAAAACGTTTACTTCATCATGTGTGTTTGTACATTTGTCAATGGTAAGTGTTTTTTTTTTTTTAATGCTTGGGTTATTTTTGGATGTTGATTTAGATTCAAAAGGCAGTGGCACTGTTACACACACACAATGTAGAAAAACAGTCCCAGTTAAAGTTATACTATGTAACTTTTCGACATTAAAATAGCTTAAAAACGGCCAGACCTATGTTATGTTTTCAAGTTGTGTACTTACATTATCCCAAATGTTGCCAACAATATTTAAATTTACAGAAATCTGTTATTTTAATCAATGGTAATGATGTATAAAGAGAATTTAACAGTCTGATTTTGTTAATCTGGTCAATGGCGTCGTATCCCCTTTGCGCATGCGTCAGTGTTGTGGTTGATTGGCAGGAGCTGCCATAAATTGAGTTTTGATCCAGTTTAAAGACACATTTTTACGATACAATCTTAAATCTTTGTCATTTTTAACATAATAATTTAATCAGATGAATGATTTTTAGTCTTAAGGAGTCTGGATCTTATTATATATAGTTATCAAAGAAACAAGACTCGCAACCCCACCGGGACGTCCTGTTACCGCCAAACCGCATCGGAGAAACACTGATTTGTAACGTGAAACTGCTTTATTCCGTGTTTTTACCGGTTTTTATCATCGGGTCTGTTTATTATGGAGAGCAGTAGACCTCTGTGGATAATCCGGCTCCTGGTAAAACCCCCCTGAAGGAGAAGCTGACTGCACTGACGGTAACGGGGGTGAGGACAACAACTCCCATGATCCCTCGCTTCTTCCCCACGTCACCAAACTCCCTCTTCTGTTGTTTAGATTGAGAGAAAATTATTATTATATATCATTAAATTGTGCGTTTAATTTACTACATTTCACCCGTTATCTAGCAGCGGGTCGTACCGTCAAACGACATTTTCTTGATTCCAGATATGTGTAAATGTTTGGGCGAAACCACCGATTAAATCCAACATTTCCAGGTGATTCAAGGGATGATCATTCCGGGTGCAGTACCTGTCTGAGGGCTGACAAGAATCTATGATGTTGATTAACGGTTGAGAAAATAACATTTTGATGTTATGGCTTGTGTTTTAAACGTTAACGAAAATACATAAAAAATAAATAAAAATCAGCTATTTGTCATGTGGAACTAAAGAAACAGTCATAGTTGAGGGCGGACGGATTTGAGTGACGTACGCGTCGCGCTGAGAGAAACCCATGTTATGAAAGTATAGGTGTATGTATAATGTAGGTTTGGCAGTAAAATAGAAAACCGACTATCTAAATACATGTCGTCCATACATCGGGTTTGCAGGTCGTGGAGGACAATTTCCTTAAAAGCTGAAAAGCTCGCTCCGACACGCTGGTGTAAGTGTCACACGGGTCCCAACAGCCAGGTAAACACACTTCAGGGGAGGCAGGTTGTCTCGTTGTCTGCGTTTATAAGCAGTTGGCTGGCTCTGTTGTCAGCCATGTTCTGTCACAGCTCCTGTTCAATGACACATTTTACATGTGGCTTAGTTCACTAATGTCCACTTTTCAACAGCCCGTTATTTCTTCCCCAGTTAAAGTTTAGTACCGACTGTTTGGATATTAGCGCGATAAACCCAGCAGTAACCCACATCTGTTTATTTATTAAATGTGTTTATTATATTATCAACAAAATACATATTATATACATGGTTGAAAATATGCATTTCAGTTCATTTATAATAAGGTCATTAGTAATACTGTATTATATGAAAGTGATGGGCAACTGCCTCTCTTTTGTCTCAGATGTAGTAGGTCATTTAATGGCATGGTTTAAGGATCTCTCATGTACATTTTGCCATTGATGCTCTATAATCAAATATACCCGCAGCCATTATTAACAGGATGGTCTTTTACACTCAATATCCACTAGGGGTAGTCCGTGTACAAGACACTAGACAGCAGGTTTTTCTTTCAGGAACTTAAAGGGGAAATCCACCGTAAACTAGAATGTACATCTTCATCTTCCAGTGATTTTTGTCAGTAAACTGTTAAGCCGTATATTAGAATATCAATTCAGAAAATGGTGCATATTTAAGGATTCTGCTTAAATTCATGCCTTTCTAGGATTTATCTCTAGATAACAATTTCACTGCAGTCTGTTTGTAACAGGTAACAAAAAGGCGCAAAAAAGAAAGATCTACATGTCAACCAGTACTGGACCGATTTGACCAGCAGTACAGTCAGGAACTTGGAGACTTGTGGGCATCTGCAAGGTAAATTTTGTCTGACATAACTACTGCAACTTACACACGGACACATTTGTACCCGTCCTTCATTGGGATTGCGTTTCTCCTGCAGAGCAGTGCTCCTGGACCCTCACTCTTGGCAATATGGGGTCATGCTCAACCGCTTCAGTGCTGTGACAGACATCACACAGATTCTCCAATCGCAGGGCTTTTCCACATTGCTGCTGCAAAAGGATGCCTCTGCGTCGCTTTGTGATGGCCCATCAACAGTGTCAAATCCTGAATACCAAACAGGAAAATACTCTCTGTTACCACCTCACTACATTTCCAAGTGGCCTCGTAATGAGTCCCATCTCCGACCTGACAGCGACTCGCATGCACTCTGTCAGGACCTTCAATCAGAGCCTTCACTCAGTTTGTCCCGTCCTTCATTACAATGTTACATCCACCCATACTCCCAGCGGTTTCCCTCTCAGGCCCACAGGCCTGGCCAGCTGAAGCAGTACTACCTCCTGAATGCTGCTTCCTTGCTTCCGGTGCTGGCTTTACAAGTCCGAGATGGGGAGAAAGTTTTGGATCTTTGTTCTGCTCCTGGGGGCAAAGCCTTAGCCATAATGCAGTGTGCCAGCCCAGGTATAAAAAATATTTTATTGGAATTTGCTATATTTCTTTGATTTTATTTATATCATGCAAGAGATTGGGGATTTTGTACAGTTTTTAAAACATATAGTATAGCTTATACACTGCTGAGTATATACATCAAGTTATAACTTTGCAATAAAATGTTAAACATTGGCATTCAGTATTGATAATACTCAATATTAAATCATATTTATCAACTCATAGTCAAAATATATTAATGGTTATACTTTTATTAAATTATTAAATTTGTTTTTAAATATTAAAAGCTGATTTTCCATGTAAGTTGCTGCAGTTGGCTGTAAGGAATATATTGGTCTGCTGTGAATAACCCATTTGCATTGAATACAGGTAATAAGTACTGTTCCCCTGTGTTATGTTCCAGCACTTCTCTGCTGTAATGAACCAGACCCTCACAGAAGGGATTGGCTGGCCAAAACCCTGGAGTCTTTTCTGCCTCACTCACTAAACAGCAGAGTGATTGTGTCTGCACAGGATGGACGGTCTTTTGGGCAAAGTGAAGCAGGAACATATGACAAGGTGAGGGAGAATAATGTTTATGGCAGCATGTGACTGGGTTCTGCAGTGTCCAACAAATTGAGGTGTCACAGTTCCTTTCAAGGCCGTACTTGGAAATGAATGAGAACAGCAAGCCTTTGAACAGAACCTAATAAGCCCAGCGGAAAAGAAGAAAACCGTTTATTCAAAATAGGAGCCAAGACGACGCAGACAAATGGCTGGGAGGAATGAAAGGACTCAAAGTGACTGATAATGGAACAAAATATTGAAAAAGAGGAAAGCACAGAATGAAAAGGTTGAGAGTAAGACACAGTGTGAACAAAGACTGAAAGGCAATAGAGTGCAAACAGACTGCACAGATTCAAGTTGTATTGTGGCAGTGAAAAGGCTTTGAATATTGCGTAGAGGACAGATATGTGGGAAGATTTTCAGCTGAAGTGTAAAGTTTCAAGGGGGAATAATTGTTTTACTTAATTTTCTACACTAATAAAGGTAATAAGTAATCACACAGGTGACTCGGGGAAGATCATTTTTTTCATCCTGAATGAACATAGTTTGTCCCGGGGTGATTCAGGTGCTGTGGGAAAAATACAACATGTACTTATTTTACAGACCTCCAGCATTTGCCTTTCAATTTTCTGAAAGTGTCTTACTCTTACTGCTTTTCAGTGGTGGAAGGAGTACTTAGATCTTTTTCTTAAAAGTAGAAATACCACACTGTAGAAATTCTCCGTTATAAGTAAAAGTCCTGCATTGAAAATGTCAGTAAAAGTACAGAAGTATTAGCATCAAAATATCGTTAAAGTACCAAAATTAAAAGTACTCATTATATATTATATTATTGTCTTATAGTTATTGATGCATTAATGTTGTTTTTCACTTTATGTTGTAGCTGCTAAATATGGAGCTCATTAGAATTTATTTATATATATTTGATATATTACTTAACATACTGCTGGGTAGCCTGTGAATTCCCCCCATGGAACCAATAAAGCCTTACTGATATAATTGTATCATAATGTATGTGTTGATTTTATTTTGTATTGTTAATCTGAATCTGCAAAGTAACTAGTAACTACAGCGGACAGATAAATGTAGTGGCGTAAAAAGTTCACTATTTCCCTCTGAGATTTAGTGGAGAAGAAGTATAAAGCAGCAGAAAACAGAAATACTAAAGTACAAGTAAATAGTAAAGTACAAGTACCTCAAAATTTGTACAGTACTTCAGTAAATGTACTTAATTACTTTCCACCACTGCTGCCATCACACTCTTGAACTGTCTGACTCTCATGTCTTGCTCTTTCCGTTGCAGGTTTTAGTCGATGCTCCGTGTTCTAATGACAGGAGCTGGTTATATTCGTCCAGCAGCCAGCAGGGGGGACAGAGACTAAAGGAAAGAAGCAAGCTACCTGCACTCCAGGCTCAACTGCTTAAGTAAGCCCCATCCCCAGCCGTGGTAAATGTCTGCAATGTGTCCGAATATTATAATCAGTGATGAGGAATTCTAAAATATTTGCGTGTGTTTTAAGTGATACACAAAATAATATTAACACTGTATGAATAAGGACTTCAATTACAAACAATGCTAAGTGGCACAACAAAAGAAGAAAACAACTAAGAGAGTCCCATGGAGGCTGAATCATATGTGGACAAATTCCAAGTGAAGCAGTAAAGAAACTCAACATGTTTATGACAGACATATAGAGGATATAAGTGGATCCAATTAGTATGCAACTTTATATTATCCAGCTCTGCTGCAGTGTTTGAAATGGTAATTTAGTCCCTTGTCATGAAGTGTGGTATTTGTCTTCTCTGTGTAGGTCTGCACTGTCAGCGGTGCGTCCAGGGGGCGTTGTGGTCTACTCCACTTGCACACTGTCCAGCTCTGAGAACCACGCTGTGATTGAGACAGTGCTAAATGACTGTCCTGAGGCTGAACCTCAAGACCTCTGGGATGAGATTGCCATTCCTTTATCAAAATACTTTGCATTTACTCCTGCTCACCCTGGTCATGGACAGACACTTCACAAGCCACCCCTGCAGCCACAGAATGGCACTGTGTCCTCTTATCACCATAGACTTGGCATTTTAGTGGTTCCTCAGCAAAGCAAGACCTGGGGACCTATGTTTTTGTCTCGGATTAGAAGGAGGAAATAGTGTGTATCCTCTTTTGCAGAAAAGAATTGTGGAAACAAATGGCTAAATAGACACAGTTCCTACATCTAAAGTACCTCATGGAATTGGCTTGTAACTCACTCACACAAACTGACAAACTTACTAATACACCTTTGGCAGATTGCAAACTCTACACAGTGCCAATTTTGGCAGACCAGCAGATGTAAACATGTCATTGTCGCCACATGCAGGAAAAGTCGTAAATTGCTGTTTTAACACTTGCAATGCACATTACTGGCAGGTGGAAAACAACTGTCAAAATTGCAGAAACTGTTGGCATGTCCATATTTACAAGTCTGAACTGCTACTGTTACCTTCTTGAAAGACAGGTGCAGAAGCTTTTGTTTGTCTGAAACTGCTGACGCTGCAGATGTACAATTAGATGATATCGACTGAACGCGTATTGCAAGTGCTTCACGTGAATAACAGTGTCCAAATTGATAATACTATAAGACTCCAATGTTCTACAATGAAAGATTGTAACATTAAATATTAATTCACAGTTTATTCTATCAGGGGTGAGTGTTTATGGTGCAAGTTTTATTTCCGTTTGAGTGAGTTTTAGTTTCTAAATACTCTGAGCGATAGAGAATGAGAGATGACATTACAAGACTTAGCAACGCAGAAGCTCACATTCAGACTCTCCCATCTTCAATCCTTAAGTCAGTAAATCAGCTTGCACCAATTAAATTTTGATTACTTCTTGACTTGAGGTATCATTGAACTTTTTTAAAGAGTCTGTTTGAACACCCATGGCTGATATGTTTATTGGCCCATGTTTGTTTTTAAATATCTAAGTGCGATTACAGTAACTCAACAGGAGGCCAAAAGTTTCCTGAGAGATTAGTTTAATAACTGGAAAGACTAGCAATAATATAATTAACACACAGTTTCTCTTTCTTTATTCCTGCTATTCCCCTCATGTATTGTCCTACTCTGAATTAAGTCGTGCTGTAAGTCTCACTAGAGGTAATCTTACATCTGTAATCATACCTCCCCTCAGTGTGATTGGGAAGGCAGTATCTTCTCCCGTAGTGGCTCATTACCTGGGTGGACTGTTATTGTGTCACGCTTGAGTGAAAAGAAGGCGCTGTTGTTGGCGCTTTTCATCAGACTGTGATTGCTCAGACCAGAAGCAGAAAGGTGTTTTTGAAAGTAACTGTGGACAATAACACATGAGAATTCATATATTTTTACCTTTTGAACATAACAGACTGACAAAGTACACTGTTGCAAAGGCAGTTATGTGTGGAAACCCTCATTTCTTCCTCCCAAATACACAATGCTGGTAGTTCTGAGCGATCCTGTGAGACACTGTCAGGGATGTGATTGCTGAAATAGGAAATATACAAGAGCCTTGCACCGGTTTCATCCAACTACCCCGTGTGGCTATAGACACAAGCATTATCGGGTGCATTTATATGGCTATTTTTATTGGCTGTCCTACTTTTGCTCCACTTCTGCGTGTCTTTGAAAAGTAGCTTCGGTCTCTGACGCGAGCGCATCATTACACCACCACAACATCAGCACAACTTAAAAGTAGTGAGATGTGGAGATGAAGTGGGGCTTCATCGGGGTTAACCACGGTGCTGACCTTTCTGTGAACTCTGGTTTGTTGATGTTCCCCGTGTTGCAGTGTTTCCTCAAGGGGAGAATCTCTAAGCAGCTTCTCCTCCACTTCAAAGGCTGAGAATGTAGGCCTGCTTTGCATAATCAGGTGGGGAACAGCTTTTTGCCAGAGAGGCAGGAATTAATTTGTGCCACCGCCAGATGTAATCATTAAAACTCTAGTCATTGACAATAAAGGGGGAGGAGGAGGGGGAAATAGAGGAGGAATCGTAGAACAGTACGTGGAATTAGAAAGAGATATGGAGCATTGGATGGTCCTGAAGACCAGTGGACACTATATCTAAGCAGGCTAATCTGGCCTGAGCTCTGTTAAGCCAGAATGCTATTTTTTCAGTCTGGTAACATTCAGCTCTGTCACTGCGTTTGGACATGTTGGCATGAAGTTAATCCTAAAATCAATCAACTCTTTATTTTATATGACCTGTTCCGGTGGTGTACAAAGTGGCATCACGCATCACGAGGAAGGATTTATAAAACCGCAGTTATTAAGGCGGCTACATATATGTCAGTCATTCTGAAATCCATTTAGCAGTATGTGTAGGCTTTAAAGCTCCACTCATAGCCCCTAAATGTACTGTATGGTTCAGTATCACTGCTCTCATTGGCCCCATTCCAAGCTGCTGTTTTCAGCAAAAACAGTGTAGTTCAGTCGCTCAGAACCAAAACAACAGACAGACAAAGTTTGTGAGTAATTCTTTATGTTTGTGGGTTATATTTTGAGAACAGCATTAAAGACATTATGATATATTCACATACAGGATACTGCATAGAACATCACTGATTTGGAAAAGGCATAATCATTATTTGTGCTGCTAAAATCCAATCAGATTCAACCATAATAATCGCGCTGTCGATGTGATATTTTCTCACTTGTGAAAAATGTTTGACTTGAAGCGTTTGACACTAAATGTGCTGGACAGTTAACAAGTGGGACTATAGACTTTGTGCCTTTTGGGGTACCCATCAGTCATTTTAAACGTCATCATTTGTCAATATTCCATCAGTGGAAGTGAGTAACCAGGCTTGCTGCTCTTGATGGATTGTTCCACTTCTAATCTCTGAGGGGAAAAAAAGTCTGCAAAGAATGAATACTTAAAGAGGATAGGTCAAACAGTTTGTCCATGTACACACAAAAGCACACGTGAGTTTTGTTAATTAGGCTTCAGCTTTACTAGAATAAATATGTAGTATCCTACAACACGAGGACAAGCACACACTCCTGCAAAGAATGAACAAGCCCGCCAGGAAAACCTGAAGTTGGCAGCGTTGGATCCCTAAGAAAGAGAAACAGGGACTAGGACTAGGGCACACTGATTACCATACACCTGGGATGCAATCCCGAAAAAAAAAAAAAAAAAAGCAGCTTGAGTCATCATCTTGCTGCCTGCATATGAAGAACTAGCAGCAATCGTGACACCACCACCTGTGCCACTTCAGAGAACGCCAGTACAGCTCAATTGCATGTTTCTGTGAAATCCAAACGCGTTACATCACACAGAAGAAAAAAAAAAATTAAGGGGTTCTATGTGAGAGCTGAGTGGATACAGAACAAAAGTTCCTCTCATACGGCCTAGGGAGACATCAGGTACCATCAGTGTCAGTGCAGACAAACAACGCCAGAGGGAAATGAAAGGGACAGGAGTGAAAGTGAGAGGGTAACTGAAATAACTTCAAGATAAAGGAAAGTAACAAAGAAATTTTGTCTGTCTGTCATACACGCAGACTCCAAATGCAAAAGAAACTCTAGAGCAGGGAGAAGTAAAAATGTTTTTTGTTGTTGTTGTTGTATAGAGATTTAGCAGAGAAGGCAGTGATCTTATCTGTTCTAGTCTATTTCAGAGGTTTCCAGCAAAATACTGAAAAGGTGTACTGGAGTGACAGGTGTCCTAGAGGACAGCAATAACTTAGATAAAACTGTACAACCAAGTTTATTATCAATGTCAAAACTTGTTGGCAGTTTTAATTCAAAAGGGACTCATTGGCAAGAGAAAAATAACTAGAACATATCAAGACTAACTGCAGTGTTACCCCTGATAAACATATCAAGAAGAAATGCATTGTTGTTGTTGGTGGTGGTGGTAGTTCCCCCCTGTAGACCCCTGTGAGCCTCAGCCGCTGCAGGGGAGGAGACATCCATAACAGCTGCACGAGAAGACAAGCACAGGCTTACCAGACTGAGGGCTGGACAGATTACTCTGGCCTGGACATTCATTCATCCTTTGAGGAAAATGCAGAATTGATCGGTAGATATAAAACTAAAGCCTCGGACAGTCTTGCAGCAAAATTAGATTTGAGAGAGAACTACTGGGTCTTTTTAGGTTTAAGTATCAAGCCATCTTTTTTCTTTTTTCTTTTTTTTTTTTTTTTTTTTTTTGCACAAATGAAATGCAAATTGGAACAGCAGGTCAGTAAAACTGGACATGAATTATGCCAATTCAGGATGTGAGTTTACACTATTGACTGCTTAAACGGTAACTATTCCAACGGTGGTTCAAAATCTTTTCAAGTTGTGACCCCTGTGTCTTGCTACAAACGTGGAATGGTGAACGGTATAAGCAACTTAAACCAATTCAATATTACAAAAGAGAAAAAGGAGAAAAACTCAAAAAGAAAAAATGAGAAGTAAGCATGATTTTAAAGTGTGTGGAGCAGAATTACAATAAAATATCTTACAACCAGCCCAAAATAGCAAAAAAAAATAATAATTAAAAGACATACAGTTATTTGATCCACATAGTTTGCCAGATTACGATCCTTCTGACAGACAGGGACCAATGACAGACCTGCAGAGCTGCACACTTTGACTTCAGTCAGACTTTAATCCAAATAATTGGGCATTGAAACTTGACTTGGACAGATTGCTGTAATACTTGACTCCCTGACGACATGATGTAACTTGAGGCTTGAAAGCGAAAATATTCAGGTCTCAATTTTAACATTATTAACAAATAAATAAGACATAGCCAGACAGGCCTTGTATAGCCACCTCCCTGGAACCCTGACATTGATTTACCAGAAAGATTGCCACCCACAACAAAAGATAAAGAATTTTTCCCAATACTAGATTCTGCTTCTTAACTCTGATAATCAACCACTCATCTTTGTCTCATTCCAATACTTCTCATGTTAACCAGATCCATAGCTGCAGTTCATGTGTACTTGATCCTACCTAAAGGAACATATACACTGAAGCCTTGCTGTGTTAACATTCATTTGACCCCATCATGAATCCTTGCAGTTCATGTGCCCAAGAATAAAATGTTCATCCAGAAAAGGTGTACCCAGATTGAGTTGCCTCATCTCAATTTTTACTTCACTTCTGTTAAACTTCCTGACTTCAAACCTTGTTGAGATGGACACTCCCCAAGTGAAGGAAAAGCATGAATAATAGATTCTTCACCCAAAGGAAAAAAAGGGGAAAGAAAGTCAGAGAGGAAAGGTATAAAGCGGCTGATTAAAATGGATGGAATTCATACAAATACTTTCATTTTAAACTTCATAAAAACATTAGTGGGAGATGTTATTCAAAGGATCACATGAGTGACATTTATCTCAGAGTGGTTTGAGGAAATTCAGAAGTAATAGAGCCATCTTGGAGCCTAACTTTAAAATGCTTAGATTGGATATTCAATTGCACGTAAGCACTTATACATAACATATTTATTATTTTCATATAGTCGAAGTGAATTGTGTTCAGTGTTGCAGAATGCCATCTCTCTCCTCTTTACACCAATTATTTCTATTTTGCTAAGACTTAGACAGTTTTTTTTTTTTTTGGCACTGATAAAATGACTGTACCTGTGCTACAATAATAAACTGTGCTACTTTGGCAAGATCGATGTATCACAATGATAGTTTGGTACATTTCTTTTCTTACAAAAAGATGTAAACGTTTCTTGCTTTAGACTTTCCAAAATATCTGACACATTATGAAACAAAACAGGGCAGCTCTGTGAGCCTGTACTTCGGCACAGTCGAGCTTTGAGATACAGTAAATTATTATTATTAAGAAGTATTTGGTCAAAAGAACAAAGTACTGGATAAATTGAAATGAGGACCTGATGATGGCGCTAGATGAAAAGTCAGAGGATCACCAAAGTTATTACAATTCATCCTGAGAGGAACATGAATGTCTGGACCAAATTTCATGACAATTCATCCAATAGTTGACAAGATATTTCACCTAAAACCACAAATGACAACCTCATAGTGGCACTAGAAGACAATTCAGAGGATAAACAGAATCATTACGATTCATCCTTTGGGAAGCACGGATATCTTTAGAAAATTCCAAGGCAATCTACAAATAGTTGTTGAGATGTTTCAGTCTGGACCAGAGTGGATCGACCAATCAACAGACTGATATTACCCTCCGTAGAGCCATGCCGTGTCTAGAAAATTTGTCATCTGTGCAAAGTGGGTGCTGCATCATTCCTCGATGAAAACATGTTCACTGCAGGCTTATTTCCAATTAGCATGACTCAGTAGTCAGTGTGCTGACCAGACAAGTTCATTGCCTGTCCTGTTTCAAGGGTTTCACAAGGCATACAGAAGGTGACACTGAGGCCAATGCAGCGCATAATCTGAAGTCAGCAATAAGGCAGGTGGCAGAAGGGAAATGTCTTCTATTTATCCTCCCTGTTGATTTTTTCTTTACCTGTCTCCCTGTCCCTTCTGTGCTTTCAGAACTTGCTATTCTCTCTGTCTCCTTGTCGCTGGATGACTTTTCCTCTCCCTTCCTCTGTGTCTATGTATCTGGCTGTCTTTCTCCACCCCCCTCCTCTCTCTCTCTCTCTCCCTCTCAGAGTCAGCCTTTGATCTTGCCAGTCCTAGCACAGAGGTAGACAGTGATGCTGTATAGCTTTTCTCTGCCTATTAATGTCTTAACTCTTGCTCTGCCATTTGCAGGAGGTCTGCTGAGACATAATTTCGCCGTACCCCACGGTCTAATGACAGGCCTGGACACCCTTAATCACAAGCATACTGTGTGTGTGTGTCTGAGGAATAAGGCACATTCAAATAATGCGAGGAACAGGTTTAAAAATTCATATGAGCTGAAATAAATGTTGTAACAGCAGTAACACTCCAGTGTCCTTATCAATGACAAACATACCAAACCATAGTCTGGTTGTTTCCATAGATAATACAGAGCTTGCACTGGCCAGTTGTAATGCACTTAATCATTTTGTTGCATAAGATAGATAAATAAGATAACAGGATGAAAATATAATTACAACAATGAAAAACATTGAGAGACATATGTAGACTGAATTATATTCACACAAGATTATCACATACACCTTTTTATTACTGTATAGGATAAATGAACCTATGAAGGTATCAGAAAAACCTTGGATTGAAGTGTGCCTGAATATTTTATCCTAAACTTTGCATCATCAAGGCATCATTTCATCCTTCTGTGCTCCTACATTTTGAATCATTACTGCTCAAGGTAAATGGGAAGAAACATTTTTCTCTCTGGCAATAAAGTTAACTGGTAAATGAAGATTAATATCCATTGTGGTGGTGCCGAGATTGCTTTCCCACTGTCACACACAAAATAAATAATATCAAGAGAGTCCAAGCATAAGAATTGAAAGAAGTTGAAACTGAAAGTTGAAATTTTACCGAAACTGTTTTAAAATGATGCTCAGCCACACTGACACTTTAACCCTTGTGGTGGCTGTATACAAAGGGCAAAGTTGAATTTGACCAAAAACACCTTTGAAAGTGGTGCTGGATATAAACATGCACATTTTCCAAGCAGCAGCTTTTGTTTTTGATTTTTCACTAACACTTAAAAGAGTACTCCTCGTCATTGTCGGAGTCACGATGGACAGGTTTAAAAAAACAAGGATCAAACTCAAGGCAGCAGAACCATCGACTTTTTTATTCTACAAAATCTTCTTCCTTGTCAAAACCTGGCACCTCAATTAACCACAATGCAACTCATCCAAAGAGTTCGGTCCGAGCTTCGGCTGTGTTATGTTAGTAGCCTTGAACCATTAGCCTCAAGCAAGAGTGGGATACAGAGGTCGTCTGGTAAACTCACTTCTTTCTGACACCACCCCCTTTAATTTCAGTGTTACACATTGCAATGATAAGACGATAAATATTGTAACACATCATTTATTGCTCATATAGAGCAACTGACTATTAGGATAATGGACATTTATCATGGATGATTTTATTTCAGGAGCTACCCATACAATAGCAATCTCTTTTAACTGTATGTATGTGTGCACATGCGTATGCACGTGACACACATCATGTGATGAGATGTGTGATATGTGATTATATTTGCCCAACCTTAGCCACACTTTTGTTCCCCCAGTAAGATTATTGAACAAATAACTAATTTAAAAAAGCAGTTAGCAGATGGCAGTGAGGACTTTGCAGACATGCTCAGTAATCCATAATAATTTTAGCGTCATTATGTTTGTTTTTTGCTCATTTAAACTTTATTTAACCAGAAAGTCCCTTGAGATTGAGTTTTTTTCTAAAGGAAGACCTGGCCAAGACAACACACCAGTTACAGATTAAATTGAAATAAAACCTAACAGACAGGGAATACAAACATCAAACACACAAGGAAGAGACTAAATCCAGCTCAGTCTAATACAAATACTGTTGCTAATAAACACAATTCAATGGTGACGCTCTTGCTTTCCTCTCATTCCTCACTGTGAGCCAATCTTATGTCACTCTTTCTCCTCTCCCTGCTGTCTATTCATCTTTCTCTCTTTCCTGGAGTGATGGCTCAATTACCATTCCTCACACTCAGGCTTCAAAAGTGAGCAAAATGGAGCAGGATTTCTGGACCATGTAAAAACAAAAAAGAAAGACTTTTAATTTTCCCTTGCTCCCCTTACTCTGGCTGTCAGAGTTCACTCAGATCAGTAGTGCATTGTGACACCTTTAATTTAGGAGGTCTCTGGGCTGCAGCTGAGCTTTGGATCGATTAAATGAACTAAGTACTTAACGACAGAGGCGGGTAAAACTTCTGAATGAATGTATGAGGGAATCAATTAGTCATAAACTCAACTTCCTTTAAAACCTAATACGAACAATGCAATATCATCCAATCAAGATTTTGCATTAAAATACCTTATCATCTGGCTCCAACAGTATGAAATGCATATCCTCCTTCTGCTTCCCTTCATACCTTCATCTCCCTCTTTTTTAAGTCCCCCTTTCCCTCCCCCCCCTTAATCCTCTCTTTCCTTAAGTGCTAGCTCCCAGCCTCAAGCCTCAGGGATCCACACGACTTGATTGTGTTTTGATGTTCTTGTGGAACTTACAAGTGCACTCAGGACTCAAGACCCATAACATACATTTTCAAGACTGTTCACCAAGAGGAAAAGAGACGCAGGAGAAAGGAAGAGTACTTACTATTACCACTGTCAGTGCAGTGTACACACTCGCAGTTGCATATATGCACACAAATCCCTGCATTACTATACATGTGAGGGCAAAAAAAAACATCTTGTATATCGATTTAAATTTGTCCGTAGCTCCCTGAATTCTTGCCTTTCATGTCCTGGTCATGACGAAAGTGCCCTGACTGTACATGGCCTATTGGTAGTTTGCCATGTCTGTTTACTATTTTACTGTCTTACCATTATTTTAACATATTGTTCTATGTCTCTCTGTTTTACTTTATTGTTTTACTGTATACAATTATTACTTATTTTAATTATCAAGCTACATCAAAGTCGACAGGCAAAATGTTTAAACATGTAGGGTCTCTAACTGTTGAATGTTCATATTGGACAAGTTAATATTAGGTAATACATCAGTAATAAAACATAAAAGCTGACCCTGTTTTAAAGGTCTTTCTTAGGCATAATTACTCACATGCCCATACTATTTGTGCAGTATGTTGAGAGGGTTATTAGTCACTGGAATCTTTCCTCTGTCAACACAGGCATCCTTTGCTAAAGCAATTTCAATGAAATGTGGGACAAAATCCAGAGTCCTTGCTCTGTGTAAATATGACTTCTAAAGTTTAGCTGAAGCTAATATTATGCTTTAGCAGACTGACAAGTCATCTTCCAAAGTTAAGGTCTTTTTAGTACGGATTTCCTTCTCAAGAAAAGTGTTTGCCTGCTGAGCCACAGCAAAGGGGTCGTAACACAACAAAAATAATTTTGTATTAAAAAGATAGTCTTTGGAAGATATCTATTTGGTTTGACTGTGTTAGCACTGGCTAAACTTAAGAATGCAGTTTTTCACAGAACAAGGACTGTGGATTTCGTAACCCATCACTTACATTGAAATTGATTTGTGGCTAAATTGGTCAGCTGAAACAAAGTATCGAAGGATAATTCTGGTTTGTTGCAATTTGGGTTTGTAGATTTGGCCATTATTTTTATTGGTTATGATCATACACTGTCTATGGTTATGATAGCAAAGTAATAGCTGGGATCTGATCACAACTGCAGCATTTCTATAATGAAGAATGACAGGACAAGAAAACATGCTCAGGATATCCATCAACAACGACTCAGACTGAGCAAACTGATTGTCTCTTAATACTTCAGTAATTCAGTATCAACACCGGACAGTTCAAATGAATTAAAATCAGTGTGACTCTACTTGTGTCTCCCAAGAGCAACTGCATATTCATATAAGTCCAAAGAGTGTTTCTTTTCTCTGATCTTGTATTAACACCTGCTTTCTGGAAGTGCATAGAGTCTAGATAGAGTGTAGATGCTGAGAAGAAGGCGTGTATTACTCTTGCCTGGGGTTGGATCACATCGAGGTGACAGGTGGCTGTTGGCCAGAATATCAAAGCTGAACTGAATGAGCCTCTTTTTTCTCCCTGAAATCATTAAGTACTATAAATAAGTAGCAACATAAATCTTGTAATAACTTTAAATTATTTTTGGGGAATTCAATACAGCTATTAACATTGTAAATGTTTATGTGTAAGTCAAACCGTAGATAATATGTGATTGAAATGACAAAAAGGCTGATTCCTTCATGTGCACAGTTTCATTGTTAACAAGCACCAGGAGAATCTAAGAGGTTGGGCCAATGAGGAGATTCATGGCTAAACATTAGCTGAACTACAGACCGTGGATGTGAAATTAATGTTTAATTTTCCTCATGTCTCAGAGGGTCTTTTTGATGATGATCTGTATGCAGCGAGGGCAACATTAAGGTTCAAGGTTCATTTATTGGTCACTTTGTCAACACAGGGTTGCAAAGCAAAATGAAAGTTGTATCCCCTTCATGCTACATAAATATAAACTACACAAACAGACTTTTGCTAATTTTTCTTTAGACTTTTAGTTGCCATCCTTTTGTATTACTTCCTAAACTGATACATAAAAAAACTAAGAAATGTCAGATTATTTTTTAATTTGTGCCAGCAGAAATACAAGCAAAGAAACATGAATGTCAAAGCCTTGGGGGCAACAAAAATCAGTTCAAGTGTGAAAACAGACAGTCTTTTGTGTTGTTGCTGCTTTGCCACATTCATTATGCACAGCTAGTTTAAATGAATAATGCAGGTGACTAAATGGTTCTACAGAAGTAGTTCAATTATCATCATGAATAATAAATTTATTATTAAAAGGTGCTTGGAGATTTTAGTCACACAGTGAGGCAGTGTATAATAACTTTGCCAGATTTGTGTGAGCTCCAAAGACAATGAGCTCCAAAGATACCAAAATATCGGTTTCCAGACAGAGTTAAATTCTTTCATATGGATTATATAAAGTTTTAAATTAGTACAGAAAATAACATCACACTTGTTCAAGGTAACTGATGCATCTTGAGTTCTGTACAGTCAGAATGAGTTCAAAGAAGCTCATGAACAAAATGTGACAAAACTGTGAATCATCTGTGTGTGTCATCAGCATGCCTGATACAAACTGGAAACAAAAATCACAGGTTTCCACTTGTGAGAAAATTATCTTATTTTATTTTCCCAACTGGCCCTCTCTTAATTAAATGGTCACATAAAAATTAAATCTTCATATGTACAACTTCAACTCCCCTTCTCCCCTTTTCCCCGGTTGCGTTTCATCCACTTGCATGTCCATCACTCATCTGCTATAACAAGGGAAACTGAGAGAATTTCAATTATTAATAGCCTTTAAGGTCCATCTGAAGCTTAAATAGATACACTTCAGTATTCCACATCATACATACATCCATTTTGCATATTTTACCTGCTTAGTGCATTCAGTGTCAGGAGTATAATGGAGCCTTCCCCAGCATGTTTTGGTAAAAGGCTGGGAAAACCATGGTCAGGCCATGGCCACATCAACTGCCAAACGCTAACCACAGTCACCACAGCCACTAATTCGATTTCTTTGAGAAACTCCCAGAGTGCACCTGCTCAGACAAAGAAGTGCAGAAATGGAGTAAAGAGAAATCTGTTTGCCAGATTTTCACTTTGCTGCAAAGCCAAAGTTGAACTAACATTAACTGTATTATTGCATTACTATTTATAATTTGTCAAAAGCAGTGCATAATAATAGCATGTAGTGTTATAACATAGGATATCAACATGAAAAGGTCAAAGTCTTCAATATGAAGAGAGAATGTAAGAGAAGTGCAAGGATTTTTGTTCTTCTTTGTTGGAATTTAAGTGAATATGTTTCACATCCAGTGGTAAATAAATAATTGCAAATAATGTCCAACTGTAAAAATGTAATGTCTTTACAAAAGTGCTATTTTGCTACAGATTCTCATTCAGACATGGTACTGTGTATGGCACAATTTGAAGACAAGCAAGGTTAATCATGTTAACTGAAAGGTAATGAGGTGGAAGATCTAGTGGAGATGAAATAGCTGGCAGGAACTAGAAAGACATGGCAGGTCAAATGAGGCTCTAACCTTTAATGAGATCAATGAGCCATAAGACGAAGGCTGGCAGGTGAGAAGATGGCAAAATTAGACGACAAATGAACTGAGATGAGGAGAGTATGATGGCAGTGAAGAACAAATGCTTTTCTAAATTAGGAACAAGACTAAGGCCCCGTGCTACAAACATCTGCAGTGTGACGAGGCGCTGAACGTTTATTCTGCCCTGAGCGGTGCGCATTTGCAATTTTTTCTAGTCGGCTTTCTGGACGAGAGTTGAAAAATCTTCAGCTTTGGCTAAAACGCTGTGCTTGTCAGTTTCAGTGTCAGTTTTCATCCAGCCGTCCAATCACAGTGGAAGAGGGGCGAGACAAATACCACAAAGACCAACCGTAACGTCCGACAGTGCTCAAAAATGACAACAATGGAGGACAAATGAATACAGCTGAGATGTTTCCTTGTTGCCAAAATCTCTTAACCAACGTAGACCAGCAAACACATCCTCTCTCCCTCCATGCTTCAACCATGCCTTTATCCAGACCAAGAGCCAGAGTACTCTACCGTATCGTAGCAACCAAAGCATCTGAATTGTAACCTGATGATGGCGCTACAAGAAAAGTTAAGGGATCATTGTTTTACAGTTTATTCTGAGGTGGATGTGACATGAATGTGTGTACCAAATTTTATGGCAACCTTCTAATAGTTGTCCAGAAAGTTCACTCAAAACCAGTAAAAGTAAGGTCTGTACAAAATGCAATCTATTCAATAGTTAAAATTGATGTTTCAGTCCAACCGACAGACTGACATTGCCTGACATTGCATCCATAGAGCCATGCCGCTAGCGTGATTAAAAATGAAAGACCTGCAAGCTAGAAGGCAGGGATTAAGAGTAATAATATGGAGGATGGAAAGGAGGAAGAGGTAGACAGAGAGGTTACAAAGCACATTTCTGAAGGGGAGAGAAAACACTCTGACTTCACTCTGACTTCAACATTAACCAAATGTTTATTAAAAGTTGGCGAAGATAATATCATGTAGCCACAGGCAATAATATGAAGGTTTGCTTTGTTCTGATTGGGACCCATAAAGGCTCTATAAATGCAACATGCAAATAAATTACCAGTCATGCATTATCAGCTATGCATCTCAAGGCCTGAGTAAAGTATCCCTGGATGAAATAGAGTAAAGTCCCTTGCTTGACCATTTCGTGGGAGGATCTAGCTTGCTGAGAGTTTGCTGTGTTGGCTCTCTTTGTGGTCAGCGGGAGGGCAGCAGCCTGGTAACACTTCTTTAAAATCTCCCCCAGAGGAGTGATACATGGGTCTCACTGACTCATCTTATCAAACGTAGCCTAAGCCTAATCCTCATCAGGCCACTTTGCTTCAGAAAGAGAGTGACAAAGAGAGTAAGAGCAGGCACAGGAGCTTTTCATAAGTGTCAAGTTTTTATTGTTTTTCCTGGTACAGCTATTTGGGTTTGAATAACCAGACTCACGATGGTATACAGGATCATGCAGGCTGCTGAGTCATCCTAGAAAAATGCATTCAATTCAAGACTTTTACCACAGACCACTATTTTGAGCGGTTTAAAGTGCAGTTTTGTCACTACATTATTATGTCATGGATTAATATATAACTGTAGTTCTTTCAAAGAATAGTCTGTGCACTTTTGAAGGGCATGAAGCCTTTCACATCCCTTAATCACTCAGAGGATTCAAGATCCCACTGGGCCTCTTAGACACAGCTTCAATCCAATTCCTAAACCACAAATCTGGGCTTCCCCTGCTGCCACCGAGATCGATTTTATAACAACAGGTGTTCACAGGTGTTCAAATGTGGGCAGGCATTGACTGAAAGCTTTTCTCAGCTTTTAAAACAAAGGAAATCAGCTCAGTAGGCAACGTGAGAGGAAGGGTCGCGGTTTATGTGATGTCCTTTAGATGTTTGATATGTCACCTTCTCTTTGCACTGGAGGTGTAGGATAGAATACCTAAAATGTCCTCTGATTTAAAGGAACAGATAGAGGATTTACTGTTACATGCAGTAAAAACCTCACAGAGTTAGTTGTACTTGCAAAATGAGATAAAGTTAAACTTTAGATTTTTTTGTGTGGGATTATAACCAATAAGTTTATTTGATTCAGTGTGGGGCGGGGGGGTTAACACATAGAGATGGACAACCATTTAATTTAATTTCAACCACATTCACTCCTAAAGGCAATTCAAGGTTGTCAGTTGACCAACCAGCATGTTTTTGGACTGTAGGAAGAAGACAGAATACCTGAAGAAAACCCACGATAATCCCCAATAAACAGTTTTATATTATATCTTAGAAAAAGTAAGGTCAAACTCAAAGCGTGCCTAACCTTGTTAACACGCTTTCTTTTTTAGTAACGTGATGAGGGTGATGACTGATTGCCCTGTTTTGCATGTCTTCGAAGAGATTTTAATGTAGCCTATGTTATCTGTATTGTATGTCTTATTTATTTTCACGGATATAGCCATTCTTCCTGGGGATCAAAAAAAAAACATTAACAAAATGTTAATTGTGACCTTTTTGCTTTTGACTAAAATGAAACTTCTCCCTGAGGGAAAATAAGGTTTATAAATCAAACACTACATGCTTGCAAAAAGGGCAGAACGAGCCTAGAATGAATATTAAACTTAACATACACATGACTTAATTTTCATATGGCCCATTTTCTTTCAGCTCTGAGCTTGTTCAATGCTCACTGTTCCATTTAATAGCAATGAAGTTGTGGTTAATAGTCACAGTAGAGGTAGGCTTAGTCCACTGGACTGTAATGTTAAAGTTAGGATTCTTGCTGCTGACTTCACAGCTTTGAAGCTGTTGTGCCTTTAGGTAGATAACATTCTTAGTTTTACCATACAGCTACTTGAAAGTTTCAATCCAGATTTTTCAAGCATATCAATTATAATGCATTCTCAAAGAAATGATTCCTAATGGAAAGTCTGAACTGTCAGTCGCTGTTGAGACCATTTTGTCACAAGTAAATAAAATAAACCTTAGCTTTACCACTTTAAAGTTAAAGTTTATATTGCGGAATACGAACAACGCCCACCCAATCATTTTGTACAATGTCTCCGGCTGTATCACAGGTTGCCAGATATGGTTGGTGAGCACAAGTTTTGGTCTCTGCACAGGGACAATGGTACCACATCTGGCAACCTCAGGATGATAAGACTCTGGAAGTCACTGAGCCCGCCTCGTGTTTGCCAAGAAATAGTTACACCATGTAAATCTCTCTAAAAGAACAAAGTACTGTTTTCACATTTCTGCCTGTGTACAACCAAGACACATTGTGTTAATTAGTGAGCTTTAGTTTTGGGGTTATCCAGGCTAGCAATTTCCCCCCACAACCCGTCTTTTCTAAGATGAGTTAATTGCCTCCTAGCTCCTACGTTGATGAATGAAAAATAAGCTGAATGTGGACCACCAGTAAATAACAAGACTAAATGTTTACAGCCGTGCTAGCTGAACTGTGAACTTTTAGTCTTGTTATTTACTGGTAGTATTTATTTTTGGTCATAAAGCAAAATATTGGTAAGTCATATTTTGACCTAGCCTGGGAAACCAGACGAATCTTCAAGCTGATGTTTTATTTGCACTGTGAGATAAGGTCTGGCCCCCATCCCATTCAGACAGATTTCAACCCGACATTGAGAGTGTCTCACATTTGTGAATTAGTCTGGTAACCTTGCCAGGCTAATTTTGGCCTGCTAGTGGTGCTAGATGAAAAGTCAGTGGATCACCAAAGTCATTAGGACCCATCCTCTGGGGATCATGAATATCTACAAACATTCATGGTAATCCATTGAAAAGCTGTTGAGCTGTCTGGACCAAAGTGGTGGACCGAGCAAATGACAGTGGGACTGAAATCTGGTCTGATGGGAACCCACTAATTTCCTTAATTTGACATGGAGCCATTCCTTGGAGGAATAAATGGTTGTGTTTGCACGCTGACTTCAAACAAGTTCATGAATAGTAAATTTCAGAATCACGTTGTTGAAAATTAAATTAGCCTCTTTAAATGCATTATAATTCCTGTACACAAGAAATGATTATTCATGTGATTAACAGGACCAGTCAGTAACAAACTTAATCTAACCTCTTTCCTCCCATTTACACACACATACACACCTTGTAAATGACTATACTGATTTTTTACTTTTCTATCACTTCCCTTGACACTTTTCCTCTAATCATAGCCAATAAAATACAATTAGGCCTATGTGTCTTTGTGTTTCTGTCTGCTACCCAAATGTCTCACTTTCTGGTCCTTCTCTCTTTACTGAGCTCCTCCTCCTCCTTCCTCTTGCTCTGCTTCTCCTTCCCCTGTCCTCACTCTTCTGCATGACCAGTTCCATGTCAGCTCCTAATTGTGTTTTGATGTTCCTCTAGACCTGCAATTGAGCTCCATTCTCGCCAGCCAAAACAGAACAGACATTTGTCAATGCACAGGCACCGTGAGATTCCCCACTCTCCCTCCCATATTTGCTGCTGTTGCCCTTCATTTCATCTCCCTTTCCTTCCTTTTCCTCCTTTCTTCTGTCCTACTTTTATCCAGACCTTCCTTATGTTTATCCTCTCTCTATCCGGACCAACCCCATTTTCTTTCTTTCTTTTCTTTTTATCCATCCATCCATCATCTATCTATCTATCTATCTATCTATCTATCTATCTATCTATCTATCTATCTATCTATCTATCTATCTATCTATCTATCTATCTATCTATCTAAGAAGATTTCAGAGAGAGAGTGTGCAACGGAGCAGTAACATCAATGTAGGAAGAGACCAAAGACCTCCTTTCCCCTCTGGGGCCCATGTCACATGTAATCACTGTTACTTATAACACACACACACACACACACACACCACACACACACACACACATACACACACACACACACACAAACAAACACACACACGCTGCTAGTCTGTCCTAACACTCAACTAAGCTCAACTCCGGGAGTAAATATTTGTGCTGTGCAAGCTCTAGACAGAGGAAGGCTCCTCACCTCAGCACTGTGCCACCAAATCATGAAATATTCAGAGAAAGAAGGATGGGAGGAGGGGAGAGAACGAGAGAGTGAGATTGAGAGGGAAAAAAAGAGAGAGAGAGGTCACACATAACAGAATAAGATGGACGGAGGGAAAAAAAGTGCGTGGGTAGGTGACTTGGTGCTACAGCAGAAGATCTGAAGGAAAGGAATGGGTTGTTTGTGGAGAGGAAGGGAAAGGGAAGAAAAAGCAGAGGAGGTGTTGAGGGAATGAACAACACGGCTGAAGGCTGAGGAGGGAGAGAGTGAAATGCAGAAAGGAGAGAATGAAACGCAGAAAGGAGAGAGGCTGAAGAGTATGACAGGACGGAAGAAGGCAAAGGCGCAGAGAGAGAGAGAGAGAGAGGAGGGATGGGTTACTCTAAATGTGGAGGACAAATAAAGATGTAGAGCGACAGGCAGACAAAATCAGGAATAATCAGGCAGCTCAATGTTTGGTGTCCTACAGCAGAGGATATGTGTAAAAGTAAATGGATTGTGGGAAATGATGCTCTAAAGCGCTTTATGGTCCCAGTCAGTCTGCAGCTGTAGAGTGTTAATCCCTATCCAAGACTTAATGAGAGTTTATTCTCTTGCAGGTAATTCAGTCCTGGGATCTTGAAAGACTTCTCACTGGTAGAGCTGCTCTATACACTTCCACTCACTTTGGGACTTAAAGGATCATTACGATATTAATTTTGTTTCTCTTTTTTCTGATACTTGTAACTGTAGTTAAATATTATTTTATGCTCAGTTGTTAGTCATGATAGTATTGTTATGGATGTCAATGTCAGTCAGAAGCCTGGTCCACCATTTCAGTCCAGAGACAACTTTTGGAAGGTAAGCCGTAAAATTGTGTACAGACATTCATGGTTACCATTCATGGTTGGTGACATTCACAGCCACTTCTTGCAGTGATTAGTGGTGGTGGTGATTAAGTTACCAGGATTTCAACTTCTCTCAAGCTTTCATTTTTCATCTTTCACACAGCTGCTTTTTGTCACTTTTCCATTGTACAAACGAGTGCAACACCATAAATTGTCCTGAGACAAGTAAATGTGCACTGTTATCCCCATTTGAATGATTATTGCGCCTGTCCCTTGGATCACCCGCTGTTTGAACAAGTTTGTTTCAAGCACACCTCGGACTGAAGACTTGTTTTTTTTTATGCTTCATGCTGTATGTGCAGATACATAGGTGCTGAATTGGTCAATTACAGTAAAGCTGTCTGCAAATAAACACTTTTCACACAATTGTGGATGTGGAAAATATTGTAATTATCACCATCTAAAGTGAAGTGGTAAGTGTGAAGGAATTTTCCTTCTTGTAGGTTAAAGGTAACTTAAGACAGGGCTTCACAGGTCAGGTCAACTGCCTGTCTCTGTTCGCCTGTCTCACTCTGTGTGCCTGACAAGGCCGAGTTGGCTCTGGCACCTGGTAGACCAAGGTCTGCTAGATATCTTCTGTATTCGGGTTTAGACACAACAGGCTGGCATCTGATTGTTGACGCTGGATAAGAGAGACTGTATAGAGGCAATGCTGTTGCTGGCTGACGTCTTTCTTGATGCGGAACTTAGTAGGTATGGGAAAGGTTAAATACTCTTCAGGACACCATCTTCAGAATTGGGTAGCAGTACGCTGTGATTCACACGTGGTGTTTCCCTTTTCTCCTCAATCGAGCTTCAATAAATTTTCCTGTTTAAGACATCCAGGTCTCCTGAAACTTCTTGTCTCGAGTGAACCAGCTCTAAGATTTCCTTCACAGTTAAGCTCTATAAAAAGTGATCTGGCAGTGCTGAGGTATTGCTGGTTGTTTGAACAGAGCATGAATCTAGACATCTTTTGCTTGTCAGGACAATAGTTTTTTATTTGTGTCTTTATCCCAAGTCAGTTTTCTGTGTCAAACACATTTTCTTAAATATAGCATTTGTGGTTACAGGTATTAATGACTATGGTGTAAAGATCAGAAATACTTGTACAAAACAAGTGGGAGCTGGTTCCACATGAGAGGAGCTTGATAACTGAAGGCTCTGGCTCTCGTTCCACTGTTAGAGACTGTAGGAACCACAAGTAACCCTGCATTCTGTGAGGGCAGTGTTGTAGTGGGTTCTAGGGTACTATGAGCTCTTCAAGACACGATGGTGCCTGACCATTAAGAGCTTTGTAGGTGAAGAGAAGGATCTTATATTCTATTCTGGATTTTTTATATAGAAGTTAAATGACATGTCCTGATCCAAGGTTACTCCTAGATTCCTTACAGTGGTGCTGCAGGACGAGGCAATATAATCTAGAGTAACTATATCTATAGACTGGTGTCTGCTGTCTACTGTCACTGTCCATGGTGCTGAAATGCTGCACTATAATTGCCCATAGATGTGCATTTAGAGAGAAGATGAGCCCTGCTTCATTCTTTGGAAGAGGCCAGCTTTTATCCTTTTGGGGCCCCAAGGAAGTAACAAAGAGTAATTGCTGTCTACTCAAAAATTACTGTATTATTGACAACCTTTGTTAAAGTGAATGAAGCTTCGGAAATACAACAAAGACGGCAATGAAAGAAAAGGGTTTGCATGTGGGGGACCCCTGGAAATAGTGAGGGGCTCAGGCGGTTGCCTACAAAATTTTGCCCATGGCACAGGCCAGCCCCAATTAGCAACCTGGAAGACTTGTTAGATTGGCTTTTAGGAAATGGTTCACCATGACATTAAAATTAAACCTTTTGCAGCTCAAGAAGGCAACAAACTAAGGTTTAGCGATCATCCTGGTGCCTCACTTTGTCTGCACAAGACACGCAGCTTAGATATCTACATTTGCTGGGTATCTGCAACACCATTTGTTTTTTGTACAAGACCATAAACAACATACAGATAGTATATCTTGTCAGCAACCACGTGGTACCCTTGTTGAACCGTATGTCCTGCCTAAATGCTACAATACCATTGTCAATGCAGCCAGCAACTGCTCGAGCTGTCACTCAAACCGACAATGACAATGATGAACCAATCAGTCCAAGCAGCACCTTGATCCTTCAACAGCTAAACTGTGAGTCTGGAGGCCAAAGGGTCATTATACCTTCTCCATGACTGTGGATCCCAGAGGACTCCTATTAACAGTCTTCTCCATTATTGTGTTACAGATTAAAGCTCACAGGCCATTGGTCAGGACAGGTAGGAGTGTTTGAAGCAAGGATGAAACTCCTTGTGTCAGGACGTGCTTTAACCAAAGCTCAATTACAATGTAAAAGCGTTGAGCTAGTTCACTTTTAATGAGCAGGTACCCAGTGTCGAGACATATCAACCATAATCTGACATAAATATGAAATATGGAAATGTGCAAACAAGCACATTAAAGGATTAAAATGGTAATCCTGCTATAATGACAATGTATGAAGCTTATGGATTTTCTGTTGTTTTTACTGAAACAACTGAAACTTCAAACACCCCCCATAACCAGAACACAGACAGTTTGCAAACATGAACAGCATTATAAAAGGAATATAAAAGTCTTCAAAAAATTGAATAATCTTAACCAGTCACTGTTATGTTGCATCAATCTGTGATGGCAAGCAAGAGGAAGATCCACTTACAGAACCTGAATGGGCTGCAGAGTACTGCTTCAATTTTCACCCACAACAATGCAATGGAGTGACTCACAATAGCATGTAAATTAATATGTGTGAGTGTGTGTGCGTGTGTGTATGTGTGTGTGTGTGTAGCTTCAACCTACCATGTCCTATATCAACTTATACTCTATTTGTCTGCTTGCCTTCCTCCCCTGCCACCATAAATAGAAACAGCCCCAGACACATTACTATTCCTACAACATAATCCAATGCAGGTATAACCTACATCATAGCACAGAAGTGATACAGGAGTTTAATAATGGCCTCATATTTCCTTCCACCCCCCCGGAATCAATAGCGTCTGATGGAAACGAGGCACGTTTCACATCATGTAAAGTGAGAAATGAAATCAAGTGTCATGAAGACCAAGTTTGATTTCCACGCATGGACTTGGATCCTCAATCTGTGGTTTAAACACTGGCTCCTGCACCAGAGCATCCCTCCTGTCCTGGAGAGAGGGGAGAGAGAGACAGAGAGACAGACAGAGAGAGAGAGAGAGAGAGACAGACAGAGAGAGAGACAGAGAGAGAGAGAGAGAGAGACAGAAAGAGACAGACAGAGAGACAGAGAGGGAGAGAGAGAGACAGAGAGAGAGACAGAAAGAGAGAGACACAGAGAGAGACAGAGAGACAGAAAGAGAGAGACAGAGAGAGAGAGAGGCAGAGAGAGACAGAGAGAGAGAGAGAGAGAGAGAGAGACAGAGAGAGAGTGAGAGAGAGAGACAGAGAGACAGAGAGAGAGAGAGAGACAGAGAGAGAGTGAGAGAGAGACAGAGAGAGAGAGAGACAGAGAGAGAGAGAGAGAGAGAGAGAGACAGAGAGAGAGAGAGAGAGAGAGATGCACGCAGTGATACAGAGACACAGTGAGGGATGCACTGGCTGAAAGTGAGGCGGGAAGTGTCGGGATTTTCCCCTTTTTTCTTGTCTTCCCCTGCCTCTCTCTCGTTTTTTTCTTTTAAGACACAAACATTAAAAGACAGACAGACTTCACCACGAACGCACATAAGGGAAGTTCTCTTTCGGACACTTTTGGGATAGTCTGCGCCTGCCGACGTCGACCTGTGCGTGTTTCGAGGTTTCCAGACAACTGCTCCTCCATTTAGGCTCTTTTGTCTCTATTTATTTTTTTTCGAACTTGCTCCAGATCCAGTCGCCGGGTGTAATGGCTGGTGGTGTGCGTCGCCCGTCTTCCCGTCTCCACATGGGGGGACCCGGGATGCTCGGCTGAAAAATAAACAAGTAAGAGATAAACAAGTGCTGCGGATCGGAGAGCGACCTTCTGAGTCTGGATACTGGGACGAGTTCAGCCGCCTCTTTCATGAAACCCCCTCACCTTCTCGCCGGGGGGATCCGTCTGGGAGTCTGTGCTGCGTTTTAGTTCCGAGCGCACTCGTGTCCGACTCAACGATGTGCTCCGGTGGGAAATACTGCGTGTTTTTGTTCCTGCTCCAGAGTATCCTGTCGGACCCGGGGACCACGAACCAAGGTGAGTTTGAAGAGGGTCCCTGCACCCGACCGCAGGTCTCCGACTATAAAAAAAAGGTGGATGCGCCAAAAACGTGACGATTTCTAAAAGTCTTCGCCAACAAACCTGATTCTCTGCTCTCCCCGTTTGCACGCCGTGCACGCTCACGCGCAAAACGCAAGGTGCCTCGGTGTTTTGCAGCGCATCTCATTCACCGTCTTCAACCATGAGAGAAATCTAACCAACTTACATAATAAAAGACTTTAAACAAAATGAGCATATTTAAAGAATGTCATGCCTTCACTTATCTTACATGAGTGCCGTGATGAGTGGTAGTGTGATCTTTTCACAAGAGACATCTAGGTTATTTTATATATTAGGCTGATAATTGTTTCAGTAATAGAATGACACCTGGGTGACTAATGCGTTTTACTGAAGGTGTTTTGCCATCTCCTTCCCATGTCAGTTTTTTGGCTGACCCAAGATATGCTCCTCTCTTGTTTTTGTTTTCACATGAGATGACAGTGGCTCTATCTGTTCTGTCTGAGAAAACATTTCAACTTGAATTAACAGCCTCAAAATGCATGTATTTGCTGGCTGAGCCAAGAGATGTCAGTCTTGGTTTCAGTAGATTTATCTGTTGTCTTAATCACTGATTCTGTGTAGCTTACAATACACACTTCTGAAGGACTGAACATGGCAGTGATAATACTCTGCCTCATAATGGATTAATTTGGCTCTGACTTTTACAAAGAATACAGATTTAAAGATACATTTACAGCCTCAAAATGCATGCAATAATCGTCAATTTGTCGGTTCGACCATGAGATGTCAGTCTCTTAGTTTTAGCAGAGCTCACAGTTGATCTGTACTCCTAATATTATTGATACTGTATAGTTTACAAACACAAATTTGACAGTGATAAAGTTTTCATTACTTTTTCAATGTACTCTGTCTCAAAAATATATCAGTCTAACCCTGAATGTATTAAAGAATGCACATTTATACATTTACTGTCTCATAATTCATGTAAAAAAATGTGTTGCCTGAACCAACATATGTCAGTCTTGGTTTTGGTAGAGGTCTCTGTATTCATTGATACCATATAGCTTACAACACACATCATTGAAACAACTAACATTTGCAGTGTTTCTGTAACTTTTTTTAGCCCAACCATCTGAAATTATATTAACTTTGCTGATAATTTCACCAAAAATACAAATTCAGCCTCAAAATGCATGCAGAAATGTTTTCAGTAGATATATGCCTTAATCACTGATACTTAACACACATCTTTGAAAGACCAAACTTGGTAATGGTACTCATGCTTTAGTGAGGTAAACATTTTGCTCTGAATTTTACAATGAATACACACTGAAATACACATTACAGCATTAAAATGCAGACATTTTGGTGTGCTATTAGGCCGACAGACAGGAGCTCCATCTGCCAAATTATGGAATGTTCTCTGACATTATACTTCACCTCCAGAATCTGAGTGGATAAAAACATTGCCACAGCTATAGGGACCACAAAGTGTTAAATGTCAGCCTCAGGAATACTCTGTCAGCTATAGCGATGCTTTACTGCCTATTTCTGCCTCTCTGTTTTTCTATGATGAGTTCATATATTCATGGATGAAAATTGGCCCACATACAGTCTCAAGAGGATTCTTCACAGGCTTGTGTAGAAGAAACATAAGAAACATGGATTTGATTATGATGGGCAAGAGGTTGACACTAAATGTATACACTTTCAGAATTAATTTCCTCACATGGGCAGCGTACACAGGACATAATAATGTTATCTCCCCTCAGTTGTACTCATGGGTAAATGGTAGCCATAATGTAATCGGTTCTTGACATCCTCCACTTCCCACATTTGAAGAGGTCATTTTAATATTCATTCTTCAATGTTTAATGTTTAGGATATACATTTTCAAAGACGACAGGAGCCCTTTCACTAGCCAAATGTCAAAGTCTCCTTCACTTCATTTTCCTGTATGTCTCGTGTGTGTGTGTGTGTGTGTGTGTGTGTGTGTGTGTGCTCAGTTTTCCCCACAGGATGCCTGTCTACCTGTGGTGGTGACAGGCTTGAAGGGAAGGGGATGCACACAGGGGAAACATGGGAAAAACGACAATGTGAGGAGTTTAAAATATAGTGAGAACAATTTAATATGGCAGGTGCAATTTATCGGCCCGAGTCTGCTAATGAATGTGAATCACTTGTGCATAGTCCTCTCAGACCACGAGGAAGTGGGAGAGGTGAGATGTTGTTTTTATATACAGTAACAGGGTATTCTATTGTTAATTTAGCTGTTTTGTGGTCAACATAAATTCCATTTGGTATAAATTATGTCAAAAATATTGGAAAAGTCACATCTAAAGTTACCTTGTCTTTGTCATGTCTTAATATCAACTCTAAGCTCCCGTCCCCCTTAGTTACTGTTGCTATACGTCTGCCAAATTTTACACTCTCGTACAGCTCATAATGCAGTTTACAGTGATAACAGTGGCAGATTAACCACTCAAAATTCTTAGCTCTTACGTTTGAAACAATGGGTCCTTGTTTTCAGACAGAGGTAGACAAAAACAGGCTTCTGATTTATCTTTTGCTGTCTGAAATGAAAACTGTTGCTGGCAGATTTTATTGGCTGGTGTTAGATATATAGCTAATTAAGTTAACTTTAGCTCCATAAATTGTTTAAAAATACTGGCTGACTTTTTAATGTTTCCGGCTGACTTGTTAGAATCTTGTAAAAGGGGAAAAAATATACACTTGATGGCGACATGCATACGCCTGATGCTAAAGCTACACATCCAAGGTAAACAGTCAGCATCCTCACCAGTTGTAGATTAACCATGTAGAATACCTGAAAATAATGAAGCAGCATTGTTCTTGTAATGCAGTGTAAATTAGTTCCAGTATTTTAGGTATGCTAATGAAAAATAAAACAAGCTTAGTCATTCATAATTACAAACCGTATGATTTCACTTTTAACATTAAAAGAGAAAAAACTATCAACTTATCACTTAATCAACTAAATACTTTGGCATTTCTTTGTTATTGTATTTTAAGTGGAGGGGTCTTTTCATCCCAGCACAGCAGTAGCATTAAGGCAGATACTGCCCTCTCTTCCTCTTTTAATACAAGGATGCAGCATCATCTGTGCCATAATCACGTGAATTAGATGCTGCTGTCGACTTTTATTTTCATCTTATATAGAAAATAATGATTCTTCCTCTCCCAATGGATTTCTTAAACCACATCCTGGAAAACAAGGGCCCTTATAGAAATGCCCGTCTCTCTGGAGAATCTCAGCCAAGTGCTTGTCTACCTAAATATCCTCAGCCAAATTCTGTTACTTATATAGCCTAATTGAGGCTTCAAACTTCATGCTTCAAGTCTTCATTTTGCAGGGAAGATATATATTTGTATAAACAGGGAGAGGGAAAGAGAGAGAGAGAGTTGGTTGGTCATGTTGGTTTAATCTGTACATAAACAGAAATGTGAAAAGTGAAAAGTCTTGGTAATTACAGATAGTTACATGCCAAACAAAGCCAGTAAGTGCAAAATGTCAAATTATGATGGCAACATTGTGTGTATCCTTGAGCTCTAACAAATGTGTTTAAGGTATTTTGTTCCTCATGAAATATTTGCCAAGACGATTTTTAATTTTTTTAAGGCCAGCAGTGTTTACAGTGCTTAAGTCTCCATAGGGAACATTTAAGATGAAATAGTTTATAACAAAGCACCTGCCGTCTAAACCTTGTAAACACACACACACCCAACAACATGTCTGGGGTGAAGGAGGCGTACAGCTATGCCTCCATAACACTGGAGAATGTATTTCAATTAGACGTATAAGTCATTTTGCTGATCCGAATAATTTCATTCAGTTTGGCAGAGTTGTGGTCCCTGATAACATATTTTTTTACTTTTCAATGCTCATCGACATTATCGCCGTTCATTACTTTGTGACATTAACAGTGACGTGTTTCGGACTCGGTCAGTGACAGTAAAGTTTCCATACATTGAGTTCAGCTTGATGATTCAGTGATTTGTTTGTTCACGTATTAAACACCTCGCCCTGCAATATTGGTGCAAGTGTATCAGTGATATCAGTGTTGATATCACAAGAGAAACTGTGGCACCTTATTTTCTAAAATGCGACAATTTCCCTATGGTCAGGAAAACCTAGAAAGGACAGCTGCAGATTACTATGCTTCCAGACACAATACCCAGACAAGAGTAATGTGATTTGGCGTCCTGATAAATACTCGTCAGTATATCCGTATGCAGCGTCTGTGTGTGTATGTGTGTGTGTATGTGTGTGCTTTGAGTGAGAAAAATCTGTGTATCAAATTCAGCACTGTGGTCTTGGGTCATCTATTATTTCCTGGCTCCAAAGATAGTTGCAGGAATTTAATTATTTCATGACTACATTACTGTGTATGTTTGAGTGTGTGTGTTTGTATATGTGTGACAGACAAACAGTAAAGGGAGATGGTGGAAAAAAGTTTGTTGCTGTCAAACATGGTATGGAACATTGCTCATGATTATGAAAGATTCTTTTTCTAATTTTGTCAAAAATCAATATCTCTCTGTCTCTCTTGGTTTGTCTCACAGTCTCTCTCCCTTTCTCTCTCTATGTCCTCATTTTGAAGAGAGGCAAGGCCATCTTATCATAATTCAGCCCTTAATTACCAGCAGGGGATCAAGGCTAAATGAAGTCTCTGTAAATACTGAAGCGGTTCATTTAGTCTCACCAAAGTGTATCTTCTCTGGTTATCTAACTTGTTCTGAAAACAGGAGCAACCCCATTAAATTAGTCAAGATTTAGCAAAGTCTGCTGTGCACTGGAGTGACAGGTTGTCTGAAGATGTGACTCTTTGGTCTATAATGTCGACCACTGAAGTGGGACACACTTTATTGATAGAGATTGTAATTAACTGGCTGTGTGGAGACAAAGGAAATTTCACATTCATCATATCAAATTGGCTCAGGGGGCTTAGCAAGGGCCAGATAATGGCACTTTTCATGCCTGAGCCGTGACCAGAGTGCAGACAGCTTGAGACTGTTACATTTGTATGTACGTAAAGTGGTGGACACATACAAAGAAAGACAGTTGTTAAAATGCTACCACCAATCACCGCCAAACACGATATTTTTATCTTTTTAAATGCTTACCTAATAAGCTATTAGTCATAAATTCTTGGTGTGACTTGGCCAAAAGAACAGCAGACTAAACGTTGGACTTTGCATGACCTACAGAGGTGACGACTAGGCAAAAGAAAGCAGAAACATTCAAACATGATAGTCTTTTGGTTGGTGCATCACAAGGTGTCCTTGATGCTGCATCAGTTATTTTCTACTAATGCACAATACAATTGCAAAAAATAAGCAATACCCCTAGTCTGATGTATTGGCCATTGTTGGGCTGATATTGTACAGTCTCAATTTGTCATAAGGCAGACAGATATGAGCACACACTTAACCAAAAACACAAGTATGGTTGAAACATGCGTCAGCCTCCCTCTGTCCTTCTGTATGTCACACACGAAACTGTTCAGATTTTTCAACATGTTTACTGGTTTACTTTCAGGGAATAATCCCCTACTCAAACCATCAAGGCCAAGATGCATCATGTGTTCACTAATCCATACATTGTTCCAGATGATGTTTTTTTAAAGTTCTTGTTGGGGTTAAGGAAAATATTTGTGGTTATGGCAAATAAATAAGGTATGGTTAGAGTCAGGCAACATGTTACATTTAGGGAATGATCATGATTATGTGTTAATAAAATAGCAAATGTTAATTGCAGGTCTGCGGGAGGCAAACTTCAGTGCCACACCATCCCAAACTCCACACTGTTACTTATGGCCTACCTTCATATAGGCCACATTACTTCCTGCATTGGCTCTTATAATTGGAACTGGACCTAAACTGTGAAGTGCAGAATCACCTTCAGTTAACTCCAAGCAATGTGACATTGTTACTGTTACCATTCAGAAAGGTTGGCACGCTGGCTGTTTTTATCTTGATTTTTTTAATTCATAATTTGTTCAGTTAAATATTTAAAGTATTAATAATCTGTCCTTCCACTTTAGTCATCTTTGGCTTATCTTTGATGTTGTGTAACAGAAAACTTCTGACCTCTGAGAAGGAGAGTACTAATCTTCCAGATTTCACCTAGATGGAGGGTGGATCTGTGTTAGTGTTGGTGTTGTCCTGGACTTTCCTAAGAGCTGTTATTTCATAGGTCGTTGAATCAAATAAGGGCTTTACAGCTCTGTCTGTTCCTCATTGACAGCTTGATAACTATTGTCTGCTCTCTTCCTATTTTGTCACCTCCATTTCTCTTCTTTTGAAATTCACTGTCCAACCTCTCTCGCACCCTCTCTCTCTTCCCCTTTCTGCTCTCTCCTGTCACTCTTTGTGCTTATACTGTCGTTCTTCACTCTTTCTCCTCCATTTTACATGACTTTCTTTTTCACCACCCGCTCTCTCTAGTGGTTCTGTTGGACACTACGACAGTGCTAGGAGAACTGGACTGGAAGACCTATCCTGTCAATGGGGTGAGTGACATTAGCATTTCTTAAAATATGAATATTCACTGTTAAGCATTTTGCCTACATTGAATATAATATATAATATAACCAGTAAAACAAGGGAGCTAAATGAATAAAAATGCACCAAAATTAAATAAAACATTTTGATGTACCAATTTTACCCATATATTAGAGCATTGCTTGATCTAAACACCCAAACCCCCTAAACCTAACCTACAACCCTTTATTCCAAAACTGAGCACTTGAGCAATAGTAGTTAAGGTTTGTATTGCACCTAAGTCAGATACAGACAGAAAACAGCAGGACCTTGGGTTTCTATTAAAAATCATACTGGCATAAAAGTACATTTTTTTACATTCAATTCAATGCAATTCAAATTGTATTTACATTGCACCATCTCAAACAACGGCCGTTCAAAATGCTTTACATACAAATACTTAAAAAAACAGAAACATAAATGCATAAATACATATAATACACACACACACACATATCCACATGCAAACATACTGTGCAACTATGATGTGTTCAACTAAGAGAATGCTCGACTGAAGAGGAAGGTCTTTAGGTTGGTTTTAAAAGAACACAGTGTTGGAGCCAGTCTAAGATCAGCAGGCAAACTGTTTAATTCCTCAGGTGTGTAAATACTAAAAGCCATTTCACCAAACTTTGAATATGCCCTAGGCACATGGAGGAGATTTCCGCCTTGTGCCTGGAGGGATCTACTGGGATTATAAATTGACAGCATGTCTGAAATGTACTGTTGGGCCAGACCAGCAGTTGCTTTGTAAACCAGGAGGAGGATTTTGAATTGTATTCTGAAAGCAACAGGTAGCCAGTGAAGGTTTCGGGGGAAAGGAGTTATGTGGTCTGATTTTTTCATTCTAGTGAGTACTCGTGCGGCTGAGTTCTGGATAAGTTGTTTGTTTAGAAGAACCATGAACAGAGGATTGCAATAGTCCAGCCTGCTCATGACAAATGCATTCATGAGCTTCTCTGAGTCCAGTTGAGAAAGAGTTGGAAAAAGGCAACCTTGAGGATGTCGTTGATATGATAATTAAAACTGAGTTCACCATCTGTGGTTACTCCTAGGTTTTTCATCTGTTTGCTTGTTTTAAGCTGGACTACAGGTTCTCACAGACCAGCTGTCTCTGGGCATTGGCACCCACAGCCAAGATGTCATTGTTGTCCCTGTTCAGCTAAAGGAAGTTTGCCGCCATCCAGTGGTTAATTTCTTCCAGGCAGCTGACTAGGGAGTCTATGGGTTTGAAATCATCAGTGGATAGAGAGATGAGGAGCTGCGTGTCATCGGCATAATTATGGTAGCTAATTTTATGTTTACAGTTAATGTGGTCAAGGGGAAGCAGATAAAGATTGAAAAGAAGAGGACCCAGGATGGAGCCCTGCGGGACCCCACACAATAGAGCCTGTCTGTTGGAATGGAAGTCTCCGAGTATGACAATTAAATTTTAGTTACACAGGTAGGAGTCAAACCACTGGAGAACCCTGGCAGATAGACCCACCCTGTCTCTGAGCCTTTCCAACAGGATCCCATGATCCGCTGTGTCAAAGGCAGAGCTTAGGTCTAACAGTAGGAAGACTGAGATTGTTTTATTGTCACAATTGATCCTTGTGTCATTAACAACTTTTAAAAGAGCAGTTTTTGTGCTATAGGTTGTACTGAAGCCAGACTGGAATTTATCCTGAATATTAGTTTTCTGTAAGATAGCAGTTCTTTTGCTTATACTTCTTTTCAATAATTTTACTAAGGAAGATGAGGTTGGAGATTGGCCTATAGTTGTTAGTGCACTTGGGTCTAGATTATTCTTTTTTCGAATTGGTCTAATAGCAGCAGTTTGCATGCAATGGAGAAAGATGCCAGTCTGGAGGAAACAGTTCACAATTGACAAGATGTCATCTGTTAAAAAGTTAGTAGCAGATTTAAAAAAGGATGCTAGAAGTGGATCAAGGGGGCTGATAAAAGAATTTAGTCAATTTTGCATCAGTGAGAACTCTGGAGTCAACAGTGGAGAAATGCTTGAGACCGTCAACACACAAGAGTGGGGGTATGCTGACGTTAGCAGTGGAGTTGGTATTTGGGATGTTGCGCCTGATGTTAAGTTGTTAAAAAATTATGCACATTCATTGCATTTGCTGGTTGAGAAAGTATCAGAGGAAACGGCGGGGATGGGGTGATGAGTTTATTAATGGTTGAGAAAAGATATTTTAGGTCGTTTTTATGGGTGACGATAAGAGTTGAGAAAATGTCTTTTCTGGACAGTTTCAAGCTTCTGTTATAGTGTTTTGCCATTATTGTACCTGCCAACCTTCCTAACAGTAGTCAGACTAATGACTGTAATTTGTGGGTCAAATATCGCCTATATGTCAAGGTTAAAACTAGGCTGAATTTGGTTGAAAAGTGAATGTTTTTTTAAGATGTCTAAGGTATCTTATGATTGTTTCAACAGCATTTCACTGCTATACTTTTCAGTCAAGTCACTTGGAATATGGAATATGACATCATCAGTATTCAAATCTGATGATGTCATATATAATAACACCTCAGCCACGGGGACATTTAACTGCAGAAGGATGCCGGACTTTTACTTGTAATGGAGTATTTTTACTTTGTAGTAGACCTACTGGTGCTTTTACTTAAGTAAAGTATCTGAGTTTAAGTGGGTTTATCCTGAACAGGCTGGATTTCCACTAGTTTCTTAAAGTTTTTAGTGATCAGAGCTTGACATCATCTGAACATTAACCCTTCAGGCAATGGGTAGCAGTTAGTGCTTATTACAGCTTTTAACATTAGTACTATGGATCATTAATACACATGATTATTCAAATACAATTTCAATAAGAATTCACAAACAACACTTGACAGTTCAGTTATACCATTTTTGAAACACAAAGGCAGAATAAATCTCCCCAGAACACAATAATCTTGATCAATAGCCTTTTGTTGTCTCTGCTGGTGTTTTTTATGGAACGTGTACGACAATGTTTATGTGCAATGAATACAGATTTGATCAAGCCTTTAGAATATCTAGAGAGTAAACTAATTTAATTGGAACATATAAGTCTTACAGGGGAAAGCCTGAGGGAGAAATGCTGTAGATTTAATTCTTACAAATATTTTTGGGACTGAGCAACTATCAGTAACAACAGTCATTTTTCCATGATGTTGTGTCTAATTCAGGACACAAGGTGGTAGCGGGACTGTTTGTGCTTTCAGGCTATTATTAAAAGTGTAATAAATCCTTTGGAGCAAAACCAATAAATAGAAACAAAATACTGAGATATTTTCAGGCCCAAATACCAATATTGAAACAGCTTCTCCTCCCTTGCACACAGCCGAAACAGGTTTTTTGCTATGGGGAGCAACAATGCCATTAATTGGTTGAACAAAAACACAACGCCAGCACCCAGATTCACATCAAATCAATAATTCATCACAACTACAGAGATTTAATGATATTTTCATAACACCTCCTCTCTCTCTCTTCCCTTATTCTGACAATGACAAATTATCTTGTTTTAATCAAAACCTCTTAGCCAGGTTGAGTGCCTCCACCGCTGTTGTTAATACAACAGTATCTGTCTGTCCAATGTGTAGGTGTGTGTGTGTGGGTTTTCCTAACAGCCTATTGTCTTTTTCAACACCTAGTGACATTAAATTTTGGTACTCAGACTAGAATTTCACATTTTCACCTTTTTTTTCCCTGCTGTACTGAGAGGTGTCTCTGTCTGTGCTGAATAGAAGTGGCTGGTGTGATATTGATGGTCAATGGGTATTGATAGAGTTTGTTTTTTCTTTGTTCAAGCTGATATATGTGTGTGTGTGTGTGTGTGTGTGTGTGTGTGTGTGTGTGTGTCTGTAAACCATCACTGGCAGTGTAGGTTAGATTGTTAGGTTAATAATATACATTAGTCATTAGTGGACGAGGAAAGGCAACTAGCTGTGAGGGGCAGTTGTTGTGTGAGGGGAAAGTAGTCCATACTACAGTCGACTTGTGTTGAAGTCAGAATGTGGCAAGTATTCACCAGCAGTGTCTCTTAATTCTGTGATATTAAGACATTGAACAAGAATTCAGTATGTGAGTAGGATTTATTAAAATTCATCACATACTGTAGTTTATAGGTCGAGACCAGATGCAAACGCTCTGCTGAAGGGTCTAAGTGTTGTTCGGCATAAACGTGCTAAATTAGCATTCAATTATTGCTATAAATACTCTCTCTTTTGCTCCCTTTCTCTTCCTTGCTTCTTTCTCACAGTTCGGCCATTGCCATCACTGGAAGTGTAGGTGAGGTTGTTAGGTTAATAATATACATTAGCCATGAGTGCACGAGGAAAGGCAACTAGCTGTGAGGGGCAGTTGTTGTGTGAGGTGAAAGTAGTACATACTACAGTCGACTTGTGTTGAAGTCAGAGAGGAATCTAAAGCTCTGGGTAATGCTTTCTAACCTAGTTCAACATCCAGCAGAGGATATTAAAGTTCCCAGAGACATAAATCCTCAAGACATATTAAATGATGCCATTGAATAGAATACTCAGCCACTTAATTGAATGTTGGCTCTAGAAACTGAGACATTAAATATGACTGTTATTATTAATGAAGGTGATGTTGGGTTGAAGTCATGTCACCTCACCGCCAGTGTCAGTAAGCCTGGTCTCTGTGCAGACATCACTGATTTGGAAGATAGTCGCTTTATCTGCAAGGCAAAAGTTCCACCTAAACCTCTTTTCAGTGATGAAGAACTTTCCACTGACTAAGTTCAGCGGCTGTCAAAGATTCCTGTCAGGAGCTGAGTGCAGACCTTAAGCTGCCGGGAGCCATGGTGGAAAAAAAAAAACAACACAAAAAAACGTCATACGTAGAGTTAGAAACTAACCACAAGTTTTCAATGGCTGAACGTCTCTGCACAGTGATAGGGCTTTGCAACTGCTTCTGAATGTCATGGAGAAGGCTAAAGTGTGTCTCTGTGAAGTCAGTGAGGGGCTGTTACAAGCTGCATCATGAAATTGAGAACACATTCAAAGCAGGATGCAGAACACTGCTTTACTTGAGAGGTAGGAGTCCTTTCTGAAGACCGGTCCAGACAGGGTGAGGAATAAACATATTGGGATTTACATGCGCAGGTTGCAGCTGCTCCAGTGTTGTTCCTGAGTTCTGGGACAAAAACAGCACAAGCAGGAGAAATAGGTGAAAATAAGCAACAGCATCCAAGTCTAACATCGTACATTTTTTATAACTTGTTTCATAAGATTTTTGATTTTAATTGTAGCTCAACCTGCCGAACATGTGCAGAGTAGGTTGCAGAGGCTCACCGAGCAGCCGACGCACACACCTTCTAAATCTGAACAACGTGTTGTGCAGGCCACGTTGTCCAGAACTATCACTGCAGGTACAACAGCCATGAGTACTCATCCACTCAGCATCAATATGGCTTTTATAAAGAATCTCTTGACTCTTGAAGGACATGCCCATCTACTAAACAGTCATGATGAAGTCTTCCATTGTTCTCCTACTCTCAAATCTCTGTCAAATCATCATCTGTATGCAGTCACTATAGCCATTAATTATTTCATACTTTGTTAAAATCCCTTTGGACCTGGAGAAAGGGCACCTGAACAAGCAAATGTCAATAGGACACCCCATAGGGGCAGGTTTAATTATAGTGTGAATGTCATTGAAGTGATATGAAGAGTTTTCAATTGCTTTTTGGATTAAGTCAGGATATTTTTAACAATTTCAAGGTTCATGATGCCAAACTAAGAAATTAGGCCCAAAATTGTTTTTGCATAGTTTTCCAGTTTTGCATAGTTTTCCTAATCTTCAGTATTTCATCACAGGGTCAGCCTCGAAACTAAGTCAAAAGTGAGTCATACTGCAGTATTAGTGTCAGTTCAATACATTAAGTTGTTCTTAATCGTACACCTTCTACAAAAATAAAAAATGATAAATAAAAGTCTGCTACAGTCTGCTAAGCTTGGGGCTAATAGGCACAGCGATTAGTAGGTGCATATCTGATTGCCTCAGAGAGCGTGTGCTGCAGCTCATCTTTCAAACTTGGGGTTTGCATTTGTTTTCTCTGCTCTGAACCATGCCACATCCCAAGGGGGCATTTTAGAACACTGAGGCACAGGGAGTGACAAATTACCATTTTCTCTTGTTTGTATGCATAATGGTACTTCAATTACTTAATGCTGATCTTATGCAAACCAGAAAGCTTGCTTTCTTTAAAGACAGAATTTCTGTATTTGGTCTGTAAGGAGGGCACTGAAATGACGCAATATAGTGTATATGTTGACGAAACTCCTCTCACATGAAGTGTGTGCGTCTTAAAGTTACAACTCCTTTCTAGGACTTCTACAGCATTTCCAGTTTTATACACTGGCAGAACATCTGCAGAAATGTAAGGCTGAATGGCAAGTGGAAAAGCACCGCAGAGGGCTTGCAGTCGTATACTAGTCGGCTTTTCACTTTAGTGAACACAGTATGAACGTTTGGATTTTAGATTTTTGGCCACACCAGGGGCATGGCTCCAGGCAGTGTCGGTCTGTCAGTCGGTCGACCACTTCGGTCAAGTCTGAAATATCTCAACAACTATTGGATGGATTGCCGTGCGATTTGCCACAGCTATTCAAGTTCCCTTGAAGATAAATCTCAATTTCTGTTGCAATCCTCTGACCTCTAGCAGTACCAGCAGGTCAAAGTGTTCACTTTATTAAAGATTTCAACATCTATCTGATTATGGATTGGCACCAAACAGACATTTATGGCCCCCAGACTGATGCCCTGACCTTTAATGCAGCTCCATCATCGAAAAGTCAGTTTATCTGCAAAACTAATGACTGTAGTTTTTGTTTATTGCTAATTAACAAATGTTAGCACGCTTACAGGTCAAACTAAGATGGTAAACACTAAACATTAAGATGTTAACATTATAGATGATTAAACTTGTTAGCATTTAGCTAAAGATAGGTTCACATATTTTCAAGTCTGTCTTAAAATAATATTTTTTGCCCTTATGAGCATTAAAACAGTTTTTGCTTATTCCTCCTGTTCATGCTGGCCATGAAGAAATCACATCCTAACACACTTCTAATGTAAGTCATGGGTTAATCAAGTCAAATCAAATCAATCTTCCACAGTGAGAGCCTTTTTAGAACAAAATTCCCTCTTTTTGTCTCCCTGTGATGCAGTGGAGGGATAGTACAGTAAACTCTCCGAGGGCAAATATGGCAATTTTAGTACAAAAATAAATGTTGTACTAAAAAAACTGCAACTTTGGAATTCGCCAGCTTGATTTGTTTAACTCAAACTGCAAACTTTAGCTTCAGTGTGTTTTTGCACAGAACAAAGACTGTGAATTTTGTCCCCCATCTCTCACATTGGAAGTGCATTAGAAAGGGACCCCCTATTAGCGACAAAACTGACAGGAGGAATGATTTCAGCAAGCAAAACCTGTTTCAATGCTCACATAGGCATCTGACTATGAACAAACTGTGAACCTATCCTTACAACCTTACAGTCCTGCTAACATGGCTGAAGATTCTTGGAGTTGGTTCAAATATTAATTAAAAATATTAATTATGTTTTATATTCTTTTGCCAATAGAAGCATAAGTCATGTTTACATATACTAACATTTACCTAATTAAACATATATTGCGTATATTACAATATATAACAATACGAACTGTAGGTATGCATACAAGTTAATTATGCATATACTATAGTTAACACCGAAATTTGGTTTCATTTTTTGTGTATTACAGACTGAACATACAACTTAATCCTATACCAAGATGTTTTCTCCATTTTTAGATTCTGCTCATTATCCTTAAATATTTCCCATAGCAATGATAGATGCATGATTACAGACTACCTTAGAGTCCACTTAACATCATAAAGGCACAGGCACAGCATTATTGGCTGGCTGGAGTTCCAAAAGAAAGAGGAAGTGATTATGATTGATTAATCATTTAGCCCTTGGGTGTCACATAGTGCTAATTTAGATAGCTTAATTAATATAAGATTAATTGCTTTTGCACACTCCAGTCAAGGTTAAAGTGTTATTTAATAATTTATATTTGGGAACACTCTACCTCAGTTGTCTCAACTTAACTCGTTCTGTCTGTCATCTACCTTTATTGGGTCTCTCTCTGTCAAACACATTCAAGATATTCATCATTAAGCACGGTGTAGTCACAGTGTGTGTGTATGTGTTTTAAAATGAAGAAGTACGCATGTTACATTCAACACAGCAGCTTTGGATAATTTTCTCCTATTGAACACCCCATTTTGCAGATATCGCAGGCACAGAATTACATAATTTAGAGTAGGTACTAACATGGTGGAGAGTGAAATCAATAAGCAGTAACCAAGGGCTTTCCATTTCGCTACTTATGCTTCCTCGCGTCCCCGATGCTCCAGTCTGTGGACCTGAAAATGTCTGCAATCACGCTTCAGTCTTCTGCATCTTGGAGAAGACTGGGAGAGAAGAGGTCACTGCAGCTGACTTGATCAGAGTGGAAAGATTGGAATGATGTGAAAAAAAGCATTACTGTTATATTAATATTACTACAATACTGTGGAGATATTGAATGCCTTACACAAGTGACTGTCTAAAAATGTGTGCAGTTACCCCCATATTTTAGCAATATCATGTCCCCCCCACCACCTCATGACGGCTGTCTCTTCACTCCACCTTCCAATGTGGCGTTTAGGAACAACCATAAAGCACATGATTTCTGACATGGCTGGACGACACATCCTACAAACATGCTGTACATTTCTCTACCATGGCCTTTACAGAACAGAATCGAGTAGAACTGCTCCCTACCATGTCTGCCATGTATTTCATGCTTTTGGGATATAATTACATCTCCAGCTGTGTAACTGACACAATCTCAGCTGCCCATTCATTGCCACAGGAGTTGTGAGAAAGAAGTTCTGTCAATAAACATTAGGGCTTTTGAAGCTCTGATCATCACACCGTTAAAGCGGAGCAGACAAATGAGGGAGTCTGGCTGATGCAACAGCTTGAAAACATTGGTGAAAGTAACTTGGTGTCTCTCAAACGTCATGTTTCTATAGAAATTAAGTTTCACTCCATGCAATAGAAGGTGCACAGGTCGAACATTTTATGGAACAGCTCTGAAACCAGATTATTCAGGGGTTGCATGTAATCTGCAGCCTAGTACATATTAATGTAAAAGACATAACTGAATGTTTGCATGCAGAATAACATTAAGCCAATCGCAGTCACTCACAAATTCACAAATTACTGTTGTCTCACAGGGTCAGTTCACCAAAATGATAATGATAAGAGCCGAAGACAATTTTTCATATTGTTGTTTACAAATGTACATGTTCATGTATATTTTTACAGTGGGACGCTATCACAGAGATGGATGAGCAGAACAGACCTATTCACACCTTCCAGGTCTGCCACGTAATGGAGCCAAACCAGAACAACTGGCTGCGGTCTGGATGGATCCAGCGACAGGCTGCACAGAGGGTCTGGAACACATCACAACACTTTCTCAGTCAAACAGTGTACTTTTTCAGAAATTGGTGCTAGACATTTGGATCAAATGAAGCAGTTTTGAATCAAGGCCTGGTTGTGACATTGTCTCAAGGTTGGGAAAGTGAACTAAGTGCACAATCTTCTATGTAACATTTCAGGGGAGGAAATTAAATGAAAGGCAGATGTGCTGTGAAGTACCAAATATTTTTATTATATTGTATATATCATTATATTTTATGCTGTCCTTTTTTGCCTATATTAATTACCTCTAACAATTAATGCATTTCTATGATGCTTGCACTTAATTGATTTTCAGGCAATATGTAAAGCCAACTGCTAAATGTTTAAAACCCCTGTATTTGTAATTTGTAATTTGTCTAATGAGCTTGTGATCATTTGTTTATTTATTTGTCTATATTTTAACTCAGGTATATGTGGAGCTGCGTTTCACACTAAGAGACTGCAACTCCATTCCGTGGGTGTCTGGTACCTGTAAGGAAACCTTCAACCTCTTCTACCTGCAGACAGATGAACCACTTTCTGCAGGGACGCGGTTTCGGCCTACTGACTATGCCAAGGTTGGTTATTGGATGCCTATCATGAAAGAATTCTCTGTTGCGCTACTGGTATCAGTCAGTAGCAATTGATGTGCTAATAAAGTATTTGTTGCTTGCTTTAAGGTGGACACCATAGCGGCAGATGAGAGTTTTACACAGACAGATCTCGGAGATCGTGTTCTTCGCCTCAATACTGAGGTTAGGGAGGTGGGGCCGGTGACAGAGAAGGGCTTCTACTTGGCCTTCCAGGATGTGGGAGCTTGTATTGCTCTTGTGTCTGTCAAGGTCAGTGGACAGGGTGGCGTGACTTATGTTTGCAGGAACTGCGGCCATGAACTTGTCAATTTTACTTCATTCACAAGACTGGCAGTCCTTCAACTTCCTGTTTCCCTCTTTCACATCAGGTGTTCTACAAACGTTGCCCATCGACTTTAAGGAACCTGGCAGCATTTCCGGACACAGTGCCGCATATGGACTCATCTTCTCTGGTGGAAGTGAGGGGTGCATGTGTGGAAAATGCAGAAGAAAGGGACACACCCAAATTGTACTGTGGTGCTGATGGAGACTGGCTGGTACCACTGGGCCGCTGCGTCTGTAGTATTGGCCACGAGGAGATGGATGGCTACTGCCGGGGTGAGTTGGTGTTTTGGATGTTTTTGTTTGCATGTGTATTTGTGTTTGTACCAATTTTTTAGCAGTAAACTTCACCAACAGTGTACTAAAGCTGCAGATACAGAGAAGGAAACAAATAGAGAGAGAAATAGAGAGAGAGAGAGAGAAGAGAAGAGAAAAGAAGAAAAGAGAAGACACTGCATCACATTAACAGATCTCCAAGGCCTCCCCAGTCATCGCAGGAGTTTGAGTTTACAGAACTGCTCTTCCCTCCTCTCATTCTAAGATCCTGCATCCTTGTCCGATCCTCTCCATCTACATCTCTCTGTCTTCATCTCTTCGCTGCTCTTCCTCCCCTCATCATCCTCTCTCCTCTCTTGTCCACTTTGTTTACGCTTCACTTGCACCCCCTTGTTTCTCCTCCATGTCCCTCTATTTGCTCTCATTTCATTCCTCCCTTTTAATCCTCGCTCTTGCTGTCTCCATCCTTCTCTGCTATGAAATCCTTAACAATGTAAATATATAGAAATGAGTGTATGATAAAAGTACTTCCCTGACATTTCAGACTCATTACTTTGTCTCTAATGAGGAACTCTCTTGACTCCATCAAATATTTGGTATAAATGGGAAAGTCATTTCTGGTCATTTCAGGCTGTTTGTGGTTTTCTGGTGTTTGTATGTCGGCGGTTGCCTTGATTAATAATCGCACTGTGGAAGATAAATCCAACAAATGCAAACTTTGATAAATACCACAAAGCTTCTGTAAAGGCTTTTTGAGATGCCTCCTCTAATTAGTTGTATCAGCATTCCCTAAATGTGGCCCATTGTCAGCAAAACAGATTAAAAAAGTGAAAGCAACTGTTGCGTTGTTCCAGATAGTCTTTGGCCTGGTTTCTCAATTAGACTGTGCAGACAAACTGGGGGCTAGCTGGCTAATTGCCTTCATTTGTTAGTTTCACAGCTAATTTGGCTCGCACCTAGTCTTTTTTGAAACTCCCCCAACCCTCTCTTTCATTTACGAGACTCAGACTTACTCTTGTAATTAAGGCAGGTGCTAAATTGAGCTACACTGCATGATTACAACTGAAGTGCACCCCGTATTACTTGCTACATTTTTCAGACTTACACAAGTCTCTGCTGGTCGGGCTGAAATTCATGTAGTACCCCTGTGGTGATGTGGTTACTCAGGTTATTACAGAAAGAACTCCAACAGTCATTAGTACAGCTGATATGTAGGCCAGGCTGTAATATCGCCTTTATTTTCTCCCCGGGTGTAATTTTTCTTTTTATCTTCTTCTCTTTTATCTGATTTTTATTTATCTTTTCTCTCTCGCTCTCAATCATCTCAAAGATGTAGTTAAACAACACAGAAGCCTGTCAGGAGAGATTACTGATGAGACGGCAGCTTAGGAGCAGCACTCTCATGGTGTCCTTCGTATATGTCCTACATTTATACTCTCTCTATTCAACCGCTTTGGTTGACAGTAGTCGCTTCTCTCGATTGTACTCTAGTTGCAACAGTTTCAAGGGGATCTAGGCAGCCGCTACAATGATGGTCAGTAACTCATGGAGCAGTAACCCACTTTGCACATGGAAAACAATGTGTGTGGTCTGTTTATTCAGTCATACATACTGCATATCCTAAATTGTCAGACACTCAAGTTGACAGTAGAAGTGTCTTACAGTATACACGTATATTACCTTGTTGTCCAACTCTACATGACAGAACTGACTTCAGGAAGATTTGTTTCACTATAGCAATATACACCATATAAATAAAACTTCAAAACTGTTATAAGGGCCACAGTACAGTTTCACTTTTGACAGAGCTAGACTAGTAGTTTCCCTTGCGTCCAGTCTTTGTGTCTGCTAAACATTTCCCAGAGTTATCTCTGCACTGGACTAGAAACTAATATTGACCTTTTTCATCTCATTGGAGTCTAAAAGAAGACGGTTTTCCCAAAATGACTGTTCCTTTAAGATTCACCCTTCTCTGAAAGGCTGTTGTAGCATCCCAGGTAAAGGAAACCAGAGATATTGCTATGCTCTATTGTTTTGCTCAGCTGGGTTCAGAAATGTCAGGTTACTCCTATTGAGGACGATCTGCTTTGCAACTCTCAAAAATGGCATCTTTGATTTTATTAGCATTAGGTTAGAAGGGGTGATCAATAGTGACAACACATTATGGCCTTTGTATTAATGATTTATGGCTAATTATATTTTTCTCATTAATAATTTCCATAGGTCTTGCAGAGCCTGTGCTGTGATGAAGATGTGCACTCTGCAAGTAGTTGCAGGAAGTTTAGGCGTGAACTTGCGATGACTTCTGCTTTCTCCTCGTTTTCATTTTGGAACACTGCTTCAAAGGGTACTGTGATCAAAGCTGTCTGAGAGGCAGCATGGGGAAAGAGCAAAAGAGGGAGAGAGAGAGAGAGCGCGAGAGAGAAAGCGAGAGAGAGAGAGAGAGAGAGAGAGAGAGAGAGCGAGAGAGAGAATAGGGAAAACCCCAGTGCTCCCAAATATAAGCAGAGCTCTGCGCCAACACGTCCATCTTTCCCTCCCAGCTGCCTAAACAAAGGCATCAGCGCTTATCAAACCCTGCTTTCCACCCCAATAGCATTCTGCCAGACTGTTTTGACATCTCAATCGAGTGCTTTATTATTCTATTCCTTTCATTCAGTGTCAGCCACAAGAGGGTTACTCAGAGATAGGCTGGTTATATCATGACCTAGATAAGGCAACATCATAGTGCTAATGCTATTTGTTCCACATCCTTTCGTCACACCATCATACTCAAAAGCAGGCAGTGGATTGTGGGGGAAGCTAATAGAGATATCTTTTTGATTTTCATTTGAGTCTGAATAGATATGCAGACAAAACTAAAAGCCCACCAGTAATTACATTCAATAGCCGAAAAAATCTTCTATATTCAAATATTTTGGTTTCAACAAAACCTTTTGAATGACAATTTTTGCAGTTAACGCCTCCTGTACTTTTGATAAAGTTGATACCAACACAGTCCTGTTTTTCTTTTTACTGTATTGATAAAGTGAGGAAGCAAATGAACAGAGATTTTCAAAAATCACACAATAAAGTCCTTCAGTATGTTCCCTTATCTCTTTTTCCCCATAACCCACCCACGTCAGAGTTCCCCAGAAATCGACAATACTTAGCTTTTTCACTCATGACCTCTGCTGTCTGGACATACAGGATTGATCAGCAACGAAAAGTACAAACTTTTCTGAACTTAAATTCAGGTAAAGTGGAAAAGGAAATGAGAAAATCAATAAATTCTCTTGTAACTGAGCCACTGTGCCCCTTTTGTGTCCGTTAAGGACTATGTTTACTCTGGCCCCTAACACAGCTCATCCAGACTAGAGCATCACTCATTCTCTGTGAACTTCCCATCTGCATATCAAAGCTGAGAGACCAGGGTAAACATAGGCTCTGCCTCCATCTGTTTCTGACAACATAAAGCCAAGAGAAAACTTCCAACACACCCAAACAAACTCATAATCTCTTAGTTAGCACATCATTACATTCCTGCAAATGTGTAAGTGATGTACTCCCTTTGACCGAGCCCCTGTAGGTCATCTAATGAAACTCAATCTTAAGCATTCTCAAGTCCTACTCTGCTACCGGAAGATTAAGTTTAATCACAACAAGGTGTTTACTTTTTTAGGATGCTTCCATCAATATTTTTATGGATCAAATTACTATGCCTATGTGTAATTTAAAAGGGACCACTTATAATGATAAACTCAGAGAGAATAATCACTCGACTCTGCAGTTCTCCCTCAGCTCTATAGAGCTTTACAGCAGCTTTCAGCTCATTGTTTTGGTTGTCTGGCCTGCAACAGTTTTGATTCACTTACTGCTTGTATTAGCAACGTCTCCCCACTATACACTACCTGCTGAGCACCAAACAGCACACACACAGTTAGGGACTAATTGCTGAACAACAACAAAGTGGAGCATTTAGCCGGTAAAGAGCCAAATACTTTCCCAAGTAGTTGGTGGAGACCAATACAGAGATAGAAAGAATGAATTTTGTACTACTGTCAGGTGGGCACAAACTCAACTCCAAATACATGTTATATAAATATCCTTTGTGGCAGCTGGTTTAGATGCCCTAAATTGGCCAAAAAATAATAATTTATGCAGGTTCCTCTTCCTCTAAGAATGCACCAATTGGTTAATTTATTGATTAGTTGAAGATTAATTGCCAACTATTTTATTTTTTCAATTAATCATTTTAGTCATTATTCAAGCAAAAATACCAAACGTTCACTGCTTCCTGCTGATTGTCACCTATGATAGTAAATGGAATAACTTTGGGTTTTGGACTGATGAATAAAACCAAACATTTTAATACATCTCCTTGTGCTCATAACAAATTATAAAATGTTTCTCTGACATTTTATAGACCAAATGATTAATCGTATAAATAAACAGCAGAATAATTGATAATGACAAAATAATCGTTACTTTCAGCCTTGGGGCAAATGTGTAAAACATACGTGTCTGCATTATTGTTGTATGTCTTGTGTGTACAACAGTATTTGCTCTGACTGGGAATACTTATTTTGTGCCAATATTGTTCCATTCATGAATACAAATGAGTTGCATGACAGAAAGCCAAACAAATGATAGTGAACAAATTGGATCTCATTATGTGTGTGTGTGTGTGTGTGTGTGTGTGTGTGTAGAATGTTTTCAAACTTTTTGATAGAAATAGTGGTATAAGTATTGTAATTGCTTTTTGGTGGTGATCTTCCCAGCGTATACCAGAGAGCAGGGAGCAGCTGGAAATTCAAATGAATCTGTGTGTTTGTTGCCTTTGGCAGGAGCTCAGCATAGAAGGAAAGTAATATCCAAGTGAATGAGGTGCCTCAAAAATTGGAAGCTGGTTGACAAATTACTCTTCTCATGAGGAGCTAAGCGGCAAGGTGATTTTGGCGAGGATTTCTGTCTGTGTGTCAATCTTTCATCTAATCCCTTGTTTTTTACTTGTATTTCCTTATTGCATATTGCATATTGCATATTTCTTATGGCAAATTGAATATCTTTGGACTGTTGCTTTGGCATTTGACAACAAAACCTCTAGGATTTTTTTTTTCTCTGTTCTCTGGTGTTTTATAGATCAGATGATTTATTGAGAAGATAATCAAGAAATTAATCAATGTTGAAAATAACCACTAGTCTACAATACTGATGTTTTTTGATGTAGTTATTCATCGTTTGTCCTTCTGATTCTGAAAAATGCCTTAAAAAAAAATCTATTTCCCTCCACCTAAGGTGATGTCTTAAAATGTCTTGTTTAATTTACCAACAGTCCCACACCTAGAGAGATTTTTCTATCATGGATGACAAAGAAAAAGCACCAAAGGCTGGAACCATCAAATGTTTTGCAGTTTTGCTTGTAAAATGTCTTGACCGTAACAATTGTTCAATCATGAAAATATTTGCAGATTAGGCAACTAATTGTCGCAGCTCTAATTTCAGTCCCATCTAAGCCATAGAGGCACTCCAGTTGTCAGACAATATTTGTCAGTTGTCAGCTCCTCGCACTCTGCAACTCCACTGATGATTGTAGGTAAAGTATGCTTGAGGTGTCTTGATGTACAATTTATGGAAATTTATTATTTTCATGACCATGGTAAAGCTTACAGTTATAGTGACCGGGATACAGTTTTAGATTACTGGGAACAAGAGATGAGTTTCATTCCACTCCCTCATATTGAATATATAATTGATGAAAAATAGCGTACCATTTTGAATGTCAAAGTTCAGATAGATCAATCTCTGTGGGACGGGAATAAGGGGAGGTGTATTTAAAACTCTTTTATCAAAATAATTTCCACGCTGGTGTGACAGACTGCAGGTCTACAGGTCTCTACACAATGAATTGATATTATCAGTAGAATGAACAACTGATCTGTTGATGGTGCAACTATAAATAGTCTAACACGTTTCTAGCCTCGGGTAAACTCAAGTAACAACAATCTAGCCTGAGGTAGGAAGTCTAATCCTCATTCAACCAGTACTCTCCCACAAGTCTCCCAAGCTGAGATACATATTTTTGTCCACATTACAATCTAAGGGATTTACAGCTAATTAACTTTTTGAATATGGATCTCCATTACTGCATGAATATTTGTACCAGGAGGAATTTAATTCAATTTACTTTACTTCAAAAGGATAATCCACTCAGTAACAATAATGCTTTACAAGGAGTCCTGAGTATAGTACTGGATACTGGGTAGCATCTGGACATCATTCATGAGACACAGTATGACAATTGTCACTGTATAATAAAAAGGGCTATTATCAAGAGAGGGATTACAGTGGTAATGTTTCTCAATAGAGGCATTAATGCATCAGACAATAACAGACTTATTTAATATGGTCTGTTACTGATGATATGAGGAAGAAAATAAATAAATGTGTCTCACTGCTACATCCTTGTGCTTCCTACTTATAGTAACTGTGGAGAAAATATTAAAAGGCTGAAATTATAAACTCCTTCTGGCTGTCTGCCATGAAGACTTGATTGAATTTCCCACTGTGTTGCCCTTTTCTCTATCATTGCATTGTCTAACTTAAAGCTGGCATATTTATTTGATCATTTTGAAATGTCTTCCCCATCTACATACATATATCCTCATACCAATCACATGCAGTAATTAATATTATATATATATAAAATTCCAGAATATTATACAATTGCACTATTGGTGCTTTATTTTTCTTTGCTGAGATAAGTCTGTGGAGAAAGAGGCAATCTGCAATGGTTTTGCCATCTTCTGATAAGCTTTAAGGAAAATAATGAAGGAGAGAAAAGCAGGGGTAAGGGTGGGAAAAGGAGAATATTGAAAGAAAGATGAATAAAATCAAGAAAAGGTGAGCAAAACAGTTGGAGAAAATTGGAGAGATAAGGAAAGGAGAGCTGGTTGGGGAAAAAGAAATGGGAAGGTAAAATGGAAGGGAGAAAGTAATGAGGTAGGGAAGTGAACTGGGGTAAGGATGGAAAACTGAAGAATACCTAGGTCAGCAGAATGGACCATGTAAGTGGATGGAGGTTTTAGACTAAAAGCAGGCTATAATTGCATTTTCATAATGTATTATTTGTATGTTAATATCTCTTTTTTAACCTGCCTGACAAACAAATTTTCCTCTGTCTAGGGAAGGCAATCTGAAAGTGGGGACTCTATTAAACCTGCTTATTAACGGGCTCCAGAGTTTCTCCCATAGCGTAATAGTTTACATAGTATCCTTGCCCTCTCAATTTACCTTCTGAACAAATGAATTTTTGTCCTGCATTGTAAGATAATATCACATTTATTCTTTATATACTTGTTCCAGCATTTCATTGAGGCTGCATTAGTGATATCCACTCTGCACCTTTACATTATTTTAAACATATTTCCCCATTATTCAGAGTTTTGTTTATTATTTGTCATCTCTGGAAACTATTTATTCATATATACTGTAATTTCTACAATTTAGTTTAATGTTTTCAGCCATCTACCGCAGAGGCATCTGGATGAATATGTTGATAGCTTCACAACTGTTGGATGAATATAGTTAGAAAGTAGTATAATATAGTATACTATAGAATATAGTTTGTACAGACATGCATGGTCCCCAGAGGATTTTCATCAACTCCACAAACAGTTCCATGTTTCAAAGACTTGAGACAGCTAACAAGCTTAATACCAAACAACGTCAACATTCAGCAGTGCTCGCCGGTAATGTGATCAACGTAGTAGTGTAACTTCACTAAACGTTACTCCCACATTTGGAGGCCGGCTTGGTCAGCTCTCTTACCCGGGAGTTGGGTGCGTTCTGCGGAGAGACAAAGCACGGAGGAATCCGGTAGGAGAGAGGCGGGCACTTGGAGGAATGCGCCTCCCAGTACCTCCAGACTGGTTGTTGTCTCCTTGCCCGCGCTACATGCGGTAATCACCCGGGTTTAGTTAGTTCAGAGTCCGAACAGTGTGCGCATTCGGCGGCCGAAGTCCTGACCTTTTCAGGGTGCTCGCTGAACCATAATGTCTTGGTTTTCTGTTTTTGGGACTGTGGAACAGAGTAACAAACTGTTGACAAATAAATATAAGAAGGCTCATTTATTTCCTGTCAAGTACATAGCAATTAATGTGATGAGTGTTTTATGAACGCTTTTTTTTTCAAGGCGCTTTTCCAACACTCTTAATATCTTAACAGGCAGCCTAACATGACCAACCATCTGCCGTTCAGCTTACTTGATATGAGAAGACAGCACTGGTAAAAAAACAAATTGTGGTGCTGTGGAAGTCTGCTAACAGTACATACCTGCAACCTGCCTTAGTTTGGCTCTGTTTGTTATATGTTTATTTCAAAACATAGTTGTGAGTTTGCAATTCTCTGTTCAGAAAAGGGGCATTACAGGTGTGTGCCATTTGTTACACTGGACAACGGACAGGGCCATAAGCATGTGGCTTAGTGAGATAATATGGAGGTGACAATGATCCATAGTAGCCTACCTCATGGAATAAGGTCAGACCACAGGTGAGGAGAGAAGCAGCTGGGGCTTTGAATTAAGTGTATGCGTGCTGGTGGAAATGAAATTGCGCGAGGAACATTAACCTTGTTTAAGTGGCTTTCTCCTCCACCTCTGTTTTTTCTCCAGCCTGTAGGCCCGGCTTCTTCAAGGCATATGCTGGGAACACGAAATGCTCCAAGTGTCCTCCACATAGCTCCAGCCATGACCAGGCCGCCACCATCTGTCACTGCGACAAAGGCTTCTACAGAGCTATCAAAGACTCCTCCACCATGGCTTGTACAAGTTAGTAAAGTTGTTACGGAAAACCAACTTTCTCTGTCAGCTGGGTCTTCGTTTCTGTCTGCTTGTTTGTAATTTATTTTAGCCTGTGGTGCCATCTTTCCCCCATCCATCTGCGCTTTTTTTATTTTAGCGATATGATAAGCTAAATTTAAATATATGCCTCCATAAATCAACTTTAAAAAAAAACAGCTGTTATAATATACAACATTCATGGACATGAAAAACTGTGACAGTTGTACCCATAAAATTGACACGTAGCATGCTGGAATGAAGCACTCTGAAAGCTTACCACCCACACGCCTACACACAGATATTCAAAGACACACTCTCAACTTCAGTTCTGGTTACTTTGCCAGATCAGATGTACAGTTGTGAAAAATCGTAACTGTGTTCTATCCAAGAAAATGACACACACGGTGTTGGAATGAAATACTGCAGAATAAGTTGAAAGCCAACCACCTACACACCTACTGTACCTGCCTACACACACACACATACATCACAGATTCAAATGATGCACACATGCTGCTAAAGGTCCTTTTTAATTGTCAGATTGTGGTGGTCATGAGATGTTTGTTTAAAAATACCTGACAAAGTGATCAGTGAGTTATCAATGAGTAATCGCTTTCTAAATACCTTTTTTTTTTTCATCATCTTCAGGGCCTCCTTCAGCTCCCAGGAACCTGGTCTCAATGATCAATGACACGGCTCTCTTCCTGCAGTGGCTGCCTCCGAGCGATACAGGAGGCAGGAAGGACATCACTTACAACATCCTGTGCCAGCGCTGTGATGGAAGTGACGGCGACACTGGTGCGACACAGTGTGAGCCATGTGAGCCAGACCTGCGGTTCATCCCACGGCCCCTTGGTCTGACTGGTACATCTGTGGCGATACTAGATTTTGCAATGCACGCCAATTACACCTTCCATGTAGAGGCCATGAATGGCGTCTCTGGGCTGGGTGTGGCTGCACGCCCGCTGGCAAATGTTACCGTCAACACACACCAAGCTGGTGAGTTGCAGATCTCTTGTTCAGTTCAGTGCAACTTTCCAATTCTATTTGTTTGTCTTCAAATCCAACTGTCACACTGTTGATTTGATTAGATTTACAATTACTTACTCATTTCATAAGTGCTTAAACAGATAGTGGATTGATTAGTCCATTGACAGGCAACAAATTGCTTAAGTCATTTATCAATCAAAATGCCAAACATTTTCTGCTTCTTTCTTCTTAAATGTAAGGATTTGCTGATTTTCTGTTTGCTGATTGAAGAACTTTTAGTTTTGGACTGTTGTTCGGACAAAAAAAGCAGTTCAGAAACTTCACACTGGGCTCCAGGGTCTTATTTTGAGCACTGTTTCCTGATTAACTTATAACTTTAAAAAATATTTGAAAGATTAATAATGAAAACAGTGGTTAGTTGCAGCTATGAATTTCATAATTGCATAAATCAATTTTAAAACATTTTGCAGGCCTGAAAATAGTACGTGGTAAGCTACAAAATATTGCGACACATTCATCATTTTAATCCTGCTGGCATGAGCAAAATGGCCATCTGGAATGGTGGGAATTTCCCAGTGGACCATTAAGCCTGTGGGATGGCAGGGAGCCAAGCAAAACCGAAAAAAAAAAAAAAGTTTACAAACTTGCAAACTAGCAGGTTGCAAAAAACTACGAGGAGTTTTAGTTGTTCCCAAATTCATCTTGCCGCTGCCCAAAAATACCAGCCACACCTAACTTCCTAATTTACATGAGCATTAATTAATGTGTTTAGCAAAAATACCCAATTGAAACAAAATAATTGACCTTTATCTTTAGGAGCGTTGGTTAGAATATCTGTGAACTGGATGTGAGGGACCAGTTTCGGTCAAATGCTTATAGTGATTACTGGTAATATGACTGTCCAATGTATTTTATAAAATGTATATTGGGGCTTTGAGTTAATTCCATAGGGTTGGTGAATAGTGGCTATAAAACACTAGTGAATGCAGTTGTTCCTAAAAATGTCCAATTTTAGTTGACAGGACGTCTGTGGTTGATGTATTCCATTTGTTCTCCTTTTGCTGGACAGATTATTTAGGGTTAACATTCAGATAGCCATATTGCCTGATATATTATATTCCTGATTCATAGCTCATGAAAACTGTGTTTGAGAGTATTTTGCTACAGTAACTGGAAGGTATTTACTTATTTTGCAGCTAAATTTGCCTTTCTCCCTTGTGAGCACCCCGTGTCTTTTTCCACAGTCACTTTCTCTCCGTCCAGCTTGATGTGTAAATAGGTGACATTTCTGACCCTCAAATAGCTGACAGAGCCACTGTGACCTGACCCTAGTCCTAATTGGCAGAACCCGGCTGACCTGAGATCAATTACAGCTAGCAGTCCTCAATGCAGCATTGTCTATGGCTTGAATTAGAAAAAAATAAGAGACCCGAGTGTTACTATTTTAAGGGCAGGAATATTGATGGAATAATTGATGGAGAAGGTTAAGATGAAGTAAGGAAAGAGAGTTGATAATAAATTATACTGAAATGTACAGTATGCGCGCATATTCTTCCCTTTCAGCATTTGCAGCAAGCCTCTTGTGAGTTGAAAGTCTGATGAGAAAAAAACAGACACACATCAGTCATCAGTGGCTCAGATATGAAAATAGAGAAGTGGGTATATTTGTGCTAAATCATCTATGTGTGCAATAATAAGAAATAATTTAAAAAAAACTTAGAAAAACTTAGATTGCCACGATTCACCATTTATGTTGTAGCCCACCAAAAAAGAATGAAACTGTAATCAGACAGATCAAATAGATATCTGCATACAAATGCAGAATCTGTAGATTTCGGTATCAGAAGCATTCTGGTTTCCGTTTGTAATCCGAGTAGTATTGGCCCATCACATTTGAACAGGCTTTGGTTGCTTGCAGGTAAACAGTCCGTGTAGAGAGCAAGAGAAGCGGAACGCATTGGCCAAAAAGCAATTTTGGCTATTCAGCTTTTTATTAGCGTTTAAAAAATAAATAAACTGACATGATTGAATGATTGAGAGATTCAAATATTTGGGAAGTGCAAACAATATGCATATCATACAACATAATGCATATCAAACATTATCATGTTTTCTACTTTTCAGTTTTAGAGACAAGAAGACACACGCTATGCTGGCTGAAAGTTTGTTCTACAATTACAGCCAATAGGCTTACAGATGGCCTTTTTGTCCGATTACTTGTACAACAGATAGCAGGAGCAAAGTCTCTTAAAGATGTCTCGGTTTTGTGGTGTCTTGATCAGAATAATGCTGTGAGACATTTTGAACAAGACTAAAAGACAAAAAAAAAAAAGCACTAAACACAAAGTACAACTGGGGATAATGGGAATGCCATAAGTTTGCAGTTATTTAGAAGTAAAGTCGACCCACCCATAATAAAAATGACACAAAATCAGTAAGATTATTAGTCTGTTTAACTGTGAGTCTGATTCAAATTTTGAAAAACGATGCCCTTGTGTACAGTTAAAAGGTGGAAGGTAGCATCCAGCAGCTTTCTGTGTCAAAAGCAGTAAGATGCTAGATGAGGATGAAGCAGCATTAACAATGGAGTTGATGGTTAAAGTGGCAGCAAGGAGCCGACACTCAGTGGACAGAATAAAAATGTCATTTCACATTTGTTGTCAAGTATTCAGGCTGTGCAAACGCTTTCGTTGAGTTTCCGAATGGTAGACTTTGAAGTGTTATATAGAAATATTACTATTTTCTAATGAATTTATCATAATTTTCTACCAACTTATCAGCATTCATCGGCTCTCTGTAAATACATTTAGTTTAGTCGTGTTAATGCTTTTCCCAGTTTTTCAGGCAATATGGAGTGCTTGGTTGGTAAGTGAGAATAAAAATGGCCCGAATTATCATATCTCTGTCATAATGGTCTTGAATAGTGCTCCTGCTCATTCAAGAAGAGTTAATAACTTCAGCAGTCGTTTCTCATAGCTTATTCTCCCCTAATATACAGTGAAAAATATTGTAATAAAGTATTATTTTTAGAATTGAAATGCTTTCCTGATTCTGTTTCCTGACTGTCATCTTACCATGGAAACCAGATGTCAGGTGTGTATGTGTCACTTCATACCCATCTCTCTGGCAAAGGCAGCCAGGCTGATGGGAGGAAGTTGGAATGCAAAATAATCTGTGTAGAGGAGGAGAAGCAGCCTGTGGGGATGTTCCCATTAGGATGTTTAGAGTGGATTAACTTGTCAAACTGCCTGTCCTCGGTAGACTTACTGTATGCACACACAGCCAAGCACGGATGCATACAAGCAGGCAAACAAATTCATACACATATGACATTTGCTTCACCCATGTACCACCTACATCCTTGCATATGGTGTGTTAGTCATATCCCAGCTCTTCCATGTGCTCTCTCTTATTTTTCTCTCTCCCACACACACACATTTTCTCCTCTTACTGCTACCTTTAAACCAGAGGTACCCCTTATCGTTGATTGAGTGTCATTATAGAATCGTACGATAGATATAGCTCCATTTAGACATGTATATATTAGAGAGGGTGCAATAACAATACTTTTGTGCTTTGATACAGAATAGAAGGATCTTGATCCCTGGTTTGCAGTTATATAACTGTTCTGCATATTTTATGTGGGAAAAACGCAAAATAAAAAGGAAAGTATTCAGTAAGTTTAAAACATTGTACACCATCCATACTGTTTGAATGCAGTTGCTATTCCACAGGTAATTCACAATATCATGTGCAAAATTCTTAAAATAGAACTCAAATTTAAAGGAACAATGGAACATGCATGTTGCATTTAGTGTGTATATATTTTATCTGTGCATAGAGGAACATCTTCCAGGAAGCTTCTTGATGATGAAGACCAATATTAGAAAATCTCTTTGAACTCTTCAGAACACCATATGTCTGTTGTTAAAAGCAAAACATTCTTCAAGAACTCCAAAACATACTAAAAATTTAAATGAGGTAGAATATTCATTGAGTTGAGAAAAATCGCTTGTTAATCAGCGCTTATCTAAACTTATGTTTGGATGGACTTGGGATGGACAGGCTCATTGCCAATTAACGCAGATGCTGCAAGGTGATTCATGTAATTGATTGTGATATATGCCAATGATGGAATAATAGCCAATCAAAAGCAGAATTGGCAATTAACTGGATTTTTTATTGAGAAGAAGGGTGATTTATTTTCTGTTGGCATGCTATCTGTTTGTAAATTGCATATGAATGCCTCATTATGCTTTTAATTATGCTAAACCTATTAATCAGAATTACTAATACTTTCTTTTCCCTATGCCTGTGTGCTTGTCTAACCTTGATAAGTTATAATGCTCAGTTAAGCAAGATACATGATCACTTTGTCTTTGAACAGTGAGGAGTGTGTGGAGTGTTCATTGCTTTCGACAGTATGATATACTGGAGGTGTCAGTCAATTTTGTAGCCGTAAGAGCTGAGCAATATTTATTTAGTCATGAATTCTCAGTGAACACATTTGATAATCTCAAAAGCCTATTTGTGCGTACTCTCCTCCACACTTAATTTCACTTTGTGAAGCTGGATGCTGGTTTTCTGCTTGTTGAAGCTGATGAAGGTCAGCTTTTTTCCCTAACGCCTCTCAAGGCAGCAATGCAGAGCAGAGTGAGCAGCATGATCTCTGTGTTTATAAACGCTGTAGATATTGCTCAGCAGAGCGTTCCTCACTGAAGATTCCTCCCACAAAGTTCACTGCAGTATTTTGTGAAGAGGCACAGAGAAATCAGTGCAAATTTGTGTATGGTGTTTGCTGCACTGAGGTAAAATATGCTCCTACAACAGTAGCAGAGAGACATTCACAAAGAGACTCACTCCGAGTTAAAAGTTATCCTAGAATGTTCAGACTAAAGATTACACCTGTGCAGTTTACATGTGTTTTTGTAGGTTGTACAGATTAGCTTTTATATTTGTGAAGCCTGGAAGAATCTAAACTAATTGAATTACATTCCTAATCGAATCAAATCACTCACACCATGTGAGGTTTAATGATGCATTGAAGCTTTGCTGAAATAATCAAAATTGAATAGCTGCTCGTTTAAATGGTTAAATCCCTACAGAGTTGTGCTCATTGTGTTTCAGCTCATTTCAGACTCTACTGCTCTGTTTCTACAGAATGCACCTGTGCTCATCATACTAGTTTTTAAAATCAGATAAAAAAAATACTTATCAATAAGTAATTAGTAATACTTTAGATTTTATTTGTTGGTATTGTCCTCTGACTCATTGTTGGTAATATGTGACAGTAATGTCACATTATATCATAAATGTACATGTACAGCCTGACCTATGTAGTTGGATAATAGCTTCACACGTACAGCGAGTTCACCACCATGACATCCTTTTAGGATGGACACATTTTCGTCTTTCCGCAATGTTTTTAGACTATGAACCCAGATTTCTAGCTATTCCCTTCTTCTCACAGTGCAAAATGTATGAGAACCACGAGGTGATGAAAAATGCAGTTATTTAAAAACGCTTGAGTTCGGCTTGGTGCTCTGGGTCTTTGGAGTTAAAAAGTTAAATGAGTTAAAAGCCTAAATGTTCATGTCTCAAAATCTAATTCAAAAATTTCACTCACATTTGTTTTTTTTATAAGCAGTTTTAAACAACAATTTTGAAACTATTTTGTGTGTTTATATATAGTATACTATAAATGTACAGTATACATGTGGTTATTTTCACGGTGTGCTGTGGCATGTCAAATGACAAATTCCGGTAAGCCAAAAATAGTTGAGGCTCTGGTATTTTTATCATTATATTATTCTTTTACAAAACAATAACAACAAGAGTAATGCAAAGGTCTCACATGCTAAATCCACGTGTGAACATTTCCCACTGTTTTGTGATGTCCTGATTCAGGAGATTTTCTCGGTTTTACTTTGCTCTTTTCCCCTTCCCTCAAGTGGATTCTCTACTGTTTTCATCTCCCTTGCTCTGGGAATAAGGCTGACTTCTATTTATATGCTCAGATGCTGGGGAGATGCAACCTCGTGGGATTTCTTTACAGCTCTCCTTGTTCACTCTTTCTCTCTTTTTCCCCCCACTGTCCTTTCTTTATCTGTTTGAGCATCTATACTTGGGGGTTAACCTATTTTACATTTTGCCAATAACTAGAGCTTATAGATTCTCAATTTTCTTTTGACGTGTGAAATGTGATTAAACTGTGATGACCGTGTTGTTTTCATTGAGCCACTCATCCATAGCAGTAGGTATTTAACTAGATTGATTTAGCTTGAATCTAAAATAACTTCTTGCGTAACAGTTTAGAGGGTTCTTAGAGAGCTTCCTCACTTTGCAAAAATGTCCACACAGAGAAAACTGCAGTTTTCTGACACAAAGATTGAAGCAGTGCTACACACACATGTGCATGGTGATAGAGTCATAACATTATACTGTATCCTGCAGACACAAATCCCCTCTAGTAATGGGATTCTTGCAAACATTCTTATCCCCTAAGTGGGTTATGCCTAGTTATCTGCCTGGTTACACTGATGCCAACTGAAAAACATCACCATTGCTTATTTTAACATGACATTTATGGGCACCATTCTTGTTTATATGGTAAATGTTTTAACAGATGCATTCAAATCACAAGCGCATATAGTCACAGATGTACTTATTTATTTACATTTTAGGGTCTATTCATGCATGACAATTAGATGCAAGGATTCATTTTTATGGTTTGGTTTTAAATGCATATAAAACTAATGTAAGTTCTTTGCTAATTAACTACAGAGTGACCAAATATGACTCTGGACCTGATTTAGACTAAGAATTAGGTCTTATATGGACTGATATGTATTTTGTAGCTGCTCCTCTTCAGATTAGTTCATGTTCGCCTCAGGTTATGTGTCTGCCTTTACTTGCATACACTTCCATTTTTTACTGTGTAGAACTTTAGATGTTTCTCTGCCTGTCAGTACCATGCGCTAAAGCTGAAATAATAAGTAGTTTAATCAATTAGTTTATCAACAGAATGAATCAATTATTTACCTTTGTTATTTTTCATGCAAAAAAGATAAATATTACAGAGATCCAGCTTCTTTTCTGAGTTTTTATGAGATGGTAAATTGAAGTTGAAGTTTGGGTTTTGGGCTGTTGGTTAAAAAACACAAGTAATCTGAAGATATCAGCTTTGGTTTTAGGAAATTATAATTTTTGACCACAAATTAATCCTTTAATTGAGAAAATAATCAGCATATTAATCGACAGTAAAACTAATTGTTAGCTGCAGCCCTACTGAGCACCCTTTTAATTTGCCTTTGTTTAGGATTACAGTGTACACGTTGTATTGGCAATATGGTCATACATCAGACTTGTTTAAAGGAACTGGTGTTTAATATTGAGCACTTTGTAAAAATGACTGCTTTTTCCTCAAATACACACTGCACTGAACATTATTGTGCTTAAACTTAGTTATTTAGGTATGCCGCCGATGACATTTGCAAAACAACTTGGAGTTTGTCCTTGCTTTGCCTTTGCACTTTTGAACTGCAGTGTTCTATCAATACATGGTGTGTGTTTTTGTTGGTGTGTCTGCTGTTTGCCGTTAATAACTGCAGCAGGCAGCCAGACTGAGAGGCTTGAGATATTCCAACAACATATCCAGGAGCTCTGTGCAGCTCAGGCACCACCTGCCACCAGGATAGAGAGGGCACATGTTACCTGGAATTACACGGCTGACATGGCAGATGTGCGATCTGCACAATAGCCAGCATAGTCCTGTGATAGAGATACTATCCATGTGTGAAGCTGTATGGTGTGTGCTGATATTTAAATGGTTGACTGACTTATTATCCTGTAAAAAGTGTAAAACATTACGACATGGTTTTGTGGCTCTATGTCACAGACAAGACAGTATAAAAAAGAAATGCATGTTCAAACAGCCTTGGAAATGGAGTCTGAATTTGTGCATTGTAACATAAATGTTGGACACATCTTACATTTACATATTTGTCACCTCAAGTGTGCATTTTTGCAGGAGTCAGCATCAAACTTGCTTCCTGTATGCACCTTTTTTCTCTCAGCTCCTTCTTTTTTTCTTTTTTTTTTTGTTTTAATGCAAGTTGAAATGGTTGAGCTGCTGGACTGTGAAGCGCATCTGAACCCCAATGCGTCCGACTCAATACTGTGACACATCACCTTTCTTAAGTGCCCCATCCGGTCCCTGGCCTTTTGTGTGAAATAGGTTATCTGCTTCTCTGAGCATGAGGACAGTTTAAGACATCAATCTGGATTTTAATTTGTATTCCACCAATGATCCCCCAAACAGCACGCTCGACAACAGAGGGACTGGATCTATTAGTTTGCCAAATCATATTCTGTTCAAGCGAAGGCTTTATGAATAATTGATCGTAAATATTTGAATCTCTGTTGGGTGATTTTGTGTCTCCTCAGCAGCCTTGTGTAAAATATTCCGCCAAATTCAGCAATAACGACAAACATGATAAACAGTTGCTGTAGGTATAATGGTTTGGTTAACTAAAGTGTTTCTCTCAGGCTGCACATCATACTGGATCTGGAAGGTAAAATGGTTGTTTCTTGGCCCTCCTTTCCCTTTGGGTATTCCTGTGATACCGAAACAATTTCTCTTTCAAACTGCCACCAAGTCGTTACATTTCTCAAAAGTTTTTATAGTCGAGATTGTCTACTGTAAGTTGGAGAGTGGAGATGTATTGTATAAGGCATGGACTTTTCTTAGGCTCTGTTTCACTTTTTTTTTAGTTTTTTCCGGTTTGGAGTTCTGAAAGTTTTTGTTCAAAGTTGATACATTTCTTGTGATGGCTGAAGACACGTCTGGAATTACTCGTTTCCTCATTCCCCTGGCCTCTCGGACAGGTGACTCTGGGTTGCTAAGTCTGCACTTCTTATGAGTCTCGCAATCCTTACACTTTGGCACATTTGAGTAACCCTTAGTACAAAAGTTAGTCCCTATGTCATATATCTTATTTTAGAAGTATCGTAAAATTGCCCATGTGGGATTTGGGTGTGGAACATTTTTTTTTGTTGTTTACTTGAACTTTCCTGTGTGCATCATTTAAAAACCTCCAAACGGGTTTGTACTCACAGCTGACTCATCTCCCTGCACTCCTGCTGCATCCTCAGGTCCTGCTCTGGTGGGTGTTGTCAGGAAAGACTGGGACTCTCAAAACAGCATCGCCCTCTCCTGGTCAGAAGTGGAACAGCCTCCTTCAGACATAGTGGACTATGAAGTCAAATACTATGAGAAGGTGAAGTCTTGAAAGTTGAAGTCTGAAGTTTAAGACAATGTTTACGTGCCAAATGTGTACATTTCTTAGTGGTAACAGTTGTTTGTATTATCATTTTAGCACTGAAATGCACCTCAGGTGATTATATACACAGATCATAATCACTACTCACAGAACAATGTGCATTGTTAGCGTGCATATATCCAAATGTGAGTGTAGAGCATGCATAATGTATTGCTATCTCTGCTTTTGTTCACCATCTGCTCTGATTAGTCAATAGAATGAGAATTCTGTATTGTGTTCAAACGTTGCTTTGATAATGGGTTTATGCCTGCCAAAACTCGCATCTGTTTATTATATCTGGCAGTCTCTCTCTCTCTCTCTCTCTCTGCTTTTCTAGGAGCAAGAGCAGCTGAGCTACTCATCGATGCGGACCAAAACCCCCAGCGTGGTGGTAACAGGCCTCCGACCCTCCACTGTTTACGTCTTCCACGTGCGCGCTCGCACTGCTGCTGGCTACACAGCGTACAGCCCCAAGTTTGAGTTTGCCACCGCAGCTGAAGGTACGACTATGGAGGAGTGAGCACGAAGGAATTGTGCTTTTGTTTGTGTCTATGCTGTCTGTGTCTGAGGGAGGAACGGCATCGATATTTAGTCATTCAGTCGGATAGATTTGTGTTGAAATTCCAATGGACATGGAGCTTTGTTTTGGAACAAAACACAGGAGACGAAGACAGTTTTAGAGCCAGAGATGTCATCGGCGCTGATCAACCACCCTGTGAAATTCCTGGAGACATTTTATGGTCATTCTTTGCTATGGATCACTGAAACTCATCAGTGCTTCCTCAGGCATGAGCCATTTATTTAAATGTTTATAAGCTCTGTAAGTTCCTGATGCACACACAACACTCTGCTGACTCTAATCATGAAATATGCAGAAATGCACAGCCTCCTACAAGATACACACTTCAGGTGATGAATATGTAGATGTTTCACATTCTCATACTCCCGTATGATAATGCGTTTGAAGTGAGTCGATTTATATTCTTGGATTATGCTTCTACATATGTACTATTTCATGTTTCCTGACTGTTGACTGACAGCTGGAGTCCAGTACCAACAATGTTATCCCCAGATAAATGTCTAAGGGCTCATCAAGATAAATGGTACATTGAACCACTGAATAAATGTTGATTTCAACAGATGTCACGTGAATCAAACAGGTCAGTCCAATCAGGAATATAGGGAATATTTTCAGCCCCTGTCTCCTGCTATCTCTTAGTTTTTGTTGGAAATAAGTAGATATTGATTCACAAAACTGCACATTGAAGGAAATATAAAAATGTTGTAAACCTTACCAAGTCAAGCTGAATCGTAAAGAGCAATGTTGCTGAATTGAGTCATAAGGAGCTATTGTCAAAACCTTTTAAAGATTCTTATTTTTGTTTAAAAAAAAATTTGTATGTATATTTCATTGTTTGCTCACAGGCAAAAGTGCAGAGTAGTTTAAAATTGCTTTTAGTTTGGTATGTAAAAGATACAGAAGAAGAAGAAGAAATAACCATGACTTTCCAACACCAATAGAAAAGCTAAAGAAGTAGTGGTTTTAAATAGATTAATTTGCAGCTGACTGTGCAGCCAGATTTTTCACATGATGAACTGTCCAAGTCTAAATAAGAATAACAGTATGTACCTCAATCTGTTTTTATCTGTTTATCTATCTTACAGTGCAGTTTGATGTCAGAACAGAAGCAGATGTGAAAAGATATGGTTGCATTGTTCATAGATGTGTTTAAGAAAGGAAACCTGAGTGAGCATAAGGATACTCTAAAATGAGTGGATGCCTTCTATAACACTTTCAGTAGTGACAGATATAGAGAAAGTTATAATTCAGTAACACAGAAACTAAATTTAGTTTTTAATCAATTCATTGTGTTAAGTAAATTGCGACAGCTTCATATCACCAAGTCTGGGTGAGAGATGCTAATATTAACAGGTACTGATTGGTCTTTTCGTCCTTTTTTTCCACTTGCTTTCTCAATTTCCTCAGATCCTGATATTGCTGATCAGGGTCAAATTCTGGTGGTTGTCACAGCGTCTGTAGGAGGCTTCTCCCTGTTGGTCATCCTTACTCTTTTCCTCCTCATTACTGGCCGGTAGGACACCCACTGTTTCTCTTTGGTACTGGCTTAACTCCCACACACACACACACACACACACACACACACACACACACACACTTCTGTGCTTATCTTCTCATAATCTCTAGAGTGATGCTACAACCACAAGTCTGTTAATGGACTCTCTTTTGCCACCAAGCAGACACTCTTATTTTCCAAATGGCTGAACCAATTTTCTGCCTAATTACTCAGCATGTAATGCATGTACCAGCAGTTTGCTCCATCCCATTAACTTCCACAGGTTAGTTCAGACAGTTGTCTTCAGTCTGCTTCTGGTTCACAGGGTTTTACCATTAGTGGCACTTATTAATAAACAATAAAAAATGGCCCAGAATCTGTAGATATTTTGTCTGGGTTTTTACGCAATTGTGATACAAGCTGAAGTGATCAATGATCACACAGTTTGAAAATTTTATATATATGCTGAAAATATCTGAACTGAAAAAATTGGAGCCATGTGTCTTACTCCATTCAGATACTTCCCAGAAAACAAAAATGTAGACATTGGGTCTTATGCAAAAACATTTTTGTATTTTTATCCTAAATCTGTGGATTCAACAAACTCTCAAATGCACAAACTTGCCGTAAATCGCTCACAAAGTTTCAAAGTTTCAACTCAATGAACGCATCTTGTTAATGACCAGGTGCACATTTGTGATTTGATCATTAGCATTATCAACACCCCTAAGTTGCTATATAAGGCTACCTGTTCTGCTCAATTTGATGACAAGTTTCATAGACAGAAATGTTTCATCATTATCATATCGTATCATATTTAAACTCCAAATTCATTCAGATTAAGACATTATAATTCTTAAATCAAACAAGTGTTTTTCCCAAGGGGCAACCTCCAGGTTTAAAAAGTGAAGCCAATGTGGAAGTGCCTTAAACCTGCATTCTTTCTTTTCTCCAAAAATAAGTCAGATTGTATAGAAGTCTATGAGAAAATGACCCTACTTCTCAATTGATTTATTATCTCAGAAAACATTTGGTAATGAGTTTATGGTCTCAGTCACTAGTTTAAAGTCTTCTTCAAGAGTAGGATAGATGATAAATCAGGTTATGATTTAGATCTGTTCATGATTTTAAAAAAAAACTTTAAAAAATTTATGAAGGCGACAAATTCTTGGAAATCACTTGTATTTGTCACTTGCCAACAAATCACGTACATATGTTAGTACAAGATGGTTCATGAAATTTAATAATATATCAATTTCCATGACCTGAAGATTTATGTTTGGTCAATATTTCAATATATATTAAATATGTCAATGATTCTATGAATGTATTTGCAAATGGGCTGGATCTCGCATATCCCCTCCTGCCATTTATGGATTCTGGCCATTTTTGCCCATAGAATACTAATTTTCACCTGAAATATACCTGAAATGCACAGTATCAGAGGCAGTATTACTGTATAGATGAGCCCACATCATAGCTATCTGGGTATCTGTCAGAAACCTGTTCTCGTCCCTCCATTAAGTATTTACAATTCTTACTTTATTTCTAATTTCTCTTTACCCAGGTTAAAGTGAGTCTAAATATAAATAAACTGGTTTTCTTAAAACTAGCTTATAAACCTTTTTCATATAAATGAACAATTCTTAAGTCAAAAGTTGCAAAGTATTAGCACATTTAAATCCTATGATGACATTTCCAGAAAGCAGCCTTGTTCTTTATAGTTTTACATGGCGGATGCAAATTGTTTTGTTGAATACTGGTGTTGTATTGCTACTGTTGTCCCGACTCTCCCTCTCTATGGAAACTGAGCCTTGAAAGCCTTGAATTTGTGCGACTCTGAATAGGACACATTTGAGGAAACGGAAGAAAATAAAAAGAACTACATAAAGGCAAGAACAAAAATTGCTCTAAAAGAATGGATAATAGAAAAGAGGAGAATGACTGTTAGTTTTTACCACCAGAGACAACTTTGAAAACCAACAGATTGATGTGACATAACAGCCAAAAGCCTATTTAAAACTGTTTTTAGGCAGTTTCGACTGTCGGAACAAATGTGCTTCCTGCTGATAATGTCAATTTACCTTGTTTTAGAGCACAAAATTCTGAGAGGGTTATTTGCAGAAAGACAGCAAGGAAAAGGTCTGAGATGTACGGGGGTGTTTTACTGTGGTGAAAATGGGATTCTTACTTTTTGGTCTACTGGTTGACCTGTACAGGTGTCAGGGGTACATAAAAGCCAGGATGAAGTCAGAGGAGAAGAGGAGAACTCGCTTCCACAGTGGACACGGTACTGTACATAATGTTTTTCTTTTATTTTGTGTGTGTGTGTTTTTAAATTGTATTTTTGCTTCTGATTGCGTGCATTGGTTTTCACACTAGTAAATATGCATTCTTCAACAGACTGCATGCGCAACTCCCAGGGCTTTAGTTATGACACAAGTAATACAAAGAGTGGTCGCAGTCTGCCTCAGAGTTGCAATTTTTTTTTTAATGCAGTTTTAAGTAGAATTTATTTATGTTACTAGTTCCTATTTAAGTAATATTTTTTAAGCCCAGACTTAACTTAGAACAGACTTTTACGACCCACTGTCTTCTTAGTTACATCCACTTACTTGGTTGATGGAGTTGAATGAATGTTTCTGGCTTGTTATTGTTGACTAGGTGAGAGCACTAGGCTAATGTTAGTGTGTAGACAAAAAAAAAAGCAAAGTCAACTCACGATTAGGGGTGGGCGATATGGCCCTAAAATAATATCATGATATTTCAGGGTATTTTTACAATAATGATATTCTTGACGATATGACAAAATACTGACAAATAATTTAATTTCAAGAACACACAATTGCACAAAAATAAGTGTTATAGTTTTATGTCAGCATAGATGTAACAGTTTGTCTACAAATATCAATAAAACAAAAATGATCTTTCAGCTTTATATATATATATATATATATATATATATATATATATATATATATATATATATATATACGCTAACGGTGGTTATAAAGCCATGCGGAAGACGGAACAAAACCGTGTTGCAGATGTGACGTTGATAGAGCCATGCCCGGTGGAATTAAGGCTTTATGTAAGTAAATAACGACCTCAAATCTGAGGAAAGTATGATAACGTGTGTTAGCAATTTCCCTATTTCCCTATGCTTTTGTGAAAATTACTAGGACTGATCCTTTTTCAGTGCTAAATCTTTAATTTTTTTCAGCCATCCACCACTCGCAGTATCTCATACACCCATCATTTGATTGTGACAAAACTTGGGTAACCGCTGTTCCACTTTAGGAATAACAGGATTGACCCAAGTGTGGTGCAACAATTACAGATAAAAACAAGGTTATTGATTGCCCAACAGGAGAGGCGTATCATTCATGGGGAACAAAACAGTGTCCTGCAATTTACTAAGACAGTTCAGTGAGAGCTCTTGTAGGATTCGATCTGAGGCCTGCGGGGGCACAAGTGTGGCTCCTGAGACAAACCTAACTGTTCTACCATCTGTGGGCTTGATTGAAGATTTATGATTGATCCATACCAACCCACATGTTGTGTCTGTGCAAGAAAATGGACACAAGGCCTGTCTGTATGTGTGCACTACTACTGTTTGTGTGTCTTTGTGCTGTCTTCGGTGTCATTTCTTCCAGTGTACAGAAAGTTGGATAGAGTTTTGCAGAATTATCTAGTCATAGTTTTTTTAATTTTGCATATCTTGCCAGTTTTACTTGCAGCACATGACAAAAAAATCAGTCTTGCTGCTAAGAATGTGTGTTTATCTTCAGATTTTATGAAAATTATTTGAATAGTTATATTATTATAGTACCCATAGTCTTTTCTTATTGTTTGTTCTTTGCTGTCAGTGCTGTGGAGGCATCACCCAGACAGGAGATTCCAGCAGGCTCAACAAACTGGTAGAGAGGTTTGTTGTATTATAGAGCTTAGTTTAGACACCCTGGAGACAGAGGTAGAGTGTAGACTCTGAACTGGAATCTCTCTCAGACGAAGCCTTCAACCCTCTACAATATAAGCTGACACAGCTATAAAGTACATTTAGTCCCCAGCTCATCTGCTCGAGGTGTACCAGGGGCTGCTTCAAGTTATCATTTGTGCCAGTCATCATGCACAGTGCTCACTGCAGCGACGTCCCCAGCCTCAGCCAGTGAGGAGGATGCTGAAGCCTGGCTGCCTGCAATGTTTTTATGCTCTGCTCTAGGGCTTTTTCTGAGCTATTTTTCACCTTCCCCTTGACAAAAAAACTGAAAAACATTACAATATAATAGAAGCAAATACAACATTAATTACGGCCTCAAATAGTTGAATAAAGAATCAACTTCTCGGGCACAGTGTCAACAAAGAAAACAGAACATTATTTGCTTTAATATATCAGAATTTACTGCAGGGCTGTAGTCCAAAGATAATGTCTTTATGCAGGAAAAACGTTTGCGTTTTCTATTTTGCATTTGAATAAATTAAGAAAATGACAATGTGGTTCACACAACACAATGGCTAAGGATGTAGTACATGTAGAGTAAAATGTACTGTAAGGCCTTATTTTCTACATAACTCAAGGTCTTTTTTAAGAAACTTATTTTAAAAATCTCCTGAGGGAACCTGTGGTTCAAATTTGCCAACTCACTTTGGGGTTTTAGTGCCACAAACGTATTGCTCTAGAGTAATTGATTGCATTGTGTTACTCATGTTATTATGTCCATCTCTTGTATGTGCAAAGGGATGCAAAAATAATCTAATCTGCATTTACATGATATGATATATCCTGTTCCAATATAATATGCAAAATATTGTAATATTGCATACTGTATGTTGTGTTTCCTCTTTTCCAGTCCCATTCTCTGGGATAAAGACCTATGTGGATCCAGACACATATGAAGACCCCACTCAGGCTGTGGAGGAATTTGCCAAAGAGATAGACCCCTCATACATATGCATTGAGAGGGTGATTGGTGCAGGTAAAATGGATACACACATGTAGATACTTTATGTAAACAAATATACACACGCATTAACTCATACTGTATACTGTACATGTGTTTTCTGTCTTTATGGCAGGGATAGCAGAGGTGTCCTCTGTGTGCGAGATGAATAGATATATTCTTATAATGCATGACTGGTAACTAGATAGAAGGGGTTATTTAGTGATTACTATTGTGAGTATTTTTTCCTAAATTCATGTTTAGGATAACACAGGCATATTGTGAAAATGTCACTGTGATGGTTGTGTAGTACCTGTGATAGAGAAATCCTCTCATTTTTATGTTGAGTAACATTTTATTTAATAAGAGATGTTAAACCTCATAAAGTTCGAGTTTAAATTTTTTATGGTCACTCTTAGCAGTCGGATTTTAAATGAACGTATTGTATTGTACCTTAGAGGTGCAAAGCCAGTGCTGCCGCCTATGAATAGTAATGTTCGATGGTTCATTAAATTTAACAGAGTGTGATATTTAGCCCGTGAGTAATTATGCAAGTGCTTCCCATTTGTCTAGTTTCTGTAACAGGGGCTCTATCTGGTGGAGGTAGTGTGTACTTACAGATGTTTTAAATGGCAAGCCAACTGCAGTGTAAAGTCACACTGTTTTCTACATTTTCTCTTTTGTTTCAACATCAAGTGTATTTTTCTATTATCTCATTGAGTTACAGTAAATTTAACACTGCTTGGAATAACTTATGATACATGAGAAATAATACATCCTTTTTTGTATTGTGTTGTTTTGACAGGTGAATTCGGAGAAGTCTGTAGTGGTCGGTTGCGTATACCTGGAAGGATGGACATCGCTGTGGCAATAAAGACACTTAAAGGTGGCTGTATGGAGCATCAGAGACGAGACTTTTTGCGTGAGGCTTCAATCATGGGACAGTTCAACAACCCTAATATCATCAGGCTGGACGGAGTGGTCACCAAGAGTAAGCTCTATTTGTGTGTGTGTATGCATTTTTTACATAGATGTTCTTCTCTTCGGCATCAGTCTTAGTTCATGACGTCATGTCGTTTACTTTTTCCTCAGGCAGACCAGTAATGATAGTGGTTGAGTACATGGAAAATGGAGCACTTGATTCTTTCCTCCGGGTGAGAGGGATGCATATTCACAGATTCTACCTGTTTCCTGAGTAAATAATGTCTTCCAAGCATCATGTTTGTCTTCTCTCTTTCCAGACACATGATGGCCAGTTCACCGTGCTCCAGCTGGTTGGCATGATGCGCGGCATCTCAGTAGGCATGACCTATCTTTCAGATATGGGTTACGTTCACAGAGACCTAGCGGCTCGTAACATCTTGGTGGATGAAAACTTGGTGTGTAAGGTGTCTGATTTTGGCATGTCCAGAATCCTTGAAGATGACACTGAAGCAGCCTACACTGCTACAGTGAGTGTGGATCAGTAACAGTAACTGCAGGATATCACAATTTTACAGTTTTCATTAGAAATGCTCAATATCTCCATAACAAGCTTTTTCTGTGTTATTGTTTTGTGTCAGGGAGGAAAGATACCAATTCGCTGGACAGCGCCAGAGGCTATTGCGTACGGAAAATTTTCTTCAGCTAGTGATGTATGGAGCTACGGCATTGTCATGTGGGAAGTGATGTCATATGGCGAGAGGCCCTACTGGGAGATGTCCAATCAAGATGTAAGCTGGGGATCACACTAAAACTCCCCACCACTAAAGCAGCATGATCAGTACAAAAATCCTTTGTATTTGTCGTTTATATTAAACTAATTGATGTTCATCTCAGGTCATTTTATCAATTGAAGAAGGCTACCGTCTCCCAGCACCAATGGGCTGCCCAGTGACACTGCACCAGTCGATGTTGCACTGCTGGCAGAAGGAGTCTAGCCAGCGCCCACACTTCAACAACGTGCTATCTTTCCTGGACAAACTCATAATCAATCCCAGTAGTCTGCTCACTTTGGTGAATGATGTGCAGAGGTAAGTATCAATTTTTATCAATCTTTTGTGTAAACTCTGTCCAATTTTATGTTTTCTCACCTTCCAGGCAGCCATGGCTTTCAATTTCAGTAGGGTGTGATAATCATCTTGCACAGACACACAGTGAAGAATTATTTATCTTCACTTTAATCAGTCATCACTGCATGGTAATGCAATTGAAAGAAGAGACTGAAAAACCCTTAGTTGTTGGTGCATTCAGGTGCTTTTGGGAAGTTTCATAATTGAATGTGTATCAGCTGTATTTATGTGCCATTTGTTAGAATATCAAACCCAGTGGACAAACTGAGCGAACGTGGACATCTTGACAAAGATGATGTAAATGTGGTACTCCTGCGTTAAAGATAGTTTTTCAATAGCACACACAACAACAAGGTAGAGATTTAAAAATCATCCCTGCATGGTATCACATCACAAGACAATACAAGGTACTTTTGGGGGGAGAAAAACTCAACAAAGCTGTAATTATTGACTATGGTTGGTTCTTGCTACCAGACCTCATACAGTCAACTAAAAACATTTTTAGGAGGCATGCTAAGGGATGAGTTGGAAAAGGATCATGCAGTTTGTTGTTTATTCTAAGAATATTTATATATACTGTTCAGGTCAACAATATGCTAACTCGTCTTTTTGTATTCCTTTGTAAACATTCTGTTGTCATCTCAGTTTCCCTGACTCTCCAGAGGACATGCCAGACTACCCTCTTTTCATCTCTATCGGTGACTGGCTCGACTCCATCAAAATGAGCCAGTATAAGAACAACTTCCTCGCAGCCGGATACACAACACTGGATTCCATTTCAACCATGAGTACAGAGTGAGTGAAGCCAAATTATACAGAGTGCAATTACAGTATCAAAAAGCACACTCAAAGGAAACAAAATGGCATCAAAGGAACAGAAAAATGGTGTAATTGTAATAAAATTGATTCGACTATTAAGCTTGATCAAGAAAGTATCTGCACAGTATGTGTGTACAGTATCATGTAGACTTCTTTTAAATGTTTTTCCGATTTATTTTTTAATCTGATGATGCTTTAATATCATCTAAACTATTTTCTAATGTCCTTATTGCATGTTTGTCATGATGTACCAGTAAGTCTTCTTCAAACTATTAATTTAAAACTGTGTAAATCTTCTTCTCCCCTTCAGCGACATCAGGCGCATCGGGATCTGTTTGATTGGCCACCAGAGGAGAATCATAAGCAGCATACAGTCTCTTCGTCTGCAGCTTCACCACATCCAACAGAGTGGCTTTCAAGTGTGAGACCATTGCACAAAGAGAGACAGACTGTGTGTGCACACTGAGCTGAAAACAAACCAGAGATCCTTGGCATCATCATCCAACTAATTGCACAAACACCAGACTGTTAGGTGTAGCAGGTACCACACGCTGCTCATGTGGGAGCGGTCCGCTGCTAGACCACATGTGGTCTGGTAATACACACTCATCATCTTATGGATCATTATCAATACAGCCTCCACAACAACCAACCTCTGTCAGCGTTGGCCAAATTTCGGTCTCTTTATTATCTCAGTAAATACTAGCATTCACTTGAATTTAGGACTTCTTTTCTCTAGTGTCTATTCAAGTGTTCACCAATACCTCTTCTCTTTCCAAGTGACAATCCAATGGTTTCTATAGACTTTGAATGGACTCAAGTCTGTTACCTCATGAATAGAGAAGATGTGGATATGATATAAGATATGGTAAGTATGGTACAGTATGTGATTTTAACAACAACCTTTCCTGCTGGTTAATGAAACAATTCACAAGAAATAAAGATTGATAGGATGGTAAATACAATCATGTTTTTTGAAACGAAGACCGCTGAATGTCAAAAGATTTTATAGAAATGTACGTTCTATCCTCATGATAATACAGTATGTCTTGTACAAAAAGTCTTGTGAAAGTTGTATGTTTTATTCAGTATGTTTGTTCCTTAATAAACAACCCTATTTTAATACTTCGTTTTCTCTTAGACTTCAACCACCCCAGGCCCAAACATCTATCTCTCTTCAAAGCCTACTGTTAACTGCTCATGCACATTAACACACACACGCGGGTATCCATGGATGCATGCTCTCACTCAAACACACACACACGTGCACAATAACAGTGTCCTCTTAATTGTCACTCAAGAGACTGACACGTTTTCTGGACATTAAGAATTGCCAGGTGAGTTTGTCAAACGGGTTCTTATTGAGGGTTGTAGATAGAAGGCATACGGCCTTTCATCTATAACTGTTAATGTCTACAAATGTTTAGATTGCATGTGGTATAGTCCTTTTTTTACGAAGACATACGTTTTTCAACTTTCAACTGTCTATATTTTAATTGTCCATATGGATTTGTTTTATTTAATTTACAAATGCAATTGCAGGATTAAACAAAAACATAGACATAGATCTTTTTTTTTTAAAGTGAATAAATAAAAGATGGATTCACAATAGGGCAAAGTTGCATTGCACTCAACATAAAAGTTATTCATTTTTCAATTTTAACTTTATAAACGTATTTGTTTCGTCAGTAATTTCAGTTTTGTTTGTTTTCATTTAATATACTCCCTTTTAGTCTGATTGTGGACGGTGTAAGTTGCCAGTGTTATATGCATCCCATTACTGTAACAGTGCACTGATCAGGATTCTTAAATGAATCTTCCTGACAACTGTCATGTCGCTGTATGTGCCATATATATTAAATTATATTATTATAAATCTACCGAAACATTAACAACCGCACTGCTTTTGCGAGACTGCAGCATCAGACAGGACGCAGCCATGTTTGGCCTGCAGGTGGCAGGCGCGAGTCGGCGCACTGGTCTCCCAGCAACAACAGTGTAAATAACTCGGCGTTTTGCTCTGCCGCGGGAGAAGAGAAATGAATGAGACGCTGGTGTGACCCGGGTCGTTTCATGAGCTAATTAAAGGGAGCGCTCAGTGCATCCTGGAGGGAAGGCCGGAAGGATAAATTACAGGTAAGATCCTGCTCTGCAGATCAGTCCGGGATAATACACGAACAACCTCAGCGGCGTCGTCAGCGGCTAGCGTGTTAGCTCCGACTACACGGCCGTGGCGTCAAAACGGCTCGATTTGCTTCCAGCTTCCAGCTTTCAGGACGATTACTCAACGCTGCCTCGTGTTCGCGGCTGTCTTGTAACGCTGGCCACGTCGAGGGGCCGCAGAGGAGCCGTCCTCCGTTAGACACTGCCGGTGTAACCCCGGCAAGCTGGAGCAATCAGCGGCTAACGGGTTAGCCGGGGCTAACGGGTTAGCCGGGGCTAACGGGTTAGCCGGGGCTAACGGGTTAGCCGGGGCTAACGGGTTAGCCGGGGCTAACGGGTTAGCCGGGGCTAACGGGTTAGCCGGGGCTAACGGCAGCAGATTAACCCAACGGCTGTTCGCGAACGTTAATTACGTTAATAAGCTACGGCGAATAAAAGTCGTCGAGATAATGCTGCTCCTCTGATCATTTCACCTTCAGCACGAGTCGCTCTGCAGCTGACGTTGATGTTAAATTAGGGCAACGTTAACGTGAGCTAAAAAGTAATTTCCCGGTGGGAGGTTGTTGGGGGGGGGGGGGGTTACTGTTATAATCTTCGGGGTGTGCAACGTAGGTGAACGCTCGGCAACAGTTGTGTGACTTGAACACCACGTTTGCCTCAGAGCAGGAAGAGTGAGTTCACGTTGACGCCGAGCGAATGTGTTGTTGTGGCTGCGATGGGGCCGTGCGGAGAAGTAAAGCAATAAATATCAGCGCCTCTCTGGTATCCGCTCCCATAGATGCTGTCGCCTTCAATCTGAAGAATGAATCTGTTTTTTTTTTTTTTCTTTCTTTCCTGTCTTGCAGATCAGACAGGCAGCTGATGGTTGCTGGCTGACCAATGGGGCTGTTTGACAAGTTGGCGGGATGGCTGGGGCTGAAGAAGGAGGTGAACGTGCTGTGTCTGGGTCTGGACAACAGTGGAAAGACCACCGTCATTAACCACCTCAAGCCCTCCAATGTAAGTGTAGGCAGTGCTTCTCTACAGCGATGTTGCAAAGGTCCCGGGTAGCATTACAGTGAGTTTTTGGCGTAACTAATGTAAGAAATGTTTGACACAGATGCACATGTGACATTTATGTGTTTACAGGAGTTGCAGGCTTTCATATTCCATGTTACTGCCTTCTCTCTTCCTATAATCATTTACATGATCTTGCTTTAATTATCTGCAGATCACTCATGTGTGGTTAATGTACATGTTTGTGGTAGCATGTATCTTATTTGTGCACCCTATTTAGGTTTTCATTTACAACATACTGCATTTGTCTTTCAGGCCCAAGCACAAGACATTGTGCCAACCATTGGCTTCAGCATAGAGAAGTTCAAGACATCCAGGTAGCTGTTCACTATAAAATAACAACTTGTTGGACATTTGATAACATTTGTAATCCAGGAAATGCTATGGCATCTTCTCATACTTACTCAAGTAAATTTGTGTAATTTTAGAGCAGGTCTGATATGGTAGGTGATATAAATGTTATGTTAACTTTATATAATCAGAATGAGTGCATTAAAGTTTTCTCTTCTCTTCTCTACTCCTCTTGTAGTCTTTCCTTCACAGTGTTTGACATGTCTGGTCAAGGCAGATACAGAAACCTGTGGGAACACTACTACAAGTGAGTGTTCCAGTGCTACAAAAAAACACCAATCCTGTTTGCTGTTTATCTACATCAATACATGAATTCCTGTGATCTCTTTGTATTTCCCAGGGAAGGCCAGGCTATCATATTTGTCATTGACAGTGCAGACAAACTGAGGATGGTAGTAGCCAAAGAAGAACTGGACACATTACTAAACCATCCTGGTACATTCCTGTACATTTGATATGATTCTTGAACTTTTTGAACTGTTGTGCTGTTGTGTCTTTTTCTCTGGATATTTTCCGTCTAAAATGTGTACAGTGCAAAGATGAGTATGTTGAAAATTGAGCACACATTTAGTTTGGACATATTTTATAACGTTTTTTTCTTCTTTTTTTGTTTGTTCCCAAGTTGTCTTGGTTTCACAATATTGTTTCTCATTAGTAGAACTGTACGACATTACTAAATTATAACTGTCACTTTCCGACATCATTCCTCTCACTCTCACTACAGATATTAAACACAGGCGGATCCCCATCCTGTTCTTTGCTAACAAGATGGATGTCAGGGATGCTCTGTCTTCAGTCAAGGTGTCACAGCTGCTCTGTTTGGAGAACATCAAAGACAAACCCTGGCACATCTGGTATGAACAAACATGCACACTTATTTGCTTACTTAGTATACCTGTATCCCAATGCCATTGAGAAAACAGTAGTGTAGTCATCATAGACATTGTAAACATTGTAATCTGCTGTGAAATAATGCAGTAGTATTTAACCCACGCCTCCTCTATTGGGGGCATCAAAACCCAACTGTTTACTCTGAACAACCAGGATGTGTCAAAGACTATATTTACATGCATACTTTAGCATGTACTTTAAATGGAAACAAGATCATGCATCTGATGTAGCAGCTGTGCATACTGCTCACCACCAAGATTCCTGTGTGCAAAAATACAACTCTGGTTTAACAAAAGGTTTAAGTTGTTTCTTCAATAGTAAATCTGGAAGGTTTGATACAGCTGTCACTTGGAGGTTTTTTCCTTTTTAAAAAAGATGATGTGTTGATATATTTGTCTTTGATATATTTCAGTGCCACCGATGCTCTGAAAGGAGACGGTTTACAGGAGGGAGTCGACTGGTTACAAGGTATGATGAGAGTTCATGTGAAATGATAGTGAGGCTGGAAGTGTGTAACTGTGTGTTGAGCTGACAGTACAGTTTGGTATTTTGTTCACTATTAAGTGTAGATTTCATGTATATCACATACAGTAAGTTAAAAAGAACAACTTCCATATAACTTAAGAAATGTTGAGTTTGCATGAACAATGTACCTGTTTTAGTTGTACATTAAGTCAACTTTGCATCTAAAGTTTACCTGTAGATGAAATGATGGTAATGTACAAAATGTTTTTTTTTTTATGGATATATTGTTAATAAAAATGTGGCTTAAATTAGTTTTACTGTGTTATGGACTTAAAATGTCGAGTTTAGTATTAGCCGCCTAGTGCAGACATGACCACTGTTAATTAGCAGCGAGAACGTTACCAATCAGTTTCAAAGTTTATAGTGCATTTTATGTATTTTGTATTTATACAATTTTACTCTTTACTGTTTCTCGGAACAGGAAACTCTCATCAACTGGGCTATGAGGGTTAATGTTGGATGATGTAGTTCAGGTGTTTCAAGGATAAATTTATATTTCCAAAACAGTTTTTTTATCCTCATTCAGAGTGAAATCTATTCCACTGCGCCAACATCATCTTCTTTTCTTTTTATTATGTTTAACGCTCTCATTCAAATCCTTCCATAGATCAAATTATGCAGTGAGTACTGGGTGTTTTTTAAGTGTTGTGTTATTTTTTGTGTTACTGTGTAGCTGTAGAGGATTGTATTTAACAAAAAAACTTTATACTATGTTTTACTGTTTTTTGTGACTTTGTCTTAAAGTAGTTGAGTGAGTGACAGGGTTAATTTGAACTAAAAGTTCAGTATGTTCTAAAACTTCTTTGGCTCCATCACCTACAGCCTTTTGGCTCCCCTTTGCCTCTGTTGAATCAAGGGTGCCCCGATAAGGCTGGAGTTGATGTCCGGTATCAAACACCTGAAGTCTTTCTCTTGAGTATCAATGCTTAAGTTTTAAGGCTTGAAAGGTGTCTCTGACACTATACTATAGCTAGTTCTTATCAACTCCTCAGCCTGCTCCTTCAGCTTAGTCAGGTTCTCCACTGTTGATCCACATGCTCAGTTTGTTGGTTATATTTAGTTGATTAACTGCATTTCTCATATTTTTTCAGATCAAATCAAAACAATGAGAACATGAGGGCATGAGGATGGACACGCCGGAAGTAGCAGCATCCATGGAAGTCTTTTGTGAATGACGCATTGACCCTGTTTTTAGAGGTACATGGGATAGTAATGTTTTTAACGCGGTATTTAGATGGTTCTTGGATGTGTGTGGTTCACTTGAAAAATTAGGACATGATTTGAGTCTCTGGTACCAGTAATAACAGTAAAAATGCATCCACACAGTGACAGTGCTAAGTCAATGAGAAGTATACAAATTGTCAACTTAAACACATTATAATTCTTACTTTTCCATACAAGCGTTATGCGTTTAAACCATAGACTGTGTATATATAGATGGACCACGCGTCTCCACTTTCTCTTGCTGTGCAAAAATTAAGCCGCAATATCCCGTCTATGAGCGCCACCATTGTGTGCTGAGGATATCATTTGGAACTTTATTCTGTACAGTAGTGATCATGGAGTGGAGCCGTCCATACACCCACCGATTAGTTTACTGCAGAAAAACCCATTTTGTCGATATTAAACAGACAGTCACACTTATTGAAAGTTAGTTTTTTAGTTAGTCACAGCTGTCAATCATGATGTCAAACTCCCTTTTTATAGCATCAAATAACTAATTAAAACCAAACTTATAAAAAAAAAAAACACTTGAACACACATCAGCGTGATGAGTACTATCTTAAATGAAATGACAAAAACCATCTTTGGGAAAAAATATTTGACGTGAACTTTGATTTATTTGTTTGGCCTATGTCCGATCTGCTAACATGGAGGGGGCGGGATTCATGACTTATACTGTAACCAGTATAATAATGTGTTTTGGATGAACTCCCCAAAAGTGGAGCTGTCATATCGTCCATCTTTGTATACAGTCTATGGATTCAACTGATAAATACAGCTGTGGAAAATTCTATTTTAATTTATACTATCCCTCCTTTCTCATTTCTCAATATTTTTGTGTAACAGGCTCACAAGGATCATGATAAACTATAGCTGCACTTAAACAATCTGTAAGGAAGGTATTTTGGAAATAGTTTCCACCTTTTGAAATATGCCAAATATTTTTCTTATGTCTCTCAGGGCTTCTGTAGATGCATTATTTTGTGTTTGAAACATCACAACACTTCAGTTTATCATTTACTTCTTCAGCAGAGGCAATTTTTTCTGGTATTTTTTTGACAAATAGTTAACATTTTCATGCATTCCAGTGCACATTGAACTGCTATATAGAGCCTGTCAACTGTCACGTTAAAAACAACAGTTACTATATCTTTACAGCAGCTAATATGAAAAATCCATGCAGCTCTGCTCATGTTTGATTAATGTTGCTCTTATTCGAGTAGCTGTGAAAATATATTTTGTGTATTGAAGATTAAATGTTTTCAGGTAGATTTTGTTGTACATATTGTTACAAGTGGCGAAGTGTACATATTAAGTTAGCTTAGCTGTAACAAGAGATACGATTGTGATAAAGTGAATGTCAAGTTACTTAGCCTGCAAAATTTGCTTAAAAATCAAAAGTCTCTTTACACTATTTTTCAGCTGGTGTTTTTACCTTTGCCTTATTTTATTGCTCAAAGAAAACTAAATGTAATCAATCAAAATGCTTCTTAAAATTTACTCATGGTACTTCAGTGATTCAAAGGCAGACAATGGGGGGAAAAAAACATCTGCTCAAAGTTTTTAATGCAAGCCTTTGATCTTCCTCTTTAGTCTCTGACTGAAAGCTTGCATTAAAAGCCACTTCTGTACGGATTGTGTGTGTGTGTGTGTGGATGTTTTTTGCCAAGCTCCATCACCTCAACCAAGCTTTATAGCAAGTGAGATGTTTCACTGTTTTTGAGTAGTTTCAAGGCAAAAAGGAATAAGTGACAAAAATATATGATCAAATCTTTAAAATAATAGTTTTATTTTATATACTCTGTGGTATCTTGTTCATAAATGTCTCCTCTGTAAACGTTATCACAAATTGCAGAACGCCTTGTAGCACACTCTGTTTTTTCCCACAATAACAATCGACACGGAACTGAATATAGACAGAAAATATCAGGGTAAGATAACCAAGGGTGTCCACTATACAGCAAATGGTTTAAAATATACGCCGTTGAATGTATTACCAGAGTGTATTGGGTGGATTGGGCAAAACAATTGCAATTAGTTTTTGTGAATTTTGTTCTTTAATGTTAGTCAAGCCATTTCAACAGATTTTCCAACCTGAGAAAATGTCACGGATACATTTCATGTAGCGCAAGTTAAACAAATCTTTAATGTTAATACAACTGAATAATACATAATGTTTTCGTTGCTAGGAGACATGTACAGATGAAATGCTGTATTTGTTACTTTCAGCCCAGTCTTTTTTTCTACCACTGGGGGACACCCAAGTCCAAAATATTCAAATCCCAGTCATAGTGGTTTTAAGGACACCACATTGATTTTATAATATATTGTCTGTTTCTAATGGTAAGACATTTCAGAGCGTTGATTTGCTGGGAGATGTTTGGGCAACTTGCATATCTTCCAGACTTCATATTTTTAAAACACGAAGAGGGACCTTGTTAGTCCCTCTGAGCACAGGTTCACTTTAGTATCAGAGAAGTTATAGATTCTTCCTTCAAACTGCATTATTAAATGAGCTGTATGTATTTTGTTTTATTACATTGTATGTGTTAATTTTCAAAGAATAAATGCTGTGGAAAATGAATATTGTTTCATGATTTGAGAAATAATGACTTATTTTTGTGCCTCATGTTATCTGTGTCCCCCCCCCCCCCCCCCCCCCCCCCCCCCCCCACATCTTGAGTGCTGCCAACAACAGCTGCTCATTAAACCTCAAGTCCTTGGGCCCTGACCAATTTATTTGATTAAACAAACAAAACAATCACTCATTTATAGGCTACACGTTATTTTTGTAAATTGTGAGTTGTTTGTATCTATATGTTGATACAGTGACATGATTAAGGAACATGTGTATGTGGATAGTATCAACAAGCCACAAACACGTAGAGACTCAGCCTTCGTTTTTGGCTTGAGAAAGTGTCAAGGTCATGTGCCAACCATCTGTCAGACATGCAGTAAAGAACCTTTCCAGCTGTCTTCCGGATGTTTTAGATTTTGGCATCATATTTACACAGAATCACTTGTCAGATGTCAAACAAAATCCCACTCAACGTTATTCCAATGAATCAACTTTTTAAATTGTCTTTATTTGTAATTGTATGTGAAATAGGAATCTAAAGGCCCCAAAAAAGAAAATACAGTTGAGCCTTTGAAGCAGAATCAACTAACATTTTCATTATTATTCCCTAAATTAACAAGACACATAATTAGAACCGAAACCCGTCATCAAGTACTCTTGGGCAGAGCAAGGAGAGAATTAAATACCTTTAGTTTAGGCATATTGCTTAAAGGGCAGAACGGTCTTGTCATCATGGCGGGAATAGTAAAAACAGATTCATTAAATCTGGTATACTGACAAAACATCAGAAATAAATAGTGTATGGGACAATGAAACTACCAACACATACAGAGAAATCCTTGGCAACAATGGTATCAAAATATGAATATAGTCAAAATAAAAAAATCACACATTATGATCCACTTCCATCAATTGGTACAATTAAGATAAATTCAAACGTTTTCTAGCTATTTAAACCTTCAACTAGATAAACCTGACGCAGATGAATTGGCCTCTGTCCGTGGTGCTGAAACCTCTCTGTCGCCAAAAGGGGGCGCTGTGCGCGTTTAGCGCTTAAATGAAGGCTGTCACTCTTCCTCTTGATGAGCAAAGCCCTCGCTCCTCTTTAGCAAATAACTTCTCCGTCGCACTGTTGTTGTTCACGTCTGTGTGTGTGTGTGTGTGTGTTCGTGTGTGTGTGTGTCAGAGGTTTTTAAAAGTCGGACTGTATCATTAAATCTCTCCGCCGCTCTTCAGGATCCATCCTAATTGGATGCCTGTCAGTTCTGACAAGAGGAGCCCAGATTAAACGACTTGAGGCAGAGGAGGCCATTAAGCAGACCCAGCTCCCTGATGTACATCCTGAAGGGAAAGTGGCAGATACAGTACACTCAAATGATTTTTAATTGCTCAAAGGTGGGGAGCATTTTAGTGGCCCGTTTCTTATTAACAGGGTTACAATAACAGGTTGAATATGAACAAGCCTGAGGGAGGTCGAAATGCTGTAAAATGTAATTTAAGTAATGAAATGTAAGTAGTTCTTTTCTACTAAATGACTCCACAGTTTTTCCCAAAGCAAAGAGGGCACCGGGGCGGTTTCTCGTCCTCCTCAGTCGCGCAAAAAGCTGTTTCCGTCCTGTCACCGGAGCAAAGGTAATTGCGGCGGTGAGGTGACAGAGGGTGACAGCGGATAAAAGGCCGCAGCAAGTGCGGCCGCGCAATTGGGCAGTTTGAAGGCGCGGGAGCCACGCGAAGCGTTAAAAGCCCCCCACAAGTTACTGATTATTTAATGTGTAAAAAAAAAAAAAAAAAAAAAATGCAACGTTGGTATTAAAATTCACGCCATGCCATGCAGTGGTTTTTATGAAAATGTCCATCCGTCCCCGTCACTGAGTGAAGGAATCTCTCCCAGCCGGCGCACTGTGACGCGGGGCTCGTTACGAGGGGCGTTCGGCTCCTCTGACGCGTGCACCGGTTCCTCTGACGGCACCTGCGCCCTTATAAGCCTCGGTGAGTCCCCCGGGAGACCTGCACCGACGTCTCATTTCACCGTTTACTGGCGGTGCGAAGGGGGCACGGGGCTCTTAATAACGCGTCCAACTGTCCCGCTCCGTGTGTGTTTTTTTTTTTGTTGTTGCCTCAGGGGCCCCAGCGCATGAGTCCAGAAACACTTGAGGTAAGTTTCGCGTGTTGTCTCTCAAGCTTTTGTAAACTGGTTTTATCGAAGGGGGTTTTTAGAGGAGGATGTCTGGTTCATTTGAGCTTGACCGGACTGGAGATCTTTAGGTTGACGGTTCATTATCTACGTTGTGATTTGGAGAAGTTCAGTCGGGAGCTGAGGCTGGTTGTGTTTTTACCGGAGATTCTGTGCGTAATTTGAATTTTACGCGCCTGTGTCCGGACCGAAAGCAGAGAGAGAAAAGGGTTGGAACAAAACCCACATTCACGAAACAGAAAACCACAGGTATTTTAAAACCAATTTTCGCATATTTGTTTTTTTTTTTTTTTTATTTATGTAGGGAATTATTTCACATTTGCGTGAATTGAACAAGGCAATGTATGTCTTTGCCTGAAGTAATAGAAACAAATGACTAAATCGAGCTTCCAGGTTTCTTTTCAATATATGTTTACTTATTACTTCTTATTAATTAGAGTTACGATCGCCACAATTGACCTGCACTGAGTTGAAACTCATATTTAAAAAAAAAAAACAGCTTTCAAGGCCACAAGAGCGCATGAACTCCATTAAGTCGACGGAGGAAAATTTCACCTCGGACAAATTTTTATAATCGAACATATTGAAATACAGTGTTTGCTCAGTTGAACCTCTGCAACTCAAACCTGTTCAAAATACAAATAGAAATTGAAATATATTGGCACGTGTCTGTTATTAGTCCAACTGTCCAGATGCAGAGAAACGAAAGGACTGTTTTTGTGCCGGCCACTGCATTTAATATGTGACGCTCCTCTCTCCGTGCGCCCAGCAGGTGTCCATGCCCTGCAGCTCCTAGCGGAGGACCGGTGCGACCATGACCATTCATGTAGAGGGGCTTGTGGCTATCGCGATCTTCTACCTGCTGATCCTGTTCGTGGGCATCTGGGCGGCATGGAAGAACAAACACTCCGGGGAGGCGGAGGGCACCGACCGCAGCGAGACCATCATGGTCGGAGGGAGAGACATTGGGTTATTTGTTGGTGGATTTACCATGACAGGTGAAGTTTGCATTTACTGCTCAGCAGCACTTTGGTCTGAGTCGCTCTGACTGTTTCAAAAGGCTTCGAAATGAACACTAGGGTCCGTTTTAACAAGTCGCATAATTTCTTCTTCTAACGTGTGAAGAATCAGATAACTCCAAGTCTTTTCTAATGCAGTATGACTTGTTTCAGTTTGTCATTTTTTAGAAATGAGTGCCAACATTTTGTAAATCAGTCACTCCACCAGCTTTAAGACAAAGTCTTTGATTCCAAATGGACTTGCATTGAACTCAAAGTGACTTATTACATGGGTATTGTTTTATTTTATTTTATTTATTTTTTATGTTACAGTATAAATTAAAATCGATTGGTATTTATTTAAGCATAAAACGCTTCTCTGGGTGTTTTATTAACTTTATTATTAATAAATGCCAAATAGATAAAATTTTTTAATCAGATTTTCTCTAGTGGTGACATTGTGTGTGTGTGTGTGTGTGTGTGTGTGTGTGTGATTTTCAGCGACCTGGGTTGGAGGAGGATACATCAATGGCACAGCTGAATATGTGTATCTACCAGATTATGGCTTGGCTTGGGCACAAGCTCCCTTTGGATATGCCCTCAGTCTTGTTGTGGGTGAGTGGTGCTGATGTGTTCATCATATTTAAAATAATGTAAAATACAGGTGTGATATCAATTGTAAGTAGGAGTTTTATGTCCGTTTGTTCAAGTATCAGCCTCTTTTTTATGTGTTTATGGTTTTGTCGATTTTAACAAATCTATTATAGGAAACAGAGCAAAATTAAACCATAAATATATATAAATGTATACGTGAGGATTAAAAAAGGCAGTTTTGTCTAGATTCAGGGGCCGTTTCTCTGCTCTGGAGAGTGGTTGCCTCAATTCTTAGCCTGTAATGTGTCCACTCTTTGTCCCAGGTGGTCTATTTTTTGCTAAGCCCATGCGCTCAAGAGGTTATGTCACCATGCTGGACCCGTTCCAGCAAATGTATGGGAAACGCATGGGTGGTCTCCTATTCATACCTGCACTCATGGGTGAGATCTTCTGGTCCGCCGCCATCTTATCCGCTCTTGGTAAGTTCATGTTTCTGTCTAAAATAAAAGATTCTTGCAGGCAATAAGATCAAACTTTTTGTCTATATGACGTTGCTGTGGCCATAATATCCTTCCGTTTGTTCATGACCTTAGGTGCGACTCTGAGTGTCATCGTGGACATCAACATTAAGATGTCAGTGGTTATCTCTGCACTTATTGCAATCTTTTACACCCTGGTTGGAGGACTTTACTCCGTGGCCTACACCGACGTCGTGCAGCTCTTCTGTATCTTTGTTGGCCTGGTAGGTTCCTGTTGAGCAGAAGTGAAAAGCAGACAACAGTAACTATTGTAATCACTTACCCCTCTGAGTAGATTTACTGAATATGGCACACCAAATGTACTTTGACCTTGACTTAAAATCAAATCACTCCAAAAACTATGCACAAAAATAGTCAAAAGTGCTGTTCCAAGAGCACACAGTAACATGAAATTACACTACAAAGATTAATTTGTGACAAATTGTCTAGAAATTATAAAAATAAACTAAAGTGGAATAAATAAAGAGCCAAAAGTCATAATTACCAATAAGATATACTTTTAGGTAACTGAAAGTGGTAGTAACAGTTTACTCCTGTACTTGTTTCTGCCGTCTACAGTGGATCAGTGTCCCCTTTGCTTTGACCAACCCTGCGGTGTCAGACATTACTGTGACCGCGGTGAAGCAGGTGTACCAGTCGCCTTGGAGAGGCAGCATCCACAAGAGTGACACCTGGGTCTGGATTGACAACTTCTGCCTCCTGGTACAGTAACCGCAAGTTATTCATCTCTGATGTTATCACAGTTTAGTCCACTGAGACCAATACTTTCTCAAACTGGAGGTGAAAATACAGAATGTTTCTGCCTTTCAAATGTGGGAATGTTGACTCTGGTAACCTGTGATGAATATTTACCCTTATTTTAAATAAATGTGTTGACAAATACTACAAATTGATTAAACAATCTATGAATTGAAACAGTCACAGCTGCTGTGTGTAGGTGTCTGACATTTCTGTGTTTCATTGTTCTGCAAAAACTAAAATTATGTCTGTGTTAAAAAGAGGGATCCCACCTATCTGACAGTTTTTCTTATTAGATTTGAGGATCTAAGGATAGAGGGTGTCATATGCTATAAACGCCCCCACTGACTTGATGTGACCATGTTGGGTTTCACTTCTGCAAATGTTATTCACGGGTCTCTGTCCTGTACTCTCTGTTCTGCAGATGCTTGGAGGAATCCCCTGGCAGGTGTATTTCCAAAGAGTCCTGTCTGCCTCCTCGGCCACCTACGCCCAGGTCCTCTCCTTCCTGGCTGCTTTCGGGTGCCTCGTCATGGCCGTGCCCTCTGTTCTCATCGGGGCCATCGGGGCCTCCACAGGTTAGAGGGCTCACACGTGAGCTTGCATTGGCTCAGTGTGTGTGTGTACTTGTTTGGGAGGGGGAGGCTCCGGTGGGTCCATGTTGCCCTTAGATCTGAGAGAGCCTGGTAAATAGCAGCTGGTTCACCTCATCCATAATGAAGCAGCAATCCGTTTAATAACCACGCTGGTGGTGTAAATATTACATTAGAGAGAGGCAAGGGACCAAATTAGGGGTTTGATCTCCAGATTTTTGGATGTGAAATTCCTCAGTGAACATCTGAATACACAACTTTGTTATGTCTGGTTTTAACATAAAAAAGAACTATGAACTGTCTTTACAAAAATTTAAAAAATGTTCACATACAGTTCAACCTCGCTTATTCCCATTAACAGTAAAATCTTATTTATTTGAGTTTCAGACTTTTGCCAAAGAGTTTAATGGGCCTAAAATTGAAATTAAAATTAAATTTTGCAATGCTTTCATATTTCATTTTCTAATGATTTGTCCATGTTTGATGCAGCCATGAAATTGTAATGCATGAGTTCCATATCGTATATTGAGCAAGCTATGTCTTAAAATTTCATTATATTTTAGTAAAATTACCTTAATTTCTAAGAGATTTGGAATAGTTTAGTTTCTCTATAGGTCACGTGGTAATTTATTTATACATTTATGTTACACTACTGTGTATACTGGGCATATTGGATGTGTCATCATTAAATCTTTCCCTTATTCAGACTGGAACCAGACAAGTTATGGTGCCATTCCTCCTAAAGACAAGGACCAAGCGGACATGATTCTACCCATCGTGCTCCAACACCTTTGCCCACCATTCGTCTCTTTTTTCGGCCTGGGTGCGGTGTCCGCAGCTGTCATGTCATCTGCAGACTCGTCCATCCTTTCAGCAAGCTCCATGTTCGCAAGGAACATCTACCAGCTTGCCTTTAGACAGTCGGTAAGTACAGTGCGTGTTTCTGTTCAGTCACCAAAGTCGTTTTCTGTCAAAGTTTAGACAAAATTTAGTTTAGTTGTTTTTGGGTGTTCTGCACATGTCACAATCCCTTTTCTCCTCAGGCGTCAGACCGTGAGATCGTGTGGGTGATGCGCATCACTATCTTTGTATTCGGAGGCCTTGCCACGTTGATGGCGCTGGTAACCGGGACGGTTTACGGCCTCTGGTACCTGAGCTCAGACCTGGTTTACGTCATCATCTTCCCCCAGCTGCTCAGTGTGCTCTTTGTCAAAGGCACCAACACGTACGGCTCGGTGGCTGCCTACCTGTTCGGCATGGTGCTGCGTATAGGTGGAGGTGAACCCTACCTGCGGCTGCCTCCTTTCATCTACTACCCTGGGTGGACCATTGAGCAGCGGATGCACCACATTACTGGAGAAATGGAGGAAGTCGTCATCCAGAAGTTCCCCTTCAAGACTATCTCTATGCTCGCCTCCTTTCTGGGCAACGTTGCTGTCTCCTACCTGGCAAAGTACCTGTTTGAGAGCGGCAAGATTTCACACAAATACGACTTTCTCGATGCAGTGGTGTCCAAAGACAGTGGAGAGATTATGGATAAGACAACGCTCGTAACTCGCGGCAACAACATCGGGCTGTCGGAGATGGCCCCAGTCAAACCGCGGCTGAGCGTGACCCTGGCGGCCGCCTTCACACGCCGTGACACGCTGCCGACAGAAACGGTGGAGGAGGAGGATGAGTCCAGCCCTGACTCCTCTCACCATGATGAAGAATGACAAACTCGGGATGTGATTTGAAAAAAAAAAGAAAAAAAGGATGAACACGTAACTGAGATGCCAGAGAACTGGTTACTCAGTCAGATACTCCAAAAATAAGTAACAACTAAAAGACAACAAGCAAACACCCTCCCTTGGGACTACAAAGTACCACATCGCTTGTGGTGATTGGATAACAGCCACGTCAGGACATATAGTGTAGCAGCTTGTTGATTATCTGGACATGATGTCTTTCTGTGAAGTACATCAAACACACACACACACACACACACACACACTTATATAGTACTTATAGATAGTTGGGTGTACAGTATAGTCATTCTTTTTTTTAAACTGGTCTAGAAATATACTTAAAGAAAACTGTGTTCATTGGATCAGTTTTATTTTTATCACTAATGAAAAAGCAGACTGTTATGAACCTGCAGATGAGAGGAGATCAGAGATGCTGCTTAAAGTGATGAAATATTAGATGAGAAGTATGACAAGGAATGAAACAGGTGACTTTATAAGAAGTGACTGACAGCACAGCCATGGTTGGGAAGGAGGGTATTTACCAATGTATGTACCAATTAGACTGAAGATGAAAGCAATAACACATAAACACACGTTAACACCTGAACAGAGAGTATTATAAAAATCTGTCTGCAAGACAGTGGAGGTAAAATCAATTAAAAAAAACAACAACAGGACATTCTATAGATTTGATATGTCATTTCAAGCTAATAAATGGTATGTGTAACCTAATTCACATTTGTAGCACTGAAATAACTGGGTTTTGATTTATAAATTAATTAATGAATTAATATATTACATAGACTTGTAACATTGAAAAGATAATCAGATGTTAAATACATCAGACATATTAGCCAACACCTAAAACTTATGTAGTTTGATGCAGTTTTTACAGGCAATCATGTCTCTCGTGTATATTATTAATTATTACTGATAAAAACATTATGACTGTGAATCAAGAAAGAAACAATCCATGTATCATGCTGAGTAGAAAATATACAAGCAGTAGTGATGGTAGTTGACGTGAAGCATTAGCTAATATTCTGTTTAATTACAGGTGTAGATACAGTTTTAATTGAGAATAAGTGTAAATTAGTGTTTAAAATGATCTTGTATTTTAACTGCCTTAATGAAGCTCATCAAATACTTATTATTTCCACAGTTCTGAATTCTGGTCAGACTGCTGTGAAGAAAGACTTGAATATGAATGTAACCTCTACAAAAGATCCAGTTATGTCAAGTAGTGTACTTCTGCTGCTGTTTGTGTATGTTTTTGTTTGTGATTTTGCAAAGTCAAACAGTAACTATTGCAGAGCAACATGGTGGCAGGTTCAAATCTGTTCTTTATTTGTTGTTAACAGCAGTGTACAGACTATTTTCTCTGTGATATGTATGTTTGTATAAATATGGAGAAAAGAACATATATAGATATCAAACAATACTGGTTCAAATGTATTCATACAAGATGGAAAGGATGCTGTCTAAATGTTTATTTATTTTTGATGTCATAAAAGGTGAAACAATAAAAATAACAAATTATTTCAGGAAAATATATAAATTCTACTTTTGTAAGAAGATAAAATTGGGTTTCACGTTTCTTGTTCTCTAACTCTAAAAATCATCTTTCATCAATATTGCAAATTTAAATTTAAATTACCTTTAAATTAGATTTCAGTATGCATAGTGTTTTTCTTTATCTGCCTTATTTTTTATTTGTCATGATGTTAAAACATGAAGGAACGGGGTTCTGTTGTGTAGGTTTTACAGCAGTGGTTCCAGGACCTTTCTCTCTTAAAACAAAGCCACGTTGACCTGGGACTCCTTGTCATGTTGCATGGGTTAAATCAAAAAGTGATTCTTCACTGTCGGACTGCTATATGTTTATAAGTTTAGAGGCCTGAAGAGGTAAAATTTACTAGTCTTGTATTTACAAAAAGAAAAAGCTAAGATTAGAAAAAAAAAGGAAGGAAGGAAAAATTTGTTTTGCAGTGATTTTTTTGTTCTTGTGACCCCTCAGATTTATCTTACGACCCCTTTGGAGGATCTCAGTTTTGTAGGAATATTAGAGCTCATTTGGAAGATTTCTACCTATCCCTTTCTGTGTGTAACTTTAAGCTCAAAGGAGGTATGTCAGACTCACTTTTCAAGACCTTCCGCTGCTTGTTACTGTAAGATTTTTTATTTTTTTTAAAACGGCTTTCTTTGCAAAAAGGCTTATATTGAAGTTGCAGCCGTCCCGAGTTCTTTTTTTTTGTCTGTCAGGCCCTTCAGCTGGCTGGATGTTAGACGGAGAAAGAGAACATGTCTGAAAACGTGACTGAAATTACAATCGCTTGGCTTGCATCTTTGTCCCCTCCATGGCCACAGTGAAAGACAGCATCTTAAAATAGCTCTCCATCTCTGGTTATTTACATTACCTTAAGTGCTGCACGCTCTCTCGTCTGGGACCCGGGGAGGAGTCACCCGGGGGTGGGTGGGGTTGCTGGTGGTCAGGCGGAGAAGATGGACTTGGGTGGGGGTTAGAGGGGTGTAGCTTACTGGCGCAGGAATGACGCAGGTGCCCCACCCATCCACTGCACCTCCTCCCTCCATCGCCGGCGTCCTTCTTGATGTCCTTGAGAACTAAGACCAATCCCATAAAAAGAACAGGATGGAGAAAAAAAGAGAGAGTGTCCCTCCTCCATTCATAGAAAGTACCTCAGAGAGCACTCATGATAATTAACAATTATGAAGGAAAACTGTCGCTTGTCCAAAAGTCAATCCATTTATTTACGGCTTTACGTATGAGGAGGAGATTGTTGGGGGATGGTTTTTGCGTAGGACTAGAGAGCATTTGGATGTAAACCAAAACGAATTTATTCATTCATAACTACTGGATATATTTAGAACGTCCTACGATGTCTTTCCAGGAGCCACTGATATTTGGCCACGTTATATTTTGTCCCGCATGTGCAATAACCTGTAATTGACACATTTTTTTTTGCTAGAGGATCCTTTTCTCTCCTCTTCTTTTCTCTTCTCTTCTCCTCCAGGGAAGATCATATTAACTTTATTTTTACCCCGTAAATGCTCTGAATGATGATTTTATTATTACTTATTAAGGAATCTCAAGGACTCGATCCACTGACCAACAAACCTTCCTAACCTCTCCTTCCTGGTTTGGAGTAGTACCTAGGCTTATTATATCCCAAAAGGAGAAGCAGCAGACTTTAAGCTCTGGCTCATGGACGGACAAAAAGTTTAAAAGTGCGAAAATGAACCATTTTCCCTAAAACTACGTTTTATCTGCTACAGCTGTCTGGCTTATTTTCCCAAACCAACCTTAAGAGATAAAAGGGAATTCTGGGAATCAAGGTCCAATAGGGCACTTTCCCTCAATGAGGACGGGAGGGGATGAGATTACAGAGAGCAGACGGTGTATTCAGATAGACATCTATGTGCTGGAGTCGGGCATAACTTCAGAAAGAGGACTCAAATCAAGGTGACTGTCCAAGTATCACACTGCTCACTGGAAATGTCTTTTGTGATAAAGAAGAATGTTGGTTTTTGTTTCATTTTTTAAACTTAATTTGACTCCAAATTTGCAATGCATAGCCTAAAAGCTGATATTGTTGATACATTTGATCTCAGTGCAACATCAGCACAAAGTAGCAACTCAAACATTGACAAAAAGTGGACAACTTTCTGTCTGAAAAACATTTGAACATTAAGATGAATTTAAGGACTGCACAATACAACAAGACAAATTTTCAACAATATCATCGTAGAAAAAGTGGGTAAATGGGAACTTATGGTGCTTGATTAGTTTAAAAGGGCGCTCCACCAATATCTGACATGAAGATCAAGATTTTAGGCTCCCATGATTTTGGAGCGTGACTCATATTAACCAATCAAAATAAATATATCTCAACTGCTGCTGCTTCAATTTTAACAATTCTTTTTTAAATCTGTGTCCCACAGGTCTTTTGGATTGCCCCTGTAACAGGAGTTGTGCAGTGATGACGATTATGAAGGTAATTCTGTCCAAATTCCCAATTTCTTTCTAGTCAGTGAAATCCTGACTAGAAAGCAGCATTTATATTTCTTTGCTCTGCTTTGAATAATAGTTTGTGTTTTGTATGGTTTTTCACCTTGATAAATATATATATATGTGTGTGTGTGTGTGTGTGTGTGTGTGTGTGTGTGTGTGTGTGTGTGTTTGTGTTAAAATGCAAATATTATTAATTTCAAAAGTTTAAGTTTTTTTTGCTGAAAAAAAAAGTCTCCTACTTCACTGTCCAGTCTCAGTGTATGTGCAGGAGGCTTCAAGTTCACATCTTACTTGTGCAAGTTGCAAACTGGACCTCATTTGGCTGCCCAACTAGTCGTGATGACATAAAATCCTGTTTGTACGTACACATCTTAAACTTGAAGATTTAAGCAACTTCCCCCACAGTAAATCTAAACAGTGGAGGTCAGACATCCAAATGAATATGCTAAATAGATTTTTGAATGGAGGGGGGCTTAAATATTTCTTATTTTAAGCCGCGAAAAAGTTAAATGTGGGATCTGAACATGATTTGACGGATGACATTTTCCGGATCAGACCCCCTCTTTTCCCGATAGCGCGACACAAGGCATCTCGTATCTCATCTGAGGCTGAGGCACCATCATCACATCGGCAGGCCACTATTTATGTCCTCCTTAAGTAATGTCCCCAGTAATTTAATTGCAAGGCAGCAAACTGAAACATTGGAAGAGGGCGAGGGATGGAGACAGGGAGAAGAAAAAGAAGTGATTTGGGTTTAGGAGTTACGTGAGAGTTTGTGTGTGGTATATCAATGTATATTTTGAGGAACAATCTTTTTTTTTTTTTTACTTATTGCACAAACATGCAGTCTTTTTACACTCACATGCACAAACATAAACACCATAAGATAATGTCATGTCTAATTGTTTCCCGTATATCTCTCCATCTCCTCCATTAGTCCCTCCAAGCAGCTGAGGAGCATGTTTAGCAAAATGAATGCAGCGGCTGCTCTAATCGAATCAGCCACAAGAACCTAATTATAGAACCTGCTTTGTTCCACTCGGGCCGGCTGCAGGTAGACCGTCTGGGGCTCACTGCAGGAATGAAGGGACTGCTCTGCAATCAGCAAACCCCCTCAGTTTTTAATGAGTCGGAGCCATGAATCAGCTTCACTGATATAAAATTAGAGCTGTGAGTCAAACAGTTACTCAGTTCCTCCGAGACTAGATTTTACGAGTGGTGGAGAGATGTCAGCTCCAGTGGATCAATGAGAATCAAATTGTTACATTAGACCTGGATGTATGGAGAACCAGTGGTGCAGAGATTGAGAATGATAATTTAAAAAAAAGTAAACCTCAAGCATGTGAAATTGCATGAGCAACAGTCATGTCAGTGTATCACAATGTTCATTTCTGGGTTTGTTACTGTATTTATCAATTTATTCATTTTATTTTATGTATTTTATATATATATATATTTACAGTAATACAGAATATTCAATGAATAATAATTACTGTTTCTCATTGCTGTTTGTATAATCATCTCTGAAATGTTTCTTGCAAACTCATATCTGATGTGAATCAGTTACTGTTTGACAGAATTATTTGATGATGACCATTTTATGATTAAAATCCAGTGATGATATCAAATGTTGTGATTTTGATAAATTTACTCCCTGATGTAATACATAATTTGATACATATGCTTTCATTTTGTGTGCTATGTGAGATTTATGAGTTTTGAAAATCTGTTGATCCAAAGCAATTGTAAAATACTAATGCAACAGTGAATCTTTATGTCTCTGTATTCTGACTTGTGGGTCTTTATTCCTATGAGAGCTGCTCTGCCATAAAACATGTTCCCCTCAGCACATCTCTTTTCTAAAGACAGAAAGGAAGGGGCATGCTGGATGGACAGTCATTTTTTCATCCCATAGAAAGTCAGTGGGGAGAATAATGTAGCAGCCACAGAAACACGCACACACACACAGACACACACACATACATACAAAAGCAAACATTACCCCAGGGAACCTGTTCACTCTCCGAATTAAGATGCTGAGGGATGGAGGGTGGATGGGACCCATGTGAACCATTCACATACACACATGCATGAACAAGGGCCCTGGTGGTGGTGATGGGGGTGGGGATAGTGGGGGGGGGTGGGGATAGTGGGCGGGTGGGGGTGGTGGTGGTGACACAAAGACACAGAAGGAAAGATGTGACATTTCTGATGAAAATGCTATTTGTATGTTATATCATTTTTTTTTTTTTGCCTTAAAATTTTAGATGAGAGAGATATTTTTTTATTTCGTTTCAGTTTTTACAACACAGAGGAGATTTTGTTAAACTGTGCATCATTTCATCATAGATGTGGTTGGTTACCTCAGTGTAACTGCAGGAGGTGCAGCATGTAGGGACAGTAATGGTGAAGCACAAGAGAAGAAACAAAGGACAAAGACAGGAAGAAAATGTTAGTAGGGTCGTCGTACCTCTTAGCTCATCACGACGCACGTCAGCCTCCAGCCCCACCCTGTCTTGTGTGTGTGGGTGTGTGTGTGTGTGTGTGTGTGTGTGCGTGTGTTTTAGTATCACGATCAGTGGCCCAGCTGAGTCTGAGCCAGAGGATCCATTAGAGCTGATTGAGGAGTACAAGGGTGCAGACGTAACCCTGAGAGAAGGTGACAAGAACACACACGCACACACGCACACACACCCACACACACACACACAGTCCAGTCACATAAAGCATGTGTAAAACTACAGGCACCAGCAGCTATGTCACAAGCCTTTAAAGAAACACATGAGATGCCCACAATAACAACTATATCCACTATAAACATGTACACATTTAAACATGCACAAAGACACACGCAGTCAAGACACCCACACACACACACACACACAAAAAAAATTTTGTGCATGTGTATGTGTGTGTCTTTTTTCTTTACTAACGAGGGAGGGATGACGCTGCAGTTGAACCACAATAAAAAAGTAAAATGTCTGAGCAATCATGGTCTGAGTTCATTGCGCAACGAAAGTGAAGCCTAATTACAGGATTTTGGGATGTTCAGTTCAAACACCAAAAAGTTATTTTTCACTTCAGACTTTTTGTCTTGTCATAATAGGAAAAGCACAGATGTTACTAATAACATTAACAATGGCTCTGTTGTATTCAAGTACCCCAGGCCACACCACCAGGGCCCTGAAACAGATGCAGCTAAATGGAATTCAGCCATCACCGCTTTCCAACTGTGACATGTCAAAATGTCTTTGGTAGAAAAAAAGGCCTATTGGCTCTACTTGTACTGTCCTGTACAATTTGCTTGGCTGTATGATCTTTGATGAGGTTTTAATTATTTTATTTGGGGATAAAGAAATATTTTATATATAATCTACACTTTTGTGAATCCATTTCCTTTTTTACTTTTTTTTTTTACAATACCTTTGTACCTTTTTGTAATCACTTTGTCACTGAATTTGTTGTCCAATACTGTTTTCACAATTTCACAGTTTGTTCCAGTAAAAAACCTCAAAGGCCAAATGCGGCATTCAACTTCTATTGGTTGTCTGTTTGGTGAGGGCAAACAAGGTGTTTTCTTTAACGTGGGCTGCAGTGGGTACCAGGAAGCAGCACCCTGATGGGAGGAAGTTTAATTAATTGTGTATGACTTGGTATAAGTCATTCAGTAAAATACAGTAAAAACAGCTAAATGCTCTGTTAAACTCACTGTACACTACCTGCTCTGGTAGTCCTGACCAAAAAGGTTCAAAGACCAACATGACACTCCCTGAATTTTTTGTTTTAACAGTACTTACCTACATTTAACTTCTCACCTTGTTGCAGAGATGTACAGGTGTACTTCAGGATCCTGTGACATCACTGTTGGGTGCGTCTACAGTGCAACTGAGCACACTCCTGGGTGCGCCCAATGAGGGCAGAGAAGCACTCAGAGTTAAACTTTAAACTATGTTTTTATAGAGAGGTTATGTTTTATACTCTGGTTTGCGAGTTTAAACAGTTGGAGGTAAATAGGTGCTTCAGCAGGTGGTCCCCCATATGATAATGGGGTGCAGCAGAAATAGTTCAGTGCAAATGGAAATTCAGGCAGGCACAGAAATCATTTTATAGTCACGTTACCTCCTCTAATCACATATTTCCATTACCAATCTCTGCACAGTAGGTGGTCAGTGTAAGCATTTGGTGCCCATTCAGTCAGTTACTAAAAACAATGAGCTTTGAATCCTCGTTGCTGCACTGCTGCCTGCTTTCTGAAATTGAACTCCCTCCACCTCCCCAGCTTCCTATTGTATTAGCATTTAGTTGTACAAGAAATGTAATTGTTTGTTTTAACATGTGTTCATGTTCCTTACTTGTTGTGCATCTCAGGTTCTGCCAGGGGGGAGACACTCTGTCTTGCAGACTCTATTGTACTATACTACAGTCATAGCACAAGAAGTCAAAGTGCGCTTTGGAGGAAAAGAGAAAGAGTACGGACGAGTGTTGCCCTGCTGACAGAGAAGAAGAGAAGGTTTCTGCCTCTCGTCTCTGTCTTTGTGTCAGACAGGAGCAGGGAGAGGATCACTGGAGAGGAGCTGAGTGAGGGCAAGAGGGGGGGAGACAACATGTGGATGATGGGCCGGGTACTGTAGGGGAGCCAAAGACAGTGTTAAGGAGGTCACACTCCAGTACACTGCAGAGTGACAGTGTTTGGATGGGTGTCACATCAGAAGGCCACCTCATGTCACATGATTGGCATGATGACGTAATGCAGCCCCGCACACACACGCATCCATAAAAACAAGTACAGATACAGAGGGAGTTAAAGTACCGAAAAGCAATGCAACATCCAACAGCACTTCAAAACACAATGAACATTTTCCGTCCATCCTTGACTGGAATTTGGAGGGCTGCTCCATTAAGACACATTCACAGGTGCTCTGACATAAAACAAAAAACAATCCTTATATAATGCCTCCCCTCTCGCCCTCACTTGTGTAATATCTTGTTTCCTTAGTTTTTAGTGGATCTTGTCTGTCTGTCTGTCCGTCCATCCATCCATCTATATAGCTATCGATCTATCTTCTGACCACTAGGTGGAGCTAGATGGACTGATATTATGGTTGCACATTTGTACTTGATTTTTTTTTTTTCCTGCTACTTTATACATCTACCTCACTACATTTATTCTTAAACCATTGTATTTTATTGTATTATTGTAACTGGTATTAAACACTGATTTCAACTCACAAAGCTGATAATCACATTGTAAACATACTTCTCCTTAATCTCTCTCTAAACAACAAAATCATATTTTTTTACAGCCAAAATAAAAGGCTGAAGCCCGCATGTGTTACATCACCATAAAGCCCCAGATGCCTTCAGTTAGAGTCAACACTCAAAATAATGTATGGCATCAGAATTATGAACCATAAACTACAGATACATACATGAACTGATGGGTCTCACAGAGGAACCAATATAATGAGTAAATGTGCTGCCATAACCTTCATATTCTCTAGGAAGTGGCAGGAAAGCTAAACTTTACCACTTATTTCATCCAATTATCTGCTAGACTGAGAAAATTGGTAACCTTTCCAGCAATAACACAGACACGAGGTTGAGACTGGACAGAGGATGACAGTTTAGGTGTGATGTGCAAAGAGAGAAAAAGAGTCTTGGTCATTTATTTTATCATAACGAAAAGAGTGACCAGTGTTTGTGGAACTCCTGTTTTTAAAAGTTAAGAATATGGAAATAAAACCAAATATCTGGGCAAAAAAAAAAACATTTAAATATAAAAGCTGAGGTAAAAGCTAAGGGCCAAAGCATAGTGTTCTGTGTTTGTGGTGGGATATTTCTAAATAATAATTTATTTCATAACTTGCAAATAATAACCAGTTGTGTTGAAGGTGGATCATAAAATGTGGCTTAGTACCACAGTAAACATCTCCATTACAGTAACACCAGAGTAAGAACCTGCATCTTCCTATATTATCCACTAGATGTCCCTCTAATCCAAAGATTGAAATGTCTCCAGTAGGAAAGACTTGTTGATATGTTTACATTTGTGCTCCAAAGCAAGAACTTCAAGTGTGAGGAAAGCAACACGTTTATGTGCAAAGAAGGACATGATGTGGTAACCATCAAGAAGCATTATAATGTTTAATATGGTGGAGATGGTGGTTTGCTGAGGAAAGATCTGGTCTCAATCAGACAAGAAAACTATTGTCAAATTTCTACATTCCATGTAAAACTTTAATTACAAGAGTTAATGAAAAATTCTGTTTTCTTCTTTGTTTGAGTTTATATAAAACCAACATTATTCCAAGATTTGGACCAAATTTCCGGAAGGCTTTTTGTTTCCTTAAAATCTTTATCAACACTGTTGCCCAGTGTTATATCCCTTTACTGTCATATCAGTGTGGCTAAGTCGCTTCAAGATTTATTCTATAATCATATTTATTGTACAACTGTACCAACAGCAGTTTTACCGCAACACCATTCTGATTGTTTTTTACTTTCTGTATCATTGGTGCAGGCTGCAGCTGTACCTATATGTTTCTGATATCTCAAAATGACAAGTGTTGTTTGCCATAATACATATGGATCAGCATTCTCACTTACAAATGGCTTGTGCTTTTTATGGCTCAGACACAACTCAACATGTGAGATAACAGACCAATTACCTCTCACTCAGACAGTGAGTGATAATGGCAGTGGTCCTCCTCAGCTGACGCACTGGTGTGTAGACTAAAACATGAATACAGTCTACACTGCACTTCAGGACTAGATCAAAGAGCTCTTTAGTGTTACGGTGAAGCTGATGCTGTGTTCGTAGAACCTTATGTGGGTTTGAGGAAAAAGTGTGGCCTCTTTTCAAGGAATTTTGGAGACACCATCACAGATTAGTCAGACCCGCTGTATTTTACCCATAAAGGGCTTTGGCATGCAGCTTAACTGCTTGATTATTCAAACAACACTAGAGCCACTCCATATTTTAGCAACACTCAGAAGCCCATGATGCTTGACAGCACCACAATAATGCATCAATAAAAGTTACATCAAGCATTTATAATGCATTAAAAAGACTTAATAATAATAACAGCCATAACACATCAATGTATGTTGACAAAACAATCTCGCCTCAAGGTCCATTTAGTAGTGGTACAGGATCTTTCAATCATATCAGACAGTCGTCCTGCAAAGGGAGTTTGTAGATGTTTAAATGTAAAAAAAGATCTGAGCATAACTTTTATACCAACATGGACGAGGAGTCCTTGAAGAACTGAGAAACAACTAAATTCTAACATCTACAATTCGATGACAACTGGGCAGAGTCCTGCTGATGAGGGTCATGTGACTTGATCGAAAGCTCCATTAAACCCACAGTAATAAATAGATCCTGAGGTGGTACTATTGTTTCCAAGGCAAAGAATGAACTTTGAATCTCAAGTTCCATGTGTGACGGATCATGAGTATCTGTTTATAATCACTTCACTCCTTTCATGAGACAGTTTGTATAATGTGAAATCAACACGATGGTGCTTCATGTAAACATCAGTAATGGACTTCTCCTTCATAGTAACAGCTTGTCTGCTTCCAGTTATTTCAGGACAATATAATCTGAACTTACCATACTGTATAAAAGTAAATAATGAAATACATGTACACCATAATATGTTACATCCTGACCTTTTTTTTTTTACTGTTTTATAAAATTCTGCAGAAAGCTGCAAACATCCTGTTACATATCAACACATCCTGACTTCACTTGAAATAGTCAGTGGGCCGTCATAAAGGCACTACAGCAGGCAGTAAAAACATTCACCATCCACTATGGTAACAGAAAGCTCCATAATGTTCCCAAATATTTACCACTTGTCATGAATGAAGAGTAAAGTAACTATAAGTAATTGTAGTACTTGACCTAAGCTGATATGTGCATTACGAAGGCTTATGGCAAGTCTTACACTGCTTTATACAGGCTTAATTACACAAGTGGGTTGTTTAGAAAGTGTTACCTCTGCTTATGTTAAACACATTATGTTGACATTTCATTACAAGTAAAAGCCCTGCATTTATAATGGTATTTAAGTAGAAGTACAAAAGTACAAGCAGTTAAAAGCACTCTGGAGGCAGCAGAATGGCTCCTGCAGGGTGCTGTATTATATATTTAATGTGGCAACCTAAGGTGGAGTTTAACTGCTTTATTTACTGTGGGTAGTCAAAACAGTAACAATGCATCACACCTCATAAACTGTGCATACGTGTTGAGTGTGAAATCTTAATCGCCGTCCAACTCTGGCTTCCCAACACGTCGAACCTTTTTCCTTTTCAATACAGTAAGTAAAGTTTTTTTCTGAAGTAGGAAGTCGAGGCTCACACGGAGCCCCTGAAGGCAGCACCGCGTTGAGTCCGAGCCTGTGAACGGTTAATGTCTCTGCGGGCCGTCCTCCTCCTCCTCCTCCTCCTCCTCCTCCTCCCACACACACACACACTCTCACACTCACACACACGCAGCCAAACAGATACAAACATTTCTGCACAGCGAGGACACTCTCCGGCCGTCCGTCCTCAGGTCACCCACCGGGACACGGAGCGACAGCGATGGCGCAGACCGGCGGCCAAACTTTCCCCGAGATAGTGGAGCTGAACGTGGGCGGGCAGGTGTACGTGACCCGCCTGGAGACCCTGACGGCGGCGCCCGACTCCCTCCTGTGGGCCAAGTTCGCCCGGGGCGGCCCGGGCGACCTGCCGAAGGACGGCAAGGGCCGCTTCTTCTTCGACCGGGACGGCTTCCTGTTCCGCTACATCTTGGACTACCTGCGCGACTCGGAGCTCTTCCTGCCCGAGTTCTTCAAGGAGCGGAGGAGGCTGCAGCGGGAGGCGGACTTCTTCGGGCTGCCGGAGCTGTCCCGGCGCCTGTCCGCGGCCGGCAAGGACGGCCCGTACGCGGAGGACGGCGGCGGCGGCGGCGGCGACCCGGACCCGGAGTCCGAGCTCGCCAGCCCGGTCACCACCTCCAACTCGGACCGGACGCCGCGCTCGCCCGGGGCCGACTCCGGCTTCATCACCATCGGGTACCGGGGCAGCTACACCATCGGCAGGGACATCCAGGCGGACGCCAAGTTCCGCCGCGTCGCCCGGATAACCGTCTGCAGCAAGATCTCCCTGGCCAAGGAGGTGTTCGGGGAGACGCTGAACGAGAGCCGCGACCCGGACCGCCCCCCCGACAGGTACACCGCCAGGTACTACCTCAAGTATAACTTTCTGGAGCAGGCGTTTGACCGGCTGGCCGATGCCGGTTTCCACATGGTGGCCTGCAACTCCACCGGGACCTGCTCGTACGGCAGCAACGACCCGGGGGAGGACAAACTGTGGACCAGTTACACCGAGTACGTGTTCTGCCGGTGAACCGGGGGGGGGGGGGGGCGACTCTTTTCCCCGCGGCGCAGGGGGGAGCGTCCGTCGGGCTTCAGCAGCTCTTACAGTCGTTGCACATCCCAAACTGGCAGTTTTGACTCGAGTTTCAGTTTTTTTGTTGTGTGTGTGTGTGCGTGTGTGTGTTTTCGTGCAGGGGTGGGATCAGCCAGAGTTTAACTTTTCTGCCATTTTTCCTCCTGCTGCTGTTTCTGCATTGAGGAGCAACTCCAGACTCAAACTCAAGTGTCATTGGTCAGTGAGGAGTAAAGAGAGCATGGCTTTATTGACATGCCTCTGGGGTTTCAGCTGGGTTATTTTTATGGCCCTGTTGGATTCGTAACCTTTATGGCCGTTTTGTTCTTAAGTAAATAACGTAAATGATTACTCGGGGTGGAGGAAATGTTAGGATCTGTTTTTTTTCTTGGTCCCTTCTGAGCTGTGCTTGCACTGTCATGTTATTGTTGTAGAGAGTCTACTGATGTTCTGAGCACATTAACTACTGTAAATAGCTTAATGTTTTGTTTAAATGTTTTTCTCCTTCTAACTCAATTTTGGGGATTGTTGGATAAAGAGGACATTTGCTTCTTCTTTGGTATGATAGTTTTTGTTTGTATGGTTTTTTTTTATTTTTTAGTTTAATTCGATCATGTCGACCTCACTCACAGCATCACTGCCTTCACGATTACACATTGGGGGTTTTTCCACAGTGCTACATTGTTATGTGCCATCTATGAGCTGTTGTCCTTGTTTTTTTCTCTTTAGATATAAAGCTACAGCAAATAAAGTGTGACATTGAAACACTATCCACCTAATCGTCCCCTTGAGTTCACTGTGGAAATTTATTTATGTCTTTTTCAAATACATTGACGAGTCTTGGTGATTTCTCTGGAAATTTTCAAAAGAAGAGAGAAGGGATTTTAGAAATGTTCAAGTCCCTCTTAACTGGGCTCTTTCATACAAAATGGAATTCAGACATTTCCATTGATATGTTTATCTAGCAGGGGACTTCCCTTGTGCGATCAGCCACACTGACCTCACTCATGGATACTGTTACAATTATTAACGATCAAATCCACCGGCCCTACTGAATGAGCGGCGACCTCAGACTAAAATGCCACCAAAAGGGTTTGATGAGAATTTGACCTGAATGAAGTCACATGATATTGTATTTAACATCAAATTTGACATTTATCACATCATAAATTCAGAGGTCACTGAATCAGGAAGAGAGATGATGTTATAAATAACTTTATAACATTATGTCAGACATGTCATGTGTTCTAGTAAAGGCAAACATCAGTCATGGTACAAAGGGCAAGTTGTCTTAATTCAAAACTTAATTGTGAATTTGTGCATTTTGAACATAATTTAAACCAACTTGAGGAAGAGTAACTCTTTTCATTGTCATTTGTCCTCACAGAGGTTTATCATATTTAAGTGAGTTGTGTAAATTACTGACTTTTTTACATTTCCACAAACGTTTCAACTCAATTACTTTTCTTTTAACTTAGACCTTAGCTCAAGCTAAAAATAAAAGAAATGGCAACAAATTGTAGCCAAAAACAGAATTTGGTTGCCGATCTGGCAGAGTGTCCGGTTCTGCAACACAGAAAAGCTCTGTTATCTCCCCTGGGCAGGATGGGAAGGAAGAGGAGGGGGTATTTCTCTTTGGCTGACAAGTACAGTAATCAAATGTCTGTTCCCGTGTGGGATTCTGGGGCACAAATCCAAGCTATCCCAGGATCAAGTCTAATATAAAAAAGGCTTTGTGTGGGCTGTGTTAGTGTGTACTTGAATGCAAATGTGTGAAAGAAAAGAAAAATAGCAAAATAAATCACTTATTTGTCAGATGTCCAACAGCACTGAAGCTGTTCCTGTAAAATACAGTATATTTGGGGGATTTGTTCCTTCACTCTCTATATGCAAACAAAGTCCTATGAAGACATATACACAAACAAAGTTGCACACACACACAAGTGCACACACCCCTCCTACAACCTCCCACACACTTCTGCTATCAAGAAGCTTCATAAGAGCTTCAAATTGTCTACACAAGAGACCTCATATCTGCTGTCAGCTGATGCTGCCATCTGGACAGGAAAAAGGAAGGATCGACCGCAACTCTTCCTCTTATGTGACCTCCAGAAACAGGACGTAGCGCTCACTGTCCTCTGCAAAAACGCAGCAACTGGGGCTCAGCAAAATCTGACTAATTTGTCCTCATCGTATGTCTTACTTTGCATGTATTATCATGATAAAACAAAATGGGGGAATGCTTTAAATTGCTCTGAGAGGCCATGATGCCCTCTAATACCTCACACTTTCTACATTAGACTAACTGGTAAAATGGTAAATGGTAGGACAAGTGTTGGTCAAAAGACGCCTAAAGCACTTTATTCAATTTAAATTTCCTCTGCCAAGCAGCTATTTCTAATACAGACTTTGTTGTATGTGTGTGCGTCTGTGTGTGTGTGTGTGTGTGTGAGTGTGTGAGTGTCTGTGTGTGTGGTGTGTATCCTTGGTGATAAAACACCTCCAAAACACATTTCACTCGATGCAGGCTATTTTTTCTTGTAAAAAAATTTGTCAGCCAATTGCCGAAAATGTGCACGCACACACACATACATACACACACACACACACACGTATAACTAAACACACAGAGCTAGGGAGGGAGACAGATAAAAAGAGCCAAATTAGTCAATTTGCAGAGATAACACAGACGTGCTGGCTTTCTTCATATCAGCCTCTATGTGCTAAATCATTCACACTTTTTTTCTCTCCCAGTGTATGCCTCTAGCTCTTGCTCTTCTGATATGGACGCATCACAATGTTTACAGAGAGAACAACACATTAATAATTAATTCAAGCTGTGTTTATATTGTCCATTTATATAGGTATGAGGGCAGAAATACCCTGGACTTTAGTAAAGTGTAAGCACAGTCTCCCTTCATTTCCACATTATTGGAAATGTTCTATTTACAGTAGAGCTCCTTCACAGATACAGTAGTAATGACAGCAGTGGCCGTTCCATGACATTTGCATTTATCAATACTGGGTACTGCAGGACTTCTCAAGTACTTGAGCTTAGTTGTGACAAATAAGCATGGAAAATAAGGGGAACGTCTTAGACTTTTAGGTGGTCGAAAACCTTTTTTTCCCCTTTTTGAGAAATAACTCAACATTCTGACTATAGATTTAACAATAACAAAAGGACTGAAAGCCTAATAAAAGTCATAGAAAGAAGTGGGGATATGTCTTTTCCACATGATGTCTTCAGAAGCGTTAAACTATGTGAAACTATTTGGCTTTGCTCTCTAATAATAGTCTTACAAACATTAGTAACATTGCACCCATGAGGCTTATACTGTAATAGAGAACCAGCAATCCAACTGCAAAACATTTCACAATCCTTAAATCACTTTCAATCTACTTAAAACAGCAGTAAGTCTTCATTAATTAGACAAGGATTTCACTCAACATGAAACACTCCAAAGCTGTCTTCATATGCAGAGTGGATATATTTTATTCATGTTTGTAGAAAATCTGTCTGGGCCACAAATGCCTCCATTACATGGAAAAAATGAAAATGAATAGTACGACAGTTTGGGAAATGCACTTATTGGCTTCATGCAGAGAGTTGCATGAGAAGACTGATACAGCCAGCAGCAGGTTAGCTTAGCTTAGCACAAAGACTGGAAACAGGGGGAAACAGTTAGCCTGGCTCTATCTGAATGTAACACAATCCACCTATCAGCACCTCTTAAGCTCACTGATGACAAATAAAACCACAACTAGTTGTTTTCAGACTTCAGTTTTTGTACAGATTAAACAAACAAGGTACAACGTGTTAATTATTTAATCAGCTCATCTGAACCGCCTGCTGGCTGTAGCTTCATATTAACCGTACAGACGTGAGAGTGGTATTGATCTTCTCATCTAACTTTGGGCAAGAACGCAGATAAGTGTATTTCTCAGAAAAATGTGCTGTTCCTTTAAAGGCACAATCAGTGATCCAAATGTAATTAAAAAAAAAAAATCTCCAAGACTAGAACCTACTATCACTCCTATTGATAAATTAATTGATTGAAAATTCATCTATTACTCAACCTCCTAATTTTTATAAACCTCAAATATTTATGGTAAAAAAAAATAAATACAGATTGTCCCTTTAGATATTTGTAAAGTTTCTGATGAAATAGCAGAAAAAGCTCTGAAGTTGAGCTGGACAGTTCATTCTTGAAGCAGTTGACAAAACAATCCCAACTCAAGGTCCACTTCCTCCCTTGTTCTGGATCTTTTGAGCATATAATTGCCAGAGAAATATGGAGACTTTTCATCATTCTGAGCACCTTTAGGACTTCTCATCCATTTACATTTCATTCTTGACCTTGGAAGCAGCAGTTGACAATACAATCTCGACTCAAGGTCCACTTACATTCATAGCTTTTTAATCTCCTCTGTTATGTTGGTTTTATAAGAGCAAACAATTTGCTGTTTAAATAAACCCTGAGAGGTTTTGCAGCCATTGACCGCTGATGTAAAGTACACATATTCTAACAGACTACCACAGGCTTACATTACTGCAGGCTCAGATTGTTAATGTTTGCTCACCACCTTAACACATAATTAGCCCAGTTAAGCGTCTGTGTTACCAAGCAGTAAACCACTAAAGTTGAATCATTAACAGTTCTCAGGATTATGTTCAACTAAAAAAAGAAATGTCCCTGTGTGTATTTGTGGCTCATTGTAGTGAATATGACGCAATATTGAACTTTCTTGTTTCTCCAAACTGCACCAACACTTTCACAAGAAAGCAAACTCTTTTTCACAGATCGCTTCTCGAACCGGCAGCCTGGTGGAGTCACTAAAACACTGTTTAAAGCCACAGTCTATCTTTCGAAAGCCCAGCTACGCTTTTTTGTGACACTCTAATCCATGTCAATTTGATGCAGATATCTTGCATACTGAAACTTCATTCAGTTTTACAGCCTGACAGTTTTTTTATTGTCATAATGGATTGCAGCTTTATTTTACCGTATTTCCTCTTCAGTTTCATGTAATGTAATACATTAACTCCAAAATGTACTGCCCTGCCAATGTTTTTTTTTATTCTGTGCGTGTGTGTTTGTGTCCAAGTACAGTATGAAATTCAATCACTGCACTGGGGAAGAAAAAAGTAAGATACAGGAAATTAAAGCAATAAAAAATTCTAGTCAGAACTTTGCTCCTCTGTTAAGGGCTACCTGACATAAGCCTGTTTTATTTTATGAAGTCAAATCCCAGCAACTGTGCCTCGAATATGGGGTTACATTTTCAAATCACACTGGCACAATAAAAGGTGGTGAAAGAACCAAGCTGTAGTTTTGAACTGCTTCTGTTTTTCATTTGAAACTGCAACTGACTTTTGTCAAGTAAAGCCGGTTCATGCTTTCACAACCAGCTGAATGCAAGAGGCAGTTAAAAACAAAGGTTCTTAATAAAGTGGAATAAATTCACAATGCATGAAATTACAGTGAACAATTAAGTAGGTTTTGTCTGCCTAAAAGTCATGTTAAATTTTCTTTATATGGATTTTCTTTTGTTTTGGCTTTTGTATGTGACTTTTTGGCTTTTGAAACACTTCAAAGTCGCATGTCGTGCTATCAGCCAAAGGAAGATAAAACCCAGGTACAGCTGCAGACAGACAGATTAAAATCTGTGATCCTCCAGTGGCCATGTTATCTGTTTCCTTCAAGGACTCAACCTGAGTGCTTCTGACCACAAAGCTTTCTCTCCCTGTCTGCTGTGTGTGGTTTTGTTGGGTAGAGGGAGGGTGTAAATGTCGCCAGTCTCAGCTGAGCTGCTCTCAGCTCCCAGCAGCAGACCGGAGATTGGTTCAGCTCCCAGCGACAAAGCTGAGCCTTGCACTGTGCCGGTAAACTGAAAGGTAAAAGGCTGCCAGCATCAATCAGCTGCAGGGAACAGAGAGGAAGAGAGGGAGCATCCTCCTCCCCTGCTGTGGCTGCGGAGGGCTTCCTTTCGCAAGAAGTGCAACTCCATCCCCTCCCTCCCTTTCAGGGCAGTCTGAAAGGGCAAGATGTAGAGGAAGCTGATTCAAAGTCTATCACTGAACCAACCGATCATCCTCTGTGTGTGTAAGTGTGTCTGTGAGACTGTTACTAAGTCCTTATTAGGCCTTTAGTTGCTGGATACTGCCTTATTTTTGCCCTTTGTGCAAAAGCATTGTAGCACCTAGCAGCAACAGTCAGTCAACATTCATGTCCCCATCAGCATGAGATTTAATAACTTTGACAATCCCCTGACTCTTCATCTAGTGCCATCAGGTCAAAATTCCTATTTGTCCAATACTTTGGATCATGACCAAAACTAATGACATTCCCATCAGCAGGGACGTAGGACTTGTGCTACAACCCTGACAATAAGCCTCAGCTGTACTTGTGTTTAGTGCAAATTAGTAAATGTTAGCTGACTAACACACTAAACCAACGTGTTGAACACAGTAAACACTAATTATCAGCAGGGCTTTGTCATTGCGAGCATGTTTGCGTGTTGAACCACTACGCCTCACAGAGCATGACTGTAGCTCCCCTTTTTTTGTTAGATTTTAAAAGCACCACCAGCCAGACCTCCTGCATGAACAACTGTTCAGCCAGTGTTTGTAAGAGTGAGTAACTGACTTTTAAGAAAAGTTCAAGTCCTTCTTCTCACGTGTTCACCTTGTTTAGCCTTTGCACATGAGTTATGCCCCAAAACACCATATTTAGTCATGATTAGAGTGAGGATTTCAGGTCGTCCCTCCTGTCTTTCTGTCTCTGTCACTCTGCCCTTCTCTCTGGGCTCTGGACAATGTTACAGCAGTGGTGTTACACTGAGAAGACACTTGCCAGATCTCAGCGAGGCGCACACACGCCTACTTCTTCCTTGCTGCTTCCTGTGTTGTCCAGATAGAGCGTCCAGATAGTGCATTGGTAACAGATGATTGACAGGTAGACAGAGGGGGTTAGTGCCTACATTTGTAACTTGAAACTGTCTCCTCATGCCGTATTGCTTTACTGTTTGACACACTGAACAGCACGTGTGTTTGTGCCGTCTGTTAGTCGAGCTGTGTTAAAGACGCTCAAACTGTTTGCTGTGTTGTGAGAAAAATGCACCTCAATAGTTATGAAATCAAAAAAAAAAACACTTCATAAAGATCTTTCAGACAATATCTCCTATCCATATGAGCAAACCACAGAGAAAAATGTACTTTCTGTAAAACCTTGGATAAAATTAATAGATGAGAAAAAGGCTTACATTTGCAAAGATAAACAAGATTTATGTCTTTAACAGAGGGTCAGGACAACGCCAGTAGTCAGGGAACTTTTAACTAATGAGCTTTCCATGAAAAAGTAAAAGAAGTTTAAAAATAGTTCCATAGCTTTAAGGCATCTCTGAATTTCTCTCATGAAAAGACAAAAAAAAAAAAAAAAAAAAAACTTGAGGTTTCTTATACACAAAGGAAGAAAATTCTTAAGATTCTATAACAAAGGCCAGGGTCAAGATTTTCCACTTGGCAGCTCTGTAATCACGTCTTAAACAAGAAAAACATGTGATGCTCAAGACAGATCTGTCTCATCATGTTACTTATTCTCATTCTAACTCAGTTAGACATATTTAAAAACGTACATCCACCTGGTAGCTTCTTTGTAGATCCGCAAACATAGAAATCAGCATTATCGAACAGTTGTCCACTTGTTTGTGGTCCAGATCTTTGTTTGTTTTTTAACTCAAATTAAGATGCCATTATTATCTGAGTGCAACCCTCCATCAAGCCTTGCAGATTAGGTTTTGCCCATTTGTAAGAAGATGCCCCAAACAGCACTAAAGCATTAAATCTCTGGTAAACTACGGTACAAATATTGTACATTTTACAGTCGTCCACACAGTCAGTCTGGTTAATATTTCAACTCTAAAGCTCAATAAGAAATAACTAATGTCTCTACATGAGTAGCCGGCTTGTTCTGTTTGACCTTCTGCTGTTTCCGGCTAACTGTAGTTGTGGTATTTAAATGGGTCAGGCTGGAGTCACAAGAGTCATCCTGAACAGATGGAGCATGTCAGAAACTGATAAATGTCTCTATTTGTGCCTTTAGGGAGCTGAACTCTCCCTTCCAACAGACCAGGTCACAAGTAAACCGTAAAAACATTTCCATCCATCAGGCCAAGAGTGCTGGATGAGCGATGTTTAACATCTCAGTTTGACTCTCGGCCCACAGGGAACTCTAAGAAGCAAAAAAAAATGATTTCTCTAAAGTAACAACCACCATGTAGTCGCTGCCATGATGACTCATCCGCCATCTTTGTAATGCTTCTTGCAGCTTCCTTTCCTCAACTCGGATCATTCTCATTCACCTGAGCTGAAAGGTGGCACAAAGAAAAGAACCGACATAACTGTAAGACGGAAGAGTCCCAGTGTGAGCTGTTGCAAATGTGATTTGCATTGCTACACAACTTCCTCATACGCTGTTTACACTCACACATAGGCTATATTGTTGCAGAGAAGCATTCCTCGCGATTCAAGTGTCACCTATAACTCAGAACCAACTTGTACACATTTCACTGTAACTTGTCAGAGCTTGAATCTACTATTTTAGACAAGGCACTCCCCCATGTAAAGGCCTGAGGACAGAAAACTTTCTCTTCCCTTTTGCTGCTTCATCCTTGCTTCACCAACTTCCTATAAAAAGGTCAGTTCACCTAGATAACATCAAACATTTTTCTTGCTTACCCCAACACAATGGAGGTGAAGGGGATTTTATCTGTGCTCCACAAAGCATAATAAAAAAAAAAAGTTGTTGCTGTTGACAAGCTTTTCATGGAAATTGGTAGAACCGTCTATTAATGGAGAAAGAATACTCTCTGCAGTGCCAACTACTGCTCAAGTGTTTTTATAGACATTTTGAAAAGCAGAAATAGTTCCTTTATACTTAAGCAGAAAAACGCCTGGCTTGCAGCACACCATTTCAGCAGTTTATAAAAATAGATCAAGAAATGTCATACAAGAATTACAAGGCAGATATTCTATGAGAATATTTCATGCTACACTCTTTGTTTAAACAAACACTATCACTATTGTAGAGTCAGATAAAGAAAAAGGAAGAGCAATCTCCCTAACAAAAATATTTACAAGTTCCCTAGTATTTGAACAAAGAAATGTATTGGTGCTGTGGTTCAGTGGCACACTTACTTCTCAAGTTGAAATCTAGTGGTATTTTTATTAAACTTACCAGATAACCTCAATGAAATATATGTACTGATTAGCTTTGCAGGCTTGCTCTCAGTTTCTTACCCATGTGCCTTTCTAAAAAAGCGCAAACAAGCACAGAATTTAGTATAATTTTATTTCTGAGAAATGTTGCATTACACAATAGATTGAAAGATTAAGTAAAGGTTATAGTCTTTCACAAATCAGGGCAGGCAGAATGTTTGTTGACAAAACACCTTGTGTAAAATGTGCTGCATTTATGTAGCTGCATTCATTCTTATTTAATAAATGGATCCCAATGACTTCACTCCTCTGCAGTAAGCTAAAGTCATTTAAGGGCACACTAGCGAGTACCTGCACTTTAGTTTCACCATCATAAAATATCAAAACACAATACATATTTTACACTATGCACCCAAACTACTCAAAATAGCGTAATCCAAACAATGACATTTCTACTTATAGTATTACACTGACATTTCTGTTTTCATGAGACCAATGATGCCACCATGTGGTACACAAATGAATAAGCCCTTATAGATTATGTTCAGTGCACTTTATTTACAAAAACATATCAGTTAAGATGCCAATTTTCGCGTGAGAAATACATGTGATATTCACTGATTTATCCCAAAGTGCACTTGGTGAGATTACAATAGAACAGAAAGTGCTTCATTACAAGTTTAAACGTGCTTCCACACATGGGTTACATTAACAAGACATAACTGATATCTTTAATACACTATACACTGGGCAAATATAACATAAGGATATGACAAATAGCAACACTCATATTAAAATAAAAATCATACATCAAACCTTATAATTCCCATCATAACTTTATTTCATATATTAAATCTAAATTTTCTTGGACACAAATCAGCAAAAAAAAAAAAAAAAAAGGCAGACAAACTAAGTATCATATATTTGATTAAAAAACAGCCATTAAAAGTCTACTTTGTCTGTGGATCCACAGATTAGCAATATTTTTTATCATAGAGTTTACAGTTTTACCAGCAATTACTGTCAGACACAAAAGTCACGGCTTGGCTGTGTGGATGATGTTTCTAATGTGTTTTCACTGTTTTATTCTTAAAGAATTCCAAGTGATTCAGCTGCTTACTCAGTTATCTGGAGTACGGCATGCTGGTCATATAGAGGGGGCACCAGCGGCTGAAACGTTAATAAAACATTATTAATAACAGAGTTAGATTTTTACTTGACAAGCAAATAAATTGCTAGTTATTAAGCCAAGTCTAAGTACATTTGGTTTTGGCCATAAAATAGCAATTGTATTGATTCACAAAGAGTCTGAGCAGAAACTGTAAAGACACTGTGAGGTGTGATATGTTTGAGAGAATCAGTTGAGGTCATTGTCTCGCAAAGACCAATACTCACACTTGAGTTGGAAATAGCAGGGCTCACAGTATGGCTTCCTGTTTCGGATTCGAACCTGGACTCCAGCCTCAGTTCCTCCGAGACGTCGCCTGCAGCCCACACACTGAGAGGAGGAGGGAGAAGTGAGAAAAGAATCCGAAGGACTATTTAAGAAAAAAAAACAGCTGACCTTTAATGTGGGCCTTTGGTGTATAATGATTGCACCAGATTGTCCACCACCCAAGCACAGAACCAAAAGAGTTTTGTCTTCACATATAATATATAAATATTCTAGTGCTATGTGCGTCTGTAACTCCTATGGAACCGAGAGTTGTAAAAGTGAATCGACTTTTACATCTACATGCTGTTGAACCTAGGTCAACTAAATCTGGGGGTCTCCTGCTAGTGAGATTTTCACAATAAGCATCTAAAAGCGTTGCAGGACAGCGGGCTGGCGTCTTCCACTCCACTAATCGTATGCAGAAAACTAGAGACAGGGAGAGAAATAGCACAGAGGACTACCACACCAGACAGGACCACCAGGCCAGACGCCCTACACAGACTAGGAAACAGACTGGTTGGGAAAGATGGAAGCATAGAAAGGAGGGAGAAATGCTCCTGTTAGTAGGTGCCTATGAAGCCAATATGATTTTAATGCAGACTACAGATACTGTATGAGACTCCTGCTGACCTTTACTGAAGGTACGGTCACATTAGTCTTCAGTCTAATAAAATGTTCCCACAGTAAGCACTTAAACTATGTCATACCCTGGGTGAGACGCAGGTAATACATATTGGGCAGAATGATCGTGTCTTTACTCAAAGTTTCCACCGAACGTAATGCAAAAAGAAAATGCAAACTAATGTGCGTTTCCATTCACTACTGTTATGTGAGTATAACGATTTGGACGCATTGCGATAAACAGCAGCTGCTGCTTTTTATTGCACGCATAGCATTTTGTCCCCCTCCCAAAATATGAAATATTTTACAAAATAATGTGATGGCACACTACAAGAACACTGACCTCTCTATTTCCAAACACAATGCGTTGTTTGTTTCTGTGAACTCACAGATCAAAGTTGAACAAAAGTGAATTCTGAACTGCGAGACTGACGGAGCTCGTACCACAGAAGTGAATGAGAGACGGTGTAATTATCTGCAGGTATTGGAGCTACTGTGACCGCACCTTAACCTGGTCATGACCTCTCACCTGGAAACAGGCGAGGTGGAAGCAGAGACTAAGGGCCTCTATGACCATGGCTGCCCCACTACCCAGGACACGCTCACACACACAGCAAGTCCTCCTGCCACTGACCATCCTGGGGCAGCACATGTTGACAGTGTGAGGCCAAAGTGTTTGATAAGACAAAAAGAAAATAACACCACAACATGCACAAGCGATACAGGCTCTATATTCACATTAATGATGTACCTGCCATGATGAGAGTCCATGGATGCATTTCTCTGGGGTAATATTGCTCCAGTGCTGTAGCGGGAGGAGGAGTTCCTACTCGGAGCACAGTAACCTGCAGCTGCTGAGTGTGGACGAGGGTAACTGAATGCAGCACTCGAGAGTGGCAACTGACGCAAAGTATCCAGGTCGTCCAGAGAATCATACCTGCAGAGACGACAGTAAGAGTAAGGGTAAAATGAAAAGGCGGAGGAGGAAAAGTCATAATCAAAAAGGTTTTGAGCTGCCTAAGGTGCTACTCTTACAAATACACCCACCTCTTCGGAGGAACCCCAACATAGATTGGTTCCTTGTAAAAGCTGCTGCTGCGCTGACGTATCCAGCTGTTGTCAGTCAGAAGCTGAGTCCTTTTCTTCATCTCCTCCAAAATCTGCTGCCTTTCGTGCTCAATCTTAGACACAGACTGTCCCATTCTTTTCCTCTGATCACCTGGACCAATCAAAGAGTGGGAGGTTAGCCCAGTACATCACCAGAAGAGAGTGGAAAATTATGACAGAGGGTAAACTAACCACTTGTCTGTTTGTGAGGGCCAGCTAATGCTGGGGTAGACAAGGACTTTGCCCTATGGGAGGAAAAAAAATGTCAACATTACTATACAAAAAATGACTTTTAATAAGTATTTTTGAGGAAAAATAAGGGTTAGTTTCATGCTGATGTAGGCTTCAAGGTTGATTATCCTTTCACAAGAGGTAAAAGGTAATTACTGAATTACTTATACCTAGGTATAAGTAGGCCCAAGTCATACAGAGTAAACAAGGAGAAACAGTGCTAGTTCTGACCTGTGTGCAGGAGACAGCTGAGCAAAGCCACAGGCGTCCTCAGCCCTGAGGTAGAGCATGAACAGCATGAAGGCCAAGCAAAAGCAACAGGAAGCACAGCAGATTCAGCAGCGGTGTAGGAAGGAAGATCACGACAATGCCAAATGTCTCAAACATTGCTTTCAATAGCAGACACAATGATTGCAGTACGCATAACACCGGTACACTCAGCAAAGATGGAAAAGAGTTGACAATGTAACTGACATTAGAACAATGTCAGAAAAAGTTTATTTACCAGACTTGTTCAGTAATCTTGTCATTTTGCACTCCTTGTGCGTTTCTTTGAAGTGTTGAGCCTGCCTTTTTCAGCTCAGCTCTGTCGGGGATCTGCTCTTCATCTCTGGTTTTGTTTGTCAATCCATTCACATGGAGCTGGGTGCTGACAGGGCTCTCACCACCATTGGTCATCGCAAAGGTCCTCTGCTTCAAATACATGAAAAAAAGGAAATTAAATGACAATCTATAGGAACAACGTAAAGCACTGAAATGGTCTATCAGCTCAGTTATCACAGCTGCTGATGCTGCTGCTAAAAATACCAACCCACACTAAAACAGTCTGTTTCTTTCTGTTGGTAACAAAAATGTTTCGTAAGTTAATGAAATACAACAAAGTATTATCATCAGGGGCAACAACCATAATGCACATGCTTGGGGTATACTTTGAATACCTCTTTTTCTGGTGACTTCATAGATTCATTCATTTTTTTTAAATCATCACTCAGTTATAACTAAAAATCACTGGATCATACAACATTACCCCCGACTTTCTGCATATCTCCCCCATTGCATCTTGTTGTGCCCTGCGCCACTCTGCGTCCAGCCTCTCCTGATCCCGTTGGTATTGCTCCTGAACACAGACAAAAGCAAACACACACACACACACACACACACACACACACACGTTTTAAACTTTAGATGAAGATTAACAAGGGACATCAACCTCCTTCGTGCTGTGCAGTCCTGTGCTGAGAAAAGAGTCTTCACCTGTAGGAGGCGCTCCTGTTCTTCCTGCCACTTCTCCTGACGCCTTCGATCCTCCTCACGGTCCCACGACCAGCTGGATGAGGAGGGGCTGAGGGATGGCACCTGGAGCTGGCGATCCACAAACAGACTCAGACATGATCACAGTGCAGCACACAAACAGACGCACACATAACTTATGTTTGAACATGCAGACAAACATCCTTTGATCATGTGGTATGGTAACTTACATCAGATATTGCAGATTCTGAACCTCCTGTGTGAGAAAATAATGGGTCAGCAAAGAAAGCACCATTCAGTGGCTCCTAAAGATGATCAAGTTCTGTGTAATATATAGGTCACACATACACCACACAAAAGGCTCGGGACACATTAGAAGAATCTAATGCATTTTGAACATGCACTGGATCACACCATAGATTATCTTTTTATACATCATGTATTTTGTATTTTTGTGCATCTTTGCCGGGTTTCAACCTAGATAACAGGCAAAATACTACACACTTTAGTTTGTTTTTCCTACTGAACTCCAATCGTATGCAGCATTTTGCAGCATACTACTACGTAACCAAAATACAAACATGTTGGAGAAAACAAACTAAATTATAATTTTGCTATGAGTAGATAAGATTACATCTCACAGCAAAAGATCTGACCAAGGATCAGGATGTCAGGATCAGCTAATCTGTATGTACATCAACACATTAATCTGCTAATGTATCCCCGGCCTATAGATAGTGCACGCAAATACTGAAAAAGAAGCAGTTGAGCAAAGAGTTAAGCATGCCATAGTAAATTAAAAAAGGAGTATTCACAGACGATTTGACAGACAAATCAGCTTTTTTCCCCCCATTTGTTGATGATGCTTGACAACAACTGATTTTAGATGCCAGCATGTTGGTCAGAGAATAGTTAACCAAAAAAAAAACGAAAAAAAAAAAAACCACACCACACAGTGTAAACATTTACCACACAAGTAAACCCATGAGCTGAATCCCGCAGAGCCTGAAGAGAGAAGCCGTTGTAGTGGGGCACACATCAGATTCATTAACCACCACAAAGGAAGGCATTACCCATCAGTCATTGTGCAAAAGAATGAGAAAAGTTACCATAATTAAAAATGACAACCAATTAACATAAAGAAAATGGAATACTTCAGTAAAAGAAGCATCGGTTGCACAGTGTATATTATAGACGTGATCAGTGCTGTCAGCTCTGTGGTTGCCGGGTAAAGCTGTGCCAAGACAAGCACTGTTTTGTTTGCCCCAGTTTGCAAAAAACATTAATGGAAAAACATAGTTAACTGTAACAAGATGAACATTTCTTAAAATGAATGTTGTTTGTAGTGAGAGCGCTTTGATTAAAATACTGTCCAAGTTCTAGACTAATGTTATTATGTTTGTACTAAAGTAAAAGTTCTCATCTAAATCACGGTGCATCCTCTGATTCCTTTTAATTAGCAGCCCCTTCCTTAGAGTCCTTAAATCAAAAATTGCTTTAAATGAATACTCAACAATTAGCCAAGGCAAGCACCAGCCACCAAAGCTGCTACACAAGGAGTCCAAGTTCAAACTGGAGTTTTACCTTTCTGTCTGAAAAATTCTGCCCTCCTTGTCTGATTTTTTTTAGTAATATTATCATAATCTACATTAAGAGGAGGAATGGATAAGGTGAGAAATGACATACTGTATCTGAGGAGTTATTCTTACACGAGATGTTTATAATGTCATGTTTGCCATCAGAGACTTTATGCCTGTTTTTACCTTTACTTCTGGCTGTCCTGTGGCTGTCAGCAAGCTCTCCATGCATGACTTTACTTTGTATAACCTGGGCAGGTGAGAGAACACCAAACATTCACCTGATGAGCACCACTAATTCAGCCGCACTATCAGAAGTAGCTTGTGCATCCATTTTCTGAATTTCTGAACAGTGATAACTGTCTAAAAACATTGCTCACGTCATCTGTCTGCCCACTGAATTTGGACACTTCCGTGACTGTGGTTTCTGTAGAGGCACCACTGTTGTCATGGTGATCAGGGCAACCTATCAGAACGGGCGCTGCGGCTGTCAGATTGAGGGTCATCCTGCTCTGGCCTGGGTGGTTGTGATGACTCCCCTCACTGGTGCTCCAATCTAATGAAAACAACTAGCCATCAACACTAAGGCCACACTGTGAACCAACGTTTGTGACCACTGGTTAGAAGTCAGACATTTAATCATCACAAATCATTTCAGGAGGTGGGGTAAAAGACAGAACTTTTGTTTTTTTTTCTTAGCTCATCATCTCACCCTTGTTGCCATAGCGCCGAATGTCCATTGTCAGACTGCCGGTTTGCAGGGAAGATGTCATTTTATCCTTCCATTGGGTGTAGTTTATGTTTGCCACCGCAACTCCATTAACAGCCACAATCTCATCGTCTACACACAGCTGGCAAAGCTCCGCTGGACTGCCTGAGGAGAGAGGGAGGGAGGGACAGGTGTCAGGTGTCAATAAAATAAAAAGTACCAGCTTCAGAAATGATTTGTTTAGCACAACAAGCTGCAGTATTGAGGACAAGGTTGCTGTTAAGAGTTGAAAAGTAAGCCAGTAAGCCAAAACTACACAGCAGCGCGTAAGTGACACCTCCTCTCACATCTAATTAATTATTCATGGTTGAGTTTTAAATCACTGGCTACATTTTGTAAGTTGTTTGTAGTTTCATGCATGTACAATAAATGCACACAAAAAGAACCAAATGACCATTTAACTGTTCATGTACGTGGTTATTATAATCTGTTATTTGTCAAATTCTATATAAGGCATTTCTCTTATTTAGCATAATTATTTTTTACTTTTTTGCTCATTTCCAGCCACATGAGAAGATGTTTTGTCTTTGCTCTCAAGAAATTGCTGTAGTAACATCAATTTTTTGTGTTTTGGTAGTGACAATTTGTCTACGCTCTGTCTGTGCTGTGACCTGTCAGTGACTTGAATTACTGTTCTGTTTCTAAGTGCAGGATGTTGGAACAAATTTCCTCTTTGACAAACAAAGAAACCAACAAAAACAAAGCACTGAGCACAATGTAGTATTGCTGTCCCTGTCACTAAAATGTTTTTGTTTCACATTACAAGCTTCAGAGCAAAGACGTAATTCTCAATACTCTGTCAGTCTAACCATAAATGTGATGCCAGTGAGCCAAAATTTCAGCAATCCAGAGTTAAATATAGTTTAAGTCTTACCAGGTTGAATGAATTTGACTCTCGCCCCTGTGGAGTCCCAATGGGTCTGGAAACCAAAGTCTGGTCTACTGTTGGGTTTAAGAGTAAGGCTCACTCTCATGTCACTGTGATCCACCTGAAAACACACCCACACCCACACACACACAAACACACACACACACACGTAAAAGGTGACACCATGTGATCCAATGTCCTGCGCTTCCTGGTGGAAACTAGATACTTCAGAGGGCTGCTACACATTTATAGTAAGGGACACACAAGGGACCAGTTTATTTAGTGCAATCATCACAGAGTCCTGCAACAAAGGCCACCTTTGTGAAGTTTATAATGTTCAGGTTTTGTGCTTTTGTCAGAGATGCTGATTCAATGCTATGTTAATGTTTGTGGCTTTAGCTTGTGGTGGGACAGCGTTATATTGAATGGTGTTTCTTCAAACCCCATTTACTCAAAAAGTAGGGCGGAATATTAAAAATCACCTCAAACATACTGTCATAAACTGAACATTATTAGCTCAGTGTATATGCACATTCAGCATTTTAGGATACCATTGAATGAAAACTGTTCCACAAATGTAAATCAACATTACCTCTTCCACTCAATGTAATATTTTACATTGTAAAATATTTTACACAGTATTATTTTAAGGCCAATTAAAATAATTAAATATTTTAGTGTTAAATATTGTTTCCACAGTAGGTTATCAGTCATTAATGAAGTCACAATAAATATCAGCAGATATTGAGCAGTCCCTGATCACTGCTCTAAGTAAAATAGCTTATATCTACATAGAAAAGTGATATTTTCATCCATTTGCCTGTGTTCTCCTGAGCTACCTTTGGCTCCATGGCTATAAAGAGTACAGCTTGCTCTAATTAACATAATTCAATTTGATTTAATTTAAGATTCAAACATTATAAGTTGTAAAGATGTTTACAGGCGCATCAATATATCTACATAGTAAAAATGCTGTGTGCTGAAAAATAACACAACATACCTCTGGGCGGTCAATGCCTGCATACAAGGGGAGAGCTGAGGTTCTGCTGTGGGCCTGCAGGTTTGAATAAGGTTGTGGTAGCAGGTGGGTTTGGGTGTAAGGCTGATGGTGATAGCCGTTGGTCTGGAAGGAGGTCTGGCTGGAGAGACGGGCACCTTTCACCTCCTCCCTCTGTTCTGGTACATTCTGCTTTGCCAGGTTGGCTCTCTTCTGTCTGACTGAAGCCTGGTACTGACTCTTCAGATGGGCAGTTGCAGTCTGTCTTTTGAGCAAAGATTCGGCGGGTTGAGGAAGAGATTCCTCTCTCTCACTCTTCAGCAGCAGACCCTGGTTGTTGTCTACCTGGAGAGGACAGTACAGAAACATTTGATTGCACCATTTATTCTGGAGCATTGAAATGTGACTGTCCTACGTTTGTGGACTACTGAAAAATATGTTCAATTTACACTGTAGAAACAGACTGTTTATCCCTGTCCTACCACCATATCCATCACTGTAATTACCAGCATTTTGAGAGCGTCTGCATTTCAAAATTGAACACATTTCAAGTTGAAACAGGATGTAAAGCCTGACTGAATCATAGGGATGAGCTGTTGAAAAGTGACAGTGTTGGTAATATAAAATCCATCAAACAATCCATCAGTCCAGTTTTATCTGAGGGAGTTGGGGAGGATGAATGGTAGTTTAAAAAATGCTTCTGGTCTACAGTACTGGTTAAATGTTTTATGTATGCCAAGAAGTATTCGTAAAAAAAAGTAAAAAAAAAAAATTAGTAAAAAAAAAATCCCATGACAAGACCAATGTAACCTCTATGGTTGTTGCACTTGTTAGTGCACCAAATGTGTATTAATCCACGGCTTAAAATAGTCCCCAATAAATGCACTAAAATAGTCCCATTTGAGTATAGTTTGCTAAAAACTATAGTGTCTGGCTGTTTTAGGTTATTATTTAGCATTTATTTTAATTAAAATTACGACTTTGTGACCTGTTTTTCAAGATAGAATCTAACAAAAATGTAGAATAACACCAGACCTATTCTTTAAGTCAATTATATGACAGGAAACAAAACCTTTGGTTAGACTCATTCAAAGAGACACAGTGCTATAGCTGTAATAACCAATGAACTCACATTGCAGAGTCTTGGGAGAGAGGACACCCTGGACTGCTTGGTCCCAAAGGGTTTGGCTGTTATTGCTGAAGAGAGACGGGATGAACCCTCAGACCTCCGGTAACCACGGGGAAGGCTGGCTGAGCCGGACCATGACCCAGCTCTGGGCAAGTACTTATAGACACCTGCAGCCTGCCGGCCTCTGCCTGTCTCCACAGCTGGTTCCCGAGGTGTCTTCTGACTCTCTTCCTGGGACTTGTGGTTCTGATGGGACAAGTCATCCAGAGAATGAACTCCTGCCTGATTAACTGGATCAGGGCAAAAAGTTGCAGCTTTTGGATCAATGCAGAGAGGAGGTTCCTTGTGGCTGGACATAAATGCAGAAAGATCCCTGGTGCTTGTTGACTTTGTGGTCTCGTTTGGCTTCATAGTTGTGGTCAGAGTGGAGATTTGGTTTGTACGAACATTTTCTGGCTGGGCCAGTTCAGGTGTGGGCTTGAAAGGAGCTGGGCCGCCCTGGGCTTTGACTTGGGTCTGGGAGCTGAAGGGGCAGTCCTGAGAAGGTGTGGTAACTCCTGCTCCATCTGAAGCCAGCGAGGCAAAGTGGGTTTTCTCTCCCAAGATGTTCCCATCAGAGGCAGGGATGGCTCCAACTGATCCCTGAGAATAAATAGGTCAACACAGGCTCGAGGATTTGACGGTAACAGTGTAAAATAAAAAACATTTGATATGTAACACACCTTGCCTTAAACAACTGCACCTGTATTTTAGGAATCTTTTTCTGATATCATTCATGTAGACATTTTCACCACAACTGTACTAAAGTTAACACAGCCAGAGGGATTCAATAAGGTCAGGGAGGTAAAAACAGAACAGAACTGTAAACCTACCTGAGTGTGGGCTGAGTTATGTGGGCTAAGTGGAGCCGTGGGGCTGAAAGGTGCCTCAGTGGCGTAGCTGCGGGCCAGCAGAGCTCGAGTATGTGGCCGGAGATCAGAGCTCAATATTTTTGATGGAGGAGAGGTGGAGTAAGGACGGGGGGCAGGGTTATGCCTGCGCGGTGACTGCTGGTCTCTGGGGAATTGGCATGTAAGCGAAGAGCAGCCAATGTAATAAAAGGAAGCAGAAAAGATGGAGGGGAGGATGTGTGTCATATTACATGAGGTCACTGTGGCATACTGAACAGTTACCAGGCCAGCTCTTCATACACATAAATTATTGGTAGCAACAGGGTTTGGGGAAGTGTAAGCTTAGGATTTTCCATTACATTTGTAGCATGAGCGTACCTCTTTAGCGGTCCACCTTGGGCTTCATTCTTCACAATTTTAGTCACAGCCCCATTGGTCATCTGGTTAATGACATGCTCTCTGTCTTGAGACATCCTGCGGAGGTCAGACTTGGTGCTCCTGCGACGATTCTTCCACTTTGTCAAGTCCTGAAACAAATGTCTAACCCTGTAACACTGGACTTACATGCATACAACCAACAATGTATGGTTATGATACATATTTTTAGGCTCAGATTTTTTTTGGCAAGATTAGAATTTCATTCTTTTAGTAGTTGACAAAAAAACAAGACAAAAAATCTCGAATTTGATGGAATTTATTGGCATGACCATATTGAGATACATTATTGGCAACTCTCACAACAAGGTCCATTCAGTAGCTGTTTTGGAGAACTTTCAAGACTACATAAACTTCACCTCGATAACAGGCTTTGAAAAAGCAAACTTTAAACTTTTTAAATCAACATGGAAAAGGAGTCATTAAAAAAAAGCTCAGAAAAATTTAAATTTGAACATTTACTATTCAAAGACAACTGAGCAAACTAAAAAAAAAAAAAAAATGTAGGGAGCTTTCGAACATATCACATTAATTGCTACTATATGGATCTTGTAGTGAGATTGCTTTACCAACATATTTTTGTTGTACTTATACTTACATCGTGCCATTGAGCTTCACTGTCTTTGGCCTCAACACTACACTTGGCTTTGTTTTCTTGATTCCACTCCCTTGCCATGCCAGTGTCCTGGTCCGGATCATAAATTGTGTTCCCATTAGGAACTTTCCGCACAGGGTACACCATCGGGATGTCACTGAGTGATTTGCTCCTGGTTCAGACAGATGAAGAGGCAGGACACGGACATAAATTATGGATATACAGAGCAAACAAAGATGGTGTTGAAAACAATGCAGCTTTACATTCGATGAAAGAGTTACTTAAGAACAGCATGTAGCATAACAAGCATGACGGAAAAGTATTGCAATGCAGCGCACAAAAACATGCCATTTCACAATGACAACTTTCTCAATGCCAGCTCTCAAACACAGAACTGTAAATGGGCAGAGCAGTAAGCCACAGTATTAACAGCTGCAAGATGGCACATTCTGCATCAATACAACAGAATCCTTAGCCACGTGTAAGCAGGAGAGTAGCATGCAAGTCAAGTAACGCAGCAGTACAAATGGCAACAGATGTTGCTGTCTCGATAACACAACAGGCATGACTTGTAACAAGTAATAGCACTGCTGTGGGCAACAGAGGATGTCAGATGTGACATTCAAATAACTTACAGCAGCATTTAGCAGGTGGTACATCAAAACTGTGACATAATTTGATGGGAGGAACGGAGACTGTGATTACAAACAGTCCTGTAGTTTGTCATGAATTTTACTGTCAAGTCACTGCCCACAAAATGAATAGTGGGATGTAGACCAAGTGCTCCATCTTTATGAGAAGGCAAATGATGTTTGCAGCATAATTTCCTTTGGAGGTAAGCGGAATACAAATAAAAGCCTACTCAGATGAAGCAGCAACAAAGCAGTTATGGACAGAGCGGTCACAGACACCTTTGCTACAGTTTTAAGCCCAAAACTTTAGGACTTACCAAATCCAGCCAGGGTTGACCTGAACTGGTCTCTCAGGTTTGACCTGAATTTGATACGCTCTACAGAACCAAAGACACAGACACGAAGGCTGATGAAGGCAATTTTGCAACTAAATATAAACCTGGTTTGACAAAGAGCATACTAACAAATGATGACGAAGCAATATTACTTACAAAAAAGGAAATGCTATTTGACAGATACAACACATATTTGTGGCTTCAGTGCCACAGCTGTAATTCAAACCTCCCCACACCCACACAATTTTGGCAGAAAGTGTTTAATGCACAAATTCACAAGCTACACAATATTTTAGTCAGTTTATTGAACCACACCAATGCCATATTCACACAGAAAGTAAACTGGAAAACATTTATGTTGGCAAAAAAAGAAGTTCTCTGTTGTGCCATAACAGAATCATGTTATTTATGAGTCTTCTGTTTAACCATTATGAAGTAATGAGTCACTCAGCATGGTGCCGTTAAAAAAGTCCTCACATCATCAGCACTATAAAAAGGTGCAAGAGTAAATGCCAGATAATACAACATGCAGTAGTTAGGAGAACATTACTCAGTATCCATACAATGCACATTTCATTTTCTTCATAACTTCATAAGACATCTTTGATAAACAAAGCACAATTTGCATATTCTATGTAGGATAGTGTGTTATAGCTTGTGTCAACAGTCTGTACCACTGTGTAAGCTTTGTGTGTTGGGACTGTGTGTGTCAGTTATTAGTGGATCTTCCGGACAGGAATGAATGTTCAGGCTTGGACAGAGTTTCTTAGAAATGCTTTTGAGGCTCTCCAGATGTGGCAGAGATGTTTTGTACAGTAGCAGATGTCACAAGCCAGGAAATGATGTCAAAGTCAAACTTTTCCTCAGAAGAACCCAAAGCTTTATGGCTACAGTCAAAGAAAAAGGAACAGAAGATGCATGGCATGAGTATGACATGATTACCAGTAGACTCAAAAACAAACAAAAAAAATTGCAATATGTTGGGTTCAGCAGTTTTACCATGTCATGTTTCTTGCAAACTGGCACTAGCTATTTCATGGTGTCGAGCAAACTACGATTTAGTTTGCTTGTGTAGTTAAGCTGGATTAATAAAAGTACTATCTAATGCTAAAGCCAAAAACAAATCAACAGAAGACATTTACCCACAAGCCATTAAGTCAGCAGGTTATTTTAGCATCACGCGCCAAAAGTTTCACATTAGATTTCACCAAAGGAGATGGAGCAAGTCAGACTCCAGCCTGCAAACCCAGCCGTGTAATGTTTTTTTGCCTCTTTACAGTTAGCAGGAATACTTGATTTTCAAGCAATGCATCAACAACTTTGCACATTAAGCATACAGCAAAATTACATACTTGTATTAGTTTTGAGTGAATCTTAAAGCTTCCGCTGCCTTGCATCATAGAGCAGTAAAAAACAGCAAACAGACCTTAAGCCTTGCATTTTACGATACCAGGGTCTTCGCTGGGAGCCGAGGTAGATCGTGCGCACACGAATCTCCTCTTCAGGTGTCCAATATTGGGGTAAGAAGCGGTCATAGTTGGGGTTGGTAGATGTCTGATGAAGGGTCTGCTGCACTCGCCGCAAATACAAGTCATCTAGGACAGGGTCTGCTTCAGTATAATCATCTTCTGAGTCTTCCTCACACAGAGCTTGCAGGAACAGCTCTTCGATGGCACACTCAGGAGGAGACCGTGACATATGAGGTTGAGGGGAGAAAGGGGCATCTTCAATGCTGCAGCAAAGAGTGTTACACCCACGTCTAGGTTTATTTACAGCTGATGGTGATGATCACACACACAGACATCCTTTCGGATAAAATAGTTACACCAAGTATCTCAGGAATGACAGCACAAAGCTGCTCCAAAGTGTTAAAAGGCATAAGTGTGACTGATGATTAATGCATGGAGGCACTGTTTTTATATTGCTTAGGACAAGGTTAGGGTTACACACTTTTCAATTTCCTATCAGTGGAGTAGTAGGTAGTGTGATTGAGTAATAACAGAGCCAAGCAGAGCACTGACATCCACAGATCTTTACGCACCAGCTCCAAGCTGAATTGACTAGTAGGATGAGAACAAAGCTTACTGCCAAAACCTTGGCCTGACCAAATATTGTATATTGTCATTTACTTCTGAAAAAAAAGAAGGGTCATTTGCTGAGCACTTATCAGACCTGGAAGTGATGATGGCAGTGATGACAGTTGAAGTACTGCTGCCATGGGGGTGCAGGGACCCTCCTGATCTGCCACCAAGCACAGCGCTCACCCTGACATAGGGTAACGTTACCATGGTGACTAGAGGCTAACTGGATAAAGCAATTTCAAGAAAACTTGCTCAGAGGAGGCCAGTTGGTCTTCGCTGTCCCAGACGGACCAAACTAACAGTTTAAGTTTCTTAACACTGATTTGACACACATTAACAAACATTTGACGAGATAACTAACTACAGACACTGACAGCATCATTAATAACGTCCTCACCCACATTTTCACTACAAAAAAGGAACTGTAAAAATTGTAAAAAGGAACTTTAATAATGCTGACAAGAATGTTGACCACACAAGGGGTAACAAGAAGCACTTATCAGATTATCAGACATCGTTCAGCCTAGATTGACAAAGTCATTCTGATGTAATTCCAGTAAAGAAATAACGAAACAAAAGCCGAAAACACCGTAAAAAAATTTAAATTAATTACCACCTTGTTTGTGTTGTGTGAAAGTGACTTTGTCTATCTGCATGACGGTCCACGCAAAGTTCATTGATTTGGTCTTAGTGTGAATAAAAAGAACAAAAGTTCTCAACTGCAGATTAATATAAAAAAACTGTCTGAAAGCAGATCATTCCTTAACTGATTCGATAATGGTGAAATCAGCTAAAAAAAAAAAGTTTTAACCAAGAACACTTCTGTCATTACACTAATGATAGATATTATTGAACCCAGTTCTTTTCTCATCACAGCATTTTTTGCCACATTCAATATTAGGAAGATCGATGTTTCCCTAATACTGTATGCGTTACTGTTGCCAGTATTCCACTGACTGGATTTAGGAATTAAACAATATTTTCTAGTGTGTGGTTAAGTTGGTCATATGCATAAACCAGAAAGGAAAATGTTAAAATCAACTGCAGACAGTCCTTTAACATCCAAGGATGAGTAAGTTAGTATCAGCGAGTTAACTCTCTGTGTACAGTAGGCGACACATTTGCAGTACCTGGCGAGTGGACTAGTGCAGCCCCCTCCATTCTCCCCCGCTCCTTGTTTCCTCCGTATGAGTGGTGGTGGGATATAACCTTTGTTTTGCTGGGTCGAGGGCTGTGTGGTCTCCATCTTGAACACCTGCTCAGCTTCCGCGTCACTTCCACAACCTTGAGACCACACAAATGTGGAAAAAATGAGCAACAGAAAAGATACAAGTTTGGAGAACAAGGAGTGGCACGGTAAGCCAAAAATCAACTAACAAGAAAAAAAGTGACTGAGCCAAGAATGCATTATGGTTGGAATAAAAGAGGAAGTCTTAATATCAGAACATAACAGAGAAGAACCTTTAGCGGATGACTGAGCCTTCACACTGCCAAGCCTCTAGAAAGCATTGTGCCAAGTATTTCGCCCTCTCCCATCACACGCACTTTTATCACCACGGTGTGGAACTTGCCACAATCTATCACTGACGTGCAGACACATGACACATTGAGGATCAGCAGCTTTCAGAATGTTGCTGATCCAACAAAACTACGCAAATCAGCATAATGACATGGTTGCATATGTCAACTTATTGTAAATCTTGAGTTTTTGATAAATACATTCCTGTTCTGGCAAGCTGTTTTGCAGATTAACAGCAGCAGCAGGAAAAAAATAAAATAAATACTTTGTGGATACGAAGCGATGTGTTCTACTCCCCAACAGTTTGTATGGGAGCAATAAGGGCAGGGGTAGCTTGCACAAAGAAAACAGAATTCATATATTGCATTATATTCTGTCTTATTTGCATACATTTTATTCCTGCATTTTAACTGTGCTATTTTATTTCTCTCTAGTTTCTTATTTTGAGTCTTACTTGTGTGTCATGTCTTAGATTCTATTCCCCCCCATTGTTTGAGCATTGTTAGAGGGAGCATGAGCTTCAAGATGTTCATTGCCAATGAATGCTGTACTGCTATGCTGTAATTATTGTACATGACAATAAAGAATCGCCCTTCAGGTGGTGTGGCATGTACACATTTTTGACTACAAGGAGATTGTCAACATACCTTCACAGTTTGGGCGGAGAGCTCGGGAGTCCAGAGAGTCTAGGCTGTCCACAGTGTTCACCATCTTATAGCTCGATCTCATGCGCTGACTTTCCTCCCTCTCTGGGTACCAGCACTCTCTGTACCCGCCGTCTTTCACAGGCACATTACTGCCCTCATCTAGAGCCTGGATTTAGAGGGCAGGGTTAATGTAGATAAAAGAAATAAAAGGACTACAACTGTGTTAAAGCTTTGAAGAACAGCTTACCCGGGACAAGGCCAATCCTAACAGCCCTTCAAAGGCCTTGAAGTTAAGCTGAGGACCACTGTAGAATGTGTCTAGGTGAGCCTTGCGACCCAACCAGTAGATTGTGATCAGAACCTGAGAAAGAGTGGACAGAGACACACATGGAGTACCCAAATTCTACCACAAACACAAACCTTCCTCCTCTTTCACTGCTGAAAAGGAAAGTTTATGGTTTCCTATAAATAATTTTTTCCTCACTTGTTGTACTCCATCGAGGTGTGGCTAAGGCACATAATGAAATGCTCAACTCAAAGTCCAAACCACAGAGAGGGTTTTCATTTACTTGTAAATTTACAGTATTGCAGATTAGGATCTAGGATTGGCACCAGGGTGGACAAGGCCAACATAAACAGTCCAAACTAATGTGGTAAAAATATATGACCTAAAAAATAAATAAATAAAAAAAAGAAATCGACAAAAAGTAACAATGACTTACCCAACAAAATAATTATAGGAGAAAACAGGACTGACATGAGTGGCAGCTTGTCCCTACAACACTTTCAACAATGGCCATCAGCATTGTAGACAAGACTGGGATTTTATTTTGACTTTCCAAGAGTCAAAGTAAAATGCTGCAGAGTGTGACACTGTCATTTTGCAGCCCCTCTCCTCTCATAGCAGGTTTGACAGAGGTGCAGATCAATATTACCCTGGCAACGTTATGTTTTCAGTTTATTCAGTGAAGAGGATATAATGTGAAAGACCTTAGAAAATTCTGAGCAGCACTGCATTCAGAAAACACGTTCCCAGAAGACAAAACGATAAGAAAACAGATGTGTATGCAGCAGATTCTTGCATTAACATGACTAGGAGTCTACAGCCATGCTAACACATCTGTGAGGCTGTACTTGGACACAGCAGAGCTTTAAATTAAATGCAAAGGTGAGCATGCATCCACCATCCTTGTTTAGTTTGTTAACATGCTCACATTTTCTAATTAGCACTAAACACAAAAGTACAGCTCAGGATTTGGGGAATGTCATTTGTTTTACAGGTATTTGGTAATTTGGTATTGGACAAATACAATTTTGACATGATGGGGCTATATGAAAAGTCAGGGCATTATAATTCATCCTGAGAGTGACATGAATGAGTATACCAAATTTCATTGTTGAGAAATTTAATTTAAAACCACAAACGCCAACCTCGTGGTGGCACTAGAGGAATAGTCAGGGGATCATTAAAGTCTTAAGGATTCATCTTCTGGAGACTGAATGTCTGCACAAAATTTCATAGCAATCCATCAAATAGTTTTTGAAATAATTTCAGACACAACTAGGGATTTTTTCCCCCCCTCTTTCTTTACCACAGCATCAGCCACAAGAAATACTGGTGAGGTAAGGCATGTGGCCTTCACGAGACAACACTAAAACACTATCCATGGTACCAAATAATTTTGACAGTCAGTCACCCCTGACAGCTATAAGTAAAGACAGTGAGTCTGTGGAACATAGGACTCTTCTTGGAGTTTAGTGTTTTATTATTTCAACAAGCAAAGCGTTTTGGACACAATTTATTTCTCATTTGCCTTGAGGCAAGGGATATTTTTGTGAAGGGCTGCTTTTCTCCCTGACAGAGCAGCAGCCTGTGTTGCAAAGGGAAATCCACAACACTACGTGTCAGAATTTCTCTAGCTGTATCGTAACAAAGTCATCATGGAGCAGTCAGCAGATTGAATAAATCCATGTAGGGCCTTCATAGATGATTGAATATACTAAATATTTAATAGCACAATGCCATTTAGATGAAAAAGATGAGAACTGTGAGTGGTGATAAATGCGTCTGTATGGATCCCCAATTTTGCTAAATCAGTGTCTGTAGTGGGTACCTTACCTGCAATACAAAGCTTTCACTGAATACAGAAATTATCTCTTGAGTTCTAGCCATCAGTGTCATTGTAGAGTAGTAAAATAACCTAATTAAGGTTAATTTCAAAAATTCTGGTGGGTATTTGAGCCTGTTTGAGCCGTTGAAGCCAACATTGAATTTACTTTTCCCTCATTTGTACAACCATAGAGTAGACAAGCGTTAAGGTCTTATATCCTGTCCCTGTCTTAATCACAGGGACAGGATGTGTTCATTATTCTCCAATAGCTTGCCACCTACCTCATGCCAAGGGAATCATTACACTGCATGCAACAGGTCATCATAGGTTAGTGCTATTTAATGGTTATTTTCTACATCATTTTATTTAGTCAATTATTTAGGGTTAAGGTCATCCTGTCAACGATAATTCACATTAGTGTTGTGCAAACACTTTTTGGAATAAATAAAAAAGTAAAGACACCACTATAATGAACAATATACATATGAACGCCAATCATTATCACATAATATTTTGATGCAGCAACAGCAATATTAGTGGGTTAAGCTGCTTTGTCACAGCGAAAATGCCTTTCTGCTCTGTTTGCCTTGGCAATACAATTGGATGTACATGTAGTAATCACAAAGCAACTATGATAAGTTTGACCTAAATAACTACCTTATTATTTAAATTTTAAATAAGATCAGAGGCTTCTACAGAACATGACTTATACTGAGGTTAAGTTTAAAATGAACATACAACAATTGCAATAATTAAACTAAACATGCTTATAAAACCTCTATTTGGTGGCTTTAAAATGTACTGTATGAATAATTATTTGTGTATCTGATTGAAGACCTGCATAAAGACTGGATTTCAATGGACTCAAATTGACCCTAATTGGTTAATTCAAAGCAAAAATGCTACACCCATTTCAAAGAAAGAGTGCTCTGACAAACAGCCTCATTACTGGGTCCAAGTTGTCGGCTATTGTGTGATTCAAATGAGGCTTCCCAGATAACCAAAGAACCTCATAAGCCTCAAACATGTGAAATACCAGCAGTGCACACAAGCGTGTATACATACAGTGCACACATACTGCAGTTGGTAGAGACAAGTTTACAGACAGACTAGAATGGGGTTTTAATGCCAGATTATTCAGCATAACAACATCCTTGACCATCATCACTCTGATTCTCGATGCTGGTGGGATGTTACAGATACCAGTAAATAGGAATTGATAAATAGGATGTGAGGTGAAGTGGAGCAGGACAGAGTTGCCTTGATGGTTTTAAAACTCAAGGCCAAGAGGGAGAGTCAGGAAAATATATGAATGATAGAAAAAACAATTAGGGAGGTTAGGAGGAGAATAAATGAAGTAGTCATCCTGGTTAAACTTACATTTTTTAGTCTTCTGCTGCTTTCATCTTGCCTAAAATAAAAGAAAAGACTAATTTATATTGAAAACTGAGGCTCCTCATGCTGTCATTTACAGTACAGTATGATAGACGCACACAGTTACATCAGAAATACAAGACAGAGAGCGTGACATCTAAAGCCATCATATTTGCAATGCTTTACTAATCAACTACTTATCAGAATTTCTAGAGTGAGGCTATCAACTCATGTAAAGCAGCAGCTTGTCGGGCAAGGTTCATACATTTAGAAATGCAAAGCAACTGTGAGACTCGTGCACAATCTATAGTGCAGGTATTGCAGTAAAAACACCTTACTGTTGAACGCTGCTCAACACAGCCAATACAGAAAACAAATTTCAGATATAATGGATGTATGTTTAAATGTATGTGGAAATGAGTTGAACTTCATAAGTAAAAGGTGTGCACCTGTGTGCTGGCATGAGTACCTTGTAGCTCTGGACAGTTGTACAAATACCTTTAACCTGACATGACACTGCTTCTTAAAGTACCTGAGTGTAGCGCGAGTGGACAGGTCCTGCAGGTCTCCTGGATGAAACAGTTGTGACACATTCAGCCCTAGTTTCCCACAGGCTTTCAGGAATACGTTCACATTATCCTGGAGATGAAAATGCCAAAGACAGAAAAATGAAATAAGAGCATCTAGAAAAACTGCCAGACAAACTTTTTGGGATAGACTAATGTCAGGTGAGCTTGCCACCACCAAACTCACACCACCGAGCACCAACAATGAAAGAGTTTAAAGTGTTATTTTGATTATTATTTTTCATTAAATCTTCATTTATATTAACATTTGTTCAAATAACTGCTTAACATTATGCTTGATGTACTGCATTCAATGCAAGCAAAAAAAAAAAAAAAAAAAGGGAGGTGAGAAATTGGGAGGTTGATTAAACTTGGCTGTCTGGAAACATTAAACATAATGCTCAGTTTAATAACACCAGTCGACTCTCTCTAGCTCTGTTAGCAGCGAGCTAAGTTGCTCGATTTGAGACGTTCTCATCCACTGTATCTGGTCCTAAGTGACATCACTCCCTGGGTACAATTAGTCAAAATGTTAGCGAAGCAAATCAAGTCAATTATTTCAGCAGTGACAATTGAAAACTGAGAACAGGATCATCTGGCTTAACAATGTCAGTTTCTACTTAATTATTGTTTGTCATTCTCGTCATAAGTGTACAGCCACCATGATTATTTTTGAATATCATTAAAGGCAGGGTAGGAAACTTATCTCGGAAGCATTTTGTGTTATATTTGTTGAAATTGCATCGGGTAGAGGAGCGCAGTGCACCGTTGTATATGTACATCATTATGATATGCTCCCTGGTGGGGAGTGGCTTTGGAGGGAGGCCTGAAGGGAGGGGTGGGATTTTTTCAGTTGAATACTTTTATCAACCAGCTTCTTGTACTGGTTTCTCCAAAAATGACTTACCCCCACTTTAAGGAGTAATTTTAGGTACCCCATAAATATATGCTCTCTCAGAAAGGTTAGTCAGATAATGCTTTGGGAGCCTCTAGTGGCAAATGGACTGTATGGTGTGAGTCTGAACTGATGCACAGAAACTATGCACAGTTTTTAATTAAAACAATATCCATAGTGATCAATAATTTTTGTCCCGTATGTATTTTTTTTTTTTAAATAAAAAAGCTAAATGTTCAGTTCTTCAAACAGGATATTTATTCTGGAATTATTTAACTGGCTGCTTTGAGGGTAGAAAATCTATATAGACACCTAAGTTATGCTTTGGAAAATATCAGCAGTAATGTAAAGTATATCTAATTTGTAGCTGATGGGTTAAATATGCAAAACCACCAGTATGTCCCTTTAGGTTGTCAAAGGGACTGCTTATTCTTTGCTCCATCTGCATCTCACATGCCTCTGCATCCACTGTTCTGTCTGTTCATTGGCCCCTGTTTGGAGGTTGCAATTGATCTTTCCCTGCCCTTGCTTTCGGCAGTTTTGGCAATTATACTTGTATGTATGAAGCCATCAAAACACAGCCTGAAGCCAAAATAGAAATCTGCATTTGCATTTATGGCCAATAAAAAACAAATAACTTTACATATTGAGCAGTTGGGTTGTTGGACTGAAATACAGTTTCAACATCATTCAAATTGTGGCAACACCGTCTCTCAGTGCCTTTGACAGGAAACCACAAGATGTGTCAGAACTTCCTGGCTAAGCAGGTGTCTCCTTCCCAATAACACACATTTTAAAAGGCTTTATTTGAATCAGCCATTACAATTGTCTACATAAATCAAATATTCACAGAGGTCTTCTGCATTGTTTGATATGCACCACACAGCCAGGCTACCTTTTAAAAACACCCAGACAGTAAGATCTGTAAAAATGTTAACACTCACCAGGCCAGCGATGGGAGTAGAAAGCCTGTTTACTCTCTTAATGATGCCAGGTTTCAACTGGTTGATCAAGCTATAAGTGAAAACAAAAAAAAAAAAAAATTGGCAAACAATTGCCAGATATTCCAGCTTTATGGTGCACATTTGAGAATTTGAGAGACATTTGAGAACCACTATATACTTTGTATCATCAGGGTCCCATTCCACAAAATAAGATAAATAGTGTATGGTTGAATAATCCTGACATTAACATCTAATGAAGAAGTTACATAAAAAAAAGTTTATAAACCAGTTTGTGTCTTAGACAAAGAACCAAGAGCTTTAAAGTAAACCTGCTAGTCTAGATTTGTTGCATAAATGCCTTTAATTTGTTGGCCTCATTATTCTTTTGTAGCTGCAAGCTGACGTTATAAAAGTCAGCTGTTACTTAGAGTGTGCTTTGGAAGAAAATAGCTACTAAATTAGACCGACCACACTATAGCCACAGGTTGGATAGTAATTTAGCTTGGATCTAATTTTCTGAAATTAAAGGGTGACGTCGTAAAAGTCACAAAACATATGCAAGTTTGGTATCATTACTCACTCGCAAAGCAGGACTCCATTTTCCAAGGCTGCACGGAAGTCGTTGCAGCCAAAAGATTTTCCAGTCACTTCCTAAAAAAGGAAACATTAGGGTTTAGACCTTATCCATTCACCATTGCTTTTAATTTTTTGCCACAGTTACATTTAATATTTCGTTATATTATAAATATTGGCCGATCATCACTATCTGATATTTTTCAAACTCTTAGATTGATATCACCCTCTAAAATCTAGTATTGGTCCTGCTATATTAAAGACGGTCCTAATGTGTCCCTAAGCTTCAGAGTTGACACCAGTAATAATAAACATAGACCCAAAAAAAAAAAAAAAAAAAAATCAGGCCCTCCTAGTACTCCAAATGGCATTTGCAAAAATCCACCGCACCTGAACAAAAACAACCAATCAGAGCAGGAGGGGTCTCTATCGCAGTGTCAACCTCTCCTCGTGCACACGCTGCTCAGCCCCCCTCCCCCGTGCATACTAAGCGAGCTCAATATCTTCAGCGCAGAGCTTCAAGAGCTTTTCGAAAATACTTCTGCCAATGTGTATGAGTATAGTTCATGACGTTCATGACCTGGAAGTCGTACTCTATCAAATTCTCAAGCATAGGCCACTCTCTTCTCAATTTTCCCTGCTGCACCTTAAATGTACTCGTGGTAAAATACACATTAAGCTGTTCAGAGGTAGTTAGTGGAAAAAAACAACTATGGAAAAAATTTGGAAAACTGGGTCCTTGTTGCAATTAATTAAGTAGGGCACCATTAAGATTAAGCCTAAACAGCTGAAAGGTCCTCCAACTACTGCACAAAGGCAAAATATCTACAAAGCAAAAAAAAAAAAATGTATGTGGACAAGCATTCCCACAAAAAATTCAAAATGCGTTTGTCAAATCAAAGAGTACAACATAGCCTAAATCATTTTACATGGCAGAAGCAAGAACAAGGCAAAGGGGCTTTGTAATGAGGACATAAAAATGGGGCTATTAAGGTTCGGCTCCATAACTAACAGAGGGCCCCTAAAGGCTATTCTTCTCACTAATTAGTCCCCCAAGGAATCCACAATAACAATTCGTTTTTGGTAGAACTGGGCACCGGGCATGGAGCGAATGCTTCTCGGTGGAATCAGACAAACAATGCAGTGCCAGGTTAACAATAAAAGACAATCATGTGGTCAAAATGCAGTCTGTTCTACAGCTCCAAAACTTTAATTGGTCATTTCAATAAACAATTGCCCCTATGAAACCACAGGTTCAATGGATTTCAACCATATGTTTTTAATAAGACTGACAGATTTCTCTACAGCAGCTTCATTTGTTAAAATAAAGGGGAGTTTTCCAAATCCAAAAGGATAAAACAAGTCAGTGTGATCCAGTTCTTGCATGTGGCATATATGGAATCATGTCAAATTTGAGCTGCAAAGATTAGTCGATCATTTTTAAATAAAAAGGAAAAATTCCAAACATTTGCTGGTTCTGGTATCTGAAATGCGAGGATATGAAACTTTTCTGTGTCACACATGAAAGTTAAGTGACTATCTTTGGATTTTGCACTGTTGATGGGATTAAAACAAGACATTTGAAGAGGTAATCTTGGGCTCTAAGAAATTATAACCGGCATTTTTCACTCTTTTATGATATTTTATAGACAAAATTATTAATTGAGAAAATAATTGGCACTACATTTAGGAGATTATTTCTACCTGTTAAGGAGACGACGGGCACTGCTCTAAGACAGAAAAACACCTGCTTAAAAACAGGACTGTGCTGCTCCTGTTCCGCCAGAAACTAAATGGCCTGTTTACATAATGGAGAAGAGGCCAATCCATTCTTATTTCTTCTCAAGTCCAGTAGGCATTAAGCAAACATTTACTTGTAATTGCTGCTGGTGCTGTGCCTATGATAAACTGCAACAGTTTCTGTACACTTGAATATATGGAAACCTATTGTCATGCAACACCGAATATTTGTGCTAACACATTCCCAACGTTGTTTGGCACAAGAAAGAGTTTATGACACCATTTACCATCTCCCTAAAAGCAGCATGCCCTGCTTCCCGCACACACACACACACACACACACACACACACACACACACACACACCTCCTGCGCTGTTCATCCATCCTTTCATCTGTCAGTGCAGGAAAATAGACGGGTAAAATTGGCATGGGCTCACTGCCAAGAGAGCTCTGCACAGAATTCCCATAATGATCCACTCAGACAGAATTGACATTAAAAAAGGTCCCATTTAGAGCTGGTCAACATTCAGTGCCCACAGTCTACAAGCTGTATTCATTGGTTATGATTTAAGGATTACGACTTCTGCCTGGACAGGAGCAGCTTATACCAACACAGAAAAATGCACTGCTACAAAACCACATCCTCCACATCGCACACATGGCAGAACCTGCCTACATCTTGTGTATCACGTTAACCACAGTCAGTGTGCAGAGAGTTCGTGCTGACTAATCAAAGCAGGACTAATGTAACCCATCCAGTACATCACATCTCAGTGGACAGACCGAAAAGAGCAGACCTCACAGGGTAGGTGTGCTAGTGTGTAGGCATGCTGCTGCATATTTTCTTTTAAACATTACCTAATTATCTGCCTTCCTTCTGTGTTCATTTCCCTCTGAAGTAGCTCGAGTCCTGCAGTCAAATCATTTTTTATCTGGACAACCATAGAAGATCCTCACACAGGGTTTTTCTGTGTCAGCGGGCAAACTCTTATCAAGGCGAATTTTGCATGTGAACTCAAAGATAAGTCTGTAAAGGTGCCTCAGTTCAGGTTTGGGCCTGTGATGAGTGCTACGAGCATCAACTGTTAATGCACGAGAGTCCCTATGATGCAAACCATGGAGAAAAAGATCTTTAATGGCTGAAACGACTGCCACTCACTTGTATAAACACATGTCTGGTCTCCACATGGGGGTTACATGACTGACCGGCCAAATTATAGTAGTGTGCAGAGGAGAAAAGTGAAGAGGAGCACTAAGGGCTGCAGCTCTCTGCAGCAAATGAAGGTGGGGGGGGGGAGAAGAAAAAAAAGAAATGAAAGTGAACCATGTACCTCAATCCATCGTTGAGCCTCGTTGAATGCGTCTGCACAGCCGACACTGGTCTGCTGGCGCCACTCCATCTGTTCAGCTTGTGAACGAGCGAAGAGGAGGAACTGGAGAGGGAAGGACGGGAGGCAAGAGACATATTCAGTTAAACTAAGTCATCACGGAGCAGGGAAGCCGCCACGCCACGCCATGAACCGGCACTGGGCTTATCAATTAAGCCGGTGCGTTCAGTTGATGTCAACAAACATGAGGGAAAACGCGTGCAATTTGATTTAAAAAAAAAAAACCCCAAAAAGACGCCTGCGGTCACCTTGTGCAGCTGCTCACCGCTAATTGACGTCCAGTCTGCCGCCGGACGCTCCGCACGCCTGCCGCTGGCTTTCCATCGCTGACAAAGTTCCGCTTATTGGTTTAAAGGGGAGAGGAAGGTCTCCGCCCACCTCAAAACTACGAGCAAAGTTTTTTTTTTTTTTTTTTTTTTTTTTTTTTTCCCTGTGGCATGAAAAAAAAAAACCCGAGAGGAGACGCGCAGAGAGTCATCGCCCCTCTGGTGGCCTGCTGCCGTACGACACTGTGCCCGGTGGTCACCCAAACTAAAGTCTCTCTACACTTTTTATTTATTTACTTAGTTAACTATGCAATTAACGTTTCTGTAGAAGTTGTTTTTGGGTGATGTTTCAAAGACTCCCAAACTCCCAGGAATACAATTCTGATGGAGAAACGCTGAATCCTGAATCCTGATTAATTGCTTAATTAGTGACGTAAATACTCAATGGGTCTTCAAGTCAAGGAAAAGTTAAAATTGTCTAAAATAGTGAAATGTCCAATAAAATAGGACACCTTGTTTAGGGAGTTTATGCCCAAGTTGCTACAGAGGGCATGACTTTGGGTCCTCAGCAGTAGCTACAGTTCGTCTACACATGACCACTTACAGCAGCCTGTTTGTTTTTTTGTGATTTCTGCATCTTAGAATACAAATGAGGAATGGGCTGCATCCCAGTGTTGTTTGATGTATCCACTCTGCTCTCAGAGCTACCAGTATGGCAGGTGAAATGTAAAAGGCCTCCTGTAAACCATTAACCTCAGAAGATGACGAGCGTTTAAATGGCACTGTTGAATAGACGTCTGTATGGGCTACAGATATGTAAAACATATTAATTTCTTTTATTCTCACATTCTGTGTCCCTCCCTGTAAAGATAGCAGCAGCCTGATACCGTATTCAAAATATGACAGTGTGTTTCCCTCATCATACTGAAGTGATGAAAGATGCCCTGTGACAATTTCACTCTCACACATGAACCGCATGTCTCTATGAATAGAAAATTGTTTTTCTTTTGTATATTTTCTTACTCGTTTGAAAGAAAAGCATAATAAGAATCTGGTGGGTAGGCCTCATCTTATATTACAGCACATGCTTACGCCAATCCAATTTCCTGCCAAATGCCCAAGGAGGTGCACTATATGGGGAACAAGGGCGGTGATGGAATCACTGAATTTCAAAGTAAAATGAGGTGCCGAGGTGTAGGACACTGTAGCAAATTTAATGAGATGCCTATTAAGAGCACAAAGAACATTATGTGAATCAATAATCTTCACAGACTTTGAACTCATTATCTTAACCAGGGAAATTAAAAGATAATTTCCTGCACCAGCTGGTAGTATTATTACTCCAACAGTACAATAGGAATTATCTTTTTTGCTTCAACCCTAAATCCTCTGGCTCACTTTTCTAAGTATTAAATAAGAGGGAGAGTGTCGTCAAGGTTGACATCTTTTTGAAGCAGTTCACCACACTGTGTACAAGACATCTTTAAAAATACATCCAAGGACACTCTTTAACCTTTTCCCATCCTGTTCTGAAAACAACAGGTGTTTCTGCACACCTGACACACTTTACTGTGGTATTAAAGTGCAAACACTTCCCCCTCATGTGGTGCTTGATATTTGCTTGAATTGTCTGCGGTTGTTAGATCCCGGTCATGTTCATGTCAGTGTCCTTAGTTGAGGTCTTCACCGCAGTCTTCTGTGTCAGTAACATGCTCTTTCCAAAGTGAAGGAAATAGTACTCCCCCTGCACGTGATGCTAATTGATCTTGCGAGTGAAGAGTGGTGCACTTGAGAAAACAGATTGATGCTCATCATCTTTATTACAGGGACGAGGGTTTGTTGCACATACTCATCTACAACTGATTGGATGAGGAGTATGATTCTTCAGTATGTGCCCAAGTATAAACAGCTCATAAACTACAATGATGCAAACAGAATCACCGGTCCTGTGACAATTTCAATAAAATTCTGTACATAGTATATATTATATATTATATAATAATCTGACATGTGTTTATTATGTTTGTTCAAAAGATAGGTAGATAGATAATAACATATGATATAAATAAAATAAAAACTGAGAATAAAGCTGTCCTTTGATATTGATTCATATCAATTAATATTAAACTTTTAACTTTTATGTAATAATCTAAAGATAATATAACATAGTAGAAACATATGTAGTCCACATAAACAGCAGGTTTTCAATTGTTGTATGGAATAAAAATAACGTGTTAATCTTTCTCTCTTTTTTTGGTATTACACTTACTATGCACAATTCCTCTACCAATTGCACGCTATGTCTGTCATTCTTGTGCTCGCAGCCGTCAAAGCATTTGCATTATTTTATCTTGGAGATGGAAACACTCTAACAATGAGCATGAACAGCAAAAATGAGAAAAAATAGGAATGTAACAGAAAACACAGCAGTACAAAGATGAAATGCATTTCATTTTATATGTGGCAAGTTTTCCTATGAATACATCACCTTATCAGAGCTGAGGAAATTATCTGTTGCATTTATTTATGACTGCCAGTAGGTGCTGCTGTAACTCTGCATGTGCATGCGTCACTTGGGGGGGTGGGGGGGTTGATGGCTTGGTATTGGGCCAGGAGACTGTGGATGGTAGACTGAGTGAAATGGACAGTGACGACAATCTGATTTGCCTTCACATGAAGCAGTTGTTTCCCATATTTCCCATTTGTCTGTTCCCCTGGGTCTACAGTAGTCCAGTGTGAGAAGAGTGATGTGATGCTGCTCAGAATACTCAGTTTTCAATTACATCCACTATCATTACTGTTATCCACAGCAGCAACATCAGCAGCTAATCTCCTTTCCATTATTTTCCAGATAGAATTCAAATTGAAAACCAAAGGCTTTGGACTCAAACTCTTAACACTATACAAGATAAATTTTGAATATTTTCCACTCGTGATGTCTATTTACATATCTTAACTATACTGACAGCAAAAGCCTTTCTGTGACCACTTGGGCCTAAATGTGACTGTGTTGTTAACGTAAAGCTACAAAAGTGCTCTTGCAGTGTCAGATTCACTTTAGCTGTTAATGTTCAGTATGGTTACTGCACAGTGTGTTCATACAGTCTACGTCTTCAAAAAAGGTCGATACTATGATATTTAAACTTAATTATTAAATCAAGCATTTTATGCAAGTTATCTCTTATTGGGTTACTTAAAAAAAAAATGTTTTTAATGAAAATATTTAAATACAGACACATTTTCAACATGTATAAATTCTGCTGTTAAAAAGGGATCATTATTGTTCATTTTTATGTTCCTGAATTCTGGAAAGTACACTACAAAACATAATATTGACAAAATAAAGAGAGTAAAGCCAAGAGATAAAAGCTTTAATAGTCTTTCTCTCGTGTATTTTAAATGTATTTCACAGTCATATTCAACAACAATTAAACCATACAATATATTGCACCATTAGCTTTAATCTAACTCCAACCCCCCTTCACTGTGGCATCAACCTGATATGTCTGTCTGCATAGCCAAAGTACTTTCTGTACTGTATTATATTAGCTATTTTACACAAAGAGTGAGAGCTACTGTAGTAATGTTATACTTAGTGCAGACTGCATTAGTGAATCATTAGGGTCATGGTACTCAAATCTGAGATCATTAGCTGGAGGATTTGCCTCTGTGAACTGCATAAAAAGGCGGACGGAGAGGAAAAAGTCTCCCCTTACACTATAGAAGTAGCTATATTGTATATATGTATATTTTATCCAGATATTCATGCATATAAAACAAAGATTACCAAAATAATTTAGCAATCAATTTTGTGTAGGCTACACAAAATAACTATTTGTGTAGGCTACACAAATTTATTTTTGTGTGATTTCTTTCTAGTTGGATACATGAAGAAATGTACAGTATGTGCACACTAAAATTACTTTTCTGTACTATAGCATAACTATTATTATGCCATAGTCTAAGACAATCATTTTTCTGATTGGAGGATGGAGCTCCAAACAGCTGGAATATTTCGTTTTAGCATTAGGGAGCGTGAGTATGACCATAATAATTAGTGAATATTTATGTGTATGGGATGACTAGAAACAATGAAAATTGAATTCATACACTGTAGTAACATTTAGGGCGTATTTGCTGTTGAAAACTGCTATGCTGCTGATATTCTTTCACAGATACAGATGGATCATCAAACCTTTCGTCTGTTTTTTAACCGTCCCTTTAATAACGGCCTTAAGGCTCAGGTTTATCGTTTAGCTTCTTCACCTCCGCTGCCCTCTCCTCCCCAGTGGCTGGTGTGTGTTGTCCCTGCCAAGGTCTGAAACATTATCACAACAGGATGTGGGCTGGGATAACACTGAGAGTGCTTCCTCTGCAGTGTCAGTCACCTGGGAGATTCTTTAATTATCATTGCATTTTAATGTAACTTCTGAGTCTGAGCTGTGCTGCAACTCAAAGGAACCAACGAGAGGGGGTAACATGGGCATTAGACTGGTGGGAAAACGGTGAATTGATCTTGTTTTGTCTTTTTTATTGCGTTTAAAGTAGTTTTGTAGAGTGTCTATTGTACAGAGTAGTACTCTCAGCCAATGCATGACAATTATGAACTGCACATTGCTGTCCACGTGCCAGTTAGAGATACGGATGACATCAACATTATTACAGAGTAGTTTGGATATATCACTAATCAGGCCGGTTTCGTGCAAATAATACAGATAAAAAATATAAGCTGACCGCAGTTGGCATCAACTGAATTGACAGATTCCAAGTTGTCAACTGGCTGTGTGGGAGTGTACACTATTAACCCACTATTAATTGTTCTGTCTGAAGCTGAACTGAACATATATCTCCATTAGTGGATGGCCACATCATTTGATTATAGTTTTATAGCAAAATTAAACTTTATATTGCTTTTAAGATGTCTGCCCAGAGTGAGAAAAATGTACTCTTATCTCTAAAAATCCAAAATAACCTATGATGCCTGACAAATTTGAATTAGGTATTCATTTGTTTGCCCTTGACCACTGGAACCATACCAGTTTGTTTTGGGAGGTTTTTTTCTTTTTATAAATGTAGGTCTACATAATTATTGTCAGTCGATAATAGGTGCTGCATTGTTCTGTTTATTTTGTGTTCTTAATTGTTTGTATTTATGTGTGCTTTATTTAGTCAATTGAAGTTTTTTATATTTGTTTTTTATTATTATTTTGTGTGGCGCTCCACTGCCTGTCTATGGCTTCTTGGCCATTTTTTTTATGATGAGTACAGATCTATGTGCCAACTAAACTGAACTAAACATATATGTACATATGCTCTACATTCACTGTATGAAACATAGGCCTGTACAGAAATCAGTGACCAAACAAAGCGCTCAACATGATCCAGCCCCATGTCCTTGCCCACATGTGGCAGACATCAAAAATGTATTATGAATGTGCAAACGGAAATATAATAAAACAATAATTAACGTTTGGAAATGTGAATATGATGTAGGATCATATATAGTCGCAGTGTAGCTGGCGGCCCCGTCGTTGGACTCACTGAGCAGCAATGAGGAAACCGGCGCCATCTTGGATTAGTCGACGCGTGAATCCTCTGCCTGTGGTCGGCTGTCTCTTTATTAAGTTTGAAACGGGTAGTTTGACACTAGAAAGGCGCCAGCTGGAGAGATTTTGCCCTCAACTTCTGGGGAAAAAAGCAAAAAAATAAAATAAATGAACTATGGCGGCTCAACGACAGCGTCACCTGCTGCTGGCTGAACGCAGGAAAACGACGGTACCATGCTGCTAACACAGAAAGAGTTTATCTCGGTCAGGAACAAACACATGCTGCCTGCTGAAAGGAGGATTAGCTTCACTCTGGCTCAACACTCAAGGTGCGGGACTGTTCCTGAGGGATGGATCAATACTTCTATCACAAGGATGGCTAACTTACTGTCAGATGACTGCAGCAACTGTCCACAGCCACGTTTGGAGACATTGGAGGAGTTGTGGGATAATCCTGGACCCCCCCCTCCCCCCCGACCTGGGACCTAACTTGTGAACATGCTTGTGTGGGTTTAGCTCGGGTTGATTGATGACCATTATTTCAGTTGTGATTATTGATTTCTGCTCATGGCCACAAAAAATAGTTCCAGTTGTGGTCATTTTGTTGGGGTGTAAGTGATGGCTCCTTGGTTGTTGACTGTTTATCCCTCTTACAGTTTGTTTGTGTTTACATTAGGTATTTCTTTGTGAGGGTTGATCCTACTTGATGGTGTGTTGGTGGTGTTTTTGGAGCCGTGTGTACCAGCCTGCATGCTGTGTTTCACTGAATCAGGCTCCATGTCTGCAACTGTAGTATTTGGACAATTAGCTATCTTTACAACATATCTGCTGCTTTTTCTTTAGGCTGGTATAAAGACAGGGACTTATTAAATATAAAACAGCTGATGCATTAAAAATAAGCTTTCTTGTTCTTTTCCAAGCCAGTGAAATCATACCCACACCCCATTTAAAATCCTCGTTAAACCACCATCTGAATAGACAGAAGCAAACTCTCAGGTCTACACTGCTGCAATCCTTTGAATATCCCCTTAACAGCGCCTCCGTAGACTTTACTGTGATGACTCCCTGCTGTGTGTCAAGTCAAGTGTTGGTTGCACAGAACAAGTACACCAGTTTTTGTTTCAACAAATCAAACAGCTCAAGTTTTTTATTCTGCGTCTGGATATTTTTTCCTTGTCTGTCAGAGAAAATAGGTACATTCCAGTCCATTATGTTAAAATAAGGGGAAAATCAAGATTGACTATATTAAATTGAAACCCCTCCATTAAATTGAAATGTCATGTCTTATTTGTGTGTACATAATATAGCACATTAAAACTAAAATACAATAATCAATATATTTTTTAATTTCCATGTTTGCAAATGCATCATTAGTCAAAATGAAAATGCTTTTGACACATCATTTAAAATTTGCTTTTTATTAGCATTCTCAAATTGGCAGACATGGAAATTATGTAATCATCTCAAAGGTTATGTAATGCATCTTGTATGTTGGTGTGGTTGCAGTGTTGTAGAATTTTTGCTGTCAGCAACTGAAGGCAATGAAAGGATCAAAATGCTCTTTGCCAGTACATAACCTCAAGTCCTGTGTATTGCCTCCATGCGGCGATACATGATAACTGGGTGATATTAGGTACCAGGCGTTAACTGCAAGGGCCAAACAGATCAAGGAGAGGGAATAAGGCGGTGATCATACTTGACACCTAAATACCACCAATACTTACAACTCTGACTGTGATGTTTCTGTACACCACACAGTTATCAACAGAAGGTACATTCAGGCAATCAAAAAGCTGCGAATAACATGCAAATAATTCTTATGAATAGTTCACCCAAAACCCCAAGCTCCACTACTGTTCCTCCGAGGTGTGTGTACGATCAAATACTCGTTAAGGCTGTTCAAATTCTGGAGTTAAAAGGAGCACTTTTAAATTTTTTTCCTAAGTGGATTATTGGACATTTTTTCGATCGAAATCGGAGAAAATTATATCCTCTGGAAGTGTAAGTTAAAATATAATTATTTTCTACAAACATCAAAGCCATCAATGAACTTTGAAAGAAAGAAGCTATAGAAGAATATTGAGAAACTGGGGCTTTAATTATTTAATTTTATTATCAATGTTAACACTGTCTTAGATGCGCTCTAAAAGTTAATGGGGATAGCATGACTTCCACCTACAAAGGCAAAGAGTGACGACATCACTGAGGGTAGAGATTAATGCAGGGATTTGCTTGTGAGAGAACATGCGTGGAATGGTAAAGAAAGGTGCTGCTCCTGCTCTGGGACAGTGAGGATTTGATGCAAATTCGATATGATAATGACTGACCTGAAAAGAAGAGCCGAGGAAGCATTACGATGCGTCAGCACCTTTGTCTCTGCCCTACAGATAGAGGGGGGAGGCAGAGGTTAGTTATGGTAAATCTTTAGTTTTTTTGTTCCGCTACATGGTTTGATTTTTGAGATAGTTCAAAAACATTTAAAAATGACAGTCGCATCTCAGATGAAGTCAAACAATATAGAAAATACAATTTGTTATCTTCAGTTCATAAATAGTCATCTGCATTGTTGCACTGTACATTATACTGTAGGCCTATATTACAGTGTCACATTCAGTTGACAGTGATGCTTGTACGACTAAAATACCTTTGGTGTGACATGGGACAAAACACAACAGAATATTCTATACTAAACCAACAATAACAGGAGTCATTATTTTTGTAATGACTAAATCTCTTTGTGTTTTATAGTCTGCAGAATGAATGTTATGCTATGTTGCAGGTTTTGTTGGCAAAAAAGTTGAACCTGTGCAAATGCACATTCCTTGCATCGTACTTTGTAACATGAATGCAGTATTTCTACTGTCTACTTGCTGAACGATCAAATGATTGCTGCCGGGATAACTTTCCAGACTTGTAAAATTCTGTCTCTTAGTAGTAAACTGTTTAACTGTAATCTATTACTCAAACTGGCCTTTCTGCATTGCATTTCATCTTCTAAACAGGACCTGAAACAACACATCGCCAACAAAACAAACTCTTGCTATTTTTAAAGGATGACTGTTTTAGGTCTGACTATAACAGATCCATAGCCCATAGGCCACCTAGAGCAGACTACACACAAAGAATAACAACAAACAACAAATACACATTAGTGTCCCTCTGTATACTTTGTTTCTACAAAATAACGAGTCATAATTGTGCCTTTGTCAGATTAGTAAACACCACGCATATGCACCAATTTATTTCTGTTGTATTTATTTTCTGTATCGGTCAATCTCGTGATGAAGTGCTCTCTCTACGCAAAGCCTTATCACGGGAATGGATTTTACATGCTTGCATGGTTATTTAGATATGGTGGATTTTGGGCACAGTTGCTCATTATTCTGTTAACTACCCCCAAAATTACACATACTGCTGTCTGTGAGATAGATAAGAACTGTTCCTTCTTTCCTCTGTGCCACTGTGACCTACAGATCTACACGTCACAATTTAAGTTATCTTAAAAGAGGATTTATGAATAAGCTGCATTCTGTCTAAATACATTTGATATCATGATTGTGAGGGAAGATCATTTTATCTTCTGGTCCTATACAGAATGTCAAGGTACAAGTAGTACTGGTAGAATGATTTGTTGTTGGTCTAGGGAATTTAATTACCACTAAGCCCCATGGCTGTACCAGCTACTAACAGCACCATACATACTAAATGGCTTTGGCAGGCCAACAAAAATGACAAATGACTACCTGTGACTGTGACATGGAAATAGTGATTTAGATAATTTGCCGTTTGCAAAGGAAGCAAGAAAAGTTATATGACTAAATTAAGATGCATCAGCTGTTGTTAGAAAAAGGCTTCCTCTGAAATCAGCACAGAACTTTCTTCAGGGCTCGACATTAACACTTGGCTGCTTGCTCGAGGCAAATAAACTTGTTTGGGCAAGTTGAATGCCTCATGCTGGTGTCTGATCGAGCAAGTGAAAAATAAATGTGATCTGTAATGTAACGTTGTCTGAAAACAAACTGTGTACTTTAAAGCTGAAGCAGAGCTACGCCCCACCATGTAATTGTTACCTATTAATTATATGTTTTTTACATTAATAAATTATAAAAATAGTCAAAATCCCTGTTGGTTTTCTTTATTTTTTAATAGGCCAGCCTACATTTTCCATTATGGAAAAGTTAGTTTGGCTATTTGGCAAGTAAAACAACAAAATAATCCTTATTTAAAACTTTAAGTGTCTTACAGGGCTTGTTAGGCATCAGTGCAGAGGAGGGTTTGTTTTTATCTCCACCTATTATGAGTGGGCGGCTGCCCTGTGCTCACTGAGAATACCATGATCCAGGGAAAAAATAAAAACAACCAATCCGAGAGTTTATACAAGAACTACTACTAACCTCTGTAAACTATGCATAAACGCTCTTGGGGGCGGTATGTGTAACCAAGCGCTGTTTCATATTTTGAGAGGTGGGTAAACAGTGTTTACGTGCATTTACCTTCAACTAAAGCCATAGCTGTAGTGGCTTTAATCTGAGTTATCTTCTGCTGTCACTTCTCTCTCTCTCTGTGCCTTTCTGCCTCACTATATTATAAGGAAATATGCATCAGTGTGGAATCATTATAAATTGGAAAATTTCTTCCACTGCCTACACGAAGAACTCAAGCCCATATTTCATTAAAGCCAATGATGCCTATGAGCTTGCACAGCAAATCCAAAAATGAGGCAGAAATAAATCCATGCAGGTCACCAAGTAACAGAAATTGTACAGTGCAAACACAATATTGAATGTGTACTTAAAAGTAAAAATAGTACATCCATAACTTGCCAAATCCATTATGCAAAAGGGACAAGACTGCTGCTTCACAAGCAATAATACATCCTCAAGTTAGGAATCAGTTGTTTTGTTTTTTTGCATATGTCCAGATATGTGATATTTGTGATATTGCAGTTTTGTGAGGCTGTTCCTGGACACAGTGGTGCTTTGACCTAAATGCTAACATGCTCGCAATGACAATGCTCACATGCTGATGCACAGCAGGTATAATGTTCACCATCTTAGTTTAGTGTTTTAGCACGCTGACATTTGCTTATTAGCACTGTACACAAAGTACAGCTGAGGCTGAATGTCATTAGTTTTGCAGGTATTGGATAAATTGAAATTCTGACCTGATGATGGTGCAAGGTGAAAATTTAAGGGTTCACCTAAGTTGTTACAATTCATTCCAAAGGGAACATGAATGTGTAGGCCAAATTTCATGGCAGCCCACTTAATAGCTGTCAAGACATTTAACTCCAAACCACAAATGTGAACGTCACTGGGACCATTATTGCATCTGTCTCCCTCATTTCCTGTCATGTCTCTACTATCACTATCTGATAAAGTGCTTCTGATGGTCAGGCAAGTTACTGCCTTGCATGGCAGCTTGCTGACATTAGTGTATGAGTGTATGAGTGTGTGTGTGTGTGTGTGTGTGTGTGCGCGAATGGGTAAGTGACAGGCAAAATGTTGGGAGCTTTGGATAAAAGCGCTATATAAAAGCTGTCCATTTACCGTTTGCCTAATACATTCCCTGGGCCATTGTCTTGGCGGATAAGGGGAACCTGTCACAGAGTGGCTTTTCAAACATCTGAGGTCATGGATGTGGCTAACTACCATATAATAACCATCTCTGTTTCAACACATAAACACATAAACACTCAAAAGCGCCCTGTATGCTAGATGGCTGATGGAGCAGAGATTATCGTGTTCACATCATGCCACCCTAATCGTGCTCACACAACAACCTTCTGCTTCCGTAAACATAAGCACAATATACTGTAAAAGTTATGTAGAAGTTGCATTTTTTTGTTGTGCCTGTTTTGTATTGTGGAGGAGGTAGAAGGAGCCTGTAATCCGTACCAAGGTAAAATAACATCATTTTATCAAACCCTTATTAAATATTTTACAAAACACTATATTTTACAAAACACATTATTCAAAACCTTATATGTCTGAAATCAATGAGCTACAAAACACTTATAATTTAGTTTAGACACATGCCAGTAATATCTGTTTACCTGATAGTGTCTATTGATTGTCTGGGAAAGACAGAAAACAACAGTAGAATAAATCAAAGCCTTTCAAATAGGCTCTCTTATGGCTTTGGGATATAAAACACCATGATCCGACTTCATTACAGTAAGGGAAGTTGAAACTAAAGCAGTATAGTTGGTATTGGCTTTGGCTGTAGCTATATTTGAAAATTTCTTTTCCATAGAATTTGTCTTAGTCTAGACTGTATTGACACATCTGGGGACACAGTAAAAGTGAAAAAATAAAAACACCTGTGGCCATGCAGTTGGCATTATGGATGTCATTGTTAGTATAGTGTGTGTGTGTGTGTGTGTGTGTGTGTGTGTGTGTGTGTGTGTGTGTGTGTGTGTGTGTGTGTCTATGTATATAGCTCTCAAAATGTGGATGTTTTGTGCGATGACATAAAAAGTATTCCAGCTAAATGTATCTTTTCAAAGTTTATGAATAAATGCAGTACTTTAACTGTTAAACTGTCATTGTGACGTTATGAGAAAAAGCATCACTACTTAAGCTTTAGACCGCTTTAAGCACTGTACAATAACCTCTGAATGATAACAAGTCAATCAGGAATTCAGCCTGCAGCACCATCCCATCACTTACTGTACTTCAAAGTCTTCAAAACTTTAAAAACAGCTTACTGCGGTTTGGAAGTAAGGGTTAGCTCTTGCTGGTCCTACATTCACATACATTAGGTTTTTTATCTTGTTCAGCTGCTTCATGTTTTCCTTTCTCCTGTTCTTATTTTACATAAGTGTGTTAAATTAGCCTTTTGGCTACAATGGCACATTTCCAGTGATTTTGATCCACGTGCATTGTCCCTGAAAATAAACAAATTGAATAACAAATCATGGGGATCACTGTAAGGATGACACCCATGGAACTCTTTCTTTAAAGAGCAACACTTTGATATTTAAGTGAGTTGTATTTTATATGCTCTCAACTCTATTAGTTGCATACTGTATGTGAATCACACAAAAATAGATTTGTTGACCTGCCAAACTAACCTGTGTAGCTTATGTTTGTTGGGGTACGAGAGATTAAAAGGGTAATGTTAAATTGGTGTTCCTGTAGTGTACTAATTCACTCATGTATCTCACAGTTTATAACAAACTTTAAGATGTTTCTCAACACAGATAATTATTAAATGCACAAGTTGTAGTTGTTGGGAACACTCACATCTACGTTGCTTAAATTTGTTGTTCTTATGTTATGAGCATTTCAAGTGCCGTCATTTTGAACTCTTCGTGACCACTCAGTGTATCATACTGTATATTTCTCATGCAACACACTCATAAAAGCTTCACAAACAGCCAGCAATAATCACCTGCATGAGCATAGATTATTTACTTCAAAGAAGGTTATCCAGGGGTCAGTGGCTCACTTGTGTGGGTGGATGAGGGGTTGAGGGAAGTTTGGAGGCAGACAGAGGTGGGATGTTGCTGCTGCAGTCGGAATAGTACATAGGTGTGTGTAAAAAGAAAGAAAAATCACTATAAATATTACGTTTCTAAATGTATGCTCACTCTCTGCTACTGTAGGTTACTTTTGCAGAATAAAAACTAGCTTCAGCCACTGACTTGTGATTCTAATACCAATGCAACAAATGAATATGAATATTAAGACAGTTCTAGTCAGGCTTTCACTGCATTTAAGGTTCCTTTTATAAATAGGGCTACAAAAGCAAAAGGTTTAATGTCAGTAGAAAAGGTTTAGTGTTATTAATAGGCTTATAGTAGTTTTGAGTCACATGGTCTTTTGCACCATGAAGCATTCAGAGAAATGGGCAGGGAGATCACAGTGGAAGCCAAGACCCATTATATAGCTATTGACCAGACAGCTCCCTGCACAGTAATGGGGTAATAGCAGGGCTCAGCTAAAGAGCTCACTCTCTCAGGAGCGCTACATTCACTACTTCCATTGAGACAGAACAAAGGATTAGCTAAGATTCAATTGGGACGGGCTTCATCGCAATGAAGTGGATCACCATCTACATCTATACCACAAAATAGATTGTTGTCAGTGCTTGCAACCCATGTTGCCCCCATGGTTAATTTATGTTTGCGTTTAGACAACAAAAATACTTAGTTAAGATTTCAAAAAAAACAAAAAACAACATTGACTATTGGTAGTAGATGGCATCCTAGTATTCCCAGTCAAATTAAAATTCTTCATATGGTCATCTATCCACCCCGACATATTTGTGTAACTTTTCTGCATGCTTTAGGAAGGTCACGTTATTTCTTGCTTTGTTAATTAATTTCAGCTTTTGTCATTTTAAGGTGTTTTTCCAAACAACCAATTCTGGAGTGTTTCTATAGAGGACAGTCTGTCTACTACACATAATTATTCCTCATAATTATTAATCACAGTCTCCATTAAAAACTATTTCTTGTCTTTATTGTATCATTTAAACATAACAAGATCTTAAACAGACACCTTCATTAACTTAATCATTTCTTCAAAAGGACCAGTGTGTAGGATTTAGTGACATCTAGCGATGAGTTTGTACATTGCAACCAACAGAATACGGCTCTCTTCACCCTTCCCAACTAGCGTTCGGAGAACTTAAGATGGCTGATGCGAAAATGCAAAAGGCCCTATGTAGAGCCTATGTTTTCGATTTGTCCGTTCTAGGCTACTGTAGTAACATAGTGGTGCTCCATGGAAGAGGACCTGCTCCGTATGTAGACATGAAGGGTTCATCTAAACTAGAGCAAAAAAAAAGAACAATTCTTAGTTTCAGGTGATTGCATGTTTTGCCTCATCTGATTAGCTCTTCTGATCGGCCTTTATAAAGTCCACTGATCAAACTATTTAGCACGAATATCGGCCAATAACTATTGTTGGCCGATCAATCGGAGCACCCTTACTATATTCAGGAAATGCATTCATGGGGTTAGTTTGTCATTGAATTCTTTTAGCCATGTTATGAACTCTGGGGTAATTGTGGAAGCTGAACTGAGATTCCGCCGGGCTTAAGCTGACCCCCTGTTAGGCCTAAGTATTTGGGAATTTTGTTTTTAAATGTATTATTAAGATGTTTTTTTAAACTACAGTTAAAGTAGGGAAGCTCAGATGGAAACAGATATAATGGTTGGAAAGCTCACCAGCGTATATGTTGGTTATAGGAAAACAGAAGACTGTAGTCTGAATTGTGTATAACATGTTATACTCTGGCCAAATAAAATAATTATACTCTGGCCAAATAAGTATAATAATAATAATAATAATAATTACATTAGTTGATCTGAGAGTATACCGTATATTCTAACTAATTGTACAGGCATGAAATTTGAGTTAAATTAGACTACAGTGTCTGGGACAGAAGACCGAACCAGGCAACGCTATTTGATGGGGCACAATATTTGTTTGTTGAAAACTCAAATCCAAAGCAACTTATGGCGGGACACACTGGGATCTTAACTCTTCGGCAATCCACAAACCTGACAGTGACTTTTTCAGTCGTTTTACAAAGTAACCATACTTATAACAGTAAATAAATACTAAATGCGCTTGTTCCTGGCAGGGGGCGTGCATCTGTCCTGGTAATAAAGTCATACATTTATAATATATCAATTTTCCCCATCCCTACTTGTGTCTAACCTGTTCTCATGTTCCCCCAGCTCTGTTGGAGGGGATTACATCTGTGGAAGATGTGGGGTTGTCTCCCCCCTCATCCCACTGCCAGCTGTTTCAAAGCCTACAGCAACCATAAAAAGTTTATTTCCCTCATTTACATTTCAATCTTTCACCCATCCTTAGTTTTACTTTTGTATAGCCTGACATGGCGGCATGATGCTCACTCCAGGGATTTTCCTGGCTCAAAATAAGGCAAAGATGATGTGTCGACCATGACCTACTGAACTGTGATTTATTTAATTATTTGTTTTTACAGAAAAATAAAGTAAGCGTGTGCCAGGTGTTAAGCAGATGCATGAAGCTTAATTTGCCCATTAAGCACCAACCATGACACGGGTAACCTCATAACTCTAGATTGGAAAACAAGATTGGAAAAATGAACTGATTAAACATGAATTACTGAATAAAGAGGGCTCTTTTGAGTAGTCAAACAATATGTAAATAGAACATATAGAAACACACAGAAATAGGACCGCCATATGTCCTACAGAAATACCACCCTCAGACTTCAGTGTGACAAAAGCCAGGTCCCTCATTCATTTCATTGAGACCACTGCATAGTAATCAGTTGAATAAACAAAACTAATGCCAGCATCAATGCATCAGCCCATATGTGCTTTCCTCATCCTTTATATTTTGTTGTATGATATGAACATCTTTCATTAGACCTAAATGGTACCTGTGAACATCAATCACTATTGTTTTTGTTTTTTTGCATATAAACATAATACGCAGGAGTAGTTTTTGTTATCATTTGACAAAAATGAGAATGAACAACACTAGGTGCATTAAGTCACTGGTTCAGATGGGAATGCATTGTTGGATGTGTGGCATTGATTGCAGGGTGGTTCACATTACAACTGTGGGTGCTGGGTATGGATAGGCTGCTTTGTATTTGTGTGTGTATCTATGAGTGCTTTCATTCACGTACTGTAAGGATGGGAAAAGTGAACTGTTAGGCCTACCATAAATGCATTGTTTGATGTTTAAAACCATCTCATGTATTAGGAAAAATTCTGTTAAAAGTCCCATGAACTGGGTGACTGTGGGGAGGTCCAGTTACACTGGGACACAATCCATGCAATTAAAAAGAAATGAGAAAAATAAAATCAATGCAGATCACTTACACTGTGGTGACAAAAGACTCAACAGGGGACAACACAGACCTAAATCTTAATTAGCAAGAATATTGATGCTGCAGCACAAAGGGCAATCCAATGTAGAAGCACAATGTGCTTAAATTAAAGTATCAAACCTGTATCACAAGTTTTAATTCTGAAGCAAACAGGAAAAACTAGAGAGGACACAAACTTTACACTGTATGTTAAAATCTAATCTGAAGCATAGAATTCAGTCAGCTTCAAGTTGTAATTGAAAATAAAATAAAGAGTAAAGGTGAAGAGGTACACCTAGAACTATTATTTTTTCCACATGCCCCCAAGTGCTTGACTTGTCATAGAAAAATCCAGAGTTAGAACCCATCTGAGCTATCTGGGCTGGTGTGATCCATCACAACATGGACAAATTGGCTGAGACATGAATCCTTTGTGGCAGATTAGGTTTAAGGTGTTAGTTCAGTGATATGTTATGTCTTGTCAGCAGGGTAGTTACCAAGAGGATACTATGTCTGATTGGGGCGAATCACTTAAACTTGGTTTCTTCCGTCTTCTATCTAATAAAGCATGTTTACAATGAGAGAAATAGACAAATTAAGTCCTTTTTTTTAAAGTGGTGAGCTGAATTAATCACTGGTTTAAAATTTTCACAGTTCTGTAATGAGTTTTATACTGTCTGTGCCTAAAACTGGTTTCAAATAGACTGCAGCAAATGGGTAAGTAAAACAATCAATCCATCAATTTTTATTTGTGCAGTACATTTTACATATAAACTGCAATGAAATAACTTTGAAAGTGCATTAATTCTTCGGGGGGTTGAATATTTGCTAGTGTTAGGATTTACTGTAGGGATCCCCAGGCAATCCCAGACCCAGTAAGAGATGTGTCCATGGTGCCCCGGGTTGCCCTGTGGGGTCCACTCAACTATTCTTGGTGCTGGGGCTGACCAAAATCTCATATCCCCATATAGGTCATTTCATACCCAGATAACAATACATATCACCATATAGCACATTTTCTGTAAATTCAATGAATAAATAGGCTAGTTTATATAAAATGACCACACGAAAAGGCCTATTTCTTATTACATTTGTATTATATACTTGACAAATAAAAGGTAATTACTCATATTTGATTATTTGTCTCCCTTTATTTTAGAACATTGTGTCGTCAAATTACCAAAAATATTGCTGTAAATAGGTGTGTGATTTGCTAATATCTTAATATGAAACAATAGATGTTTTTTTTACTGTCACACAATATATATTGTCATATTGCACAGCCCTACTTGGTAGACCTCCAAAGAAAAAGACACAAAAGGATCACCCAGGAGCCTAAATCAACATTAAATTATTAAGATCTGTGACACAAAGTATGGACTCATTACACAAATCAATTTACTATACAAGGGAGCCTTTTAAATATATAGTGCCAGCATTCGGGGAATTATTAACCTAGACTTCCATGGAGTATTAACGTGCTAAAATGGGAATCCAGTTGTCACTACCAACACGTCTGCTCACAATAATCTCTTGTTTCCATTTCTTATTTTTAAGAGAACATCTAAAATACTTTATTATACTTATTATAATTATATTTGACTGTGAGATGACAACAGTGAATATAAAAAAAAAAAAAACAACGGTCAGAACAGGTTAAAGTTAAGAGGGATTAAGGGCTTCCTTATGTGTTTAGAGGTGCACACTGTGATACAGGTTACCCTCAGAATAACTATAGCATTTATACTGCATGCTTAGCACAAACAACAGCAGAATTCCCTCAAAGCCTTGTCTGTGAGCATGATATGCCTGTAGCAAATCGATTTAGTCTGTAGGATTAGACCACCCAGACTGTCTTGTGTGTATCTCTTGTTGGTAGAAGAAGAAGCATGTGTGTACCAAAACATATATATTTTTTAAAGAAAGTACAGCACTATTGTATACATTTTGTGTTTCCTAAATATGGAGAAGAGACAGGGCACCATTTGATAGATAGCCACTGGGTACTGACATTTTGGGAACAGTTGCTGTTGCACTTTCGGCTGTAGTTTGTACGGGGATAGAGATAGGGCACTAATAATCTGTGGCGCTTTCTGTACCATCAAAGACTGAGACGGTTACAAGGATAAACTGCGTATAAAAGGAGACTTATCCTGGACTTCTGTTTAGATTTAGAGAAGGTGAAGGTAAACAAAAAACAGTGGTAGGCTCAGAGATTCAGAGATCGACCTTAAGAATTCCTTAAAACTCAGTTACATTTTTTTTTTAAGGAAGGGGAGTTAATATCAGTAACAATGCAACAACAATTGCAATGCAGCTGTTTCTTTGTGTAATCAATAGATTTTTCTACACTCCATATTAAATATATATTTGAAAGATCCCACTGTGTCTGGGTGATGTGATAATAACTTGGAATTTTTATGGCCTGAGACCATAAAAATTGGATTATCTTTCAAGTTCTTTTGAAGCATTGACATCCTAGTGGGAATGATTTATTATTTCATATAATTCAGCATTTGCAGACCATGAAATAATTTTGGATCTTCTCTTGGGAGGAATGGAAAATGAAGCTATTATTGTAGCAAACATGTGAGAACTTACATGATGGCATTTCAGGAAATATTCATACATCTTTGATATACGTATACTCTAATGCACTGGAAATTAAAAGGAAGAATATAACAGTCAGCTGTTCATAGCTGTAGCAGCCTATATTTTACTATCAAAATCCACTGATGCATTGTCATGACAGTCGATGGTATAAGAACCCAAAGCGAGTTTGACTGAAGTGAGTTTTGTTTTCCCTGTCTATGTCTGGGTGCATATTAAGTCTGCTACTGTATCTGTGTTGATAACCATACTCCGGTCAGCACCTATGCAGCAGATTACTTCATGCTTTGCAGCTTGAGAGATAAAACAGACTTTTATGTGTACTCTGCTGGGGAAATACTGCAAGCAGAAGCCGATATTTAGGCTGCCGCTGATAGTGGTGCTGCCCAGCTAATGGCCAACCAGTCTGAGCTGCAAGCAGCCCAGCTGGCTACAGAACAGCCCATCTGGCTGGCAGCTACCCTGGCTGGCTAAAAACTATTTTACAGCAGTGGAAGGACTGCTAGCCTGTGTCTACTGTAACAGAAAGAGGAAAACCATTTAAAAACTGTTTAATTTTAACTGGTATTGATTGATAATATGTGTCTGGCTGTAAATAAAAAGTGATAAAAAAGCAACCATTTACAATTATTTCAAGTGCCTAGTCAGTATGGTACGAGTTTCATCATAGAGCTTACATTAATTGTATACAGGTTTATATCCCATTGTTCTATATCTATTATCCATTTAGTCTTGTGTAAAATTGTGTTCAAGATCCTCTTGTAAAAAAAAAATTAAAAAAAAAATTAATTTTCAACTGTTATTTTAATTGAAACCACGCACGTTGTACTTCCTATATAAAAAACTGTACTTAAGATATGATTAAATAATATAACATATTTATTTTATGTATTTTTGCATACATTTGCTTACCAAGATTGCACATGTTATCTGTACAATTAGTAAAGTATCTTTTGTCAAAGTATGTTAATATTTTACCTTTAGTGTTGGATGTACATACCAAACACATATAAAAAAGAACCACTTGCCATTATCTCAAATGCGTAGGCAATACTGTATGAATTGCATTATTCAGCACATGTAAAATGTTTACAGCTTTATTACCAGTTGAGGGTATCCATATCAGTAATCTGTAAAAATGTGTCCAAAACCTCACTGCTAACTTTCAGAGCATCTTTGCAAGAACTCAAATACAAATGTTCTTTTCTCCCTCCACTTTATTATCATTACTTTTGTCACTAAATCTGATGTCGAAGGCAGCACATATTGGGATAATATAATCAATGATGGAAAATTTGAGATTACCAAAAATGACAAGCTTTATAGTTACAAATTTTAATGGCGATAATAGCCCACCATGGCTAACTCCATTAATGAAAGATTCAGATAGCTCTATTTTTTTGCTTCTAAAAGTCCAGAGTCTGATGTGATGCATTTGTGAATATAATATGTTAGATTTCTGTATATTATATATAGTATAATATTCTGTGGTCTCCTCTAGGGTTCTATATAATAACCATGGAGAGCAGTCACTATTTTGCACAGCTATTTTTTAAACTTTTCAACCAAGTCCAAGTGAAGTCTTTAGCATTGCTGCAACAGCTGTTGATTGAACTTACTTTTAAGGGTTTTTTTTTTGGTTGCAGGAGCATTTATACAAAAAATGCATTCGATATTTTTATCCCAAATTCTTCGCGCAGTAAGCAACCACTCCCTCTGATGTGTTGTTTAAAATACAGCTGGTGGCATACATTTTTATAATAGAAATAAATAAAAACGTGTTCATAATAATATTAAATATTTGACAAAACTGAAAAGAAGCTCTTTTTATAAGTGAAAGCTGAAACTAGCACATGAATAAATGATTCGTACATCAGAATCATTTTAACAGCTGCAGGGAGGAAAATGGCCGATATGCTGCAGAGGAGGGTAAACCATTGAACTACTCTTGTATGGACTAATTAATTTTACAATGAAAGGCTAGTTTCTCTCATCTGAATTTAGAGCCTTTTCCACTTTATGCTGGTGCCAGCCGCTGCAACTGAAAGTATGCATTAGGTTTTCGAGACCTTTCGTGAATCCTGGTTATGTTATTAATTAATTATTCATGACAGTTTGGCGGAGCTCCAAAATGCGAAACCACGCGCGATATCACATTTTTATATTTAAATCTCAAGTCCAATTGAGTCTTCAGGCATTCAAGTTTCAAGTAAGTCGAGTCTCACAACAGATAAGTCCGTGTTAAGTCCCCAATCCTAATTTCAAAGTTTTGAACACAAACAGCAGCAATACAGAAACCAACTGAAACTGCTATTTGCTATTTATTTTGTTCCCTCTTCACTTGTACACGACTCTGTGCAGTTGTAGTGTTTCAAAGGTGTGTGACTGAGCATATTTGACAACCAGTGTGCTTGGAGCAAACAAACAGAACAGAACAAACAGCCGTACAAAAATACAAAAGATAGAGAGAATAGAAAACTATATCTAATAATGGCTTGTCTCAAATAAAGGCCTGAATCTCTCTACACTTGAGTAGTACTGGCGACTGTATGAGAATTGACAATATTCACTTCAAATATGGCAAAACAGTGACAGAATTCACAGTAAGAATAGAAGTTCAACAGTTAAAGAAACTTCTGGTAGTAAAATTGAAAAGGCACAGCATTCAGGGTGTAGACAATGCAGTGACACAAATTAAATTCACACATCGTCATATTAATCCTCCATTTGAATACATACATTCAAATGCAGTATTTTAAATATTTAAATATTTTGATATAATGAGATTCCTTTTATTGGGTCGAGTGCCACAACTCATAAAGGAGAACACATGGCTCTCAGGCAGTAAAAAATCTTGTATCACAATGACAGAGAGGCTTATGTTGAAACATTAATGAAAGTGCCAAACACTGGAGAAAACTAAACAAGCCTTCAGTCAACACGTTTCCATATAAGTAATCCCTTTGAGACAGTCACTGGCAACAGTCTTTCAACAAGTTTAAATCCAGGCCTGTCTAATGAGACAAGTTGTTTCAAGTTTCCTCTGAGTATTAAAAACATTCTCCATCTTTCTGTCATACACACAATTTTCCAGTTCAGTGTTTTAGATTTATGCAGGTTAAACTTTGTTTTTAAATCTTCTGCAATAGTCTCTTTGTTGACTATCGTTATTTATTTGCTAATTCAGTTGTAATTGCATCTTTATAGCTTGATTTCTCTTTAAAATGTGTCACATTTTCATACACACATTTACGTTGAAAAGACACGAAAAAGTGCATTTTGCATAATTTGTGACCTTTTAAAGACGGCGGGATTGCATATAAAGTCACTGCAAAGTGGATGCAACAGGCATATATTTGGATAAACACAGACTGCAAAAGATTTTCAGGGTTCAAATTCATATAGAATAGATTTGTATAGAATAGAATAAAGCGAGGGAAACAATTGCCTCACATTAAGTCTGACCATCATTTAGTTTTACCTGCATAGTTGCACACTATCCACCTTCCACAATTACTCAAATGTTGTCACATTACTGCTGTTGCTTGTGGATATGTATAATTTCATTTTATCATATACAATTTAATTATAAGTTCTTCCAAAAAGTGGCCAGCTGTTCCCAAAATTGATTGCAACAGTGATGACTCTGAGAATAATAAGTGGTTGACATTGACATTATTGTATTGGATGTCCCTAATCTCTCAGTTGTCCTAATAGTCCAAAATGTTTTTCAGGAGCATCCAATGGGCTTGATGTTGTGAACCCAGCTCTTCGTTGTTTCTTATGATTTAAAGCCCATGCTAATGCGGACTCTTCTGATTTAAAAAAAATAAAAAAAGCCCTGTTTGTTATTTGTTCCTGCATGAAATATGCGTTCAGAAGGTATAGCCCTAATGCAATAATACAGAACCCCACAAGGTTTTTATTTTGATTTATTGCTTATTATATTACTGTGGAAGATGTGCACTATGGTATAGCTTCAACTTTTGTGACAGTTATAGAAGGGAGGCAGGGACGTTTCACTATCCTGGGAAACCATTTTCATGGATGTATTCGTTAAGAAAGACTTCATAAATAATTTCTGATAAAATGACAAGTCTCAAAGTCTTAACAGTAATGGTTTACATTACTGTAAGAAAACATCTTCTGGGGAGAAAACAGTCACTGACTTAATCCTATCTGCACTTTCAAATTGAAGAAGGCTGACACTACTATGAAATGGTAATGACCTGTCCTCTCCTACAAAGAGACACAGTAACTGTTGTGACCAAAATACGACATTAATGAGGCAGGGAAGGCAAATACTGATGGGCCCAAGAAGCCATATGCAGTCATTGCTCATGTGCAAACATCACGTGCATGCATGGTTATGGTGGCATAAACTGTGCCTGTTGTAGTGTGTTTTGGGAGGAAAACAGCAACTTGACCATCATTTCAGAAGTAGTGATGAGACCACATAGACAGTAGAGGGAAAATGGGATGGATTGCTGATATAGCCTGGCTAGATAAATAGAATATAGTGATGGTGCAGTGCTTTAGGTTTTTTTCTTAGCCTTGCTGGCAGGACACTACTGAGGTCAGAATTTCCACATACTGGTGGTGCATTAATTATTGACACCTCATTTTTATTTTTTTTTGTGCCCCTGTACGTAAAGAGAGAAAAATACTCTTACAAAGTTTCCCATTGTAATTACAGATCAGTGTAATTAAAAATCACTTAAATTAATTCAAACCTTAAGCAATAGGTAAAGTAGTGTCTCATTACATTATCATAATTACTACTCTCTTTCACCCCCCCCCCCATCCCTAAACAATGTTTTAAATAATTCCATCTTACAAACCATAGCAGCTTTCTACGATTAAAGCACAATTTGGAGTCAAAATAGTAATGTTCTGGCCATATAGCATTGTAAGATACAACAAAGTACTGTTATGACCAACTCTGAAACCATTAATTAAGTTGTCAATAATCAGTGATTAGTCATCTCTCAGACAACAGTTTTGGCTGAACAATAAATCAAGCACACCTTTTCCTCTCTCTCGGTCTCTCTTTCTCTCTCTCTCTCTCTCTCTCTCTCTCTCTCTGAACAAATTGAAGATTCACCAGTTGCATCACATAGCTAATATTTTAATTTCTTTGGGGAAAAAATAACAAAGATTTATCTGTTTTTTTTTTTATTATAATTTTAGCATTGAAATTAAATGTTTTGCTCGGAAGAAATAAACTAGAAGACACAATGGGCCATGTTAGTTTTTAAATAAACAACCTCTATAAAGACCTTGAGGCAGCTGTCAGAGTGAGAGAATTTTCCAATACAGAACTGTAGATGTTGCTGTGAAGAAATATGCCTTAAAAGTTATACAATCAAAAAAAAAAAAAAAAACTCTGTAAAGTGGCAAGCTATGATGATGATGATAATGGTGATTATACTGAATGGTGAACAGAATGTACATTAAGCAGTAGGTTAGTTTTAGTTATATATTTGATTTTTATATTATTATTATTTTATATTTTGATTTATTTCGGTGTCATATTTAAACACTAAATTCATTTAGACTACAGCATTATAATTCTAAAGTCAAACAAGTGTTTTCCCCTTGAGGAGAAAAGCAGACGATCTGTAGGCTACGTGGCTCGTATGACTGGACCAGTCCAGGTCTGGACCAGTTGAAAAATGTGTTCGTACCTAAGAGAATATTCGAAACACAAGAAAATTGGTGAATGCCACAAAGTTGTGCAGCTTAAGAACAAATCTATGTATGATTGGTTCTATGTGGAGTGGTGCTATTTTGAATTAAATCAGTAGTGGCTGAGTAACGTGGTGTCCCACATCTGTCTGCAGTAAAACAATTTCCATTGATTATAATGATGGGTGACTGTAATATACCAAAGTAAAATCATCAGCAACATGACTGTGTGTCCTCAGGTGGACTGGACATGTTTGGCCTTGGCTGTATGAGGGAAAAAAAGGTAAATAGCAGTCTACACTGAGACTGTTTGAGTGCAGCAGGGTTTGGAGCTATGGATCTGGCAATCTGCTGCATCTTTGACATGCCTCATTGTGAAACTTTGATGACAGCCAAAAATCAAATCTGAAATATGCATTATCTGGGAGGTAAGGTTTGTTGTCTGTCTAGAGACAGACTAATGAGGCCAAAGGTTTCTGTTATTTATCAAATTACGAGCATGTCTTGCTGACCCTTTTGCCACACACGCCGCACCCAAAAGTTAGTTTGACAGTGAGCTGAGGTGGATGTAGTCTCATTATTGCATGTTTGGCACAATAAAATGAAGCAAGCAGTGGTATGATGTCCTTTTAGAAGCTAAGGTGTCAGAAGCTACTTCACAAGACAGAGGAAAAGGTTAGTATATGATCAATATTCCTCCATCAGTCTGATTGATCATTATTCTTTGTGTTTTTTGTGTTGGTACAAAAATCAATACATTTATACACAGGAAACATGAGGAGTGTAAGTACTGGGTATCTTATCTTTATGTAAAATAAAAGATGGACAAGATTAAGATGTGTATCCGGTTAAAGCTTCTGCAAAAATCAATGTTGTGCTTGAAATCTTTGTCCTTAAAGGGACATTGCTCCCAGAAATAATGATGCCCAGCAAGGACTTTAAGGAGGTTTATGTTCTACATATAAAGTATGAGAGCTGGTCTCAAGGGTCTAAATGCACCAATATGTGTTATGTTTTTCTTGACATCCTCATCGTACTCCTAGTTCAACTTGTTTGTACCTGTTTTTGAGAAATATATCTTTATTTCACCAGAGGCTCAGCCACCATTTCTATGGAGAAGAAGCCAGTGAGAAGTGTGAAGAAGAGCTGTAGAAAATTCAGAATGGCTCTTTTGTTGGAGTAGGGGACAAAACACTGCATCATAGTTGTTGAATTCATCCCAAAACTGACCTGAACTGACTGAAAATGTATTTTTCATTTATTTGTCATTTATTAATTTATTAATCTCAAGATCCGTGATTGGATGTTTCTTACCAAAATGTAGGGAGTTGTAGCTGATTTCTTTCTTCATAGGTTTTTTTTGTACACAGTCTTGTCACTTTTTATCAACTAACCAATGATTTCTGACACAGTCGTTCATCTTTCAACCCTGCCTCCTAAGAAAATATTAATACAAACATAACAAAACATAACACTGCCTGGATTATATTTTTCATAAACATAGTAAGAAAATGTTTTTAATTAACATTTCTGCACAGTGGCAACATATTCATACTCAATGTATTTGCAAAACATGCACAATAACCAGATTTCACTTGTTTTCCCTATCCACTCGTGACAACTAAAACTTGACAAAGGTTTTTTTACATTTATGCTAAGACATGAGACAGAATGTATTTGATATATTTACTTTTTCAATATTTAACCAAAGCCATAATCTTTCCGTGTTTATAGCCTAAACCTTAACACATGCAGGATGCAGGATTTAAATCCCAGTCTCTAGTGTCTATTGCACTTTGTGCAGTGTGGGAGGGGGTAGCACTTCATGGTCAACATAATGCATGCAGCAATTTAATCCAAAATGTAGGCCTATCAGGAAAAACTATTACATAATATACAGTATAGCCCTGGAAATGCATCAACTGCAAGTCACCAAGCATTGTCTATGTAAAAAAAAGAATGGGACTTATATACGGAATATTTGCAATAACTATATATATATATATATATATATATAATATAGCAAATAACTATGATATAATGTGTTGTTGGTTTAGTTTTTTTTCATTTTTTGGTCTGTTTTTAGACATTGTGTCAATCTCATCTTCTTTCTGTGTGCACTGGTGTAGTCAACAGAACACTAGTGTTTAAGCATATGTTGACCTAAATTTACATTTTCAGCCATATGTATCCTGGGTATTTGTTGGGAATGAGTTCCAGCACCAAAACAATCTCACACAGATGGAACAATGTTATACAACACAGCTTCACATTGTACGATCCAATATTTGTCTTAGTGTTTTTTTCCCCCTTGCTCCTCTTAGCACACAGACTGTGCACCTCATTAAAAAAAACATGATTAATAGATCAGAGATTGCTCTGGAAAATGTACAATCCCATGGAAGACCACCAGTCTCACATGTGTAATGGGAAGGCTTCCATGTGTCATCCTTATTAAGAAAAATGAATATATTTAACCATTTAGTAATTCCCACAAACCCTGAGGAAAAATGCCTCAGTTGTCAAGGTTTTCTGAGAACTTGTTCCTCATGACAATATCTGTCAGATGGGTGAAGCCTTCAACATTTTACAATAATTATCATCTTAGTGTTTGTCAACCATAAATATTATTTTCTTATATTATTTTTAGAAAATAGTTCTCTTCCCACTGCTTAAGATTAACTCATCTTTTTTAATATGTGTGGGTAGATGACAGTAAACAAGCCATTTGAATGTTTTTAAATATATTTTTCTACTTTTGAAAGCAGAAAAGACAGTATTCCATAAAACATTGCTAACTCTCTAATTTAATTATAAAACTGTTATTTCATCTGTTACAGCTATGTATCTGTAAAAGTGGGCCTATTTCTTAAAACATGCATACAAAAATAATGGCATTTGATGTGACAAAAACCGTAGTTACAAACAGGCCACACACACACACACACACACACACACACACACGTGTGTATATACGTATATATATGTACATACATACATATGGTTTTTTGAATTTATTTTTTGTAGAGCATTTGGCCAACACCCGTTGTTTTCTGCTCTATAAACAAATTCAACTTGACTAGACCCTAATTGCTGTAGAGTTGTTGATTTCCCATTTGCAGTGATATATTTCCTGAAAGGATATAAATGTTCAAACATGGCTAGCCTACATACTGTATGTTATATTTCTGTGTGTGACCAAGGTACGGTAGATACTGTGATGTCGGCTGAAATGCCAGGATTGTTTTTTTGAATTATTCATTACCTTTTTTAAACAGGCAGATGGTTCCTCTGCTATGACACTAATATCAAAACCATTACACCAAAAGCAAAAAAAAACCTGACACGACTGATGAATGAATATTCATGAATGCCCTGGAGCTCTTCAGAAGGTCTTGTTAAGGTATTACAGTTATACAACAAAACAGAGTTCAAGTAATGCATTTTCAGCGCCTCTTTTAAGGAGCGATTAACCCTTAGTAAAGTCACACAGCTCAAAAACATTTTTTGTTACAATGTAGTATTATGCGTTCCTGTGAGCACATGATGAAAGATAATTGGACACCACAGCTTGTAAAGTGCCCAGAGTCTATGGAAACAGTTCATCAGTTCCATCTGCTATACTTCTGATGGCTGCTGACCAAAGGGTAGGCAATGATACATTGTCACACCCTCACCCCTCTACCCAGCCATAATGAGTCAGTATTCCTCTGAGCTCTCTCTCACACGCTTCCCCCCTCTCATCACACACACACACAGATACAAATGCCCACTCGAACAAAGCTCGGCTCTCCATCATGTCTGCCACTATACAGGTCCCGTGTTTCTGCTGCTGGCACGGTGTCCACCCCTAGAGTCCAGTAAGAAGCCCTCTCAGAATCAACAATGTCAACAGAATCCCACATAGAGCTTACACACTTTCAGAACAATTACCGCGGCAGCAAACCTAAGATATTACATTACTTTAACTCGAGAGATGCTTATCTTGCACCAAGGATAACACGTCAAGAGAGCCGCATGTTGCTTAAGAGGCATCTGGTCAAATAAAGCATCCATGTTGTTGTCTGGCAAGGTTAAAAGTTATGAGTTTACTTTTGAGACATAAATGTTTCTTTTTTTTTTTTTAAGAAATATTCAGTTGTTTCAGAAATTAACAAAAAATGAATATTTAGAAGAAAAAAACATTTGAACTGGATCACTTAATTTTAATTGAAACATCCAATTCTCGTTCTTTCCCCTAGGACAGTTTGAGTAAACACAGACCTCTGTGATGTCACACGTGATGCATTGCATAGCCTTAAATGTAATTAATTGTGTAAAATGACTGACGGCAATAAATCGTTTTTTCTACGTGAGGGTACATTTTATGGCTTGTTATTGATAATGCTACTTAAATATTTACTTATTTTAACAAAAAACTTCATAGAAAACATAATTTGATGTCCATACGGTTTAGGGAGTTGAGCTCCTGGCAGTTCTGTGGTGGAATAAGTCTCATAGAATAGGTGTGAAAATTGGTTTTAATGATGAAGTCATTTAGGCTTATCTTAAAAACCTGTAGCAATAGGAAAACTTTTGAAGATGAATTAATTACTCAGACCTTAGTTTGTATAATTATTCAAATTTTTCCTTGTGTGTTTTTAATAATTCAGAGCCAAGAGCAGGGTTTTTCACAGAGATGAGCTAATTCACTTAATATATAGGCCGCCTTCCATATTGTCAGTCACTTAATACACTTTTATGAAATATTACATGAAACCTGAGGGATTGACAGCAGAGGCCATGAATTAAATGAGTAAGGTGATTGTGATTGTTTAGACTGCCATCCGGTAACTTAATTGATCTTAAGAGACTACAGGCCATCAGAACTCAGCTGAGCAGATAACAGTGATTGATCGATCACATCCTAAATCGCTTCAAGGTAATAAATCAAAACAGTGTGTCGCAATGTCTGGTGAAAATGGAAAACTTACATTTTTCCAGGTGGCAAATGGCTCAGTCAGTCACAATCAGTTTGGGATGTGTTTGGAATGATGAACCTTATATGCAGAGAAATGCAAATGCTGCCACTCAAACAGTAGGCTATATTTAGTTTAAAGTTTGCTGATCACCAATTTTTTACATAAAGCTTCCAGGTGATGGGAGCTCCGAGTCAGATATCAGTAGATTTGTGTAGATTGCAACAATGACTCTCATCAAAGGGTTATTTTAAAGTATTGCTCACAACTCCGCCTCCCAGTCTGCCTTCCAAAATATTCTAATCCACAATCTGTCACACAGCTAGAATACAAGAGCCGACTACTGAATAAATATAAACACACCAAATGAACAGAAGTACTTCTTTTTTGGGGGAGGGGGCCACTTTATTCGTGGTAAAGGCAAATTTAAAATTGAATAACCAAAGGGCTGCACTGTACAATTTATGTTTACTATTGCAAAGTGTCTTAATTAATTTGTTGATGTGTAAAATGCCCCAAATGTTTTAAAACAACAAACAACACAGTAGGTTACCACCATTTTTATGATCGATCAAGCACTTATAAATCAAATCAGTTTTTTTTTTAAAGGCGTGTAACACTTATTTACAGTGACGCATTCAGTCCTAATTAAAAAAAAAAAGTTCAACAAACTAAGTAAACAATTGCTCTTGTGCTCTGGACATTGAACCAACCTTGTATACTACAATACACACACCTTGACTTCTGCCACGGACATTCTTTCACTAAACCTTTCCCCTAGTGTGCTGTTTATACCCTGACCTGATCCTAAATTAGTTTCTATTCAGCCCTCTCTTATTGTTACTCTGCAGTGTGAAGGTTGAGTTCTCCGCTGCTACCTTTCTGGGGCTCTGCAGTTTCAAATTCCTTGATATTATGTTTCGATTGCTGTAATCTCAAACCACAATCTATTAATGGGGTCCCCTATTACTATAAATATTTAGTGTTCTCTGGTATATAGAGTTTGCTCTCAATTCCTTGATTCAGTGCTAGTGCATTGATGCAGTTCATGGAATTTATGTCCAAGTAGAAATTTAGAAAACTGGGAGTATTACAGTAGCAGTGCAATTTTTACCACGAAGCTGCAAAGGCATCTGGTATCTCTCCTCTGCTCGTGTTCATATGCCAGGATATATGATCAACAATGATTCTGCTCCTCAGTCACTGCCAGGGTCATGTTACAAATGAGCAATGCTGTGTGTTTATGCACACAATGAAATGGCCCACTTCCAAAGCGGCCCTCAACATCACAAGCCAGAAATACAGCCAAACAATCCTACATGTAACACACACGACATGGAACCATACGTACTGACAGACATTCTTTGTGTTTGCACTAGGAATATGATAATGTATTCATGAACATGTATGTGGACGAATATGTGTGAATTGAATGCATGTACTGTGATTCCACCAATTTAAACACTGCAGTGGAGTTACATTGGAGCAGTACTTACATGTGTAATCTCTAAATGTTCATGGCTTAGGATGGAGGCATGTCCAATATGATCAAAAGCAGTAGCTTTTTTTTAACCACAGATGCCATAAAACAAGAAACCAAGAGTGTTATTTTTGTAAAGGATCCATTTGCTTTTAGTGACTTAATATCTTGTAAACAGGCCTTTAGTCATTTGGTGTCAAACTAAGTCAAACTTATCATTTCAATGAGTTGAAAGTGTCTAAAAATTGCAATGAGCTGCAGATAGGGTGTTAAATCTCAGTGGGGTTTGTTGTACGACGGATTTACTTTTACAGGGAGTCATTTGAGTTTGTGTTAATATCATAAACATTGCTCAAAGTTGTTTTAAAATATAAACAATGTTGTGATGTTTTGGAAAGTTTCTTATTATTTGAAAATCAGAGTACAACCTTGAGAAAATAGTCCAGAAAAGCCAGAACCATGAGGAAAATATTAAAAAATAAGCAGGTTATGAAGTGGCTAACAGTGGCCCACTTTTCTAATGTCTGCCAGCCTTTCTGGTCTTCATCCGTTGTATAAATAATACAGACCCTGTCCTGTAAATATTTACCAGGCAATGTAATGAAAGATCAACCATCTCGGAGCTATCAGATTCTTGAATAACCTCAACATACTCCTCCACCAATATCTGAATATCTGCACCTTGATAGCCTCCTCTCCCACACAGCTGCCGAGCTTGCTCTCGCTCTCTCTCTCTCTCTCTCTCTCTCTCTCTCACTGACACACACACACACACACGCGTTCAAAACACTTGTCAAACAGTTTGCTGTACTTCAAATTATTTTTTTTTTTTAAGTATCTATTTGTTTGTATGGGAATTAACAATATGTTCTATGCATAGTTGGGAAGAGCAGTATACAGTGGCGTGTACAGCAGTGCACACTGGCACATGACAGATGAGATTAAGAGATTTATTAATATAACTAAAAGATTTAAAAGTCTCCATAAAATATCAGTTAGTACATTTTGTTTTGTTTCGCTTCATTAAGAGCAAAAACATCAGCCGAATGAAGCTTTAAAGCTCGCCATTTACATTGGGGGTCATACAAAACTCATCAGAGCTCATATTATGCTATATGTAGCGTTGCAGTGTGGCAGTCATTTAAAATCCATTACTCCGTTCACATTCTTTAACACATTCTTTCTTTAACTGTTCCATGAATAAATCTCCTGAAAACTAATTGGAAGTCATACTCCATGTCCCTAGTAGAAGCCCTTTGGCTAAATGACAAGCAAAGGTGTGTCAGTAGTGGAGCACTTGAGCAGACCCAGTCTGTGAGTGGCAATGATGCGTGCACTCCCTTATAATGGATCCACACTATATAGATTGCATTCCTCCTGTAAAAATACTAGACAGTGTTTTATGTGGTAGATCTGCAAAATAATCTGTATATTCTGTAGTCCTATGACAATTACTGATGTGCTGCAAGTCTTTGTAAGATGGGATGAGGTTGAGGAAGGAGAGTGGCAGGTGTACGCTATTATACACAATATTAACATCAACTGATTTAAACATGAGCATGTAGCTGTTTTCTGTAATGAGCAGTCATGTACAGCTGTCACTTTATTTGTTTTTAAGATTCTTCTTGCTGAAAATGAAATTAAGGGTGGCACAAGTTTGCTAATGTAGCCCAATTAATTTCTGTTCATCCACCTCCATGGTTCAGTATTTGGTGGAGCACCTTCCTTGAATTTACCGCAGAGTAAGATTATTTTCTGCTTCAGTGGGGTCCATCAGCTAAGTCATTATTTCCTATTAGCATCACAAGTTTTGATTGATTTCTTGAGTTAATGTGAAAATGAAGCTTCATTACATCATGCTTGTGTACCAAGTTTTTATCAAGGTAGTCAGTTTTTTATCCCAGTTCCTTTTGTGAAAACTTGACAACACTATAGCATGTCGAAAAGCTAAAAAAAACCATCACACTTCAAAAACAGCTTGAGTTGACAACCTGCCCTAGGTAACACACACTCATAAATTTTTTTGATTGCCATATTCTATAAACACATACACTCCTTTGTTCGTTCTAAATAACGATTATAACAGCTTTGCCAGATGGTTGCTTGTTTGGCAAACCATGGAAATTGCATATCTTTACTTGTTTTATCTCTTACATACACACACACACACACACACACACACACACACACCCCACAAGCATAAACACATACAGTATAGAGGAACAAATGCAATGTATCTTAAAAATGGTGAATAAATAGTAGTCTACAGCCCAATACTTTCTGTATGGCTGGATATTTTACACCACACAAAATTTAGATTTCCAAATTTCATTACCCCCATTAGCTGCTTTTACATCTGTAATGCCATTGATTGCAAAAACGTAAAAGTTGAGGGAAGAAAAGCTTGTCTTCTGCACCCTTTCACCACAGTTTACTGTTTGTTTCCATTAATATTTGTATTACTGCTTCACAACAGATCTAAGATTTTAACCCGCTCCTAATGGCTGGAAAACACTTTGGTATACAGATTGCCTGTCTGTCACAGGACTTTTCTATTTATAGAATATGGAAATCAAGTGGATTTTCTTAAGATAATATTAATAGATAAGAATAATGGTTATATGTTTGGTATACTTCAAAAGTCCCTTGAGAAAGGTTGAAAGGCAATCTGCAAGCAGAAAAATACATCATGCTTATCAATCAGTTACAGCCAATCATAAAATGGTATAAGAATATTCCAACAGATTTTCCGTGATCGAATAGTTTCAACTAATAACAACCTACAATATCGTGTTTATCATAAATACAGCTGTACACCTTCAGCTGTGAACCAACTCTTTCTAATCTACTCTTGCTTCTGCCCTCAGTTTCTCCACGACCACCGTTTTTCAAGGATACATAGAATATCGATAATATAACAGTAAAAGTTTAAACTTGTATATATTATAATATATACACTGTACAACATTATACTGTTGGTTCACTCCATTCATGATGGAAAGAGGAGTCACATCTGTCAAAGAAGAGTTTGCTCATTAGTAGGTAGACCAGCAGATAAAGGGTTTTCATTTAAATGTAAATCAGAAGGGTAACAAATCCATTATTGTCATTTGGAAAAGGACTGCTCTCTTTGCCTTCTGTGCCATATCTTTGACTCTCATTCCCAGTCAGTGTGTTTTTACTACTTCTCATTCTGGCCAAGGAGATAGCAGTGTCTAAAAGCTTCAGTGACAACAAATTACAGCTGGACGCTGGACAATGTTCTGAAGGCTGAGTCATTTGAAATTCATATTTTAATAAGCATCTCCGTGGACAGAGGCAAGCCTGTTATTAATCAGTTGTGGCCCAACAGCTCTGTTCCTTTTAAAGTGTCAATCTATGTGGAATGCATTAGTCTGCCCTGCTGCACATCTCAATAACATTTTCTTTCAATTGGGTTCAGCAAGCTTCCTGTATGAGATATTTCCAGTGTTTACACAGATATTATCTCCTGGATATGTAGCTGAACTGCACAGCTGCAACCTTTTTGTTATTTTCATGATTAATTATCCATTACTTTTTCAATTTATTAATTAATTGTTTAGCCTGAAAATGTCAGAACAATTGTTATTAATTACATGTTTTTTTCAGGGTCCAGAGTGATGTGTTTAAATTACTGCTTCGGTAAGTTGGTGTAGCAGTTTAACTTTGTGTCAACAATAACTAACATGAAATTGCAGTATAGAAATGCCAAAGATATATACCTTTTTTAGTTTAGAAACAGAAATGGCAGGATCGAATTTGTCCACCAGTGAGCACTTTCAAGTTTATTTGTAATTGTAAGATGTTCGGCTCAGTACTGTACATATCTTGTCACAGTTATTTAAAAGTATAATTTAGGGGATCCTTATCAAAAGTGTTTTAGCCATGTTAGTGATGTGACTTTAGGTTTTAGGTCAGACTGTCCACCACTTTGGTCCAGACTGAAATGTCCCAACAATTTTTGGATGGATTTCCATTACATTTTGTGTAGACATTCATGGTCGCCCCAAGGTGAATCTTAATAACTTTGGTGATCTCCTGACTTTTCCTCTTTCCCACCATGAGGTTGACATTTTTGTCAACTATAGGATTGATTGTTGTGAAATTTGCTACAGAGGATTGCTAGAGGATAAATTATAAAGCCTTTTGATTCGCCGGACTTTCATATATGGTAACACCATCATGAGGTCAACACTTTAAGTTTCTTACTTTGGTTTATCATCAAACACCTGCAAAATGAATCCTATCCCATTAACCTCTGCTGTGTTTTGTGGTTAGTGCAAATTAGCACCTATTAGCAAGCTTGTGTAACTGCATTTAATGTAAATCAATGTTAAACAGCCTCAGAGCTGCTAGTATGGTTGTAGACTTGCAGCTTGTTGTCAAAAGATTGGTTTATCAAAGTTGTTGTTGATTAATTGTCTGACAATAGTTATCTATTATTCGACATAATGAGAAAAATACTGCATCATTGTAAGTATGAGGTAAATTATTTAAACTAAAATGGTAGAAGTTTGTATGTTGTAAATTGGAACTTTTAGTATAATGTTGTGATATTTCACTGTCCTTATTGGTTCCTTTGGTTGGTTTTTGTGTCCTTCAGTAAGTATAATGCTGTATGACTGCATGAAACTTCTCTCTGGACCACAACATGCTGTTGTGAAAAACAGCACAGGGGCATATAATACCGGACTATGATATGCTAATGAATTAATGATATATTTGGAAACTTTACAAGAACAAATTATCTTGCAAAAGACTGCTGCAGTGCTAATGTATACCAGTGGGCTGCTCTGTGACATTCTAAACAAAAATTTTTCTCTGATATGTTGGACAAATGTTCATCTGTCATAGCTGTAATATGTACAACATGCGGTTGAATTGTTTCATTTAGCTGTTAATACTTTTACACACACAGCCACACATGCTCACAAATACAGGCACGGGCACATTTATCCATTTAAATTCCCAGGCTAGCCCCTTTAGAAGATCCCCCTAAAGGTAGGTGGAGAGTGTGTTTTCCTTTGGTTGTGTTAATGGGGTTATTGATCATTCTGGCAACTGCAACATTTCTATAAAGCAAATGAAGGCCCTGCTCAAAGTGTGCTGTGTCAGAGCAGAAATGCATTTAGATTACTTCATTCTACAGAACCTCCTCAGAGATAGCTATCTCCTTCATTCACTTTGTCCCTTGTAGGATATCTGATATTTGAATGTTCAAGATGAAATGTTTTGAAGAAAAGCCTTCTCTTAAGGTTGAAGTGCTGCTATTTTCTTTTGGTTCCCCTTGGAGCTGTGCTGTATATCACAGTGCTATTAAAAATAAAAGATTCTTAATGGGACACCTTACATGAAAATGGTGTAATTATTCACCGAGGAAATGCTGTGGCATACGACTCTATAATAATAATACAAAAAAAAGTTCCTCTACATACCCATGATGATCATTAAGGTTTCATCTAATGTAGCTTGAATGCACATGTTCATTAGTGTAACGATGTTTAATAAGTGCAGTCATTTAGAAAGGTCCATATTTCATATGTACTACAGTGAAAAAGCCAATTTTCCGAATGATATTAGCATTTTGCAGCTTTAATTTCACATTGCAGCATATTGTGTATACTGTATCATACAGTAGGTTGAAGAGGGGGCTGTAAAGGACATAATTCAACTTTTAAATATTTCGCACATTAGTGAAACACATACACAACTGAAACATCAAGGAAATAATGCGCACATTATAGTGAAGTTAATAAGATCAGATGTTGTAACAATTATGGCCATATGGCAAACTCAGGCCACTGAAGGCAGATTTGACAAAGATAGACAAAACACCGCCCACAGTCACCATTCCTCAAAACTTTAACAAAACCGTATGTCAGAGATACTAGGCTCAAGTTTGAAAATGAACTTGTTTTGTTGTGGCGTCTGCATTAGGACAAATCAGTAATTTTTAAAAGGTTGGAACAATGCTGCAAGAGCTGAGTCATCCATCCAAGTTTGGTTGATTAAAATTGGATCGGTGGTGTCTGGGATATCATGTTAGAATTCATAATGACAGACAAACAAACCTGCTGGAGTTCAACAATAAGACAATGAACCACAGTGTAAATTGATGTTCAGCTGTCACATAGTGCCAACTCTCATGCTGTATCCCTGCATTACAATTAATTTAATCCCTTAGGTGACAATGTTACAGAGTGAGTAGTGGTGTCAATGATAAACTGACAAGTGATGCAGCTCCCAAATGTTGACTGGTAATAATTGATTGCAGTAGTCACATTTGTAAATGATTCATCACATTACATTTCCTGTGAGATACTGTAAGCATTTTACTTTTTCAACCCAAGTTTTGGCTATGCTCCCATAATGTATTTTGTTCCGTATTCTTCCATATTTCAGAACAATTGACACTGATAGCACATTGAATAGCCTCCACTTCTCATACTTTAGGTTGATTATGCAAAGATTTGCCCTTTTACAGGGACTGAACATGAGCAACAAAGGGCCATAATGTAGGACATTAGAGACTGAAGTAACCCATTAAAAGAACCATGCTGTAAAAAAAATCTAACTACCAATATAGCAATGTATGCAATTTATTGTATTTTATTTGTAATTTACTTATTTATTAAGCTTAGCTGTTTGACTGTGTCAAAAGTCACATTTTTTTAAATATGTAAATCCATCACTTTTATGGACAGACCTAAAATGTTATGTCTTTCCTAACAGCTAAAGTCTAAATTAACTTAAAGTGAGAGAACCAAATGTGTTTATTTCTTAAATGTACAGTAACACACCAGTATCTTAAAGATCAATCCATTTAGCGGCAGTTTAAATCAATCCATTTAACAGTCAGCTAAAGTCAATATCAAGATCCATTAAACTGTGCACCAGACAGACTCCAGCCACTTCAAAAACTAAAGCCACTGCTGCTGTGTTCCCCAGCTGTATGTGCTCTTGCTCACTGTTGCTTCAGTAGCATCGACAAGAATCAATTTTCAAACACTAACACATACACAGAAAATAACACCTTATAAACACATTTGAATCACTCATGCATTGTATATAATGCAGATATTAAGTACCAGTAAAACTGTGTGTAACATGTTGATTTCATCGAATACTATTACAGAACTGTGACAAGGCTAGCAAAGGTTATATATCGTATACATTTAGCAGGGGTGGAGTGGGATGCACTTTTGAAGGATGTGTTAACACTATTGATCATGGTATATACCCAATACCTAGTGGTGGAATTAGCAGATTTGTGTGTATTTCAAGGAAAATTGCTCAGGATTGGATGTGTATAACAGTTATACTTTGTAGTTCTTGAAGCTGCAACTGGCCTTTTATGTGTCGAACTGAGATTCATTTTCCATGTCGATAAATAAAAGCATTGCTCCCCTGTTCATCACATGCTTTTACAAATGACTTTGTGGTGTATTTCAACACAGTATTCTTTGAACCGACCAAGTTAATTAACCAACTTTGAATACACAGTATTAGGTTGTTTGTGGAGCTATTGAAGTGCTCAGATCCTCCTTTATAATACTGCCACAGAGGCTCAGTGTAGACCTAAAGGCAAACAGAACTTAATGTCAGCCTTTGTATATGTTTATAAATGTCTTGCTGTAAGATGTTTGGTCTGACAAACACTCACTGCTGGCTTTTAAAACAAGAAATGAGAGCAGAGCCCACGGTGTCACTAGTTCATCTCTAATGAATTTCAGTTCAATAGATTGAAAAGGTGAAACACAGTCTGAACAACACTGTATTGATACATCTCTTTGTAGGGTGTCCTCTTTGTGAGTCAGTGGCTTAGAGCAAAAGTAACACAGATTAGTCTAACAGCTCAAGTCTGTTGGTGAAATATGTTTGTTACTCTTCTGTATTTTCCTGTAAAAAAAATAAATAGACATTTCTCTGAAGTCTTTGATTGTGTGTCACCTAGAGCTGTAATGATTCCTTCATTGCATTGGTGCATCAATTATTAAAACTACAGCTTCACCTGCATTGATCTGGTAAAAGAAATAATTGGATTTGCTTTTCAGTCATAATCAGTATGAAAGAAACTATTTGCAACTGTTTAGATGTCACATTTTTCCAAATAGGCCCAATTTTTGGTTCACACAGTTTTTATCAACAACAGGAGCTGGATTTTCTGATGGTGACTAGGTTAAGCTGATTAAGGAGAGTGTTCGATCCTGGTACAAAGTGGTTCCGTCATGCAGGTGTCAGGAAGTGAAGGAAGTTTGGGTTATTACTGTTTTGGGAAACACTGTAGGTTACCCTGTAATGTGTAACATTCTGGTCCTTCTGAAGTGGCAGGTTTTACACATTAGAGCCCAAATGACCTCTTGATCAGCTATACTCTTTCATTAAGTACTTAATTGGTAATTCATTGGAAAAAAACACAAAAAACTGTGATATCTATCTATAACACTATAACACTATAACACACTTTAATACTTATTTGACAGTCAAAGTAACTAACTTTAATGGTAAGTCAAGAAGCCAGTACTCCAACCAGCATTCCATACAATGCTTTGCAAGTCCAGCAGGAAGCAGAGACCATGCAGGAAATGTGATCCCTCGCTCTGGAGGTGTCATCTGGCCCTGCATGGTACAGCGGCAGACACACAGACTGCTCATGGCGTGAGGGTTGTATTGTAAAAGATGTCCGCCAGACACATTGGCAGCAGGAGAGACACAAATCGATTTCCTGCAAGAAAACGCAGAGAGCCTAAGTGGAGGAGGGCCTCTTTAGCAAAGCTCTTATTAATTAATAGTGTCTCAGGAGGGGATTACATGATCTGATTCCTGCTTTTTCATCACAGCACAGCAGCTAATGATATCTGAGGGAGCTCTTCTGCGCAACACACCTCCACCCGGCATTGTATATGATCATTACAACGGAGTGTGCAACACTAGAAGAGCATCCTCTCTGCCTTATCATGAGTATCATATGATGATCCCTCTGTCATGTGTTTCTATTCATATTGAGAACCGAGGGATTGAATATTGCAGTAAGCCAGCTTTGCAGTCCATATTATATCACCGTTTTCAAGCACTGATTAAGAAAACATTGAGCACATGAAAAGTATAAAACCTGTTGTTAGCGACACACACTCAGTAACACCAGGGCTTTGCGATATGACCAAAATCTAAAATCCTTACATAGGAGGTCATTTTATATATATAGATAACGATACATATCACTATATAGCATATATTCTATGAATGTGAATATGAATAATAATAATGAATAATTTATGTAAAATGACCACATGGAAAGGCCTATTTCTTATTACATTTTGAATTATATACTTGGTAAAAAGAATTTACTTACTCATATTTGATTATTTGATTGATTAATCCGTTCCATCAATCTGACTGTATCACTCTCCTCCATGTTTGTTTCTGTAGCCTTCATGCAAATTTCCTGTCTGCATCCTTGCTGTGAGGAAGAACAAGTGAAGAAAAATATTGCCGTAAAGAGTGTGATTTGCAACACAACGAAATCAACAGTTGTGCATAATATGAAACGATAGATGTTTTTCCATAGTCACACAATATATATTATCATATCTCACAGCCGTAAGTAGCACAAATCAGATGCCTATAAAACAAACATCAGAATGTTGTAGTAGATATAGATTATTTAAGTACGTGTATGTTCAGTATATGTAGCCTGGGAACCAGACAAATCTGAGACTTCATGTTTCATTTGCTCTGGCAGATACGTTTGGCCCCAGTATATGATTTACACACTAAAATAATTAGCTGCAGGAGAACAGAAAATATTACTCGACAAAATGCTTTGTTCATATTAGGGACTCAATCACTACCACCATGTTCACAGTGAATTGTAGTCACTATAACTGATCAGCAAACCTGACAAACTGTTTCACAATAAACAGTAAAACTAGAAACTAGAGATAAACATTAGCACATAGTAACAGTATAAGCTTTTGTACATAAAACTGGGCTACGTAGTGCAAGGCATCTAATATTGTGACCACATTTTGGTACATTTCTTAATACTGTATAAAACTGTACTGTGTTAAACTCACTAGATTAGGAAAAAAGTTGAAATTAGGTAGCAATTATTGAACTGTTACATCATTTTAATTATTAATTTCTTTTTTGTGGACATAAGTTTGTTTCTCCTCTGGTGTCCTTCTATTTATCTGCATGTTTTTGAAAACCAGGACTTAACGATCTTTGTACTTAAAAACCCACAGGCACGGCCCAATCCAGCCCAGTTTAATACTCGTACTTGACAATCGTACGAGTCAATAGACTTTTTTCACAGTAAACATTTTGACTTATCATACTGTAGCAGTAAAATCACATGTGTAGCTAATAACATTGACATTGATTGTCACTGCTAGTCCCATGAGTGAGCCAGCTGCACAATATCAGGGCCCATGAACTGGTAATTATACATATTGAATGCATATTGTTAATCTGATTTAATACACCTGTGCTTTTCATGCTGTAGCAAAGCTCCAGTAAGGAAGCTCTTTATAGAAATATCCTTGCTTGCATAATATCGAAAATATTTTTTAAATCCTCCATTGTGTCCAGCAGAAAGACAGATTTATAATACTTTGTAATTTATAATCACATGAGGTCACCACAAGTCTCCAATAAAAGCCCATGAGAGATTAGTAATGACTGTCCTCTTAAATCCTTCGAAAAAGACACTAGCCCTCTGTGTGAACATCTCCTAGACACTTTGTAAACTTGTTGTCAGGGATGTAATGACAAATTGAAGAAAGGACATGCTGCCTCTAACCACATTTCACCAAATTAAATGAACTGTTACACAATGTAAAAGTTCATGCTGGTGTTGTCGGTATGAATATTATAGTTTTTATTTCCCCTGCATATGTGCTTTCCTCCATCCATATTTCACAGGCAGGCTAAATGATCTGTAGCCTGCGCACAGCAGGACACATCGGCATTAATAAACCATGAAAAGGTCAATTACACATCATTCTGTGAATTGTTGTGACCATTTATAATCAGCTCTGTGTCAGATACACTTAAATCCCCCTACCCAAAGAATCCTTACATCATTAGCAGATGAACAAAGTCCATATTCTCTGGTTGCCGGTCTATTGTTCTGCCAATGTCAGTAACTTCTGTTTCAAAAATAACAGACACTAAGTAGCAGACACTTTTATCCCTCTCATTGAAGTTATGCAAACGTCTTGTGTTCTTCATGGAAGGTTCAATCAGCCGAGCTGAAAGCTCTTGTTTAACTGGTGCGTTCATGACCTCAGATCATCACCAGCTGCATGAGTCAGACACTTAAAAGCCCTGTAACCTCCACACAAATGTTTCCCCTCATTCTGGCAGGTTAGACCTCTGCTCAGGTTGAAGTTGGGTGGAGATATGCAGGAATTACATGATATCACTGAACCTCACAAACCAGGAATACAATACCAAGACTGCCAGAGGTGTAACAACAATCGAAAATAACGTCTCTCCCTGTGACACCCCTTTCACATACACAAAAAATGTAACATATATTCTTTCTGTATAACAGGAATATACAGCAGGGCTGTACAGTGTGACATATATGTGTGTGTGTGTGTGTGTATGTGTGTGTGTGTGTATATATATATACATCTTTAGCTTTATTTTTTATTGTCAAATATACAAGTATAAGTATACAATACAACGTATAATGAAATTCTCAGGTGCATAGCTCCAGAATGAGTATCACAAATACATTAATAAAATAACAATCAATCCAACAATAGAATAGAAAAATAATCTAGCATAGATAAATAAAGTAGAAATATATAAAATATAATAAAAATGAATGGTGAAACAATGAACAATATGATCAGTAATGGTTTTCAATTTTGAGCGTAGCAATAATGAGTTATATTGGACATAGATTGTTAGGTCAAATATAAACAGTACATTATAATGTGCAATATAAGGGGACTTCAGTATGACAGTGTTGTATGTCAGGTGGAAGAATTTTAAATTCTAGATGCATTGTATATGTAGTTGTGGTCAATGACTTGAATCTGTTTTAAAGAACAAAGAAATCTTTTGGATTTTAGTATGTTGTCCCATGTTTGTTTGTGTAAATCACTAAGAGAAAAAACACTTTTATTGATTTTTACTGTGTGATTAATATGAAGTTATATATTCATATTGAATATTATGTATATATATATATATATAAATAAAATACTATCATCATGTATGGTGATATACATTTATTGAGATATGTACTGCTCATGTGTATCATAATATGGATGATTTGTATTGCAAGAAGTGTTATGTCCCTGCTATTTACCATAATGGGCAAATATGTTTTATATTCCTGCTACAATTGTATGGCCTGTGCTACAAAACGTTCAACCCCTGTAGCATCAGTGGTATTTGCAAAAAAAGTTAATGTACAGCCCTGAACCCAGTAGCACACACCCACTGCCAGGCCGGGTTGCCAATTCGGACTGAGATATTCGCTACGTAGGTAGGCTACGTTTGTGATGGCTATTTTGCATGCTCACATGCTCATAAAAGGTCATGTACAACTGCAGGCTGTGAAATTATTTGTGATCTTCATTTCACAAACTAGAAAGAATATTAATGACCCTTATTTGCTTCTACAGTTATAGTTGCTGCTTAACATAAAACCTGTGACTCAAAACTTCTAGCTCCTAAAATCCCTTTCTTTAACTCTTGCTGGGTTAATGAAATATGCATCTCAGATAATGGTGTCCAAATACAAAAATAAGAGGGGATGGCATATGTTGGTAATCTGATCTTCCACTTCTGGGAGTCAGACATCTCCCCACCACACCACACCCTGACCCCCATAACCTCATACAAAAGCTTAACAGCCAGGTCAGGAGGATTTGATGTTATAACAGTGTCAGCTGGCCTCAGAAACATCAGGGCATGGAGGTGACAAAAACACACTCATTCACACACAAACAAGCACACGTGTGTACCTGTGCCTGTCAGACCTTAAGCCCTGGATGGGTACCTAAGTCAACAGTTTACTGATTGACTCCTTGGCAGACAGAAGAAGAGTGTGGACTTCTAATCACATTTGTTAGGTTGACAAAATAGCTTTCTAAGGACAGGCATTTAAATGAAGAGGGCTTTCAAAAAGAAGAGATGCCCCAGAGAGTACTTCATTACATCTGTGTTTTCTTCTACAGGGCCTTGATAGAGTGTTTGGCAACTTGAATATTTTTGCTTTCACTTGCAGTATCATGTTCACCTGATCAGCTCTGCTTAATGTCGGTTCGTTTGTGTTCAACACTGTTGCCCCTAAACAGTAAGAATGCTACACTGAATTTTAAACAAAATTGTGCTGCCCCATTTTTGTGTCGTGTTTTGTTTGTGGAACTTTTGAATTTGAAGCTGTTATAACAGATATTTTTATATTAATTATGGATCAAATGAATGTGTGTGTGTGCGTGTGTGTGTGTGTGTGTGTGTGTGTGTGTGTGTGTGTAAGGGGTCACTTGAAGTAATGAACCCAAAGAGTTAAAAAGTCACCTGACTTTGCATTTCCTCCTCAATAATATGGAGCTTTATAGCATCTTTCATCAACATTGTTTTGGTTTTATGGCCTGCAGCTTAACTGTTATGGTGCACTCTCACTGCTCTCACTGGCGTTATTTCCGGCAGTAGGCAGCCGTAAAAAAGCCCTAATACTACTTTTCCATCACCAAACGGCAACTAGCTGGTGAACATATTGAAGCATTTAGCAGCTAAAGAGATCAATATTTTTCCACGAACACAAATCCAAATGAATTCTAATGTTGCTCTGTAACTGCTGGATGTGTGAATAAGCAACTAATTTGTAACCCTTTTTGTTAGAGTATATCTATTTTGTGTTTACAGCTTGTTTCCATGGCCCCCAAGTCGCCAAAAATCGGTTAATGTATGGTTTGAGACTCTTAAGTGTCTCCTTCCTGATCACTGACTGAGTTCACTTTACTCTGAGTGCTCAAGATGTCTTTACCTTTGATTAAAATGTTATATACTACTTTTATGAGTGTGTAAAAATAATTAGCCGTACTGCTATCTATAATGCTAGACTTTCCCTTGTAGCCCCGTAAACGTGAATGCAATTACAGCCCTACCTTAAGTGAGGCATCATTCACAGATACATGTGGACTTCAGTGAGGTGAAAGCGCTGTCAGAGATGTCCACTGCCTTTCTCACCAATCTGTGACTATATAAGAGAACTGTGAAAATATTTGGATGGGGAACAATATGCCGATAATCCACCCACAAATTGATATTTTTTTCATCTTTTATGTGCATATTATTGTAGCTGTTATTTAAATAGGCAGTACAAGTTAAGAGGGTGTTTCAATAAAATATGAAAAGACCGAAATCCACAGAGATTTCCAGTGTACCCACTAAACGCTGAGAGCAGCTATTATAAACACCTCAACATTTCCTGTACGGCAGTCCGTTAACATTCATTACATATCCTCCAGCTGAACTGTACATTAAACCACGGCAGCAAGACATCAATCCATTCATTCTGAAGATGCGGCCAATCAGTTAATTTATCATGTGTCTTCAGGCTTATATGTTGCAGGGGTCCATGAAGAATTATTGACCACATAATGTGATACACCTTTTACACCTTTATATTCAACCTCACTAATCAATCATGTTGAGGATGTCTTCATTGGGATCTGTAGTCTCAGATGGAAACAGGTAATTATCCAATTGCACACAATCAAGCGTCTTATTTAGGAAATGTGAGTTGCTGAAGATTAATCATCATTGATTAGAGACCCTGTGATTTGAATCTGTCCCTTCTCCAGATTAGTTAACCATTGATCTGTGACAGCAATTTCACGCTTGCGATCCACCAATCGACCTGGTCATAATGTGTGGCCTCTACTGGGCTTTTTCGTGACTTCCTCATTCATCAGGGTGCTACCTGCAGTAACATTTACCCTCTCTGTGGCCATGCAGGTATGGATGCATCTTTCTCTGCATTAGAAATGTTTCTTTGTTCATTTACTGCGACTTATAACATTCTTGCAGTTTCACATGTAGCTGAAACTTAGTATTGTTTTTTAAATGTGGCACAAACCTCTAGACTCAGCCCTGATTGAGTGAAAAGTCTGCTGATTCCCCTAAATTGTGCTTCGTTTGATTGCATGCTCCCAAAGATTGACCTTTGTTGTGATAGAATATCTGGGCTTGTCTTTATTTAATAATGTACACCTCAGTATGCAGGTCTGGTATTGCGCTAAGCAGTATTTTGTGTAAACATTTGAGCCAATCAGAGCTTTGTAGATGGGATTAAGAATGAGAACGTCATCTTGACCCAAAATTTTGAAAGCTGGAAAATGCTGACAAGCATCAATGAGATGTATGCAGCTGTACAGTTGATTTACAAAAATAATGACTCTTAAATTGACATTTCTTCAATAAATTAAACGGCTCACTAGCCTGGGAACCAGACAATACTGCAAGCTCATGTTTTATTTGCTCTGGCAAATACGTCTGGCCCCTCTCACATTCAAACTGATTTCCTTGGTACTGGCAACACTGTTGTGTCGGGCAAACCAATCACAAGTGTTTATCTAGTATGAGGCGGGTTTAATACGATGACTGACAGAGAGGAGTGCCGTTGAAGCATCTTTGTATATATCCAATATGGTGGCTGCCGTTCCATAGCCGGCTACATTGGCAGTATTAAACGGACTGGACGGTACATTTTAATCTAAAAGAGGTAACAAACAACTGCACTTAAACTCAGTACGGTATTTCGTCGCTCTGATTGGTTGTCTCCGCCTGTTGAAACGGCCATTGGAAATAAAAAAATTAACTGAGAGGTTCCAGACTAATACGCGTTTGCGAATTAGCCTGGCGGCGCATGAAATGGCAATTCAGTGTGATTATCAGGCTATCACGTCACTGCAGTATCTGACTGATAACGGTGTGTTCACATTTGTTAATGATGAGAATTTCCATGACCACTGTAGTTATCAGACATGGCATCCGTGGAGGAACATGTACCGCTGTACTTACTGAACAGAAAGAAGACGATGGATGTGTGTCTGAATGAAGAGGTGATGTAAATATGTTATCAATATGCCAGTACATAAAGTTGTATGTACAAAAATGTTTTTTAGCTAGAGCTTCATGGTTGCTTTAAGCGGAAGTTAACCCAAATAGAAGGGCTCAGCTTTTTCTTATTGTTTCATGCTATAGCGCCCTCTAAAGGCAGCTTGCACTTGCATTGTGTTAGGATTTTTAGCTGACAAACTCCAGAATGCCACGGCGCATTACGTTGTAGCTCAAAGTGTCTGTGTCCGCGTACTTGCATGGACCATGTTTGATCCTCTCCTGCAGGAGAATGACATACTGGTGGCACACTAGATACAAACTCACAGCTTGCGTACTTGATATGGAAAACAGACAGTAAGGCCTGATGTGCAAACTTGTTGTTAATTTTGCAAAACATGGATCAAGGGAAAACACATGGCTCCCCAGAACCATGTTTTCCCACATAAAAGCACAGATGATTGCCTGGGGAGATCATACATACATTTATAATACTCAATTTCTGTGTGAATCAATGCTTTGTGCTCTTTTCAAAAAAAGATTGACATGCATCCACCAGAGAAAAACCTTTGTAATACACACTTAATGAATTGTTTAACGAATGCGTGTTTTCATCTAATTTTTACTTTCACTATATAGCAACAGAAATGCCCTCCTGGGAAACACCTCATTTTCCTAGTTACAGTATTTTCCCCCTTCTTTCCACTGACAATGAATAGAACCCTGTTACTTGTTGGCCGGCGAAGCTTTTTAATGCTGAAGGATGGAGACATTGTTTGAAATTCCTATGTGTGTAGTACCTACCTCAGTATGCCATTCTTAGACCCACAAGTTTTCATAGTATAGTACACTGGTTGTAGAAAATTAAGCAATGAAAACTAGTTTGTTCTGTGTGTGGAATCTAGCTCATGAGTGTCTCTACCACCAAACATCACCATAAAAGAATGATGTTGCTGCCTTCATCTTGCATTGTAGGGATTGTGTTAGTGATGAACTGTTCCTGTTTTGCAGCCTGTGATTTGCGTCTTATAACTTCAAAAACATTCATGTCCTCTGACAACTGAATATCTGTCTTTATGCTCTGAGGATTTTTGCAAACCCTTGTCTCGCACATCTTTAGTAGAGGCTTATTCCTTGCTAGAGCAATGTATCCGCCAATGTTAGCGTATTTCAGTATTTGCATTCACGATAAGGTGATAAATCACAAGTAATTACAGAACAGAAATGCTAAAGAAATGTCAGGTGATTAAGAAACATTTTTTTCCTTACATTATTTGTTCACCAGAGAGTGCTGACCTGTTTTTTGGTTCTGCTCATTTTACATCTTGGTCACAAATTTTTAATGACCAAATGCAAAAGATCCTAATCCCAGGTGTTTGTTTGATATGTATTAAAATAAATAATGTTCATGTATTGTTATTGAATTTTTTAAACTCAAAATTTCAATATCAGGATCAACTTCAAAAATCCAGTATGGGCTTACTCTTATCAGCTGTTCTGGGTCTTGCTCAGGATAGATCATAAACTGTATAAAATAAGTGGATGTAGCCACTGTGACGTCACCCATTGGTTTGTGGTCTGCTGTTGAAGCCTTGAGTTCTGCATTTTGGCCGTCGCCTTCTTGGTATTTTAGAGGACAGAAGTGACGTTATTTGGACGAGAGGGTAGAGCTGCCTCTATCCTAACTGGCGGTCACCGTGGTAGGGGCTTGTCATCACAAGGTAGTCCTGAAGCATATCCTGCTTTATCGTCTATTTTACCCTAAATGGGACCATAATTTACAAAATGAACATCATGCTGTACTGAAGAAGAGTTGAAACTAGCGATTGAGATCATAAACTTATTAGGAAAATGTTTACTGAGGTAAAAAATAATAACTTGCACGCTTTATTAAGGTGATGATCATATAGCACTAAGTTTTGCTGTTCAGTTCACATATTATGTCAAAATGTTAGTGTTTGCACCTAATGAAATTTGATTAAACAAACAGCAGCATGCACCAGTTTTCCTCAGGGACTCAACCACCCATGGACTGAGAGCTGCTAATGCTGATGCGTTATGGCCACACATGGTGAGAGATGTTTCTCTGTGTGTGCGCTGACTGAACAGCTTTCATGAAATAAATTGACCACCATGTTTGGATTTTTCATTCTTTGTTTAATACGTCTGTGGCTGACACTCCATTAGCAGCCTAACACTGAGTGTTCTGTTTGTTTTTGAAACACTGGTGATGGTGTGTTGAATAATGTCTGCCACTGTCACTGCCACTATGATTTTCCTGATCAGTATTGTAATTGGGGTATTATTTATCGTTTTTATAATATATATATATATATATATAAAATAAAACGCAGCATATATCTTTGAGGTCTAACAAGTGTATCACATGCCTTTCCTTCCTAATAAAACACTTGCAATCACGATTTTATTAAATATTTTAAATACATACAGAAAAAGATAAAACATTTTGCTCACAGTTAGTAAGATATTTCAAGTATACATAGCAGTGGCTTTATATTAATCAATAAAACTTACATCGTTGTCCAATTGAAGTTATAATGACAAACTGCTGCTAAATCCTGCCTGAAATGTAAAAGTTTTGATATTCGACCGAGGAGCTCTGATTCTGCTGACATCTGTGCATTTTAGTTGCTTAAACTATGTAAAGCTTCACAGACTGATGTGAAAAGTAGCTCCAGTGCCCCAAATGTCATAGGTCCCGATTCAATGCTTTTAAGGTGATAAACTTAAAACAATGATCTGATGTGCTTAAAAAACTGGGAAATTATGAGTATTATTCACTATCTGCCAGCTGCACACCTGACAAATACCAATCCAGGTGCTGGATATTTTTATGAAAATGACATGATGCAGTCATCTGAAATGTTTGTAATGATGGCATACGTGTAATAGTGCTGTTGTAGCCAGCAAAAAGAAGAATTCGTTTTTTTTAAAGTGTTTATTTGAAAAATTATAGTATGTTCCCTCTTAAGTGGGTCTCTTCAAAAATTTCAGAATCCATCATATACATATACCCAGATCAAGTTGTTTGGTATGCTTTCCCTCATGGAAAGAGTCCACTTCAGTGTCGTTCATGAAAAACTCTAGAAGTGAGCTTTGGCATCCTGCTTGCTTTGCATTAAATTAAACACCACCAAGCTCAGAAACTCATTTCATGGCACATTCCCACTTCTACTGGGTCAATATGGAACATTTCTCAATACTGCCGCTCTCAGTCCTCCAGCTTACTCACCATTTATCATCCATACTTGACCTCTCATTTTGCTCAAGAGGGCCACAGCACACTGCACCAGCAGTATTTTAGTAAAAGGTCGCTATTAAGGCATAATGTTTGTATATTACTGATAACCCCATTCATTTTCTACCCATTTCTATTTGAGTAAGTAGACATATAGTCTGCCTTGGGGGGATTGAACTCGGCGGTTCAGGGATGGCGGCTCGGTGTGGGAGGGTCTGCTCGCCGGGCGCATTTCCTCTGTGGTGGTGTGTTGCGACTGGCTCCAGGTTGGCTTGGAAAAGCCAGAAAAGGTGGCTCGCGGCCCCCTTCGCCCCTGACCTTCCCGTGGACACTGCGACCCAAAAGAAGGTAAACTATGCGTGGACAGTGCGTAGCCAGAGGAAACTGACACAGAGGCCTCTGGTGGATCCTCATTTGACGCTCCAAAATCGAAACAAGGTTCGGAGGAGGGGCATCAAAGCAGTTTGACGCGTCTCATAATGCTTTTGGTGCCCGTTTAGGTATTTAAAACAAATTGTACTGATTTTTAAAAATGTGTGTTCAATAAATGACTATTTGAAACAAAACTTAGAAATGGTGTACTGTATTTTGGTTTTGCACCTTATTGATATTTTAAATTTGCACTGTGTATAGTTGCACTCTTCCTACTTTATTATATAAATAAAATTCTATCTTATCTTAGACAGGATTGAATTTAAGACTTTTTGTCTGTCAGTTTAAGAGCTGTGTGTATACACTGTCAGTACTTTGCAGAAGCACAGATCAGAACATGGTATGAAAGATTATTCTCTTAGTTCTTACGTGATGTACAACTGTATTCCTGGGAAGAAAGATACTCCAACTATCTAATTATTGTGACACACAAACACTTTAAATGTTTGTACGTAGGTGTTGAAACACTGAGCCCTTGGTGAGCTTTTTCAATAAGTGGTGAGAACCTCTGTGTCTGGAAATTGTCACTCGATTAAAGTTGGTTTGTATGAGTGCATTAACGCCTATGTTTAACTCCCATGACATTTTCCCAGTCAACAATGGTTGAAGCACAAAACATGCATATGAGAATTTGTTTTCAGCCATAGTAGACTGATCCCTCACACAGAAAAATACCCTCAGTAGTGTTACTGAGGAAAAGGAACACATTAAATTGTTATAGCTCATCGCACTTCTGACAGCAATTCATGAGTTAAATTGATTGAGTTCAGTCTCAGTTTCCATTGTGAGATTACACAGAGGATATTACAGAAAGGCTGTTTTCCATCACAGAGAAGACACAGAGTCTCCTAAGCAGATGGATTTTTTAATTAACACAATGCCACTGACTCTGTTAAAACACTAGGATGCCTTATGGGAGCAATTTCAAAGTAGAACTCTAATATGTTTTTAATACTTCATTATAGAATGTATATGTTAAAAAAATATCTAAAAATGTATTATCTAAATACAGTGTTTATTTACAATTTACAGTGTATTGACAATTTGTAAATACAAATATAATGTATATCTTAAAAATATTTGAAATGTGTTCTATTAAAGCTTTAAGGGTTATGGTAATGCTTTCTGTCAGCTATACAGACTGAGGAAATATTCAAAGTACGGTAAAGGGGTTTTGCTGATCCTGGGAATGAATGTTAAAATATTGCTACTTTCTGCATTGTTGATGTGTATTGACGTCGGAAAATTGTATATTCTGACGAATTGATGCCTATCAAGCCGCAATGGTGCATGTCATGACAGTTAGTGCTTGGAAATCAAAATGTTTGGGTGTTTTGAAACACTACATATGCAGCTGAGGGGGATTTGCCTTCAAACAAATAGAAAATCAAGGGCCATAAAGGGATCTTTGACTTGTCCTCTTAGGCGAGCATTTTTATGTATAATCGAACCCAGAGATAATACTCAGGACACTCAAATGTCGTGTTAAGACGGAGGCAGTTTTTAGAGGCGGCACGATTGCATCACGATGGAAAGATGCGATTAGCAATGTATTTAGCTGGGGCAGCACAAATTGCAGCAAAGACATGTCCGCCTGAGTTGAAAATGTTTCAAATTGACTGACAAATGTGTGCTTTTTCCAGAATGAACCACTTCATAAACGTACAGAGAGCAGAGTAAAAAGGAGAGAGACTCGACTGGAGTACCTGGTGAGTTCTGAGATCAGTCAGAGGATGAGCTGCCACACGCACACACACACACACACACACACACACACAAAAATTCATTTTGCATTTTTCCTGAATGCACTTTTATAGAGAAACTAATCTAGCACATATCATAAGTGGTTCTTCTAAGAATGGTTTTATCATAAAACGTTTGTAGTCCAATGTTTTTCAGGTTCTAACATGAACCCTTTCTATATAAAGATGGGTATTGTATAATGGGAGAATACAACATTAACAATAAGAGGTCAGTACTCACTAAAGTAAAAAATTTAAAGATAACTCTAAGAATACATGTCCCTCAATACCAGCCATTGTTCTTGAATTACAGAATAATTATTGGGCATTAATTAAATTGAAATAAAGGTGTTTTCCCTAAAAAGGGTTCTCCAAATGTAAATGACTCTTGATATACAGTACCCTTTTGTAAACAACAATTCAGGAGCATTTTTCAACCAGTCAGAGTTCTTCACAGACAAGTGGTTCTAAGTAGATCCTTACTGTGACACACATTAAATGAAAATTTTCTTTTTGACACAATTGTTTTTAATAGTTAAAAAAAAAAAAAAACCAGTAAAAGACATGTTTAAGCACCACGAATCCTTCCGTGTTCAGTGTTCTTTGACAGTTTGGCAGCATAATCATAATCTGCATGAGTTTTTGTCAGCCTGATTTACCCCTTTCCAACTGGAATGGCAGTGGTTTTATGTAGTGATTTTCTTTTCTATCTTTTCTTCATTTTTTTTTTTTTTTATGGACTCTGATTGGCTCAGAGGTGGGCATATAATCAAGTTCATACACTGTATATCAAAATACTCAACATGAACATGTTTATATAAGGCTTTCTAAACCTGATCAAAAGTTGAACATTGGCCATATTTTTGGTGTTAACAGATGTTTATGCCATTGCTTCCTTGTATGCCAGTATCTCAAAGTACAATCACCAACAAAGTCTACAAATGATCAAGTAATACATTTGACGAGCAGTATTAAACCAGTCAAACATGCCATGCTGCGAATGGGTGTGTGGGGGGTATTCAAAAACAGCATGCATGCTCAATAAACGCTCAATGGGGCAATAAAGCCTCAAAACCCTTTTACTTTTTCATTTTTATGAGATAATACATGCAGTCTGAATGTAGGGGTTTCTTCTCCTGCTGCAACAGAGCGCTTCCTGGACGTGAGCCCGAACCTCTCATTCGCAGATGCTCGGCATGTGAGAGCTGAACAGAGAGCTCCCAACACAGAGGTAAACTGAGGGCAATTGCTCAGTGTGAACACTGTAAAGTAACTCATCAGCAAAACAGCAGCCTGCCACCCCAGGACAGCAACATGGCGTGCTCAGGTCACGCTTTTCAAGAAAATTACAATGGAGGAGTGTGCAATCTGTGAGGAATCTGTGGAGCATAATTATGTTTATCAACTTGAGTATCCCTGAGAACAAACTGGATCTGCCCTTGGGAGGGCGTGCCGTCAGCTGATAGCTAACTGTCGCTAACTCTGAGTTATGTTCAGAGCACACGGTTCTGCAGTAAGATGGGTTACATACAACCGCTCTACCTGCAGAATTAAATGTCAGTTTAACATGTACATTTTACGTGTACGTGTGCAGTTTTTAGACTAATTGTCAGTTTGTACTGCATTGTGCGGATGTCAGTCAGTGTATTTTCTTAGTGTCTAAATGCGGTGCATAGTCAGTTCCCATACCAGGATAATGATTAGGCATTAGATAGGCTGTTGTAGCCTGACAGAAAGTGATTATACCACCCTTTGTTGTTTTGTATTGTTTTGGGCTAAAAACTGAGCTTGATGGTGGGATGCAGATGACATCCCGATGGGTTTTGTCAGCTTCAGTAAGAACGGTGTTTTTGCTTCAAGGCTTACAGGCGTATAAAATAAAAGACATAAAAAGATAGACACAGCAGTCACACATGTACATGATCTAGAACCAGAGAACGTTTCCAGCTAACCACTAATACAAGGAGAAAAAAACATCAAGCACTGAAACAGCTGCTTGCTGATCTCACACTCAGGGATAGACTGTCCCATGGCCTAAGAGCCACCACATCATTTGCATGGAAAACAAACTGGAAAACTTTTGAAACTGATGCGACTTGAACTCTGGACAAGTTTTTCTGTCACCAAAGCAGCTTGCCAGCTTTTACCATGGGAGCACAGCCTATGGTGCTGTGATGAGAGGCTCACAGTGCTCTCGGGGTCTGTGCTTCTTGCAGAGAGAACACATTTCTCTTAACAGCTTGGCTGAAATTGGACCACCAGATGGCATCTCTGCATCTCTCCCGACACTTGATTAAGATCCGATGCCTGTGGTCTATCCTCTCCAGAATCACGGCTCTCGTGGAGCGGAATCAATATTTGATATCCTCTTTTAAGTTGTGTTGACTTTAATATATTTTTCTCCGTAAAGACTTCTAAGGCAAATACGTAAAACCGAAGAAAAAAAAAAACGTATATAATATTAAAATGAAGACGCATCTGATATGACAATAATCAATTATTTGTAAATGTGCATTGTAAGTTGTTAGTTCTAAGTCCGTTGTATACCATAGTATACTCTATGTTGAAGAATTAAATCACAGCTTTTTGTTATTCGTCACTGGAAGGTTTTTTTTCCCTCTTGCCATGACCTTTACTTATGGAACCCAACATTACAGGGGTCAAATAATTATTTTCACCTTCTCAGCAGCCAGCTTCATGGATGTGTGGGAGACAAGAAACCAATTTGTGATGATATGTGTCGAGGCAGAGGATCAGAATGGCAGGTCTGGGACTAAGAGCTACTGGAGCAGTGTGTGTTGCCAGATTCTAGTGTTGAAAGCTAAAAGGGCTAAAGTAACCAATGCTTGTCAAACACTGTCATGCAAATGCTTGCTCTCTGGGTTCAAACACAGCATTACTAATTAAACACTCTAGCTAAGTAAGCCAGTCACAAAATGTCAGCCAGTAGGTAATCATCAGTTACCAAACATAAATTTATTCAGGGAAATAAGTAGACTGAACTTCAGTCTCGAACTTTATTAACAGTGTCTACAATGGTCACTTCCGTGATATAAAGAAAACATGAGAAGTTGAAACAGCTGGTACATAATTAATGGCCCGTGAGCTTATGGTTCAAACAGAGAATGCCTGTCATCACCTGAATTAGCTGAATTAAACTCTGCAGCTTTTAATAATAAATAATAATAATAATAATAATACATTTTATTTATATAGCGCTTTTCAAGGTACTCAAAGTCGCTTTACAGACAATAAAATCATCATAAAAGTTTCACATTAAAACATAGTAAACATTGACATAGTACATTCATCACATATTAAAAACAGTTCTAAAAAGGTGAGTTTTGATTTTTGATTTGAACATGGAAGGATCGGAGCAGTCACGAGAGCAAATTCAGATAAATCCTTTGTATGCTATCTGGTCTTAAATTTGCCAGATGGCAAATTCGATCGCCTCGGAACATACTGACTTGATACCAAAGGAACATGTAAACAGACAGCAGTCTTCCAGCAGTCTTGTATTGTTTAGGTCCTCCTGTGCTAATCTGACTGTGTGCTTGACAGTGACTGGAGGGCAGAGCACATTATTGACTGATCTTAAGATGAAATAGTGGAAACAGCCATGGTCTCAAGAAAATGAACACTTGGTTCGACTTCCACCTCCACTAGAGCTGCAGTAAATAGAAAACACAATTTTCCCTTTTTGTGTCATTTCTTGAAAGCCAAACATTTGTGATGGCTGGTACCACAGATAGAGGTCAGCACATTTTGTCGGTAGGTCAGTGGAGCTGATGTGCAGTCCACTCCCCTGTAAAGGCAGGGTTTAAAAGGGTGGATATCCTAGGACAGGGCAATTACCAATATGTTGGGTGATTTTTGTACTTCTAGGTGTGAAGTTATTACTCTGACAAGCCATGTGACAACTCATGCCACCAAATATAAAACACACCCTCTTGCACAAGCCTTCCAGAGTTGGGCTGCTCTAGTGTTCGTGTGGATATTTTTTATAAAACTTTTATAAAATTGAACAATTATGTCAAACTGTAGTCATAACCTAGCCACCACTACACATGTACAACTTCTAATCAGAGGAGAAGCTCATTAGCAGGAAAGCTTATGTGAAAAGCAAGTCATTTATAAAACTACGACCAAAATGATCTGTTTATGAGAAAGAATCCTTAACAAGTGGTTCAATAAAATGATTTGTTTTTATTGTAGTAGAGTAGTTAAGATTCATGTAGCATATCATTTAATCCACAGACACTGTTTTGCCAGTTCTGTTTATTGGAATGCAAAACCAAGACAACCCTGAGTCTCTGCAGTGCTTGGTGTGAATTTTGCCCCTGTGCCACCTGTAGGCCCCTTTAACAGGGGGAACTAGAGTTGAAATGTATTTTTAGAATAAGCATCATAAGCATATTTGAAACATTGTTAATTCAGCAACAATTAATTCTCAACTCCAGTCGCATGCCTTATAAGTGGATAGTTTGAGCTACATGTCATATATGGCACTGAATATCCATGAATCTACCCTGCCTAAAGATTATCTCAGCATGCATCGAGGAAAAAGCAAGGAAACTCACTGGTTAGCTCACCAATTGCGAGTCTAACACCAATAATGATTTAAAAAAGGAAACCATGCACACAGGAGAATACGGCACCCAAGGCCAAGATTCAAATCCAGATTATTCTTGCTCTCTAGTGGAATGCTTAACACTGAGTCTACTTTTTACCCCACTGAGGAGACTGTCCTCCCAAGTAGAACAATGGTGTCAGTTATTTCAGCAAGTGCTCTCAAATAACATATGCATTTTATTATTGTACTGAACATTTTAACAATGACAACGAAGCTCCCATAACCTTAACACAGTACTTATTTTAACCCAAAACATGATCTTTCCCTTTACCAGCCAAGTCGTTTTTGTACCCAAATCTAACCAAACCTTAACCATAGTGTTGTCACATAATAACACTGATTTATTTTTCAACAGTATCTGTTTTGAAAGGCACAGACAAATTATTTTGTCCTGCTGATAGGGGCTTCAGATCAGAAATCACTTTTATGTGTCCTTCCAGAGAGCATGTACAAACAACAGATTTTGTTGTTTAATTCAGGCAACTTGTTTCTTATATATATTTCTCATATTTAGACTTTATTTTGCTCCAGAAATAATACATTGCAGGTAAAGTTCAGTTGAACAGTACACTGTGTACTGTAAATACAGAATTTATTGGTGGTCTGCTCTGGAAATGTACTCAAGAACACTCTGTAACTGTAACCAACAACTTCATTCTTAAAAAAAACTCTATTTCATTGTTTTGCTGAGTTATAACCATTCCACGGTTGCCTGGGCCAAATTGTATCCCCATGAATTATGTTCATATTGGATGATTGTGCAGCACACAATTTACGTCCAGTGCCAGCGTTCAGGTGGGGATGGTGGATGAGAGCATGTCTGTGTGTAGTGTGTCTGAATTTCATGCAGGCGACCAAAGACGTGCTCAATAAACATAATCCATGGCTTTATATCCTCTATCTGTTGGAGATGGAGCTCAAATTGTTGTCCTATGTTGCCTCATGAGATTATCGCCAAGCACACACGAGAGAAATAATACCCTGATAATTAGTTTAATTGCGGTTTTGTTTTCATTTCATTTTCCAGTCTGACATCACGTCAGCCATAAGCCATCTGTAGTGACTGACTTATCCACGCTGTCATTTTCGCTAACCGTTTGTGATGTTGTTGATCAGTTTAAGAGAGGTTATTGTTATAAGGCATTACAACAACCCGTAGAGCTATGTCAATATCATCCTGGCCATTTTTGTTTGTAATGGAGTCTGGATCTGGAACAGGAAGATGATGTCCACATTCTCAATCCTCATGCCACAGAGCTCTGAAAGGCTCAATTGTTTTTCCAGCCGAAGAGACGAGCGTTGATCAGCACCAGACTGTTTTTGACCTGAAAATATCTGAGATGTGGGCAGCATTTGAGAGGTCTGGAACCAAGTTAGGGACATAAGTCAAAAGCGCTCTATTCAAAGCTGGGTATTCTGGTGGTCTTGTGCTCAAGACACATACTGTGTGATGTACATTTTTAGCTGTTGACCTGTATTTCATGTGATTTCCCTTCCCTCCAAGTTTCCTGTTACTTGCCACTTTCAACAATTTAATAAAGGCAAAATTGCCAGAAAATACAGGCGAAAGACCGCTCCTATACTTTTATTACTTTTTACATTATGGAAAGAGATCATTCAAGATATATGTGGGAATTAAACATATGCAGTGTGTGGTGCAGTACGGAAGTAGGATGGAGAGACAGTATTTCATTTATGCAGCTGAAAAGGGGATTTAGCATATTTTATACATTTCATTGTGATCTGTGCATATTTTTTCACAATGCTGCTCATGGTGGGGGCAGACTACATGTCATATAATTCATGTGGAGTCTCAAAAACGTTATTCCATTTATTTTTATGCTCAGCATCAAAGTGTGAGTGCATAGTGTTACACCTAACACTTCACATGAGCTTATCTCCAATGAATACAAGCATTTTGAGAAATATTTTTGGTAGATCAATCAGGTTCTCATTAGGTTGTAACTTGTTAAGTAGAAGATCACATTCAGATAATTTGCACTCTGCTGAGATGCTTCACAATGCTTAAACATGTTTGATGTCATGCAATTGGAGGGAGATTGGCTCTGATGTCTCCTCAGGGTGCTGAGCAGAATCCACAGTTTAGTATGTCTCTGGAAAAAGCTTGAGGAAAGGCTTATTTAGGCACCATGACATAGAGAGTGAAGTAGGAGGCAGAGGATAAAGAAGCTAATCTTGTCAGCCTAAAGCCTGCGCCTCTTTCTGAATAACACTGCAGTTTGGTATTCTTTGTCCTGGCATTTAAATGGAAATATTATGAGACTTGGGCCTGTTGAGGAACATTTCACAGCTGTCTCTGCCCTGAGAGAAAGCAGACAATTCAGCATTAAGGATTCTGCAAATGTGCTGCATGTGTTTATCTGTTCTAATGACCTTAAGAGTATGGATATTACCAGCATACTAATCACCTGCGTGTGCTGTGCTGCTGTTTTGCATTCAAATAGCTAGTCTGGCACGACATACATGAAAGCAATATAATCTGTTTTTATTTTTTTCTCACTTCCCACCTTTATCTGTTTAAATGAAATATAATACGGTATACTAGAAATGTGCAATAAAATGCCACAATGAACAAGGTTATACAAATCTCCAATGAGCTGAATCCCATGTCATCAGGAGAGAGAGGGTACAATTATGTTGAGCTGCAGCGATTAAAACGTCATGTGGGTTCGTTCCACTTAGATCTTGTGGTTAACAGAAATTTGACTCGCACTCAGTATAAAGCAAATCAAAAACTGCAGACCAGGTTGCTGCTACTCGATGTATGTATTTAATTTGAAAAACAGTTTTTCATTCTTGGTTCCCTCTTGTTCCCTAAAAGATCCTAATACTGTATTTGATGTACCTTTTTATAAATATCATTCCATGTTCATATTCATGTTGGATTTATAAATTGAAATGTATACATGTATTTGATCACAATTTGTGCCTTTTAAATTGTAAAAGGAAACTGTTATTTGCAAGAACTTTTGTCCTTGTGGTTACTGAATTCAGCAATTGAGAAACAGTCACTACTTAAGCTTTAGTTCAATTTATGTAGTTCAATATATTCTTTCTTCCCTCAGCATTTTGCACCATCACCTTGGTGCAAGTGTAACTGCTCTAACTGCCACTTTATTACAACAGCCACAAACAAAAGTGGCCAACCACACAAAGACAAACCACAGATCCATAAAAAAATCACTATAAAAGCAGTACCAACAGAATATTTATTAACCTCAAAGGTGTATATAGTAGCTATTGATACATGGGTTCATTTTAAGACACTGCAACATACCCTTTGCTGGCCATGTATTATTCATAAATTTTAGCAGCACAATAAGCAGTAGATTTTAGGCTGCCAATCATTGGCATTCTTAAAGTGGTCTGGCTGCTCATTGAGTGGGAGATACATGAGGGTGGGGTGCTCCATCACTCCTCTCCTCTTCCACTAAAAGGCTCTGACATATCTCCCTGGAGGCCTACAGCCAGCCCGGTGCTCTCTGTACACAACTTAATGGCTGCTGTCACTGCACAACTCATCCATGATAGCCCGCTCAGCAGCAACCCAATTACCAGTTTTCTGAGACAGTTTTGATATACATGTAACATTGTAGCGGCATTAGACAATGAATGTTACTGCTTTTTTCAGTCCGGCCATATGTATTATAACCTCTTCTATCTACATAGATAATTCACCATATACATTGCGAACCCTTTCTTCTAGAAATTCTGGGTACATTCATTTGTTTTTCCATATACTTGTTGAATGAAATGTAATAGCTGCCTGAAATAAGTTAATTGCCATTTCAGTACGTACAGCAGTACTTGAACACATCGCTGTTCGTAAGGCGTGTCGTTTAGCGCTCACCCTGACTGTCTCAGTCTGCTGCCGGCGGGTTGCTAGTCCAAGATTGTTGTGTTGTAGGTGGTCTCTTAACTGGACAGAAATTCCAGGCTCTGTGACCAAATAAAGACACTCTAAGTCACTGACTGGTCTGAATTCAGAGCAGTTTGCTGTCAAACTATCTCTATGCTGTACCTTCAAATGGCTGTCTTGGGGACTGCTCTGCACTGAATCAATATCCAGTTAATTTCAGGCTACACTCTGATCCTTCAGCAGTGGCTCATACATACAAGCCTCCTCTCTGGAGGAAAACTGTCGATGAGCAAAACACCTGCTGAAGCCCTGGGAACAGATCAGGGCACTGGACAAACCTGGTGATGCTTTGTACATCACTGACAAGGGTTTAGTCTATTTTGTATCATTAGCTATTTATTTGCTGAACAACTGACTGTTTGACATGGAACATAGTAGAAAAATTTCCGCGTAGAGCAAGTTCCAGTATTAGTCTTACTTACTTATGTTGTCGGCAGTAGAGTGTTATCCTGTCAAGTGAGCTGTAAACTAGAATTAGTCTGAGATCAAATCTTAATCTCAGGTTTGAGAAGTTATGCAATTACCTTCTGTAAAATACAAAAGGATAGAAGGAGAAAAAAAGGCTTCTCAAGTCTCACAAAATACAGAACAAAAAGGCTACAAGACTTACTTTATTAACATTCAACCCATACAGTATGTATTTGCAGCATCTTTAATTATTTGAATCAATATGGGAATCTTTATACCGGTCCATTTAAAATGAACAGATCCAACTTCTTTCAAAGGACTCATCTGAAAGGAAGCACTCAAGCAATTAAGTTTCCTTCACCATAATTAATCAGTGGAATCCATTATTCCTGTCTTCACTTTGTGATTCACAATGACGACGTAATAATTGCTTTCCATAAGTTTGAAGAACATAGGTGCCTCTGAAGGTCTGAAATGCCATTTCTCTTCTTAAAGGGCAACTCAGCCCAACAAATTGAGATGGTTTGCTGTTGCTGAAAACTAAAACATGTAATCTTATAAAATTATGTGTTTTTGAGTCTTGTCAGTCGAGTGTCTTTATGGATGTTGTGATTCCTCTGTAGCTCTTTTGCAAAAAATTGGAGATTTTAGATTTCGTCTTTTCATCTTTTTTGTCGAAGCAGTTAAAAGTGTGTATGTTCACAAACAAACAAATTTCGTAAAGTGTTTTGTCTCAACAAGACAATTATGCACATTATTATAGTGAAATGGGAGTAAAAACTGATTTTCAGTTGAATGCAATGTTGAAAAATAATGACACAGTATTTGTCATGAATCTTTCCTGGGAACTAAATTGCTCTGAAAATGATCTATTGATTGTGTTTTGAGGCTCCAGTAGTGATGAGTTCAAGGATATCTTTTCATTTTGGAATAAAAGCACAGATTTACTTGGATTCACAAATTGAATATACTTTTTTGTTGAATAAAGATTGAGTTCAAGACTTATTTCACCTGAGTTTCTTTTAATGGAGTTATTTATACAACTTTGACAAAAGTGCCAGTGTGATGATTTATAATAATTTATAATAATTAAAATCATCCTCATGATGCCCAGATTTCTTCAACTTTGAAATATGATTATTAAATAATTAACTTTTTTAATAGATATGATGCAATACATTGTTCCATTCATAATTATCATATATAATTCACAGCTTAAACAATGAAGGATATAGCCATATACAGTTTTCTTAAAATTATTATACCTACACAAATATATATATATATATATATATATATACATACAAATTCAGTAACAGAATAATAGATATTACATGCAAAAGACAAAACAACTACAACAACAATAGAATAAAACAAAATAATTAGGCTATAGCATTTTTATGTATGGTAATAAATTAATTGTAGGTAATGTTAAATTCACAGTTTTGTAATGGCATTGTTTTGAATTCTTGACTCCAAAAGACAAAGTGCTTGTATAAATTCTTAAAACGTCATGATAACAGATGATATTTGCAGATATTAGATATCATTCAATATTTGTGGATTTCCATCATCTTACAAGAAAATACTGCAGCATGACTTTCTGTTGGAGAAAGATTTCTTTGATTGATAATCCTTGAACTAAATGCATGGTGCGACAGAGGCTAATGGGGTGAAGCAGGAAAAAAGCAGGATGGGGAGAACGAGCAATAGAAAATGATGAATCTAACCCAGCTGTTTGCCAAGGCAGGAGGTTTCTGGAACTATTGCTGATATTAAGTCGGCTTGGATGTCATCCAGGAGAGCTGAGTGTTATTTATGACAACAGCAGGAATCACTCGCTCATCATCAGGTGGAGAAGAGTCTTCACGAGGCAACAGCAGAATTAACTGAAGGCAAAGAGTTCAGGGAATTTAGGTGGTCGGAGCCAACTCCATTAATTACACTTGTATTGTCAAACACCCAATCCACTTTAACAATGTTTGTGTGCACATAAAGGTGTGAGTCGATAACAGATATTCTGTGCAGTTACATTTTCAAAATACAGTTCTTGTCTATGTTTAAAAAAAAAAAAAAGATGATTGTTTGTCTCATGTACTGACTTTGATGTAATGTCATATATGCACTTAATTCCAACAACAGAGATATTCCTCAAAGGCAAAACTTTATCTTTATATACTTTATTGTCATTCATTAAATTCATTGATTATGTCCGTCCTGGGTTCGTAACCCCCAACTCACCATGTTTTACAGTAACTGTTATAGGTGCAATATTGAAACCTCTAATCATCAGAAATATTAATAATTGAATTATAGTGGAACAAAAAAGTTTTATAAAGAATCATTGAAAGTAAATAAAAATGGAAATGCATAATAATAAAAAGAAGAATAAAGATGTGTTCTTAATACGGTGAAGCCTACTACGCATGCACATTAATGCAACAGGAAAGACAGGAGGGATTTGTGTGTACTTACACCTACATACTTATATTTAGTTGCCAGGTACGCATAGCTAAAACTAATGCAGTCTATTATAACAATCCTGCAATAAATTCTACCTTTTGTAAAGGTTGTTCAAACTGCAGCCTCCAAAATGATCAGAAAGTTGAATTGACACCTTTCTAAAACAGTTTGAACAAGAAACAAACGTTATGACCTTCATGAAGATAGGATTTATCACAGTACTGTTGTGTTAGACTGCATTAGTTTTAGTTAGATGTACCAAGTTAACTGACAACTGAGTGAATACACGCATACATATCTGTGTGAGCATGCATCTCTAAACATATAACATAAATACACTCCAACCATCTACATATACCTGTTAGACAAGACTTTTAAGTTATTTAGTATTTTTCTACAACAATCATGACATGATCCATAAATTAATGGCTTTGTAACTTAACATACTTAACAGATATGTGCTTTGTACAAATACAGTGTCTTAAAGATTGGTTAATAACATTTGCATAAGAGCTGATACCGGCACAGTCAGCATGTCAAAAATGCAAAAATCTGTCATTATCTGCTCACTCCAAGTCAGTGAAAAGACAGCAGTTCCTGCGGTTTCATCACAGTTTTCTCCCGGCGCTGTCGTATTCCCTCTTGGTTTCAACCAGTAATACATGAGTATTAATGGATCCACAGTCATAACACTATTTCCCATTGAGAGCACATTAATATCAGCAGAATAATAAGTCTGTTATACTGTAAGACAAAGTGTGTTAAAAGAAACTTTACAAAAATCCAGCAAAAGAAGCCAGTGTTGGGATCACTGCTGTTGTGCTTTTATGAAGTCACTTTGTCACGCTGTCTCTTAGGAGTAAAGGGCAGTCCTTTCAGTATTAGGTTTGCTCTCTGCCGCCAAGCCAACTAAAATAACTGTCTTAATTTATACCCAGTCATGGTGTCGGATAATAGAAGAGAAAATGCGATTTTCTCTTAGTGCTTGGCGTAGATGAGGAGAGGATGCTGAAGAAAACAGAGTTTTTTTTTTTCTAGAGATGCAGCACTCACTGTTACATGAATCTACTCCTGGAAAGCCCTTAACAAAGACAAATTCATTGATTACAAAACTATAAATGGCATTTTAGGTGTGAAGCAGCCATGAAATGCCATGATGTTACAGAAGAGTAAGTAAATGAGTTTTAACAGATTTTGAAATGAGCTTGCATCACATTTGCAGATAATGTGTGCTGACCATTAGTACTAACAGAGGACCAATTTTGCAACGTCCAAACTGAAATTTAAAATATAATGTTTTGTTTTAATTAGATTCAGTATTAGTTTTATTTTTTTTAATTATGATATCGGGGTACTTGTCAGGGGCAAAATTTCAGAAAAGGCATTACAATACAAACACAACACTTTGTGTCAGGCAGTTGACTCACAATCATGTCAAATCAAATTTGACCAAATGGACAAAGACTTAAACTAAAGACATTTCCAGTATATTTATAGTATAAATATATCCAGTATATCCAGTATAAGTACACAACATTGTTTCAATGAGTTTTTGCAGCAATCTTTGTTTATGGTTGTCTTTGCCCAAAGTAGACAAGATGGTGTCATCTGATAGCACCAAAGAAATTGGATTAGCTGGCTAGTGAATGATGCTTCCTGTTGATTGGTACCGTAGATTTATGAGTCTGTTGTCCTCTATTACGGTCCCGTAACACAATCCTTAGTAATACAAATGCACTTGGGACTTTTCCCAGCAAGCTTTGTCTCATTTTGTACCATTAGCTTTTTTTGAAAAGTAGTCACTGGCTTGTGATATCTTCAGTGGTGAGGGAGATAACTGTCTTGGCAGAGACAGGTCCCATTTAATCCACCTCCCCAGTTTTCCAGTATGTTTACTTTTTTCACTGGACCACAGGGATGTTTTGCAACAGAGGTGTGGGTTTGATGTAATTTCTGTATTTTTGCAGCATTTTTCGCTTAGAAATATATACAGTATTTTTTTAAATCTATGAGGTGGGATTTTTGTTACTTGTAATACCTCTATGGGTTTTTCTTGCAATGCTGTAAAACTTGTATCTGTCCCTTTTAGGTTATTTTAATTGCTTACAGCAGCAACCTCAGCATTAACAGCAGTGGCATAATCTTGTCCTTAAGCTTAGCTTCTTCAGCAGAAGTTGCCTTATATTACCCAATGCAGATTCCCTGAAAGCTAAACTTCCCTGTGAAACTTCACCCGTAACAATACTGCTTTAACTAGAATTCCCTCAGAGCAGGCAATTTATTATGCTCCTTGTTATACTTTTGCTATTACACTTCCAAAGTAGACAATCACACCCTCGCTTATGTAGCTGCAAACAAGCATAACTCAATTACCTCACGTGTGTGCTTCACTGTGAAAGGTCAGGGTATTCAAACAGCATAGCACAGCAGGCTTTGTATCCCCGATAGCTGTTTTTCGGGGCATTCGTGTCCTTTTAAGTCTAATTTGAAGGTCTTTTGCCACACTATCTGGTACTGCTGCTTCTTAAGATTTATTCTTTTGTAATTGTAGTGAAAGGGTTTTTGTGCCCAAACAGACTTTACAATTGACCAGACTGTTTTCATTTTTCTTATGATTAAGAGAGCAAATAAGAACTTTTTTGCCATTATACAAACAAATTTGAATTGAAAGAAAAGCTGCTTTCTATTAGCTATCTACTAACTCCCATCTCATATTCAGAATTTAAAAAAGGTTTGCTATACGAGTTGTTATCATAGGAGACTAGAGTACATTTCCATCACATGTTACAGAACCAATTCTGCTGACAATGAGTCTTTAACTGCCCAAGGATCTTTAAGAGCTTAATATGATGAATTTGAAGTCCAAGGCATGGTTCTTGCTTCCCCTGTTACATCTTTAAAGGTCAGTGAAATCTCTACAGTTCTGGAGCTGATCTGATGCAGGATTTTTTTTTTCATTCTAAGCTTCACAGACTAAGAAAGGCCAACCTTGTCATTGGAAAGGAGATACAAGAATGAACCCTTTCAGGTGAAACTAAATAAAAAACTGGAGATGAGCTGGGGACTAAAACTTGGTCCCCTGCCAGTACTGTCCCCAATAAAGAGGAGGTGACTCAGTCTTTTATGGGTTTATGGTAGGTTTTCGTGTGTTAATCATAAATTCATTATTCATTGTGTGTGTGTGTGTGTGTATATATATATCATTCATAATTTTTTTTGGGTGTAGCATTTACTGTTAGTTTTAAGTGTGTGTGCACTTACATTTTTATTTATTTATTCTTTTAAACAGTTGGCCTATGTAAAGCACTTGATGCTGAATTGATAATGATGATAATACGCTGAATAACTCTGGGTTTATAACCGCATTTTTGATTCATAATTCTTGATTTTTGTGTTATCTGCAGAATGTTGTTTGTCTGTAACTCATTGTTATTGGTGCCTATTTTCAGACCTTTCCGTTTAAATAAAAGTCAAATAAATAAAATTACACTTTATAAGCCAAACAATGAATCAATCAAATAAGGAAAAAATGAATGATTAAATTAATCAAAACCTGTTTTTCCTGACACGCAACCTCAAGGGATCATGTAAATAATGATGTTCTCTCTTCAGTACCAAAGGCATATGTAGCCCAATATTCTTAATTAAATTAAATTGGATGATTTTTTTCCATTCAAAACTTTGAACAAATTACACAGATTTGAAACTAAAACCGTCCCAACAGTGCCACAATCACAAGATTTGCTCCAGTAGAGTACAGCCTTGGCTTCAGTAAAAATGTTTAATGAGTTTCTGTCAGTGGGAGAGCTGTTTTAGTGAGATGACAGAAAGAAAAAAGCAAATTGCAAAAACAAGACACTAACATCCCTTTTTTTCAGAAAAAAAGTTATATGAAAAAGAAGAATTATGAGGTATATGCTCAGCAAAACACTCTGATGTTTTACATATTTAGGTGTTGAAGTTTCAGGTGAGGCCCAAAACAAAGTTAAGAGCAAAGAAGAAAGTTATTTATTTCAAGGAATAGTGAGTCTAAGAGAAAGCGGAGTCTTAAAGGACGGGGAGACAAACCTGACAGAAAAGAAGAACTTCTTAGCAGGATTCTCCAAAGACTTTTCTTCCTAGAATGGTTAGGGACAGGGTGCACTGCCTAAAAGACTAAAATGAAAAAACTATGATGTCTGACTGGAGGAATAAAAGATGAAGATGAGGTGAAGTTAAAAACAGCCCAACTTGTCATGACAATGGCAGCTGTAGCATCTCACCACAGCTGTCATCATCAGTATTTAATTTACTGTAGTGAAAAGCTTTCACTAAAAAAATAAAAGAAATCAGGACTGCAGCATTAAACAAAGAATAATGATCTCTAGAGATGCAAGGCAAAAAGAAATAAAGCAGTGACATTAAGTATAGTGATGCCTGTAAAATAAAAGCCATTGCAGTACACTGGCAATAAATGGTATACATTTAACATTTTTAGAGGGAAATCCACCCAGATGCTGTAAGAAATTTGCCAACTGAGACCCAAGATTTAAAAAATCCTGTTTTAACAGTGTATGAATATTTAAGCAATCTGAAATATTGGCAAAACATTGAATTCAAAGTTACCCCAAGATGGTGTCATTGGCTGTAGATTCATAGAACAGCAACACAGCACAGATTTACATTTATCTAAGCCCTTCACTTTTTTCACCCCAATTTAGCCTTGTTTTAACATAGACGTCTAGATGTCTTTTTACCTGTGAATCATCAAATCACTGCTGTTGGGGAACAGATGCAAAAACCTTTGGATATAATGCTCTATTTTTCAGTATCCACTAAGACCCGGCACAAACATATTTGTGCATACACACACAAGCAATGCTCACATGCAGATGTTTAGCAGGTATAATGTTTAGAACTACTGGTAAACACATAGTACAGCTAAGGCTGATGGGAGTGCCATCAGTTTTGGATGTATTTGCTCATAAACCAAAGTACTGGCCAAATAAAAAGCACAGAAACTGATGTGTTCTCACAGGCAAACAGGGGAAGTGAGATGGAGGGCTGAGTAATATGCAGGACTGGATTTGGTTCAGTCTGAAATCCCCAGATTTGACCAAGGTGCAGTGTGAATTATGGCAACCTGGGAGACAAATCAAATGCCAAAGCATCGACTGAACCTGACACAGTCTTCGTCTCTTACAAAGAAACTTGCACACACCAGCTGCATCAATGTTCTGAGAGTAAAAGGACAGAATTCCCAGAGCAAAATATTACCAGAGGTTGCCTCACGCCTTTCCAAACTGTATCCTCAAACTAGAGCTCTATCTGAAGATATAGAGAATCTTACAGGCTCTGCTTTTGCCCACCTTGTTGCTTCTTCTAAGAAATGTTTTACCAACCTCAGGCACCTTCAAACCCGGTAATGCTGAGCGTCCCAAAAGACACTTCCACACACAGAGTCATTTATTTCCATGGAGATTTAGTTTACCAAGTTATCACATTCTGAGATTGTAACTTTGATCAGTGTCACCTCCAAGCGTGAGTCATCATATTCATCACTTCAAGCGTTGAAGTGATGAATGTGAACTGCATCTTGCAGGAGGCTGTGCATCTTCTTCTGCAACTCCAGGACAGGTTGGGCTATGCACAAAAAATTTTGCTTTAGTAGTCTTCCCTGACTTGACTCAGGATCTCAATAAAGCCCAAAGAGTATAAACTGCAGCTTAAAGATTTGGCACCTAGGACCATATCTCAACCTGACACATTTCCCCTCATCCATTATTAAAACACATAAATAAATGTAAAGACAGAAAATCATTTTATGATGAATAACTGCAGTTAAGCTCAGTCGCAGTTATGTACATTTACACTGCATAGGAATACACTCTAACAGAGTCCATAAAACTTGCTATTTTATTGTAGATTAATTTATCTGTGTGACAAGTTAACAGGAACAAATGGCTTTGTTCATGTTTACGTGTTGTTGGTACATACAAATTGCTGTAGCTGAACTACTTATAACATCAAATGATGCGTGGAAGGGACAAAATACAAATAGATGTAGTACATTTTGTTGTTGTTGTACAAGTTTCAAAGGTCAAATGAGCATTTGCATTAAGACGCATAGTACTGATGGTCAATGACCTATACAACACAAAGGAACAAAATAAATGTAACATCGGCTAAGACTTATTTTAACCTGAATTTGAAACAGATTTCTTCACTTGGGGGCAGCAGAAATGTGCTTAAAACACAACACTGGCATATTATCACTTGGCTCGGGTATGGACGGAATTACGTCGGTACTACAGAGCAGTGATTCACGTAAAATCAGAATCAGCATCATAAAACAGCATGTCAGATTTTTTAGTATGTCCAAAACCTTTGTATGGAACCAATAGAGGGATTAAAGTTAAGAAAAAAGGTACCGTTGGGTAATGGTACTGAAATCCAGGTACCAGTAATGGTATCCTTCGATGTAAACGGTATCCAACCCTAATGATCAATTTATAAAGTTGAGTTTAAGTCCAATATTCAGTCTCCTTTTTGCTCTGTTTTTGACACCAGATATAAGGCTCTTTAGCTGCTAAATGCTCCACTAAGTTCACCAGCTCGTCGCTAACTGGGTCTGTCTGCAGTTTGGTGTCGGGCAGGTAGAGTACAATCGTTTTTTAGAGCATTTTCACTGAGAACAGCTTCAGCTAAAAAACGGATTACAGCCGCTTATTGTAATATTCCTACACAGTTTAGTATGAATTGAATAATTTGTTTCAGGAATACAGGTTTATACCGAGTTATCAGTAATGAAACAAAGTGTCTAAACTGTAAAACAAATTCTGCCTTTTTGTCACAAAGATAAACATAGCTTGGCCTATGAATTTTAATGCTGTACTTTAGTAAAGGTCACAAGATACATAGGGGTCCTGTTAAGTGCTATTCTCTCTCTCTCTGTGTCTCTGTCTCTCTCTCTCTGTCTCTCTCTATCTCTCTCCTCTCTCTCTCTCTGTGTGTGTCTCTGTCTCTCTCTCTCTCTTTCTGTGTTTGTGTTTGCACGTTTAAAATAATTCTCTTACTGATCATCTTGATAAATATAATCTGCTGATTTAACTGGTTCTGTGAAAATGAAAAAAACTATTACAACTGAATGAAATTTTGTGTTTAAAAAAAAATTAACCTCTGGATCAAGCAAAAAACATTGCAATTTAAACCTGCAGTATGTAACTTTTTGCCTTAAAGCAACACTATGTTACTATTTTACTTTAATATAACAGCTTTTGATAGTAAGCTGACTTGTTATAGGTAGAATGCAGGCTCTTTCATTCCCACTCCACACCCCGAACACCTGGCCGGGCCGGATGTCCCGGTAGAAGTGTGAACACTTACGACACTACGTTGCACGGCAAGGGACGTTTCAACAGTAAAACGAGCGTTTCTTTCTCGTAACAATAGTTCGGTATCCTCGATCTTCAAAGCTGCTGACGGCATCAACAGATTTTATTGCACCAGCATCCTGTATTTACCACTTGCAAAAGTTACATAGTGTTGCTATAAGGCAGGAAGTGTGCTGATAGTCGTGCACGCCTCCACCTGAATTGGTCAAATTCATACCCCAACACTTGTCATCCATCTTGATGAGCTGTCGTCTTTGAAACAGCATCCATCCTGAGGTGGCTAGCATCAGCAGGTGTCGGAGAAGCAAGTCAAGTCTGTGTTCTTTTCTTTTGCATAGCTTGTCTGCCACACATTTAGTATAAAGTTACCTTTTTTAAAGTGTTGTTGTTGCTTTGACTTTACTGCAATGGACTGCAATGGACTGCAATTCAGGACTTTTTGGTAAAATCACACACAGAGCAATGACTGTTGATTTGACCCCCATTTCTCCCTTTTCTTGCGGTGGAGTCACTCTACAAAGGTAATGCCTCACAGCCAGCATGGACCGGAGGAATAAATTACAGCAACGCACAACTCTTTCATCGTGTCCATGGCATGTGAGTGCTGTGTTGAGATAGACCTGGAAAAATCCAAACCAGAAAAGAGTTGTCTTATCTCATTTGAGCATCCCAGTGTTAAGAGTACACCCCGTGGAGAGAAATTGCAACAAAATCTGTTCATGTCAATGAATATTTTTGCTCTTTTCCTACTTAAAACATTCACTAGTTACATTCGCAACTCTTGTGTGTCAGATAATGGAGTACTGGCCTGTGGCTGATGGAATACTGCTCAGTGGTTACCATGGTAATTGTGCTACTGCATTAGCTTTGCACTCAGGATCTGCAGGAGGTAAACATCACTTTTACATTACTGATGTAAGAGCAGTCATAACCTGTATGTTGGCTACATTTTTGACAGAATGTCATGTTTACACAGATAAAAGTCAACTATCCTTTTTTCGGCTTCTGCAAACTGCGGTCTGTAATAAAGGAATTGTTTTAGATAGAACTCAAGAAAAGTTGTAGTTTTGTATCCTTTGTGTTGAATGCTTCTCATGGTTGTTTAAAGAGTACTCCACTCACTTAGCATTGCACTTCCATAATATTGTCAAACTGAAGATAGTTCAAAAATCGATGCAGTAGAACCAGAGTTATTGTCTTTTTTTCCCACACATTCTTCTGTCTTGTTAAAACCTGGGGCGTACATTACCCAAAATGTAAATTGACGACTTCTGAAGCCACAAAAGGATTTATATCCCTTTTTTCCACATATGCAGTATGTATACACCTATAAACAGACTTAGATGTGAAAAAAGATACCACAGTGATCTAGTATTGCACTTTAAAACAGTTAGGCAACTTACTGTAGGCAAGACAGATTGAAAAAAGGGTCAAATATGATGAAGCAGAAGTGAGGATAGCCTGAGTTTGAGTCCTACTGGTCAAAACACCCCTGAAACAGTGGACCTTACATTTGCTATAATGCAACTGGACCTTTCATTAAATGCTTGTTAAAGCAATGAGGAGTAAATGGAACCTGTGAAATTCTGTGGAGTGCCTGCTTTCTTAGTTGGCTATGGATCTCTGAATGCACATCACACAATGAAAAGTAAGATGTGCTCCACTGGTATTCAACAAGTCCTGTGTAATATATAACATCTTGGGCAACAGAACATTAGCTCATAATAAGCCACTAATTTTGATGTTATGATGATTACTTTTCATCCTCAGCCACACTCCCTGTAAGTCATCAGACCTTATTTACAATAAGATCCGGATCTCTAATTTCTAAGCCTTAGGACATCATTAATTAGCTCAAAACAATTTCAATACCAGGAAAACAACCACCTGAAACTATTTTGAATTATGTATGATACATGAAAATGTTTCACACTGCAACAATTTGAATAAATTACTAGGGCTTAGCTGGATTTCAGAGAAAATGAAGTGTTCTGTTAAGGATCAGAGGAAACAAACTTGCAGTGACATCACAGCATGTTAACCTGGCACATTGGCACTACTCCCTGTATACACACGACAGAGAAGAGAGCAGGCCCCCATTTCAGTTGACGGCATCGCAGTGGAGAGGGTCAGTGACTTCCAGTTCATCGGGGTACACATCTCTGAGGACCTCACATGGGCCACGCACACTACACACCTGGTGAAAGGGGCCCAACAACAAAAAGAAATTCAGCATGAGCGTCCTGACGAGCTGCATCACCGCCTGGTATGGAAACTGCAGCGCCCTTGATTGCAGAGCACTACAGAGGGTGGTGCAGGCAGCCCAGCACATTGTTGGAGGTGGGCTTCCCTCCCTCCACCAGGAGACTTAGGAACAGTTTGCTGCTGAACAGGGGCTGAACCCTGCTGCGCATTTTTTTTCTTTATGTATACCTGACTGTATATATTTCATCATTTCACATATATGTAAGGACATTTACAACATTGTATGTTTGCACCTGCTGTACAGTACAGAAAGACCGCAGGACCATGCCTGTGCCTATGTTTATATACCTTAAAATTTGAATGCATATTTTCTTAACTTTTATTTATTTTCTATGTTATCAGTATAACTGCAGTCGCAGGAAGCTTGCACTAAAATAATTTGACCCACTCTTTTATACTTGCTGTAAACTTGTGATGTGACAATAAAGCTGAGTTTGAGTTTGAGTAACTACCAAGCATATGCAAGAAAAAAACAAAACAATTTATATTAGATGCAACCTAGAGCAACCTTGAAAAACATTCTTATTAGGTAATTTTATGTGAATAACTTAATTACATTTTCTGGTGCTCTTTATTTTAATGCTGGTGGTGAAGTCCTTATGTCTGGTACTCCCAACCAAAGCTTAGTAACTTACAAATATGTTGAAATGATAGGTGATCCTGGTCTGCTTGTTTATTCCAAATAATGCCTGTCAACAATGGATTGATGTACTCTGACATGACCTTTTCCATGTTGTGTGAAAACGATTAAGGAATGGGCATACTGTGATTTAACATTTGAGTCAGCATGCAGTTTATTGATTGTGTCTTCACATCTGAAATCATTAGACAGAGCAGACTTCTTGAAATATATAATCGATTCTCATTAGATCACTTTTCATTCTTTCATTCTAGTGTACACTGCTGCACTCATGGTTATTGCTAAGATATATGAAATGTATCTGAATCATCTAATTAGACATTTCAATATGTAAATGAAATATACACTATAGTGAGAATTTGTCAGAAATGAGAACCGAACACTCACAATGTGACTGCTGCTACAATCATTATCTATAACAATCAACCAATGAGAATAAGGTATGAAATGGTGTACAATAGACTGGCTGACACAACATTGTAAGTGGCATTTTATAATAAAAAAATTAATTGTTTCCAGTGCTATGGCCATAGATATATTTTAAATATATCCACACTTTCCCCTCTATGCCCAGTAACTAAATTGGGATCAATCTTTAAATTATACTATTGGAAATAATTTACTTTTTGAAAGTTCTGCTGCTGAACTCCATGGTGCATCCCTGTCAACAACAGAACCAAATCATTTACAAAATTATAGCCATTGTATGAGACACGTGAACGTTTTTTTTCCTATGATTTTCTGTCTCAGTGTGGCTTTTCAACTTGGGTTGTGCCTGATAAGATAAGATTCTCCTGGCAGGGTGTCATGGTTTGACTGTAGAGATAGGATGAGGAGCCTGAACTGCTGCTCCATGAGTCTGTTAGGGTGATTTGGGCATATAATTAGGACGTCTCAGTGACTCCTCCATGTTGAGATACTCCAGGCATATTGAACAGGAAGGAGGCCCTGGGCCACACCAGAGGTATATTATATCCAGGATTACAGGGTCTGGGAATGCAGATATTACCTAGGAGAAGCTGGAGGACATTGGCTGGGGGAAAAGGATGCCTGGTCTACTCTGTCTAGTCTGCTGCTACCATGACATGTTCTCGGATAAGTGGAGTAAAATAAATAGATGGATGGGTGGTTGTTCCAACACAAGGTTTTTTATGGTTATAACACCAAAGGGTTTCTTTAGTTTTAAACAATCATAAATGCAAACACTTACCTACATGTTAACATACAATAAGTGACACTACATATTTTCAACCCATTTTTAAGTAGCAAGATGTTCATTTCAATAGTTAACAGCTATGTTTAAATGTGTTTGATGGTTAAGTTTTTTGCCTAATGAAAAAACATCCTATGTGTATTCTCAAACCTCCCTTGCTTGGTTTGCTTAGGATATTTTTGTCTTCAGTACAGGAATCAAAAAGGCAAGGTCTTCTCTTCGGAAAAAAATAGCTTCACTTCTTTACAGTAATTGCACATATCTGTCTTAAACATCTATGAATTATAAGTATATGATTAATTATTCATATCCTTGCTGGCTGTGCTAATGTGAACAAAGTGACCTTTTTCCTCATCTGCTTAAAGTGTGCCTCACATACAAGCTATGTCATTGCTTTGCACACTATTTGGGCCATCCAATAATGCACCATTACAGCAAACACTGGTATACAACTGTGTCACTTGTTTCCTCTAATACAATGAGCTGTGCTTCTGATGCTAATGCAACCTGGGTTTTTTAAATGTAAGTAAACAGTTAAGTAAGGATTGGCCATAGATGATCTTTAAACAGAGAGAACAACAACAGCTGTTGGTGTGTTTCCTCCAATTCTAATCTCTGGCTTTTAATTGTTTCAAGGCAATGATTAAATTGTTTCTTTTCCTGTGGGATCAATGGAGATCCATCAGTGAGATGTCCGTATCCATCCAGCCATTCATCCATCCACCCACAGTATAAGGTAATGGTGTCAGTCAGTGTAGATTCTCTATCTATTGATTTTGATTAATCGGTCGATCTATCTTTAGGTCTATCTGTCTTGCTGCAGATTCAAAGTATAAATAAAACTTTGGAACATTAATAGCCAATGAAAAAGTGAAATCAAATTACTGACAATTAACACTGTTTGGTGAAGCAGCAGGCCTGGATAGTGAAAGCTCAGTTTCCCCTGTGGTGCACAGAGAATGAGTCATGAAGAACCCTGTGCTGAGTCCTCGTGGTGAGCTATCGATCCACTACCGGGATCACCTTCTGGCCATCATCTCTCGGCCTCATTAGCAAGGGCTTATTAGCTGAATAGGGCTATCGCAGTGCTGTGCAGATGAAACCAATGGTGAATGGGGAAAAAAACATTTGATCTTGGACTTTCATGCCTGACTGGCACTGCTTTCCTTAACAGAATAGAACAGATAATTGAATAGACTTAAAAGACAGAGAAAAGTTTGGATACCATCAAAGAAAATCAGCGTGGGCTAATCTGGTTCGATTATTTAAACAAAAAATGGAGGGATATATGTGAGACAAAGATGCTGCATGAGGTGAAAGGGACAGTAACATGTTTTACAAACATCTGGAAGTTAATTATTGTAGTTTGGCCCACCGGTTTGTCCCACTCACACTGCACCAACAGTGGCTTTGATACACAACTCATGGAGACACCAAGGTACTTTAAAACCCTCAGTGCCTCGACATGGACCACCTATTTTTGTAAAAAGTGCTTTTATTTTTACTTTATTCTTGATTTGTTCCCCTTCTAAATGTATATATTGATGTAACATGAGATGCACTGTATTATTGGGTTATTGAGTCAAGCTGTCATTTTGCTAATCTTTCTGTTTTTTTCTTAATTCATTCTGTTGTATTTCCTTTCATTTAATATCATTAATAATTGTAAAGTTTAGTCACAATCCCTGAGGAAAAAATAATTAACACAGTTAAACAATATACAGTAACTTCCCAAATGGATAAAACAGAGAAATTAATTCATTCACAATTGTTCAAAAGACAAAAGTAAGCCTTCCTGAGCCATCTCTAAACAATCACCAAATGTTTCATTTTCAGTCACTGCTGCTCTTCACAATCCTCCGTAGGCAAGACCTGATTTCCCTCTTAATCTTATTAAACAAAGGCCTTGTATAAAAAGAATAATATGAAGCTAAATTAATTTCATTTTCCATTTCATTAAGATCACACAAATGACTGTGTCTGTCTTCCTCAGCAGCACCAAGATAATGTCCAGATTTCACACAGAGGAGTAATATCCTCCGCCTGATTTGGGCCCACAGAGATCTTTTGTTCTTGTGGTTTATCTCCTACCATTTAGCAAACAGAGGTCAGTTTGTGTTTACTCTGTATTCCTATTTGATTATAAAATGTTTAATCTAATTTAATTAAAATAAACTAGATACTTTAGTGTGTTTTTGTAAGGTTTTCTTGATATTATACTAAGATTTAATTTTATATGAATAACTCACTTTGCACTTCATGTAGATTTCCACAAAGTCAAATTCAATGGCCATTATATGAGAACAAGGGCATCACAGATTGGGGCAACATGTCTACTAGGGTCTAAAATTGCTATTATCATCATGATTTAAACTGTTTTAAGCTTCTCTTCAATAATGTTGCAAAAGTATTTGATACATACTTCTAAATAACACACTCTAATAATGTGCTATTACTAAAAAACAACCAAGAACAGCCGACATGACAACCAACAACACCACATGAACTCTCAAGTGAACAGCACAAACTAAAAGATGCATCGATAGTACACTGAAAAAATGGTGGATTGTTTATAAAGTTTATAAGTATGCAGTTAGTGTATACTACACAATTCATTTATATTTCTCTTACATACATAATTCAATTTTGTAGAATTATCTTAATCTTTAGGGGGTTTGTAAAGTAGATGAATGAACGAAGTTATGTTTTGTTCAAAATGGAAAGCCCTGCCTCCCGGGAACACGCTCAACAACAGCCGAGGACCGTTACACACTCATAATTCAGTTAATGTTAATGCAAATGTTAGATACCATTCACTAGTCATGCTAACATTACCTCTCAGACATATTTTAAAACCTTATCTGTTAACGTTAATGTTTAATGATTGGCTTTGTAACTAGCCCTAAGTAACCAAAAGATGAAAATATACAGACACACAGCCCGTCTGCATACAGAAAACAGTGGGGTTGAAACAACCAAGGCTTACATAGAACCTTTTGCGGTTGTGTGAATAAGTGCATGTTAAGTCATGGAACTAAAAGTAAACAAACAATAAAAGCTACAAAGTCCATGAAAGGCAGAGATTGGGGTAGATGCAGGGTCACACAAATAGTTATGTTAGTTTAACAAATAAGAATTCCGTATATTGAACATGAATAAATCATTTTCAGTAAACATGATTTTAATATGTGCAACCAATGCACATATTTTTCTACTTTAATCCAACAGATTTTTTTTCAGTATACCATGTAAAACATTTAAACACGAGGGACAGCTAGACAGGGAGAGAGAGGGAGAACAGCAGCAGAGACAGACATGAGACAGTTTTAGTTAATACATGACACTGTGAAAGTGGAATGTTTTGGCCAGGAAACATAGTGCCAGAGATCAGCGGGGTGGTGGCTCACCATCGGCCCCAAGTGACCGGATCGCTCACTCTTAAGTCGTTCCTGGTCAGTCCTTTGTCGGCATGCCACTCAGAATGCGATTGAAATGTGGATTTCATGGAGATTCATGAAAGTAAAATTGATTTTAAGGAGCAGAGGATTCTGGATTTTATTCTCCGTTTTTCCCAAAGTCTCAGTTTATTGTCGGAGCAGCTGATAATAGCACAGGGCAAAAAAGATGTCTTGCTGTCTGTTAAAACTGGACTAACTTTTGTAGATTACAACCTTAACTTCCATGGAATTTGATGACTATACTTTCTGGACATTCTCAATAAACCCCAAAGAAACGTATTTAACATAAGTGTCCATTTTGGGCTCTGAGTTAACTTGCATTATGGTTTTTTCTCCTACAATGCTGAAATACTTCTTCTTTGGATTTATTGGTGGTTGGCAAGCTTATTGGTGCATTTTCTCTTCTAAACCTGTTCTTAAATAGTCCAGTAAAAAAAAAAAGTGTGAAAGTTCTTGACCTTAGACATGAGAGTGAACTTTTAATCCTAAGGTTTTCAAGTAGTTAATTGGTTTTCCATAATGCCTTCCCAAAAATTGTTTTCTAACATAGCATTAAGCCTACATTTTGTGCTCATGGACATTGAGTCGATCTGCCACTTTAAGCAACAGCTGTGGTTCAGACACATGGCCATTAATTTACCTGCACTGTTTAATTCTAACCGACTCATGGAGATTCAAAGCAAGATGAACCCTATTTGCCTAAAGGACAAGGTCCAATCCATCCCTTTATTCAGAGTATCAGCCATCCCAGACAGCTAGCCCCCAGGCTGTTTATTCCCTGCTGTTCACTGCTGCTAAAGTGACTAGCTATATACTGTAAAGTAAAGGTACAGTCAAATTACACCTCCATCCTGTGAATATTTGCTGTGTCTCCCATTCACTTTAGTTGCCGTACAATACATCTGAAAAACTCATGCATGTGTTTCCTGTTTCTTTGCGATCTACTTGCCGACTCCAGCAGACTCAGGTCAGAGTTTACAGTTGTTCAACTTTGCCTTGCAAATGTCAGCAATGTCTGTCTATCTAATAAAGAAAAAAGTATCAAAATACATAAACATAGATACTAAGAATGACCTTTTTTCGCTGGGGTAGCACTGTCTTTCTAGAGATCCTGAAGGACTAATCAAACATTTAAAATAACTTTGTCCCAGCATCCTTTACAGTGTCCATAAACTGAACTGATGACATTCTCATGATGTCTGGCAGGAGCAAAATTTTATAATGTATTCTACATCTAATTAGGACGTGATAATTTTCACAGATTTCGTGCTTATCCATTTCTGCAGTCTAGCACCGGCAACACTGCTTTTCTAATTTTCCCTTTACATTTTACAACTCTAAATTGTGGCTAATTGCACTTCTACACTGCATTTTAAAGTGGGTTTTAACAAACGAGCTGGAGCTCTGAAAACCACAAAAACACATTGCAGAAGTGTTTGCACTGAGAGTGCAGTCTTCTTCTATACTGTCAAGAGAAAATATTTCATGTTATAACAAGATACTTTTCTTGATAGATTTTCTTCATTATAACAAGAAAACTTTTCCTTCTTCCAACAAAGGTGCCTCATTGTTCAAATTGAACATGTTTTAATAATGACACCCTTTGATGTCATAGTGTGATAAACCAGTTCTGCGCAGCCATAGGTAATGCATTATTTGTGGCTGGTGAAGTTAAATTAGGTAAAATCATCTTCATGAATATAAAACACACAAACCAGCTCAGCCCCATTGAAAGCCTTGTGGTTTTGTACACAAAAGTGTTATGAAAGGCTGTGTAATTTAGGCAAGAATAGGCAAAGAGGGCTTTTTAGGAGGAAGGTAATTTAACACAACCTAAGTAAACCCTATCTGTCAGGGGTCTGACATGAAAAATTAGGAAATTAAGTAATAGGCAAAATAGGCAGCACATAGTTGGTGGAGATACAGCACATAAGGAGTGTCATTTTAAATGATCCCTGTGTGTGTGTGTGTGTGTGTGTGTGTGTGTGTGTGTGTGTGTGTGCAAAAAAAAAACCTGTGGGTGACAAATGTCGACATGTTAAGATAATGTGGGGTCTCTTCCAGGTCAATTTGACAGTTTTTTTTTTCCCCCTCATCTTCCCGCTGTGAGTCTCAACCACCAAAACACTCTGAGACGCATCGACCCGGTCAGCGGGGGGTTCTGTGTGGAAAAAAAATAAAATAAAAAATAAGAGGAAGAACCTGGCCGATGTCCGGGTCCTCTCCGCCTACACTGAACCCCCCCAGGTACCCCCCCACCCCGCGCCTCCTCCTCCTCCTCCAACATGTGTCCGCACACCGACGCGCCGCGGTGCGCATTGCCAAGGATGCGCGCAGGCGGAGGACGGTGCGCGCCCCTGGATGCGAGCCGCTGAAATAAGTCGCAGCCACTCCACTCCGCGTTTTGCCCTGCCCCCTGCGCGCCCCCTCCCCGCCCCCCCCCCCCCCCACCTCCGCCCGCCGCTGCTGCGAGCCCCGAGCCCCGAGCCCCGGCCGCATTCCGCTTCCCTCACCCCGACGCGAACGCAGGCGCTGCTGTGTGTGCGGGAGAAGTTGTCGGCGCGGAGAGCACCAGGTAGCCGCCGTCTCAGTCCGGGAGCCGCCGCACTCGCCCGGGCTTGTTTTTTCCTTTCGAGGCGGTGGGGGGGAGGACGATCCGAAGCTTTTTTTTTTTTTGCAATGAGGTGGATGTACCAGAATCTAAAGTGAGGAGTGATTTTTTTCTTTTTTTTTTTTTTTAATTTTTTTATTTGGTTTGTTTGTTTTTCTTCTCATGAACACCTGACATCCTGCCGCTCACTGGAGAAACATCTCAACCAGCCGCTTTGGGATTTCTGTTTTTTTTTTTTGTTTTTTCTCCTCTCTCTCTCTCTCTCTCCTCTCCCCTGTTTCCCTGTGAGACATCACCGAGGATTTCACTGATGTATGCGATGTGGAGGCTGCAGGTCGCCTTGTGTACTCTGTCGGTGCTGTCCCTGTCGTCCGGTGGCGAGAGCAAAGCGCGGAGCTGCAGCGAGGTGAGGCAGGCGTACAACGCCAAGGGATTCAGCCTCGTCAATGTGCCTCATCAGGAGATATCAGGTAGGCGAAATTGACAAAGATCGTCCGCCGAGTTTCGCCCCCTCCCTTTCACCACGTGTCATGAGGCATGCGATGTTCCTCAGACCTTTTTGAGCATTTAATTGGCCCCGGTACTGACACCCCCTCATCCCGCTTCATCAGAGGATCCGAGCCCAGTGGGCTTTATCAAAAGTATCTGCGGCACGCCACGTTTCATGAGACACACTTTGTCAAAGCGTCTGTCTGCAGCAGTTGGTCTGTTTGTTGGGCTCATGGTACAGCAAGTGTTTAGATAATTCAAAGACATGTCACTGCGGTAAAACTACATGTAGTTTGTTTCTTTTTCCCTTTGTAAAGGTCAGTGTGATCCCCTCCATCTCCACATTACTTAATGATGAATCACAGCCAGCTGTGTTCCATTCATCATCTTCCATTAAGCAGGCACCAAGCGCTGGATTTAAACATCCAGCATACAGTTTAAAATCATCCACCTGCCATGTTGCTCTTCAAGTGTCTGTAAAGAATCACACATGTCCACTTCAAGTATTTGTTACAGGTGTTTCTAGATTTTAAATTTTAGAGGCCAAATTGACATTGTTAATAGCACCAAAACTGGTAAAACCCACACCCGTTCTGTCCTTTTGACCATTTAAGTGTCTCTCCTCAAAGAGGGGACTTCACCAACAGGTTATAAAACTGATAGAAAACACCAGAATTAACAGCCCAATAATCACATGTGAGACCTCTGTGTGTAATTTACTGTCAGTCCCCCAAATGTGAGATCATTTAGAAAGAGAGCTGCTGTAACGGAGACAGCAAACAGACTGACTTCCCAGCTGTGGCAGGAGAAGATACGTTCTGAAAGTGGCTGCATACCTGTTGCTCCCATTCAACAGAAGATCATGGAGCTTGTTGGGTTGTATTTGGCTAAATAGTGAATGCTGTATACCAGTAGGGGGCTGTATGCACTCAGCTCGAAATACTCCTTTTTCCTGTGGGTTTCTTTTTTTTCTTTTAGATATTCCTCAAGGCTACAGTTTAGGTTTTAATTCATGCTCTTTGGTACAGGAGAGATACAGGGTTTTATTATCTCTTGTGTGGAGGTAATCACATTTATGGTCAAAGCAGGAAAGGAGATTAGTCAGTCAACATAGTCTGCTTCATGAGAGGGAAGCAAGGAAGCAGAGAGTTAATCCCTCTATTGCCTCTTACAGACAAAATAGAGATACTGTATTGGTAATTGGCAGTTTCAGGCAGTAATGATCATAGAGCCGCCTTATTTGCTTTTAACAGGGTTTTGGCTGGATGGGAATTTGATAGTTTTGTTACTGATTGAACGTGAGTGTAAGTCTGTGTCGGCATCTGTGTTTGTAGTGTGTGAGGGATCCTCGCATTACAAATACATCTTGTACCAATATCATCTCCAAATAGAGTTCTATGTGGCAAATTTTGAAGTTGATGACCTTGTTGACTAGTCAGACCTTTTTTAAAATGTACCAGATAATGACTGGCTATAATGCAAACAAAACCCGGACAATGTGTATGTTCAGAAAATACAGAGGTTATTACATTTACTGTGAAAATCTGCATCGGGAGTAGTAGTAAAATATTTAAAAACAAAGAGGAGAACTTTTCTGTTATCGTGTTCTGCTCCAGTAGCAACATACTGTATATTCAGTTTATCAATAACTCAAAAGGACAAAAAAAGGGACTGCTCAAATAAAAAGACCAGACACTGCAGTTGGAATAATTAATGTTCTGAGTCTTTTTTCTTAAACACTTACATGATACGCTTTAAAAGCACTAATACCGTGCTGCCGCAGTATTCTTTTTATTTAATTATTTGTTTCTGATATAACAGAGAAGTGGAAGCTAGACAGTCATGGTGGCTTTTCTTTTTGACAAAAGTGTTGTAAATTGTTTGAACACAGCTTTGTACAGTGGATTCAAGTATTTGATCTAGCCCAGAATATGTTTTAGTATTGCAGGAATTCTTTTGTGCAAAGAATGTCAACCAAGAGTCTGCTGGTAATCAGACATTTGCACAACATATCAAGTATTGAAACATGAACAACTTCTTTATGGTATTTTAATACATTCTGAGACAGAATCTTGGACTGCACATGTGCAGCTGTTTTTAATTTCTTCAACAGTTCTTATAAGAGTGAAAAACGTGTAGTTTTCCAGTATTTGACCATTGAGTTTTTGTTGGCCTCCGCCTCCCCGGATCACTGGACGGGTTTCATTTACCGCAACAAGAATTCAGATTGTGTCAGATAACGTTTCATGACTGATTTTGAAATACTTGGACATACTTTTATTTGATTATGTAGAGCTTTTGGTATTTATTCTTCAATCTCATCTAACATTCCTCCTGTACCTCGAACTTGAGCAAGTTAAAAGGCAAAAACAGAGGTCTGTTGGCCACTTTATAGATCACAATGTTTTGTGGAGCTCTGATCAAATCCTAATTTCAAGTCATGTACAACCTGAACACTATGTGTAATTGGATTTTGTTGTCTCCAAATAACCTTTGCATAAATACAACAGAAGTTAGATATAAGCCTCAGGAGATGGGATAGTAGAAAGCACTCAATTATGCCTAATTAGCTATGTTAATACAAACGTGTGGTAAGCTGCATGAGCAGCGTTAGCGCTCATCCCTCCATCATTTTCTATGTCATGCTACTGCTATTCCTCTCGATACAAAACACACAGGTTTAATACTTCTGCAGAGGTGGCTACCTCAGGTTGTAAGCCCCCATTTGCATAAGCTAATTATTTTGACAGCTCTCTGCCACGACAAGCTGAGCTCCATTATTTAAGGTGACAAACACAGATATGTTTATACAGATGGTAGTTTTTTCATATGAAAATACAATAGGCCAATAATACAATAATTATTTAATCCACACATTAACTTGGATTAAACATAAATATCAACTTTTTTTTTTAATTGAATAAGTTGAACTTATTCTAAAGATGAAACGTACACATTTTTATTTACATGTGTTTGTTGGTGGAATTCTGAAAAGGAGTTTCTTTCGTTGCATTTTTTTCAGACTCTTTTGAATAAGCCCATTTACACAGCTGCTATCTAAATTCTGCAGGCCATCCATTATTGAAATATTACAGCAGTGTTTGAATGGGTCTCATGGGCTCAAGAGTCATAAAATGTATCCAGAACATAAAGAACCTGGTAAACCATCAGAGCGTAAACTCCAAATAGATGTTTCAAAGATTACACCAGGACGCTAGGTCATTTCTTTTTGGCTTTTGTTATCTTTTTTATCTAAATCTGTAAAATTGTTTTAGGAAAACATTTTTTTCAATGCAAGCCTCTGAATGTATAACTACCCAATATGTTTCTTTCCAGCGATAGAGTGGCTGAGCTTATAATAACCCCTCACAAATGCAAATGTTAACGCCGGTAGGAAGCAGAAACATTTGGTGCACAGTCTCCCGCTGCCTCCAAGACGGTCAGATGCACGTGTGTTGTTTTCGCCACGAAGAGCTGTAATGCACGATCAGCAGTTTAACACTTCTGTCATACCCACTGCTATGCTTGGCAAATTGTCATCATACTTCGTTATTCTTGGATTTAAATAACTGTTTGGCACTGATGCAGACATAATGTAATTGACAGAGTTAGCTGACTTGGATAGAGGTCAACCATACTGCCCACTTCACTGATTTAAGAGTGCTACTTTCTCTTTTTGCCTAAGGACTCTGGAGTGCCTCATCTGGCTTACAGTATGGGGGTGGTGGGAGGCAGAGGCTTGTAAGAAAAATCTTAGTGGCTTTATACTAGTTTTCATAAAGTAAGAGGTCTCTCGGAAGAGTGCCAGAATTCTTTGCAAAGAGCAGGTGGGTAGGATGGAGCAATGGAGCTGAAACACATCTGAAAAATGTCGAAAACTGGCTGGTGGACAGCTTCATTAAACTCCACCAGGTCGAGCTTGTGAATCCTCCGCTCTCATGTCCGTGTTGTCAACTCACCATCGCCTGCCTGGTGTGTCACACAACAGTCAGCCAACAATACAGCATGCCTGCGCGGATCACCCTTGTGTGCGAGTGTCAGACGTTAGTTATAGTGTCACACACACACAATGCTGCTTGATTGTCAGCCCTTTGTTCATAAACACAACGGCTCCTGAATGCTTCAGTCGGGCCCTGCCACGGAGCTCTTACTCCGAAGCTTTGCTGTTAATATCAACATCTACTTACACAGAGCGGTTGGGATTCTCATGGGTGGACTCTGCTCTTTGCTACGGCTTTGAAATAAAATCACTTGATGTGCTGCAGCTCCTACGAATGCAGTGCCCGAGCCTTATATTTCCTTTCTCAAAAATAACAATTACCTTTGGGGTTCATCTGTAGCAACTTTAAAAAGATATTATGTGATTTCTCTTAACAGAACAGTTATTAGCTGTTATACAATGCAGAATATTTTTCCTCATGTGAATTCCTGAGGCTGCAATTCACTCTGTTTATCACTGCGATCTGTACTTGGCTGTTTGCAGGTTGTGAAATGCATGCAGTTCCCCAATTCCCTTAAACGCAATCCAGATATCAGAGCTGTTTGCTGTTTGTACTTAAATGAATGTTAGGACCCTTGTGAACCCTCTGTATACAGCACAGTTAATATTGTCAACATTTGAACTTTCTATCTCTTAAAATAAACAGTCTTAAAACACTTATTAACATCTAAATGTAAGATGCCTAAGATGTACTTTATCAAAACTTCCAAACAACAAAATCTTGTATTTATATATATATTTTTAAAGCAGGTTTAAGCTGATGTTTTTCCATATTAGTTTTATGTTTTAGGGCCTCAGATTTAATTGGTTGAAATTGCAAATCATTCAAGGAGATGATACAATTTAGGCATTATCAAAGATGTAAGTACAGTTTATTATTGTCGTGCTCCCTTAAGATTCCTTTGCATGACTCAGCATTTGAGGTTTGAAACTATTTAGCAATATACTGTACAAACAGATACTATTTTGTTTCATAATTTATGTCAGGAATTTAAATGACAGTATATAGCATAGAAAACTTAGTGACGCTCAATGTTCAGTTTCTGGTGTCACATGTCTGCATATTGTCACAAAAGTATGAAATCAGTCTGTTTGTTTCGCTGATCTTTCTTAAAATGTACTTTACAAGTAGGGTAGGTATGTAAAATACATTTGGGGGTAATTTTAGATGTGTTCACTGCCAGATGTCTAATCACTAAATAATGAAATGACTTGAGACCTTCAGTAAAAGTGTGGGAATACCACTCTAAAAGCCCTAGCCTAGCAAAATATTATAAAAATTCTGCGGGGCATTTTTTTTTTTTTCCAAAGCCCATTAAGATGCTCTTGGCTCTGCCAAATTGGAAATAAGTCTCTTGCCAGCCTGTATACATCTTCAGAGAGAACAGTTAATGAGATGTGAGGGAGATTAGGCTGTGTGTGTGCCTGTGTGTACGCATGTCTGTGTGTAGTAATTTAGCCTCACTTTCCCAGTCTTTCTTCTGCTTTGCATCTCTATTGTGATAGAAAATGACAAAAGTGTTTTGTTTTTCATTGGGCGAGACAGATTGTGTGCATGGAACATCCAAATGAGTTTGATTGTGAATCCTCCAGCTGTTCTTTTTTCCACTTTCTGTCAGATTTGATGAATGACAATGTCTGACAGTTGTCCTGACCTGAACAATGTGTCAAGCCTCTGCAGAGATTCATGCCTGAAATGCATATGGTCTGTAAGCTTCCTGGGAGCCTTCCTTAGCGCCATGTATGGGTATTTTCTGAGTAGTGTGAAAAGCCTCTGGCTACCGTAGGAGACTGCTATAGCACTTTTTCCAGTTTTCAATCAACTGTTGGCCTAAATCAGTAATGGAGGCTGGGATTACTGATCTCTGCCCTCTCAAGCCTGAGAGGAACTAGAAAATAACAGCAAGAAGTTAAAGGATGGATGTGATTGTATGTTTAGGGATTAGAATGGAGTGCACACAAAAAAAATACGCAAGAAAATAAACAAAAGTACTCAGTAAAAGACAGCATATAGGCACGGAGAGCATCCTTGACTAACCATGTGTTGAAATCATGACTGGAGTGGTAACTGTGAGTTGAGAGGAGCTCTGGGATACACGGAGGGAGTCAGGTATGATGTTATCCTTCTGAATTTGAAGGATTAGTGATCTGAGTCGGTGTTTGTGTTGCACAGAAGTATTGCTACACGCTGTCTTTTATAATTCTTTCCACAAAAAGAGAAGAACCGTTCAACTCTGCTTCTCTTGTTAATACATTAACGAAAGAAAAACTGCCAAAGGGGGTAACAGAAGGAAAAGTCACATGAGGTACTCCTCCTCTGGGGGAAAGTGTTTCCCCTGGGATTTCTCTGTCAGTGGCTGAGGCTGGTGCAAGAATGTTGTTGAGGGTTTTGGGGGTCACATAATTGTTGACATGTGGGAATAGTCGGTGGGTATTAACGATTACAGGGCAGCCTTCTTGCTAATGTCTGTGTAGGGGAGACCCTTAGGATTGACCTAAAGCCCTATAAAACATACTGTTTACTACACAGACAACACTAATCACGTCTCCTATTTTTAACCTCTAGCCAACAGGGTGTTTATGGTTTACCTTCCATAATTCATTATGTATGTTAGGGAACCAAGGCGTTCTGTTGTGTTTATTGCTATGGTCTTTCTTTTTGCCCGCAGAGCCTTTTTGCCTCCGGAGGGTAATCTCTGAATAGAAGTCCCAAGCTTGACACCAATGATAAGGCTCAGGGAGATGCGAGCCACACAGTGCTTTGGGAAAACCCATGTCATATCGAGGTGTCAAGGATGCAAATACATTTCACACTGGGGACTTTTTATTTTTGTTTTTCAGACACAGACAAGTACACATGGCTGAGGTGATTTGCAAAATAAGCCGCCCCTTAGAGAGTTGGAAGTAAACAAGCATTATGCACAGATAAACATGGCGTGCCAAAATTGTCATGGAAACATCAGATGCTGTCAACAAATTCAGACAGCGATGGAGGCATTGGCGTTACAGATTTGACAATGACACTGTTGTTTTGTTGAGGAAACAGAGACAGTTTCTAGCCCTGAAAGACCTCCGTGGTGGCTTCACTGAAGTGAAACCACAGGGTGCTTTTGATGTATCAAAATCAATAGTGCAGATGCTCCCAACATTTTTTAGTACAAACAAAGCCACAGCAGTACATCAATGGATAACTTTAAGGCCTGTGAACATCATCAAGGACTCTAAATATAGTGATAGTTTTCTCTCTGAATTGTTGGAGCAGAAAGTGTAATATTTGGATACTGTAACCTTTTAACTTTCTTTTACCAATATGAATAAAAAAGGAAGGATTGAAGAACTTTTATTTAAGGTCATGTAGTGGCGTCTTTAAAGTAGCAGTAGCCTAAAGAATAAGGTTGGTAATAATTGACTCAATTCAGTGCCCCTGACAGAACATGTCACCCAGTGAAAAGGTGTGGCTTATTAAGGCCTTTTTAAAAGTTTTTGGACAACAAATGAGCTCTATGGCACAGAGAAATAAGCTATATCAGGCTTTGGCCACACAGACAATACTTCTTAATGCCATCAATTAATTGTTGGTTGGGGTCTATTCATTTGATTTCTTGTTATACTGTAGTATGCCACCAGACTTATCCAATAACTGTTTTTGAATACATAAATTAGTCACTTAATTCTGATCCCAGTCAATAGTTTTCATTGCAACAACAGTTAATTTTTTTTTTCCAGAGAAACTCAATTATCTTTGTCCTCTGGACTAAACAAAAATCTGTGACGTTGCCTTGTACTCCACGACCCGAAGTGCAAAAGCAATGTCACGTTCTCTCCAATCCGGGCAGTGCCCCACCAAGAAAATGAATTCAATTTTTGTTTAACTCATTTGACTGCCAGAGAAGGTAGAACTCTGGTTACTACACAACATCTCTGATGGATCCAGGAATCATAGACTTTTGGTTATGTATATGTGGGGGCTCTAGTGATTCTTTCTTCAAGAAAAGAAGGGCTTTGCGCTCTCAGTAAGCTGCCTGTGTAAAGGCTCCTACTTGTGTCATTTCTATTAAATGAACTATAAATCAAATGCACTTGATCACCATTACATTACAGGAAAAAGTTTCACACTTATATTCTTTGGCAACATAGTGCAACATATACCTAATTTGTGCAATCAGTAAACTAGAATTCAAGCTCAATAATTTCATGTTAGCAGTGTTGCAGTGGGCTTAACAAGAGAGTCCCAACTGTATGACTGCATCTCCCAATTGAATAGATGATAGTGACTCACCAAGTAACAAGACAATAGAAAACCACAGTGCCAGCTTTACACCACTCCTAAATGTAAAAGGACTTGTTGTAAATTGTGTTTTTTCTTTTAAAGGACAGTAGTTGTTAGCTAGGACAAGACATGCAAGGAAAGAATGTTGTTCCACTTATAAACTAGGAAATTTATACCGATTACAGGAGTTCATGACCCAGTTTAGTTTGATCTCGTTTGTGGCTTTGAGGTGGAGAGACTAATTGGAGATCTTTATTATTTTTTATGTTAATAAAAAAATGTAGAGGGCTGATCTTAACCCCCGGTCACATTTCTAGGCTTTAATTATAACATTAACTAATAGGTTTTGCAGTGAAATGCCTGGGGGGATATAATGACACTTAACTCCCGCATGTGTCAGGGGTCTGACCTATGTTCCTTTAACCTGTGTTGCCTCATTTCCTTTTTACTCCGGATTTGGCCCCGTGTTCCCTTTTTACTCAGTGATCTGTGAGAGCCAAAGTTATACTGATGTTAATGGATTTTATGATGATTGATTCCTGCAAAAATAATAAAATGTATATTAAAACTTGATGATGTAATGTGAGAGAGAAGAAGGCAAGAGGTTTGGCAATTGAGGTATTAAAGACTATTGAAAATGCTTCTTTAGTTACTGCTTAAAATTCAGTTTGCTTGAAAAATTTCAGTACAGTGACTTAGAATTTTGTAGCTCTGTATAACTGGATCGATTTTGCATGTATGGTTGCACCACATATTGTATTTTTGGATTCAATTGGCTTGTAATGAAGCATGTTGGACGTACGACTTGCAAAGTGCTACAGAACGACATCAGAATTCATCTGGAACTAAAGAAGTACTCTGGGGGTGAACCAGAAGTTCATTTAAATCACCTACCCTTGTAGCTGATGAGAGTGTTGAGCAGTCTTGCAGGAAAAGATATCTAGGCTCACTAGGCTCACACCACTGACTTGAATAGGGCCACAAAGTGCATCTCCAGGGAGTCTTGCCGTCATGACAAATGTGAGAAGCTCATATAATGCAGGCCATTAATGTCAGGATTGGACCAGTTTGAAGTCTTGTCATTCTGAAATGTTGATGAGGCTTGAGAAAGAATATCTCCAGCCTTCATGGTTTCGGTTTCATTAATTCAAGGACTATTGGAAAGGTGGTGCAAGCATTTTGGAAAGGCTTATTGAGATTGATCGGTTTGACAAGTTTATGTATTCAGTGTTTACATCTTTTGGACCCTTGAATTTCTTCATGTCTCAAATGAAACATCTGCCATTGTGATGCTGCTTGGCACATCCTTGCCTTGTTCTTTGGCTCCTGGAGGGTGCAATAATCTGAAAAGAAGCCAGCCTCATCTCCTGCTCCCAGAACCCCGCTGTTTCCTGTCCCCTGTGTAAGCTGCCGGTAAATGAGTGGGCTGGTCATCTCACACCCTGGGGCTCTTCCTTGGGCTCTTCAGACCACCAGCTGTTGTGTTTAGGACTGTGTCACGCACCAGTTAGCATGATGAATCCAGAGCATGAGTGCAACGCTTTAACCTCACCGTATGTCTCGTCCTCTTCCTTACTAGCCTCTAATATTAAGCAAATTACCTGCATTGAAAAATTTCAAATTCACAAAACATAGTAGTACAGTCGTTTTTTACAAAGCACCTTTTAAGATGAGCTATATGTTTGATCTGTTCATTTGAGGGATGTCGATGATTAATCACCATCAAGAATTAGAACATATGCGCACAGTTAGCGTGACAGAATTTGTGAATCCCGGGGCATTGGTTTTCTACCTCGGGGGTGTTTTCAGCTGTTGAACATTCGCCCATTTTCAATACAGTTGGGATAACTGCACCATAGGTACCGCGAGCAATCGTGATCACAGCCTGTGATGCACAGCATAGCTTGAGTGGTTTTCATGCAGGAAGGTTTTTGGCTTTTCAGCATGCACCTTTCAGGACACAAGACTGCAGGGCTCGCTACCGAGGTATGATGATATTGAGTCGGAGTAAAGCAGTATTACACTTTATTATCCTATAGGCGTATTACATTCCAGGCTACATAAAGCTTGCTGTAATAATTGTGTTGATTCAGTTTAACTCTGTAATATTTTTTCCAGTAGCTGAACGAAATTCCACCAACACATATGTATGTTGTATAATGACAGTAGCAGAAATAGGACATGATTTGGAGCTGATTTTAGTAGCTTAAAGAAAGTTAAATCATGTCCTTGACTTGCACACGCTTCCATTTTTTTTTTTTTTTATTGCTGGCAGTTAATCTGTATATGTAATAAATAAAAGCTAAGTAGATAGAATAGGTGACTGCTTTTCTCAATGTCGGAATCAGAGTGCAAAGCCATGGATATTACATGGAGGCAATACGTACCAGTGAAGACCCGGTACATACTGAACTTAAAAAAGCATCAGCTGAAAAGATTTGTGTGTCAATTTTTTTGCCAGCACTGGTTTTCAAACGACAGGTGCATCACAGTTAAGGGTGCCGCTTACTTTGATGACATGCTGGAGGTTTGAGTTCCCTTCATCACTTCCCTGTGGTCACCACCTCTTTTACAATTCCTCTCTGCCATATTATCCACAATGAATCACCCCCTATCACAAGGATTTACAGTGAACAGACTGTGCATACAACTCACCTTGACCATGCAGATACTCTCATTCTTCAATAAATCTTAAATTCATGGAAATCAGGGTAGTCAATTTCATTTTTCTGCTTGATACAGACATTAATAAGCTCCAGTCCATTCATTGATACAAGAATGGGTTAAGCACTGAACCCTGTATGTTAACTTTTATCAAATTTATGTCCTCCAGAAAAGCATCAATTTGACCATAAAGATACACACGATCCTTTTATCTTTTTCAACATAAGGGTAAAAAATTATAAATTAAATTAAATCTAATTAAGCCCTAACCAGCCAATGATTCCTATAATTCATTCATTCATTCATTCCACCTTAAGAAGCTGTGTGTAATACCTCTTCCCAAGGGTTTTAATTTGGAAATTCATTTGCTATTATGTTCTTTTTTCCACATACAGGGTTCACCCCAGACTCTTTTGTAAATTCTGTTTGGAAAATTGGTCACAGGCATTACCCATGACAGAGGCATGAAGCTATACAGTATTCTGTAGGTCTGCTTTAATAGACTGCATGCACGACTGGAGCCATAAACTCCACAGTGCTTGACTTGTACGATGGCTTACCTTTGACATTTACCAGTCTCCAACCTGGTGGCACGCATATTAGTTTCACATACTAAGTGTATAGTCAAGGAACTGCATAAATGCTCAATAAAGCATTAATGCATATGAAATGGAGTTAAAATTAGTAAAGGTGCAGAATTAAGGTGTCAGATGGGAGGAAAATGGTGGCTTATAAAAAGCTCAACATCAGTGCTCCAACCTGTAAATCAGAGGGAGGGAGTGCAGCAGGTTTTGTACTCATCAGATGTCAAAGAATATTTTAAGTTGCCTGACTACAATTTATGGAAAACTTGATATACACTGCTTGGGATGTGATTTAGACTTTAGACATATGGCTCAAAGGGACTTTTTTGTGCATTGTGCATTGAGGTATTTATGGTATATTTTACGTAGGGGTGTGTGTGTGTGTGTGTGTGTGTGTGTATAATATGGTATATAATCTGTGTTAAAAAGTCAGTGTTTGTTCACAATCATAAAATGTTATTTTGGCTAACAACATTGCTGGTTTTGAATCAAAACCTGAAGATAAAATCTGCATTTATGTCATATTGGAGTTACCGTACTTATCAGACCTGTGAATGACATATATGTCAACATCGAAGTTAGAATTGTGAGTGAGAAACTATTTTTTCTGAAATTTCCGATATATTTCATGTGGCACTTGATGGGCCTGAAAACCAAATAATGCACAATTATTTGTAACCTTCACATCAACACTGCAATCATACAACCATGTCGCATTGTCCGATGATGTGAATGCTTGCAATTTGTAAGTGTTTTTCCCATTTCTACCATCCATCCCATATAACGGGATGATGCATTTGTAGCTGTCTTGCAATTCAGTGCAATGTTGATTTCTATGCCGCTAGCCTTTAGTTATTTATGTTGGGAAAATACTTTTTTATACTCATTGTGCAATTGCGTGGTATTCCCATGATTTAGAATGAGCTTTTCTTTTCATACATCTTTGAATCATGGTCTGAGGTTCATGCCCATTGCCTACAATTTCAGATATTGCCTTTTCACATTTCCAACCTAGTAATAGCTTCTCATTTAGTCCACCTGGTTTGTCAGTAAAGAACGTGGCTGCTGCAATTCTGTCATTGTGCAAAATAGAATGCCTGCAGCACTTATCATCTTTCAGGTAATTCACTAAAAAAGATATTTAGAGGAAAGAGAAAAAAAATGGAAAAACAACAGTTTTTGCCCTTTGGGATTTCAACCCAAACAAAAGATCTGTATTGTGTACCCTTTGTAACAATGTACACACAATGTAGGCACATAGTGCACTTTCTCTTATACATGCAAAGTGTGTTTATTTACACTTACACTGTTATGTCTCAATTATGCAGGCTGTTCATCCGACTAAAAGGACGGCAGAGTTGACATCAGATTGGCAAGTGCAACATAAAATTATGAATTTGAAGAAACGTCTGATTGTACTCAAGGCATTATGCCTTACCTCGCTGCTTCACGCCACTTTCAGAAACATACAGTTATCTATGGTAAATGTCTCTATAAAGCCCACCAAATCCACTTTTCAGACATTTTTAATATATACTGCCCCAATTAAAATTAGAAAATTTTAGCTAATATGAAAGTCTAATCTCTCATTTGAAGTGCCAATAATTCATTTATACCAAATTTTTGTTTAGTAAGTTTTTATTGTTTAAATGTCAAAAATATTATGGCCATTTGAAATAAGCTCGCTTCATGATTTGTGAAGTATATGAAGTATATATACTAAAAATCTTAACAATACAAACTTCAAAATTCAAATTTGTAATGTCTTAGCTCTCAACAGCTTTTCAATTAGCTATTCTCAATTACATCCACCCCAGACAGTGTAAGCGTCTCAAAAACGGTAATCATACATATTTATTTTATATTTAACAGTATAATAATACAAACTGCATACAGAAATGGAAACTATAAATGCTCACCATGCTTAATGTTTATGCAGTGAACCATACTATGCAGCTACTGTATTGATGCTAAAACTTATATTTTGATTACAAAAAACAATATTTCTAATTCAAGTAATGTTCTAACGTATGTCTTATTCAAAACACTAATCACTTAAATTGTGATACAAATTTGTACTTAACAAAAAAAAAAAAAAAAAGAGTGGAAAATGCAAAACATATTATCTTCTGACGGCACCAAAATCACCAAAGTGTTTTTTGCATCTCCTTCTGGGATCAGGAGGCAACATGTCACACATGTGCTTCGATAACTCAATATCGACAAATCTGATCCGCTTACAATAAAAAGTGTAATTTATGTCACAAGCAGATTCATTGGAAGAATCATCACATGCAAAAAATGATGGTACATGGACTTAATGGTGACGTTTACACTATCCATTAATGTCACTCAATCTTCCAACTCTGGAAGTTATTTGAAAGTCAGAAAATCTTTTAGCAGTCTCCAAGTGTGGTAACATATGGTCGGAGCGATTGTGGGAATTATCTGTGTCATCTTGTTTGGACATATTCAATTTGGGTCTCAAGCCCCAGTGGAAATAGTTGAAAGTGGGTGATTTGGGTGATGGAGAGGAGATCCAGATGGCAGAGCAGCGGTAAGATCAATCGAGCTTGATGCATTTTTCCCACTTCAACATGCAGACAGATGTGATTTAACACAGTAATTGGGTTTACTTCCAGTTCGTGGATTTCTGTTGACAAGTAATAACACCTTAGAAAGCATGCGCAAACTTGCTTGTAAAACTCTTTAGCATTTATTACTCCATGTGTCATTTCATCATAACAAGTCATTATCATTAATCATGTTCTCAGGTTTCATATGCTATAGAAGACCACCTGTTTAAGGTTTTGACTAAATATTACACACACAGAAGTATTCATTGCGGTTTCACAATGTCTAGAATCATTCCTGCTTATGTGAAGAATAAATTGATGAGTACCAGTGCTGCAACTATATATTTTCATTAATTAATCATACATGACAAAGAAAAGCTGTTTGCCATTTTTGCTTTGAAAATTAGTAAAACAGTTATTGAATATCAAAATAGTTGCAGAGTAATTTTTCTGTCATTCGACTAATCGATTAATCATTGTATTTTATTGAAAGTTCATATTTTACCTGCATATGTTTGTAAAAAGAAACACATTTCCGGTGGTTCATCATTTCATACCTCAACATAAGATCTAGTTTCTGCTATGCTAGGATCAACCATAGAACTTTCATTTCTAAATGAGAACTATTATAGTTATGCAGTCATTTTTGTGAGGTTAGAGGTCGCTTTCTAATGTCCTGTATTTTTCATTTCTGAACTAAATTGTTTGACAAGAATGGATTGCAAGAGGTGATGTAGTTCATCATAGAAAGTAAAAAGCACCTAGAGAATCATCTGACAGTTGGTAGCCTACTTTTGCTTTGCATTTTAAATACGACTTGGATGTGTTTAGAGGAAGACGATGTCCCAATACATCCAGAATGCCTTTGATTGCAGGAATCCTTCATTATGCCGATTTTTAAAAGTTAACCTTTAAACAGAACAAATCATCTGAAGTATTCAGCTGACGTTTCCCGCTGATCCTACCTCATTTTGCTCAAAGCTGTTTTTTTCCCCTTTTGTCTAACATAAGAGTGTTCATACAGTCTTCCATCATTCAACAACCTTTAATTCTATTTGCGAGTGTGATTGAGCTCCCTTTTGCCCTCTAATCTAGGTCATGTCAGATGAATAAAGGGCCCTTTAAATGTGTCGCAGCCAAGTAAAGAAAGGACAGTCATGGCCCAGATGTGTGAGGTGCCTAAGCTGTACCTGAGTCAATAGATCTCAAAGATAGAGGTGTCAACCTTTCACAGGGAGCTGAGGCTCAGCCAGCCTTTTAGCTTTTAATGTCCAGTGGGCTGAACTTTGCTGAACCATTTAGTCCAAAGAGAGAAGAGAGAAAAGAGTGAAAAGACAAAGACCAGCACTATCAGGGACTGATATTTAGGGAAATTCATCACTTTGCCCCTCCTCTCCTCAGTTTAGTTGTCTTAATTTTGTGTAAATAAGGAATGTGATAATACACAACCTCAGATACACTGTATATATATTATCTTATATGTAAGAATTTTATAGGCTCTGATATCTCCTAACTAATGTAACAAAATCATCACAATTATCACATTAATTCTGTGAATAATACCCACATTAAAATGGTTGTGAATCTGTTGTGTGTGTACTGGACTGGATTATACCTCTAGGTTTTTTTTAATATTTATAGTAAAGCAAATGATGGATTTTGAACAGAATCAATGCTAAAAACTGGGAAACTGAGTTAAATAAACAGAATAATGGATATTGTAGGAGATCTGGTGCAATCAAACGCAATTTTTGAATTGAAATGTCAAGAGTATGGACCTGCTTCCACAAGCCTGTGCCCTCATTTGAAGGCAACGAGTCTCTGTGCACACTGGTGCTCTGTGGCTGCCGGACTATAAGAGCAGAGAGGAGGCAATATTCTCTGGACTGGTGGTAGATCAATGATAATAAATGTGATTCATTCAAGATGATGCTTCCCTGTTTTTGAGCTTGACTCTGCTGTGGTGTAAAATCTCACCCTCCCCAACAGGCACCAGGCTAAGATGTCCTGGAATCAGATAAAAATAAATCCTGATTTTAATCAAAATGTGGGTTACTTGCGTAATGCCTACTGTATACACTAGCTCTTTTAGGCTCTTTTTAGTAAACTGTTTTCAGGGGAACAAACTTGGAATGAAACTCACCAGCTCAGAGTACAATAGCTGCTGTCCCATTCTGCGGAAATTAATTACATTTACTGCATCACTACACTTGAATTTGAATTTTCAGCATGGTTGAATAATACATTTTTCTCTCTTGACTTCATGATCTGTTGGCTTTTTTCTGGCATGAAGCTCTGGCGAGAACGTCCTCACTTTATAAACGCTGGCAAGAGTGGTCAAGGGATGTACCAGATGGCATGGTCCATATGCAGTTTGCCCTTTGGCCAGGTAGACTAATGAATCCTTTTGGGAGTTAATCACACTGTTTGGCATCAGACCCTCCATGGGCAGAGAACCCACTCTTATCCCACAGCTGCCCTAAAATATTCTGGAGCGTTCACATATCCCTGCAACATATGTTTATAGTTATGGTAATGGAATTGAAAAAAAATGTCTCTTTGGCTTTTTAAATATTCCAGTAGTTAAATTACTGTATATTTCATTAACAGACCCTTCTGAATCAGGTCTTGATTTTAGCCATTGTGCTTCTTTGAACGTTGCCTTTAGTATTTTTTCGAGCATGCTGATTTATAAGATATAAGGAATTCTATATTCTTGCCGTTTTATTGCCTAGCTCCTTTCTCGCCTCCACACAGCTGGTCAATTACATAATCACAAGTTTCAGAAAGTGACAGAAATGGTCAGACAAAGCCCGCCCCAATCTGACGTAGGAAAGGTGTGTGTGTGGGGGGGGGGGGGGTTTCCGAAGCTATTCGATCATCTGACAGGCAGTTCTGATGGAGTATTTAAGCCCCTTTACACTGAGTGTAGAAGCAGAGATGTTGACAGATGACACAGGCTTTGGAAAAAAAAATAACATTAACGCAACGCTTCAGTTCGACCTCGACAGTCTGGAAGTAAAAGTGCAGTGTGGGGTACCTAATTAAACCCAACAGGAATGGGGGGTCATGCGCTGATCCTGTGCCGCTTGTTATCTTACTGAAATAAACCATATATACTGGTATTCAGTTAATGAAATGAATGTGTCTTTGTTTTTTGTCCCAATAGAACATTTCTCGACTTTCAGAGAAAAGCTTAAGCTGAGCCCCGAGAAAGAAAAATAGCAATGCAGAAGTATGTCAGGTAAAATGGGTTTACGCCTTTTTATTTTGATTATTGCGTTGAATCTTCACTTAACTCAGTCTACCATGTTGAAGTGGAAGCCTGAGGACCTCCTTAACTTTAGCTTCGTAGCCTTTTTCTCAGCTTTTCCTTTGAAGCTTTATCAAGAGCTGGCAAAGTGACCAAGACTAATCTCAGTTCAGCTGGGCGCTCTGTGACTATTCTGGTCTCACACCTTGTAGCACAACAACACAATATACAGACCCACCTACTGGCAACCATTTTGCAGATAGCTAAGCAGAACAGTTATTGAGCAAACGTGTCCACGTGTACAACTGTCCCCTGTCTACTTTACTTGAAGATTTTAAAGTGTAATGCTTTAAAGTGAGCCATTTTGAGTCCTTGAAAAAACTTATTTTTCTTCAATTTCTCCCCTTTGTTCTTGTTATTTGTTGCCTCTGCTTTTTTCTTTCTCTGTATAATAGAAGAAGAAAAATATTTCAGCATTATAGCCCAAGCCATTCATTCCTCCCGACCGCTGCTACTTTGCTAAACATAATAATGCATGAGATTTTTCTTTGGCAGAACATTTTTTTCAAGTAAAGCAAAACATTTTAGAGAAGTTTGCTTCAAATATTTCTCTGAACTTAAAAATTCTCAATTCTCTGTTTTGTTTTCCTTCTGTAATACTTGAAACCTCACATAAGAATCATACATGCTGAATTTATATATCTAGTGCACTAACCCAACGGACCTTCAGATTTAGTTCCATGGATATAGACCGAAGATCTCAAAGAGGTCTTATATTCACAACTTCAGTCACAAAAATCCAATATATGATTATTACTAAAATCAAAGACTATAAAACAGTCAAGCTTTTACCAACTAACCTTTCTTTTGGAGTGTATTGTGGTTATACACAGGCCCTTATAAATTGAAATATAATCATTTTTTATCATGTTTTTACTTTCAATACAGAAAAACAGGGGGTGCCCGGAGTGATAAGGCATTTTTTTACACAGTCCCTGACTGCAACCAATTCCTGCCATGGTGCATGAAGCCCCCAGACTCCACCATGCAGCGATTGTTTAGGTTTAAGGTTACAGAAGGTTATGATTTCCGTTAAAGCCAATTTTCGAGTGTTGTTGAAGGTTTTGACTTGTGACTGCATGAAATATTTGTTTACAGATCAAAGTGCTTTCGACCATAACATACTAAAATGACTATGCTAAAGGTGCAATGTTGTATAAATGTCAAAAACCTTAGCAATAGCATTATTAAAGGAGCAACTTATGTATAAAAGGTTGTTGGCAGTATGGAGTGAAAGAACAATCTTGGTATTTGTTGTGAGAAATAGCTCCCTTGTCTTGTTCATTCAGAATCGAGAAAGGAAACAAGTATATTAGGAAAAATACAGGCAGAGAAAACCTCAGTAGCTGTCTTCCACTTTAGTGCCTCTGAGGCAACTCAAATTTGTTGCGTGTCACCGGGGCATCTCTTATCAGTTGTTGAGCTTTAACATCACATGGCTGCCTAAAAAAACTGTACGCTCTTCTCGCAATTTTAATGAACTACTTAAAGAGGAAGGATGAGAAATGCCATCTTTAATGCCTGCCCGTTACACACGATTGCAGCGTATGCCTGCGTATGAAACCTCAAACAAGCGGTGTGCATGCTTCTTTAACATCAAGGGATGTGAAGCCAAAGGGAACTGAGGCCAAGTTCAAGGCAACTGTGGAACGAAGCGTAACATATGATGTTAGTTCTTTTTTTAATCTCTGCATGATCATATATCCAGGTCTATCCACTTCCTCCCAATGACCTATATCTTCTTTACTTTGTTATTTAGCAGATCAGAATGTCTGGTTGGTTTAACATACGTGTCACGCATAATAATCTTACAGTAACATTTTTGATGTTTCTGAGAACTGCATTTTGGGAAATGAGCTGTGTCTGTGTGGCTGATTGCATGTGTCCAATGGGCATGGCCGTGCCATATCGTCTCCAGCCATTCATCAGAATTGAGCCGGCCTATGTGCGCATTCCCTGAAACTGTTGTCAGCAATTTCATGTAATTACAATGCTACGCTTCAATCATCACTCTGGATCATCTTTCATGAAGATAGTGATCCAGAGGAGCACAACACATCAGCGCGTCAAAGAAAACTGAACAAAACAACTGATGTGTGATTGCATTTGTAAGCCTAACAATATTTCTCATGCCTTGCTTCCTTTTGATTAGGAAACATTTGAGCTAATGCCAGAACATTTCACAGTAAAATCCCCAAAGAAGATTAGCATTTGTCCTTAATTATCTTGCCTTCTGTAATTACATACATTTAAATCTCGTCTGATCAGCTCATTCTGAAAGGGAAAGATGTGCAGCAGTGCCTTCTGACATCTGCGCTCGATGCAGCTGCGAGGACAGAGTGGTACATTAGCAAGCTGGACTGGGTTAAACGTATGAGTTAAGGTCTTTTTCTACAAACTTTTTTCACAGCGATTGCATAGCTGTTTGCTCATAAGTCCTAGATAAATCTCTGAGTAAATAATGTATTATGTATGTGTGTATGCTGCTCTGTCTTTGCGTGTGCTGATCCATGAATTTGTGATTAGGTTAGGAGTATAATGAATCATGAATGTGGGTGGATGTGTCAGACCTAATGCTTAAGCTACAGCTGTCTTTTACACCTAAATGGAAGCCGGCTTCTCTCCACACGAAAAACCTGATGTGACACATGTATCTTCTTTGGCATATTAGCACTCATGTCAGTATTGTCACCCCAGGCTAACGTGCAGTATTCGTTTCTCTGCTGCTCACTCAGTAAAAACAAATTTTACACTCTTCCTTTTATCCTTGCCTGCTGTTGTGTCAAGAAATATAAGCTGACAGACCGAACACGTTACCAAATGGGTATAACTTCTAGGTGGGTTTCCTGTCAACATGCACATGTTTCAGCAGCAGTGAAAGATTTGGTTGTAGTAAAGATTTGGCAAGCCATTTTAACAGATGCCATGGACATGCTGTGGGACTGTTCCCAACTTCAGTCTTGGCCCTCTTCACCTGCAGCCTTTGGTAATGTTAGTGACAAAAACAGTGTTCTGTTTTTATTTTGTTTTTTTTTCCTCGGTGCTCCACTTGCTAACAGCTCTGATTTGTTGAAATCCATTACTGAGGCTATTGTTTATGTAAACATACAGTAACAGCAAGTCTTTATTAATTAACAAATGTGCTTCAACATATTGTTTTGAGTCAATTGACTGATTTTGAATTCTCAACCTTATTTGTTGAATATTTTAAAATGTTTATATATTATAGTTGTCATAACAAGAGAGAGGGCATTTTAGTTTAAATTATTCACTACTTATACATATTTTATATTTATTTATTGTTTTTTGGGGGGAAAAAATGGCCAATCTATTGTATCTTTACTGCTTTGAGAAAGGTGTGAATTGGGTTTTATTGGACTGGTGGCTGTTAAATAGGCTCATTGATTCCTTTTATTTCACATTTAGTTTAAACAACCTAATTGCTCGATTCCTTTAGGTTGTCGACCAATCAATCGTAAATGCACTCGCAATTGATTTGTTGAATTAATCTTTGGAAATGTATTTTTATGGCAACATCAGTTGTGTTTTCTACCCCAACAGACTTTCTATTGTGTTCCCCCCATGTCTCCATTTTTGTTGGCACGGTTTGTATTGAGTCTTACAAGTTTAACTCAGCCTGACAGAGTCTGAGCACAACTGTGATCTCGCAAGTGTGCAGTGTATTGACAGCTTGGTTTCAAATTCCATCTTGGGTGCAAAGCAACCAACTAGAACAGGACAGATATGGTCTAGTGAGCCAAAATCCCATCTAGATTTGGGGACGATTATTCCCTAAATTCACTTAGGTAGGCATTTGTCTTTGTTTGGTCCTTTGAAACAGAGCTCATGATGTATAAACACAGCAAAAAAAATGTGCAAGCAAGTTTTATGTAAAAATATTGAAAATGTTTAGGCCGGTATTATTTTGGTATTACTGGTATTTATATTCTGCTGTTTATTTTGGTGTCTGTATTATGTAAAGCAGTCAGAAAAAAAAGACAAGAGAAAAGGGAGAGAAGGAATAACATGACAAACTCACAACATCATAAACATGCAGCTCACACTCCTGTCTGCCGCTCACAGAGTCCTGTTTTATGTTGGTTTATGTAACAGCAGTAGCGCCGTTTTCAAAGTGGTGAAAGTAGCTGGATACGTCAAATTATGTGTTTATACAAAAACAAGACTAGAAGATGAAAAGAGTGGTGCAGAACCTATGAAAGCTAAAAGCACCAGTGTTTCCTTTCAACTGCCATTTACACTGCCTTTTTATTGATTTTTTTATTTTTTTTTTATTTTCGCCAACTTTTAATAGCCAACAGTGGTATTCCACCTACTTTGACAAGTAAAGTTAATTTATTGCATCAGCGGAAACTTCAAAACAAAATTGACTTACTTCAGAGTTACAGGGCTTCGTAATGCTGCAAGAAAATGTCATTTTTCTTAAGTTATCCATCATTATGACAGTAAACTTTATACTCTTGTCCCAAACTCTTACTTGAGTGCTGTATCAAATACAGCAATTTTAGATCCTTGGAAACATGGTCCACAAGGCTGAAATGAGGTGTTTTCTTTGACATTTGCCAACTAGCTGATGCATGCCAGTTGAATATGACCCCAAGTCAGCTTTGAACTTATCAATGTAAACATCTTCCTCCCAAAAAGAAATATGATGGACCATGTTGCACTACACTGACAGTGGATGAGAGCTCAAATGTAAGCAAAACTGATACAACACAAACAGTCACATGAACACTGCCTGAAAAGATATACCCCTGAGATTTATGTAATGAAAACATGAAATAATATGATGAAAAAACACACGTTTTGGAAACATTACCACTATTCTACACTTACCACAAGCTCTGTGCCCTGCGCACAGCATTGTTTTCTCTGCAGGCATGTGTGAAACTGATCACAGCTTAGAATAAAGATTATTCGCGCAGTGTTGCATCTCCACATAGTGGAAATAATGTGTGACAGTTAAGGAATGCTGTTGCATTGCTAAAAGATTACAACATTTTCGTTTAGCAGCGAAACAAAAGAGCCTTAAAGAATGACCAAATAGAAATCGACAATTGCATTTAAGCTTATTTTGTTGTTTTTAAGAGTTTAGTCTCTGTGGCCAGAAGGCTTGTGCATTACACTGGAGACAATGGGTTTGTGTTGAACTGTTGATGGTGCACCTCATTACTGCAGCTTGGTGTCTCTCAAAGGACTGATTAAGGATTAAGCACATTTGAGAGTGCCAGCACGTACATACCGCACCCTCCTTATTTCATTAGCCATGCACAGCTCCTTCATCTATAGCTTACTGTATATGCATGCAAAACACCAGTGTGCCTGCAAGTGCCTGAATTGTGTTATAAAATCCATCCAAAAAAGTCTATTCTGCACCAATCCAACACTAGCACATTGACAGCCATTTCATCTTTCAGATGTTAATAGTTAAACCTGGGGAAGAAAAAAAAACCTCCCAAAACTCATACGACTGCTGACCAGACTTTCTTTTTTAAACCTCTGATAATGATGTCTGATGCCCTCAGATGTAGACCAGCAGAGGAGAGATAATAAAGCAAGTATGCACAAAATGTGGCACTTCTGAAATTGCTAAATTTATACGTAACAGTATCGAGTCGTAGACTGGTAATTAATTTCCAAAGCTTCTGCACAACTGCTGCCTTCCTGAGCAACAACTTTGCTGGATGTCGTTGCCCAGGCCCAGACAAACAGTCGAAAGTACACATTGTGGCCAGTGTACTTTCTATGTTTTCCCAGCAACCACAGCCTCAATCTTTTGTTTGTTTCTTTGTTTGTCAATCTCATCTTCTCACTAACACATAGTCCACGATGAAGGCCTCAACTCCTTATACCATGAAAACATGGTATATGTTCGTTTGTAAATGGGCATATTTTTGCAACAGGGTTCCCGGACTTTGATTCATTTTGTAAGCTTAACTGCTTTTATCTTCTTGTATCTCTGGCAGTTTTTAACGGTTAATTGATGTTTTCTGTTGCAGTTAGTTGTAGACTGGCTCATTTCCTAAGCTTTAAAAGTCAGTTTATTGGTGAATTCAGAAATGTTTTGTGTAATGAAAATCACTTAAAGCCACTAAAGAAGGCGACAAAACAAACTTAGTGTGATGTTGAATGCTGCTTTGTTGTAATTACAAACTCAAATTGTAAAATCAGAAAACCATTTAGCAGGAAAAGCAATACTTTTTTTTATATTGGTGGAAGTATTATTTTATTATTATTGATCCTGTCATTAAATAATGTTAATTGTTTTATCTGCATTGTTCACTGGGGGGACAACATTTTACAGGCACAGTGAAAACATAGACCCAATGTGTTTTGTTTGTTTACTTAATTTAAGAATTAATTTAAGGTTAAAGGTTTGTTTTAGGATTTTTAGGACTTTGTAAGTTTTGGCTAACAGAGTTACATCAGTTTATGTTAACACGCATTAACAAAAACATATTGCATCAAATATTTGTGATAGTGGCCCGGATTTTGGTCCATGGGCCACTATTTGCACAAAACACCACACAAAATTAAACCTGTCTTGAGCCAGTATTCAGTAGAAGCAACTTTGGCAGTGATTTGAGTATTTTTGTGTATTTTGTGCATAAACTTGAAATCTCTGGGTTTGAGCATTTTATTTTATGCACTGAGGTGCTTTGATCAAGTTGGGTGCGTATTGTCTGTGAAATGTCTTAGTGGAAGTCTTTACATAGGTTGGGTCCTGCTGTTTGGACGTAGTTGTCTCAAACAAAGGCCTTAAGCACTCGCGCTGTGTTTGCTTCAGTAATCCGTCCGTATCTGGCTCAAATCATCTTTCTCTCCAATCTCACATGTTTCTCAGTCTAAAAAGCCCAGCTGCCTGCTGGTGCTGCCCTTCTCCATGCTCTGAGATAGAGATTGTGTTAAATGCATGATGGGTTAAGCCTGGTTTCGGTCAGATAGTGCTGTGTGTGTTATGGCTGTAGTGTTGATTTTTTCTTTTAATTTCATCTGACTTTAGAATCTTTTCCCCTCCTTCAAAATTGAATTTATGCTCTTTAACACACTTATACTCTTTAGGCTCAATGATAATTAATCCACAGATGTGAAAGTAACCCTCTTGCTTTTTTAATGAGAGTTTTTAGATGTGTGAGGTAATTTACTGATTGTTGTTTTTCCAAAAGCAAGGTTGTTGCCATAGAAGTAGAATTTTACATTTTCTCAATTTCTTAATAATGTGTACTGTACTCTTGTGAACTCTCCAAATTTGACAAATTATTTATTAATACCCTCCGCCTCCGCAGCAGCCATCTTTGATATTCACAAACACACTTCAACGGCGCTCCTCTCTGTCAGTCCTCGTATTAAACCTGCGTCATACTAGATAAACGCTTGTGACTGGCTCGCCTGATACCAGTACCAGGGAAATAAGTTTGAATGGGAGAGGGGCCAGAGGTATCTGCCACAGCAAATAAAACATGAGCTCGCAGATTTGTCTGGTTCCCAGGCTAGGTGTTTAATTCGCCCTAATCAAATTGATTTAATTGTCCTCCTGTGCAACCACACAACTTGTAGAGACATGTCAAATACATTCAAAGGGACTGTGAAACACACACCACCTTGGATGAATCATGTCTCCAAACATGCAAACACCTATTTACTAGAAACATTTCTCAGGTTTTTTTACGCATTTTAAATTGAGGCTTTAACACCACATATGTACAAAGAGTCAAGAGTTCAAGGCTCTCTAAAAAAATCACTTTGTCAAGATAACACACTTTCTGCCCCGGTGGTACCTGATGATCCAAATAACATTGGTTTGGTGAGGTTTTGAGATCTCACTGATTGTTCTAATGCTACCCCTGTACAATGGATTTAATTTTGTGTGCAGTGTTCAAAGCAATGAAAACAATTACATTTAAGAAAATCAGCAGCAGCTACCTATTCCTGAAACTGTGTCCTGGTTAGTGGAGATAATAAATTGAGCTCACAATGGGCACTTTTCATTCGGAACTACTTCTACTATTGAAGAAAGCAAAGCGAGGTCTGTAGCTTATCCTAAGAAACTAGGACATCGTTTCCAAAAAGAAATGCTGTCGCTGTTGAGTTTGTTAAATTGAGTCTCAATGATGGAGATCTCACAACCTCACCTAATAAAATAAAAGCTATCTGCATGATCAGATACTACTAAGAATAAGGCAAAGAATTTAAAAATATAATCTGAGTGTATTAAATCTCCAAGTATATCTCCACTATATTTGTCACTACTGTTTGTGCAGCGTTTTTCCATACATAGGCTCCATTCGGGAGCAAAATAGCCTATTTATGTCTACTACTCGTACACTCGAAACAGAAATTATGTGGTGCAAGTTTGAATTGACCAAGAAACCAAGAAAGTTTTGTCAGTCCACCAGCTGTTGTCAATCAGCTGTAGCGTGCTAGTCGACTCAGCCCGGTTGGCCAAGCTCATCTAGTGTTGCTGCCTCCGTATGGCCAACACAAATTTGAGACCAAAGCTGGAGGATCCTCCCATGAGGTTGAGATCCACCATATGTGAGCAATACGGTTTCCCAGTTAATTTCAGTGAAAATGGACAACAATTAGTGTCAAACTGTATGCCGACATTGTTTAACTGAAGCTTGTTATGTCCGTGGATACAGTTCCAAAATGTAATTTACATTATTTTTCATGTTCATCAAAAAGCAGAGTTAAAGTCTGTGTTTTGTTCCTTTAATATATTTAGAAAAAGAAAATATACAGTGAATTGTTATTATACATGCTAGTCACACGCATCGCCACTCACAACCGCAAGTAAACTCTCAACCTGTGGGAAACCTGTGTTTTTTAAACTATGTAAGCCTACTTATTCCACATATTTGTCAGTTGTGTCTAAACCGGGAGCTAGAGAGATGAACAGACACACACACAGACAGACAGACTGATCAGCTGACAATGAAAGAAGGAATCTCTGTCTGTCTCTCTATTTGTGTGTATGACTTTCCTTCACATATTTTGAGATAGTTCATCCGATCGACTTCACACTTGGCGGGTATATTCTTGAGGACCTGAGTGAGTGCAGTGTTGAGTGTGAAGTTGATTGGATGAACGGTTCTCGACAACACTGCAAGCAGCACTTCCGGGGGCCAAGCAATCGGCCCGTTCCGAAAAGCCACACTCCCAGCGGTTATAAAAACAACAGTGCACTGACGCACGTAAGATGAGGTGTCATAAAATTATTCTGAAATTTAAATATTCCTGCTTAAAGCTGCATTAATCAATATTTTTTTACATAAACAACGTACAAAATGACAATGTAATGTGTGTTAACAGAGAAATTGGACTTAGGTTCATCAGGTGGCCACAAACACGACTCCAAATGGCTGCTTTTGTTGCTTGGTGTGTGGTGGATGTGTAAATAAGCAATTGTTTGCTTACGCCTTTGCTTATTAGGTGACAATATGTCGATTTGTTTACAGCTAGTTGTGCTGGCCCTAAACTACCAAAATCAATGAATGCAGGTTTAATGATAATTTTGACTGATGTCTACTATATGGCATAGCCTTACTACTTTCTATAAACTGAAATAAAATTTCAGAATGTACATGCCTTCCACTTGATATATGCAATCTTGATGTACATTATTTTAGTGCTTTGGACTGTGATATAAAGAAAATTCTGCATGAGATGTATGCTCTGCTGTATCAAAGTAACTCTGTTTCACACGGTAGCAGGTTACAGACAAATATTATCCTTCCCCATTTGTTACAGTCTGTCCCTCTTTGATAGCTTCAGTGATGAGACTCCCAAATTCACAGGAGAGATTTGATCAAAGACTCGGCTCAGCCTTTTGAAAAACCGAATCCTGTGACAGTGATGTGTGTAAAAACGGCACTCTATGTCTCTGTTTCCCTTAGGTGAGCACCTGCGTGTCTGTCCTCAGGGATACACCTGCTGCACATCCGAGATGGAGGACAAACTCAACCAGCAGAGCAAACTGGAGTTCGAGAACCTGGTCGAGGAGAGCAGCCACAATATGAGGACGACATTTGTCTCGAGGCATAAAAAGTTTGATGGTAAGCTAGATGGGTTTGTTTTAGCTGTTTGACATGCAGACAGTGACATACATATAAATTGGTATCCCAGACACTTCCACTTGTAGGAGATATATTCCAGACAAGCACCGTCACACTTGTAAACACAGACTATTGATGCTACGATTAATAATTACTATGACTGTTATTAATAAGGTACTGTATGGGCAGATTGTTTTTGAAGATGGCCATTTTATATTAAAACATTTCTCATAGATGTTGGCCCTCCTTTTCTTTAGTGCAGTTCATTTTTGGAGGGAGTTTTTTTCTTCTCTTGGCTCATAACAGCTACCTTATTAGACTTATGAGTCGCAAGTCTGTCCAACTAGCTACCATTTCTGTTGATCCACACTCTCAAACATACACTATATGTTTTTCTGATTGACTGATGGAGCATTGCTTGGTGTGTTGGTGCTTTGTGCTAATAGTCCCAAAGGAGCAACTGTGAATTCACTCACATACCGACAGAACAAGAGGGCGCTAATGTGGCTTTGTCTGGAAAAAATGGTATTGGCATTCTGCATGCTTAAATGCATACCTGTCTGTAAAAGTAAGTGCACTTCACCACTTATAGGACTCCACATGGTGCACAGTATTAGATTAAAATATTTTGAGGTTTTCATGTCACTTATACTGTTAGTCTCTCCATAGTGAAGCAGTTGCATAATTAAAATTTCAAATTTTATGTAAACCAAAAGTCTTTCAGGTTCATATCAACTACGATGAATATAATCACAGTGTCTGGTTTTGTTTTCCTAGACTATAAATACCAATTTTGTAATATGCTGTTTCAAAGAAGATCAGTGAATTGCAGCCGTGACCCTAGGCAAATAAAAAATCTACAAGGCCTTTACTCTAAGACTATCATCAGGCAGACATCTATGTGCAGTTGTGAGAAGGAATGCAGGTCATTCAATACAGAAAAAGACGATGAATCTTGAATTGGACATTTTCTGTGGTCCCAGGAAAACCGCATGTCTGAAATCTTTTTTTTTTTCTCTTTAAGTGATATCAAGTGTGATACAAACTTAAAACTGTGTACCGGCCCCAGAAAGGGTATACTGTAGCTGGAATAAGAGAGATGGTGGATGTTCCACCTGGCCAAAAACCATTTACAATAGTTTCTTTTAAATGTGTAGCTGCTGAGTGTTAAATGATCCATCTGTCAGGTTGGCAGTCAACTGAGGACAATACCTGCATGTCCCTGGATCTACAATGAAGTAGAAATTCAATTGCTGTTGTTTTAATGGCTAATAAAAGATGGTTTTCAATGTTTGAGTTAAGAATCTAGATTCATAGATACATTATGGTTATTTACATTACTTTTCATGACTATGTGAAGATGTAATCATTTATACAGTATACTGTGAAAAAACATGCTATGATGATATAAAAATGGACATGATCACTCATCAATCTTACTGTTATGGATGCAAAATTGGTGGAGATGTCCGGAGATGAATGTCTCAATTCATTGTACTCAATATTAAGGACTCGGGTCAGAACTGTATTATTAGTGAAAGTAATTATTTACTGTTGTGTAATCTGTTGCTGTTTACTTTTGATTGTTTGAGTTATTTTTTCTTCTTCTTACTGCTCTCTATCTAATTATGACAACATCAGAGTATCTATTTCCCTAAGCAATCCAAACGGAATCCTCATTCATCAACACACAGTACAAGATTACAAAATGTTATCTATTTTGAGTCAAGAAAATATGTTATTCTAAAGGTTATGCTTTGTGAGACCTCATTAGACTCTTAGTTTAAAAACACTGGTTTTAAAATATTTGGGGTTAGTGATAGGTGCACTGGAGAACTCAGGATCCTTCAGAAAATGCAAAGTAGCTCAAGCACAGTATCAAGAATGTGTGGGATTTTTTATTTTGGGTACTCATTTCAACTTATATTCTTCAAGCTTTAAAAGCCATGTTTCTGCATGTTCTTTTTCACTTGAAATAAGTTGGAATAGATACAGAAGAACCTATAATGCAGTTCACAACAAAATATAAATATCTAAAAGAAAATACAAATATTTAAAATGTGTAATTCACAACTTTGTTTGCAAATACTTAAGCATTCTTTAAAAATGTGTTGATTCTAGTGACCTTACATATTGGTATTAATTCCATGAAATAAAAATAAAGATGTGGCATTCACTACAATAAACCCACAAATACAGTCTTAAAGCTTTTCTGAGAAATGGATGTTATGCACTGGAGTAGAAAGTAGCAATAATTACAACATAAAAAAAGGTTCAGCTCTTTTGTAAAAGTTTAACCCTTACTTTAACCCTTAATTAGAATCCATTGATTATGCAAGCGTTGCGAAATGTACAGTAAAATATTTTAAAATGGTGTAAAAGTACATTTTAGTCTACAAAGGCAATGCCTCTAGAACAATTTCCATATCTGTACAGTTATATAGTAACACTTTTGACACAAATCACTTACTGTATGCATTTCCATTTCTACACATGCCCATATCACCAAGCCACTCAACATCACATTCCTTCTCCTTGCGTTAAGCTCCCTCCACCTCATGGGGTTTGAATCATCCCTCATCAATTTTACATGCCCTCATTTCTGTCCCCAGTTATTTATAGGGCCCTATTATGAAAACCTTAACTTACTTTTTGATTACTGACTGCCTCCCCTGGAGGCCTGTGGGTTTTGATGCATTATTGAGCAATCCTGAAGCCATAAATGACTGTTGCACACTAGAATTAAGGTTTGGGTATCCTGAATGTCCAACCATCAGGCCGACGAATCTTTTTCCCCCGTCTCTCAGTTTGCCTTATATTCTCCCAGAGAGACCCGGAGTCCGGTCATATTACAGTCCAATTGATGTACTGTATAGAGTCAGAAACTCCAACATTGCAGTGTTGACACTCTGCATTTCTTCGGCTTAGTATGGTTATATTCCCAACAGGTTTGTTTTATTAGTCCCTGAAAGCATTAGTGCTCTCTGCTGTGTGGCCCAGTAGGTGCCCTAAGGTAACTTAAATTAAGGACAAAAAATTAGATGAATATTTGCAATATTTATGCATGTGAGAGAGAAAGCTGGAGAGACGGAGACAGAGCTAAAGACAGATTGACACTGAATGCGTAACATCTGTTAAAGATTAATTGCTTTGGATGAACCATGATAAAAGGTGCTTCGTGCTCAGTCAAGTGATTTTGAAACGGCTGTACAGAGTGGTTTGGTCTTGTATTATTTATTTAAAATGTCACTATTTTAGTGATAATTACATGAGACATTATTTACTGAAAATTCAATCAGTCAGTCTCATCAATCTCAAACACTGATATGTGTGGTTGAGCTTTGAATCTGTTACCAGAGCAGTTTATACTCTGGCAGAAGAGGGTTATATAAAAGTTGCTGCTATACAACTTATAAACAACTGGTACAACTTATAAACTATGATGGATTCCTTTGTTTTTCTCTCCAGCTCCCCATTGCCTCAAAGGTCAGCACTGTGGTTTGCTATTGGTCAACGGCAAGAATGTGTGTGTCAAATCTCATCAGAATTGAACTCGATGTACAAAACTTGCACAGATTTACTTGGTTCATGCTATCAAATCTTCTTATTGTAGCACTAACATTGAAATTAATTCATTTCCCTCCAAAATTAAATAATTTCAACTTAGTTTTTGAATTGAATGATGTGAATTATGTGAAATACTTACTTAACCCTCTGAAATAAGCCTTTCACCTTAAATTTCCTTTCACATAGCTTTAAGGTGTAGAAAGTTTCCCACTTTATGATTATTCAATACCTACATCATATCATATCCTTGAGTGAAATGATAAAATATGCCATTGTTTTATGGCTGCACCAATACATCAGTTGAAATTACTTTTTTATGGCATTAAATGGCATTTTATACATCTCTGCAATTCAGCAGTGTAGTTAGTGTCTTTGAAAACTACCTTTAGGTCCTGTTGGAGTTTAAGAGGTTAATAGACTGAATTGGAGAGGAGTTTGACTCACTTGTATCTCCAGTATTACCCTTTCTGTTTTATATCTGTTCTTGTTGTATGCTAGAGGCTCATTAAATTTAGTCTGGTTGATGCCTTTCTGTCGAGACCTCGGCAAGAGATTAATGTGTGTGGTTGGTTGACTGAAGTCTGGGTTGAGCAGTAGCCTTGGTTGACTGAGTTCTTTGATCCTGCCCCAGTAGAGCTTCTCTGCTCAACGTTGAGAGCTGCAGTGCCCCTCATTCACTTCAACAATCCCTTATTCACACCCAAGCTTAAACCAGGACTGACTCAAACGCAACACCCCATTTTCTCTAATCTGCACTCTCTACAAATTCTCAAGCTCCTAGTGGACTCTGTAAGATGGTAAAACACACAGGGTAAAAAAACAACCCCAGTTATGCATTTCACAGATTAATTCTTTATCTGTAACATTTTATTTCAAGGTGAAGTGCCTCAGAAATGGGACATTTTATCTTATTAGGTTTTAATGGAAAATAAAAGAATCCATCTTTCTTCTTTAGAGACAAGCAAAACAACTGACACCGCATTTCCCGGGCTAATTATCAGATTATATAATAGCTTTTACATTAATTGTTCAGTGCATCAAAGTGCACCATGGAATACTAAGTCAAGAATTTAAAGAATAAGCACCCAGCTCATTTTTTATGCATGAAACAGCAGTAAATGGGACCTAAAATATTTTACTCATCATAGTCAAGACATTCATGCTGCAGTCGTTTTAAAACAAAGAGAGGAAAAACCAAAGCTTTGATGGGAAATTAGAGAGTGATGAGTCACAGTCAACAGTGCACTTTGAAATCGACCCTATTAAGAACAACAGAGGGGAAGATGACAATTTATGACCCAACATGTTGTAACTTATTATCTCACCAATAATGTATCATAGACTAATGGACAATAGTTGCCCTTCAATTTCAACTCATAAAGCAGAAACTAGAATAATTTTAGCCTACCTTTGTTTACGTAGTTTGTGAATCGTTAAATGCTTTTGATCTTTCATATCCAATCAGCCAACCCTTGCAGCTTCAGCTGTGTGCGCCTTGCTGATTGGTGCATTGGGTGAAGCAATATTGCCAGGTTTACTTTCCGCCAAGAGCCCTTCAAATAAGGGTTAATGAAGCATTAAAGTTTACCAAATGTCTTCTATTAATTAAAATTTGCAGTTTAGTCAAATAATGGGGTAAAGATCTCAAATTATGAGGTCTAGGAAAATACCGTAAATTGGGCATCTGTAAGAGATGAATAGACATAATTGGGGGTCTGTTCTTAAAATAAACCATTATATTCAAAATGCTTTAGGTCTAAATGTAACCATAAACAGTTCAGTTGATGCCTCAGTCTATTGTGTTGTTTAGACAAGCCTAAATCAAAATTTCCTTGCAAATAAATAAAACAATAATTAAAACTCTCATAGCCTTCAAGCTAGATTTTATTTACCAGCAACTTCACAAGCAAGATTGATTGCTTTTCTGTTGAACAGACAAGGTAAATAAGTTAAGCCTATTTACCACAATGCTATAAGTGTGAGGCTTAAAGGTTAAAAAAGAATGAGTCACACCACACACTGATGGATTGTCCTTTCTTTATAGCTTTTTCTGTTTGTCTCTCCTAAAGAAAACCTTTTACTCTGCTTCAAGGAGAGAGAAGCTGCTATCACCTAATTGTAAATATGTATAATATGTATAAATGTGTATGTGTCTGTGTGTGTGTGTGTGTGTGTGTGTGTGTGTGTATAATATTAGTATTTGTTTAAGGAATGTGACTTTCAGAAACCACATTTATTTAATGCTGGATTTTTTTCTTGAGGTTCATCAAATTTAAGCCTGTAGCTTCATCTGGGTGACAGTGAATAAACATATTAAATGTTCTGACTTCAAAAATATTGAATTAAAAGTCAGTGCATCCAAAGTCACTTACCCTTCTTATGTATCTATATATAAAACCTCTGGTAATCTATTTACTTCCTCAGACATCAAAAACTCAGAGTCTTTACATTTATTATTCATGTTTGACATTCACTGAAGTACTTACCAAGTAAAATTTTGAAAATGCCCACATTTCATAGCTGACATCAAGTGGTTACATCAAAACAGGATCTCAGAGGTCCTCATTATACTAAAGTCGCCCCAGTTCAGCTCTGAAGTTATGAACTAGAATTCTAATTACATGTTTTGTCATGAAAAGCATTATAATCCTTTTAAAAACCAAACGATTGGTGGTTAAGATGTTGGTATACCATCCTTAAAATCCTCAATGTATCAAGTTATGTCTGTTTTGCTTCTGCAAACTTGAATGAAAGCTTGAACACGTTTAATTACGCCGTGCACAAGCTCCACTGTTGCGGACTGAGTACTTGGGTTTGTGGACTGATTTGTAATTCCCATTATCTTTTGTGCATAATATAATAGCCAACATTATTAATTTATACTATGAATAAATTGAATAAAGAGGTTACACTTGATACACAGTGCAAGAATTTGATGAGATTTGGCCCCATTCAGACATTACTCTCTAGTTGATAGTTTGGCTGCTATGGCCAGATGGACACTAATTTGGCAGAGGTAAACTTGCTAAATTCATTGGGTGCAGTGGGGGCCTGGCACTTATTAACCAACAAGGTGGAGAGTATCTTGGTATGTAATTATACTCCTCAAATTAATTCATAAGATAAACAAGACTAAAAGTATTAAGCAGCTTCTCATCGTGGTTGCCATATTTGTGTCGTGTTAATAATATGACAAAGCTAAGAAATGCAAAGTGTGGAGCTTACAGCTTCTCTAAAAGGAAAGCCAAGGGGTCATTAAAGTCAAAAATCCTCTTGGGAACATCAATACACTTTCATGACAATCTGCCTGCTACATTAAAGATATATATTTTTAAACAATGTATAAATTATTATTAATGGGTTTTTTTGTGGCGATGAAGGCAAAAGACTTCTTGGCATGCTCCCCATAAGATTTTGGTATTCCTTGTGTACATTGTTGATATTTTGCACTGACTGGTGGTCCTAGATGACAGGTCTTGTCATCACAAAAGTAATGAAGAATCTTCCTCCGTGACATGCTCAGTCAAGTCTAATCGATTTTATTCATATAGCCCAAAATCAGACCTTTCCCAGGTTGGACATGTAATAGATGTATGTACAGACAGAAATGTCAATAGTGAAATTATGCTATAGACATTAAATTTAGTGGGGTTTTTTTTGTTTTTTTTCCTCTTCCCAAGGTAATGCAGTGTCACTTAGGTTTTCAACTTTTTCTCTTTATAATTATCTGTACATAGTGCTACTAGAGGTCAAAACGCCACAGGGAACCTTTAAACTGTCGAGGGGATGAAATTGTTGTGTCCCATTGTATTTCAAATATTACATACAATACACAGTGAGCTACACACTAGGCTAAAATGTTCTAAAATTTTACAGACCTGCTCCCTTTTCTTGTGTAAAATTTACCCCCCAAAGAAAAAAAAATGGAGAAATGGAAGAAACCATGACACTGACACCATGACACTGAAGCATACACCTCCTAGTATAGGACATATTAGACGGTACATAGCACAAATGTACGGGAAACAAAGGACACCACAGGACTTGGTAAGCATCTGACGGTACAAGAACCTCATTACACAGGAGATGACACTAAATTACACACAGGGCAGGACAGCAGTGAGGACAGGGCATACATTGATTTAACCCCTGCAGTCCACTGCTGAAGCTGAAACCACTGTGACAGTTGCATGTCCATTTCTAATGAAATCTAAAACCATGTGGACACGCAGTTCCTGGAAGTGTTCATAAATAAATAACCTCTGTTTTGGTGTCCCTGCGTTGGCCTAAGTGAATGTCAGGAAGACTGTAACTCTCTGAGGACAGAAGGAATGGGGTCTGTCCAGCAGTGCTTTAGCTTCGAGTTGGTGGCAGCCTCCATCATCTGGCACAGGCTACAGCCCGGTGTCACTTTTGTACTTCAGGATGGATGGCTCTGTATGGCCAGGACACTGTTAATTCTGTCCCTCTGGTGAGCTTCAAGGAGAAGCTATAAGAGGCATACCTTTCCACAAGCCTCTGTAGCAAAAATGAGGTGGAAATCCACAGGCCTGGTGCAATGTGATTCTTCTTTTCAATATATTTATTAAATTAAACTTTTTGTCAGGCATTGAAACATATACACTGTGAAAACTCACTTACAAAAAATCCTATCCTCGGGATATTGAGTTTGCTCAGGCTACAGCTGAGATCATGCAGTCTATTGAGACAGATGAAAAATGTTTCCCCCCCTCCTGCAAAGGTGGTGATATGCTCCCCTTATGGATCCCCACTGTTCTGTCTCCTTTTGATTTCCATGGCTCATTTAAAATTGACTGAATGTGGTGACCGTGAGGTTGGAATAATTTTTAGTTTAGCATTCACATGTGATGAATATGTGAATTTTAAAACCCGATTATGAGACATGTCAGATAAGCTCTCTCTCTATATATATGTACACTACCCTATCTACAGGAGCATTTTGACATTTTTATGAAACAATAGGAAAGTGATTTGTGGGGCCGGATTTATGAGTGACCTCACGGATGCAGAACTGGACTGTGTTGGTGAATCTTACGTTTTGAAATACGTCTATGTCCCAAATGAACACATGGTGGTTGGTTTGTCCCTTTTTGTATCTCTCCAGCAGGTGAAAAATTTGCAATTCAATTGTGGACATAGAAGAGAAAAGGTTACTACCTCCTCATGTGTGTGTGGCACAGAAAGTAGTGAAAATATTGCAGGATACGTTTAATAAATTGTATGTTTAAAAGAAACAGACTAAATTGAAATGAAATAGTTTTATATAATAATAATTGACATTTGAAAGTAGAAGTAAGTGCTTAGGATTTAACACTTGAAAAGAATGTAGAACAAATTGTGGTTTGGTAACCAGACATTAGAATGTGCAAAAGTATGTTATTATACAACAAGGTAGATATTGTGAAGAAAAGTAAATTACCTAGAGTTAGGAAATTATGTTTAGTAATTTTCCAGGAGTGTACAGTAATTTTCAATAATTGTTGGTACATTGTGACAAGCACATAATCAGTCCCAGCCCACAGTGTGTGTGTGCATTTTAAGCCCATGGCCATTTCCAGCTCAATGCAGCAAAATGGTACGGTTGAGAAATAAAGCTACAAAATATCAATACATAACTAAATGTCTGTGCAAACATTCTTAATCAAAATGATAATTTAGACCGAGGACCCATTATAAGTGACATTCAAATTTGTCGAGATGACAGTCTTTTGTTTTGTAGTCTGCATAGAATTATACTAAAAATGTATAGTCAAATAATCAGGTTCTGGCTAAATGGCTTTATAGCCCTGTGAAATATGTACTGCAAACTAATTTTGACCAATAATTAAAATGATCAAAAAAATTGAATAATAATAAAAATAAATGTTTGAACTTGGTGTGGTGATCTGTACCAAAACACAAAACACTCTTTCCCAAAATACCTTGAAATAAAAATAATTAATCAAAATCAAAATCAAATCATAGTCAATTGGTCAAATGTAAAACTTGAAACAGAGTAAAGCTGTGTTGCCAGAGAAACGTATTTCTTTGCCTTTTAAAATGTAGGCAGCCTGAAGGCTAAAGCTGCAATATTCTCAGCTAACATCCTTGAGTGAGTGTATGAGTGACCACAGCTGTGTAGTGCCTGGCCATGGCCACAGCAACGACACAGTAACAAAGACAGAAATTAACAATACACAGACTGTGTTTTTGCTTCTTAGAACCTCAGTACACTCACCGAGGCGCAGGGAACACTGCAGGATGGATTAGTCTGACAAAGCTCTGCATGGAAGCTTTCATGGGGAGAGGCACTCCAACATCCAGGTTGAGACAAAGCTGCTTATCCACGGGGTCACAGTAATGTAATGGTGTGTGCAGCCAATTTGCTCCTTGCTATTCAATGGGTGTGAATATCATCCATGGGAGGAAATCACTTTGATTTTCTGAGCCTTGCTAATTGACTTCTCCAGTGCCCCTCAACAATGAACTCTGTGTCAGATCTTGGAAGACACAGAGATGCCCTCAGCTAAGGTGGCTTTTGTCAATATAATTAACTGAACAGACAAGAGGACCTGTAGCTTTGCCCCCGAGTTTTGGTATATAGCCAAGTCTGAACGTGGTTAAGTGGGTAACTACTTTATATTTTACGACTCTGAATTCATTAGATCACCCCTTCCTGGGATAATGGTTCATGTAGTGTCACTAGATTCCCAGGCAAGTAAATTTTGCCCTAAGGCAACAGTGCTGATGAAGTATCGTAGTATTGTATTTAATTATTATATTGTAGTAATTATATTGTTGTATTCACCTTTAGGAAAGCAATACTGAAATATACTGTATAATTGCAGCATTTTATAGTGAAGGTGCCATGGCTCCAATAAACGGTCTAAAATGGCCTAAAATAAAGAGTGTCTCTTCCACCATCAGAAAAAATTGCTACATTTTTATGAAATATAATATTTGTCTTATTGAGCCTGAAAGAGTACTCCTACTATCAGACTCACAAGGGGCAGTTTTTGAAATTAACGCAACAGAATCATCGTATTTTTTATTCCACGCAGTGTTCTTTCTTGTCAAGACTTGGCCCCTACATTACCCACAATGCAACCCGACCGCCGACAATTTGGTCGGAGATTTGGGTGTCTTTTTTTTTCTTTTTTTGTTTGGTCACATATGCAGTACAAACTGTAAAGAGCCAAACTTCTGATGTGCAAAATTGTTTCCCCTTCAGAGTAAACCTTCAGTGCCACATAACAAGATTCATCAATGATTGATTGGTTGATTCCTACCACTGCTAACTAATTTCCTAGGAAAAACCCTGAATACTGTTATTTTTATATAATTTTGCGGTTTTTAAAAAAGTATATCAGTTCTGTGTATATACTTATTTTCTGTTGAGTTAAAATTGCTCATTAAAGATGATTTGAACATTTAATATGCTGGATAGTTGTGTACACCTGTCCTAAGCATTAGAATACACTTCATTGAACTCATGAACTCAGCATTCAGATTTTGGAATAAAGGGATTACTGGGAGTCTTAAAACATTAATATGCTTGCATCTGTGTTTTATCATGGGGCCATCAAAGAGCATGAAATACAGCATTCAAGTGAGTCATAGAAATGTCTTATAACACTGTACTGTCCGTTGAACTTTGTGTTTGGCACCACTGAAGGAGTATATGCTAACATGGAGCACTGAGCAATGTGACCAGAGAGCAGTAATGACATTGCAGGTTCTACATATTGTAAGTACTGAATCTGAACGCAGCAGATTTAGAACTTAAAGCAAGTATACTGACATTTGCCCTGTGTTTGACAGTAGTTCAATTTAGTACATGCTTATTTCTATTTCTAATATACAGTATTTCCAACTTTACTGACAATAAGTGAGACACACTGGCTGTAAGACAAAGTTGACACCATTGAAATAGTTAAAAGAATAATGTTTTGTATTGTTATGTTTAGTGTTAATAATTGATGTTTGCATCTTTATGCTTCTTTGTTTTATGTGAGTAAACTCAGCATCTGCATAGCCAAATAAATTATGGCTTCCTTTCTTAAAATCAACACTAAAGGTTAGAAAATAATCACAGGAGGGTAAAATGCTGTAACTGAATTGGCAGATTAAGTTATAATATGTTACTTAACAATACAATTTTGCCATTAGTCCTTATGCATATTTTTAATATTACATTTGCAAAAACATAGTCATCATTGTAATCAAATCATCATGTAATTTTGTACAATTGCTGGACAATAATCAGTTTGGGCTAAATTCAGGCCAAAGGGGGATTTCCTTATTACAGAATTTGTACAATACTGTAATTGCTTGTAACGCTAACACAGACTGACGCCTAACTAGCCCGTAAGATTAATCTTCAAACATTGATTGTCAGTGTACTCTGGGTACTGGATGGAGGATGCTGGCAGAGCTTTGTTGTCTTGACATTTCATGCTCAGTTTTGCTGCAGTTTTGTTCACCCTCAATGTTTCAGTGGTTCTTATGGGAGGTTTGTTTTATCTTTCAGGGGGCCAACATTTATATGTCTCTAAGCCTAGGAATAGTAGGATAATACCATGAATGAATTGAATCAAACAACCAAAAAACATTACTTAAGTTCATACTAAGTTTAGCAGAATACTTATTCACACATGCCTTTGCTGCACATTTAGAATTACCACATTTTTGCAATGATGATGTATCTGCTGATTTGTACGGAAACTGTATGTATACTTCTTGATGGAGTAAAAGAGAGAGAGCAAGACAGTACAGAGATTCAGCTAAGTATTCAGCAGAGAAACCAAGTAAGATCATGAACCCATAACACTGCAGGTGTGTCAGTCAGTCAACCTCAGAACATTTATCTTTTGGTTTCTGTCCAAGCTCAGGCCTCTCACTGGGCTTCCAGAAACACACACACACACCACATAAGGATTTAACTGCTCTGTTATAGGCTTTAACAAACCTGCTCTCAATCCTGTCTTTTGTACCTCTTAATGTCTGGGCTTTGTCATTCAGTAAGCCAGTTTTCTTTTTTCCATTTTGTTTTTTTAATCTGCGTGCCATTAAACACTCAAAACATTAACCAAGAAAGGTAAAATAAGTGCAACAAGCTTAGGTTTGTCATGAGCCCTGGCTCTGGTAGGTGCCAGTGTGGAGGACTGGGGGTCAGAAGGCGAGGTCCCGTTAAAAGAGACGTGTTTTCAGCCTGTGTCGGGAAATGGAGACAGAATCTGTCAAACTGACTGAGAAGGAAAGAAGAAACAGACCTGGAGACAAAGATTGAATAATGGCCCGGAGGTAGTAGAGTGCTGTGATAGGTTACTGAGGTCTTTCTTTACTGTTTTGTTCACCATGAACAAGATAATAACAAGAACAGCCCCCCATATAATGCAGTCGAAAAACAGTACCACAATTCAGTACATCACAAATATAGCCTCAAAAACTACCAGCGATTTGAGTCAACAGCTGTTTTACACAGCAATTTATTCAACAATAGTTCAACATGGCAAAGTTATAAATGAGTATAATTTCTTGTATTGGTTTTGAATTAGATTATATTTTTATTCTTTTTTTCATCTTTGTTTATTGAGCTAGTGTACATGGTGTGTACACTACGAATAATACTTGGAGAAGGGTTCCTCATGTAACAACTGTACTATGTGCACAATGACTGCCTTAACTAAAACATATAGTAAATGCTGTTGGCTTTATAAAGGAAGGGAACAAATCCCAAAATAGAAAGTGGGGATATGTCACTGTCCTACTGTAATATTTTATTTTTCCATTCATCTCTGTTAATTTTCTAAATCCACATTTTCTGAGGGTTGTGGAGACTGGAGGCAATCTCTGCATGCATTGAGCAAGAGTTGGGGAACACCCTTTATTAATATTAAATGTAGATCTTAAATTTCTCTTAGTTTCATGTTTCTGCCTTACAGCATTTATTTTAATACCCAAATCTGCACACTATCTCTCATTAAATCTGAAGCAAAGTACAACCTTGTGCAGAAACAGAAGTGTCCATCTCTCACTGCAAAAGTGAGGTGTGAGAATGTGCTCTACTTTCCTCATTCCTTAAACTTTTCAAGCCTCATTAACTACGAAAACAAGCCAACTAGCTGCTGTGAATGGTTTGTCTCCCTCCGCGAGATACAGAGCCTTTTCTTGGCTCAAGCAAATGCTACATAGTCCCTGCTGGCACAGGCAATCAACAAGCCAGACCATAATAGGAAAAGTTAAATGTTTTATGTGCTGAGTAGTAAGGTTTATATAGTTCACTACAGTGTGGGCTTTGAAAGTATATGATGTGTGTGTTAGGAAAAAAAAGAAAAGATAAAGATTTTCACATTTTTAAATAACAACAATGACAAAATATAATGTTATAGGTGATTTGAATCTTACTTCTACAAAAACAAGACTTAATCTACAGTCACACTAGCGTGACACTCTGTGAGGCTGCACTTACGGCACAGCGGTGCTTCAAGCTTAATGCTAATGTCAGCGTGCAAACATGCCTACAGTGACAGTGCTAACATGCTGATTTTTATCACGTACAATGTTCACCATGTTCACAATCCTAGTTTAGTCTTTTATCATGCTAACAATTGTTAATAAGTACTAAACACAAAGGATTGCTAAGGATGAAGGGAATATTTTAGTTTTGCTGGGATTCTGTTATAAACCAAAGTTTTGGACAAATAAAGTCAGTGGATCCCCAAAGTTATTACAAGAGGACCTTTGGGGGACGTGAATGTCCGTACCAAATTGCATGGCAATCCATTCAAAAGTTGTCGAGACATTTTGCTTAAATAACAAATGCCAACCTGGAGGCAATTGGAAAAAGGCAGGGGATCACCCATTTTATTAGTATTACATCCTCTGGGAACCTTGAATTTCTTTACAAAGTTTTAGGTTAGGTTAATTCATCAAGTATATGTTTAGATATTCCAAAGGATAAGTGAAAACGTTGACCAGCAGTTAGCAGGAAAGGTTGGGGGATCACCAAAGTCTTTACAATTTTATCTTCTAGGCACGATGCATATTTTATCTAACTTTCACGGCAATGTAATAGTTGAGAGAGTTCAGTCTGGACCAAAGTGGTGGGTCGGCAGACTGACAGAATGACCTTGCCATTCCAAGGGCCACAACGTTAGTATAACTTAAATAATGCTCTCACAGTGTACACTGTAGGCCATGGCAATTGTTGTTGACCTTATCTCTTGAGTTCAGCCCTTCTTTCTTGGCTGCTGACAATGACTCAACTTCTCAAAATTGATAGATAAGTGCTGTTCTCTAGCAATCTCATACACACATACACACACCAAGCTCATAAAACTTATTTCTTACCAGACATCACCACATTTGTCTTTTAGGTACCTCTAAAAACATTTCCCCTTACCCCAAACAAAATCAATACTTGTCCAAAAATGAATGTCCAAAACCGACAATCTCAGCGATGCGCCTTAGAGAGCAGGCTAACAACTCTTGGTCTGAGCCAAATCAACAGTGCTCTTTGCCAGAATGCTTATCCCCCTCTTTCCTCCGTGGAGTTAGCAGGCTTACATCATGTTTACAGCCTGTAGCATTGTATAAGCTGAGGAAATTAAGATTCATTGGTTACTTCCATTGTGTGTGATACTCACATGCATAAAAACTCCACAGTCCACACTCATGTTTTTTATTTCTGTCTCTAAACTACTTAAATCTACAATTCAAGTGAATTCACATCCCAGTATTCTCTGCTTTGCAGCTCTATTGATGTATTTGCGATTCCTGCTGCAGTAATCCAGGGGGTTCTGTTGAGAGAATGGTGAGAAGTCATAAAAATAGTGTTTGGTGGTGTAGGGAATGAGAAATGGGTCTGCATGGATAAGATGTAATGCACAAGAAAAATGAAACTCACCAAAGGTTAAACAGGCCAAAGAAATGTCATCAAAATGCCACTTAAACATGATTTGGCCTTTTGGATTCTTTCATCACATCAAACTTTGTGCCGGCAGTGTGGCTTGAATATGAGTGAAAATGCAGCACGGTCTTCTGAAAAGGTCGATCATGATCTGTTTTGAAATCAAACCTGGACTTTAAAATAAATCCCAGAGGAATATATTTTATGCATCAGAAAGCATTAATTTGACCAGTGACATATATTTGAAGATGTAATCTGTCATTGAAATTAAATAATGGAATTTTAATTAAATGATAAAACACAGTGGGGAAAAACTAAGTCACATTTTTTCATTCTTTATGAATTCTGCAAGAGGTTATGTTTTATGTCTTATTGTCAACCTATTAATTAAGGACTAATGCAGAACATCAGAGGTGGGACTTCAGGAAGCTGGGCCCTTGCAGCTAGGCAACTGAATGAGAGGCACTGGAATGACTGCTTAATTAATGTTCATTAAATTAGATTATGCTGCCCACTCTTACTCAACTGGGCTTCTGCTTCATTTTCTGTGCTTAATTTCGTGACCTGCTCAGGGAAGTGATGTTCTGAACACAATGTTGTCTGTCTGACATCAAAATAGGGGGGTGGGGGGTAGACACAAACACAAAAAACAATTTTATTAAAGCATGGTATTTCCCGCATTTATGTACATTAATATCAATTCTAGCAAATAACATATGATCCAATTGGTTACTGTGCTTTTCATAATAATGGTAATATATAATAAAACAATTATGTAAGTGTTTAAGGGTTATGTAAATTGCTGCATTATGATAATGATGATATGATGATAATTAGAGACTGAATACTTTCTGATAAACAATGTTTCTTTTAGGATAATATTAAATGTGAATTAAAACAGTTATGTTTTACCTTGAAAACATATAGCTGATATATTATAAGACCTGGATACCGGACTCAAAGATGGCCCCCCTTAAATTGAATGAAAATTGCTTGCCCAGCTCAAAAGCCAAAAAACTGTTTCCGCATATTGGTTTCCCCTCAGAGTTGTGCGGCTCACTGCACATCCACAGTAGTGTTGGAAAGTCTAACAAATATTAAATCATCATGGTTTAAAAATTCATAATTGACCTTGTTTTCAGTTGTAGTTGTCAAACAGTTGTACAGATGTCTATAATGGCAGCTTTTGGGGGAAAAAATTCCTGGCTGGACAGAAATTGGTTTGGAGAGATTTTATTGAGCAAATCAAACTCAAAATGCAAGAGTGTGTGTTGGTGGGGGGGGGACTAATTATATATACGGTAAACATATAAACATATAATAAACTGTGGCAACATTTACTGCTAAACACAACTGGTTATGAAAGCTCATAACCTACAAGATACTAACTTGCTGCTGTATCTGTTACCAACTTTAACTCCACTAAAGTTTTCCCATTCAACACAGTCCACGCTAATTAGTTTATGCCTGGCAGTCATCCCCGAGCCTGCGGCCACCTTGGCTATACCTCACCTTCATTTCCCTTCAGATACGAGACACAACAGTCACTGAAAGCGGAGGATTTCACCCCTCCATTCTTGAGCCTCGGGCTGATAGGCCCTATTCACAACAAATAAGAGGATCAAACTGCATTGGGTGTGGGTGCAGTGCAGTCACTCACTACATTAGGAGGGGAAAAGGACAGTGTATATAAGCCTGTTTTCTCCCAAGTTGGGTAAGATTTCTTGAAACAGTTCAATTTTGTTGGACAATGTAGAGTGCTGTTAAAAATAGAAACCCATTCTTTTCTGAAATATCCTGATGTGCTTGATTGTTTCAGTGATGGACATGTGTGATTATGTGAGGGTGTATTCTTTATTGTGTTAATAGAAGTTGGCACGTTTACGTAGCAATTTGGAAGGACTGAAGCTTATCAGCCAATAAACATCACACACTAATTTCAGCATCAAACTGGCCTTAACTTTCCTTAGACTGTTTATATGCTGAGTGACATTGAATCTCAGAGTTCAACAAAAGCTTTGGGATACAATAATGATAGAATATTTTAATTGCTTTGACAGTTACCTCTGATAACAGTATGAATTGTCACATCTTTCATAATCTTATCTTAATCTTTGAAGTGTAATGCAATTAGCCGCCACTGATTAATGTCCTCTCATTACTAATTTTCACCGTGGTGGAAATTGCTGCTTGTTTTGCAAATATAAGCCAAAGCAAGTGCTTGACTGAGATGATTTTATACTCCCAATTTCACAGGATTGCCAAAGCAGAATTAACTTTAGGGTTCCTTTTGTTATTTTCTTTTTCATTTTGGCAAAAGAGAGACAAAACAAAGAATCCATTAAATTCTCATGTGCACAAACACAGTGTGCTCTAGGCAACTTGGAGTGACCCACCCATTCAAAGGACTTTATTAGTCTGAAAAACGAGGGACAGTGGAAGAGATGACAGTGCTTCAGCTTTCATTAACTCTAAATCACTTTCCACACAGAGTGCAACAGTGCACAAAGGTAATTAATTTCCTCAAGGACAATTATTTTAGTGCTTTGAGATAATGACAAGAACTCCTTAAAGTTCAATCTAGGTAGATACCGTAGGTGGGATTGAAAAAAAAATTCTGAAGGAAAGTTAATTCACCATGCAGCTTATATTTGTTTGAGAGAACTGTTTTCACAGTGTAGAATAACGTTTAAGAAAATATTAAATTGTGGCAAGAGCAGTTAACATACTTAGCGTATATTGATGGGGACAGTAGGCCTAATTTCACAATACAAATATCTTTGTATAACACTTAAAAAGATATGGGTTGTGCTGAATGCTTGATTAGTATTTGTTTGTCCCATTGTTGACCCTTGTTTTTATAATTCTTGTTTTTACTCTTATTTTAAACATTATTTTTTAATGCACATTAGCCATCACACATGTTATATGAGCGTGTGTCAAATACATTAAATTTTTTTTTTAAATGTTTGTTTTAAGTAGAATGAGCATTTAAGCAAGCCTGAAAACTGACTGTAACACACCAAAGATGGGAGCACGAACAGTAATGCTGTAATGTGCATACTGTGCAAGACACTTTTAATATCAAATAATTGCATGTTTAGAAAACAATTATTGTCTAAGTCAAAGTTATGCTAAGATATTTGAAAATGTTCAAGATATTAGTGTATTTAGATTTTATTGAAATACCATTTTGTCTTCACATAACCATTTATTTTTAAGAGTGAATGTTGCCAAACAACTGGAATGGCCTTGTCTTGTTATAATAAATCAGATGTACATAATGTGAAGCACCGTGAATGACACACAGGCACATAAGACAGAGTGATTCTGGTTGTTATTTTTGAGGACATACAGCTCACCTGCAGTGTAGGTGGGAGTGGGTTAGGATTTGGAAGAATACATTATCAGTGGGTGTGTGAGGGTCTAACATTAATCATTGTCCCTCAGATCAGTTCCTCTCTTTCTCTGTCAAAAAGCAGAGCTCTCCCATACATGAAGATCTGCAATGTAGAGTAGAGTCAAGTCTGGCCGCTCCCAACAAAAACAAAAAACAGATGTCCTTGTCTGGCTGTTTGCAATGCGCAAATACTGTATGGCACCTCAAATTTGCTACCAAGGGCACACAATGTCTCATTTTAACTTGAATTTATTTTTAATTTCTGAATATATTCAAATCCCTGTCACCGTGTTTTCCATGTGTAAAGATGTGCAACAACGGTTTTAGTTTGATAGACACTGGATTACCTACTAAGAGACTATCCTCGCCAGAAAGCAGCATTGGTCTTTTTTTTGAATGCTTGGAATGAAATCTGCATCTTCATGAGAAGCAGGAAGGAGGTCAGGATGGATGGTTGGTCTGCCAGAAAACGTAAACCTTTCATTAAGCTCAAGATTTTTAAATCATCATTTCAACAATGTTATGAAAGGTGTTAGTAAAGCACTTCCTGTATTAAGAAACTGCAATAATGATACTTGATACTATTATTTGATCCCCTGAATGTAAGAGAAGACAGAAACCTTATAACACTACCAGCTGACCATCAGATCTGGGGTCCACAGACTGCACATCTCCTGTGGTTCACAGTGAAAGGCCCATGTAGCATGCACTCTTCTGCATCCACCCCTGTCACACAGGCTGCTGATGGGTGGCAGGAGTGATGAATGTGGGAACCGATTGCCCCTCTCTTTAAAGACCTTGCATGCTAGAGGAGGTGGGACTTGTTGGTTTTGACACAGATCAGAGAAAGATTCAAACTAGCAGACTATATAGGGTAGCCTGGTCACAGCCATCCAAACCACTTACGTTCATCATTCTGTGTGTCGTCTTCCCTGTGCGTGCCTGTTAATAAAACCCATTTTCTGGCCGATATTTTTTCTGCTTTGTTGGTTTACTGGTCTCCTCTTTTTGATGGGGTTGTCAGAAAATGTTGATGTTCTGGCACTTAGATTAGATTAGACAATTTGTTAGCGGAGCCTCGGCGATGCTGCAGTCGCACAGGGCAAAGGAGGAAACACAAGCTACTGAAACACAATGGCTGCATTAGAAGTTTCACAGTCTAATACATCTGCCAGGTGTTCATCTTTAAAAACTTGTTCAGGGTAATGTTTAATGTCAAGCTAATTGGCTATGTAAGGGGTAATATGTCATTTTGCCTCACACACAAATAATAATGAATATTGGTTTGGTCATATTTGGATGTCCTGGAGAACTACTGGATGTGAAAGTGATAATTAGAAGAGAAGAAAGTCTGGATTCATTGGAGCTTAAAGAAAGATCAATCACAAAGACTACTTCCTTCTTCCTTTCCTCCTTCGTATTTCATTAATATGCCCAATTCCTGCCTTTTGCCTCAAGTCCTCTCCTATGATTTACCACCGTCCTTTATTTAAAAGGCAACTCCCTCCTGGTTCCCGCCATCATTCAGCAAGTCTTAAACTATCATTGCCCTGTCATATCCTCACCAGAGGCAATCACAAATCAGTGTTCTCTCTCTGATTTATTTGTTCTTTTATCGTGCTGCCTGCTGCTTTTTATGCTAGAGCCAACATCCCCTGATAGGTCTGGGGACAGGGGGCTGGTTCTGAATTGGAAGTCATTCCAAATTTAGAGGTACAAGAAATGTAAGAAACATGCTTTTTTTTTTAACTTATGAATTCCTATGAAGTTCAGACAATTGGACAGAAGAAGTATTCATATATTTTTCTTAAGTAAAAATACTGCATTCAAAATCTTACTTAAGTAAAAGTATGTAAGTATTATCAATAAGCAGAATCAAAATTGATCAAATCTAAACCACACCATCTGTATGACACCACCTTCTCCCACCACCACTATCCTGACTCCATCCACATTTACAGTATTGATGACCAAGCTATGTTATTATGCTGCACTCTAAGTATGTTATTCATCCCCATGAAAGTCTATGAGATAATCAAATCTGCTTTTTCTCCACAGTGCTATACATGTAGCTAGTCTTGTACATTTGACTTATATCCTGTAGAAATAGATGTCAAAATAGTAAACCACTAAATATGTACAGTATATCATGAACTAAGTCAGTGACAGAGAAAGGAACAGAAAATAATCGAGGACAAATCCTGTACTGGTGTTGGCAGTGTCACTGGAATTACCAATCTTTGCCTGCCTTCAAGGAGTCAGTGGCTTCTCTGAATCTGTGGCAACAACACACAGATAAAATAAAGCAAAAAGTATTTCTTCCTCTGCTATGAGGATACACAGTGAAAATATAAATTCAGGGTACTGCACATGGCATCAGACTTTAATGGACGCTGTTCTTCATGTGAGAAATGGCAACCTTTGCTGGGCTCTACAATGATTACTGTATACCAGAGTGTGAATCTTCATGGATACTGCTCTTGTCAATATATTAACCAATTTAGTATTTAAAGAACTTCTTCAAAGAGGATAAATGAATTGTTATCCCTGAAATTTTCAAGTAGAATAAATTAGATACTTGATGTAACCTAATTTATTATGTTTTGAATGTATGCTTCAGATCCCCAGATTATCCCAGTGTATGATGGCAGAAGGTAGTAAACTGTAGTAGTCGTGTATACTTCGAGCCACAATAGCATTGGATGGTGCCTTTGTTTACTTCAACTGATTCATCTTTTTTTGGTGTATAGTATTTGGCACAATTGGGTATGTGATAACATTCCTCCATTACAATTTATTGGCTACAAATTATCTTTCAACTACCTTACAAATCCGCAGAAGAAACTGGCATGGATATCCACTCATCCTTTATTTACAAAGCCAGATGGTAAGTTTGGACACCATCAAGCATCTTTTAATACAACAGATGCTGAACTGGGAAATATCTCTGTTTTGTTTAGCTGGCTGTGTGCCATTATGTCTAAAAAGTCCATTAACCAAGGCAAATATGTGACCCCCACCCCCCTCTTCTGTTTCTATCAGAGAGCATCAAGTACAGCCAAAGTTATTTCTTTGAGAATACAGAATGTGCTCCTTCTCAATTCAGTCTGTCAGCTCTCTGCATAAAAGTCTTCTACACTCAACCTTTCTCCCAGAGATTTCAGCCGAGATTCACTTAGCTGTCAGAAAACAATTGCTCTTTGTAGAAGGCAGTGGCTGGTGCAACTTTAATTTTAAAGATGTTTTAAATGAGCTGCCACTGTGTGATTGATGGGCTGTGAGAAACTTGCCTCCCATTCCTCCATATACTACAATAGAGGGCTTTAATTATGAGCCCCTTGTATTGATGCTGTCAGCTGCAGTGTGATATGCATCATATATGTGGGGAGAATGGATTTTACCACCTGGTCGCCTGCTCCATACAGTATCACTGCACACAATGTCATCAGTTGAAAATGCACTGTCATCAAAGTGGAGTGATATTGCCTGGGGATCAAGGCCTTTGGTATTCATGTATTCACTCATCTGTTTACTCTCACTCATAGTGTAAAGTGAATCTGATTTTGATTGATGAACAATCATGCATGAAGTGACCTACCATTTAATCAATACCTACTACATGTATGTCCATTTTTCATGCTAACAATTAATTAAACATTCTCTGTGCATCCCAGGAAGGAAACGTTACATGTGGATAGCCTTTAAATGTCAAAGTTAAGTATCTTTTTAACCCTTTACTTTGACAGTTTTGAAATGCCAATAAAGGCACTGCCTGAATGCAGTAAAAAGCTGTTTTTAGGGAGGTAACTCAAGTGCTTAAATCTGGTCATGCCCTGACAGAAAAAAATATATATGCTAAATGTAAATTATCTCACTGTTTGGGGGGAAAATAACACACCTATGCATATTCTATTGATATTGATAACAAAAAATACTTATGGAAAATCAGGTAGGATATTGCATTGCAGCCTAACATATGCAGCGTAACAGTAAGCTCCTGTCCAGCTATTTTGCACTGGAGTTTACAATGTGAGAGAAGATGTACCATTAGTTAATAGGGATAGGTGAATCTTCTGTGACTGTGTATGTGCTTTTAAGTCACAATATCCAGTATATGTAATACATTTTTTTTTTTTTTTTTTTTTACATAAAATCATGGTCAATCACACAAACAAGGTAACACCAAGTCCATTCAGAAGGTCTCATTGATAACAAAGTCAGCAGGATAAGAAGAAAAATGTAGGCATGTAGTCATCCACTTTAACTGTGATCCAGTTTATTCTGTAATTTACACTTAACTCAGCATGTGTGCAAAGTAAACAGATCATTATGGTTAAAATTGGACATTGCACAGGGACTGTGTTTTAATTAGTCTTTAATTTTCTGTTTGCCCACTTTTTTTCTGAAATTAGTACTGAAAAAACATTTATCGTAGATGCAACCTTGGTGTTCTTTTATTCTGTGATTAAAGACTTTAAAAACATAAAAAACAAAACAAAACTGAAGTCCCAAAAGATCTGGACTCCCCTTTCTTCCTCTCACCCCATAGTCTAACCTGGTTTGTTTCCTTTAGTCCATCGACTGGTGAAGAGTTTCAGTTCTGGGTGTGATGTTACTGTTCCCACCTGGAACAACGCCAGAGACTGAAAGATGTTCAGTATCTGTTTGGGAGAACACACTGGTCTCTTCGCCTGTGGCCTTTAACTTTCCTCTGCATTGCTGTTTCGCACTTTACCGGAAAGTCAAGATAACTTTTTCTTGGTTCTCTGAAAGGATTTAATGCGAGTTCACCACGTCTGTGGTGAGGTTGTCAGAGGTTGTTTTTTTGTGAGGCAGTAATGCCTCTGCTGCTGCTAGATAGTTGGATTTCAGACACCTATTATTATTGCCTTAAATTCTGCATTGCTGAAACTCTTATTTGTTACTTTTATAAATGCCACAGTGGTCCTCTTGATTATAAATGTGGGTGTTCTCCTTTGACTAATATGACGTTTTTTCATCCAGTTTCATTAGGACATGTTAACTCATGATAATTAAGGTCCTGTTATCACGCTTTCTCTTCATGAATGATTGGGTTTCATCAACATCAACATGAATATGATTAATAGCAGATGTTTCTGAATGGTTAATGGATCGGGCATTTGTATTTAGTCACAATATTGTTTTGATATGCAGAAAAAATTTAAGCATTTTATGAATTATGTTTTAGTGCATGAAGAGTTGAGCTACAAACATTGGGAGAGGCTACAGTTCAAACTAGAAGGGATCGTAAACTGAAATACTGACACTGTAGTTTTAGTTTACAGAATACAGCAGGTGTGTGTCACAGAAAAATCAGTGTGCACTTAGGATTAATGTGTACAGCGTAAATATGTGTCCAAGGGAAGAAAAAAGTCAGATAGCCAGTAACAAGAAAGCTCACAATTAGCTCAAAAAGTAACCATCCATTTTCCAGTAACCATCCATTTTCACAATATTTTAGATAAATTAGTTTATAACCAAAGACTGTCACTGTATCAAATAAAAAGATGAACCATTTCCCAACCAACCACATAATATTGGTTGCATACATTAAAACAAACAAACAAATCCAAACAAAATGATTTCAGGCAATTTTATTTAGGGATACAATTAAAATAGAGCTTTACATATAGAGTACTGATTATGTTGATAATTCTCAAATTATTATTAAATAACTCAAATAATTTTCCACAAATAGAGGCGAAAGACAGACCCAAAAGATTGTTTGTCCACTCTCACAGTCTGCTCAGGGTAACAAACAGGACAAAAAAAAAAAAAACAGTGTTATCATAATTGGCTGAAGATACACACGTATATTCTGTTGTATCTTATGCAAGTAATGAGCAACAACAAACCATGCAGTCATTTCGAGTATGTGTTATGATAAAGAGAAGTGCTGGCTTCAAATGGTGAATAGCAATGAGATGGAAATTACTGGGGTCTGTTTTGCTAGCTCACCACAAGTACACAGTGCACATACTGCTACCATGTGCTGTTGGTCACTGATGAAGGAAGTACATGATAAAACATTAAATATTTTGAGTATGGAGGCCAGTATTGGAGTCACAGTGAAATCAAACTGTGAAATCAAACATTTCATTGACATTTTGTGTATTAATAAAAAAGAAAGGTTATTGGTATTAACAGTTAACAAATGTACGGTTAATGTCTGTCATCATAATTTATATGTTATTATATAAGTTTGGTCAATGAACACATACTTACAGCATTTAGTAGGCCTGAGTTAACAGATATAAATAGAAAAAGTATAAATAGTTAACAGTATAAAAAATAGTTAACAGTGTAGAAAATCTAATTGTATTAAGGCTTGTTATTATAAATTTTTTGTAGTTTCTATTTGTTTATCATTGTGCACAGTACATCTTAAATCATATTTTATCACAAATGGAAAGAGATACAGATAGGACAGGATGCAAAAAATTACTGTTATGCTATGTTGTGTGTTGTCAATCTCAAACATCAAAGGTAAACATCAGGTGTTGGTGTCAGTCCCTTTCAATCAAAGAGAAAGTCCTTTTTTGTGGACTACTAATTTCTCCTCCAGCCATGGCCTCAATAGGCTGTGATGTCACATGACATGTATCATTATGTCAATGACCACCACCACTATAGTGCTCTCACCACCTACACATACTGTTAATGCTAACTTGAAAAGCAAAAAACTGTAAATAAAACAAGACATATTTAATATATTTTTGATTACTGGACCATTGCTCTCATTATTTGCAAAGATGTCGTCACATTAATGATTATTAAAATAACTTTGTTCATGTTCGGCAGTTCAGTAAAGCACTGAACCTAATGGGATGAAATGTGACACTTTGTTCTTTTCGCAGACACTAACCATGTCTGTAACAGGATCTGGATCATAAGGGCTGACAAGGTCAGAGATGTGGTTAGGTGCTAGTCCAGCACAATTTACTGGTCAGCCTTGAAGGTGACCAGTAAATTAATAAATCAATGTTACTGACAAATCTGAAGAGATTTTGAATAGAGAGTGATGAATAATGTATTTGTCTACAGTAAATTATATCAATGTTCCAATCATCTGATCAAACGGTACTAAAGCTGCCAGTATGCCAGACGAATAGCTTTGGGGGCTTTGTCCGACCGTTTCTGTAATTTTTCGGGAAACTGACATTCACACCCACTTCACGCAGTGATTGGGCACCTGTGTGGAGGTGAGAAAAGAGCCAGGGTCTGAACTTCTCTCTAGTTATCTTCTCTTCTCTTCATTCTTGAGACATCTATTTCTGTCACTTTTCATGTGAACAGCCAAATGCAACACCATGGATGCCTTCAAGGAGCGACTCCCTGAAAATGAGTGCCGTCATCCCCATATTTAAACTAAATTGCCCCCACCCCCATCTATGACGGCCAGCTTTTCACTCAGCCTGTGGCCGTTCAGAACAACTATAAGCACTTTGACAACACGTTGTACGAACTAGTTCTGTTCAAGCTTAACCCTTCCCTAAAAGTCCACAGTCATGCCAGCGCCTCTGTGATGATGCTGTACTTTGGCATGGTTGCACTTTAGGTTCAATTATAATTTTATTAAGCTAACAGGCTAGGTTGATGGGATTCTTATTGGTTTTGCAGATATTTTAAGCCCGACATCGCGAGACTAATTTGCAAATGTGTATTAGTATGGAACCTCTCAGTTTATTTTTTGATTTCCAAGGGGCGTCATCGATAGGCGGAGACAACCAATCAGAGCAACGAAATGAGGTCCTGTTGTACAGTACGTCCTGTCAGAAGTGCATCAAACACGTATTTCTTATCAACATAAAGTCAAATTTAATGGCTATCTATTTAGTAGTTGTATAGTGGTAGTAGTAGACATTTCACTGAAAACCAATAATTTCGACCTAATAGTGGTACTAGAGGAATAGTCAGAGGATCACCAAAGTCAGTATGATTCATCCTCTGTGTACCATGGACGTCTGCTCAAACTTTTCTTGGAAGTCCGTCCAATAGTTGTTGAGATGTTTTAGTGTGGACCAACCGACCAACATTCCTCTACCATAGCTAAAACCCACGTTTCCCTGACACATGTTCCCCCTCTGTTATATTCTTCATGTGCACTGAACTTGCTCCACTTTTGTGTTTCTGGGTTGAGGAAAATAACGACAAGAAACCGCAGCAGTTACTGCAATTTGAAACCTTTTACACGGTCCCTAAGTAATCCAGTGGTGTTAGCAGTTTTGATGGATACGCAGCACTGTTTACTTGCAGCTGAAGTGGTTCACTTGAGTAGGGCTGTTATAAAAAAAAAAAATAAAAAAAAAAAACACTTGTAGTGGTAGATATAAGCCTCAAATTATGTATATTTAAGGGTGACATGGAGTGTTAATGTGTTTACAAGAGTTCACAGGTGAATGATCCAGGTACTTATCAACCAAATATTTTATTATGTGCATAAAATGTGTATTCATTAATATGTTTTATTCATTTTTTTATATATTTTATTTTATTTTATTTTTTTTTAAATTTTAGAAAAAATGTTCTTTATTTTGTGTACAGGGAAACAGTCAAACATTGAAAATCCTCTGGCCTTTAGACAGACATTGCTGTGTCTCACTTTCAAAATGCATTACATTACTAGGCTAAAAGATATAAATTGTTATAATATCCATGCTAAGCTTTGTACAATAATCACCCTCTGGTCAATTAGTCTTAATTAACCATACTAAAAGATTTCATTGTTTGAGCCAGTAATAAATTAGCTACTGAGTTTTGAAATAATGTGAAGTAAAGTTAATAGGGAAATGCAGGTTTTTTTCTGCAGATATAGTGTTATTATCAGAGCAACAGAAAGGTCACCTTTATTAATCATAATAATTATTTACAGTAATTAGGCCAGATATCAAAGGAGCACTTTGTACTGCTCTCGGAGAAAATTGATTCTTCACACTCAGAATTACTTCAAGGGTGCTAACACGTTGTATATTTTCTATGCAATATGAAAATTACAAAATCCAACCTCAATTATAACTGGCACTAATGTGGCGGTTCACTTCACTGCAGCTTCGATATAGTTTATTAAGCTTTTTATTCATTGTGCTTTCCCCTCAGAAAAAACCTAAGGGTGGCAGGATGATGAATAATAATAATGATGATCATAAGTAATATTTATAAAGCAGTTTCGTGTAACAAACTTTTTTTTGAACTATACACAAACTTAAAGATATGGTGTTACATTGTGTTACATAAAGAATTAATACAAAAGAAAAGGTTATTAGATTAAGAAGAAACTCTATAAAAGACATGACTAATTTACATAGCCTGAAGTCCTTGAGAAGGTTGTTCTATACTTTAAAAACTTTATTAGAAAAAAATTGTTTTTTCTTATTAAATGAAACAGTGAAGAACCAATTACTTATCTCATGAGAAATATACAAATATACCTAATATACAAAAAGTATAAATTGTTTGTGGAATCCTTACCGGAGAGTGAATGTGACACATTTGCAAAGTAAAAATGTAAAAAAGTAAATGAATAAATGCACGTAGGTATCATGTATTTTGTGTGTGTGTCTTTATATTATTTCTTATTATTTATAGTTCTTTGTTTTAATAATGTTTTTTAAAAATAAGTAATCATCAAAACATGTGCTTACATTGTTAAAATGCTTCTCTTTTTAAAACCCCCTGCAGTAAGAATCTATTTGAATTTAAAACATGTAATTTTTTTCAACAGTGGAAGTCAACAAATACAACAGGCTAAAGCTTGAACAATCATTGTTTAAATGCATTGTTTTATTTTCAAACGTCATAAATTTGCAAACTCAAAGAGTTAGTTTATCTCTGAAATTGAATCCCTCCCAAGTTTGTTGGCTTGTTCTTTCCATTTTCTTGCTATATCTATAAAGCCTTTTCTGACTCGCGACTTTTGTTTCGTACAACCTTCATTACGTGAGACATTGGGTCGTGAGATGATTCCTAAATGCATTGTTCAGGAAGCATACACCCATATATCAATATGTTTCCAAGCTTTCAGACCCTAAAGGCCAGATAGCTGAATGTTATCCAAGGTCAATAACTCTCGAAGATAATTCCCTGGCCAAATATGTATTTTGGCCAGCAGAGACCAATTCATTCTTCATGAGTTTGCAAGCTGTAGAAGCAATCTGAAACTCCAGAACAGTGTGTTTTCCAGGTAAAAGGCCTTGAAATTACATAAAAACTCAACAGTTATGCAAGAGAAGGATGGTATTTCAGTATACTTGTGCAGTGGTTCAAGAACTCTTTAGTTCAGATTATATAACTTTAAACTTTGGTCAATTGCTTACAATTATGTTTATCTGAACATATGTCATAAGCAACTTTTCAAAAGTAGGCTGCTGTCGTCTGTAAACAGTATAACAAAATACCCGCCGAGTCATTACTCTCTTGAGATTTTCCAACTTTAATTCAAACACAGATTCTGTAACACTTAATGACACACACACAGTTAGTGGTGCGAAGAAGACTCTCTAAAAGTCCTTCAAGTGGCCTCTAGAGGAGGTGCTGCTCCTCGCGCCCAACAGAATCAGCCAACTGACATTGCCAGCATTAGAGCTCAGCGCTCTCGCTAGTGCGGCTAAGAAAGACATTCTAAAATGGAAAGTGTAAACTCATACATTATTGCAAAGATCCATCATGCTGTACAGATGCAAAATGCTGGCACTTAATTTGTGAACTAAAAGCCAGAAATATATCCACAAAGGCCAAAATAACATAAGTGAAGTCGGTCATTTAACATCATTTTGATTGGAAAGTCAATAACCACAGTCAAACAACTGGGTGAGCTGGTTTTAGCAGCTGAGTATAATCATAGAAATCCTGAATGTCGTTATGTGGTGTCAGTCGCCACTGACGTAATATACTTCCTGAAAGTAAAACATCAGAGCCATTTATGTAGTCCAGATCCCCTGGTTAATTTGTCAGGTTAAAGTCTTTCTTTCATAGTAACTTCACTTCACTTTACTTCAGACTACTGCACAGAATAGTGTGTGATCTGCTCATAATGACGAGTCATGTCATTGCTTGGGACTCAATTAGCCTCCATAGACATTACTTTTGTGATTTCAGAATTTTCTCCCCAGCACAATTCATCTAAGCCCAGTTTTATGATTTATGTTCTTTCATGGAAATATTTGCAATGATCCGACATGAACTATGCAGACATGAAACACAATCCAAATCTTTTTCTTCAGCGTATTCCACAGATATGAAGGAAGAACATTATTTTATGCAAGGAGAACTAAGTGTAAGGGACAGATTGCAGGTAATTTATTGGAGTGTATGTGTTGGTAACAATATATATTGTTTATTTTCAGTACTCAACAAAGGACTATAATTTCACTTCTTTCATTGGTGAAATTTGTAAATGTTTGTATAGCTTTAGAAGCTTAAAAAGCTTATCATGTGATGATTAAGATGGATTTCTGAACAGTTGGACTATGCTACTATTTGCTGTGGACACAGCCTTCTCACAACCCTGCAATGTCAGGTAGCCTGAAGACCAGAAACTTGGCAGAAAAAAAGGTCATGATTTGCATTCTCAAATAAAACATGTGAACTCACCAAATATACAGGAATGTTATAAAAAATTGAAATACATGTAATGGTCATGTTTTACACATAAGCATAACAAATAATATGAATAATATTGTGTTGCTTATGTTTTATGATATGTATCTTACATCCTGAGAACTATTTAAATGGTGTAGAGAGACAGTATTGCATGTACAATACACAGGGGCTTACGTGTCCTTGATTCGGGTCTAATTGGAAAAATGGAATGAAAAAGGCCCTGCAGGCTCTTAATATTTAAACAAATGTGGGTGTAATGGCAGGTCACTTAGTTGAAAAGAAACTAGAATAAGTGACTAGGGACATGTCTCACACCTGTTTGAGGTGTGGACATGGTGGAATTTAAATAGAAAGACAAGAGGATTGGCTAAACAAGTTGAAGAATACAAGCTGGTCAACGGGATTTGAGAGCAGTTTAACATTAACTGCCACCATTTGGGAAGTGGTGGGCAAGCAAACCCCTGGTTACATTAGCATGTAGAGCCAGAGGATATGCAGATAGAATGTTTTACAGTTTCTCAGGCACTCACACTGGTGGTTTAGCACACTTGGCAGAACAGTGGATTATCATGCAGGGTTAAGGATTTTAGTCTCAGCGATGTCAAACTGTTCAGAGTTTGACTTTTCAGCCGAGCTGCAGTATGAGTGTTTGTATTATTCTACTTAACATAGTCACAATTTAAATATTGCCTTTTCCCTTCAAGGTCTGAAACAGTTTACACTTTGGCAAAATACAGTTTGATAATATTAAGCGATGCACACGGTCAAGAATGAGTGTGATGAACTTTGTAGTTTCTAATCATGTCAATTAATTAACTGGCATTTTGCACTGTGCCTTAAATATAACTAGATAGCCCACATAATTTACAAATGAACTCAAATTCAACTGCATCAAATTTTTTCTTTTCCTTGGTTAAATACAGCACAGCCCCCCTTCTCTATAAACAAGGCAACATGCGAACTGATTCATCATGCCTTATGGTTGAGTCATATTATCACAGGAGGGAAATGTATTATTAGAAGAAGTTATGACCACCATGTAGCATGTGACTGCTATCATTAACAATGCCTTGAAATGTCAGCCAGCCAGAATACCCGACCAAGAGAAGAGGTCCTGCATGGTTTATTAGCAAGCACGACACGTGAAATGTCTGCAGCGTGTTTGTTTACAAAGAAGGGAGGAGGAATATTTGACATTTGTGCATGAAGAGATGTGTTATGATCTTCCCAACATTCAAGCCTGTGCATTCAGGAACATGGGAGCCTATTAGTGAGGCTTCAGTGAGACTCTGCAGCTTATCCTGCTTTTCTCAATCTATTTTTCTCTTTGTTGCTTCAGTCATAGATCAGATGCTCATATGGAAGAACGTCACTTGGGCAGATGTCAAAGAAACAATGACATAATTGCTGTAAATGTTAAATTTGAATTGTATTGTGTTGCACTATTGCATTTTGATGTCCATATTTGAAGACATTTCAAATTTTAAACAATTCAAAAAAGCACATAGTTAAAGTCAAACTGAAGTTAAAATTAACTTTTTGCTAAAATCTGCATATAAATCCTTTGGTGTTTCTTTTGATTAGTGTGCTTTTAAAAAACATAAACTGTACTGTAATGACCAAAAACTATTCAAATTGTTTTACATTTTACGCAGTGATAGCATCACATACATTCATTTTTGGTTGCAACTGACTGGCATTGGTTACTCCATTAGTCCGTGTTCACAGTGTAATGTGCTGAGTGCTGAGGTCACAGGACTACTCGTTGCTGTGAGTTTTCATTCATTCTGGTCATTTGACAGAAACTATTCAAAACAATACGTGATGTCTATTTTATGTACTGTAGACTTACATGCTTCTAGATTTAATCTTAAGATTTAATTGCTTTACTGATTGTATTACTACTCTCAGCTCCTGAGTTTGTTGCGTTTGTCATCTGAATGTAACTTTAATACTGTATGGTTGATCCTACTTACTCATTCCAACAAATCTCTGAGCTCAATAGAGCCATGCACAGTAATTGTATTTGCATGAATGACACAATGTCCTTATTAATCAAGCAAGTCCCACTGAGCTCTGATAAACTTTCACACACTTGCGGTTTTCACAGTCTCATAGGCACTTTTGCCATCACCCGAAATATGTCATCCTGGTGACTACTCTCAAATATCGCATGTGTGGGTATTTGGACAGACCAAACATAAATGGAAAGTAACATCTAGTAGGAGTCTGTGCAAGTGTTAATGTTACTATCTGCCATCTTCCAAGTGGAAAGTCATTAGCCTCGCTTCTTAGCGTCCACATTCTGAGTAGAGTACAAACTCAACAGCACGAAGGGTCCTCCCAAATACTGAAAGTTGAAAATAGACAGACACATCTTAAAACCTTAATGTTACAAAACCAACACTATTTGGACTTGTTGATAAGAGGGAAGAAATGTCTAGCAACAGTGTTCGTAAGCTATACAGTCTGAAGCTTCACAGCAGCAACCTCCGGGTCTGAGAACAGAAGCCAATGCAGAAGTGCCTTAAACCTGCATCTTCTCTAGCTTCCAGCAGGGGGCGACTCCACTGGCTGCAAAAAGAAGTCTGATTGTGTAGAAGTCAATGAGAAAAATGACCCTACTTCCCACCTGATTTATTACCTCAGTAAACATTCTTCGAATAAGTTTATGGTCTCAATCACTAGTTTCAAGTCTTCTTCAGTACAAAATGAATGAAATGTAAATTATGGTCACATTTACACGAAAATAGAATTTCTCATTTTCTCACTGACTTCTATACAATCAGACATATTTTTGCAGCCAGTAGACTCGCCCCCTGCTTACCATTAGAAAGAATGCAGGTTTAAAGCACATCTACATTGGCTTCACTTTTCAGACCCAGAGGTTTCCGCTTGGTTAAAAGAAATGTATTACAGAGTTTTGTTTTTGAATGACAATGTCACAGTTTAAGTTGCTTGTACTGAATCAATGGCAAATATAATAATAGAAATAAAACATGTGCTTGTCTCACAGGGAAATTTTGTATCCTAAATTTAAAATACTCTTCGATCTGCGAATAAAGCTTCTTTCGATGTACTGTAACACAATATTCAATTATAGGCTCATGGGCCGGCTGCCTCGGTGGACAAATAAATTGTTTCAGTGAGAAACTAATGCGTCCAGGAATAATGATGGGTGCTCAGGATGATAATGTATACTCGTGTCTGTGTCTAAAACTTATGAATATTTTGTTACAGTTTGCAATCAAAACCTTTACATTAATCATTCATAGTCCTTGTGGCCCATTATTTCTGCTTTTAAATTATTAATGCTTTGGACTGACTTTCGTCACATAATCACATACCTATTGTTGGCTGCTATACATTGCTCTTGTATGTGCAGACAGAGCCATAAAATGAGACATTAAAGTACAGCAGCAGTACTCTGACTAGATTATACCTTATTCTTATGCTTTTGAAGCCTTTCGTCTGGTTTATATTGTAGGAAAATATATCAGATAGTGTAAATATCTGCATTATGACCCAGCTGTTTGTCTTTTCCATCCCTCCCTCCTCTCCCCAAACTATCCATCTATCTAGAGTTTTTCTTGGAGCTGCTGGACAATTCTGAGAAGTCTCTCAACAGCATGTTCAAACGGACGTACGGGAAGCTGTATATGCAGAACTCAGATGTGTTCCAGGACCTGTTCACTGAGCTAAAGCGCTACTACACAGGGGGCAACGTCAACCTGGAGGAGATGCTGAATGACTTCTGGGCCAGGCTGCTGGAGCGCATGTTCCAGTTACTCAACTCCCAGTACCACTTCACAGACGACTACCTGGAGTGTGTCAGTAAATACACAGATCAGCTGAAGCCCTTTGGAGATGTGCCCAGGAAATTGAAGGCCCAGGTCACCAGGGCCTTTATTGCTGCACGGACGTTTGTCCAGGGGCTAATGGTGGGTCGGGAAGTCGCTAACAGGGTCGCCAAGGTGGGTTTAATTTTCTTCTCATAGCTGTTTTGACTGTTGTTGTGTTGCTCGGCTGTTAAGTGATTCTGTGCTGTTAAGCAGTGTTGAATTTTTCTAATAAAAAAGTCGTAAGAATTGTAATAAGAATTGTATCCAAATATCCTTTAAGATTTTAACTACCTGCAATAGAATATGTCTTTTCTATGACACTGGGTTGTTAGAAATTATTCAAGTCCATTTTTTTATGTTCATTCTAAGTGATGTTAACTCACACACAAGACAAAATATGGTTAAATAAGATATTTAATGATTCATGTTAGTGCTATTTTCTGCTATACATACTGTACCCACAGTATATGCACAGTACCAATGGTCCGTCCACCTGCACCTTTTTGATTTACCTGCACTCTTCATACTTTTATACCTCTTTAAAACTTCTTACAACTTTACATCATACTGCTTTAGAATTAGATTGCACCAGGATTATTTATTAAAAGCTCAGAAACGAGCACAAGCATTTTGATTCCATACAAAGATCTTTTTTTTTAATGCACTTGATCTCTAGGTGTGAGGCCAACGTGACACATTTTTTTTTTCATACGACTGGTGTAGTACACAGTACACAGTACACTGTATGCTCCACATTTCAGTATAATCACCCGCAGAGAGCAAAGCTTTGCAGAAGAGGTAAGATTAAAGCACATTTCCCCCGGGTTTTCTGATGTGGTTTTTGTTTGCAGTGTTTATCGTTTTTCTCACTTTGTTAATTTTTCAACAATGTGTGTCAGGAAAATTACTGACATTTTCCATGCTGACAGGTAATGATATTAATAATGTTTTCTTTCTTTGCTGGTGTTGTTTATGTGTGGGTTTATAAATTGGTCGATTAGATCTTGGAAAATAAATATGTTTTACAGCGCTATCAAACACTGGAGATTAGAAATGTGTTTTTAAAGGCTTAGTGGATATGTTTTCTAATTCCATGTTAAACACAAAGTTATGCAACAGTTTTTCATGGACATCTAAACTGTATTTAATTATATAACCAAAGCATTTTGCTGTTGGTGGTACATTGCATAGCTCTGCCCTAGTAAATTGATACAAAAACCAGCAGGAATGATAAAACTAGTAGCCAGCATTCTTTACATTAAATTGTATCATTTAAAATGTATAACATTAAAGTTTAATACAGAATGGGTTTCCAGTGGTTCCAGTGGTTTACAGTTTAGAGTTTATAGAACACAATAAAAAAGCCTACTGGGACATTTATGAACAAATACTCACTTTCTTAAACACTCACAAAACTTTAGGCCTATAGCCATGGATTTGTCTTTAAAAGTAGACTTATTAAATTTATTAATCTACTTATTTCATTAAACTGCAGATAAATCACAATGACAGTTTCAGTCTGGCAAGTTGTTCACCCTTCCAAAATCTATATGATTCACCTGCAATTAGACACAAATTATATAAAACTGTAGTTTTTTTTTTTTTCACAAGTTCAAACATCAGTGTTTAAAATGTCTTCAGAGTTCAGCAGTGATATGATTCCTTTTTATCTGCTTTTTAGCTTGAAGCTTACTGTCCCTTTCAGTCAAACAGGCGAGACAAATTGTCGGAAGAGAAACGAAAGAAAGTAGGAGCAAGCATGAGAGGGCAAAAAATAAATGAGATGCTGTCCTGTTTGAGAAAGAACCTAAATCATTCTTATGTTGGAAGCTAAACTTATCGCCTGCATTAAGCACTGTCTTTACAGAGAGGCTACAACTAATGATTATTTTCATTATTAATCAATCAATAGTCTATAATATCTCAAAAAGTAGTTAAAAACTCTAAGATAATGTCTTCAAATTTCTTGATTTGTCCGAACAACAGTCTAAATATTTAATTTACATGATGAAGAAAGGGAGGAAATTCTCAAATTTCGTCATAGCAGCTCTACAATCAACATGGCCACTGTTAATTGTTTAAAGTTCTTATTCTGAATGTTGAATGTTTAATGAAAAAAAACAGTAGTTATTTTCAGTGTAACATATTCAGTGTATGAAATTTTCTAATTGGTAGTGCTAGTTATAACATTTAAGTTTTTTCCCAAAAATAATGTGTATATATAATGCATGTTGAACGGTTAAACTGGCACCCAAACATGACTTGAAATTGAATAATTTTAAAAAGCCATTACACAGAAGAAAAGGCTACATTCAAATTCATAATCTTACTTAAATGATTTCTCTTCATTAAAGCAGATACTACACCAGTGCCAACTTTAATTACTATTGTGTCTGAAACTGAACCATCAGCTTGATATATTATCACCCTCCTCCTGTACCCACTGTACTCACATAATTATGGGGGACTGTGGGAATTTGCATCATGATAGTATGTACATAAATAAAGTGCTATATCCTCCCCGCTGGACCCTGCTGACATATATCATCTCTGAAGAGTCAGTCATCTTAAATTGCTTATTTTTTAGCTTTCCACCAGTCCTCAGTGGCATAGCCATTTCAGATGAAGAGTTAAAATGAGCACCTCTATACATCTGTCCTCGGCCTAAAAGGCACTCTGGATCAAATCCCATACTCCTTGCTTCCTCATCAATTATGAAGTGGAGCCAGGAAACAGTGTGGCATTGCTGAAGGCTGTCAGGCTGGTGAACAACCATAGAACTCAAGGTGAAAAGTTGCTTGACATGACAAATCACCTTGACCTAAGAATCACCCTCTGCACTTGCTTTCAGTGACAGAAAGCCACTTGCATCTCCATTCAACACAGCCTTTGAGTGCATGCCAGTTTTTCACTTCTTAGCTGTAAGGACAGCACTATATACAAAGACACTTTCTATTCAATTCCATTTCCATAAGCAAGGATGATTTATGTGCTTTATGGTAGAATGCTACATTTGTGTGGTGTTACTGCTGGAATTACTATATCTTCAGAAATCAGTGTGTTGGTCATTCAGCAGTTTGTGTTATTTTAGCCGATCACTCATGAGCAAACAGTGTGATCAAAATGATCAAACACACCTCACAGCTGCACTGCTGTGACAAACAGACCTTCCTGTAAAGTGTCGTCCCATGAATCATCTGTCATGAAGGTAGTATACTGTGTACTTTACTTATTATCCTGTAGAATGAGCAGTGTAGGAAGATGATTTAGATACTTAAGTTAAAGTACTAATACAAATACAGATGTAAAAATATTCAATTTCAAATAAAAGTCCAGCCATTCAAATTTTACTTAAAAGTACAATTATTGTGCATGTGTTCAATGTAGAGCTCAATGATCAATGGATTAATTGATTATTTGATCAACATAAAATTAAAGTATTTCAAAAAACTATTCACCCTTAAAGCAGTTTTCAAGCAAAAACTTCAAACTTTGTCTGGTTCCAGTTTGTCAAATGTGAAGATTTGCTGATTTTTTCTGATTTAAATAATTTCATTTGGACTGTTGGTCTGACAAAACACAACTGAAGACGTAATGATGGATTTTTCACAACTGTCTGACATTTTACCAACCAAAATATTTATCAATTAATTGAGAAAATAATCAGTAGATTAATCTATAATGAAAATAATTGTTAGATGCAGTCCTAGTTCAATGTGTCAGTGCAATACTATGAATTATATATCGTTCATGAGGCATGAATGTTTAAGCAGAAATCTCGCCAATGGTCCATTTAGAAGCTGTTCTTGGGCTTTCGATCCTATAACACAACCTTCCTTAGCAGATGGAGTATGCCCAATTGTTACTAAATTTCTTTTTTTTCCACTTTTTTCCGAGCACTTTCAATCTTGTAAACTCCTCGCGTGCAATAGATGAACATTTGCATAAGAAAGTAAATAGTAACATAGCAAATACATGTAGTGTAGTAAGAACTACAACGCTGAACTCTGAAATGTAGTAGAGTATTAAATTAGCATCAAATTTTAATATTCAAGTGAACGTGTAGTTTGGCACTTTGATGATATTTTATCTCATTAGTGATGCATAAGCACATTTGGAGTATACATCAGTCAAAAGCTTCTCAGTTCCTCTTCTTAATCTTTTATCAATATGTTGAAAAAGTAAATAAATGCACAAAGACCTACAATCATATTTTTTGGCTAATTGTGCAAGTTGGAGATGGTAAAATGAAAAAGGCCTACTGGCACATGAGGAGCATTATAACAATCTGCAGAAAATATTATCTTGTCACTGCCACAGGTCTTTAATCCCATTTATATGTGAAGTGCTGCATACTGTGCATGGCCCCTGGTGAGTGGCTCTATCTAGCCACAGTTAAGGCCCTAATTCAAAAAACCATATCAGTCATGAAATTCATAAACCCGAGGTTTTAACATGACAAAACGTGCCTTTTTTATATGAAATGGCTGCTTTCAACCATCTGTCTGTTCAATTTCCCATGTTACTTTAACACAGGATGATGCACCGATGATGATGAGCCACACATAATTACTCCTAACAGACCGCTCTGTATGCAGTGAAGTCAGAACAGGAGAGATATCACTCCATTAAAATGGGATTGCACTCGATTTGCACTGAAAAGTTTCCTGGACCTCGATCCTGGATTAAGAGCAGAATCTCTCTGGATTACAGTTTATGATGACCATTAAGAGTTTTATCCTGGGGGTACTTAAAACACAGTCCCACCACATTAAGACCTGCTCAGAGAAGATTGCAGGGATTTGGACCTTTTGAAAGGTTTAAAGTTCGGGCATTTACAGCACTTTAGATCACTCACTCTGCATGCGCATGGGAAACTGGCCTAGTCCATGGTGCTTATTTAGTCGCGATGATGGAAGGAAGTAAGGTATTTGTACTGAGGGATTTGTTTTTCCTGATGGCTTATACTGTCATGTTGATCTCATTATACACTCATTTCCTACCACGAACTGTCATATAACTTAACATTAAGCTCCAAGGCAGTTTCTGATCTTTACAAATTTACCTTAGATTCATGCCCTGCAGATTACAGAGCCTTTGCTGACATGTGAGAAATGTCAGGTTCAGTTCCATCTGTTTCCCGTAGTTTTTCTATGGTGTCTTTTTTCTTTTCCACTCAATGTCATGTTGATACATGAGTTTAGCCCGCTCGCTGTCAAGGCAAAACAGTCAAGTGCATTTAACACTCAATACTACAAGTTCAGACAACTGTGTAATTCTGAGTTTTTACTTGAATACTTTGAATTTGAACTTTGAACTTTGAATAACAAAGGGGACTGAATCAAGTATAGAAACACTGCTTGTGTGCTGCTTTTTGGATTTAAACATATCCAAATCTAATTGAATGAAACCATATTATTTATTTTAGTAGAATAATGTAATACATTTTTATATTTTTTCACTTTTCGCAATACACAAAGGAACTGCAAATATGATAATTGCAAAATGTTTCTTTTGGTGATGTACTACTTTTTTTTTTTTCAAGATGTTTTGTTTCCCTTTCTGTCGATTTCTCACCACCACCTGTAATTCATTTGAATTTTATTGTAGCTGTGAGAAGCTCCTCTATTTCCTTTGTGAAATGCATTGGTACAATCAGCATCAAAAGCAATTCCAAAAATCAAGCAATCAAGCGTTTTTCAGGATGCATACTGACTCTTTCAGTACACTGAAGATTGATTGTTAGTTGCAGTCCTAAATTATAGTTAAAAAAAAGCAATTACAAAACACACAACAGAATGCAGAACTTTTACTTGTAACAGAGTAACTGTGGTATTGCTACTTGAGTAAAAGAGTGCTTCCTCCACCACTGTAGGTTTGTAAAACTAAATCACACCCAGTGAGGTGCCCATAAGCTATGTGCTTTTGCAGAGAAAAGATGTGCCAATGGAATTGTTTGCAGTTATTCTGTATGTACAAATTCAATCACTCATTAAAGAGACACAAAGAATAAATTAAATCAATTAATCAAGGAAGTGAGAATGTATTACAGTGTCCTTGATGTAATCTAGTCTCATGTTGTTCAGTATTTGAATGGTGATGAATATGTTGCAAAACCAGACAGTGGGCTGGAACAATTTGACAGCAGATTCTGCTCAGGGCAGATTAAGTGACCTCCTCCATAAGAGAGTATGGGCCGTCCATGTTTCTCAGCTGAGGCCCACTTCTACAGATGCACCGGACAAACTTGTCTTTCACTCTCTCTCTCTCTCTCTCTCTCTCTCTCTCTCTCTCTCTCTCTCTCTCTCTCTCTCTCTCTCTCTCTCTCTCTCTCTCTCTCTGTCTGTCTGTCTTCTTCTCTCTCGCTGGCTCGCAGCTCACACAGCTTGCTGGGGATAAGGCCTCAGCCACAGTGCTGTGACGGCAGATGGCAACTGGCTCAAAAAGGTTGGCACGTCATCGGGAAATGTGCTGCACCAAAGATGTCCTTTTTAATTAAAAGATTTTGATCTGTGGTGAACTGCAGAATGTTGGAAAAAATGAGAGCCAGCATGTGGTCTGAAATACAAGGACATGATATTAAAGGATAATAAAGAACTATACTGTATATTCCTCTCTACAGTATATGTTCTTCCGTTTTGTAATGAAAACTCAGTCATAGATACAGACTCAGTCAGCATGATACTAAGTGGGAGGACATTTAAAGCAAAATACGAAAGATTGGAACATTTATGTAAATATCCATCACATTCTCAATAAAATATCCCTTATGCATTGGCCCACCTAGTGAAAATATGTCCCATAAGTTGACTATGCCAACCCAAATCACATCTTATGACTATGTTTTTAGCACCTTGACTGAAAGTGTACGGTACCACATCTTTATTTAACAAGCACTTAGAGATGGTTGTCAACACCGATGTTGTGACATTTGTCCAGAGGTTTCTTGGCAGCCACACCGAGACCTGTTTGCCCCTGACATTCAGGCTATATTGCAGCCCTTCAGAGTCAGATGGACATACGGTGAGTTCTGTGCTTTAATCCAGGAGACGCCATGGCAGATGGATAACAATACAGTGTATGCAGGGCTCGTACCCACTAGAGATGGCTCATGGTAAGCTCTGCCCAGTCACCGAGCAGTGTGGGCTCGGCTTTTAACATGTTTGCACTTGTCTTGGTAAATTAAAGAAACAGTCCCAACTGCAGCCCCAGACATGCCACATAACATGGTACATGTCAGGGTAGATCAACGGGAAATCCCATGCCTCACCAAAGACAGACACTTGAGCTGACTCGTGTGGGTCGCAGGGGCCCACCGAGTACCACTGTGTTGTTTCACGAAGGCGCAACTGCTCGCATGTGGATTTTTCTGTCACTCTCAGACATTCATTGATTTGACAGCAACTGATTTTAGTGCAGTCTCTCTGGAATTGTCTTTGGCTCCATCTTACATTTAACATGCTGAGTGGAGGGAGAATCTAAAGTTCACAGAGAAGCACAGAAAGGAGACATGATTAGTGAAAGTACAAACTGCAGACCGTGTTTTATTATCAATGACAGGTTTAGTGCATACACTGTTATATTGTGCGACGTCTGTGACTGCATGTCCTAAAGGATTAATATTTATCTCAAGTTGACCCGTTGGCTAATCTAAACTACCCTCTCAGCCTCTAAATGTACTTGTGAATCTCACTTTGTGTTGATCTTTGTGACGCTGTTCTAGAAAACTGTATCATCAAGAAATATACAAATGCACTTCAGCTGGACTGAAACATAGTGCCAGTCTCCAAATATCTGAAAAAACATCTATTGTTTTAATATTGTTTATATAACCTGGTATACGCCACTGCTCATTAAACAATTCATAATTTAACTGCAACAACAGAGCATACTGTACACACGTAAACACTTTCAAATTATAGGCATGTACATTTGGAATAGAACAGTGGTGTCAAAGTCAACAAATCTACATACTTAAACAACAAAATAGGGCATTTCTCAGCACCTTCCACAAGGACCCATATGAACATTTTCTGCTCTGGCACCCTTGTGATTAAGATGTGGCTATGTTTAGGCTACTAAAACTATTCGGTTAAGGTCCGATCACCGTCATGGTTAAAGGAAAGCAATACTTTTCTGGAGGTGACAATTTTTTCAAGGCATTGCAATAGAGCTCGTTCATCACAAAACATTTTCCCAAACCCCCTTTTGTTGCCTCCTTGACCAGCTCGTTTCTGCAAGGACTCAATGCGCCCAAGCATTATTATTATTTTAATATTTTATTTATTATGTAATGACATGACTTAGGGAGGTCAGTAATAGTCGACAGTAAAATGTTTTGTTTTTACCATGCCATAGAACAACAAAAACGTTATTTGAATAAGTCTCTACTAAAATTGTGCTAAGATTTTTCTTTCTTTCTTTTCCTTCTTTTTTTCTTTCCTGCTCAGAAAATGTGATACATATGTTGACTATTAGTTTAAATTTTCAAAACATTACAGACACATAACTTTGTAATATACATATACTGTACAAGCATATATCTAGTTAGTTAATACTTATGATAATAAATCTGTTTTGCCCTTGACTCGGCCTCCTTTAAACCTGTTCTTCATTAATATTCTGTGACATAGTTTGCATAGTAGAAGGTGTTCCTTTAGACTTTTATGCTGTCTGTGTTACCAGCAATACTCAGAACTGCACCTTGTATTCAAGTTGGACAGAATCACATTGATGTCTTGACCTGTGAGCAGTATCTGGTCAAACTACTGCACTAACTCTAACAACTCATCAAATTTTATGAGCTACAACCTTATTCTAACTATAAACTGCAGCTGTCAGTGAAATGTGATGGAGAACAAATACAATATTATTCTCTGAAAAGTAGCATTAAGTCTCACAAAAAGAAATGCAACATTAACTGTGTGATATTTACATAAGTGCTCAAACAAAGCCACAAGGAGCTCTGTTGCCCATCTTACTGTATGTGATAAGCAGCAGTTGTGCTTCATGAGCTTTTCTTGAAAACATAAACCACTACATAAAACCACATTACAGATGTATTTGATGAAAGCAGATCTTTAAACTTAATCATGCATTTCTGTCTAGCAGAATAAGTGTTTCATCATCACTCCAGCTTGCTCATCTTTTTTCACCCGATAGTATGATTAAAAAAGCATTAGCTCACGTGTCAGAGCAGCAGAAGACCAGTGTATGAAGGTTTGCTGTTACCTTCTTTGAGCACATTCCAGTTGCTTTTTAGAGTTTCTCTAACCTAAGGAATTCATTTCAGACTTTTATTGCCGCAACCCTTTATGTAATCCTTTGGTTTGAAAGAAATAAGACCTTTTATAAGACCAGTGAAGTTTTAACACACGTTTGGTAGCGACCAGGCACATGTTTCTCTTGGTAGCAGATGGTAGTCTGATTTGCACAGTGACAGATCACTCATATTGCCATTGACACTAATGGCTGTGGAATTGAGTGGGGACACTGGGGCAGCAATGCAGTCTTACATCCATGTCCAATCAGTGCGAAGCAACGCACCCTGTCACAATAATTATGACAGAACTATTGAGACAATTTTTTGGCGACAGTCTCGCTGTCCCACCAGTGTTCCCCTTGATTGGCCTTGGTAGCTTGCAAAGTCATTGTCATTTCTCACAACTTCATTACTTTGTGGCACAAAGCAATTTCTGTCATCTGTGCTCTTCCCACTTTGTTACCCCTAAAGGGAGTTCAAGCCATATGTGCATGACAACACCCTGTCGGTTAGACAAGGTGTTGTCTTCTGAGAGTCTTTTAGAGTTCTCTCACATTATAACATTGAGCCTGGTGTTTTTATTATAATGATTTAGTTATCTTAGATATGTCTTATTGCTGATACTGAATTCAGGTGTGTGTGATGTTTCCCCACTGTGGCCTTAATGGAATGAATTTAGAAACAAAATTATTGCTCAGTCTCGTTGCGTTTATAATCGTACATTTTTAATCCTGAATAAAGTTCACATCAGGAGTCTTGCTAAGTAACTGGCCATATCTTCAAGTTGCTCTTTTCAAGCAGCAGGCTAATGAGTAGGCCGCTGTTTATTTCTGACCCCGTTCTCATTTGTAAGTGGAGTACTTCTCTTTAAAACACTAAATATAACTACTTATACAACAATGGGAAAATACTCCATTAAAGAAGCCTGACATTTAAAATGTGAGAAACATTTACAGCAAAATGTACTTATGTTTAAAAAGTGAAAGTACTCAGGGTCCCTCAGCCAGATTTTACATGCAAAATATATGAAAGGCTTATAAATTATGACGCTTTAGCATAAAATATCGGCCAACAGTATTTTAGAATTAGCTCAAGCAACTATAACATTAAAAAGGTACTTACACATTAATGCATCAATAATAATAACCCAATAACATAATATATAATAGTAAATTTTTTCTGCATTACGAGTACTTTTACTTTTGATACTTTTTGTACATTTTGCTAAAAGTACTTAGGTACTTTTATGTAAGTTTTCAATATAGGACTTTTATATTGCAGAATTGCTACTTTTACTCAAATAAAGGTTCTGAATACTTCCTCCACCGCTGCAAAACTCACACACGGGCTCACACACAAACACATGCTCTCCATGTAGTGTTATCATAGCACTTAAACATCGGATGAGTAGATTAGTGTTTTAATCTCACTCTGGATCTGAGGCATCTCACTCCCCAGTCCTACCCTCAGCCTGCTGTGAAATATTCCATCCACTCAACTGTAAATAAGTGCTAACAAGATTATCAGATTACCCTTTATCCAGGGCACCCAGCGACTGCTGGGCACAGTAACCGCAATGGTGTAAAAGTCCCTGTAAGATAATTGCGTCAGGAGTTCCATTTTAATGCAAATTTTCCAAATGCTCACAAAGCTCAAGGGCAGCTTAAAACACTTTTCCTATTTGCAGCATGAGCTATATTTCTTTGGTTGCCACTAACAAGTCACACTGAATGTAAAGAGTGTAGTTGGAGTGGGTCTATAGTAAAATTCTCCCAGTGTTTTCTCCATGTCTTTTAAATAGACTGTCTAGAAACTGGGCCAAGTTTAATTGAATTGACAGAAACAGATAATCCCAGAATTTTTTTTAATTATTTAATATTCTCATGAATCTCATGAACTGTACTTTGTTGTACAAGTTTGAAGAAAAAAGTATGATGGTATTAAATTGTACAAAATGACATTTGCAATGGTTTGCTGATGTCGAGTAGATGCTACAGTATACTATATTTTCATTAGGCTTCTCTGTAATGCTGCTATCATTTATACTATAGCAATGCAGCAGAGAATTTATTATGCAAATACATTACAAAGTCATCTTGTCAACTAGTTTTTGTTTTATGGTTGTGGTTTATATTGGATTTAATGTCCTTGCCCAGGTACAGTGACTCGGTGGGACTGAGCCAAAAGAGAAAACAAAAGCTCTCCTTCTCTTGTCCGTCTATCTCTATTGAAAATATATTTAAATGCAAATTAGCCTGTGAAATAAAATGATTCAAATAGCTTGATAGGAAAATGTTATATTTAACCTGTGGGGTTTGAATCATTGACTAGGGAAAGCGGGAAGAGAGATGGCTGGAGATGCGGTTGGAAGTGGAAGTGCAATCTAAAAATTGTCTCATCCCTGTCTCGGTTACAGTAGACTGGTGAATTGCATATAGCAATCAGATTTGAGTCATGGATTCATATGTGTGATACTAATTTTGTCAATACAGAAAGTATAGTGGTGGCACAGAATGACCAGACTGAGATATAAAGGTTATAGCTGCACGTGGGCTGCCGCTGGAGACAGCTTAGTATATTTTAGAAATCATAGTGTGTATTTGCGATTTAAGATTCTTTGAGAAATAAGAGGCAGTTCTCTCCAAAGCAAACACTATGATTGGCATGTAGTTGGTTATGTTTTTCTGTCCAAATGTGCCAGTAGCACCTGCCCGTTCCTTCTGTTTGTCTGCTAGTGTCTTGTCCGGTTTTCTCTCCGTCTGTTTCATCTGTATCTGTCTCTCTGTTTGCTCGTTGTTTGTTTCTCTGCGTCTTTGGCAGCATCTTTGGCTTTCTCCACTGCCGGTTATCTGTCTGGTTGCTCTTCTTTTTCTGTTTTTTGCAATGTGTCCTGCACTTCCTGTAAATTACAAAATGTAGAACACGAGTTAAAGTAGTACATGAAGTCTGATGACTGTGATGGATCCATGCACATGACACCTACAGCACTATTATAAATACATTAATCATTTATAAATATGTTGATTGGCAACAGTTTACTTTAAGTACCCCTATTTAGCATTTATAAACAGTATGTAAACATTTAAGTGGTTTATAACACATTATAATGTTGTTATAAGCATATGTATATGTTTCTATCTGCTTAGAAGTGGAGATTGTTGTATAAACATAAAATTAATGAAAATATAGTAAAACATAGTTGTAATATTATAAAATATGTCTTAATAGGAGTAGTAATTGTTGATTAAAAACTGTAAAATAGTAAACACTTATGTCCTCATAGCTGCATACAACTACATTACATTGTCTTATAAGCCATTTTTTAGATGTTTGTACTTGTTTTTTACTGCTTAGAAATACTTAGTAGAAAAAAGTAAAATGTTAAAGGATTTCCTATTTCCACACAAGATGTGGGGGTTTGGTAACCAGCAAACTGAATTAGCATTGCTATTTTGTTGGCCATTAGCTCTTTAGAATTTATATCATCCTGACCATCACAAGGAACATAAATACTGTAGGTACACACACACACACACACACACACACACACACACACACACACATATTTTCACCTGATTCTGATTCTGATCAGATTATCTTTTCTTTTTAACGTGATGCCACAGAAGCCTGACACATAAATGGTTTCCATGCATTTCAGCTGTGAAACGTGTTCAATCAAATGAACCGTGTTTGTGAAGAAAAAAAATCACATATGTTAACCACACACCAAGAGTGGTATAAACTATTTACAGGAAGACACACCAGCGGATGACATGCAGTGGTGGAAATGACAGCTAGCAACCAAGTTTAATGGCCCTCTGACAAGACATCGCGTAATGTCAGTGGCAGATTGCAAATGTCAAAGATGGTTCATTTGATCCTTGTAGCCAACTGCCAAGCAGAAGCAGAAGCAAATACACTAATAGTGTACATCTCTGTCTTCCCCTTCTCTGTCTGGCTTTCTCTTCCTCTCCCTTATTTTTCTGTCATCACACACACAGATGCACACACAGGTGGTCTGGTCATTGTACCAGTGAAATCAAAGACAAGCTAAAGTGTTCAAAACAGACGAGATAGAAGACTGAAGCTGGATGTAGTGTGATGACGCAGCATCAGATGTTGCCGTGGAGCTACAAAAGTGCACTGATGTTGTTCTTTTTCAGGTCCATCTCACTTTTATGTTCAGGTGTATTTATATCCCCAGGCTTTGTGATGGCTGTCTCCTTTGTTTCTTCCAACAGTATTAATATTAACAAAAATCAAGTTAACAATAATAATGAAAATGTATAAATCTTTCTCAGAATAAAAAATGATCTTAATTGAATGTCTCTCCGTGTTGGACAGATTGTGAAGCACTTTAAGGCAAATTTGTGATTGGTGATATTTGGTTATATAAATAAAAACTGACTTAACTTAACTTGACAGCAACAAATCAATCATTGTTTTTCTCTGATGAATGAACATGGTTTTACTCCATAATTACACTTAACGTTTTAACTGTCTCTCTTCAAATAATTTTTCTTTGATGGGTAAATTGGCTTCTCTGACACAGCTCAACCCTTAAAGTGTAGAAGGTGTCTCCTGTTGTATGTTCCTTCTTATGACTACCACTGACTTATCTGCCACCCTTCCCTCCACACACACACACACAAACACACACATCAGCAGTCTCTAGAGTGTATGCTGGACAAAATCTAAAGTCAAGCATGAATACAGAGGCTGACAGGCCAATTATCAGATGTACTCTTCGTTCTGCATCCCCACCTCTGAAGGGAAGCAGATGTGAGAATCCTGTCGCTTTCACTCAAGCCAGTACAATGACGTGGCCCAACAACAAAAGGCACAGCCTTCACAAGGAATCGAGATGGACAGAGTTGTAAACCTCGTCTTGTCACACAGTTTAATCTGGTGGGTTTTCACATTTCAAGCTTCAGAAGAGGTGATGTAGTGTGGGGATGTTTGTCAAAAGTTGGCTTTTCCTCCCTGAAGTTTCAATTGGGAATTGCATTCCTTACCACTGATGCTTTATCGGCACTGACTGTGGTATGCAGTGGTTATTGTGGAAACCTCATGATGTTCTTTAAAAAAATAAAAATGTCACTTGTGGTGTACAACATAACTCTATTTTAATGAAATAACACACAGACATCCAGCATGTCATAAACTATTTCCTGAGGTTTATTGAGCTTGAAAAGACTTGACATAACTGAATAATGTCTCTTTGCTTCATAGGTGAACGTAGTCCCAGCATGTGTCAGAGCCTTGACCAAGATGCTGTACTGTCCATACTGTCGCAGCATGCCTGGGCTGAAACCCTGTCATAACTACTGTCACAACGTCATGAGGGGCTGTCTAGCGAACCAGGCAGACCTAGATGCTGAATGGAACCTCTTCATCGGTAAGATTTTTTTCGGGGGGGGATTCAAATTGAGTGCCCTTGCACCTGTTTCTGTTTCTTGTGTGTTTGTCTGCCTGTCTGTGTGCACACTCAAGTTTGTACTTCTAAGACTGCATGTTACTTTTCCAAGGCAGTGTCTTTGAAAAGTCTCTGTGGGAATTCAGTAGGATGTGCTGTGTTAGATTCAGCTTTAAAGGATTTACAGAGACAAAACTGAAATCTTATTTGTGCAACCATTCCTTTTTTTTTTTCTGTCTGAAATGTTGTTTGCTATTGCTGGAACCCTGGCATAGTGCTTAAAGCTCTGGTCCCTGCTGTTTGGGATTGATAAAGGAGAGCAGATCCTAGGCAAACACATTTTCTATAGTGTTTCCAGCTGAGCTTGGTGAGTAATATAGCACTTCAGTTAGGCTGTAAGTAGCTGGCTGCTGTAAGCCCTCCTGTTAAATGGATACCAAGGAGGCACATAGAGTGTTCCCTCTGGATCTTTTGTAGGCCAATGCGTTATTTGTTATGTACCCCAATCCCATCCTCCCACCCACAGCAACAGATTTTTTTTTTAAATGGGGCAACATTTTTTGCGAGACATCCCTGAAGACTGTGTGTCAAGTGAACTGCACTTCTAAGCTTTTGGCTGTTTCGTGACAGGCCTGTCGTTCGAGAGCCATCAGATGACGTACCTCTTGTTCTCTCCGATGGCATGTCTGAAGTCTCAGATCAACACAGGCCCCTATGCACTGAATGAGATGTCTCGCAGCTTTATGACATGTGTTAAAAAGTTAGTGTCTTGTTCAGTTGTGAGGAGGCAAATCTATTGTCGCAAAGGGATGCTGTACTTGACAGTAATGGGAAAAGCTGTTGTTGCAAAAGAATGATGAATCTGGTTAGACAAAAACACCCTTGAGGTGTAGAAAAAGTGGATTTGTAATTTTGAACCAGTTTTTGTGTAGACATTGTTTTTTGGTTTGGAAAGACATTGTTACTGAGGGTATTATAATTAGAAATGTAGAACCCAAGGGATGTTTATTTTCACCATGAAAGACTCATTTTTTGATGTCTACTGACATTTTGTATTCATTATCTGTTGCTAAAGAACTTCGATTTGCTTACTATGCAGCTCGCAAGAAATATTGATTTGCCTTTCAGAGACAACTTCTAAATGTATCACAGGTCAGTTCTCACCACTGGAGCACATCTTTGTATTATAGCAATTTATGGATTGAGCCTGTACACCGACTGTCATTGTCACCCCTTCAAATCATCACTTATTACAGAAGGTTAAATTAGAGGCACAGCCTTAAATTTTTAAGAACCCTCAATGACATTTACGTATGGACTTGTCATGCTTAAATGTCACTATTGATACTATTGATTGGTAAGACTGCAGGAGAAAGGAGACTCAAGGCTTTTTGTTTAGTTTTAAACTTCCACAGTGAGAGAGAAACGAGAGATGAGTTCTGAAAACGGTCTATAATCTTTCTAAATCCAGATGAATCAGGGACATTTATGTAATAAATCGAAAAAAATTCCCCTGCTTTTATTAAAAACAGACAAAAAACATAAGAATGCCAAGTCGGCTCTACTCTTTAACATTAAAACCAGATAATAATGTTTTCTCTCTAATGTACAAAGTTGAGCTTACCTTATTCTTACAAAACTGGAATAAATCAAAATTAAAAAGAATATTGGAACATCTGTTTTTGGATAAAGATTTCTGAAGATAATGAAGATAAGTTTAACTCGCTATTTTCTTACCAAGACAATCTGGCACCATTTTTTTAGGCCTCTTGACAAGTAATTCTTTCTGGTCCATATTTGCAAAATCAGGAGACGCTTTTCACCTGTTTTCAATTGATTAATTAAGTATTAATTATTATCTGTAGTAACACACATAACTTTGGCCAACAGAAAACATGTGTAGAAACTGGCTAGCCTAGCAACATTAGTGCTACTGAATACCCATAATACAACGGCAGTTATGAGGTACAGTATACAGTGACCTACAGACACGCTTGTAACATTCATAGGCCTTTTTTAATGGTGGACATTTTGAAATGTCATGGCAGAAAAATACACTGGTGCAATTTTTAACATTAATACTGGCTGCATTTAATTAAAATGAGCTGGTTCCACAGCTCTGTTATTCATCCTGGTTCACTGGCATGGCTGAAAAAGATATCATTAATGTCAGTAATAACACCTGTGTTTTTGCTGCTTTGTTGGGTCAAAATGGTGCCTGTGAAAAAAGGCTTTTATTGTAGACTGGTACTCATAGTACCCCGTATGCATATGATTTACTATATAGAAATATGAGCTTTGATTGCAGTGAGGAAAACAGAAAATGGACACTGCCAAGCGCTTTCTTCTGAAACAGACTAAATGTAACAAGCTGACTTATAAAACATGTTTCTTCACTTTGTGTTGAACTGCTACACAATGATTCGCAGTGCCACAATCTGATGAAATTAAGCAGAAGGCACATTGTGTGTCCTGCCTCTGCTGAAAATGTGAAACAGGGAATTCTTGTTGCAACAGTTGAGTAGTTCAGCTGTTTGTTGTAATGTTTGCACTAAATGCACTAGATGTCCCATTTTTGTAGTTAGTAGTAGATAAGAATAGATCTTCAAATATTATTTTTATTCCCTATCCATGTAAAGGATGAGCATGTAAATGAATAAAAACAATCACAACAGAACATGATTTCAGTTGTAAGCAAGTCAAACCAATGAAGTCAACTTTTCCTAAGTGCTCTAAATGCAGTACAAAGCCATTAAAATGTCACTTAACATAGAGCATTAACAACGCAGAGCCAGAGGAATTCATGGGACACACTGTAACACCAAACAAATCAAGAAGGCTTACAAGCTTGAGATCAAACAAATTGATAATGATTCATGATTTAATATACACATATAAACACAAGCAGTTTGTATTAAGATGTCACTATCACACTGCTGGTTTTACAAGCATTTTGGGGGAGAGTAGAACAAATGTGCCACTGCTGTATTTATTCCTGAAAACTGTGTAAAGTTGAAACAATAATGACCTTGGTGAATATTTTGATATAGCCTACATATCACTATGCAGAAAAAGAGGAATGATAACCGCATCCCTGTCATACATTTCAAAGTTACAGTCACAGTACAGTAGTTGACAGTTTGTAAAGGTTACCGTAATGACTTCATGGCTTCCACGCTGCAAATAGATAGACTGTCAGTGAACAATGAGCATAAACCTGAGGAAGGATGTGATTTACCTGCTTGTACCTGTGCTGAGTGATTTTGGCATCCTGACTTTAAGTTCGTGTGTGTCGGTGTGTGTGTGTGTGTGTGCCGGTGTGTGTGTGTCTGCCTTGCGTTTGTGTGTGTTCAAATGTTCAGGGAAAGAATTCATGGTTTGGCCAATGGAGGATACCAGACCATCAGTCACCTGCCATCATGACAAATTTACCGAGCTCTGCATCATGACAGACGCATCATTATCATTTTTCTTGTCAGCACCTTGTTAAAATACCCTCAGAGAGAGAGAGAGAGAGAGAGAGAGAGAGAGAGAGAGAGAGAGAGAGAGCAAGAGAACTCATGCTGTTATTCACACACTACTGTCGTTTTTCAGGCTTACACCATGATCAACGCCATTTCTGACAGGCATCAGGTGACATCAGTGTAACATGATAATTTCAGCTACACGTGGCCAAAATGAATACCAGATTTTAACTGACTGTTTTGATAAACCCCTTCCTCAAACAGCAATTGTCCAATCATAGCTTTGCAACCATTAATAGGCACAGCAGGCCTGTCAGGCTGTGGATTTCTCCACATGTTGAAGCTGTGTAGATGGGGCTGTAGTGAGAGCAATATTTGGTATTGAAAGAGTTTGAGGGGTGGTGTCTTTCTTTAGCCTTTCCGAAACCTCTAACAAAAACTGCAAAGTGTTAACATATCGTTAATCAAATTTTTTCTGTTGTTATTAAATTAGGTTGTGGGATTATACATTAAAAACAAATTGGTTGGTCTTCATTATTGAAAGCGTGTTTTTCACTTGTAACGATAAAGGTGAAACCATTTGAAAGTACGATCAAGTATGTAAGTTAAGCAGTTTAGCAGTTTTATGTTAGAACAAAACAGTCTGATCAGTCATTTTTCTCTAACATACTAGAATACTAGGATTAACTAGCTCTACACTGCAATACAAGAACAATGCTTAGCAAACTGTCAATTCTATTTGAATGGATTTACAGTAAAAGTAATGAACTCCTTCTCGCTTTAAATGAGAAGTGACTTCTAAACACCATTGTGTTCCCTTATTGCATTCACTCAGTTGGGCCTTTGTACACATTTCTCCTAATTAAGATATAGTCTTGTGTTGTCCTCTGCTGTTGAGTCCTTTGACACCGCAGTGTAAACGATCTTCATTGATTTCATTTGCTCATTTCTTTTTAATTGCATGGATGGTGTCCCAGGGTAACTTGACCTCCTCACTACCCCCCAGTCCATGAGAATTTAAGGCAATATTTTTTTTGTCCTCCAGGAAAGGACTCTCTGTGATGTCTGTGACATTATGAAGATGAACACCCTGCCAGAGCTTACTTTGAATGACATAGATAGCTTGACAGAAACTGAGCTCGGACTCTGCTTTAATGCACAGTAGCCTCAAAGATGTCTAAGAATCTTTTTACCTTTCTTACTGTTAAAACACCACAGTGTCACTCAACATCCACATGCTTTAACTGATGGGGTATTCACTGGTCTTTGAGATAAATCAAGTATGACTATAAAGTACAGTATCTTTAAATTAAACCTGAGACAGTTACCGTGCACCAAAACACACACACACACACACACACACACACACACACACACACACACACACACACATAGACACACAGGCACTCAAACTACCTGAGTATCAAGTATGATGGTCTCAGTAACAGACATGATAGGAACAAACAAGCTAGCCAGTGGGTTTCTGTCTGTCAGAGAGCTGAAGGCTGCATGACTCACTTAGAGGAAGTGATCTCCATATCCTCGCCATAATCAAGAATCAGTATCTTTTCTCACTAATTGCTACTGGCTGTGCAGAATGTGCAAGATGCTGATTTTTTGTATATCGGCAGGAGTGCTTACTCAGCTGCACTTTATATACAAGCAACATATAATTTTCGTAATACTGTGAGTTACCACAGCTGATGGCCAGCTATGTTTTATTTAGTGGTTTTATTGCCTCCACCACACACATGCACACTGAATGTTATTCATGCTATATTTTCTCCTCATTTATTATATTTCTGGACATAGATGCTCAGAGTATTGTTAAATGAGATGATTGATTCCATCCCTATGACTGTACAGTAAATATGAAGCTACAGGTACCTGCTTGGTAAGCTTAGCATAAAAACTGAACGCCAGCTCTGTCTAAAGCGCTCACTAATGAGCACGTTCTATCTTGCAAGATGCCATGCCATGCAAGATGTTCCTGTTTCCAGTCTTTATGCTAAGCTAAGCTGATTGCCTGCTGGCTGCTGTTCCATATGTAACGGACAGACATGAGAGGGGTATTCATTTTCAAATCTAACTCTTCGCAATAAAGCAAATTTGCGTATTTCCCAAAAATTGCATTCATTTCATTACTGTCTGACATTCAATTTGTCAACTTGATGCTCACACGCTTGAAACTTACTTGAGTTCAGTTGGTAATCCATCACAGCAGACGTCCCGTCTGCTTTTAACGTTGCCTTTACTGTAACTCAGTTGTTTCCCTGCCTTTACCAAAACATGATCAAACACTTTGGTATAAGAGTAAACGCCCTTTCAGACACAATGCGACAACGGCACTACTGCGCTCTGAAACCCATTATTTCCAATCGCTTGCGCCGTGCCACGCCGTCTTTTCGTTCTGCTGTGGCACCCAGTGGCGAGTGCAGCTCAAATTGCGTTGTGCCTGAAAGGGCCTTAAAAAATGAAACAAATATCATAAAAGCAGCACAGGAAAATTAACAGCTAACTAGCAGCAGCAGTAGTGTCTTGCAGCTGTAGCAGTAGAGAAAAGTGTTAATGTAAAAAGACGTGATAGTTCACAGGCAAAGAACAACACATATGGTATTTGTTAAGATGAGATAATGCAATCCAGACATAGCCAAAAGCCAATAAAACAAACAAAAAAAAGCCCCATCAAGAAGTATTTGTTAGTCCTGTTATTGAGCTACAGTCCAGATGTAAGCGCATGAGAGAATGCCTGTGGAGACTCCCCAAAGACAGACAAATATGTTGGCAAGTTCGTAAGTCTTTTGCAATTGATTCCCCTCTCGCAGCTGCGAAACTGGAAAGAGTTTCACAAGAAACTGCCTCTGACGTCTTTTAACAGAATGCTTTGGCAGTGTGTGTGTTTAGACAAGAGTAAAAGGGTGAGGTTTGTTTAACACTTTTTACATAAACCACAAGCTTCTTCAACTTGAACATGAACTTTGGTTTGGATGTTTGAAAAGTTACTTTAAAAAAGGTGAACAGTGCTGGCTGTGTCTCGTGAGGAATATTGATTCTGTATCAAACCCGAACAATAATTGAAGGGAACAAGCTGATTTGGCGTTTCCTCACTTCATTTCCTTTGTCTGTTCAATTGATACATGATATGAAACATCTGCAAGCCATTTTAGTTTCTGCGGTACTTAAGATAAAATACAAATGCATCACTGAACTATAAAACACATTGACAGAGACATCATGTGTTTGTAATCTCTCATTGCATGTCTGTGTTTTTTATCTACTGAGACTGAGCCCCTGAAAGAAAGGTCAGAGCTCTGACTGGTCTGTTGGGACAAAAATTAATCCATGGCTTTACCCCAGTTGGTCTCTGTAGGGCAGTTTTAGGGCACTGGCTGCTTCAAAATAATCTGCAGGTCTTCCATTGCTTGTTAAATAATTGTTAAGCTTTGCACATATGTTGGCTGGAAACTGTGACTCCTAGTGGTAGTATCAAAAATGTTGCTTACGGCAAAGCACACCATACCATTCTCCTTGAGGTATCATAGTTTATAATTTACACAAAGTCACATTTGACCAAATGATTTTTTCCAGTTTCAATGTTGATACTGTGTTTTGAACAGGCATAATCTCCAAGAGGCACACAAAGAGACAGCAGCGATAGACAACACATCAAAGAGCCATGCTGTAGTATTGAGGTGACATATTTCCTCACTGAACAAAGCCAGTGTACTTTTCCTCTCAGGCTGTCAAACAAGCAAAGCATGTAAACAAGAAACTAGTCCCTGAGCATGGTCAGTGACTCAGTGATGTCTCCCTGACATGGAGCTACTCTCCAGATCGAAGATGCAGTTGCAGAGTTGCTTTTGTTGTTTCAGGATAAACTACTGTACACTGGCCATGGTCATTATGTCCCATTGGTATGATTTGCGCACAGAAAACACTTAGAAGGGAAACAATGTAACTTCTAAGGGGATTTGTTGGTAATACATTTAAATATCAAAAGTGTCATTCTATAAACTTTCTATCATTTTTTTGTGCCATAATTTTTACAAGCAAAACATAAAGTAATGAAGTACATTTTAATTAAATTTTGTCATTGTAAGTGCACAGACTCCAGTGTCTTCATGACATATATGTGCAGTTTATCATAGCCAGTTGTAGGAAGAGTTTAGAGAAAATGATCTAATGTATGCACTGTTTCTGTAAAACACTGGTCATTATGCAATTGAGTGCAATTTCCAGCATGTGGAGAAACACCACCATTGGCAATGGAGTAATCAGCTGTCTCTGGAAATTTATGCAGGGTGTCATCAAGTTCTATTGTTGAGTGCATAATGTTTGTATGCAAACACTTTCTCCAGTTTGCACTGGCAGATGGTGAAAGTAGTTTTTTCCATTTTCATCACTGCAATCATTAAGCAGACTTTTATTTGTTGGCGCTGAATGGCAATTCTCTTTGCATTATGTTCATCATTTCCAATATAACAGAATTATCCCCCAATTAATTCATATTAATACTGGAAAGACAATTGCTGCAATAACAAACTGTTGCTGATGCTCATTGAAAACATTTTATATATATATATATATATATATATATATATATATATATATATATATATATGTATGTATGTATGTATGTTTTAGTGATTTCAAAATGTATGTGGTAAGTATTATCATATTAGTAGTATTAAGTATAAATTCACATTGAAAAATATTAAACAATTCAATACCTTAGTCAGTGTGTTACACCTTTTCTCTAGCCTCTTTGTCATGGAAGAGAAAAACCATATGTGACATTGGAGCTACCAGTTTACATAATTTGGACAGTGATATGCCTTTAAATTCTGAAGACAAGGTCACGCAAGATGATTTTGAACACAGTCTAAGCCTGACTGGACCATTTCTACACTTGAATTTACACAAGACTTGACACTCTAGTCCTCCCATTGACTCCAGAGCAGTCATGCAGAGCCCAGTAAGATTTTCTCATGTGTTTCATTTCACTTGGGCCAGTCTGGTGTATGTGGTGTGAAATAGTGCACCACTGAAATCTAAGAGTGATCCTGGCCAATGAACGAGAAGAGAAATTATTTAACAGTACTACTACTCACAAAGATTTTTTGGCCATTTCATTAACCTAGGTTTATCTCAGGAGAGATTTCTCCTACTTAATCCTTCAAATGTTGTTTACAAAATCCTTTGTAAAGGAAATCAACAATGTGCCTTGATCAGTACATGTCAATAAAATTATAAATGAAGTTAATGAGGGCACATTCACTTTTTGTCAATGTTATTCTTGTCAATATTTTAAACTATAGTAGTTTCTCCGCAGTGGGCAAGAAACCAGAGAGCAAATACAGTATATATAAACTATATTTCATAGGTACCCACTCAGGATGACTCTAGTAGTGTGTGGCAGAATTTGAGCTTATAGTGGGTGTATTTATTGAATACATCAAACGTTGTATTGACTATGCAGTGACCAACAGTAAAAGAGTCAGTTTGATCTCCCACTGGGATCACAAAAAGATGGCAGAAATAAAAACAAAAAATCATGAAATCAAACCCTTTAAAAACCAAGGGGTTAAAAATGCCCCTGATTATTAGGAATAACAAGTTTCTCAGCATGTTCACAAAATAGTACTAAGTTTGTGACAGATTTCACACATAAATGATTGCTGTCCCCCCCAAGGGCCTCTACAGGTAGATTGTTGGTGTCTCCAGATCCCTGTGGGCCAGAAAAAAAGGAGAGTTTTCCATTAGAAAAAAAACAAGCATGCAGCCTGAAGCAAAAAAAACATGATGGCACCATACAGCCGGCAACCATGCCAATATAACCCACTGTGTCAGTCAATGGATGGATGGATGGTGGTACAGATCGATTGTTTATTTGTTAATACACAAGGCAAATTAATTATTTCATCACCCCATGAAACTGATACCGAAACAAATCTATATCAGTCAAGATCAGTATCAGATAAGGGGGGAAACAGAAGAGCATTTTTAAAACTCTATATAAAATAAGTGGTCAGGTTAGTGGTCCTAGTTAAAAGAGTGAAACATGTAAATCTTGCATAAGAGTTGGAAAATCTGCGACAAAGAAAGGAAAAAGTGGAAATATAAATATATACTATTATAAATATTTCTCTGTGTGTGTGTACACCATCAGGAACCCTCTATTCATTGCATTTTGAAGTCAATCAGTGGCCAGTGTTGCAAGCACCAAAACATTTTTCATGTAGGCTAAATTATATATTTCTAAAAATCTATTGAAATGTTTATCATCCAAATTTGGCGGTCAGTAGAGAGACAGCAACACAAGTTTCCCCTGAGTCAAAACTGAATGAAATGAAAGTCAGATTACTCACAAGTGGACTTTTAAAACCCTTCACAAACACTGCTTTTATTTTCTGCAAGCCCGAAAATTACTTAAAATGGTTATCCGAACCCTTCTGAACAAAGTCCTGATCCAGGTGTCTTCTGAAACTTTTTGAAGTAACCATCAAAAAGTTGCAATTAGTCTACATGAAGTGATACTGAACCACATTTACAGAGGCTCCAACATGATAGTTTTTTTTTTGCCTATTCAAAAATAATCTATTTATTATTTTGTTTTTGTAGTAAAGGGTGGTAGTATAGATAATATGAGCTATAAGCTAAACATTGTGCAAAATTGAAACAGCTCAGTCTGTGCACTATTATATTTGCTTTTCCCTCCTAATGATTTATGGTTTGAAAAGATTAATCTCTTCATCAACAGACCATCGTTTTTAAAAAGTGTTCCCATATTTGACATCATTTCAGAAGTTATTTAAGCATATAGGAGTATAGTTACCCGTCCTCATAGCAATTCATATGGATGACTCATACTCACAATCCATCAAATATTCATTAGGCTATATGAAAAATAGGTTGTCAGAACTCAGCTGAGGATATCATTTAGGTCTTTGAGTCTTTTATGGAATGAGTAACAGAATTGCTGCCAATTTCCCCTCTCGCTGAATTCCACAGAGGCTTTTTCTGCAGTGGCATTAGAGCAGTACTCTGCTAAACATAGGCAGCTGAAGACTTCACAGGACTCGGGTCAGTCCCGTGCCGTGACCTCCAGCCAGCTCCTGATGGAAATCTAACCAAGCATCACGCCCAATTTGAGACTCCAGAGTAAACAAACAGGAGTGCTCTTCAAAGGTACAGCCACTAACAGACAGATGAGGAGAGTCTATCTGTAGCTTTATTCACTCAGTATGCTGGAAGACCACAGGCCTACCTTAGAACACATGAACATGTTTATTTGAAAAAAGAAAAAAATAAGTTCATATAATGTATTTTTTGTACGATATGCTCAAATGCTGTAAATACTTAACTGTAACCAGACTGCCCGATTTTATGGTTTGGTTATTGGCAGGAATGGGTGCTGGGTTTGGCAAGGTGTGATTTTTGAGAAGACAGGTCCAGGGAGAGTCGCTCGAGGTTTAACATGTTTTACAAAAGCCTTCATATTTTCTTGCATTGTATGCTTTTTTATATACCTGTGGGGAAAATAAAATAAACTGAATAATATTGTATTATAAACAAGAACACGTTTTTACTCTACATACTATATAATGCATGTCTTTCTTTGGCTATCCAGTTACAAGATACATCATGTGTTCCACCAAAATAAGATTGATGTTGCCCTTGGCGCCATGAAAAGTTAAATTTTATCCTTTAGCACCCTAATATGGCCATAACTGCAATTTATAACCCCAACTCTAAGGTTCCTCTTAGAGGAACTACGGTCAAAATCTGTCTGAGACACTGTATATGACCCGGGGGTAAGCTAATTGTGTGTTGGTGGATAATTTTGACAGGTCTAATTTCTGTTCTTGAACCATGCTTTAAAACAGATCAACAGTTTCTCGGAAAACAGCTGTAGTCAGAGTTACTGTTGGTTGATCGTGGTCAGGCGTGTGGGTCAGGAATTCAGTTAGTCAGCTGTCTCACTGCAATGCACTAAATCTCACTATGGTTATCCCAATTAACTGTTTGCTTGTCCCAAATGCTGGTTATAATTTGGCTCTGTTAGCCTTTTGATTTTCCAATTAAGATTATCAGAGTGTGCAAATGGAAAGGGTGTTATTAAAAAAATCGCAAATCACACGCAACATCAGATCAGGAACAGTCTATTAGATAAAAAGCTGTTGAACCCAAAATAACAGTACTGTAGGTCAATGCAAAAAATCAAAACAAAGCAATATTCACCAAAGGAAAACATACATGTATAGTAAATCTGCACACAACTAGAATAGAGAATGAAATACTACAAAATGCTACAATAATCATGAACCAAAAGTAATGGGCAATAAGTAATATTTTTTTATATAGCCATGACATAGTTTTAATATTTACAGTCCAAAGAGTCTAGAATGAGTAGAGAAAGAGATGATGTATAAACTCTTTCAGTTCTGTTGGTTTGATTATTATCATCAGTCATCTGGGTTTGAACCAGAGTAAATAGTGTGTTAATGCTATATTAATACATTTTAACACCCAGATTTCCCAAAATCACCAGTAGTTCGGTCTGAAACACAATAATCGTTTGATCCAGTCTAATCCAGATTCAAATCACCACCAAAATCCCATCAAAGCCAAGGGTCTGTCTGCCAGATTTTAGCCAAATCTGTTGTTAACTTTCTTCTAATATCCTGTTTTTGTTGGCAAAGGTATTTGTGTTTACTTTATGGACACTTAAATACTACAGATAAATTACTTTTGTATATATTTTAACATAGTATAAATACCTCATTTTTGATGAGATTGGGTTGCAGTGAATGGTATCCCAATTCTGCAAGGCTGAGACGGGGCCCCTGGATATTATTACAGTTTAATTCAATTTTAATTGGTAATACCAGATTTGAGTATTAATCTTTATGCTTTTAATTCACCTCTGTAAACAGGCTAGTGCTCTCTCTTCTGTACTCACCTGTCCTCTAAATCACTCCCCTCAGTCACGCGGGTGAGCTTAATATCCTGCCCTGTCAATAGCCACTAAGAGGAAGGAGACTTTATGTTTCTTAGGTCTCATGACAGGCACTCTGAAATGCCGGCCTGAGGGTAGGAGCTCAAACTCATTCTGCAAGGGCTGGCCAGGACAGTCTTAAATGGTATTGGTTTTCCTCAGTGATGGCCTGTTACACTGTAATTGTGAAAGCTATACCTGACTTACCCCAATGATCTTATTTGTCAATTTTACAAGGCTCCTACACTTTTCTTACTGAATAAGTTAAAGTTTCCACACTAGGCTACAATACACAGTATTAAAACAGACTTGGTAAAGTATTGGTTTCCTTTAAGCACAATAACAAACTTTTAACCATAACCAAGTAGTTTCAAGTGGCTAAACATAATCATACTTGAACCACAGGGTGGCAAACACTCGTGAGTCATGCTGTTATGGAAGACACTGACAAATGACCTGTTTTGCCATTTATGTAGTAGGACACCTTTGCCCTGATTTTGTTAAAGTACTCAGTAGTGCTCTGAATTTTGAAACTGTGCTCAAACAATGAAACATCAACAGTGATAAAGACAAGAAGATAATTTAGCAGGCGATATTATACCATAGTTTTGTTATTGCTAATAAATTCCACGAAAGGACCAAACCCGCAATGACTTGATCTTATCAACAGGTATTGTATTGTCTGTGTAGCCTCTGGGCCATAGTCATCCATTGTTGTTGTTGCACTGACTGATTTATTCCTTTATTAAGATGAACCTGGGCACTGTGCTCTATTTCGAGTTGATTCCACATACACCGTCCTGCTGCTGTAAATTCTCTAAATACTAGTGCGTCAAATCCGCAGCAGAAAATAGTCCCCAACTAAAACACTATTTACTCAGCTGTTTTAATTTATTTAGCCTTTTTCAACATGATGTTTTAGGAAAACAAACAGGATGATAGGTTAGGTAAGCATTTAAAAATAGTTTTTACTCTGTAGTAGGGCTTTGGGTCTAATGATATAACATATTAACTAAATAATTAGTCAAATGTCAACAGAGGCAGTTTTCAAACATTATTTGGCAGTTTATATAAGATGCAGTCACTTTGCCAACGTTTCAGCACTGGCTTAAGCCAGCAGGGAATGTGAAAGTGCTGCTTTTTGCCAGTATCACAGCAGGGTGTGTAGTCATCAGGCTTTGCCCCTTAAGCCTATAGAGCTCCACTAGAGGCCAATGATATGTTCTACAGTAGTTATGATCACTTACTTGCATTCCCATTCTACTACTGCTAAAGACTCAGTCGATGAGGGACAGTATTTCTGCTGCCCTTCTGCAAGGAGCAGCTAGCACACGGGGTAAATAGGCTGTTCATGATTGGTCCACATCCCTGCAAATGTCAGTGCACAGAGATGGAAGTCTTATTGATATCACTGCCCTTACCACTTAACCAGTGCTGACCCCTCAAACAAGACTTGGTGGACTTTTAATTACTTTTTTGAGAGACAAGATAGGAGTATAATGAAAATATCAAGCACATTATTTTTACCGCTGACATCTCCCAGTGCGACACGATCAATAGTACCATCCCTGTGTATGAACATATTAATATCACATTGTTTTAATGAAAATGAAATGTGGCAGTTTGGTGGGTAATCTGTGTTAGGTATTGATTTATGCCAAGACTCCAGAGTAATAAGGTCATGGTCCTGTGTCTTTTGTTTTCTTATTTCTTTCGACTGTTGTTATTGTACTTGTTTATTTAGTACAGAAACAAATTTTGATCTTTCTAAAGACATGAATTTATTGATATACTTTCACAATTTAGGAATACTAATGCAAATAGATGAATAAATCAGAAGTCTTGTCATTTTCTGTCTAACTGGAGACATTAGCATGCATGCAAATCAATGATTTGTTTTATGTATAAGCTATTTGTAAGCTCAACACATTCAAATTTAATTTGTACTTCATGTCATACATCCTCTTACAAACACCATGGTTCCTCCATCTCCCTGCTTCTTTCTTACACTGTGTGTGTTTGTGTGTTTAGATGAAGGCACTGGCAGGTTCCTATTGTGTTTGTAATTATTGGCAGTCAACACATTTGGAGAAGGCACCGTTCTTTGTACTCTTAGTTGGACCCATGTCATAGACACATGATAGAGCACAGCACCCAGAGGGTTTTGCATTGAGTATTGTTAATCCTCAATGATGATGGAACATACTGACGTGTGTGCGCAAACAGAAGTAGCAAAGCATTTCTGTGTGCCTGTGTGTGAGTGTTTAATATCTCTGAGCTGACATGTGTCCTCTGTGTTATGACAGATGCTATGTTACTGGTGGCAGACAGGCTGGTGGGACCCTTCAGCATTGAAGCAGTTATGGAGCCAGTTGACATCAAGATCTCTGACGCTATCATGACCATGCAGGACAACAGCATGCAAGTATCAGCCAAGGTATTGTATTCTGTATCAGCTTCTTTCACCATGCTGTGATGTGATTTCAGAAAGAAATATATCTTAACACTGGAAACTTTGTATACATAAACTAATTTAGTATGTACTATGTAAATAGAGAACTATGGTAGGAGACGGTTTAATGTGCAAGAGAAGCAACTAATATCTTCTTCCAAATTGTCTTTGGAAGAGTTTTAAATATGAAGCAGCACATTCAGGATATTATCACACACAGGATAGTTCTTCACTTTCTTTTTATTTAAAGGGAAGGTTTATAAATTCAACTTTTTATTCTGATCCTTCTGATCCCCTATCAGGAGGGCTGCAATTTACAACTTTACCCATTGTCTATGCACTTGACGCTCCATCCCTGCAAGGTTGTGCTTTGGCTGACAGATTGCTCTGAGATTACAATCTTTCCCCACACTCACATTTTAACCATATGTAGTTCTTCCACAATTACCAAGCTTCAGGCCACATTGCATTGTGCTTTCATTCCTGCTGCACGGACCTGTTGAAAATCAGTTTGCTTGTGTGATGTACAGGATAGTGGAATTGTAATCATGGTGAAGAATTGATAAATATTAGAGAAAAGACAGCCTCTTGTCTTGACAGCCATGTAGCACATTAGAGTGCTCCATCACATACTGAGCCAGGGGCCAGCAGACAGGCCAGAGAGGAATGCTAATGAGCTGTGCTGTTTGGAGGTGTGTAGTTTGGGTCCTAAGTGCCTGTAGAGACCAAGCCATCTGAAAACAATCTATTCTCACAATGAACCTCTATGAACTACACATTGATTAATGTAAGCTTGAACTAATAATAGATTTGCAATTCTATTTTTGTCTCATTATAAACAACAAAAGTTTAGTTTGTATATCAGGAAAGTTTAATAACTTTATCTTTGTAAAACTAAATGTTTGTCCAAGATTACAGTGTGCCTCTGATATACAATTATTTTCTGTGTACCACTCAGCAGTCTAATAATAAATATTTCATAAAATACAAATATATTATATTTTAATGAGACAAAATTGCCATCGTTGCAATTCAGAATGACATGGGTCTCTTAGACAGAAGATTTGTTATTGGCTACTATAAAAATATACAAATACTTTAAACTAAATTAAACTAAATAGTTTGTATTTTTATGATAAAATGTTTGCAGTCTTTGCCAAAAAGGGTTTTGACCTAGTCAAATAAATGTGTGAGATTTTTTTTCATTTTGAAGGCACAATGTCAGATTGTAACAATGGACAATGTAACAACATATCAAGGGTTAATTCATTTTTTCTGCCACCAATATGACACTTCCTGTAAAAGGAGACTCGGGCACTGATAGACAACATTGGTCCCAGGCTGGCTCTATATGGTTTTCTATCTCAAATCACAGACCAGAAATGGTGCTCTGAACAAGTTGACACAGGTTTTCAAGGGAAAAGTGTCAGTGGTGCAGGCAAACTATAAATTTTGTGGGATCAAAATGGATGTGTATTCTACAAAGAAAAAGACTTACACGTCGCCCTGGCTCAGTATACAGTTCACACAGCTTGAGACTATTAATAACCTGATTTCTAACTATTCAGCACTGCAATGAGAAGCTCACATTTCATAATAATTAAGAAATATTGTGTTAATGTGGCAAAACCAAGCAATTTCTTCAAGATACTGTGAATGTTTAACACTTTTTAGACACTGACCAGTCTGTATCCTCTTTTACTCTATGGCAATTGTAACTCCCTCTGTTCGTATTAGGTTTTTCAAGGGTGTGGCCAACCAAAGCCATCAGGAATAGGCAGGTCTGCACGTGGCATCTCAGATGTGTACAGTAGTCGCTTCAGACCGTACACCCCTGAAGAGAGGCCAACAACAGCAGCTGGAACAAGCCTGGATCGACTGGTACGTACACAGACCAGATTAAAAAGAGCAATATTGTAAACTGCATTCCGAAAATATATAAAAGAAAATAATGAATGGTAAACAAAATAGAAAAAAATTTACTTGAATCAAACCTTTATAGTGTTAAATGGGGAAAAAAATAGTAATCAGAATTAACAGTAGCATATAAAATAGGAATTAAAAGATATAAAAGAAAGGTATAAAGTAGAAACTTATTTTAAGATATTTTGTACGAAACACATCCCTAACATAAATCTCTAATTGTTGGGCTATCACTTTGAAGTATTATTGTTTTATTTATTAAGTCTATATTCTACCAGCAAATTATGTTGAACACTCTTTCCCTCTCTCTCTGTTTTTTAACAGCTCAACTGATTTTCAGAGCTGCACCGAAGTGTGTTGAGAATTTTTGAAATATTATTGGTGGAGGCAGACTTGGATGTTAATTGAGCTTAAGGCCAAGTTACCAGGGCTGAAGTCCAAAGGCCAGGAAAAAGTAGAAGCCCTAAAAGACTCCAAAAATCGATGTAAATCCATGTCCATGCAGTGAAAATAGACCCCACGTTCTCGTATGTCTTCTACCATGCTGTACTCGGAGTTAAAATGTTAAAGTTTCTTACGATCTTAGTACCAGAGTTTGCAGAGAAGTCACAAAGTACATGCTTTTCCACATAACCTACTTGGCCATATTGTTTAAGATACATTCCTCACAGTGTGTATTACTGCAGGAAAATATCAGTGACCATTAGACAGATTACCTAATCACAAAGAATTATCCATACCTTATCCCCAAATATGTACTGGTCTGAGAATCAGTCTTGAAGAGGCTAAATCATCCACCCACCAAACTTCAGGATGATGACAAATCCTAAAACATTAATTGAGGCTATAAAAACATCCATTGCACCACTTCATGCTACTAAAACACAGTGTGTAGGAGGCTGTCTGTGTCAAGCTCTAATATATAGCAACACAGAGAACCTCAAGTTGACAAGATATTTAACCAGGCGCCACAACCCACAACTCTGATCTCTGTAGCGTACAAGTAGCCTATAGCTGTGCATCTTTTCCTCTTTTTCTACAAAATGTATGCTACTGTGATGTCTCTAGGTGCTTACAAGGGCCTAATAATTATAACATTTTAAATATATCATAATGTAATTGTAGAAGGAGTGAAATATACCATAAAGTTGTGTTTTTTTCCATGGCAAGCTGTTTTTCTGTCAAACATTTGAATGTTTAAAGGTGGACTCGTACTGTAATTGAAGCAAATTTCTTTGGTATGAGTAGAAATTATGAGTTACATACAGTATGATAGTCTGTCATACTATTTACTCTTCTAATAATAACACACCATGGTGTCCTGAAGAACCTTTATAGGTTTCCCTTTAACAAATGTGTTACTTCAACATGTCAGGCCATGGATTGGATATTATTAAACCATATTTTTATGTCATCAATTTGTCCTTTGACCAATCCATTTACCAAATGCTTCTGTAATCCTCTGTTCAATTGGCAAATCCATTTATTGAATACATTGTTGTCCTTTTAAATAAAAGGCACAGTTGATAATCTTCTGCTGTGTAAGTTGTTTGACAGGATTAAAATGGAAAATATGCAGGAGCAGAGAAGCAGATTAAAGGCTGCAGAGTGTATTGTATCTGTCTTTATAAGTAGTCTATATTCCCAAAATTCTAGCTGTAATTGTAGGAAATAAGCTTGTTAAGTGTACTACAATGGGTTTGTGTGAAACATCATAGATCCTTTAAAATATTGTTATTAAATTCAGCATATCTTTACATACAGGTTTTGTTTAAAAAAAATCTAACCAAACCCTCCTCTTTGCTTCTTAACATATAGAACAAAAAGAAAAAAATTACAAAAATGCAAAAATGCATTTAGAGAAAATCCACAGATTTCACTATCTTTTATAATTCATTTTACATGCTTGCAGGCTAACTTACTATAAAAGACAAATTCTTCCAAGAAAAATGACTCACTCATCTTACTCTCTATCTGCATTTCCCTGTGTGAATTTACAAAGCAGGTTAGGTACAATACTGAAATATATCTGTGCTAGACACTAAAGCATTAAAATGACTATGTATATGTTGCCAAGTTGAGTTGATTGCATTGAATGTAATAACTACTGTTATTAGACCACTTCAGACTAATTCTCCACATTACGTTGCTGCCTGCATGCTGGTCCAGATTTCTGCATTGATCAGATTCGATGGCGGCAGATTTTAAACTGATCTCACGGTGGAAAACTCATTGTGAATAAAATGGTTTGAGGTACTAAATCTCATAGTGAGATGAAGCCGGTGGATGGAATATTTCAGCAGCGCCATTTATCATTTAACTTTTGGCTTCACTAACTAATAGACATTCTTTTGCTCCTATTCTCTCTCTCAGTCTCTGTATTTCACCGATGTCCAATTAAATCTCTTTCTTCTTCATTTCTCTGCTGCTCCCAGAGGGTTGTGTGGAAGACAATGCAACACAGTGTAAGCCTTTCGTTCCTCCTCTTACTTTCATCAAGTCATCTGTCTTGTGTTTTAATCAACCTGCCCATAGAGCACTGAGCACTGCTTTACAATATTCAAAGTTGATATTGATTGCTTGTTTGTGACATGGCTGTTTATTTTCTTTGGTTGAATTATTTTGTTTGTCAAAGAACTAAGCTGCTGAGGTCGATATTTATAACGGTCTCTCTTTGTTTCTTATTTCGCCTTGACTAATTTAGACTGGCAGCGTGGTGGTTCAGTGGTTAGGACTGTTATTGCATTACAGCAAGAAGGTTGTGAGTTTGAATCTCTGCCATTTAGCATTTTCTTTTTGGGTTTCCTTCTCGTTTTTTCCTGCATTCAAACACATGCAGCCCAGGTCGATCGGAGACTTTTAACTCATTTTCCCAAAAGTGTGATCGGCATATGTTAGCGTGTTAGACCTGTGATGACCTAGCAAAGAATCCAAGGTGTTTCATTGCCTTTCTCCCAGTGCATATTGAGATAAGCTTATGCACCAGCTGTGGCCTTAAAAACAGAGTATGCTCTCTGATTTGGGCTTGATGTTGTGCATGAATGTTGTGGATTCCACAAATGGTTAGATGGGCTGAAGCAAATTCTCTCAGCATATCAACTGATTAACATTCAAAAGAAGAATCTGAAGGATGTTGTTGGGCAGGGTTTCTGACAATTTTAATCATACATTTAATACATTTTAATGACATCTTGGATATGTCTGGAAATGCTATTAGGATGGCCTTTTGCAGTACTTAGCTGATCTTTCAAACAATCAGTCAGCCCTCAGTTACAACAATGTTTCTCACCCATGGTCCTAGGGATCCACTGCCCAGCATGTTGTAGACGTTTCCCTGTTCCAACACTTCTGATTCAAATGAACGGGTCATCATCAAGCTCTGCGGAAGCCTGATAATGACCCATTTATTTGTATCAGGTGTTGGAAGAGGGAAACCTCTAAAACATGCCGGGCAGTGGGTCCCCTGGACCAGGGCTGAGAAACCCTCAGTTACACCACCTTTAAGTATAAGTGCAATAATAATTGTTTAAGACTATAGTAAAACAAATTGCAATACATTGTTTCGATCTTGCCAGAATAAGTAAAAAGATGCTGGTAAATAGGTTCAAGGTCAACATTTGATTTGTTATATACTCAACTACACATGTACAGCTTGTAGTGCATGCTCCTACTTCCGTATGACTGTAATAAGTGCACACATATGGTGATGATATTTACTTGTTTATTCCTTTCTTGTGAAGTCTTCAAATCTTAGAGCACAGAAGGTGCGATTTACATGCATAAAATCACTGGTCAAAAATGCCTGTGTCTAATTTACACTCAGTCTGAACGTAATTAGGGTCTGATTTGCAAAGGCAGTAGCTAATTACATAATCAGTGATTGGGAACAGCTCCTGCACACATTCTGTGAGTGAAGGAAAGGTCAAAAGGTGCAGTTCAGTGGTGGGATTTGTTTGATATCTGTTAGTGTGATAGAAACGTTGAATAGCTTCAGGCACAGAAAAAAGGAGGTTTGGTAAATATGACTTTGATTAGTATTGAGGTTTATGAATGACTGTAAAGCTCTCAGTCCTCATTACTCGTTATATATTTAGTCAAAAGTGTTTTCCTCTTAAATCAATTTGTAGCACTTTTCAATTTCAGTCTGTTTTCATGGAATGTGTGCTAATGTATCTCTAACATCCCAGTCTGTCATCTGCATCTTAGATCACAACTGAATTAGATACAAGTGCTTACATGCTGTCTCATCCTCTTCCTTTTCCAGCTCTCTGCTAAACAGTTTAAGGCTGAAAGATGTCTGTCTTGGTGTGTTTATTATAAAGAGTCCTGTAGCTGACTAATGTAAGAGTTTTCTTTGGTTTGTGTGGACAAAATGTACTGTTAATAGAAATAGTGGTATTGGTTAAAGCACTACCTATGTGAGAACAGAAAAAAAAACAAACTGTTTTTACATGTGCTTTGATTTATGATTGTCTTGGTGTATTTTGCTTTGTCTGTGATTCTTAATTTATGTTAGACTACTGAACGATTCTCCCTTCCAATTGAATAATAATTTACTGTGTGATAATGTGTATTAATAGTTTGGCCCTACAGTGTTAACACTGAAATCTGTCTTTTAGTGGTGCTGATTCATCCCTGTGACTGAATGACCTTCTAATTCAAAGGAAAGCTTCTCTCAGAGCCACGGAGGGCTGTTCCTTTATATAGCACCGACCACAGAAAGCATCCATGATTAAAAAAACACCAGTTCAATACCAATTCTGATGTACTGACATGTTTTTAAAAAAAAATCAAAATTGATGGCAGCCCAGAGAGGCGTTGTGTTTAATTTGAAAAAAAAAGCATTTTTAATGTCAGCTACAAACCACCAATTTGAATGTGTTCTGTATACATAGTATTGGAGCATATCCTCAACAGTTCCACATTCACATTTATATTCTGAGGGTGTTGAGAAGAAGCCCATGCCTTGGTTGTACAACAACACTTATATACTTATTTTATTTTGCCAATGATGAGCAGATGTCTAATGCCACAATTCGGGCAGAAATGACTTTGTTCTGTCAGCTTAAAATAACATTGCTGACAGGACATTACCGTCAATTTCTACATTTCACAAATGCTCGTAGAAAAGATGTGATGGATGTCCTGAGGGGATTCCATTATTGATTTATTTGAACAATTTCTAAATATTTTGAGCCTCTCTAATGGGTTGTTTGTTGTTGAGCACTGTTGAAATGGGGATGCAGTTGGAAAGAAAGTAAATCAGTCATTAGCAGCGGCCAGGCCTTTCTCCACGCTCCATTTGATGTTTCAGCAGAGTGCCAGGGCCAGGAAACGATCTGGCAACAAGCATTTTTCTCAGGAAGGAAAAATAGTCAAATAAATTTATTTTATTATTTTTTCAATCAATCACAGTAATCCACTGTTGATAGGCACCACCTATCTATGCTTTAGAGTGTGTTTGTTATTGTAGAAACACTATACTAACAGGCCTAAAGGTTTTTCTGGAGATGTAGGTGAACACGGAACACTGAATTTGAATTCATGGAAGGAAACCCAGAGCTGAACCTCCTTCAGCTTCTGAATAGGAGTAGAAATTACTATTCCCACATGAAAGTTTCTTCCTGCCAGAGTAATCAGTCATTGAGAAATCACTCCACCTAATGCAATTGCAGACAAAACTGCCAATTATGACCAATGGTAACATGGCCAAATTGGTGAAATTCATGAGTCATGCAATAAAATGGATCCAGTTACAGCTCTAATGAAATTCTGGCATATACTGCAGATCTGTTCTCTACAGTTTTTCTACTTAATAGCCACGATTTCTGTGCAGATCAGCAGGCAAAAAAAAGAGAGACCAGTTAATCGCACTGGCATGCTAATTCAGTAAACTGGGCATGCTGAGCTAATGTAGCAGCAGTAGCAACCAAAGGGTGGGAGTGCTGTTGGGGTTTCTAAACTCTGTATTAAATTGGGCTGGCAAAGATCTAGTGAAGTAAGTACTGTATACTTTGTGTTGTCAGAACTTAAAATGACTGTGACCTTTGGACAGTGCTACAGTATAAGTCAGGCCTCCTGAGAACTTGGAACTTACGATACCTGTGATTAAGACTATTATTTGCTACAGTTTGTAACACTAAACCTCTCTACTAAATCAATCAATTCCAAATTGATTGATGCTCTTATTTTCTGTATACACTGTTTGTGTTTACATAGTAACCCTACTGTGTGCATACTTTGACTATTATTATTATTATTATAGATAAAGACGTTCACAACAGTTTCAGATAGAGATGTGAATTTACGGGCTCTGGCCTGAAACACGTAAGAACCATAGATTGAAGAACGGTAACCACACTGTCAAATTGGACGTAGGTTTTCTGTATGCTGGTAGTTAGGGTGGCCATAGGAGGGAGCAAACATAATGTTACACCAACTTCCAAAATACATATTTTCCCTCTTACCTGTAGTGCAATTTATCCATCTAGATTGTTTTGGTGTTAGAGATGTCTGCCTTCTCTCTAACGTAATGGAGGTAGATTGCAAAAAAGTTGAATTTAGTAACTATTTACTTTCTACAGAACTACACCCAACAACCATATCACCACCCTCCACCATTGCCACTCAGCTCCGCCGGTTGGGCCAAGAGGACGCTGGTGGCCGGTATTTGCCGGGACAACGGGGAGCCTGCTGAGCCGCCGAGGCCGCCCCTTTGAAGGGATAGTTCAGTTGTTTTGAAGTGGGGTTGTATGAGGTACTTATCTATAGCCAGTGTATGCCCCCAGTTTGAAGAAGCTGAGAGCTGTCCCTGCAAGGATGCTCAGCAACGAACGGCTGTTGACAAGGTCAGCAACTAAGCATATTTTTAGCCATCCAAATAAAAAATCAATATCAGTTAAGTGTACGGTATATTTAGAATATTTTCACCACTTTACCTTGCCTTCATACAGTCCTTTATGATGGGAAACTAAAGCCATTATATTGCTCTCTTCACAGCCATCAAACTCCTTTGTGAGTCATTCTCATTTTACCTCGCAGAATGGGGAGTTGCTGGTCTGCTGCTGCCCCATTACACATAACACGTTAGTTCAGATCCAAACTAACATGTTAAAACACCCACACACAATAACACAAACTAACTAACCGATCAAAGCAGCAGAACACTAGCAACTCCTGTGTTCTGCAAGGTAAAATTACTGTTTCTGTCAAAGGAGTCTGGTGGCTTTGACCAGAGCATAGATAGATAAAACAGCTTCAGTTCCCCATCAGAAAGGTCAGACAGGGCTGTCTGATGGCAAAGTAAAGCAGTGAAAATATTCTAAACATAGCGTACACCTAAATTGATATTGATTTTTTTTTAGGTGGCTAAACGCTTCATTGGTGAGCGTCCGTGCAGGGACCGCTGTCAGCTTCTCCAAACTGAGGGCACGCCTACCATCATCTACTGTATACACCGGCTATAGATACCTCATAACACCTCTCTTAAAAAAATCCAAACTATCCCTTTAAGTCTTTGTTCATGCAATGTTCCAATAAAGAAATAGCTGTTCAATATAAATTCAATTTGAAATTGAGCTTGAGAACCTGTAATCATTCCAACATTTTGCTGGGAAATTTTAAATCTTCATTTGATACCTATTAATGATACGTTAAATAATGCGATGGTGTGAACTGGGTTGTCTCAGTATTCCCCTCCATGGCTTAATAGAGGTGATTCTGTCTATCAAATGAGATGGAAATCTGACATTGACTGATGTGTAATCAGCCGTGCTCATTCAACAGAGACCTGTCTCTGAAAATGAATTAAGATTAATGTACGTGGACAGACACAACAGATCAATGTGGCCACCTTTTAAAACCTCAGTGTTTAAAGGCCGCTTCATCACTTTATTTATCATTACATCCATGCCCCCCTCCCCCCACCAGTAGCAGTGCACACACCAACTGATGCTTACCAGGCAATGCATTAAGCAGTAAAATATTCTTCATGGATGTGGTTGTTGGGGATTTTAATGCTCCAATCCCCCTACAAAAACATATCATCTAGCAAATATTTTGCTTGAAAGGGAGACCAACTTGCAGTACTCGGTGTCAGTGTGCCTGTTTCTGCTGAAAGAAAGGAAAAAGAGGGCTAGAGACCTATTGTGGTGGACAGCTGCTTGGTGTGCACAGTATGTCTTGTGCTGCAGGGAGATATGCTGGTAAATGACAATACCATGGTGATGTTTTGTTGTTTGGTTGTTTGGTATTTTCAAGTTCCTCTGCCTGGTTTCCTTTGCAAGCTCGTTTAAGCTTTTGCTACTCACTCTTCTGGTAACTTGTCTTTACAAATCTTACACTACAAGAGTGCTGCATGACTTTATACTGACAAAATCAACAGTGTTCGAAAACTTCTGGCTGAGATGGCACAAAGACTTCCTGTCAGACTTCCAGTCTCATCCACTCAAGCTTAATAAGCATCAATGACAGCCTTTCACATCTAGACATCTCAAACATGTGGACTTTGTTTTAAATTGCAAAAAATCCTGGCTGAGGCAGCCAAGCCTGTGGGAGTGTGCATCTCCCTGTGCGACATTATTTACCATAAACTTTTCTACATAGACACAATGGAAAAATACAGACAACAGACAATAACAGTGGTTATTGTATCTTATATAAATGTATGCTATAAGCAGGAAAAGTTAATGAACAAATTTGTGCATGTGGCCAGTATGCATTGTGATGCTGTACACAGACTATACTGTAGCATTTTTACTGTGCTGGCCTGAACACAGTCTGATTAATTAAGCAATTATTAGACTCTGTTGGTGATTATACAAGGTAACTTTCACTCACTGCTACATGACAGACAGGATCTAATCATATTTGTGGCCATTATTCATAGCCTGTGCCCCCAAAGAAAACCTGAACCTGCAGGTACATCCATGAGGTAAATGTCTTCTATCTTACACAGTTCATTCACTGGATTCCCACAATAATTCAAGGTAGTTGAACACTACCTAACTCAGGCCAGTCTATACCCGCTCCTATAGCACCCAGCCTGGGCACCGCATTATCTTCAGTGTAAATGAGAATAATTTCCCATATCAAGCTAAATTTGGACCCAAACTGGTCCACGAAACCTGGCTGCTTTACCCTCTGAACAGCTTGTCAGTTGAAGCTGCCAGAAAGCCACAACACGTACTGGAATCCGCCTCAGCTCCTGCCTCATTGCTCGTCACCACGCTGTTTATCCCACTACATGTTTCCCTCGACATAGTGTGGTTAGCACATCTGCCTAAAGGTAGAAGGTGTTTACCTTGCTTTAACACTGCAGAGCCTTGTGAGCTACTCTATGCGGGTAGGCAGGCAAGCTGTAATAAACCACAGTGTGTCCAAGGAAATCCTATTTAGTGCATTATTTAAAGCACTGAATCACAAAATGCAGGGCCATTGTGTCTGAAGTAAGCTAACCCAATTGCTATGAGCATAACACGAAACTGACCATTTTGTGCTGCTTCCCTTTGGAGATTTTCCTATTTTTTAAAATACGTCTAAGCCATGCTTTATGTAATTTAAACCCCCAAGGGCAGAGAGACTGGTTCAGTCCACAACACTATTATGTGGTTCCTGTTGGTGTCCATGTGACCTAGAAACTGGAGGACTTGTACTGATCCTGCAGTCAATCCTTGCATATTTATCAAGGTTAGATAACTCTCATTTCTGGTTAAGATTGGTCAGTACATCCATTTTTTTCCAGCAGTGCCACCCCTGCTCCATTTATGTGACATTCCTGCTTTGGCCCATAACGTTTGTGCCGAGATGACCGAAGCTTATTTTCACGGAATACTGATGTGCTTCAATACTGATGCTAGAACAATGTACAGGGTCTATTCCGTCTGACTTTTGTGCATTTTTTATTCTGTGTTTAAGTTTGGTGGACGTTACAGAGGATTTGCTTCTCATGCAGTGTCTCTGTGGGATTAGGCTGGACACTAGAGTTAAGAAGAAATCCAAAGGAACAAATTATGCTCAATTCTGTTGTTTTTGTGCCTGTAACTAGCCCAAGGTCAATCAATACAGATGCCATCCCCACTGTAAATTATTCATTAATTTCCATTCCTTCTTATTACTGTTGAACTGATTAAAGGAGTTGAGTCTGTTCCAGTATGCATTGGACATTTCAACAGTCAATTTATGGACTAACACATAAACACATTTGCATTTTTGACATTTAAAGTCTCCTGACTCAAGAGTTCAATAAAAAATCAAATTAACGCCAACATGCAGGGGATTTAAACTAATTTATTTTATGAATAAAAGAAATGTAGAATTTAATGTTGTATCATTAAAGGGTTGGGGTTTAATATTTGTTTGTAAAGTTGGATACATTCCAATGTCATATGTCGAACACTGCTGCATAATGATTGATGATTATTGATTTTATTTATTTTTTCTTACCTGTGAGTCTGGATGTTAATGCATGCATTCGTTTTGATGCTTAACTATATTTATCAAAACTGTAACCAACCTATTTATAAAGTTGCTTTAGTAACTTTACCTTACAGAGAAGCATCTGTTTATAAAGCCTTTTTCCCCCACACGGTGTGTTTACCCTTGGGAGAAAACACAAAACCAGCTGTGTATGAAACCTCCATCTGTGCTTACATTAGTCAGGTCATGGTTTGTTTAGCATGAACGTGCTGTACTAAAACTGCTCAGCACCCTTATCATTTGAGGTCCAATTTTACTGCTTTATAGTAACAGTTTTGTCCAATACGAATAAACATACTGTATCAAATCATACTGTAGGTTTAGCTGGCAGCTTCTATTCCCATGTAATGAGGAACAACTTTGTTTTGCAGATGCCTCATACATTATAAAACTCTCTATCAAGTATTTTCATTCAGCCAGAGATGGCTACATATACAAACAGTATATTCTCAAAGGGTTGGCTCCAAGTTCAGTTTTCAGATTTATACTTTGTCTTTCTGTGTATAAATTTATGTGGTTTTCTTCATTAGACGATTAAAGAAATATTTTGCAGTGGATCCTGGAATATTGTTTAAAACTTTCCATATATTAACACAATTGAAGAAAGTCATCTTTCAGTGACACAATACTGACATTTGATTGTGGTGTTTCACAATGTGTTCAGTGTTTAGTGTGAAAGTGAAGCAATGATGACAAGACTGACAGACGCAGTTGGTTATGTTAAGGGGCTCTTTTCTCCTTAAAGAGGTCCACCAGGCGCTTGTGGGTTTCCTTGAGTGGACGCTAGAGATCTTTCATACTGGCTGCTTTCTTGTTCTGCCATTTTAAAAGGTTTTATGTTTCTAATTTGTTCATGTGCTCAAGCCTGATAACAGCTGATAACAGCTGACCTTTTACAAGCTGGATCAGACACAGGCCAGTACCATAATGCAAATTTTAAATGAACTATCCCCTCTTCACTGCTTTGTAAAAAGAAGCAAGGTGTCGGTTCTCAGTTGGTTCAAGTGGATACGATGTGAGTTAATTTTTGTCATGGTTGTCATGAAAGAAAATTTGAGAAACTTAGTTTGTAAAAACTGCCGGCTAAAATAATTGATGAGTAATGATTAGATTCCTAGTTTTGCCCATGTGGGTTCATCACTTCTGCCATTTCTGTGTTCCCGTTAAGGCTGCATGTCTGACGATGTATGTTTGAACTGTAAGATTTTAATGACAGATACTGCAATAAATATGGTGTAATATGAGCAGATCATTTTGTGACTATATTGTAAATATAATTACAGGGATAACAAGTGCACACACACATAGTGCTGTAAAAATCATGAAGGTTATTGGGTAAAGCAGTTGTCATGGGGACAGGTTGTGAATTGCATACTAACTATATCTACTGCTTGTTGTTGGAATTAACAGATGTGGGACATATTATGGTTACAAAACCTCCACAAATTACATAATTAGCTGTAGACATGATCAGGAAAAGGGTAACATGTTGCATTAACCAGTTCCCCTGTTGTGAGAGAGAGAGAGAGAGAGCAGTAATAAAATGGGACTTTTGCTGGGCAAATGACCACTGCCATTCAGCCCCTGAAACACATCTAACACACATCTAAATCCTTAGGGGTGCAACGTTAAAAACAGTGGTGTGTTATGCCATCTATAATGGCACATCACTTTGGATAGATGCAGCATTAACAGTTGAGGTGGCGGCTGAAAGAGACCTTGCGTATCTACCTGCAAGCTGCTCTTTCTTATCCTGCTGGAAACCCTGTCTCCTTAAAAGAAGTCATACTGATCAGAGCTTTTTATTTCCCATGTCAGCCATTGCTCTCCATCCCCGTCACCTCTGAAAATCTAACTGCAAAACATGTTTAGTATTCAAAATGTAATGGCCAAAGAGTTGCAGGCTCCTGAGCTCTTAGATATCTTTCCGTGCAGATAATACCTTGGCACTCACTGCTACCTTGTGTTTGTCATAGCATGAGCCGGTTAGAAAATTCTGCCTCTAAGCGCTGTGGTTAGCACCAAAGCACCTCTTAATCCCAGCCATCAGCTCTGATTATCAGTGATTCCACAGTTAAAAACATCATATCCCAGAAGGAAAAACTCAACTCAACAATCAGCCATTGCCAGAAAAAGTCATGTATACAAATCAATGAGGATGTTCTCACTGGCAATATCACTATCAATCAGAAGACAATCCAATACCTTACTCTTTATTTAAAACAGATTTGTTACAGTCAATTTGGTGTGCCTTATTATTTAATTATATACATTTTTTATTAGGTATAATAAATATATGTGAGTATTGTTTGCACTAATGATTTGAAATGAACCCATAAGCTTGAAGTCAGTTGTAAATTTCTTATATATTAAATATATAAATATTCATGACTATTATTTATTTAGAGCGTAACCCTAAAAAACTCAGATAATCTGCTCCATAGAACTGTGTGAGATTAATTTTAATAGTATGGATTTACAGCAGCTGGGCAACATAAGCAAACAGACCATGACTGCTATCCCAATTTAATTGAGATGACGCTGAATTATGATTGGTGCACAGAAGGGAATTACATCTCCTTTTTCTAACTGAGCCTGGCCCACCTCATACCAGTGAGAGGACCCACTATAGTGCAGCTATAGTTGAAAAAGCTGCAGCCGGGCTTCTCACTGGATCTAAAACGAGGAAACACATTATCTTCCTTTTGGCCTTTTGACACTGGCTTCCTCTGAAAATCTGTATTGATTTTAATTCTATTGTTAGTATTTAAACCACGTTCTGAGCTTTCAAATCAACATGAGCCTGAACACACCTTGAGATCATTTTGCAAAGCCCACGTGGCGGTTCCACTGTCTAGACTCAGATCAGGGGTCACTGGGCTTTATTTGTTAGGGCCCACAGATTCACTTTTTTTTTTTAACCAATCTTTTTGTAAACGTTGCTTTAATTTCACCACTTTGTCATCTGATGTTTCTATTTGTGTTTGTTGTTCTTGTTTTATTTTTCATTTATTATTGTTATATATCTTTTAAGATTGTTATCATTATTGTATAAATCGGGTGTTGTATGAATCATTTAACAAGACTGACAAGCTGGTGGTGCATGCTGTGGTTTGCGATTAATGCTTTATTCTCAAACACAGTGAGTGTTCTGATCACATTGTTTTTGTGAAATCGATTAAGATGGGCTTTGTTAGTGGCCCTTGTGTTTTCCTGGGCAAGATAATCGCTGTTCACTATCTAATAGAGACGTAAACTGCTCACAGTGTTTAATCTTGGCTTCAGTGAGCTGTTGCTCCACTTCCAATCTATTTACAGAACAGTTTGAAGAAAGTATGTGCACATCCTTCAGCATTTGTATAAGACATGATTTGTGATATGCCAAGACAAACAGTTGACAACACAAACATAAAAAAAAGATTATAATGAGGAGCTGGACTAATTTTCTCAACTGTCCTCATGTTTAAGAAGGTTAGATCACTGCTAGAGTCAACTGTATGACTGTTATTTGAAAATGAAGCAGGTGGATCTGACCTGTGAAAGTGCTAATTAAAGTTACTGGACCTACATTAACATGCCTTGCTGGAGGGTGCCCTACATGTTCCGATAGTTCAACAACCACCTGACACTACTACCAAGACTCCGCAAACCCAGAGGCAGCACAAATAGGAAATGAGGGAATATATTAGAACGGTAAAGCTGCACTGATTTTTTTTTTCCCTTTTTTTTGTTGTACTACTGGCTATTGCAGTGTTGGTTCATATTACAGATGTGGGATGCACAGTTTTAGCTCAAATCACCCTGAGTGAGTCAGCCTCATTTTAAGTATTTTAAAATCTAAGGGTCATTGAATCTCATTTTCCCCAAATCACATTTTCAGTATGTATCTTCAACAGAAAACTGTTACTAGTGAAAATTGTTTAAGGATATGTTCTGATTTTTTTCAAGAGAATCCTAATACAACATTCATGTGCCATATGTATGTTAAAAGAATTAGGGCCACTGTTAAAATACTTACAGTGACCAACAACCCTCTCAATGCACATATGGCATCAGAGTGTAGTATTAGGTCAGACTTTAAAAGTGAATGTAGGCACATGAACCTTTGACCCGTGGCTAATCATAAAATCTGCAGCTAGCTTTTTAGATCAGTTAGTGTAATTATTGCGTGTGGATAACGCTGGCATTAGTCAGGCTGGAAAGCCATCAAGCCTTATAAAGTCACAGCCTGTATAAACAGAAGCTTTTTGCCATCAAATCTGTTTTGCAAAATATGTAAAATAATGTGAGTTCACTCAACTGTAGCTGAAAACACAATGTCACAAATGTGACCCTGGATGTTTGGCCATCCTTGTATATCTCTCACCACTGTAGAGGGTGACGATATAAGGAAGTGTTAAGTGTAACAATTTTTTGCTAATAAGGTTGTGATTTTTTTAAATGAATACACTAATTTGCACATTTATTTGATACAACTAGCTAATACTAATGCAGTCTAATACAACGGTCCTGCAATAAATCCTGAGGTGATAACATTCAGGTATTGTTTAAACTGTTCTCGAGAGGTGTTGATTCAACTGTATGGTCATTTTAGAGGATGTAGTTTGTTGTGCTGTTGAACTGTATTGCTTTACACAGGTGTAATGTGTCCAACAGTTTGTATCACTGTTCTCAATCTCTCTACTGTAGTTGATATTATCTGTTATTTAGAGGTTTCTGTAAAGCAGTGCAGCAGTGAATTCTGGGCTATGAGTGAGATGAGGAGAGACACTGAAGGTTCAGCTGCATCTAATCCTGCGGCTGCAGCAGCAGCAGCACAGATGCGGTGGAAGCAGTAACGGTTCTAGCTGGAGTCAGACTCACTGCCCTGGGCGCTCATGTAGACTCATGGTTAGATTTTTGTCTCCACAATTCACCCCCAGTACTGTGTGTGTGTGTGTGTGTGTGTGTGTGTGTGTGTGTGTGTGTGTGTGTGTGTCCGCAAGCGTAGGAGTGTTTATGTGTGTATGTCTTTTGCATTTATTTATTAAGTGTGTTTACTGCTGTAGTTGCGTAGCAGAATATGTTGTTTTGACAATGAACTTTTGACACTGTTTATGTGGACTGTATATCATTCTATACAGATGGAACACACCGAAGAGACATTCATAGGCGTCAAATTCCAAATGAATCATAAATCGATTTATTTGCTTATACAGTATGTTTATACATGAGTTATCATTACTTCTTGCCTCCAGTTCACCTGAAAAATTACAGTTGGCAGACACTCAGAATCAGAATCAGAATCAGCTTTATTGGCCATGTATGGGTACACATACAAGGAATTTGACTCTGGTTTTTACCGTTGCTGTCAGCGTACATACACAGAATTAGAATTAGAAATGCTCTGTAGCGCCTACCGCAGGGGAGGAGTTGGAACTGGTTATGTCCAGGGTGTGATGGGACTACAGTAATGTTTCCTGCCTGTTTCCTGACTCTGGAGATGTACAGGTCCTGGATGGAGGGCAGGCTGGGCACCAATGATATTTTCTCGGTTGTCAGAATGGACCATAACAATGTCACATTACTGTGTTTAAATTCTAAAGTTCCAGTAACATAGCCAACCACATCCTGATCTGATCCATATTTTGTTGTCGGCGCCAGGATGCTGTGGGCCATCATGAATCAGAGTCACACCAGCGTGTGTTAAACCTTAACCAGCTTTGGTGTCTCCATGGCAGGATTACCACATCAAATGTGAGGGCAGTCTCCTGCAGTGGCATCCTGTTGGTACAGGCCCTTTCATGTTCTGTTAAGACCCGAGGCTTCACTGTATGCTCTCTCCTAAATCCCCAGTGTAACTAGGACATGATGAGGGTTGTGTGTTTGTCTGTGTACATGAGTGCTAATGTGTTTACTTGTCCACTTATAAATGTGTGTGCTTAAGATTCTCTCTTTTTCGGCTATTACTGGTGTCCACATGCACTTTAAATAAGTAACGAGGGCTTCAGCTTAAGCTGGAGGGTCAAGAATAAATAAACAGAACTTGATTTTTTTTTTTTTATGGTTTTCAGAATTTATAATTTTGTGGACACCAAAGAATATTAACTGGACTTAACCAAACAAATAAGGTGAATGTATGAATTAGCTGTGGATGATTGTTTTTTAATTCCTGAAAAAAAGAACAAAGCATCCAAGAACAGCCTCCATCAGGTCTACCTATGTAAGTAAGAATGCACAAAAAGGTCTGACGCCTGTTTCCTCTGGCTAGCGAAACAATAAACCATCAGAGTTTAGTAGACGTAATTAAGAAAGTTCACATCATCTTCATACAGAGCTAGCTACATGCATTTTTTTGTCGGTGGCCATGGCTTTGCATTTACAGTGGACATATCCAATAGAGCTAAACATGTGTATCGTTACCCATGAAAACTATGGAGCAACATACTGTATGGCTTGTAGTCGAGTCAAGTTTGTTTTAGTCCAATATCACATATATTGTCTCAATAGATTTTACAGGCCCACATCAATAGCAGCAGTTCCCAACCCAGAATAAACTCTTTATGAAAGCAGAAAAAAATCCCCCAAAACCCTTAAGACAAAGGAAAAAAAAAAAAAAACTTGACATGTAAGTTGGAAAGTGGCAGTTGCGAAACATGAGAAAAAGAAAGTTGTAACAGCTTGTAGAAATAAAAATTACAGCAATGCTATTATAATTTTACAATAGGATTATAACAGATCCAATGTAGCAAATCCAGTATAAATCCAATAACATAAATCCAAAAAGTGGGTACAGAGACAGCCATTAAAATATGTAAATCCAATGAAACAATTCAGTTTTCCACATGATTCAGGGTTCAGGATGCCAGGTAGGTGGGATAGGGATTAGGAGAAAGGTCCTTTATAAATGTGCAACTATTTTAATCCAATATCTACAAGGTTGACCTCTCTATTTCCCACCTTTTCCTAAATTAATTTTTTAAATCTCAGTGAGTGGTTATTTTCAGAAAAGCATGCCCATGCAGATGTGTAACACTGTTAAATATTTAGCATAATGAGAATTAGTTATATAACTTGTCAAATCCTCTGCACCCTCAAGAAGTAGAGTTCATTTATACTATATGAGGTGTTTACTCAATTCAGCAAGAGCTTTATTGAATGAACCACATGCTACTGTGGCCTGTAACCAAAGCCAAGATAAAGAAATGTTGCCGCTCACTGGGTCATTACCTCGGGCATGAAGGAGCTAATCTGATAGTTCCTGCTCTCTCAACTGTCTCTCCCCCAGCCTCAAACAGCAGAGCATGCTGAAATGACCGCCAACCACAAAGACATAATAGAGTGTACCCGTTTATAAAAGTTAACATGACTGACAGATTCAAACTCCTTTCTAGATACATGTATGTATGGACACCTTTTATCCGTAACATGCCAGGCAACGTATCTTATTAGTGAACCACAGTAGTGTTCGTTCCAAAGCCAATGAACATTTTATGAGCTAACTACATTATTTTGAATGGTTACTAGGCTACATTACAAAAATCCCTGAAGCATCTACCGTGTGGGAGCTAAAACAGTATTTCAGAGTTTAGGGTATTGCTCTGTCCTGCTCTTTTTTTGGTTTGGGGAGGTTTACACTCCAACAACTCCAGCCAAACTTGTTACCCAAGATAGTCATGCTTCCCATTGGTTCCTCATCTGTAAAGCCAATATGGTTTAAAATACAAACGATACAGATAAAATCTAACCACTGTGTTGCTTGTCCAAGTGTTTTTTTTCTATATTAAGCATCCAAGCATGCTTATGCTAGAACAAAATAACATTTTATTTAAATTTTTTATTTTATATCACTGTACTGTAATAGTAGTGCTGATTGTCTTGCAATAACAGAGCAACATTGCTTCGTATTTTCATGTCTTTTTACTTGGATTATTGACTGGAGAGGATCCTGACTTTTTTGCCTAGTACAGTGCATTAAGCTTTAGCCTCAAACTGATATCTTTTGGAATGATATCATAAATGTAGCCATGGTCAAATGTGCCTTGGTTGAAGTTTGATGAGCACCACAACAGTAACTAAGGTCAATTGCGTTTAACTAAGAGCAAAACTATAATAAAAGGAATTTAGAAACATACTGTACTAGTATAACTAAGTATCCCAAAGCTCCAGGGATATGATCATGTTTGCAATGCATTTGAGTGAATCATTAGTATATATATTTTCTTCCAAATCATTGTATTATGAAACAGGAGCTAAAGTGCAACCCTGAGTAGCACAGTTACCTCTAAGAAGTCTGACCTGTGATTTTTAGCATAAACATGTGTAAAAAGATGCACAGAACATTTACCATTGGTAAGACATGATCTACTAGCAGTGTGTGTAAATGATTATATTTAATAATCCTTGTACTGTTTGACATATCCAGTACGTCTGGCAAAGTGTACAAAATATTCAAGCACAAAATGTAAATATGTGATAAACTTAACCACTGCTGAAAAGGTAACTGTGTGTTATAAAGTACAAAGGAAGAGCAGGCATTAAACAGACATCAGAAATAGATAATAAATACTCAAGAGATGGTACATGTGACAGCAAAGTCTGATATAAACTTCTGCTGTAGTCTCGGCTCTTTTCTGCCTTGTTATTATTGACTAATTGACGAATTATCGGTAATGAAAACTAGTGATACCAGTAATTTGATTCACACATCTAGTTCATAGTATTATTGAACTGTATATTATTAAGCTATTGTGTTTTTTTTTTTAATGTGTCACTAATTTTAATTTAAGCATAAAAGCTCATTATCCACCTTGGAAATAGGAGTTTGATATAACAACCCTAACTCAATATTCACCTAGTAGCTTTTTCTGAAACTTTCAACCTTATCACACTGTCTTCCTCAGCAGATGGAGTTTGTGTAGCAGGGGATCGATCCTTTGACATGCAAGCTCAGTAGCTGTTAGGATTTCATGTAATAATCTCATTATTGCATTTGGAAATAGTAGTTTAACATGACAATCACAATTTAAAGTCCACTATCTAGCCTTTTCTGGAGATTTAAATCGTAACACAAGGTCAGGTTGAAAGGTCGAGAAAAGGCTAAAGTGGACCTTAAATTGGAATTGGGAAAAACTTTTTTAATTTTTTATTAAGGCTGTAGATTTTATGGATTAACATTTATTTACTAAAATAAACACGTGCAGTATTATATCAGAATCACAATACTGTGCTACGGCAGGTAACTTCTACACAGAACAATAATTATTTGTATCACAGCGTTTCTTCTGATGTTAAGGTAAAATATATCCATGTTTGTATTCTTTGGCAACTTGGCTGTAATATAACTAAGATTAAGAATAGAGGTATTGGGCTTTGCATTAAATCAGATGTTGTTTTTGAAATATATGGGCATATATTGTATGAGACAGATATTTTGCAGTCTATGCTTTTCAGAGCCTTGAAGAATTCAGCAGCTGAAATTGGTTCAAGTCCAAAACAATTTACAGAAAAAATTGCGACACTGTTGAAAGCAATAGAATTTCACAGAGAAGGTCGTGACCCATCAACAATGCTCTTTCTTGCCAAAATATATTTTATCACATACACACACGCACCTACACACACACACACACACACACACACACACACACACAATGAATACATCACCTGTTTTATACAGGGCTCAGTTTGTGGCTTCACTTTGTTTAATGGATGAGGGATATAATATCTGTGGATTTTTTTTCTTGTTTGTTTGTTGGTTTTGAGTTTTCAAGATCAACTATGTTCCTCTTCTCTCTTAGGCTTTTTTGTGTAACTGTACTAATCTTCCATGCTGAATTCATCAACCCATGATGCAAAAACATAATGTAGCCAAACATCTGTACATTTACAACATTTTGTGTAGTTTTAGATTCATTTTTTTTTTTTTGTAATCTGAAAAGAGCATACTATTTTATCATTCACAAAAATACATTCTAGTTTATTCTGCACTGTTACTGGTAGTAAGTAACAGTAATGAGAGCAATGAGGAGATTCATACCACTCATCTGCTTAAAAACTACAAAAAGGAGGAAACAGCTAGTGGGGCTGTTAAAGCTCACTAATTAACACATATCTTGTTTGTTAATCAAACAAAAATTGAAATACAGCAACAAAGTTGGGGTTTCACATGGGGTCATGTGCTGGACTATTTCTTGGCTGGGAGCACTGACCTCCTAAAGTGTTGTTGCCAGGCAAGAAACAATCTGGCAAATAACTCCCTGTAAAACAGCAACTTCGGCTTTGTACGGATTAAACAAATAATATATAACGTGATAACAGTTCTTTTTTGGTTTTACATTGGCCAAATTGGTGGATAGTCTGGAGAGAACCGTTACTAGAATAGTCACTTTGTGACACGTATCATCCTGCAGAAATAGAAACTGCAATTCTTTTATTCACTCAATCCAGATTTTAAAAAATGGCAGCCTGTAAAACCATGATGTGGTTAATTGACAAAGTGCAGATGTTTCTCTGTTTGGTTGCCAATGAAACGATCCAGCTAGAACTGGATGGAATTACGCATAACAACATTGTTCCTGTGTGTTTGTGTTGCTTTGAAGCAGCAGTGTAGGCAAAAATCACAGTGTGGGTGAGCAAAGAGAAAATCAGTTGGGTCTAGCCCGTCCAAGACCAATCCTACTTAATAGGCTCTGAAACGCATATGTTAACCAAAGTTAGTCATTACAGCTATACTTGCCTGAATGCAACACAGTTTAATCATATAAGCCTTATACATCAGGTAAGGCGTGCGTACACAAACACAGATGGGAGACACAGTAACATAACCATAAAATCCAATTGTACACCCAACAGAAACTATCCCCAATAAACAAGAATTTTAAAACAAGCAAATGGCTAATACAGTCAAATTGTTAATCAGCTTTCTTTTGACGATTACAGTAGGAGATTATTCAGTCAGTTTTTTTTCAAAGGAGAGTAAGGATAAAGAATTCAGCCTGTATGTCATCAGTAATGCCCTGATGGCAGTTTTTATGCCACAGATAGTTAAAAAAAAAGAGTCTTTCAACAGTACAGCTTGTTATGGGTAACTGTTACTCAGAGGCATTACAGGCTGTAATGCCTAGCTTCATTTTCACTATGCCGATGAAACGAGGTCTATTACAACTTTAATGTGCTCTCTATTCCTTTTCACAACAACCTGTTAATAGTATCGTTGTTCAGCTGGTTGATAATATTCCCCTGTCTCGGCTGAGGGCTTTGCGTTGTGGCTTTGTGCCAGCCTGTCACAGGTCAAAAATGACATCAATCACAAATAAGATTATATGTGACGGCATCAGTGACTCAGCAGGCATGTAGTTCAAATGAGCGGGCGCAGCCTGGTCTGGCCCGCTCCCAACACCAGCTCATAGGGTGCAACAAGACATAGATGTTTGGTGGGACGGACGACATGGGACTTATTTTTTTCCCAATTAATTTTAATAGTATAAGAAATATTATTACGTTGTTTTTTCTTTTAGATTGCAGCTCACTCACACAATTTTATGATTGTGCTGGGTGTGCGTGCTTGAGATTTAAATGGCAGAGGCCCATGTTGAAGATTGTGTTACGGCAGTTTCACGCAGCATCCCTATGACAATCAGCTAAGAATCCCATCCACATTAAAGGGGTACTTTCTGCAGTGGAAAACAGAATCAAGAAAAGTACCTGGTACCAAAAGCAAGTAGAGTTGAGCCATACCATGCAGTGGAAATACGGTATTAGACAGCAGGAGGCTAGCTGTTTCCCCCCATCACCAGTCTTTTTGCTAGGTTAAGTGACCAGCTGCTGGCTGTAGCTTAATACCTAAAGAACAGACATAAGAGTGGTATCAATCTTTTCATCTAACTCCCGGCAAGAAAGTGAATAAGCATATTTCCCAAAATGTTGAACTACTCCTTTAAGTTTAAAAATCTTGAATAGGATTTAATAACTTTCTGGGTGAATTAGTGTTCATGCTGTATAGTGTACCCTGCTTAGTACTTGTTAAGTAAAAGTGAGTTTGTTTATATTATAAACAAAGCGAACACATTTATACATGTGGTGCATACTTTAAAAAGTCAAGTCAATTTTATTTATATAGTGCCAAATCATAACGAAAGTTGTCTCAAGACACGTAGGTCTAGACCGTACCGAGAGGAGAGAGAGAGCAGGAGGGGAGACAACATAATAATCAGACTTATAATAATAACTGTAGCAGTGAGTGTTGAGCAGGAACATGGGGGCAGTAGACGGCCTGCAGTCACAGATCCAGACTCTACAGCTCCAGAGGCAGAAATACCTGCAGAAAGTGAGAAGGCGAAAAAGCACAAAACTACAGGGAAGATGTGGAGTTAGTAAGATGCATTAATAGGATAAGAATGTGTATGGAGAGGAGGAGAGAGGGGCTCAGTGCATCATGGGAAATCCCCCGGCAGTCTAAGCCTCTAGCAGCAGAACTAAGGGACAGTTCAGGGCTCACATGAACCAGCCCTAACTATAAGATTTATCAAAGAGGAAAGTTTTAAGCATACTCTTAAACGAGGAGAGGGTGTCTGCCTCCTGAACCCAAACTGGGAGCTGGTTCCACAGGAGAGGAGTTTGATAGCTGAAGGCTCTGGCTCTTGTTCTACTTTAAGAGACTATAGTATCCACAAGTAACCCTGCATTCTGGGAGTGCAGTGTTCTAGTGGGGTAAAAGGGTACTATGAGCTCTTTAAGATATGATGGTGCCTGACCATTAATTGTAAGTGAGGAGAAGGTTTTTTTGTTTGTTTTTTTTTTCTCTTTTGCTAGTTCCTGTCAGTACACGTGCAATAGCATTCTGGATCAGCTGGAGAGTCTTTAGAGACATATTGGGGCAGCCTGATAGTAGGGAATTACAATAATCCAGACTAGAAGTTACAAACCACGGCCTAGTTTTTCCTAGTAGATGTAAGAAGGTAGGCATTGAAGTTGTTTTATATGGGAGTTAAAGGACATATCCTGATCAATGTTTACTCCTAGATTCCTTACAGTGGTGCTGGAGGCCAGGGCAATGCCATCTACAGTAACTATATCTATAGATAGTGTGTCTCGCAAGTGTTTGGGGCCAAGTACAATAACTTTTTGTCTGAGTTTATCAGCAGAAAATTGCAGGTCATCCAGTTTTTTTATGTCCTTAATGCATGCCTGAAGCTTGGCTAACTGACTTTATTGATAAATATAATTGGGTATCATCTGCATCACAGTGAAAGTTTATGACGTGTTTCCTAGTAATATTGCCTAAAGGCAGCATATATAAGGTAAATAAAATTGGTTTAAGCACAGAACCTTGTGGAACTCCATGACTAACTTTGGTGTGCACGGAGGGTTGATCGTTAACATGTACAAACTGAAATCGATCTAATAAATAGGACTTAAAACAGCTTAGTGCGGGTCCTTGTAATAGGATTTGATGGTCACTGGTGTCGAATGCAGCACTAAGAGGCAAATCCTTTGTCTGACGCAATCATGTCATTTGTTACTTTCACCAGTACTATGTCTGTGCAATTTCCTGACAGAAAGTCCTCAAATAAAGTATTGTTATGTAGAAAGTCACATAACTGATTGGTGACTGTTTTTCTCAAGGATTCTATAGAGAAAGGGAAGGTTAGATATGGGTCTATAGCTGGCAAACTCAAATGTAAATGATTGTATATACCTTAATAAATGCCTTACCCCTTATATACAGATTTGTTATGCTTTTGTGTTCTGTCTTTATGATTGTTACCAACAATATAAAAATGAAAAAAGCAACACAATGTGCTTCTGTACATGATGAGTCCTCATGTTTTTTTTGACTATTTGCCGGTCACTCGCTCAAACTTCTTGCTGAGTCCAGATGGAATCAGTCGGGGGTGACCGCTCTTGCCAAATATCAAATTTGAGCCGAAGTCTGTCTTGTATGAATCAGAGATGAACACAATATGGATAGACGTCGACAAGGAGCAAAATGGAAGGAAAAAGAACTCCGGGCTGTCCAACAGTACTTTTCTCCTGATGGAATAACTGAACAGAAGGGGTTGTCCAGCTACACATACTTTTGCTGCCACATCAATGTTAAAAAATCACAATGTGTCACACGTATACAGAGATGAACCCATTTGAGTCTTTTGAACTCATGTTTGTTTTATGTTTTTTTAGTTTCTAGAGCATGAGTTTTTTTTCCTTTTTTATCTACAATAAAATCTTTCTCGAAAAACTGGAAACAATTTAATATTCATTCTGAGACCTACATAAGTTGTGTGTACTCTGATGTCACCATTAAACATGACGACTTGACAGTGGATTCACCTTGCAGCCTTTAACATACAAAATTATCAGCCTAATATATATTTCATTGCCCTGTTTTGGCCCATGGCAGGTGATTGACATCAAAGAGAAGTTGAAGGAGTCCAAGAGGTTCTGGTCCAACCTACCAGATGACATCTGTGCCAAGGGCAAGCTCACAGAGTCTGACGAGGAGCAGTGCTGGAACAGCCACACTAAGGGCAGGTGAGGACTTGTGCTACTCTTTCAAACCACAGAAAAGTCACCCCACTCTATGGTTATCACATTTTGCCTGCCAGGGATTAAAATGACCACACAGTGTTCCCAGATTACCACTCTCTAGGTAAGTACAATGGTTAGTGCGTATATGGAAAACCTCTATATAAGCTCTGGGGCTCTAATTCCCAGAGTTTCCAACATTCTCTTATCACCAGTGCAGTGTGTAGAGTATCGTCAAGCCGTACGATAGATTGGACAGTGACTTGTTTTCTCTGACAGTAAACTAGAAAGGCTGGCACAGGAAATATATCACCCCATCACTTTGGCCCTCTCCAAGTAGCAAAATCACCAGATGGTGCAATAAAAGACGTGTTAATTCTCATTTTATGCCAGTACCATTTATAAGCATCACTCTTAATCTAGTAGGTAAATTCATTTCTGAGAGATAAATAAAACGTCAGACCATGTTAAGAGTGTGTTATGAGATCGTCGGATTCTCCTGTTACTTAACACAAACTGTGCACACTTCACTTTGTATAAAACGTACTAAATAAATGTTTAAATGGTGACACTTTAACACACATGCACAGCAAGTTAAAAACATAAACAAGACTGCAAATAAATGATACACTCCTTCTTTGTGAGCACATGTTGCCTTTCTTATGTAGTTCATTGTTTTCACTGCACAGCAGTTAAATTAAAAGTTGCATTATTATGTTAAATAGACAAAGAGTAGCCGTTTGTAGCCATCAGGCATTTAAAGGCTCACTATAGCAAAGTTCCACCACTCATCAACATAAAAATAGACTATTATGCCTGATTACACACTAAATGTTTTGTCTGATTTGAGCAGTCATCATTAGGAAGAGTAGTTCTTATAATTCTGTCGCATTTCAGTTGGTCTACTTTGTTAGTTTTCATGAGATCATGAGATATCCTCACATGTTCCACCAGTTCTAGAGATTATCTATGTGTAGAAAGCAAGGATGCAAAGTCCTGGTCAAACACACATAGTAAGTGAAAGAGATGGACACAATGGCTGCACAAGAGGTTGACACTGCAACCACACTGGCAAAGGACAACAAGTGTATCAGCTCTATAATTTCACTGGATTGCATTGGTGGCAGAGAGAGCTTTTTATGAAATTTACGAAAACACAAAAGTGAACACAACATAAGTAAATATAGAAAACATCATTACCGCTTAGACGACACATACGCTGCAAATGAAGAAAAACACTGCAAATGAAAAAAACACAAGCAAAATGAAAGACATATTCACCTATTTCACTACAGATATGTGCCGGAAAAATCAGCTATTTTTGTTTTAAATGTGAGGTGTTTGTGTTCTAAGTGGTGAAGACGTTTCCTCATTTGCTTGTGCTTTATCTTTTTGCATGTGTTTTCTGAAGTTGCAGTGTGTTGAGCTCTGTCAGACACCATACAGCTGATTGCCTCTGATTCAGTGTCACTGGTGCCGCTTGATTTAAATGATTTGCACCATACAGATGGAAATCAAGCAAATATATTGTATATGCATATTTCTTAGAACTATCATATATTTTAGTGTTGTCTTGTGTATGTCAACCAGAAAGGCCATTGTAATAGTGATTTCAGGGATATTACATGGTGATATTAGCTGATTCAAGTTTTTGGTGTGTCATTGTGTCCAGATATTTCCCTGAAGTGGTGAAGGAGGGTCTAACCAACCAGGTAAACAACCCAGAGGTGGATGTGGATATCACCAGGCCTGACACACTGATACGACAGCAGATCATGACTCTACGTGTCATGACCAACAAGCTGAGAAATGCCTACAATGGAAATGACATTTACTTCCAGGACTCTAGTAAGTTTTCCCATTTCTCGGGGTGTTTAGAAGTGCAGGTGGAGACAAGATAATAATAATAATTTGAAGTAAAAGACAAAGAGAAATGTTTCTCTTTTGATTTATGGCACTGCATGTTGGTTTTGGGGAAAAAAAACCTGTAGAAATATAAACCATTTACTGAAATAACATCTCAGTTGTCATTCATTGTAGCAACTCATCATACAACTCCACAGGATGCATCAGTGTTGCTCTATGGCAAGAGTGACATTATTAGGAGAATAAATAGCTGTAGGTACAGTGACACAGACAATGACTGACAGCCAAATCTATGTTTAGGAAGATGTACATCTCCAATGCTGCCATGATAGATACCATTCTTCCTCTGGGCACCCTGGCAGCTCACTGGGTAGATTGCATATGACAAAGGCTGAATCGCAGCGCCCCGAGTTCGAGTCCGGCCTGGGGCATTTTGCTGCAGTCATCTCCTCTCTCGCCCAGATTTCCGCTCTCTATCAACAAAAGCAGCAAAACCCCACAAAATAATCTAAAAAAACTCCATGGATCCCATTCAGCCGACAACATGAAAGATTCTCTGAGCTAACTACTGCTACTAACTTTTGTACCTCAGCTGCATTTTTGTTGCTGTCATGTGTGTGTTTCTGTTAGGACTGGTTTCTTCTTCAACATCATTACTAGAACAGCTAAAATTGTTGACTAAGTTAATATCTCACAGAAGATGTGCTACTGGGATATGCTTTGTTAATGGAACACCTTTGTTTAAGTATCCACCTTTTGCACACACTGCTATTCATAACCAGCCATTTTCAATCATGCAAATCCTATTTTTCGTGCTGTCACCTGTACAGGCCCTTATGATGGGGAAGATTTAGCAGTGAAATCAATAAATTCCAATAAAATTTCTGCAAAATGCAATCTGCTCACAAGGTCTGTAAGTCTTTGACACTGAGGTCTGTGGTGAACTTTGGCATGCAAATTTGCGCCATTGACCACTGGCAAACTGTCCTGAGAAAGAATGGAGAGAAAGGTATCATAGCTTATTTGTTATGTTTGTAGCATTTTATTTAACCTTCCTCTGCAGAATTTTAAACTGCTCCAAAAAAGAGGAATGGTTTGCAAACATTTGTGAGACAGGAGTCGATAAAAACTGTATTTTAACCAAAACAGGACTTCACTGGAATCTTCTTTTATTTGCAGATTTAAGGTGAATTAGTTTCCAACAAGTCTGCTGCAACATAAAAGTAGCTCAATAACACTTTAGAAACTTAAAGGCACAATCCATATATGTACAAAAAAGGTAACCCAACACTGAAAACACAGTACTTTACTTCATTGTTAAAAGCTTATTAAAATAACATAAAAGCCACAGAAACAATCATGATGTGAGTCTGTTGCAAACAGTTTTCTGTTGCTGCTATTAACCTAAGAAACAGTGCTCGGCCTGGTTTTATACTAAACTGAATGGAACCGGTTGATCCAGTGCCAAAAATAACAGCATTATGAAGGTGATGCTATCACTTAGCTCAGAAAAAAAGTTAACAGACTACATAGTCAGTGACTGAATCTTTGAACTGAACTAAACAAAATAAATCAAATCAGTAATGTGAGTTATTTTAGCACCACCTGTATCACTACGCCTGGCTGAACTTCGTTGCTCCACTTTCTGGTGTGACCGGGGCTTGATTCTATATTCTAGCTTCCCCAAATGGCCATGTGCCAATCTAATAGCAGCTTGTTACAATATTATTTTTGTGTGAATTTTAATTTGTGTGATTTTATCGCTGCAGGTGACGAGGGCAGTAGTTCTGGCAGTGGCAGCGGCTGCTCTGACGGCTGCACAACAGAGTTTGTTTTTGTTGGAACAGAGGCTCCTGTGATCGGAGCTGACAGAAGTGATGAACGCGCAGCAGCCGCAGCCGCGGGCAAGTCACTTTCCTGCGGACCCTCCCTACTGCTGGTGATGGCCGCCCTACCACTCCCACTCTGGGCAATGCAGACTCAATGGAGATAATACATGAGTGTGGCCTGATTGCTGACTTTTATACTGTTACATCTTTAACAGCAAGTATACATGTTTAACAGCAAGTTCTACTGCTGTTCCCTCACTGGAATTGTAGACCCTCCTGGAAACCTGTCGAGAATGGCTTACTGCGTGGTGTGGTAGGACTGGAAGTGAGTGCAGTGCTGCATCCTGCTCGTCCCCCAAAGAATGCTCGGTGCCATCACTGAACCAGCTACCACATCTCTGGAAAAAAAACAAAATGTGGTGTTCTCGTTATTCTAAAGTGGGTTTCTCTTTAAGACAGCGGGAAACCATCTGATCAGATTTTTCAGATAAAGGGAAATCTATTTTTCTTTTCCTTTTGTATGATGAAGTTGTGAAAAAGAGACAACACCCATTTTATCCCATTAGTCTTGTCCCCCTCAGACAAAAGAAGAAAGTCTTACTGTGTGCATGCGTGGAAATGATGTTAACTGACAAAACATTTTTTTAGTTTTTCTTTTTATGCAGGCTACACAGTTTCGGATTGGTTGGTACAGGATTGTACAGTGCTAGCAGTTCACCTCGTTTCCCGTTTGTTCATATCAGTGTGGCTTCAGGAAGCAGCAGTTCTTTACAGCCACTTTATAGTTGCACATTTAATTATCTCTAAGAAAAAGTGCTAATGTACTGCACTAAGAGAACTACTTTGCACAGATTATTTTTGTTGGCTTCATAAGTTTATAAAGCTACAGGAAACATCCACCCCATAGAGAAAGAAGATCTATATTTTCAAATAATTTAACTGATTGTATTGTACTTACAAACAGTTGCAGTATGTATTTCACTGGAAGATACTATAATGCAATCTTACTGGTTTAGTTAATGGCTACATTTTTTAATAACTATTATTTGTTTTTACAAGTTATCTGATCACCTGTAAATTAAATTAAAAATAAAAACGAGAGTTTTTGCAACAACACAAAGCCATTATACTACAGTTGAATTACCCTATCTGTTTGGCTACTTAACATGCACATTTCCTTTTTATTTGTCGTTCATGACATTTTCATGTATTTTCTTAGCTCCCAGCTTTAATTATTCATGATTATGATTTATTTTCTATGTTTATGTTATTTGTTTATTATATATCACAAATAAGGAAGGTTACACATTGCAGCCCTAGTCCTGTGAGCTCACGCGCAGCCTTCTGACAGGCTCGGCAGGTTTACCCACTCACATCTTATGGAGCTCCCCACTGAATTTTTTTACATTCTTCTATGGCCAATCAGAAAAGACCCACCTACAGGCTGCAGGTCACACAGTGTAAGTGGTCGTGTTTTCTTAAAAGGGGTGTACAAAGTCAGCAACTGAAAAGAAGCAGGGTGCCACGGCTAGAGGGCTCTGACTGAAGTCTTAGAACTAGGGTCACTATTCATAACCTTCATTCTATCTCCTACAGGCTTTGACCTCGTACACGCTCTAGAGGCTCAGAGAGCAAAGCCAATAGTTTGCACTCCACCAACACAATGTGATGGCCGTGAGCTCTGGTTACACAGAAAAGGAAACAAATGAGGGCAGTTGAGGCAGCCACCCCCACGTTGCCTGGAGGATCCAGACCCATCAGCTCATAGGCACCTGAAATGCTTTCACATAGCCAAAAAGCAAGTCGCTTGTCTCAACAGGGGCCTTCCCCAAACCCATCGTTGTAACAAATGAACAGCTGCTGTGAGCATCTCAAACAGACTGCTCGTTTCACGTAGCATACTGAAGCAAGCATGGGAAAGTTGGGAGAGTCGCCCCCTCCCTGTCGTCAGCATGAGGGGAAAGTGAAAATAGCATCAAGCTGCACCCTCAGTGCTGTGCTCTGTGGTCCCCTTCAAATGAGCGAACAACTAGAGTAGACTGATATTGCTAAGGTTTGCATAAGAAAATAAAATCAGCAACATGGTTGTCTTCACAGACGGCACCTTATGGGAAATATCTCCTCAGTGGGCTCATATGGCCCACAAGAGAGACCCCAAGCACCACAGGAAGCTCCCATCGCAGAATAGATGGGAAAAACATTTGACCTCTGTCGCCTGACTCCCTGCAGAAACCGCTTTAGGAGAAGGTGATTGAACAGCAGCCTCCCACCGAAAGTAGCATGACACCATTAAATCACTGACGCGTAAACCTTAGTTGTGGAATGCGGCAGGCCTCTATCCAACCGAAGCCTGAGAAAAGAAAAAAGTGAACTGTTTAACATAAGGTCCTCCCCGGAGTCAAACGGTCCAGTGTAATGCAGTGTAGTGTCTAGTGTGTTTTTATGTACATTTTTAATTTCTGTATAAAAATACCTGAGTGGAATGCCAAAAATTCAAAAACAAAAACAAATTTGCACTACATTTGGATGAAAACTTGACTAAATAGGGGCTACAATAAAGATGACATCAATATCAAAATATCAATACCAGTATCACAACTGCGACACAGTCTCTATCAAGGAGGTCAACAGTGATAAAATAATAAAGGAATTATCCAAACAACACACAGTCCAGGTAGCTAAGATGAAGCCGAGAAGATTTTTTGGAATGCATGGGAACAAAATAAACAGGTACTTACCTGCAGCCAGGCAGCAGCACTGGGAGATGACCACCAAGAACATAATCCGTTGGAGACCTCCTTGCTTCCCACCCCTAGATACATACACACATTAAAAAGTACGTGCAAATTTCAGTACGTACTGCAGGGGTGACTGAGCAAGCCTATGGAGCCCTTTCGAGGTCAAAGTCTGTATGAGCTAGAACCAGACGTGCAGTGGAAACTCAACACACATAAACACCACCATTACCCACCTCTCAAAATCTGAAATAGTGTTTATGCAGATGTTACACGGGTTACACTTTCTCTTGGATAATTTGGGTCGCTCGTGAGTTCTTTGCCGGATCATGGTATCTTTACATGAGAGCCCACCACCCAATTGTGTCTGGCAGAGCTGAATACAAATGGTTCCCGATCTGAACAGACTTCATTAGCAAAAGCACCAACTGGTGCAGTTTCAGTGGGTCAGACAGATGAGACAGATGGGAGGTAGTTAGACAGGATAGACATCCAGCAGTAACTATTTATAACGTGCTGAATATTGAATAAAATACTATTTAAGTAGCTAGCTGTCAGGCCTGATGTGCAGCAACAGTTTTCCTGATCAGTTAGGATTTCCCCACCCAGGAGTACAGCCGTGGTTAACAGATAATTGCAATGAAAAAGGTTTCATGTAAAAATCATGGTTTGTTGCATAGGGCCGATGGACTGATGAAACGCAGACTGATCTTTCAATTTTAGCTTCAGACGTTTACATTGCTCAGAGAATATATCTACACTTGATACAGAATGTTCTGACTTTTAGAGTTAAAGTCAAATAGATGTTTTGTCAGCACTTTTATTTTGATAACTGCAGTGTCATATTGTTCCCTTAAACTAAATTAATTTGGGCAGTAACAGAGTTGCATTCAGATGGTATTTGTGCTTTGGTGATTCTATATTTTGTATATTAAATAAATATACAACAGAAAGAGAAAAGACTCGATTAGAAGTGCAGGCTAGTAGGTTATATATCGCTGCAGTCAAACACAGCCATATAAATTCAGTTTTCAAGTATTAAAAAACATTGTGGAGGCAGATATTTCTGAGTCAGGATCGGAAGTGAGGCGTAACAATCAGTACAATGTGTGTTCGATAATAAGGCAGGAAGTTAGCTGTGTGGCTTCAGATGCTGGCATTGTTTAAGCTTTGGCACTGTTGCCTCCTCACTGAGGCTTAACGACCACTTTTTCGAAAGTGTAAAAACTCAGTAAGCATCTGCAGCCATACAAAGGTCAAATGCACCCTTAACAGCCTCTACAAGATCTGTGATTACAACAACAAGAGTTTTGGATGAGTGAGGATAAGGCAGGTCTTTACTTGTATTCCTGAAACACAGTAAAGACAGTGAATTAAGGAAAGACTGTTTCAGATTCTTTCCAAAGAGCTTGTTATCGGTACAGACCGTCTTCTCTCGTTATGATGAGAAGAATGTTTGCCATTTTACACTGCCTTGTGTATTTCTCTATCTCTCTCTCTCTCTCTCACACACTACATTACCCTGATCAGACAAAAAGTGTCACTATGTGAGGTGCTTCAGTACTTAACTAAATTTTTCTGCGAGCCATTTTTATTTTTGTCTCCATTCTCTTTGGCATTTGAAAAACTGAAAAAAGTAAAATCGTGGGAGATTTTTTACTGAAGGTTTAGAACAAAATGTGTTATGCAAGGTCTATTCCATTTTGATGTTAATTGTTTGCTGCACTTTTGCTAAAACATATGCTGTGAGTGTGGTACTGTTGTGATTTGCAAAATCGGAAAACTAAGGAGCACATTAAGATTTTCGGAGCTGTCAGTGCACGCTGTTTAAAGTGTTTTGGGGGAACTGAAGTTGTTGGTTATACAAGCAGACATGCCTTACCATTTTTAAAAGACTTAAATGGATGCTTATTTGGCTTTTGTTACACATTCTTGTATACAGAAAATAATACAAAGGTAATAATAAACATTTTATTAAAAAATTACGTTGTTGACTGTAGTTTTCTCTATTGTGTTATTATTGCTGTCTTGTAAAAACCATGTCTCTCCATTGTTTCAGAACTAAAAAAAAGTTTGATCAGATCTCTTACTGTATTTTTACAATGTTTTTTAAAGTTTCAACCTGCAGAGGCTATAAAGAAAGCATTTGAAGACAAATTGTAAAGTCTGAAAAAAGCTGGAGTGTCTACAGTGAAACAGTGGCATGCAGACACAACCAATTCCTTACGCCTGGAAGAAATCCAACAGGTCATCCAAATTAAACAAACCAAAATGCCCTCTAGAAAAAGACAGAAAATTGTTTCTGATCTGACGGCTGGAGGATGGCAAATCATTAACATGTTCCATCCAAAATCATTACAAATCACTGTTGTCAAATAAAGCAGTTTTAAGACTTGACAAAGCTACGATTAAGGTTTGGTTGGGTTTAGGGACAAAAACGACAAAGAAATCAGATTTAAAATTTTGTATTTTTTCCTCTCTTTATCTGTAAAGAAACCATACTCACTCTGTCTTAATAAGATAATTAGTCCTAATGCATTCACTTAGTGTGTCATATTTAGTAGGCAGTGCTCAATTTGGCTGGAGGGGAGATTTTTTTCTTTTCTTTCCCTTAATATATTGTAAAACATTACAACAACTATGCCTGTGCATGTCAACACGTATCAATGTTGAACATGTCTTATCTCCACGTGCTTCACAATCACAACAAGAAGGAGCTCTGTTCTATTCAAGTGTCCCAGTAAACTGTGACAGTAGGCCAGAATGTACAATACCAGTAACCTGAAACTGAAGCAGCTAAATTAAATTCAGCCATCATTACTTAACTATAAATGGTTTCCATGGTCATATAAAGTGGTTCAGAGTAATCCTAAAGTCAATGTAATGTAGGTGCATGTTTCACATTTTATTTCATAATCACTCAGCAGTTAACATGTTGACACAACTACTAGATAACTAGAAGTTCAACTTCTTAAGCAGACATTAGGCAGGCATTTTAACAAACCGAAGACTGTGGATACATTTCATAGCTTTTTGTATTCTAATATTCAGTAGAAAAAGAAGCATGGCTAAGAACTGTTCAGGGACAGAGGTGAAATTCGTTCAATTTAAGATATATGAGGTCTTATGTATGAGTACTTATACTTAAACCTGTGTGAAAATATTTACACAAAAACAGACAAGAGGCAAGACTATAATGCCAAGCACCACATTCCAGACTTATCCTCTCCACTTAAACAGCGGGTTATGGTGGCGTTAATACAGGTCAAGGCTAAATTACAGATTGCTGCTTATTAAATGGATCCCTCATGAAAAAAATATCACTGCATGAAAACTAATGAATTCTAATGAACCCTAATAAAAAACTACTTTTGTTTTGAAATTACTATTGTTGTCACTTGTCACACACACAGAGCGATATCATTTCACAAATGACTTGAACTTTAAGAAATGTGACAAAACTACATAAGTGGTGATATATTTTGAGACATGAAGTGGCACTGGGAGATCAACATTCAAACTGTAATACTGTAATACAAAAAAAAGGCATAACTTCCGACAGAAATATTACATTCTGTATAACGATGTTCAGCTCCCCGTATTGATAGAATGACATAATATTATCAAACATACTATATGTAAATATAAATATTGTTGTAATATTTATTAACTCTCTTTTAAACAATTACTGTATATGTAGGTAATTACAATTTTATATCTATTTGTCCATCATTATATTTCCCTTCAACATGTGTTACAATATTTAGGGCATATTACAGATGTTCAGTTGAAGACATCCCCTCCCACACCAAAAGATTAAGTGAAAGAGAAAGAGAAACGGGCAAAAAACAGTTAGTGTCGAGCTCTGTCGAGCACAGTTGAGATTAATGTATTTACTGCTACCTGTAATCTATCAGTTGTCAAACTTGGCTCTGTGTCACGTTTCGTCAGGGGAGGCTGCAGAACGTCTGGCAGACAGAAAAGACAGAGACAAGAAAGCCTACTGCCCTGCCACATTCAATACATCAGAGCAGCTCCCCCAAACATCAATTTATTAATTTTCACATGGCAACAGCAATGGGGACAAGACGAAACAGCTTCACATCTGAACCAGAATTATTCATTATAATCTCTCTTTCTGTCTGAACAATTATTTATGTGCTTCAATTATGGAAAAGCAGTGTGAAAGGGCCAAACTCCAAACGAAATACAAAAAGTGTATGGATTTCAAAGACAGAGACGATTTTTTGTGCAGGATCCACTTGATAATTTTGGATTGCTCTTGGCAAAACCCCCATGACTGTAAAGAGAATTAATTCTGCTTCTCTGTACTGGAAAAATACAGTATGAGTTCTGTAACTGCAGCTGCATCATCTGATCTGCTGGCATAGTTGTAAAAAAAAGATGAATTGAAACCATTTGTTCTGCACTTTATCTTTGCATTGAGAGTAATTGAATAACTTTCACTCAACCTGACAGTTATACGATTCTATTAATTTTAGTGATTAGTATTTTCTGTTGCTGTTTAAGCAAATGGCCGCTCAAACATGCAAGCTATGTTACCAATAGCCAGCAGAGATGATATGGTGAGTGTTGGTAAATACTTAAAATACCATTAGAAAATTGATTAATTATTTCACCTCATATTTTACTGTCTCACTAATGATTTATGCAGCAGTCCACATACTTTGCTTCAATTCAAGGTACAAATTAGCAGCTGAGCAGCTGACATATAAAAGAAGAGGTGGGTGCACTTTTACAAAGTAAGTTTAGTAAGTAGTGTGTTTAAGCAGGGCGATTATTTAGGACAGTAGTTGCAGACCTGCTGGTTGGGAACCCTCCCAATGTCTTGCTAGGTAAATCTGCGGGGCCATGAGATGGTTAAAAGGACGGGGTGAGAGACGTGAGGCAAAAATACTGCATGAGGTTCATCAGGTTCCATATTTTGTGTGACTTTCCCTTTTCCATGGATATCATTAATATTATTTCTATGGACAAAATTAACATCCATACATTCACTTCAATATCATAGGCACAATATCAATGACACTCTTTATATTAAGTTTTCTTCAGCATCAAAGTAATCCACTGATAATTGGAACTGCTTATAGATAATGTTGCCTACTTTATGTGGAGCCAGTTTACCAAACTGTGAAAGAGCCAGGCTGGCTGTTTCTAGTATTTATTCTAAAGCTGAAGCTAACTGGCTGCTGGTTGTAGTTTCATACTTGATGAGATGAGAGTGGTATCAATATTCTCATCCAACTCCCGGAAACAACGCAAGTGTATTTCCCAAAATGGCGAAAGATTCCTTTAAGACAGAGATTATTTTATTACCCTGAGCATATTGAATTTTATTTTTAGGCCTATTTGTTGTTATCTCCTTTAATAGAGAAAACTGTCGGTTACAATTTAATTTTTGTCCTTCACTATTTTTCAGACCTTTTTAACTGCAGCCACACAATTATAGTAGCAGCACTAGCTTAATAAAATAACTAATATATGAACAAAACAGCTTTCTTAACAGGAACACTTATTAATTTCATGTAATACAATAGCACTGCAAATAATACCTTTGTGAAATCATGATTAACTCAAATAGACTGCCTAACCAAACAGATCTGACAATAAGACCAGTGCCTTTTAATTGTCCTTCAAAACTCATAAAACTCAGTGTTGCCTCTGAAAGTAGGGTGGTGACTGTAAATATTAAGGTCTGAGGACATTGTTAATGGATTCTCTGATGACACATTTCATCCACACACTGATTGTAATTGCTTTTCACATGACAAGTAATAGTGTGAGGGCTTTAGAGACGGTGAAAAATCCCTTGAAAATAGAGACCTATGAAATTAAACCTTGGTTTTCAATTTTCACTCCCACAAGAGTTGAGCAATTAAATGGATTTAACCCAGTACTGTATAATAAGACATAAATAAGTTTCATAGTGAATCTCACCTACCAGATTTTCTATTGGATAGGCTTCATTAAAACATTGCCCTTTTTTAAAAAATGTTGTAGCCTACTTTATGTTTAACAATTAAGACCAGATGCTAATGTTTTTTCCACCTACTCTCTGTCTGTTAATGCAGTTTTGATACACCAACACACTCACCTGTGATATTGATGTGACCTTGGTCGGCAGTGTTTATTGTCTTTGAGGGGGTTCATTCGACACCTGCAATTGATAAGACTGTTAAAATAATTTGTTTAAAATATAACATTGGTTGTGCACTGCTTTGTAGGACTAATTACCATGAAAAGAGTCTTTTTAAATATGTATTTCCATCTAACAGCATCTGAATAAGTGTCCCTTTGTCAATACCCTAACCCCTTTGAAATCATGTTACTTTTGCAAATACGCTTCAATTTTCTCTGGTTTCAAACGTTAGAGGTTTTCAAATAAATTCTCCCATTCTCTCTCTCTCTCTGCTGTCTTTCTCTCTCTGGATTTAGGATAAAGACTGAATTACACAGCAGAACAGTCCTGGATAGCAGAGGCAGAGATTACCCTCCCTGATCTTTCTACAGACAAGAAATAGTTCAGTGCAAAACTCTCCCTGAGGGCCTTGCCACCTCAGTACTGACAAGACTGGATATTAGCATGTATCAGAGAAGAGAAAGAAAACGGTTTTATCCCTTTTGACCTACCACTTGACTTGAGAAAGAGCGGAATCTAGTTATTACATGCAGTGGATGTGGCTTGTCACCACACTGATCTGTGCTGAAAAAAAAGAAACAAGTTTCTGTATACTGCCATGTCAGAGGCATATGGCTCCAGTGCCAACAGGTACAGTACACTGCCTTTTTTTTTTTTTTTTTTTTTTCAACTGACAAAGGGAAACTAAAAAGGCTTAGCTCCCAAAGCAGCCCAGATTTGCTGGCTCTAAAAATACAACATTTGGAGCCAGTGTTCAGTCTTTTGTTGGATATGTTCTTGAATAAACACAAATTTATTAAAATACTTTTAGAAGTGATTGTTACAAAAGTTTAACAGGCTAATAACTGTCCATAATGACAATAAATGCCCATTATGCCACTGTAGGTTAAACAGAAAAAACATCCATTCTCATTCTTCTCATTCTCCTCACAAAAACGTATTTTAATATTTTATATATTAAAACAATATTACAATTAGAGCTGAATTGATTAGTTGATTGACAGAAAATTCATCTGTGGCTATTTAGATAATTGTTTAAATCACTTTTCAAGCTAAACCTTTAATCATTTTTTGGTTCCAGCTTCTCAAATGTGAGTATTTGCTCTTTTTGATATCATTGTTAACTGAATATCTTTGAGTTTTAGGATGGATAAAACAAGACATTCCATTGACTGAACAATTAACTTTTAACAACAACTTTTCATTTTCCACACACTTCTGAATTTGAGGCTTGCATACAGTGGTCCATTAAGAACAATATATCTCAACTGTATAATGTCAAACACAAAAACATTAATTCTACTCTGCTGCTACCACCCTTCAAATGTTAAGCTCGTGTTTTTTCTGACTTGACACCACAAAGAGCAAACTTCCAGTTAGTTAATATTACCTGTTTATCTTCAGGTGTTTTGTTTTGTTTTAACATCCTGTATAATATTTCAAATTTTCTATGCAAAATTCACTGTGTGCACTGGTGTTTTATAAGCACACTGTGCTCATTTGCACCTTCATTTTGCAATGAAAAATATCATTGCTTGTAGCCAAAAATACCACATCCTCTCCACGTCGTGTCACAGTGTCATTTCTTATCATGTTTGCTTTTGTATGCAGTGGCAAAGTCATGTTGAAAGTGCCATCCAAGACGCCGATCTACTAAATGGCTCACCAGTATAAGCTGCTGCTTCACTACCTAATTAAGAAGCATGAATAATGTATCGGCGTGTGTCATAAATGGAACTGGCAGTACGTCCGCCTTGGATGCAGCGAGAGGATGTGTCAGACCTCAGTCAGGAACTGATGGTAAGTGGGACACCCACCTTGCACCAGAGAACTATGGGAAAAGAAAGTGGGTGGGAACTGTAAGAGAGAGGTGGTGGCGTGGAGCAGAGGAGAAATAATAGGGAAGAGATTTAAGCGTGACTTATGTGAACTAAAAAATTGAAATTTTCGCAGTTTGGTTTGTCTGGCAAATGGGTCAGTGGCCATGGGGATGGTCTTAGTAGTGGCAGCCATGCTTGTGGGAGCTCTGATAAGTAGGTCAGTAAATAAAATGGAACGCATATCCCAAAAACATCATTGAAAGTGATGATGGGCAATGCTAAAGCAGTTGCATGGATAAAATTTGAATATTTTGATCAACCAGGACAAAGCAATACAGAAGCACTGAGTGAATTTTAGTTGTAAGTCTTAGCAGAAAGGTGTAAACAAGGGGAAGGTTAATTAAATCTTTTCCACCCTCCTAAGCCACGGCACATGTGATTTTTCACATTTCAAGGATTAGCGACAGCATGTCTTATCGTCTCACACGTTTGCCAAATTAGCCCTCTGTTGTGTGCTACCCACTCTGCAATATTGCATTGTGTGGCCAACTGACCTACCAAGAGCTGCCATGGGGATAAAGACTATGAGAATAAATAATCAACAATCTTCTCTCGAGGCTTCAGGCACATCAGGATCAATCCGTTTGTCCAACCTCCTGTTCTGAAAAGTATAAAAGGTGAAAAATATTTGTTTAGCTTTTTGCACAGAATGGTAAATAACCATATTTAGTTGATGGAAAAATCAAAAAGAGATTTTTTTTACATTAAATCCAATTTTCCAGTCACGATTTGACATCTGACACTAATTTAATATATTTTTCTTTGTTCCATGTTCTTCAATTTGTTTCTTTTTCTGTCATCTGCTGGTGTTTCTCGCCTACCCACTAACTGTCCTAGATTTTTTTTTTTTTTTTACCAGACAGCAGGTTCACTTGACACCACAGCAGTACATCAAATAACATTTTCATGAATGTTAGATTCCTGCACATATATTTTGAGATTATTTATGGTCACTTATCCCCACACCTGATCCCAGTTCTCAGCTCATGGAGAATAAACCCTGCACTCATGGCTCATGTCCCAGCAAATCTGCCAATTTTAGATTTCGGGTCGAATTGGCAGACACCAGTGAGTGATGTTGTGGCAGCTGATTTAAAGTAAACTGATATACAATATAAGACATATAAATATATGTAATTTATACGTGTTACATATTATAGTAATATGCACCCCTCATTTAGGGGCTGTAGATGCATGTTTGTGAAAAGGAAAGATTGAAAATGATTACTGAAATAGCAAAATATTATATTGTGAAACTAAACCTCACCTTAGTAGGACAGTAAGTTGAAAGAAGCGAGGAGGAAAGTCAGAGTGATGAAAAAAAGAAGATGAGTGAAGAGGAAAGCCAGGGAGGGAAGGGATGAGAGGATTTATTGTGAAACCTGTGCTGTGGTCTTGTCTGATAATCTGGAAGCAGTGGGTGGGTAGACAGCGGGAAAACACTATATTGATGGGACTGTTTACTCCATTCTCAGAGAAAAAAAGGCTTGAACACAGTAAACAAGAGAGTGAGAAGGCTGCTATCTCCAGGTGCTGGGATGTGTGGGTGTGTGTGTGTCTGTCTCATTGGGATGTGCCTTCAGCTTACTATTAATGTCTGAAAACACACATCAAGAAATGTAAAAAGTACCTATGGGGCAGCAGGGTGGCTCAGTTTGGTGCTTGTCGACGCTGACTGTTCTCTTTCTGTCTGAAAAGGAAAAGTGAAATAAATGAATAATAGAAATGATACAGCGCAGTCATGAATAAATGCAGGTTCTTAACCTTACTGTTGGATCCAAGCTGTGAATGTTCAGTAAAATATACCAGTGATTATCCATAATGTTTCTGTATTTTTACACTGAATGGTTCAACAGCAGCACTTGACCTGAGCTCCACCTGTTAGCATCAGTGCTACTGTACCCTACTTGAGTTTGTAATAGTAATTGTGTTTATATATATGCTCACCTGTGCATGGTGGACAGATGTGTGTGTTAGGTTTGTGTAGGAGGGATTTAACTAAAAGTTCACAAAATGCTACACAGACCTCAGACCTGTGTGTAAACAGAACACTGGGATGAACAGAGCAATGCTTGGGGTTGAAACCTGCACTTTTGCAATGCAAATTATCCTAAAAAAAATGGAGAAATACAGCAAACACAAGTTATTGCTGAAATAAAGTGGTAAAAAAAAAAACCATTACATTAATGTTAATGTACATTTGCTGTTAATGCTATTCAGACATTATAAAATAAAACAAAAAACAGCCAGGCTAGTGGATCTGTGAGGCTATATATTCAAATACAAAGTATAGCTGAGGCCGATGGGAATTGCGTGTTTGGTCATAAACCAAACTACTGAAGAAATGTTTTTATATTTTTTAATCTGACTACAATCTAGGTGGCAAATTGAGCCACATTTTATGGAAATGAGTTAAATAGTTGTGAAGATATTTCACTCAAACCCACAATTGTTAACCTCATGGTGGTGAAAGGGGAAAAGTCAGGTAATCACCAAAGTCAGTAGTATACATCCTCTGAGGACCCTGAATGTCTTTGCAAAACGTTGTGCCAATTTATCTTGTGTATGTTATGGTATTTCACTGGAAAGGTGAAAACTTTGCCCTGCTGGAGGCACTAGATGAGGAAAAAGTCAGAGGATCACCAAAGTTAATGGTGGGCCGACAGACTTTCCTACTTACACATTAAATCAATTTAAATTTGTTATTGATATAATTTAGACATTACAAAATACAAAAAGTCTGTCAGGCCAATCAAACTTGTTCAGGAAATGCAACGTTAATGTAGTAAAAATCCCTCCTTAGTTAAAAATGCCCTCACTCATATTTCACAACAATTTATCTCCTTGACTCATTGAAAGACAGCCTGCGTGCAGAGTTAAGCCTGTGAAAACACTGGCTTTACCATGAACAACTTCAAGAATGATACAAAGCCCTGTCTGCGTCTGCACTGTGATGATTAAAGCTCCCGTCTAAGTTGAGGCTAAACGTTAGCCGTTGTCAAGGTCACAGTAATAATTTTGAGTGAAACAGAAACCTCGATGGGAATATGAAATTAATCTCTGTGTACGTTTAAGCAGCACTCAGCACTATTCTCCTTATAAGGTCCCAGGAGCCCTTCCTCGGTATGCAGAGATAAAAGACTCCAAAGACAATGGTTCATACTATCTGAGGCTTTACCTCTGAGTAATTTTGAAGACACCAAAGTGTATTGTAATTGGACTCACTCCTGCACAGAAAAACTACTGCTATGAGAGCTATTCAAAAATACATGTCTTCACCTCTTTTAAGATGCAGGAGTTCATTAATATCACTACACATTTCTTGGTCTCTGTGCGGGAAGTGAACTGCCTTATAACTTCCAGGTTTCTAAACTCCCAATTACCAGAAATGAAAAATGTCAAAGGCAGAGATTCTACAAAGAATAAAAGCACTTTGAACACCAGTCTAAAATTAAACAATAAATTGTTTTGGTTTGTGATGGGGTTTGACCTCAGTCATTCTTCATTTCAACATTTAACATGATATTATCCAGTGTTGAGATTAGTCAGTCTTTTAAAAAGATTATTTTGAGAAGCTTGGTTAGCTAAATAGTGCACAATCAATATGAAGAGTATCTCAAAATTGTCTTGCTGCTACTTAAATAGTTATTTGTATTTACATTAAGTTCTACTTGGTGCCATATGGAGGCCAATATTTTGTTAAATTTGTCGGTTCACTAATGTAAAAAGCTTTGCATGCGTAAGTACTCACTAGTTACACTGTCAAAGGTTTCCACACATGCAGGCCAAGCAACACGTTACTGTTAGTGGTATAAAGGGACAGCCCTGCATCTAAAAAGCTAACTGAAGCAAATAGTAAAGGAAAACAATAAAGATTACATAGCAATCCAGACCTCGTGGGACTTTATCTGTTCAAGTGCAAAAAAGAAGAAGACCAAATCTTACCTTAGGACTTGAAGAGTTTGATTGTTTCATACACTTTTAGGAACTTGTTTACAGCCACTGCTTGTCAAAATGTGGAATAAGGCATGAAAATCACCCCAAATCTGTGAAAATATAATCTTCACCTGCTAAGATCACAGCAATGATTATCAAATAACCACTGTGAGAAATTTGGGGTTACTAAAAATTATAGTTCAGATGACACTCATGATGAGTTATAAAATCTGTGGTTGAAACCATGAACACTAGGGCTGTAGTTAGATGCACTATTTATTTATTGTGACTGAAATTATCCAGGCAGCATCACAGTATTAATGAGGCAACTATTGTGAGGTTTATGTGAATACATCGAATTCCCTTTGAGTGGTAGACGAAGCACTTTGTGGAAAACCAACATTTGACAGACAGATCCTCTAGAGTGGAGGCAGAGCTCAGTACAGGTAAGTAGGAAGTAGCTGGTCCAGGTAAACGACTTTAAGTATCATAGGGTCTTATTCACCAGTGAAACCAACTGCTACTTAGGGTCAATGGCAGTACATCGGCTGCAAGGACAGAGCTCAGCTGTGACTCAAAGATCTCAATTTACAGCTAAATCCTTGTTCCATCCCTCACCTAAAGTCACGACTGACCAAAGAGTCAGATCACAGATTCAAAATGTCGAGATGAAGGCACAGCGGGGCAGAGTGAAGGGTCGAGATCATGCCGCTTAAACCACCAATACAACAGGATAAAATGTCTCACCAAAATAGCTTAATGTATTAGGTTCTCGCACACGGCAACTACCTTAAATCAGCACTGAAAGAAGTTTGCCAACCATCATCAGGAATTGTTGTATAATCTTTATTTTTCATAATTTTATTAAAAAATTGACGTCATCTAATATATATTAAAGAATGGGCAGAACAGAAATATACACCATTCTCTGATTAATTATCCTACATTTTGTCTTTTGAAATCAAATTTCAGGTATAGCAAAAACTCACGGTTTCCGAGGAAAAGCAGTGATTTATACTGGAGGATAAATAATTTTAAAGTCACAAGAAAAACAGGAAATCCTGGATTACATTTCTCAGCAGGCATGGGAACACTTGAGGATTCACTAGTAAAAGGACGGTTGGGCTGCCCTGCTTGCCACTGTGAGCCTTACTAGAAGCAAGCAAGACAAAAAGGATGGGTGACAGCCCAAAGCCTCAGGTTATTAAATTACTACAATAAACAAAAATTCACGTACAAACAAATACAACCACATTTGTCGAATTTAAAGGAAAACCACCCACGTACTCAGCAAACATTGCTTAAAATAGGTCCAATGGGGCAACAAACACAAGCAGGCAGAAATCAACATTGTAAACACGGCAAACACTTTATTCAGAGATAAAAACGAACGTCGCTAATGACGCTAATAGTCATTGCAAAGAAAAACAGGTAGCGTGCACAACTACGGAAAGGTCAAAGTTAATCCAGGACGTCAGTTTGTTGCCTGTGATTGATGTCTACAATGGGCTGTTTGGATAATCACTTTTTTGTTCTCTTCCAAACAAGTTTTAATGTTTACAGCCTGTCTGATTGTTAGACTGCTTGTGTTTGACCAATTTTAAGCAATGTTGTAATCACAGCAGTTGTAAGCCAAAGTTGTTATAAGTATTTTTTTTCTTTAAATACCATTGTAAAAAAGATTACAGTCTGGGTCAAAATAGAGCTGCATGTATTACAGAAATTACTTTTTCAAATAACACATGGACTCTCGGAACGTAATTTTAGAGAGTAAAAATGTTATTCAAGAGGTTCTGACACATCGCAATGCCTGCAGGATGACACCTGACTGCATGTGGGCGCACATCATTGACATTGGCATCATCATCATCAGCACCTGGCCTCTTTCCTCCCTCCTCTGGATAACTTTCTCAGTAGCAATAATAATCGCATAAGACATCAAACTGAACTCTTTCCTTTAGGTACAAGAGAACCAGTATAACCTGACATCTATATTTAGCCTCAAGGCACCTTTGGCTCTGCGCCTGCTGTCTATTACCTACTTAGTGACTGAACACTATTCTTTAATAGTGTCATTAACACAGTTGCTCAAATTACAATAGCACTCACTTTGATGGTGCCAACCTGTGATATAATTTGTTTGGGCGAGCAGTCGTGACTTGTTAGGTAGTTAAATAATTGTATTAAAGTTAAGCATTGTCGTTTGTGATCCTCACCCCAAAAAGCCTCATATACGAACCTTTAATTCAAAGTACAGTAAGAAATTATGAGTATAATTAATCTCAAAGTTATCATTAATAAACCTTGAGACTGTAGTTGGAAAAGCTCCAAGCTACTCAAGTGGTTCAGATGCTCAAACAGCCTTGACTTTATTTCATGATAAGTCTAACCTGGTATATTAAAGGTGAAAATGCATGCTTTAGGACAACTGCAACAGGAGGAAGGTCGCAGGCTTTTAAAATATGATCATATATGTTCAAACAGAGTACCTGAGGAGATTGTACCTTTGGCTGGAAAATAGAAAGCTGTTTTGAGCTCTAATTAAATGTTTCAGTTAATTTTTAGACTCATCTATTTACAGTAGCAACATTAATGTTTTTCTTGTTTATTTCTCTGGTGTTTATCTACAGTATATACTGTGCCTATAAGGTAAGAATATTCAAATTTGGTTATACAGAGTGTCATTTTAGCTTCTGCAGTATTTCTTTTTCTTTTTTTTTTTTTTTTGGCTCTTCCCCAGCATATATGAGCCAAAGAACCAATTGTCGGCACAGTTAAGTACTTTTCTCTCTCAGCCATTGACCAGGCATGCATGGCATATGTGAAACAAATCATTTTCCTTTTCTCTGCACATAAACCTGCCAGCAACACACAGTGGTATGCAGTCAGGTAACCAGCAGAAGCAAGTAGAGACTCTCTCACCAGTGGCTCCAGGAGCAATCAACTCCCATCTAGGCCTATGAAGGCAGAGGAGGATTGAGTTTGAAAGATGATAATAGACTCCTAGGGAAACTAATCTATTTCTAAAAAGGAGAAAAGAAGAGTATGAATTCTCTCACTTGCCCGCCACTTCCACCTGCCCATACATCTCATTTAACCATTTCAGCAGTAGTCTCAGAGGTCAATTATGCATTTGAAATATAGCAATTAAATTGACTCTGGACAGCATGGCAGCTATTACAGGTGAAGGAAAGTAGATGTCTTGAATTTTCTTTTTTTTGTTCTTATTAACAGAATGCATAAGAACATACAGCACATATCAGAGAGGTTACTGTACGTTTTCTACAATGATCTGAAGCACAATCTAAAGCACTTTTGTAAAAAAATGTCTGTAAAAAAACATTATATGCACAAGGGATTCCTAGGGTGGTATAAGAATAACAGGCCAATTTTAATTTAACTTTGTACAAATATTGCAACTGCAAGAGCTGTGGAGAAAGTGATTTTTTTCATCAAAAGTAACCTTTTAGATTACTTGACTCCGCTTTCACAGCGGTTGTAAAACCCCATTTAAAAAAGTACAACCTGTACTGTGTAGAGTGCATAACAGTGTGATATGCAAAAGAAAATAATGCTTATATACATCTACAGATCATATATATTATGTGCAGAAATACAATTAAATTAATACCAAACTTTTTGTATTTAGTTTTGACATCAGGTGTTATAAATAAGTTATTATTATTGTTAATGAATGCCAGGATACAGATAAAAAAGATTAATATTCGCAAAGCTGAACCTTATGTTGTCTTACATTTAAGCCACAGTTTCTTGTGATTTCAACACAATCATTAGTGTTCACTCCTACCGTGTCCTGCACTGTGTGGAAGTGGTGCTCCATTACATATTGGAGCTTGTTACGTCCACTGGCACTTTCATTTCTGGATTAATAAGCTTGAAATCAAGTCTTTAAAGTTTCATGCTGCAAAAAGGCAGCTGTTACAAGGGCAGGAGCACATGTAAACAAGGCAATATCGAGACCCAGATGGCTCCTCTCAATCCACGGCTCCTGGATCTACCCTCCATTTCTGAATCCTTGGCAGGTGGATAACGATGATGATGATGATGATGTTTGTGATCACCGGTCACATCTGGACTCACTGAGGAGAGAGCAGAAACCAACAGGTCAGTCAGAAGGATATTATCAGTATCACATGATGGAAGCTGCATTGCTGTTTGCCATGTTAACTTCAAAGGACAAACTTAGTTTTTTCTACATTTGTTTTCTTGTCAACAAATCCAATTTAAAAAAAACAATACTAACAACGTGTAAGTCATTTTCTCAATACTGGCTTCCCTCCCCTATCTGTGGCAGTCAGTCCTAAGCCCATTCACGCACAAGATGTAAATTTAAAATAGTTGGAGAAATTAACCTCAGCAGCTGGGCACTGTAGTTCAACATTGTTTACATGAGCAAATAGTGTACTTGTTGGGGACCGTTTTAAGTGGTGGATTAATAAATATTATATATATATATATATATATATATATATATATATATATATATATATATATAAAATACAATTTGGTGTTTTAAAGAGTATTAATGGCACCAGGAGAGTGTATGTGGGGATTGACTCAAAACAAACTACAGTGCACATGTTCACTGTGATGAAGGAAAGTGTCTGTGATGTGTGATGTGACGTGTTTTAATAGTTTTTGGACAACAATTGGAGGTTTATGGCACAAAGAAATAAACTGTATCAGGCTTTGGCTGTACATGAAACACTTAAAGTAGGATCAATTCATTGTTGGTTTTAGTCTTTTCATGGGATTTCTTGACAGAAAAAAATACAGAATACATCCAGGAAATGAACAAGTGCAGATGTAACAGTCTTGCTAAAACAAGTGTCATTTTACCTAAGTAATTTGAGTATAAACCATTCTATGAATTCCAGGTGCCTCAAATATTTACACCATTCTCATATGCATTTGGGTTTGGTGTTTTTTCTCATAATTATAACTGTAGCCATAATGCTGGATACATCTTTCACAGCTGCAATTAATTATTGCTCCCGCTAAACCATTACCACCCTATTTATAGTGAGCTGATACAACTATGGAGCACCTTCAGCATCCATTTCATCCCCAGAAGGGCAGCCGAGAGCAGCTTGAGTATTCCTTTATGTCAACAGTCATCCTAGTGTTTGTGCCAAGGTGTTTAGGCTGAATGCGTACACACAGCATTACAACCTATCATAGTTAAAAATAGTGTTAATCAACATGTTTCTTCACAGGAAATATTTTTCTTTTCTATAATTTCTGCACAGATTCCAGTTTGTACAGCCTCTGATATGTCACTTCTGAAAGAGACCAATATCCTTTTTTGTAATACACATTCAGGAAAATGTGACATTAAACACTGAAGATCATGGCCGCTGTATAATGATTAAAAACTGAATTGTGTGGTAGTTCTAAGGTGCTAATTTGTTTTTTGGTGTTTTGCCTTTATTCTATAGTAAGAGAAGAGATAAAGACAGAAAAGATGGGGTAATAGAGATAGAGGCATGCACAAAGGTCCCCCACCAGAATCAAACCAGGTGCGTCTTAACCTGTATGCTACCAGAACACCACTCTTAACTCATTTTGATTATGCAGAATTGCATCAAATTGTGCTATTCCTTATGTTTGCTGTAAGAGGTGAATACCATGGATGTATAAAGAGAACTGGGTACAGCGGTGGAGGCGGGGCCTCGTTCATTTCTATGGAAGTTGCTCAGTGGCGCATGAAGCAACATCCGGGTATTCAGTATGCGGAAGTTTCAGATTTTCCCGCTCTGTTGGGCCCATTGAGCATGCGCACTAGCGTTTCCATAAGTCCCGCCTCTTAGTAAATTTTACAACTTTTAGGACCTAAAGATTTGAATAAGGGCTATGCAAGTGTTAGAACTGGGAAGTTGATATGCCTCAAAAAAAGGTATCCACTGAGTTACAGACGTCTCTTTCTCAATGTTAGTCGATGGAAAAAAGTCTTCTTGGGCCCAATGGCATCACGACCCGGAAGTTGTAATTCCACCGTTTGGCCGCTATGTCAAATTGGTTTCAAAGTACGCCGCACTTCCTGGGGGCTTGGGTGAATACATGTCGTTACCCTCTCATAGTCACCTTCACAAATACACTGGACGTGAGATAGACAGCTTTTTGCCTTCAACAGAACTTGAAGAACAATGAGCTGTGCAAGTGTAAGGACAATATTCAACCAATACAAGGTACTGGATGTCCAGTATGTGTGAGAATGTGGACTTGAACACACCCCAATTGTCTACATACAAAATAACACCTTAACAGCAACAGATATCATTTCAGACAACTGCTCCACACCAGCTGTCAACAATCATCTTGCTGTTCACATTTCTTTGGAGGCCTCAAGAGTTGGGGAGGGAAATTCAATGTCATTTCCTGAGTGAAATAGAGTGTCCTCTTTAGCCCCGCTGGTGTTACCCAAGTACACCTCAGTCTTCATCCTGGTTCATCCCCAAAGGGAAGGAGTAAAGCTGAACTCAGATAGATGACCAGCTGCTCCAGGACTTTGGAGTTTCTCTCTTAGGCCCAAGGGTCATAAGTCTGTCGTGGGCAGGATCAGTCTAACCCAGACCCTTTCAGAGTCTATAAAGGCTCTGTTATTAAACTTACTTACCTTACTAGCAGAAAAATAAGACCAGCTGCAGAGGCCATTTGTACTCTGTGGACTTCAATTCCACTGTTTATGGTGCAGCAGAAAATAGCCTGTAATTCCTTTCCCCAAAGCTGGATCCACAACAATTACTTGTTGCTGTAATGGCTTAATTTCCCTCAGAGATCATTAAAATCAAATCCAGTTTTATTGTATCTAATCTAATCTAATCTAATAAAATAAAATATAATTTTATTTTATCTAATCTACTCTACTCTAATCTCATTGTTTGCGGTAAAATTAAAGTTTATGAATGGCCAATTTGTAGATTTCACCATACTTGAATGTAGAATAGAAATGTTTATTATTATTAGCTTCCTCTTCCTCTTCTACATGCAAGGGCCCATACATGAGCCACCATTGAAGCAACTGAGTGTGGCCTGAAATTAACTGCCTATTGATTCACTGCCGACGAGTCCCCAGGACAGCTATTTGAAGGTCTACAGCTCACAGATAGTCTGTCTGAGTTTGTACCCAAGAGCACTGAAGTTCAACACCTCAATCAATTCCTCTTACTGAAGCTCCAAGATTTCTAATGCAACAACAAGGTGTAGACAGAATGACAGAATGTATATTTTAGATGAATAAATTCCGCACCACTGAAACTTTTCTATTTTAACTATAGTGGAAACACAAAGCAACTCATGTCGTAAAAGTAAAATCTCAAACAAAGTCATAGACATAGACTATAATAAAGAAAAATCTAATATTATAGGTGCAGGGATAAAATAACTAAATAAAAAATGGATGGTACACAAATGCATTTGTTTAAGAATTATGTTTAAGTGCATTTGAGGAACTGATTAGTGTGCATAAATGTATTGAGTATAACTTGCATATTCAATGTGCATATACAGTGTATTTGATAGACTATAGATACTACTATAGAAGGAAATAAAAGCATAAAAAATGGATACATGAAATAATGTTTCAGAAAAATATTTTAAAGATAGCACTTAAATTGGAGATAGCTCTTAATTAGCCCCAATCTGGGGTCCTAATGGTGAAAGCTAATCACATTAAGGCTTTGTCCGTATCCTTTCCTTAACCTTACATGTTGTTCAGAAGACTTTAAAGGAGGAAGACTCTGTCCTCCCTTTGGTCCTGCTGATAGGTATGTAGCCTGGGAATCAGATGAATCTGCGAGCTCATGTTTCATTTGCTCTGGCAGATACATCTTGCTCTTCTCCCATTCAAACTAATTTCCTTGCCGTTGTGTCGGGCGAACCAATCACAAGCGTTTATCTAGTATGAGGCTGGTTTAATATGATGACTGACAGAGAGGAGCGCTGTTCAGGTATCTTTGTAAATAGATGATGTTTGCTTTGTTCTCCGGCCGGCTAGTATTAAACGGACTGGACGGTAAATTTTCTCTGAAAGAAGAACAAACAACTGCAAACTTTATTTTGATAAGAAATGTTTGCCGAACTTCTGACAGGACCTACCGTACGACAGGACGGCATTTCATTGCTCTGATTGGTTGTCCCCGCCCTTTGATAACACCCCTTGGAAATCAATAATGAACTGATAGTTTACAGACTAATACGCATTTGCGAATTAGTCTGATGATGCCAGGCTAGCTAATAGGGGCTTCAGATCAGAAAAATGTGTCTTACTAATGGGCGGTTACAAACAACATATTGTGTCTATTATTTCAGAGGACTTGAGCTACCCTTTTATACGCCTTCTCATACACTCAGTGGCCACTTTATTAGGCACACCTATACAATCTATTGCAGTTTCAATGCAACAGTTTTGCCATATATTCTACCTTTACGAAGCTTATGATATTCTGTTTTTTGTTGAAAAAATTGTAAATGCAACTATAGGTTTGAGATGTGTCTTTTGTCCTCCCTATTTAAATACATTACGGGGGTAGAATTTTAGAATACCTCTGAATATAACCCTGTCCAGTAAAACACCATTATAGGCACCACAAAAGCAGCCTTTCTGACAAAACAGTTGTATGGGGTTGTATTAAATTGTACAGCTGTACATAATAAAGCGGCTACTGAGTGTATGTAACATTATGTGATGTGGATGAGACCTAGTTTAATCTTGCATTATCGACCTCTCCTCTTTATGTTTTTCTCGAGTGAATCTCATGGTGTGTAGCCTGCAATGCCAAGTGTGATGGCCGTGATGAGGACACAACAGTCCCTTAACATTGCAGAGTTTTGTATTAGGACACTATTGGGTTTCACATGCATGCACAATCAGACGAAGGAAGGTTGAGACTGAAGGAGGAAAAAATAGGATGCAGAATAAGACTGTGCTCCACTTCGTTGGGATTAAAGTTTCTGCAGTGTAGCACCCAGCTGTGCATAAAAATATTCTTTAAAATCTTGAAATACATTTTCAAACTAATATGTAAGTAATGGAGGTCTCTCCATTTGGCACACACATACTTGATTACAAACACAGACATGTACATGTTACTTAATATCTCACATACACACACAGTATTGACTATGACTGCATTGCAGTTATTAATAACCATCATCACTGCTGAATCTTCTGGCTATAAGCGGGATCGTTTCATTAATGATAATGAAGGTCCAGGCGAAGGAGCATTTCACCCCTCTAAAAGCACAAGTACAGTACATTCTCAATATAACAACCACCAAAGCGTTTCAGGCCATAGCAACTTCAGTATCCAACAGCTAATAGCTGAAAATAGCCATGGGTTGTCTTTTTTTTCCTTTTGATCCAAGTACAAATGATTTGGGAAATTTGCTTGGAAAGTGCTGCAGTAATGACACAGTTTTGTAAACCTCAGCAGAGAGGTTAGGATGTTTGGAAAGGTGCTTGGTCTGAAAACAGACGTAGGTCAGAAAGAGAGGCTTACAACTGAAGTGAAATCAATAAAAGGAGATTCCTGAGGACTTGAACCAACAATGATCAATACCTTACTAAGTGCACCAGGAAAAATCACTGCAAAACAACTGCAGTGATAGAAAGTGCCTTTTGACTGATTATAAGAGGGTCATCAATCAGAGCTTTATGTCCACATCTTCAGCTGGTCTGTTGGAGTAACAGAGTTATTATAAACAGCTCAAGTTTGTCAAACTTTATTACAGCTTCCATTCCTTCAGTTTAGTGGTTCCTTTGGCAGTTTTGTTATTATAGAGAAGGATCTCACATGGAAACTGCCAGTTCAACCTCCATCACTTTCGGATGATTGCAGCATGGTACTGAAAACAGTATGTTGAGTTCTAAAATGTATTACAGTTGAAATTAAGCCACTGTCAGTTGTTTTAGATTATGAGAGATTTATGGTTAGCATTTCAGTATTTGGAGCGTTAGCAATACAATTTAGCTAAGAATTGAAAGTAAAAGTACTGGTTACAAAGAATTCTCTCTTTCAGATTAGTAATTAATTGATTATATACCTGTGAACAATATTTTAAAATAACAAGTCCAGGTGACACTACATCTAACTAAAGTAACTTCATTATACATTTGATGGGTTCAAAATATAGTTCAGTCAGATACGCTTACATCAAAGGATTTAGTTATTTCAAATAGTTCGACAGACTTGTATTGTATCGCATTTGTACTTTTGTTTTTTTAGACAAAAGAGTCTGCTAAATTAATACATGTAAATGTGAGTGTAGATTTGGTGGAAAGGGCTATGCTGTTGTGGGAATTCTCAAAGAATCCGAGCAGCCACAAGGATTATGCTGAGAGAAGTCATCCCCCTAAAGACATTTTGGTATACATGTTCACCCAAGGTTAGAAAATTAACATTACTAAAACTTCAGTCATATAAGGAGGAGGTTGGGGCTGTAGCAGTAGTTGCAGCAACAACCAGTGTTGCATGAAGGAATCAGCAAAGTACTGTGGTTGTCAGAACTGACCATCTACTGTAGCACACAAATGTGATTGGATGTCACTAGTCAGTGGGTGGGTAAGCAGACGATGAATCAATGAGCCATTGATTTGGAGCATGAATGAGACAGCTGAGGCTGATCAGCTGATGTGAGCAAAACTTCAGTGCTTTTAGCTATTTATTTGTTCGATAACTTGCCTCATGTTAAATGTAAAATCTTAATCCGTGTATCTAGTAAGTATATGTCAGATCAATGAAGTAGGGAACAAAATCTCTGAAAAGTCGTACAGTAAAGGTAGTCTTACAAAATAGAACTACTTAGTAAATGCCCCTGGTTATTTGGAAGACATATTTGTAACTTTTGACATCACTGTTCTTCTCCATGCCAGTCTCTGCATCTGAATATGGAACTTCCATGGGCTTCCATTGGGGTTATTTTTGTTCTCAGAACTAAACAAACACTCTGAGAAAAAGCTGGGAGCCTTCAGCTTGCTGTCTACTGGGGTAGGAGCTTCACCACCATTTAACCACATTGATTTCTGTTATTTGACAGTGTTATTTGAGTGCCTGTTGCCAGAAATAAGCCTGAGAATTCAACCTGAAAGAAGTTGTAGAATCTCCTTTTCAGTCTGCTGTGAACAGGTAAAGTTGGAGGGATTACACAGAAGTTATGAAGAAGCAAGGGCAAAAACCAGTGATTTAATTTACTAATAGTGTGATGGTAAGAGGGTGAGTAAATAATTCATCACTATCCAGACTCAAAGGAGATTTTTCAGTTCATTTTAATGTTAAATAAAAACCCACCATCACCATGATGGATGACAGCTTTTGTTTGAAGCAAAGGTTCTTGTAGTAAGTCTGGAGATCCCATTGTAATCTGTCTATGGGAGTGTAAAAATGTGATGGCAAATGTGTGTAAGTACCTGTGCTGAGAAATTTTGTTTGTGTGAAGTGTTTCCCCAAAGCCTCCTTACACCTCCTCCCTATCCACATCATCACCAACAACAGACTCTGTGATTACACAATTGCTAAATCATATGTGTTGGTTTGTCTTGGGATTGTGCCACACCTTCTTCTTCAGAAATCAAAATTGAAGATGTAGCAACAGTTATTTTGCAAAAAACTGACACTTTTTGTTGCTACATCAGATAACAGAAGAAACTAGGAAGAAAGTGTGAATGCTACAGCCTGGGAATCTATTGAAGTTTGGAGTGAAATACAAAAGACAAAAACACTTACAGATGTTTGATGAATAATGCCAAAACACAAATCATAAATATGAGTTAGACAAGCAGCTGCTGTTGATAATGATCAATGGAGCTAACAAAAGGGGTCTGGTTGGTGGATTAATTTCTAACTTGTGTGTTGTAATGCTATTAACATGTTGTCAGTTGTTTTTAAAGCAATTACAAGGAATGGGTTTTGAAGAAGACATTTTATTTTGTTGTACGAACCCATAGTGTATTAATAGTGTATATCAAGGGTGGAAAAAAAAACAACAACATTCACAACCCATCAACATACATTCAAAGAATACCTTGAACCTGCATACAAAGGGTGTGACTGGCAGACAGATGGAGGCACCAATCAAAGTGTTTGACAAGCAGCTGTGGTTAACATTTCCACACTGTTATTTAGTCTTCCTTTATTGATATAAATGAGAAAACACTAAATATTAGAAACACCTCCCAGTATAACACAATACAAATTCAACAACCTGAAAAATGACTACAAGTTAATTCAACACCTCTGTACAGATAACAAGTTTAATACTTTTTTATAAAATGTCATAAAACCTTATAACATTTATTAAGGTCAGATTTCTTGCATAACAAGTCAGTAATAAGTATGAGGGCATGTTCAACGTTCAAACTCAGGAAAATATGTTCTCACATAATAAGTGGCACATTGTCTGATCCAGATTGATTTGCATTTCAGTCTGGATCTGGACCCTGGTCCAAACTGAGAAGCCCCTTGTTGTACTCTTTTTGTTTGACTTCCCAATTCATTAAGACCGACAAAAAGCACATTCAGTAATGCTGCCACTTGGTAACATTTTTTATCACATCATGCAGATGAGGTCCTCAACATGTATGTTGCGGTTTATTCGTGCTGTTTCCTTGGCATTATGTTCAATATTTCATGTAGCTATACGGTATGTATGTGGTAAAACTGTACACTGTATTTTGAGTACACCACCTTAAACCTTTTCTCAGCTGAAATGTTTTTTCAGATGACACACTTTATCGCCATATTTCTATTTTGATTTGTCTTGTCATGGCTCGCAAACTTGAATACAAGTCTACAAGGGTGTCATGTCTGACAATAGATGTATGACTTGCTTTTGTTGCATTTCCTTTGCATTTAAAGTGGTCCTTACTGTGGAGACATGGATACACACAGCGTTTAGGAATTTGCCTGACACAAACTCCACAATGTTGTTGTCCTCTCTGGTATCTCCATTAATCTTGTCTGAAAGGGCTCCTAAAAAAAGAACCTATTTCTGGAATTCATCTCTATCATTTGCCACAAATAGAAAAATGTCTATGTCTAAACCGATGCTTCTGCCCCCTATCCTGTCCATCAAATCAGACAGCATAAGACAGGTATGCGGCCATCATGTCTCCGATTACGATGTTTATATCTTGTTTTAGTTGCCTGCGTGGTTGCAGATTTCCCCTAAAGTGCTACATCATTGCTGATAACAAACCATCTTTGTCCTGCACCATCGCCTCGAAAGGCCATGACAGTAAGAGGACCGAACAGCTCTGCTAGAAATGCTTGGTTTTATGACCCTGAAGGTAATGGTACTGAAGGCTTTAAGAAAAGGATGAGTTAAATTATCCCTATCACACCTGCATAAAGGCATAAAAATCAACTTACACTTTTCTCACTGGCGCACTCAGTGCACCTGAATGTGCAGCAAAGCTTCTTAAAAAGAATTCTAATGATCAGTGTACAGCCCAATCTATGTATGGCATATAGAGCATAACAAGCAGGATAGGTGTAAATAAGAAGAATATTTCTGAGCCAGTTGTTTTCCCCCAGAATTGTTTTGTTTACAAAAGCACAAGATCAACTGAGGAGAAGCTAAATGAAGAGAAACCACCTGAGACCTCTTGGAGAGAAGGCTGAGTGCTCCCCTTCTCAAACACAACAATTGAATATAGCTCCGTGCTGGAGATTGCATCCTCTATCAATTAGATTCAGACGCCCAGAGAAAACGGAATGAATTAACTCTTTAACCACAAAAATCATATAATTTTGCACAATTTCATTCACTTACAGTGTCTAATCAATAGCCAGTTTATTATAGTTGATCCACCGTGAATGTTTCTTTATTGTTTTTCTCCTTGCCTTCTCTTTCTAAATGTTGACATAATCAAGAAGTGTCACATCTAAATTTTTCAGCTGCCACATGTGTGGCAGAGGAGGCAAAATTAGTGTGCAACACCTGAGTCAAATTTGAACCGAACATTCACAGTCACACAAATCCATACATGTAAACGGCTGCAATCTAAGGATACGGATAAGTGATAAAATGGTGTTTTTCAAAATGTTCCTTGCCATGCTAGTTGCTAGAGAATGGCTCTTGGGATGTTTATGATGGTCTGTTAGTCAGTACACCACTTTGGCCAGACTGAAATATCTTGACAATTATTTGATGAATGAAATTTTGTAAAGACATTCATGGTCCTCAGAAGACAAAGTCTAATGACTTTGGTGATCCTGTGACTTCACCTCTAGCACCACCATGAGGTTTACGTTTGTGCCTTTTAGTGAAACATTCCCTTCAGGATGAATTTTAATAACCGATCCCTCAGTTTTCAGTCGAGCACCATAATCATTTCAAAATTTAAGTTTGTCCAACACGATAATGTCTTTGCCTATTGCATGAAAACCGTACAAGTCTGTATCAACAGGAACTAGGACACTCCTTTTGAGTTGGAAAGCGCTTTGGCTTTAATTTGTAATGTAAGTATGTGCAAAAAACAAATAAGAAGTGAAAAAGTATTAACCAAATTTCTGTCTCCTGAACAGCAGAGAGTGACATTTCTATCCAGAAACAGCTGGACTCTTTTTTTTATTGCACTTCTTGTAGGCCTACCCTTAGTAAAAAGCAATCATAGACTGACCAGGTTGGTAAACAAACTGTGTTTACTGACAACACATCAAATGACTGTTTGGTTAGAGAAGATAGATCACACAGACAGATTGCTGTCTTTTGCTGCTGCCATCATTTGAAGTTATCTAGCACAGTTAAGAAACTGCATTGTATTAAACAGATAAAACACTGGAGTAATCACATTAAGATTAGGTAAGTGGAGTAAAGTAAAATGATCAGTAAAAGCTTGTACTGTAAGGTTTTGAGTAACTAAAACAGAGAGACAAGCTGGCTCTCTCCTACGATAAACATCGTCTGACAATCCCTTAATAGTCCAATCACCTTGAATCAGGTCAACCTGCCTTTTGTCTGATTTAATTTGCCTCCTGTACTTAAAGCTAAAGTATTTCAAATGTCTGGTCTGACCCCCAGAAAAACCAGCATCCATCCTGTTTGTGCAATTATAGAGAAAAGCAGGATCAATGGAATCTAATTTAAGGCAGAAGCATTATTCTAAAACACAGAGCTTGGTGCATCTCTGCATGGAGCCAGCAGAATGATTAAGTGCCCTGGTTATATCCTGTATAGCTCTGCTGCACATGCCACAGTGAGAGTGTTCATGTCCTGGATCCCATCACCCCAGCCTCTATTACATCCTCAGAGCAGTCAATACTGGGCTCTGACCGCCAGTCAGTCACTCTCAGGTTGCACACACAGGCAGAATACAAATCAGCTTGGAAAACTCAAAGCTCTGCATCCGCTCTGTGTCCACACCTTTTCTTAGCAGGCTGCTGTTTGGACAAACCTGTTCCCCCAAAATCTGCTGTGTCACAGAGAACGCTATATCCTTATTGAGGAAAATAAAGCACATAATCACTGAACATGTGAGATGTAAATATTAGAAGTCAGATTTTAGGTAATACACAAAACTTGGAAAGAAATGGCCATTAATACATAAGAAACATGGTTCCATATTGTACCTCAGCCTATGTATTTTACTTATGATGGCTTTACTGTAGGTGTAGAAAAATCAGCTAGGTCTTTGAAGACTGTATGGCAGCAACAATTAGTTGATTAAACGATAATCAGATAATCAATTGCAACTACCGATTCATCATAGTTTCAAACAAGCTGCCAAACATACTGCTTTTCTTTGTCATATATGAGAGAGAATACCTTCAGATTTTGGACTGATGGTTGAATGAAACAGGCAATTTGAATACATCCAATACATACAAATTATAACGACCACCTTTCACTTTTTTCTGGCATGTTGTAAACTAAATGACTAATCGATTAATCAATAATTAAAATAGCCACAACCTAGAAGATTGGGATGAACTTCTGACACACTACAGTTTTTGCATTATAATCATTTATCATTGTCTAAATCTGATGAGAACAATTTAACAGGCTAAGCAAAAATAACTTAATTTCTTGTGTTCATTCCTGGCAAGTGATAGAATACAGGTTCAAAACAACCCTGTCAATATTGTATCAGATGGAGTCAGAGAGTGTTAACAAAAGGAGGGGATGTGTTAAATTTTTTATGCGGAGTTGCTTTTTTCCACTGAAGAAAACAAAACATACTGGCTTGATCAAACCTACATGCACTGATAAAGGTCTCCTTACCAGCTGCAGCTCACATCCTCGGAGTTAACCCTCAGTGAAGTCAACTTCGTGCAACAACAACAAACTAACAAACCTCTCGAGCCGTATAAAAAGGACAAGGTCATCCAGCTATTTTATCTATGTGTTCAGGAATATATCTAACTGCACTTAAGAGCCCTGAAAACATATTTTCCCAGTCAGTCCAACGTGCACACAAAATTTACAATACAAAATTAAAATGATTTTGGTTATTTGACAAGACAGATTTTTTGTTTTTTGTGTTTTGCCTGAGCTTCACCGGTCTGAAGTGGGCGGGGGAAAAAGGTGATGTCCTGTATTTCTGTGTACCAACTGAATTAAAACGTTATGACATTTGTGTGGTTGCTTATGTTGCCAGGCCACTTTCAATCAAATCGGATCAAACGACACCCACTCAGTCTTGATGAAGCAGACTGGCTGAGATTTTGATTGTTAAACTCTTAATAAATAACTAAGGATATTTATTTGATGTTTTTGAAACCAGGTTAGGGATGATCGTTCTTTGGGGTGCTTGATCAAAAACTGGATTAGTTCTGCTTGAAAAGAATTTCCTGTGTGATTAAAAACATCTTTTTCAACCATCAATCAAATGTTATAGTTTCATATGGTGATGATGTGGGAATGCTCCTCTTGGCATGCGTGTTTCATTTCCCATCTGGTTCTATTTGTGGGGATTTTTGACCTCAAATGAGAATCAGAGACGCATTGTACTCTGTTCCAGCCTGGCAGCATTATGTACGAGTTAGCTGCTGAACTCAGCATGACGTTACTGCATCAGCAACCGACTGGAACGCACTGGTGTAGGTTGTGTACATAAAGCACGCACACACGGTCAGAAGTTAGTTGACTACAAGAAGGAGGGGATTGCTAAACCAAGCGGCTCACCATCAGTTCGACAGGTTTTGATGAAACACCTTGAAGTATTATTTCACAGTTTCAATAACCAGCTCATGTCAGCTTCATAAATAATTAGATTTTTTCCTTAAATTATACCTCAAAGGTGGCTCTATTTAACCAGCGCGGAGACAATCTGTTAATTAGCATGACCGCATCACAACCTGATATTACTCTATTCAGAAAACACAATTTGCATAATAAGGTTTTTGAATTTGCACTGTTCCCTCTCTTATTAACCTTCCATTAACCTTTAGATAAACATAGGCAGCTCTGAGCATTATTCCCTGGGATCACACACCAAAAGGCTTGGCCCAAATTCATCAGGCCAGCTGTGGAATTGCTTATGGGTGATTAGGCCACTGATAGCTGCTTGCCTCACTGAAGATGAAGATCTCATAGAAGCTGCAGAAGCGAGGGGGTTACAAAACAGCTAGAGCGTTGTTTGAGACTGCTTGTCCTCTTTCACACAGGTAATTTGATGGATTCATTGGTGATTGGTAAATCAGTATGAGAGGAAACACTGATGGTGACAATTTTGAGCGCTGTGGTTCTAAACTGAAGCCTTAATGTTATTTTGTCTAAAATGTATTCAGTTGAATCCAATTTCAGTTTGTAGTATTGATGAATGAATCATGAAATCTATAATTATCCTGAGTGAGGGCAGAGGGAAATCCAAAATGATCCACCTGTTTTGGCTTGGACCTTGCTCAGCAGCATTTATATAGAGAATTCACGGTAGTAAACTGTGATTTCTCATTAAATGGTTGGTTTTACAAATGCATGTCTGGTAAACTTCCCCACCTGTGACAACTTCTGAACACTTCTCTAAGCTCTTCTATGGGAACCTTCCAGGACTATCTCCCCCGCAGAAGGACGGTCCCAAAAAGGGCAACTCCTACCTATCACACAACATCCCGCAACTTCCACTTCTCCTCCCGACAGACAAGAGCCATAATTCTTATGACTACTAATGCTTCTTGTAGAGTAAATGTAAACCAGATTTTTATGCATCTGAACAAACAACAAATGCTGTCATTTTTCTTGTGTGAACAGTCTTGATGAGGAAGTCACATGTATGACCTGACTGCTGATGAGAGAGCTAGCAAAAGAAAAAAAACAGCCAAGGTGTTTGATACTACAGCATGCAAACATAAGTAAATAAAGAAAGAAAGAAAGAAGAGAAGAGGGCATGTTGGTCCCGTGTGTGTTTCTTTTTATAGAGTAACAAATTTCATGCTTGATAGAACAGATGTGTGCGTCTTTTAAGCTACTATTATGGCAATTATATGCAAATCCTACAGCTTTGAATACAAATAAGTATTTGCTTGAACTGCATTTCTAGTCTTAGCACATACACGAATGACTACTCTTGCAAGATCATAAGCCTGCAGACACTTCATCAGTAAGAACATATACGACTGGCGTGGAGTGCCTATGGGGTCATGTCTTTCAGTATAAGACACAGGGAGCTGCAGTGACTGACTGAAAGTTCTTTTGGTTTTGTCAGGCTCTTTAAAGAACTGAACACTTATTAAAGAAATTTATGTATGGCCTCTACAATGGCATTTTATTTACATAGAACCACTGGTTATGAATAATTATCAGTATAAACTGTACTGATCATGCAGGCTTAATGTAAAATAATAATTTAAAAAAAGTTGAATTGATTGTCACAATACCTCTTATGAGTATTTTATTATCTACATTATATTTCACACCATGGAGTCAAGCATTGATTTTCAATTACTCTGTTGTACAGTTCCACATGTTATATCATTTTTCTGTCTTACTTTTCTATTTTTAGTTTTATCCTGATTTTGTTTTTTCAAAAAGCACTTTTTAATACTGTTATTAGAAATTATCGTATTATTATGACTGCTATTTATTGTAAAGTTCCTATTTACATTTAGTTGCTTGTTTATATGGTACAGCACACCTAGCTAAAGCAAATGTAATATTTTGCGTTAATTTCTAATAATTTACAGTGCCTGTGCCTAATACTGGCAACTGATTGTTATTTACTGGATTTAAGGAGAAAGTGTGTGTGTTTGTGTGTTTGTGTCCCAGAGGACAGTCTAATGGTTCAACCTATTCCTCCAGTTCAGTCAGACTCTCCCTGCGGTTGATTAACTTTGTGATCCATTAAGTGGCTTCATCCCCTCAGCAGGGAGAAAGTGCCCTCCACCCTACCCTCCAAGGATTAGGGGAATCCCTGAGACATCATCAAAGGGACTCCAAGGTTGAACGGGGCTGCTGACTTTCTATGAAGTGTCAATGAAGAGAGCAAGATGCTCAAATCTAAGCCTGGTGAAATATACAATATATGTCTTGTTTGAGCACTGGGGTCAACAGAACAACATTAACAGCAAGGGTATTGTTATGGCATGTTTATAAAATACATGTCAATTTTCGACCAGTGTCTAATAATAGGATTATGGTTGCGCAATTAAAGAAAACACAGTTTAAGTTGGGAAGAACAGCACTTTGTGGAAGTCTGAATAATACACAATCAACTTCCAAGATATTTTTCATATAAAAAGTATATGAGCATTTTTGTAAAACTCTGTGAAGCAAACTAGTTTTGTGTTTTTAACAAATCATTTTCATACAACAGATTACTCTATAGGTTGTTTTATTTATTTAATTTGTTAACCACATCATGAACAAAGATGTCTTAATGTGTCAAAACAATGGTTTGATATCAACCTTGTATTAACAAATTTTAAAGCCAAATATAAACATTTGCGACCACCCCAGGGCCCACGCTCAATATGGGCCCCGTACTGAGCTCCTTTTCAGCTGGATCACACCAACGGACTGAGTCATCTCTCAGTCAGTTTGTCTGTCAGTGGACGTAACTTAATAACCCATCGGTCGGCCGAACGCCGCATGAGACTGATGTGTTTTTTTTAATCTAGCTAGGCGGTAAAATGGAGAGACAGTACATATCGGGTGCATTCAAATACAAGGAATGAGAGAGTAAGAAAAGTTAATTGCATTCTATACTCCTCACACATCTTACTTATCATCTTGTTCGCCCTTTCAACACAACCGCAATGATGATGGAACATGAATCCTGTCATTGATGCAGTCTTAACCATTCCTCATTGCCAATGACATGGATCGAACAAACCCAATCTGACTATTCGCCACTGAATTGAACTGAACTGTTTGAGGCTCAATAAGAGCTATGTGCGTCTGTGCCTGTATGAGGCCAGACTACCAAACCTCACTTTAAATACAGTAAACTGAGCAGGGACAACATGAGACATCCAAACTATAACTTCAATTTTGGTTATGAAGAAATCAGTTAGATTAATCTGTTGTTTAACTCCATGTTTACCACATCTCGGCACATGTCTGTGTCACTGCCTGTGGTGTTTTAGACTGTATACTTTGTATTTCAATAGGCCTTGTAGTGATGTAAACCAACATGTCTATTTTATGTTTATGTTAGTCCTGTTTAAGAAAGACATGGTACTGAGACAGACTGCCTCAGCGCTGTCTCAGACAGATCTGGTTCACTGTCTGCTGTCGCTGTTTATCAGCAGTGGTGCTGAACGCCGACAGGCCAAGTGCACAGTCTGAGACAGTCTGTGTTAGAATACAAAGTTTGACCTGTAGTGGGATGATCTGTCATAAGATCACAAATCTTATCTACTGTCAAGTATTTTCTCTGTGGTGTGGTATATGAGTCAGAATCTTTGATCTTGTGTTATTAGGTTCTTCACAATACACATAATAGAGATATATAGGCTATTAACTAAGAAAATGTCAATTAAAAATACTAAAAACAGCATTTTAAAATTTTGAAATATTTGGAGGACTGGCCTGCACCTGTAATAAACTTTATATAGCGCATTTCTTAAATTTGTTACAAAGTGCCTCACAGACAGAAAAATACAATTAAATAATAAAAATAATGGTGTAATGTGTTATATGCACTGTTCTTTTTTTTTTTATCAGTGTGGCTGAGTAAAACATTTCAGCTCTTCACCTACACATGCAAATGCAATCCTTTTATTAAATGCACATAGGGTTCCACACACTAATTTGATAGTTCAATGCTAAAACATTCCCATACCGTCATACCTAATCTTTATGAATGTAGTAAAGCGATGCCCCAGTCAAACAACTCTTACAGATCTACAAGTTGCTGAAAATGTTTTTTACTGTAGACTAGAAATTGAGAGTGAATAAATAATTTTTCTTTAAAAGTGGCGCAGGCTAGGTTTTCTGTGGTCGGTGGTGTTGAAGCGTTTGTCAATCGATGCACGTAGTGCTGCTGAAACATTTGACCACGAGTGGCAATCTGTTTTTGTTCTTCAGAACAAGCTCATCTGACAAAGAGGCTTTACAGCATGTTTTCTTAGACATAAGCTTGCTTGGCTCAATAAGTGACAATTTGTGTTTATGGATTGGGTAGCATAGGATATATCAGCTTTGTGATAAAAATATCAGTTGTGAATTTTAAAATGACTTTACCAGAAGGCCCCCTTGATGATGACTGTGCTGAGAGTCTAGCCCCAGCCCTGTAGGCAACTACTGGTTTTGGGTCTTTTAGTATACTATGAAAATCACCATGCAAAAACGTGAAACAAATAATCCATAAATTTTCTTCTTGTCAAAGTCTTCATGGCTGCTTCCACATCTGCAGTTTGTGAGTCAACAACTCAAATTCATTGCATTTATGAGCTGTTATCACACACTCAAACCCAGAAAAACAATGGGTAGTCTCAAAAGAAAAACATAAATTTGTTTGTTTTTTTATATTAAAAAGGTTGCTGTGTGGCAAACTGTGAAATCACACTTTTGTGAGCATTACTGCACACAGTGGCTGCTGGTCAGGACGCTTTGAAAAAGCCTCAGAAATAGTACAAAAAACATTTATTAGCATTTTGCTGTTTGAAAAATAACCCAAAAGGAAAGAGCACAAATTTTTCTTGAAACAGTTTCAAATGATTTGGTTCTTGTCATAAATTCTTCAAAATCCTACTGTAATGAACATAAAGGTACCAGAGAAACAGATCAACAGAAACTGTAGAAGTCTGATAGATATAAGTGTAAGATCAGTACAGAGGCACAAATACTTGATCTGTGTGATTATGAGGATACTGCAATTACCTGTAATTATGTTAATTTGATTAAGTTCATAATCAACGCATTAATACTTCTATGGAAAAAGTGTGGAATGTTTTGCAGGCTAAACTTGCAAGTGAAATTTAAAATGTATAACCTGTATATACATTCAGCCATCATGTACAGTATATACAAATATTAAAATATAGTGTATAAAATATAGGAAACCTTGGGGCAAAACACAGCCACAGCTTCTGACAGAAGGGTAATATTTCATCAGTAAGCATCTATGCAGAATTCCTTTATAATGTTAATGTTCAGTGGTGCATATAAATTACATATTAAATTATTCTCTCAAAATAGTGACACAATCACTTATATCACAGATTATTTACCATCTCATGCAATTTTTCATTTTATCAAAAGAATGAGGCTTTAAACTAGTAATCAACTGCATTAATTTCCCGTATTAAGCAATCGAAAATAATACTGTATTCAGGTTTCATTCCAACTCTGAAGATTTTCTTGTGCACTCCCTGCAGAAATCAAGTCAGAATTCATAGCGTTAAGACCATGATGCTCGAGCCAAGCAGTGGTATGAATTATATGAAGCTGCAAGGCCACAACTTTCATTTTAACTTTTCTTCAACAAGCCCAGACAAGGTGTGAATGAGGCATGAAATGAGGTACGGAAGCAGGGCCAATTGATATTTAATTAATGCTAGGCCTGACTGGAGGGCCCAGTCTCATCTGCTGCATGTCTCATCCAATATGCATGATTTACAAGCGGGCTTCTTGCCACAGCAAACTTTCCACGCAATAAGGAGCATCAATGTGAGGTGGTGTACACAGCCAGCACACAGAGGAAGCAAGTATTCTGCAGCAACACTCTGTAAATCTTGACAAATGCTATGTGGACCATGCCAACATGCAGTATATTTAATGCATAAGATCAAACATATCTGAGAGCACTCAATGCAATGAAATGTCAAAGGAACTGTGTGCTCAAACATTGTTTTGTTCGATCTTTCTAAATCACGACGAGTTGTGTCAAATGGCTTTTGTAATTTCATTTGAAAGATTTATAAGCAAAGCAAAATATAAACACCTTTGCTGTTGTGGGAAGCACAGAGTTTCAGAGGACACCTTTTCTTTTTTAAACCCTCCTGTTTTATTAATGAATATGCTCTATAAAGATGAATCTGGGGCTGCCTGAACTAAAATGAGATTGTACAGGTTCCCTATTTGCAGGATGGTAAGTTTAAACTGTTTGACATTCATAGTAACTCAACTACTGTTAATATTATGGATTGAGAACACTGTACTAGGACATGCTGAATATTTGGAAAATGTTACTTGACTAAGTGCTGGAGAAGTAATAGTCACACAACACAATGCAACGCTCAAAATACAGAATATTATGAGTCAACTTAAAGCGTCAGTGTTTAACAATTGAGGAAATTGATATGTTTAACAGTGTTCATGTTTACTACTGCTGGTGTGTTGCCAGGTTACTTGTTCTTGATGCACTTAGATTGTCTACTGTGTGTAAGATTTAGAATTAAGGAGAAAAACAATTCTGTGCTATTATTTACAAATTGTGTATTTCTTTATGTAAAAGCATTATTTTGTCCATACTTGGCTATTGAGGGTTAACAAAGACACTAACATCAAACTGAATTTCATCTTATTGCAAATGCTCATCGACAGACTGATCATCAGTCTTCCATATAATTTTGATGGGTGATTACGGCTGGATACATATACTAACTACTTTGCATTAGCAGATACTTATCATTTATAAATATTCTTTTCTAAATCAAAATGATCTGGAAATGTTGATACTGAATGTATCTACATAACGTTCAATATCTGCTATTGGCACTTGGTTAAAAACCGAGGGTTATAACCCTCTATCCCTATGCTGATTATTCATTTATCTCATCTTCCATGCTACAAATGTGTCTCTCTCTCTCTCTCTCTCTCTCTCTCTCTCTCTCTCTCTCTCTCTCTCTCTATATATATATATATATATATATATATATATATATATATACTTAAATACACTTAAACGTTAAGCAGAACAATATCTAAGTAGGAAGTGTGTGTTTGGATTTCTACAGGAAAAAAAACTGTGTTTACATTCACAAAGAATGTGGTTGAGGTCTCATTTATTAATTCCATCCCTATCTTCCTCCCAGTATAACAACACAGGTGAGTGAGGTGTGTGTGGAGGGGAACAGTCCAGCAGCACCCGAGCACTGTATGTTTAGAGCTCTGTATTGTGCTGTATTTGAAAAGCTACACCTAATTTTTAGTGAGCCAATCACACGTAAAGGATATGATTTTATATCCATCTCGTAACTGAACCACATATTCCGATTCACTTGGAAGTACGACACATTACAGAAGATAGAGACACTCTAACCTCGTTTCACTGTGACTTCAAGGTTAGAGAAAGTTTGTCGTCTTGGTTAAATATTGAAAAAGTCAATATTGAATTGAACCATGAAAAAGGATTTGTTGACTTTTTTCATTATTTAACCAGAACCACAATCTTTTCCTAACCAGTCTTTCAGCAGCTTTATAACGTTGGACACAGGATGTGGTTTGTGGCTGTGTTTTGTTCACCTGACCACCTCAGGACTGAAGTTTTCAATCAGACAGCGGGGGAGACCAAGTGGGTACGGGTGGGAGGCTTACTTTAGACTTTTAGCTATTTACAATAAAAATGTCCTGACAGCTCTGATAGCGCTCAGGATTCATCTATATGGTCTGCTTTATAACAAACAATTCCACCATATAAACCTGGAATCAGTATGTAACAGCTGATCTGTGTACATGTGTAGCAGAACACAGAACATGAATTACCGTCGGATCCTAACCGATCCGATCGATGTGTTAATCAAGCTGTCGCACATGCGCAAATGCGCACATCACTCTCAATTGAAAGACGCACTTATTTTTTCTGCTGCTGTGTGATGCGGCAGGGAATTAATACAGTCAAAGGAAAGAATCTGACACACAGCCAGCTGTGGACTACAAACATTATTGTAAGATTTATACATTAATCTAACGTTTTCAGATCTGTCTAAGTCACATTAATAGCTGTATTTTGATGGACCTTTCAGTGTATGTTATAGATATGATACTATAGAAGTAAAAGAAGCAAAATATATGACAGTTGTTTGTGCCGTTGGAGAACTTTGTGCGTGCGCACCTCTGCTAACTAAAGCCACACAAACTGTGCAGTCTGCAATTTTCATTATAGAACTGAGATATCTGTGCTGAAAGGTTAAGAAAAGCCTGAAACACTGAAGACAGTTGCAGAAACCACTCCACTTATATAAAAATAACTTTACTGATCTTATTATACATCCATGACCTGTAGGTGTCATGTTTTGTGCAGCACCATCTCCCCTTTCCCCCGCCGCTCCATGTTAAGTTCCGCTCTGTTACATTAAAATACCAGTTTAAAGGATCAGAAATATCAACTGCCAGGCCCAAAACATTTGGGGCTGAAGCTGTGGCGGGCTGAAGCATTTTAAAATCCCATACTGTTTATCATAGTTCCAAACTGTAGACAAACAAATTAGGAGTCAAAGTCATTTAAATCAACACTTTTCTCTGTCTCTACAGAGAGTTTGAGGCAGCACGTGCCTTTCCAGGCTGCTGTCCTATATGAATTCAGCAAGAAGAGGTAACAGGGTATCATTTTTCCTGCCTGGGCCATCTGTCAGCCCCCCAACATTGCCCACGTTACATTAAATAAATGCCCGGCTTTTCTCAGGAGTCCACGGCAGCGTTATTAAACTGCCTACCTGTGTTACGATGATAGATCTCCTCCAAACTGTGGACCCCCAGCAAGCCCAGGTTACCCATAAATGCAGAACATAAAGAGATTGCTTGTGCGGACAACCGGTATAAGCAATAAAATCAGGCTGCACACAGCTGACTGGGTCTGTATTTGGACAGAAGGCAACTGGAGGGAAAGAATGATAAGCAGTCAGATGTGCAAGCTGACTGTATTTGACTTTGATAGTGACATGACAATGATAAAAAGAGTAAAACAATTTATCCTAAAATGATAATAATACATGGTAGTGAACATGTCTACCAAGAATAATACACAAAAAGATTTTAAATATCACCCCTAAAAGTACATTTGGAAAGTACAGAATTGCTGCATCTCACTTAAACTGATCATGATCAAAGTAGTTAAAAGTTTTTGAAATAATTGAGCAACCACTGCAAGTCATTCTTGTGTTAGATTCAGATTGCCTTCAAATGCATTAGGCATTCATAGGAAACAATGCAGCATGTAATCCAGCATTACTCTTTGAATTCTCTCTCACTGTTTACTCTACAGTCGTACCAGAGCTGTGTTATTGCTAATGCACACTAAACTTGTCCTACTGCTACGGTTTCACTTTAAAAATATTCAACTTGCGAAACACAGGGTGGCTTTCATTTTGAAGTAGTTACAGGAAATACAATGTATTTGTGACAGAGGGTTAGCACTAACATCAATCATTCATTATAAATGCCTACAAAAAAAAAAAGAAGATTGTTTCACAGCGAATTAATTATAAACACAAACACCAGTTTCTTATGTTGTATTTCTGACAAAAAAGTTGCTCAAGTCTCTGCTCCCACTTACTTCCTGCTGTCACAGCCAACAACCACTTGTGTTGCAAAATCAAACAGAACTGAGTTCTTAAGGATTATAACTTTAATCAAATGTCCACCAACTAATTTACACTGAGAAAACCTGGGGCCAGGTAATATTATCCAGCACAGGCATATTGGTCTATGGGCATCTAAAGAAGTAGGTGGAGGTTCAATACGGGCCTAACAGCACCTTAAATGAATCCAGCCATGACAACTGCAAATGCATGCAGTATGCTGTCCCACCATATAACATATAGATATTCTTTATAGGCTAAAGAATCATGTTTCAGTTCATTAAGCGAGTGGATTCATTCACTAGTTCATTCACTAAGTGGAAAAGCTAAGAAAATGATTATGTAAGTGAGAAACACATTAAAGGCAAGGTTTAATCCACAAACTGCATATTGTGAAATCACACATATTGTGGCTGACATAAAACACAAGGCTAACTCGCACACAAAAACACTCACACACTTAGAATACATATTCTAAGCTGCAACAAACCTGTACAGTATAGGCTGTACTTGATTAATTATGCAAAAGCTTGCTGACAGAAACTACAGAACCTAAATCTGCCTCTGCCTCACAGTCACAATCATGTCTGCTTGCCAATTTCCCACCAGGCCTTAGTGACAAGCCTGTGGATGGAAAGCGTGATAATGGATGGTTCTAATGGTCAAGCCTGGACCGCACATTAGGAATCCGGTCGATTCTCAGTATTGCACACAGGAAGTGCTGCCAGCAATCAATGCTAGGCTAATGTGCGAAAAGGAGTAAGTTGAATGTCAGTGTTGCTAATCAATAACTATTCATTTTCAGCAACCGCATTTCCACAAATAGGACACTTAATATTGTGTGATTGGATAATTACCACGCCCAATTAAGGATGTGTGACACTAAGCGATGGATGGTGGATGGAAAACATCTGCCACAAGGCGCTAATGGAGACACGTGCCAGACCCTGATCGACAGTTGGGAGATGGATCTTGATGTCTGCAAACTGTGGGATGCCAGCTAAACCGGCAGGAGTCAGATAATCCCCTCTCTACCTCCACGGCACCAGAGATAATGGATGTCCATCCTCTCAGATTCTGCTCTAACAGGAATACGCTGCTCCAAAGGGGAAAAGAACACAACTTCTTTACAACCACCACATTTGTTGCTAATCTTACACATTTTTCATGATTTTTTACATTTGTTTTAGATCAGTAATATATGTTCCCTGATAAAGAAAACATTATATAATTCCTTCAGCACTGCTGTAGCCACATTTGGCTACAGAGTCTGAGCTGCCTCAAATACATTTTGGGACCAAAGTGACAGAAGGTCAGTACAGATTATCTTGTAGTGGGATGAAATTACATCTCAGTCTCATTCCCTCCAACCCAGTCCCCGTGGATAATGTCAGCATATTTAATTTGTATCACTCAACACACATACACAAAGTCCAGAACCGTTGTACCACGATGGCATTCAATCATAATGAAGCCCACTCCAGCACAGACATAGGCCGGACTTTCTTAAAAGACTAAATGCAATGATGCACACCATGTTTTACAAATAATCCTCAAAAAAAAAAATATATATATATATATATATATATATATATATGTATCTGGTAAAATCATCTCCACATGCCATCTTTAAAGATTCTTCACAAATTCACAACCAACTTCATAAACAGCCCCTCTGTAACTGCACTGCTACAACAATGTGGGCTAATACTGTTATTAAATACACAAACCATACGTATACAGTACAGTCATCTCCCACTAGAATACCAGCATTTATTGTGCTTAAACTGTTTTTTCCCACTTTGTAATTTACAACATAATAATTTCGAATCTACACAGACACAATGCAAAACTGAATGGTATGCAGCCATTGTTAATGTTGTTAATTACACCAGCGCTTGTCTTGCTATGACATGTCCAAATGTCTTCAGTGAAAAAAGTCAAGTTAGATAATCTCATGGAATAAGCATAGCAGGATTGTTCTGATTGTAGATGATTACTGTTTCTATAGATTAATCAAAATAATTCATCAGGAAAATCTTCTACTACTATCACAGTTGCTTTTTCTAAATATATTTTTAATAATTGAGCGTGCATGAAGGTAATTTAAGTTATATAAGCAATTTTAAAAGGGCCAGTAAGTTTAAGGGACACACCCTGGAGAAGGATTGCCTCAATCTATCTATCTTTCAATGAGGATTTGAAAACTGAAATTTAAAACTGACAAACTAAAAATGAAATTCACAAGGAAAAGTCTCTAAAATATAATCCTTAAATAAATTCATGAATATAGTTTGATGTTATTTAAAAAAAAAAAAAGGTTGATAACAACAGTAGTATCTTAAATTCAAGAAATCACCTTGTATGTTTAAGACATAAAAGGTGAGCAAGACCCTTGTTAGTCTAGAGGGAATAGCTCTAATAAATCTCTATGAAGCCAGATCATTTGCAAAAACATATCAAATCAACAAAGAGGTTGATTTATTCAGTGCTGCTGATGGTGTACAGGTTGGGCCAACACTGATTTTGAACCTTGTTTGGGATATTAAACAATGAATTCATTTTCATCTGTCTTTTATTTATATAAACAAAAAACTTTCATATTGAATTTGTATTATTTTTTATAAACTATCTATAAACATCACTTACAGGATCCACTGAATTCTTCTCTTTTCATTTACTGGCAGAATTGTGAAAAGGAAACCTCCTCTGCTGTTCAGTGCTTTAGGAAGCGATATCCAGGAGATACATAATAAAGACAATGTGAAGGATGCTTTCTAAAGTATAATTTAAAAGCAACTGTAAAGATAATAACAGTCTTAATGGAAAATTTAATTACTCAAATTCAACAACAACATTATCTTTGACTATTATTACTTTGATTACTCTACAGGCATTTTGGACTTAAATGATGAAGAAAAAAAATAACTACATATGCATTCTGTTTGCCAAATGAGGCACATTTCAAAAATATATACACAATTCTGACAGCCAAAGATTGTGATACTATAGTTATGGTCTAACTCTAATCTAAAATGTGTAGAAGTCAGAACATTAGCCTCTCATGTTTGATGAAACAATTACTGGTGTGTAAATGTTCATCATTCTTGGGAGCAAACAAACTGAGACCATTAAACAGCTTGCAAAAGCTGACCCTATTAACAGGTTTCACTGCTTATAGAGGCACCCAGAGCATTGTTTGATTACTCTGCCTTTCCTACATATGGCTTTGGCAGAGGCGGACACATGTCGACTAATACTACATCCTGTAATTCAGGTCTTTAGGAAAATAAGTATATGCTTTTCGCAAAATGTTTTAAGTTTCTCTCATAGTTAGGAGCTTCTTTCAACCTCTCAAAGTTAATTGACAAGGAATAAAGGAAACTTACTGCAGAAACAGAAAAAATCTGCGTATGCCAACTGTTCCAGTTTTGGCATGTGTGCCTTTTACTGCAGAATCATTCATTCATTGGAGGCATTCAAACTGAATTATACATTTTGGTCTTAGCTGTAAAACATTTTCTCCTGCTCCAAGAAAAGCACAGAAGCCAGTTAAACTGCTTGCTTTAATAAGGCTCTTATTCTGCTGGGCTGTCCAGCTCCGGGGGCTACTGCTTACTCTATGTGTTGTTTGAGTGGTGCAGGTGACAAAAAATTGCATATTAAAACAGAAACATACAATAAGTATTCATCAAAACCTTAACTGCTAAAGTATTAACACTTTCTTATTTCACAGATCTACTGCTTCTTGTCAGGACAACATGCACATGACTATACTTTGATCTGAATGTATCTCCATAATATGCTGGCAATTTATGAGATGCAAAGCAATTCCACCAGTTGAAGTTTCACTGAAGTAAGTAGTATTCTGTTGATTTGACACATGCTAAGTGGAAAAGTATCTTCCACAGATAGATTTTATTTCTGCAGCTTTGAACAACTGGCAGAAGTTGAATACATGTGACAGGGTTTGACAGATGTGTGCCAAAACGTACAACATCAGTGCTCACACTGTACAAATCCATCGACAAGGTCAACATGTGGCTGCTCACACATGAACCTGTTATTGGTTTTGTCCATTGACAGTACCATTAAAGTTTATTCAAGACAACCTCGTCCTCAAAAATGTTCATCAGTAAGATCAAGGCAGCGTTACTTTGTGCAATTCTACTATGAAAAGATGTGGACAATATGGCCTGTTTGTTCTGCAGCAAAGTTTTATCTATATCACAGCAATCTCAGTCAAGACTACAGTAAACACGGGAAGTGGCTACTACTAGTGATATCAAAACATGTTCACTAGATGTTTTGACAGCAGCCGTGTAGAAATGCAAGAAATTGTAAAAATGTGTTCAAATTCTCATTATTATCTAAGCATTAGGTCACAGAAGTTAATTCCTTCCCCTCATTAAGGTGATGGTTAGTCTGGTCTGTTATCACTGAATTCATTCAGCCTTGGGTACATTACAGGTGAGGATATTTTACGGACTCTTGCTCCTATTAGGCAATATGTTTTGACATTTCCCGTACAATTAACATAGCGGTCTGACATTTTTTCTCCGTCTTGCTACAGGCTATCATTCTGGGTGAATTTGAAAGCATCTATAAACAAGATGTATTAATATTCCAGCTTTGCAAATTGTGGTACGAGCGAGAGTGAAGCCTTGCGTATATAATTGATGGCATTCATAAATCATCAATTAGTTCGACAACATAGAATGATGCAGATAAGGTGTGTATTCTGCAATATCTAATGCTTATTTTCTATTTATGGCTGTTGTTTATCACCCTTGGTGTAGAAGCAGGCACTAGTTTCTGAGAATTAAGTCCTAATCAATCTTAAACAAAACATGAAAAAATACAGATATTTAGCAACTTTGACTCAAAACTCAATACATCAATTAAAATCAACATATCAAATTTAAATGTAAAATTATAAAATATAGTATGTATAGTATCAAATTGAGTTAAAACGGAATCTGAGCTCAATCGCACTGTTTCAAATCAGCTTTGAATCATGGCGTATTAAATTGTATGTCATGTATCTAATACATGATACTTGCATTACTTTTGATATTATTTCAATAATTTTGTTTCCAAACACTTGATTCAACCTAATGTTGCTCAGAGTGAAGCTTGTAGGTGTACCTAAATATACTTTTTGCAGGTGGACTCTTTGTGTGTGTGTGTGTGTGTGTGTGTGTGTCTTGCATATTAAGTGATTGTGATTTGAGAGAAGTGAGAGTGTTTGAGAGCGGCACATTGTTGTGACATCCAATCACTCTAACGTGGAAAATGAGTCATTGTGGGTCTTGAGGAGGAAAACCCGGGGAAAAGAATGTGACTCCCACAGGGGGATCACAGATCACTGACACATATCAGCTCTCTGATATCTGACTGATATGATCGTGTGGTTGCAACACTGTTGACACTGGTACATTTTCTGCTCCAGATTGTTATCACTGTCAAATGCCTAGTCTTGCTCTCAGTCTCTGCAACTCAAGAAGATGCATTTTGTTAGGTCAGAAATTATTTGTCTTGTTTCTGAGGATTGGAGTTGTGCTCGGTCAAAGGGGAAAAGTCCACTCCACATTATTACACTTGCTTACATCAACAGCCATCTCCTCTAAATTTGTGATGTTTGATTAATCAGAAGAATAAGAAAGACATCTGGTGTCAAATCTAGTAGCTGCCACCCTCCTGAGATGTTCAAGCACCACCCCATCTAGAGTTTAAAGCAATTGAAATAGTAAAGAGCAATATGCAGTCAGTAGCAATTTTGAGGGTGAAAACAGCTTGTCGGGGAGAGAGGTCAAAGGAAATTGGCAGGCTAACATGAAGGCCACCAGTACATGAATAAAAGTGCAGCACAACAACGAGGTGTAGGAGGACGTAACAGTGCCACATCTTGTTGAACCTTGAAACTGTGTGGGTTGCAGCACCAAACAACCCTACAAAGTTCCACCACTGTTAGCTAACGAGAAGTAAATGAGGCTACACAGGGCACTTGTTCACCAAACCTAGATGATTGAATAGTGGAAAGATGTTACTATGTTCAAAACCCTTGATTTCTGATGATGTATGGTAAGAATTTGCTGGAAATAGTATCCCGAATCTATCTTGTGCAGTGATGGTTTTGTAATTCTGTGAGTAGTGTTTCTTGGCTCACATTAGGACCCTTAATGCCAACTGAGCGTCATTTAAATGCAACACCATTCTCAGCTGCTGACCAGGAGCACCCGTTCATGGCCACAGCTTCCAGTAGGATAATGGCCCGTGGTACAAAGCACTCATTATCTTTAGAAACTTCCAAGAATATGACAACGACTTCAGTCTAATCCACTGGCCTTGACAGTCACTCAACAAGCACCTCTGAGATGAGCTGCAATGTGAGGTTTGCAACATTAATGCATTGTCAAAACAACTTGTAAATTAATGCTTGGAAATGCAGTTTTTCCTTGAAAAATCTATAGAATAACAAGGCAATCCAGTGTAGTCTGATGCTATGAGGACTGCAATTAACAATTATTTTCATTACAGGTTAATACTGACTATTTTTTCAATTAATTATTTAGTCTCCAGAGGCTTGTCTGACCAAAAGTCTAAACTCCAAAGATATTCAATTTACAATTATACATGACAAAGAAAAGTGGCAGATTGTCATAATTGTAAAGTATGATTCAGTAGATGTTTGGAGTTTTTATTTGAAAAAAATGAAATTAAAAATTAAAAAGCTGATCGATTATCAAAATAGTTGCCGATTTGCATATATTTTTTTTGGATCGACTGATCAATCAGCAAAAATTAATCATCACAGCACTGAAAAGGTAGTTTGAAAGTTAATGGCTTTTTATCAACTGCCTCAACCTCTCAAAGTCAATTTAAATAGAAGTAACAACTAACACCTGGAACATCTGACCAATATGATGTTTACGGTCACTATTGCTCAAGAAGAGATCACCTGTGAGCAGGTTTGAAAAGGAGTAGAATGGAGAGTTTTATAAAGCATGAAAAAGCTGTTTATTATTCCAGTGCATTGATGTGGAGCCAGAGCATGGCAATCAAAAGCAGGTTATTTAAGATGAAAGATTCTCCATACATTTATTTGAAGCCAGGCCAGGGCCCATCGAAAAAACCATGCTTTTAATGATAATGTCAAGGCTGTTGCACAATAAATCACAGCCACAATTTGACCTCAAAATGTAACATCACCAAACCTGTCTTCATGACCATTGCAAACATCAAGCCGCTGCAGCAATGTTTCCTGCCTGGATATCAGCCTTTTCCATTATTTCTCATCCATTATCACTGAAGGTCAACTCAGAACATCAGTCTGAGTAGATTCAGACACCTTGTTCCTGTTGGGCGACTCAAATTTTCACCGGTTCACCTGCGAGTTTCTGTCAGTGAGTGTGTATGTGAAAGTGTGTGTGTGTCCATGCATGCTCTTGTATAGCTGTGGTTGTGGGTGTGCATACTATTGAGAAAGAGGGTGAGCTGAGGGCTTTTGCAGCAGACATACAGTAGATAGGTTTTTCTGCCTGGCAGGGCAGGGAGACAGAGAAGAGGGATGATGTGAGAGCAGTGCGTGGGTCTGCCAAGGCTGCTGATGCACATCTAAGGATGACCTTGGAGGTCTGAGGATGAAGGCTGAGTGAAATTTTCAGAGGACATGAAGAGGAAGGAGACAAAAACTGCCTGTCATATGTCACAGTGTTGACAAGTGGTATGGGTCATGCAAAGTCTACTTTCATGTCGGCAAAAGCTGCAACATACACTTCTGCAAGGGGAAAGGGTTGATTTCAGTGGTGAATTGCAAATGCTTTTTTTTCAGAAGAAGACAACATGTCTGACCTTGTTGAATTTTTTGACAAGGGAAAAAGATGATTCATGTTATTGTAAATGAAGTGGATTTTTAGAACAGTTACAACCAATTTCTACCCACTTTCAGACATGAAATGGTTCTGCATGGTGGATGCATGGAGTTGAATTTCAGAGCTGAATATCACTGAGGCTACACCACAAATGTTTTTTGAGCCTTGCTAACTGTGCGGCTTATCAGTTGGCTGGTCAGTCCACCACTTTGGTGCAGACTGAAATATCTTTTTCAACTATTGGGTGGATTGCCTTTGTCTTTGGTGATTCTCTGACATTTCCTCTAGTGACACAGGAACACAGGACACACGTTTTTAGTTTTTAGTGAAAATTTCCACATCTACTGGACTGGATTACAATGTTATGTGGTACACACATTCACCCAAGGATGATTTGTAATACTTGGTGATACCATGACTTTTCACATAGCCCCAAAGCACCACTGTGTCTAAGTACAGCCTCACACAACTGCTAGTACGGCCGTAGACTCTAACAGTCTTGTTTTTACTTAAAGGGACTTAAAGGTTAGAATTCAACCTGGTGTGACTGGACAACCTAATGACAAACTATTAACATCAACTATTACTTAGTTAAAAATCTAAATATTGAATGGTGCCCACTATGTGGCAATGGTGGAAGTAAATACACAACTACAACCAATGATATGGTCTCATAAAATTTGATTTTAATTTGATTTTTCATTACAGTAGATCATTATAGGAAAGCTATTCTACTGTTCAAAAATCATATTTAGCCTTGCAACAGATGTGCCAGTAATACTGCCTTGAAAGCAGCTACTTGTTAGCACACAGACAGAGGGTAAGAGCCGGAGAGACAGGCAGGAGGAAGAGGGTCAGTGTCGATTAGTTGCTGGGCGATCAGAGAATAAGTGCTCTTAATGAAACATTCCAAATCTGTGCTTATTGATAGAGCAGACTTTTGGTAGATGGATTCCGTGTCTGACACCAAGCTGATTATTAAAACAGTTCACACAATGATGTGTGCTTGCCCTTTTCATGGTTCATTAATACAATGAGATGTCCTTCCACATGCAAGCCGCAGCTCATTAAGCAGGCCATTAAATCATGCACGGTATGAGAAAATGATTGAAAAACAGGAATGTGCCATTGAAGATAATGACAACTTACTATGGTTAAAAGGCTTTGCTTAAAAAAAAACACAAACACCTGGAAGGGAAATGATAAAGAAAATGCAAGGTTTTTATTATCTCACAATAAAAATGTCATTATGTTTACTGTGGCAAATCAAAAAGTAATTGCATTTTATTTTCATCCAAGCATGGCTTGAGTGAGAGCAGGCAATGATGTTCAAAGCACATACACTAGGTGTGTATTTCATCCGAAACAGAATCCAATCTGAGCTGTAACCATATGTTAATACACAGATATTAATCTGTATGCTTTCATCTGCCTGCTTTGCGACTTACTTATGTGAAAGGGTTCAAATTTTCTCATTCATAAACAGGCAGTGACAAAATAAAGTATTTATAAAGTGGCAGTGCGATCATGCAGTATCTTTGTGATCTACAATCTATGTTATTGCTGATTGATTAGTGACAAGACATATATCCCTTCACCTCACCAATATTATTTATTACATATGTGTAAAGATAGAATATCCAGGGCTCTTATGGCCTTACAGTGGTTTGGCAGAAACCTGTAATAAGGTGACATATTAACATGTATTTGAATGCAGTGTCAGACTGTTTTAGATATCTGTGACGAATAAAATCTCAAATGTTTTAAATGTTAAACATGTGACAGTGCACAGCTTCAGGGAGAGTATTTTTGTTTTGTTTACATTACCTATGTAATTTTAGTCTGATAAAAACAACTATTTTGACTAGTCAATCACATTTCTCATTTTCAATAGTTGAAAGCAGGCTTAGTTTGAGAAAGGTGCACGATTATCCATATGAGTTAGATAAGCCCACAGCAAACGGGGGAGGCATTCATGATGAGTCACAAGAGACTGATTACATAAACTAATCCCACAGTGAAGCTAAAACCTTGAACAATCTGTGGATGAGTAGGAGGCAGTGGGGTTAATATGATGTTTAAGGTAGTTTAGTATCTAGGGCATTTCAAGGTAACCTATATTCAATTTGGAAAGCAACATTAACATAAGAGCACATAACGTGACACGTAAAAAAAAAAAAAAGGGTCTAAAGTTACAAGGGCAACAAACACCAGGCTCTACTTAGGCCTATTCATAGCTTTGAGGAACAGATTAAAATTGAATTGGAGATGCCTTTAATTTTTCTGGTAATGCTGCCAATTTCAGAGAATATTAGTTGACTTGTGTTACTCTGCATTTCCAAATATAGAATTGTTGAAACCTGTAGGGCAGAAACCATACTGTTTGGGTTTTTTTCCTGAGTGTCTACCAGCAATGTCTACCACAGAGACTGCAGATCTTAGAGAAACCAATCTTGATTCTGTTTCAGAGCTCTCCACCACTAGTTAAGCATCAGAAGTTACACAGAACAGCCAGTGGTGTTATAAAAAGTGCGTATGTTTGGCTGAAAACTCCTGAACTGTGAGGACTAGAATGGAATAATTTCCCTCAGGTTTTTCAGCTCAAGATAAAACCATTGGATATAGAGGTTTTCTTTCTACTGTCAGAGTGTTGAGAATACAAACTGTTTGGTTATGGTATAAAAATGAAATTGACCGCTGAAACATAATTCCTAAACATTGGATGCTACAGCAATGTCCATCATTATGGAACGTGATCATGTTCAGGTCGATGAAGCCAGTGCAACTTTTTTTTCTGCTCCTGCTACTTCTATTACCAAAGTTAGGCTTTGTTGTCAGTTTCCCGACTAGTTTAAGTAAAACCTAGAATTACTGCCTTGCAGTAGCATGCCCCAGCCAACTAGTCAAGTCGCAGTTTACTACCATCTCCGTCCAGACTCATAATATATGTGGTGACGACTTTAGAGGTATTAAATTTGGTTATCACTAAATTGACATGTATGACTCCAGTGAATCATTTCCAGTAAGAAACATTCTGTCTTCACTTAGAGACTATTTTTACAAAGGAGTGTAAGTTAATTCATAGAAAAATAAAAGTCAAAATAAGAGTCAAATTCCTTGTACTTGTCCACATGCTTGGCCATTAAAGCTTCATATATGGATGTTGCTGCAAAGAAGCTAAATTCTAAAACGTGGATGCTTCCCACACGTTCAACCCGGCAGCACAGACAATCTATACAATCACCACAGCTACAAAGTGGGCACCAAGATCAGTGTCACCAGTTCAGTATCCAACCAAATGTAAAAATATGGTCACAATCTCCCCCTCAGTTCCTGAGTTATGGTGTTGAATAATGGCCAGAAAAGTTTTTTTGGAGAACATTATGATGTCACAGTGAAGTTGACCTTTGACCTTCTGATATAAAATGTCATCACGTCATAATTTTATCTTATTGGACATTTGTGTAATTTTGTCAGAAATAGCATATTCATTTTAGATTTTGGTTTTGTGAGGTCACAGTGACCTTTGACCACCAAAATCTAATCAGTTCATCCTTGAGTCCAAGCAGACGTTTGTGTCAGATGTAAGGAAATTCCCTCCATTAAGTTCATGAGAATTGGACGACAGACGGACAAACAGACAGGCAATAGAAAAAATAATTCCAGCCACGGCTGTCGCTGGCACGGAGGCATAAAAAAATAGTACTTAGGGTCACAGTGACTAAAACAATAACCAACTTGATAAATTGGCAATTTCTAAATGGAAAAATTGGCAACCTTAACCTACATTTTTAAAAATGTAATCGATGAGATGGAGCAACTTTAAAAAAAAAAAAAAAAAAGCTGAATAAAGAGTTCATTCTTATTATCAAATCATTTTCTCCATAAACTCTGGATCCCCCTAATTGCAGATGGTGCCTTTTTCTGGCAATCTCTGGCAGCCACATCATCTGTCCGCCGATGACAGGAGCCATTTTACTAATGCACTCATGAATGCTTCGTGTTTCATACAGTGTCCTTGACACTCACCTCAACTGTCTCCAGATGCAGTAGAGGGTGATTGACTTTTGGCGGAATCCTCCGTAGAGTGTGAGGATTTTCAGTTTTTTGATGTCTACAGCTTTTTTACCGGCTGAATATCTGACAACCAGTGAGGTGTACTGTAAGTATTGACGTGACGCTTACGAATGGACTTTTATTGTTGCTTCTTTTCTTGGCTTCCTTGTTTCATGCAGTTGTCCTGTCTCCAGAATGTTATGTGGCCTGTTGATAGCTCAACCCCTTCTGTTCCAATTATTCTCCCTCCTTTTGCTTCCATCAAGCTACATTTTCCGACTCCAAATGGCTTCCCAGAGTAATTACTGTAGATCCTCTTGTCATTCAGCTTGATGGCTTGCAAGTAGATGAGGTGACTGATGGTAGCCCCCCTTCATGAACCTTTATCCACTCTTCATGGTGATCTGACTGAAAGGGTTAAAGCCTACGCAGGTCAGTCTGGAGCAGCCAATGATAGTCGACTTAAAGAGGAGCTTTTAGTGGTCCATTGACTTCTCATGAAGTCTCTTAGTGTGTTTATGAGATTCTATTCTGATGCTTAAGGATCCATGAGTGCTGCACAAAGTCTTAGGCTTTAGGTTGTTCATCCAGACTGCAGCTGAGCAATATGGCTGAAATCAACATTATAATAACAGGGTTTGATTTAAAGGGATGTCGTTTGTGGTGCTGTTGAACTTTATTGCATTATACAGAGCAGTGTTTCTGTTATTTAACCTACCCTCATTGGTATAAATGGAGTAGACAAACTAACGCAATACAGTTCAACAGCACCACAAAGTACAGACCTGTACATTATATCCTTCATGAAGGTTGATTTTATTGTAATCCTTTTGTATTAGACTGCATTAGTTTGACCTAGGTGTACCTCATATACTGGCAACTGAGTGTATATATATATGTGTACCCCTTTCATGACGTCTATAAGAAAACTCTTCACACTAGTAAAACAAAAAGTTCCATAACTGATTAAGTCAGTTTTTACAATTTGAGAGCTCAGTATTAATCTATAATAGTATATTGTTCACCTCTTATCCCAGGGGTGGAAAGTAACCAAGTTAATTTACTCAAATACTGTTCTTAAGTACAAATCTGAGGTACTAATCATACTACCTTATACTTTTAATCCACTAAAATTCTTAGGGAAATATTTTATTTTGGATTCCATTAGTTATATTATATCTTAAATTAGTAGTTACTTAGCAGATTAAGAATTTACATTCTAAACATATTATGAATTTGTAAAAATATAATGCATTTTTATTGATTTAACTACCCAACAGTTCTGTATGTAAGGTACTTAAAATGAGCTCCACCTCAACCAACAACAGCAGCAAAATGCTACTTACACATTAATTCATCAGTAATAATAATTCAATAATATATAACTGTATAACACTCATAAGGGCCATTTTCATAAGCCATTTTTCTGCATTATGAGTACTTTTACTTTTGATACTATAATACATGTTTCAAATAATACTTCCATACGTGCAAGATCTCTTTTTTTCTCTTTTAATTGAGAGTATTTTCACAGAGCGCTATTGCTACTTTTACTTTTTTTTTTATCCAGACTATGCTCAGGCTCATCTGTTTCAACTTTGTACAGTGACAGGTCTGTCTTGCAGTAGCTGGTGCTTTGTGCCTTTGGTGTTGTTTCCAATCCCCTGCTGAGCTTTGCTTGTGTATAGACACACATGTCCCTTCAGCTTTAAGACTTTGATGTCTGACAGGAGTTACCATGTTGGATGGTGGCTGAATGGTGCTATTCCCTTGTGGTTATCTTTCATGATCAATATTGCCCTGCCTTGTATTGGACAGTCAGGGTGGAGCTGTTAGTAAGAGGTTCATTTGTGCTGCCTGGCGTTAATGCAGCATCATTAGTTTCTTCAACCAGTAGGTTTCAGGACCTATTTTCTTTTGTAACGGTGACTAGTTCCTGTTCTGGAAGTTTGCTAGTCTGGTCTGGTCTTGGGTCTGAGCATTGGTATTACTTGATTTTTATTTCACACAAATGTATTTGAGCAGTATTTAAACTGAAAAAATGAGTTTGTTAATTTAATGGAGTGATAAACAGCAACAGTCCACCCAGTAAGCTCACTGGTCAAAAGCTTATGAAACACACTGATGGAAGTTATCTTGAACCCATTATTACTGGCACTGAGGACGGCAGGAGTCACAGCAGGTGACCTAACATGATCTCACACTGTAATGAGGATAAAGATCTTTCTAATAGGCACAGTAAAGTATTACAGGGCCTGTTAGGAAAATACAAACGGCTCCCAGTGATGGGCCTATTAATGTATATGTCCAACAGAGTGGCCTTAATGTAAAACCCCGCAGATCCCTCATTTAGAGCTGGAACATATACAACACGGTAAATTATGACTGAAAATTGTTCTTTACAAATGTGTGCAGAGCCCTCCGTTAAATGTTGCCATGCCAAGAGCAACATGAAATACTCTCCTGCTGAAACACCACTAATTAATAAGAGTCATGGTAAGGGAGCTTCTCCCCTTCCACTCATTGTGCTTACTTGCTGGAAATCGATTTGTGTCTCTCCTGCTGCCACTGTGTCTGACAGATGTCTTTTTGCAGTACAACGATCACGCTGCAAGCAGTCACAGTGTCTGCAGCTGAACCACGCCAGGCCAGATAAGAGGCATAGAGCTGCCTGTTGGGGTTGGAGCATTAAAAAACCTCTTAGTTGTTCTCCACTGCAAGCACTGTTGTCAGGTCACAGAAATCCAAAGTTTCTTATTGGATAAAGGGAAGTTGTTTTTCTTCTTATAGTACTGACATAAAGGGAAGTTGTTTTTCTTTTTATAGTATTGACATGATGTAACCAGCCAGAACTGTAGGTAAGTTTCTGTAAAACTGTACTTCTGTCAGCCATGCTAGTGGCATGGCTCTTGAGATGGCAATGTCAGTCGGTCAGTCGGTCCATCACTTTGGTTCAGACTGAAATACATCAACAACTATATATATAGTTTGATTAAAGATCGATTGCCATGAAATTTTGTACAGACATTTGTGGTGAGGATAAATCCTGATAACTATGATGACCCCCTTCATTTTCATCTAGCGGCACCAAGTTTCAATTATCTAGTGAAATATCCAAACAGTCCACAAATTTGAATTTGGTAACCTCTAAACAAGCGCCATCATCAGGTCAAAATTTCTATTTATCCAATACTTTGGTTTAAAGCCAGCATGTTATGGTGTTAGTTTTACCCAGTACCAATGGGTAGAAAAAACCAACCAACAGTAGGGTTGTTTGGATCCAGTAACACAACAGTTATGTAGGAATAAGACTGTCAATGGGTCAAAACACCCTTATTGTTACTGGGTTTAGTCAACCCAGTATTGCATTGGTGCCCACGTCGGCCCGCACTGGGTCAATTTTTAACTCAGTGTTTTCTGGTGTGTAGACTTGTTAAGTGATTAATAAGTCAAAGTCACCATGGCTAAAATGGCAAAACTGGATTTATTATATTCAAAGCTGAGGTTTTTATTTGATAAAACCAGGTGTGTAATTATGTCATCAGGCTTAATCATAAGGTAGGGCTTTAGCAGAGAATTGTTTCATCCCAACTACTTGAGACCCTTTGGCTTCATCTTATTTACCAAAATGAAGTTCTGGATATCAAAGCTAAATGTATCTTATTGCTGTTATTTGAGAGCGTAAAGGTGTCTAATAAGGTGTGAAACAAGTCAGTAAGAGCAGCAGAAACAGGGCCTGATATGTAAAGAAAATGCATGAAAGATCCCAGGGACATGCTCTCTCCGGAATGTCTTTGATTCCTCTTTTCTTTCGTTAGTGTTACCTCACGAGCTGTGAGCAGCCAGCGCACCTTCATGTTAAACAGGGTAAAGCGATTTAATCTTTTTCTGTTGTCACTGTGTGATTTCAATATTTCTCTAGGTTTACACAAAAAATAACAGATCAGCCTAGTTGTATTTTATAAGACTCTGTCAGGTAGCTCTGCAAATGCAGTGAATACTACCCTGCTGCATTTGTTAAACATTCAAAAATCCTCAAAATATTTCTGCAGGATGAACTGCTCACATTGTTACTTCTTGTCACATACATAGCATTCTCTCACAAAAGTAATTCAGCTTAATGAGGATAATCCCTTAAATCATGCTTGTATTGTCAGTATTGAGCTCATCCCATTTTATTTTCCTTATCATCCCGATCTATCATCAGCATGTTCCGCTGATAAACACCAAAGACAGAAAAGAGAGGGATTATGGATAATTGCAGAGAATTATAATGCAAATTAAATTGTACATGGTGTATCTGGCACTGAGATGGCAAGATCACTGTACTCAGTTTACTTTGATAGACTGGCATAAAATGACAGCTGGAAATATATCACAAACAGTCTTGTAACTTATAGTCAAAGATTTAAACAGTCTACTTTACTGTTGAGTTTACTGTGTAAATACTGCAAAAAAAGATCAGAACACAAACCACTGCATCGCATATTTTTTTCACTCTAATTTTTTTCGACACCTTACCCTACCTGTGATTTTATTCACTTGTAAATAATTCCACAGTGACAGTTACGTTATTTAAAGTTCTGCTCAGCTCTGTTTGTTGCTGGCATGTTCGGTGTGATATTATTAGCACATTGGTTTTTATTTCACTGTCATGAATTTCTTACCTTCATTTGTTGCATTTGTTTCTTATTCTGTAGTTGTATTTAATACTGTATTGCTGTCTCTTCGGCTTTCGTTTTGAAGTTTTGCAGACACTGACTGAAATAAAAACTAACAATGTCCATTAATAGTGCATCACTACCACTGTGAATTAGCCTCATGGTAGCCAATTCATCAACCCTGTTCCTTCTGTAAATTTTCAGAACTGTCAACTGTATTTTTAGCAACTAAGTACAACTAAATTGATTACATTTTCCATCCATGGAGAACACAGTTAACGTCTCAAATGTCAAAGCATATAATGTCATCAAGAAACTTCTAGTGACTTCAGTCAATGCTTTACTTAAGAGGATGTTGACAACCCCAATGAGGATGCCTCTTTCTTAAGGAATTATTAGCAATTTTGTTGTGTCATCGTGATCAATGCAAACTTACAGTTTCGCGAAATGACTGCCAAAAAAAGTGGAGCACAAGTGACTATTTGACTTGTTGTATGAAATGACCCAAACATAAAGCATACGGTATTAATTTCATACTGAATCAAAGACGTGAAGTTTGTCATCAGTTCTATGATATAACAACAATACGGTTACAGTTTGGTTGAAACATGGTGGTTTGATTTAAAATGACCTACTTCATTAGGGTTAGGGGACCTTCATATTCATGGTCACAATAATTATCATGTGATTAAGGATATGGAAAGATCATGGCCATGCTTTAAAAAAAAGCATTAACTGTCGGTTAGAAACAGAAAAAACAACAGTCTCCCTTGTTACAGTCCAATGTTTTGTTGACTCCTCTCAGTGATAGATTTCTCTCTCATCAATGTTAGATACCTGAAAATGATTGTAAAAATTCAGCTGGTGTGTAAATTCTAACAAAAATAAATGATTCACCCACACAGTCTGCTGTGTTTAATCTGTACTGTAGCAATGACCTTCAATGACAGTGAAATTTGACGGCCCTGTTTAGCCCACGGATTTGTACGAGGACTCGTAAAATTCTGTCTAACTACATGAGCAGACTTGGTCTTGTGTGAATGGCAATTACCAAGTGTTTATTTTTGACTAACACTCTCATAGGATTGGTCAAATGAGGGTTTGACACGCGTCTGTTAACCTCTGTCATACACCAGTTAGTGTCTGAAAGGGTTGTATGTCTTTGTTGGGTCCAAGCAATGATGATGGAGAATGATTCAGAGGACAGTGGGTTGCTTGTTTATCTGTGACCTTTATTCACTCCTACGGGTGGAAGAGGAGTTTGGATTAAACCTCCTATATTATATTTTTTTATTTAAATAGTGCCTTTGGATAAACACAAAAAGACATTAGACAGACTGATTTAATTTGTTTTTCTAAAAGTATGGTCCAATTAAGACTGGAGTCAAAGCAGTATTTTCCTATGATGTGAGGGCTTGATTTTATTTCTGTTCATAAAATATAATGGATAAGTACTTACAGTAAGTATCTGCCGTACTTTCAACCTCCTTTATATTGTGTAAGACCATTTTTGAGTAAGACAGGGTATAAAACATTATGTTTTCAGGGCTGTGTTCAGTAATTCTACTACAAAATCTGTAAAACCCAAGAAAAATACCTCCACCAAAAAACAAAAAAAAAAAAAAAAAAAACATTTTCCAGCAATAAACACAAAACAAATGCAGGGATTGACCAGAGGGGCTGGTTCAGGTGGGGAATCCTCAGCATTTGTATGAGGGTCAGGCAGCAGGGGACATGTTAGACAGAGGTCACAACAGACAGTGGGTCATAAATATGGGAGACAGGCTTATCTGGCCTATGACACGGAAGAGGCGGCTCTACTGTAATGGGTGATAAATGTCACAGCCTCCCTACAGCCTCAGATGAGCGATTGTTAAGCAGTTTCCCAGAGCCTCGAGACAGACTGACAAGCAGTAAGGAAACATTTACATGGATAGAACGGCTTGTTTGGATGACCCCCCTTCCCCGCTGTCGCCGTAGGCAAAATGAGAGAGGTGATTAATCAGGTTGTTAGCATGTTTGATGGAGAGTAGAGGAGAGAGGAGAGGAGGAATCCATGTGCTGAGAGGAGAGGAGAGTGTGAAAGGTAGCAAAATGAAGAGGAGAGCTCCACCGCTGTGATTCATCAGGGGTTACTGATCCTCTGGGGAGCAATAATTTTTAAGGTAACGGGCCTTGATTGCAATAATGTCCCCATAGCAACTATTATCTCTAATGACTATTATTATGGCTGTCATAAAATGGAGACTGGAGCAAGTCTTATTAAAATATGGTATAATGCAACTGCAGCTTTGAATGTCTTCACTCATCAAAAACTAGTTCACTTAATTTTCAAATTCTGAAACTTTAAAATCATAGATGGGTAAAAAGCAGAATTTAAAACATGCACTGAAAATTAAAAAACATAGGAACATAGATATTTGATGCTTGTTACGGTATATTTATTGCTGTTATTTTGGCCGTGTTATATGTTTTGAAACCACTTTATTTTATGTTTACTTTATCACGTGTATTTGTCAGGGGCAAATGTACAAAAAACCTCATACAAAAGGGAAGAACTCATTTGTACCAGATTTAGCAGCTATCTACTGTCCATCTGCAACCCCTGGGCAGGCAGATGCAAATACTACTACTACTACTACTACTACTACTTTTTTTTACAAATAAAAGTTCTAAACACAATAAATACTAAATGCAATTATACATCCAAAATTTTAATAATTACACCCAATCCTATACAATATAAATTTGCATTCACTCAAATGTTATATTCTTGACATTTAACTCTACCTCCTTAGGGCAAAATATGGGTGCTTGAGTAATGACTGCTCGGTAAAAATGTCTTCACATGGTTAATTGTTCAATAAAATTACTTAAAGATGAGACTTACTTTTGGAGACTCTGGAGACTTTTGTCATTTTCTCGCCACCACCTGAACCTCCACAACCGTCCTCATCATCACAGTCGCCACTGTAACGTCCCTCTGCGTCACCACTTCCAGTTTCAATCTGGTCCAGTGACCCCAGTTTAGGAATGGACTTTCCCTGCAACAGCTGGTTGTGAAAAAAGACAGAAAAACACACACACTTGTATTAATAAAAAAATATATACATTTTTAACTTGGCTTCAAGCTGTTTTAACTGAGTTTATGTGCCCACGCTTTAAAAGTTGCTGTATTTCTTGCTGTGAGAAGCATTATATCTACATTATATGTAAATATTCACAGCAGTGAACAAGGTCCTCTCATGGCAAGGACAAGAACAGAATATTCTCTTAGAAAATGAAGAGAAAAACAGGGAGAAAATGCAAAAGAGCTGCTGATTATGCTGCTAATCAGCCACATTGAATCTACAGAATGACTGCACTGCAAATAGCATTTTTCATAAAACATTCTGCCCAGATTTTTGTTTTATCCCGATGTTTAATATTATTTTCTAGATATAGTTTAAATATTAAAAAAGAAAATTCCTTTGTTGTTTAAACAAAAAAAAAACTTAAATGATAAGCCTAAAATATACATTCTTAGGCCAGTGAATTCATTTTTATCAAACTGAGAATGAGAATTAACTATATCCTGATCGCTCCCACCTACAAACTACACTGAAATGAATCAATAGTATGAGTTACAAGACTGCTCGGCCGCAGAGGCCTGCAGGGCAGCTAAACTTTCTGCTGTATTGCTCTGCAGCAGAATCTCAATCAAAGACTTTGTGAACTCGATACCAGGGGAAATGCATACGCTAATTGGTTCATTTAAATTCATGGTGCGTCATTGGAAACAAGAGAGACTGCTTTGTGTTGATCAGAAAGGTAGTGTCTATGCTAATTAGTTACTGTTGTGGTTCAGTGCAGGGGAGTGAAAGTGTCAGGGTTGCTGCGATTGCTAAGCTGGGACATATCTGTGCTGGTAATTAGCCTGTCTGGGGTCTCTGCTACTCAATGGTGACAGGTTAGAAGATAGAGAAGATAGAGATAGAGAGTTTGGGCAATCGACACTCCTTCCATGTGTGTAATTGGCATGATTTTCTTTCCATTTATGTTAGTGTTACTTTTTAAAAAAATGTCGTAGAATAATGAGTTTCTGTGGTGCCTGAGGTTAGCCGGGTCTGGGAGTTTGACTCAATTTGAACTTTGTGATTCACAGTCCAGAAGGTAGGGCACTGCTCGAGGGCTCAGCCTGTTCATAATTGACTCTGAACACTGTTTACAGACAAAACAGCACCTTGCAATAATTAGTCTGTACAGTATATGTGAGACAATATCCAACCTGAGTGTTAAGATTCACCTATTTATGGCAAGGAGGCGTAAGTCAATAACCCTGTGTATAGACGTATTTGTGTGTGTGTGAGAGTAAGAAGAAAAATTGCTGTTTTCTTTCACACATAAATATATGAACTTTATTACATGTCAGGTCTCAAGTCACCACTTTATTCTTTAGAAACTTTGATGCATGAGAACAATTATGGTTGGCTTGACGTCAATTCGACTCATTTGAAACATTTTGTAATTTATTGACTTGAAATGCATATTTTCTGTTCCCAGTTCACTTTAGTTCACCAAAACTAAAGGATAAGGGATATTCTATATTTTTCTTATTGTCAACAAAATCGATAAAAAGATCAAGACCAACAAATGAAGTTATGCCACCAACAAGCATTGCCTGTGTAGCCAAAGTGATATAGCTTATTCTCTGAACTGTAGACTTCCATTGTTGTCCAAAAACTATTAAGAACGCATTAGTGATATGTTACAGTAGGCTACTACAGTACCCCGCTTTTTAGGAAATTATTTAGCCTTTTTTTTTTAAATATGAAGGAAAATAATTAAGACGTACAGAACATCTTCAATAGGAAATATTGAGCTTGAGGCTGAGTGCCACAGACACGGTAGGGAAGTCGGGAATTGTAGAGAGACAGCCTTACACATTATTAGTTTTTAGACAATAAGTTGACTCAAATGAAAGCAGCATATACAAATATATACAAAGATTAGTCGTGTTAGACCAATTCCATCAATCAGCCGGTTAGTCAATTCTTTTACTCTTCAGGGCCAGGGGAACTGCTCTGTGTTTGATTGCAGTGAACAGCTGTACTGCTCTTTCTGACACACAATGAAGAAAGCCTGAATAGGATAACCATGTTATTAGCCCCACTTCTATGAAAGAGGGGCTTTGTCTAACACCAGCTGTGAGACAGGTGCTCTGATTCGTTCAATGCATCTCCAGGTGAGAAAGTGCTCTGAGCAGGCACCCTTGGGCAGGCCTTTGGCTGTTACTGCAGTATGTGGAGAATTGGTGACAACCAAATAACACTAATAATTCTTTTCGCCAAAAAAAAATTTAAAAAAAAAGGCCCATACACTTAGAATGAATTTTATGAACACAGACTCCCCTACTAATTGGTCATTTTCTTTTCTTTTGAAAATTGCTGCACAAATTAAGAGCCAACACTACCGGAGATAACGATGAACATCCACTTTTCTGCAAATCCTCACAGTTAAAACTCCATAGTATGGTCGACTAGATCTTTAGCATGGGAACCAAATGAATCTGCGCGCTCATGTTTTATTTGCTCTGGCAGATACGTCTGGCCCCTTGCCCTTCAAACTGATTTCCTTGGTATTGGTATCAGGCAAGCCAATCACAACTGTCTATCTAGTATGAGGTGGGTTTAACACGACGACTGACAGAGAAAAGCGCCGTTGAGGCATCTTTGTAAATATCCAAGATGGCGGCTGCCGATACGAAGCGTTCAACGGCCAGCTACAGCAGCAGTATTAAATGAACTGGACGATACATTTTTCGGAAGAATAAACAACTGCACTTAACTGCAATTACTAAACTGAAATAAGAAGAGAACCAACCTTTTTTGACACAGACTATTGCTAGAGACAGGCCTTCATATTTTATTTACCATGGTTTATTTGATATATTTTAGTTGCCATTTGCTGTGTTAATTTGCTGTAACTGCTTTTTACTGTTAACAGAAATTCAAACACTTGTCCATCTGTTTCATTAAAACACAACTAATTGTAAGTAATTAGTCAAAGACAACTGGATTTATGGTTTAAGAATTAGAAAGACTAAAACAGTAACTCATTATAGCAATCAAATTGCTATTTCCTTCAGTGGTTCATCTATTAAAAGTTTTTTTAATGTACAGTACATATCAAGTGGCCAATTTATTGCATCTTCTGACGTAGTCTGTAAAATCCCAGTTAACTCCTTTGTAGGACTTTATGCTGCTGTTCATTCTGCACAAACCATTTGCTCTTGTGCATTTAGTCTGAAACCTGTGTGACCACAGGCTTGCAGTGCTGATCCACCTTTCGACTTTGTGAAAAGTAAAGTGTTAAGTAAAAGCACAGGCAAATACCACAATGGTATCCACAGCAACCACTAAGCAGTCAGTAAACTATATCAGCTGTGCTCTGGAGTTACTGTTTGATCAATGGCAGGAAACACACTCGGGAGAAAACTGCTGAGTCTCTGCTGTTTGCCGTTAATAATAATGAGGATAAACAAGTGATGGCTACAGGAGGTGAGCAAGGAACCGACTGGAGTTGGAGTGGGCAAAATTAGGAAAGATGATTGGACAACAAACAATAGAAGCAAAGTAGCAAAAAATAATTTTCACTGTCAGAAACAGTGACCATGCAGCCCAGGCTCCAGGCCAAGACTGTAGGAGGGACAAAGATCTCAAAGCACCATTGTGCTGGCACAGAGCTGCTAATGTGGCTCAGACTTAAAACTCACACACTGCTCCTTTTGAGGGATATATCTTGTTGATTGGGACATATTTGTTGTTTACATGCATTCTTGTCTTCCCTGTCTTTGCTTACCTCTGATCCTCATGCCCAAAAACAGCCCTGGCCACCTGATGTATTTTATACATTTCTAAACTCACCGCTGTACACTTTGCAAACTTCATAATACCAGCAGATTCCTCAGGAAATCACAACAAAGACTGTAGTTTGTGAGGGTTCTCAAAAGATTTGTCATGGGAACCGAGGCTTGGCTTAACTTTCATCGCTACAATATAAAGAGTGTATTCTGAAAGCCTGCATATAGGGGTTTGGCAGGTTGGACAGTACAGGACTGGAATCTGCAGCAAAACACCATAAAGCTAGCATCAAAAATTGACTGGCAGAGACCTCCTACAGCTCTATGATATCTTCATTACCCGCTGTATAAGGAAAGCCCAAAGCATCATCAAGGACACCAGTCATCCGGCCCACACACTATTCTCACTCCTGCCATCTGGAAAATGCTACCGGAGCATTAAATCACGCACCACCCGTTTCAGAGACAGTTTCTTCCCACAGGTAGTCAGAATAATGAATAGTGCCCACACGCACACAAATATATGTAGACACAAACATACACTAAAACTGTGCCTAGGATGTGTATAGTTCTGTTTATTGTATAATTTCTGAGGTATTACTTAATTATACTATCTTTTGTGTTTTAATATTTCTTGTTCAAGGTTGAGAGTACCACAGTGAGACTATTTTTTTAACACAGTTGAACATGATAGAGGCATCTGCTTCTGGACTTAAACTGAAGCAGGTGAAACTAAAAAAATAATAGTAATTACATCAACATGATGTTTTTTTGTCTGTAAATGTATTTGTTTGACCTCTACATAGTCATTAAAAATATTAAACCATGCCATTGTTTTAGCAAAAAAAAGTATAATAAAGCAAAGAAAACAGGTAGAAAATCTCATTGCCCTGCCGTCTAATGCTTGAAATTTTCACTCAGCTGTCAACTCCAATTTGTGACGTGACTTAGCTGCATCTACAGTAATGGAACAAGGTGATGGACATGTTACTCTGTACCTTGTAAATGTAAGGGCATTATCATTAGATTTATCCTGCCTACAAAACCATTCAGTCTACATTTCCCACCACAGACAAAGGTAGTTCTAGTCCCAAACAACTGCAAACAATTCAAAGTTTCAGACTGTCAGTGACAAGTAATAGCGTACATTTATAGTCAATTAAAATGTACACAGTGTAGATTATGTATAGGTTACATTTTCCTAAAGAGGTGTAGGATGTCAAGTGGCAAGATGAATCACGCCTTCAAAGATCCAAGAGATGAATCAAGCTGCGTGTAGATTTTTAAGCTCATTTGTATTCTCTTTGAAGACGTTATTCTATATGTAAATAGGGGGTGGAGGAAAGATCCTACAATGATCATATTTGCCAGTCAGAGGAGAAAAGTGTCAGGATGTGAGTTGGCTCCAGAGACACACGCTGTCATTTTCTATCTCTCACTGCAGCAGCAGCACTGACAGGGTGTTTATCCAGATCAAGTGCAGCAGCAGCAAAGAGGCAGCAGGTCAGTGAGTGAGGCCAGAGAAATTAGAATATAATGGGAATTTTAGAATAATACTATCATTCAAAATGAACCCCCTGTCCTTTGACTAAACATTTGCACAAAGCCTGATATATCGTATTCCTCTATGCAACAGTCCGACATTATTGTCCCAAAACTATTAAAAGCACATCACTAAGCCACAACTTTGCACGTTGTTCATTACAATGTTGTTTGTAATGTTTCTTTATTATAGTGAACATGGACACTGGAGTTTATTTTGAGACAATCCCACACTCACTAAAGCACCAAATTTGTATTAATCGGCAGTTGGAAATATTCCCTAACAAATACACCTTTTATTTCTGTTCGAGTAACATTTGCTAAAAATTACAGTGCCCAGCTGTTACAGGAAATTTTTTTTATTTTTTATTTTTTTTATTATTATGTACCATTTTTACAAATGGGCTTGGGGGCTGAGTCACAAACAGGGTATGGAAGTCAGAAAGCATTGAGAGATGTACAATAATGCCGGACTTATCTTTTAACCTTATTGATGTAAATGAGCTATATAGCTAACTCTGGCTCAACGATTGTGTTGTGCATGGCCCCCATTACCACGATCACAACATTCTTGAACCTTAACCAAGAATTTTAAATTATCTTAACTCAACCATATCTTAACCCTACTCGGTAACCAGCAAAACTATTTATTTTCATTTAAATACACAGAAATACTTCACAGAAATAAAGCATTTTTCACCAAAGGTTTGTGAACTACATTTGGTGATATTAGCAGAAACTATTGTGTATGAACATTAGGCAAATTTGTTCATTAGGAACATTTTTTCTGATATGTTTTGATTTATATTGTATTGGCATCCCAAAACCTATTTTGCTAAGGCAACATAACTACATATGAATGTAATTTTATTAGAAGAGAAGGTTGTTAAATTGTAATTGTTTGTTATATTGTAGCCATATCTGACCAATTACACAAAGAGGATTATGCTGCAGTTGCTCAAACTGGATTTTAATCATGGATAAGCACATGCCATCATTTAAGATAAAGCTGTTATCTACAGGTATGCAGCTTAGCTGGATTTGTCTTTGAATTTGTTTATTTACTGCGCTTACCTCATGGGTATAATGAACGACACAATGAGTGTGGGTTAAAAAACAGATTATTATGCTGCAGGTTTTTAGGTTTGTCTCCAATTAAAACTTGCTTGCACAGTCCTTACATATCTGACTTTACGGATTCCTTTCTGGATACCGTCATAAATTAATCGAACAAACTGAATTTGTAAGTTATACTCAGTGGATGTGTTAAATATCTCAAGAGAACAGGATGATGGTTATAACCAAGATTGTCTTTGCTTGTTAAGTGGACGTCTATATCAGCCAAATGTCATAATGTGGGATGCACATTTAGAAGCACAACAAATAAAATGTGAATATATTCTTAGTGTTAATCCTTTGGACTAAGAGGAGAGTGGGCATGAATAATTCACAAGCAAAACTGCTGGTCAACCACCACATCAATGACTGGTAAATAATTCAGCCTGCAGACTGGGTGAGGAGCTGCTTGCTCCTGATTTTGATTGAGAGACACAGGGACAGGGCCTACTTATGGATTCTTGATGGGTTTTACCACATCAAGAGGAGAGGACAGGCAAGGAGGAGAGGAGCAAACAAATAATTCATAGGAAAGAGCTGCTGATGAGCAAGATGATGAAATCTAGGGTTTGTACGCTCAGATTGCATGATGAATTTGTCAATAGCTGCATTGCTGTTTTGTGTTTTCCTGCAGTCTCGGCTGTAGAATAGTAATGATACATTTCCATTTGGTTCAATGGAGAGCGTTTTCTGCACTTCAGTTAGTCAAGGTCAGGGGCGAAAAGATGAAAATAGTAAAGAACATTTCCAGTATGTAGATGAAAAACATGAAAATCAACATTTGCATGGACACATCATTCTTATCCTCATAAAAATGTCCAACAGTGGTGTCTTTAAAAGTAATAGAATTTCACCTTTTGCCTTCATCCATATTTCACTGTGCACATCCTTATGTCTCTTCAACCATTCAAACGGGCAACCTGGCATTCATGCACATGTACTTTAAGGTAAGTTTCATCATATTAATGAGGTGCACCAATATTATAGTGATTTATAGAAGTAATATACTGTGTAGAGTACACCCAGATGTGAACACAGTCACTCATGTGTACAGCTGAATGAGTGTGTGCACTGGTATATGTAATTGATGTTTTTGCCGGTCATAAACTGAGCTGCCATTAAACCCCCCACACACACTCTATCTCACTCACACACACACACACACACACACACACACACACACACACACACACACACACACACATACACACACACACACTATATACTTCTTCCCCTTGTGTCAAGTAATCATCTACCACAAATAAATTCAATCAATTTAAATTTCAAAGAATTACCATTTAACACTGGCTGTATTTTAAATCTGAATGTGACCCACATATCCTCCTAAAGCCCCAGATTCCACAGCCACATTGTAAGTGAATTACATGATTACCACTTCCTATGACTCCCTGTTGTGTATTCTGTTCAGCGTGCTGTGTGCCTCATAACATGGGTGATCAGCATCTTTAAAACAGCAAAGGAACAAAATGTGACAGTTCAAAATTGAAATGCCTTGAAATTCAGGTCATACACACAGGCTGACTCTTGTGCCACACTTCACCAGCTAATGAGATGCCAATCAGAACTATTTCCAAATCAAGATCCACTGAGATGATAATGCAAAGCAGACTCAATGACTGTGAACACACAAGCTGTTAAATGAATAGTACCAGATGTATAATATAAAGGTCTTCAAGTCTTAGACACAACATAACTTGTAAGATTTCACATTCCTTTATGTTGACTTCTAGCATTAAAACACAAGTAATTTCTATATTTTTCCTGACTCTGAAGTACAATACAGTAAACTTCAGACTCTACGGGAGGTGAGAGACATATACAAATGGAAAACACTTTTTTAAATCTTATTTGTAAAGCTCAGTGATGTTAGGACCAATGCTATAATTCCTGCAAGTACTTTCTGTTGCTAAAGGGCAAGAGCGATTTGGAGAAAAAACATGCACTGATAAATGATCTGATGATGAATGCAAATCAGTGCATTATGTTACTGATATGCATTTTACAAGTAGCACAACAAAGCACTTCCTTCTGAAAATAATTTGACCCAGTGATGGAGTGTAATTTGGCTTGAGTGTACTCGAGATGTTGCTACAATTAATCTCTGCTTATTTGCATCTTGAATTCCCATAAAACCCAAACAAAACCTTGAAATAGTTTAGCAAGGAACAAAATTGTATATTGTATACAATACAAAAAGGTTCACTATTTACCCTACTGAACAGGCACAGTACCTTTATTTTTATTTCATTTGCATATGTTGCAGGCAGTGCTGGCACAGACCATGAGGATTTGGCAAACAGCACTTGTGCAGAAAGGCGAATGTTAAATTTCAATAAACAAGTAGATTTTAACTTCAAAAATCAAACTTTTGAGGGCTCTCCTTTTTAGAAAAACTGCTTGAACACTACGTAGGGGAGCTTTTACACTTCAGCAAATCACTTCTGGACAAGATCTTAAATTGGCCGCATTCAGACTCAACAAGCAACGTCAATGGAAAAGAATGGCAGCAAAAATCAACCAGTGTGCCAAAGTTTATCTTGAATCATTGAAGATGGATTTGGTGTCTCATAGAGCTTGTTGGACTTAGAGATGTAAAGTCTTTCATTCATTATAGTTGGAAATTATTTTTCGGGATACAGTGTTATCAATTCAAACATATAAATGACTGGATGAACTGTACAAAGTTACAAACACAAATTTCTCAGCTAGTGTTTCATGTGATGTGGGAAATTATTTTAAGACTTAAAGCAATTCACGTTTTTGGTACTTTTTGTTCATGATAATTATTCATATCTTAACGCTAACACGTACACTTACTGGAAAACTGCCTACCTGTTTAACAGCTAAAATTGCATTATCAACCACACACACAAAACTGACTCCTGTGCTGCATTTTAATGTGTTTAATCAACAGAAACACTCTCAATACCTCAAAGAATCCATCTGAATACTATTTATATTCCTGGGGACTAATTGTCACTATCTTTTGTATTATTTAGGCCAACTGTGGGTGATAACACCCTTGCTGAAGAGTGTCACACATGTGCGATACAGGAAGCTTTATTCATTTTGTTAAGCTCGAAGAAACGTCATTCTAGACAGAAATGAATTTCAGTAACTTTAAACAGCTGCCTTGACAATGAATGACCTATGAAGTTAGGTGCTTTGAGCTAAATGTTAACATCAGCTTGATTACATGCTCAAAATGACAACGCTAACATGCTGATGTTAAGCAGTTATAACGTTTACCATGTTTACCATCTTAGTTTCTATAGTGCTGGATTATAAGCACTAAACACAAAGTACTACTGAGGCAGATGGGAATCCAATCAATAGTTGTTGAAATATTTCAGTCTGGATCAAAGTGGTGGGCCTAACTAACCAACTGACCAAACAACTGACATAGCCATGAGTCATGCAGCTAGAAATAAAAATATGTTTAAAAAAAGGATTCGAAAAGCCCATTGAACTTATCATTAGTTTTGTATGTCTTCACACTTCAAAATATTAATGGCTCTCGCAACGTCTAGCAATCTGATAGTCTTTTTATAGTAGCCATTAGTTTGTTTAATGAACTTGCCAACAGGTGGGATCATGACAAAAGCCAGTAAGTCAGTATTAGATGTTTGATTTTTATTCCATTTACACCAAACAGTCCTTTTTATAAACAACCTCTATTTTATCCAGAAGAAAAACTGTTCCTGGATTAAACCACAGTCAGAACATTTGAAAGAAATCGTGCATCTGCTCTGTCACTGCCTTTGAATTGTTTCAAGGACAGTTTAAAAAAAAAAAAATCGAGAAATTACAAAGACTACTGGGCAAGTGCTGGAATAAGGATATTATTTCAAAACTAAGAACTTAAAACACAACTTGGATATATTGTTACTAGCCTACTCCAATACACCGTTTTTTGTACAAGCTGTAAATCTGAAACTCAAATTCCAGTTTTGATTGTTAATTGTTGTTTATTTGCTATAAATCAGAAAGTCAGACCTACCTCTGTGGGTATCTTCACACATCAGATTTGCCTCTCAGATGGGTGAGTGAACTGGTAATGAGCATTACAGTGTATCAAATTTGTAGTGTCACTTCTCATCCCAGTTTGTGACAGTATGAACAAACTTACACGATGCCTTGCTTTATACCAAAGCAAAGGCACGTAATAATTTGGATATAAATTGAATTGAAAAAATTGAAATTGAACAAGAAAGACAAAAAAAAAAGGTTGAAAAACACAATCAGTAACCTTTTGTCACTATATAAATTCTTAAAGTGTAACTGTTTACCTGTTGTGTTTACAATTATTACTGGTGTAAATAAACATTCAACAGTGTCAGAAAACATTAAAACAATGTACTTGTCATCTAATATTAGTCCATGTATCAAAATGTCTGTCAGTCAAACTGGAGGCATAGCAGGTCCAATCCTCTGTTTTGAGCATCAGTAGTGTTTGTATTGTATTTAAACACTACAGTTCCTTTGAGAGTCTATCAGTTCATTTTTTATTTTTATTTTTTCCAGCTGCAACTTGACCGTTTTGGTTCACTCACTGCTCTCCAGACACAACAGGCAGCAGACTATCTGCCAAGCACCAAACAGCAGATTGATAAAGTTGGATGAACATAGTGGAGCTTTTAACAGCTAAAGATCCAGACATTTCCCTCAAGCAGGGGTGTAGAAAAAAAAAAAAGCTAAAAGAAGAGTGAATATTAAAATTTCCCCTTCAGGCAAGAAACATGACTCCAAATGAATGATAATGTTGCTCCATATCTACTGGATGTGTAAATAGGCAATAATTTGCTAACAAGTTCACCATTTCAACTTAAAAGGTGACAATATGTCAGTTTTGTGTTTACAGCTTGTTTCTGCTGCCCCCAAGTGGCCAAGAAATTACTTACTGCAGGTGTAAGGAACTCATTTTTCAAACATACAAATGTCAAACATACATATGTGCTGTCATTAGACATAGATGTTCATCTATATGTCTTGTGGGTGATGATAATAATGAAGTTAAATCTCAAAGTCCCTAACTGATGGATACATACATGATTCTACTAGGGATCAATTAGTGAATCGCTGACTATTGATCAGTTATTGAAATCGGGGATAACCAAAGACAAAGAGAAAAGGAGATGGACAAAAGATGTGGACAAACAGAGGTAAGTATGTGCAAAAGATATTGGGTGAAAAAAACAGCAGGTTTAAAGTTACACTCACTGAAGTACTTGATGTCGGCAGATTATAAATGATAGCATAATCTGGGCTGAGCTGACGATCATGATCCATTTCATAGAAGTCGTAGTAAATCATGTGCAGCAGATAAACCATTTCTGAGTATTCAAGCTCATAAAACTTTCTCCTTTATGTAAAAATTCACAGAACCACAAGGACATATAAAGAAGCAAATTTAAGACGCAAATGGCAAAAACACACACAGAGAGAAAGACACATACACAGTGAATGTCAAAGAGGCCGATCAGGAGCTCTGAAATGGTTATGATATAGATTTATGTGTTCTGACATCCCACAGATGGTGTGAATTAGTCAGGGAGAGGGTGCCAGCACGAGGTCAAGAGAGATGACCTGGCCTTCAGCCTGCCACTTGGGAAACCAAAGCAACAGACATGTGAAGCTGCTGCTGCTGCAGTGCAACAACCCAGAGTCTGCTACAGCAGCTGTTATTGAAGCTACAGAAAAGAAAGTGCTCCCGTAAACTACCCTAATCTCATCATCCTGAGAGATAAACAGCACTGAAAGGAGCCACAGCGGCACAAATGTGCATAAAAGCAGGCTGGGTGATAGAAAAACTACATTGATTTTGACAAAAAGGAGAAAAAGAATTTTGTAAATATGAAGACACACAAACCAGATCAAATGGGTTTCTAAATGTGTAATGATTGATTTTTTTATTGCGTTTTGCATTTGAGACTAGTTTTCTATTAGCTGGTACTTACTGATAATGTGAAAGATGATATAAATTAATTTTTCTGTTAAGGCAGTGCAGTGTTAAAGGCAAAGAGTAAGGGGATGCAGCAATGTGAATAGGCATTTCTTTTCAAAGTTGGCCTTTCTGTGTACCTTGCGGAACGAGAAATCCAAAAGACAAGAGATACTTCATGTTCCATAAACTAACAAAGCAGCACAAAGAATTAACAGATTGCCTGAGGAGACAGTTACCATACATTTGACTGAATGATGGATGGAATTATAGACTTAAAGTGGAACGAGAGTACATACAGTTAATATGGAGAGACAAGGAGAGAGGCTCACCTGATTGATGTGTCTCAGTTTGTCAATGATCTGATTTATTACAGGGTCTGCTCCCTTCACTTTGACTTCTGGGTTGGCACTCTGAGCCTTGATCCCATTGCCCACCACACGGAGAGTGTAGCTGTGAAACAAAAGACAGAGGGGTCATTAAGTAGTTTCATATATCCATCTGACATGTTAAAGCATAACAAGAGAAATACCAGTGGTGGAAGTACAATTTACTTACCGTTTACAATAATACTTATTTACTTTTTACTTAACTAGTAGATGAAATGCAGGACTTTTGCTCGTAATGGAATATTTTTTACATTGCAGGATCAGTACTTTTACTTAAGTATAGGAACTGAGTACTTCTTCCACCAGTGAGAAATACACCGGCGATGCTCTCATGCTGAATAAACTTCAATGTATTATCAATATTCTGAACTCAACAAAGGTGATGGCATAATTCATGTGCAGACATACCCTGGGGTAAAGGTGGGATTTGTTATGTGGGAGACACATTATTCACACAAGTGCGCATGGACATGCGTCTCTGCTGCAGTGGTAAAGCTGCATATTATGTGTGCACTTTATAAAAACGATATATCAAACCCTTTATGGTCTCTCTAAGAAATGAAACCATTACACACCAGGTACAGTATACTGTACTCAACTATTCATTTGTGATTTGTGCCTTAACGTTTCAATATGCAACATTAATCCTTGTTTTAAAGCAGTTCATTGTTGTTATAGCTTGGTAATAGGCTTCAGTTCACCTCAAGGACTCCTCACTCTTTAGTTCCAGTATAGTCTGTCAGCTGTAATGACTCTGACCATGGCGGCAAGTGAGTGAGTACAGTTCACTCACATCTCAATCTCCAGCATATCATTTAATCAAACTAGTAGATCAAGGTAAAGTCACTCATTCCTGAAAGACCTGCTGAGCTTTTTGTGTATGCTGACTGTGTTTGTGTGTGTGTGTGTGTGTGTGTGTGTGTGTGTGTGTGTGTTCAAGTTTCTGGCCAAACAGGAGTGTGACTCTCACCTACAGAGTGCGAGTGCCCGTGTTGGCAAAAGGATGCTGCCTACACTTAACGGCCACCGGTGTCACTAAAAACAAGGGCTTTCTAAAACTTACACGCAGCACCTTTAAAACATTTTTAATGATGGAAGATGGAAAAAGTAATTTGTGTTAAATTGATAATGCATAAGGCTGTGGGTGATTTTATAAGAGCCAACATAAATTGGGTGCGCTCTTCAAGCAACACAAGGTCAGAAAGAAAAAAGAATGAATAAATAAAGTGCAGGAAGAATGGGTGCCTAATTTATTTAAAAGAAAAGGTGGGTGGCAGAATTCAAAATTAGTCAGGATGTCCTTGAGATGTAATTTTGATGTTAATTTCCTGCAAATTGGAGCTCCTAAAATGTGATTAGTTTTGGAAAAATACAGCTGCCATTCAGTGTCCTTTTTTACTTTTTATCAGCAGTTAATGTGTTATCGCCACTATTTTTCTTATTAAGCCCTCTCTTCTCTTTTTGTGGCCCCTGTCTTCTCCGTCTCTGCTGTGTATGCTGTCTCTCATCTGGCAGCAGCGTCAAATGAAATATTAAAGTGAACATTTCAAATCTTTCTACAATAACAGTGCTTTGGTAATTTAGAAAAAACAAATGCAGATGCCCAGAGAATGCATTTGTGTGACAGATTTTTTCAAAAGACTATAAAGGGGAAAAAAACAGCACGATCTGTGAATTAAAGTAAGACCTTGTTATTAGCAGTTTCTTGTTGGTTTCATTAGGGCTCAAATCGGCTCCATAATGTGTAACATATAACAAGAATCATTGTATTCCAGGCGCAAAAGGTGATAAAATGTAACAAAAATATTACCAAAAAGTGAATTGGTCAAAAGAGCGTCGGCAGTACAATTTACAGACCATGCAATTACATGTAATTATGTATTTACATATATGTAAATACATTTAAAAGGAGTCTGGATGTAAGGGACTGGAGACATCCTGTGAGTTGACCAGCTGAATTTTGGATTTTAGAGGAACCAGGTTACTGCAGTGCATGTCAACAAGTTCTCAGGGTTTTCTGCCATAACATGATTTTCTCTGAATAATTTGGGTTCTTCTGTGCATCTAAACGTACTGATCGACCAAAATGTAAGCGTGAAACTGAAGGTCCTGTTTTCTCACTGCAGTAGGCGCCTGCGGCTGGAGGATGATGTGTTGGGATTAAACTGCACCTGAACCGTGTTATACTGGAGCTATGATCCCGGCGCCTCCAGTTCTGTTTAATCCCTGGACACACCTGCTGAGATGGAGATTGTATGTGTAAGAATTGGAATGAAGATATTTGTTGTTGAGTCTGGTGCTACAAAAAATTGTTATGGGTATAGCTGTTTAAAAAATAACTGTTAAAAAAAAAAAAATCAATAAAAAAGAGGGATTACTATGCCCACTTGCACTTGTAGCCTTATAAGTTGCTTATAGTTATCATGAGATGCCATCCCATAACAAATAGCACAAAATCCAACTCATCGTGACCTTTACTGGAGTTTTTTTTTTTCTTTCTGTGTAGTGTGATTAATAGCAGATTGAGGAGATTACATCAGAGCCATCTGTACCCACTTCCACCCAATGAAAATGTGTACAGCCACACATCTGTATGAAACAACTGCATGTTTTAACCAAAAACAGTTTTATATAGTGAGAACCACACATGCATTAATTTAGTGCAGTTAAATGGAACAACATATAAAATATCATTGGTATCCATGCACGCACAGACACACACACACACACACACACACACACACACACACACACACACCGCTTCTCTTGCATTCAGTAAGCAATACATTTCATTATACCACTGGGATTCATAACCTGAAACACATACAATCTCTTGTAGCATGCTGCAGGGCTGGCAATGCAACACAAAAACTCTTGGGGGGTTGCAACACCAGAAAATAAGGATCTGCTCCTTAAAAGGTATCACCGAAAAAAAACAAAAAACATTGATCATTGTCATCATATATTCTTCAGGGTGAGTAAAGAGCATAAAGTAGCATCAAGCACGACCTACAAGAGGATATCAAAGAGCTGAGTGATTGCCTGTGTCTCTGTGGACCAGCAGCAGGATCCTATAATCCATATCCTTCTCCCCAAAGGGATGCTTGGTTTGCATCTCATCTCTGCTCACACTGCTTCTCAGCCCTAGATTGAAAATTTCAATCATTTTATTCTTTGCTCTTATCCCTATCTCATTCAACTATATTTGTGTGTAAGTGCAAAACCTTCACGACTGGAACAATGAAATCTGAGGATTTCTTTGCCTTATTCCTTGACTTCAGGACAGAGTAGGATTGGTATGTCAAAGTAATTTACTACGATCAGCTTCTTCTCCAGATATCCTCAGTCCAGTGTACTGTGATACTGTGGCAGAAACATGCTGCTGTGAAGAATCGGATGCTTTCTAGTTCTAATATTTTGATCGTCGCACAACGCACTGTAAGAAAATGCATCCACATAGACAAAACACAATGAAATGAAGAAAACTTTCTTCACCAATTTTTTCTTTACCAAATGTAAGTTTCCAGGGGACACTAAAAACTGACGAACATACCCAAGTGATTGCAAAATCTTTGGCTGTTATATTAGCCTGTAGAAATATACACTAGCTATGCACTAGGTGTAAAGCAGATACTTGCAATAATATTGTTGTTATTGTTTTTGGGGCCATCTGATGAATGCAAGTCCAATATTCACCCTCTTTTAGCTCTGTTTTTGGTCCCTACAAACTCCTGAGGGAAATATCTGGCTCTTTAGATTAGATGAGATTAGACATCTTTAATAATCCCCAGTGGAGAAACTCATTTGCCACCAAATCAATTTATACAGACAACAAACAATAAAGACAATGCATTCACAGTGCACAACAAACAAAAATAAACACCACCAAAAGCAGTTTGAGACATGATTAACAGCTCAAAGGTGCCATGGATCTAGACCACATCTAAAAGTGTTAAATTCTGGCCACAGCTGGCACAAAATACCCCCTGAGTCGTTCAGCAGAACACTGAGGCATTACTAGTCACTCAATGAATGAACTTCTGAGTCTGTTAAAAACACCGTGCAATGGATGGCCTTCAAAATACTGAACCATTCTTAGTTTGGCCCTTGTTCTCTTTTCTACAGTAACCTCAAGTCTGGGGAAAGGCCAATCACTGTGCCAGCCTTTCTGATCATCATAATGATTCTGTTTTTATCATCCCCCACAGCAGAGCACAGCATAAAAGAGGACACTAGCTAAGATTCGCCGCTCAATGCGCCACTATGTTCAACCAGGTAGTCACTAACTGTGCCTGTCTGCTGTGTGGTGTCAAACAGGTAGTGTGTAGGGATTTTCAGAGCTTTTTGACTGAAGCAGTGCAGATTGCAGATCAGCAGATGCAGTTGGTAATTCTCTTGTAGGTTCATGACTACAAGTAACCCGTTCCCTTATTGTCACATTGATTTCACACCGTCTTGTCATTTGATACATTGTAATAATAAAAATAGCAATTACATCCCCTTTAAATTAACACCATTGCCATAACGGTGACTGCCATTGATGTGTAGTCATCTTCAGTGCGTTTCTGTATTTGGTTGTGTTTTCTATATTTGTAGTGTTTTCGTTGCGATGGCATATTGTCAAATTGGCCAAGAAGTTTTCTATTTTATGCCTATTTGCATGTCTTTTCTTAAGCTTACAGGGACACTGTAGTTCTGTATAAATTGTACTTTAAATTCACTATTTGGCCGAGTACATAATAGTGCACTGTTTTAGATGGACTGTATATTTATTTTTTTTCACGACATAATTTAACTAGCAGGTCACAGACTGCACATACTGACTTAGATCTATTAGTATGCTTCTGCTGCCTTTAAGGTATCAATCATGACTTGCAGCTGAGCATGCCTCTTAATTATTGGCAGTCACACAATCTGTCGTATAATTTTTAGTTCACATGTATAATTACTATGATGATAAATAAGATGGTTTTCTTTTAAACAGAAACTGACGGTTTTTCTAATTTTTTTCTCTCTAATATGTGAAGCTGTCAATTTAAAAACTGTTAATAAAGCAGCAACAAGACAAGAGCCAATTATGTTCTTTCACATTTTAATTTAAAATCAATGTCAGGGAGTTATCTATCAACTGTGTTTTTTTTTTTTTTTTTTTTTGCTTCAGTGGCCTAAAAAACAGTGGTGACCCCCGAATAGTTGAGTATTCGATCTAAGGAGCCTGATTGACTGCCGATCTCGCAGTTGAATCGTCGCAGTGGTGTGAAAATGTGGTTATGAAACAAAGGATCATTCCATTCGGGCTGCATGGGGGTGCTGAATGATTTTATATAGAACGGCTTGGTTTCTCAGCCTGTTAATAATACTAGTAATAAAGATGTGAAAATAACTTACCTTGGTACACTAAGTTGCACTATCCAAATTTGCGGGACCATCGGAGCAGCCTCTTGGCTGGGCTTTAAATCTTTTCAACTACACTACAGCACAATGTCTGTCAAAAGTGTGGGAGCACTATTGAACAAGTCAAAGATGATCCAATGGCGTCCTGTTGCCCAGGGAACGACAGAAAATATGTCTGCGAAATATGTTTGTGACGGAAAGTATTTATATATATATATGAATATATAGCTATCGCTTATCAAATGTCAAACTGAACCGAGCGCTGACTACAACAGAGCACATCTTCTGATGCTGTTAATTACTATCACTGGCTGACCACGCGGCGCAAAAATATGAAGTATCTGAAACATTCCCCCAGTACCGGTCCATCTATCCCCTCTTTCACATATGGCTTGCACATTATTATCATAATTGTAATGGCATTTTTATTATGCCACTAACAACCACTAACAAGTATTTTGGGGCAGTTTACATTCACTTTGGGACAGTTAAAATTGTTTTTCAGGAAGTTCCAGGACGGTGGTGAAAAAATCTTTCTGGAGCCCTGCTGTAGATGCACTCACAGTATCAGCTTTGACGACAGCTACATGATTCGGCTGTCAGTCAACGATAGGAAGGACTTGACCAATCATATTTGGTTATGTCAATTTTAAGTCGGGGATATCAATACAAAAAACAATACTATTATAACTATAATAGAATAAATATGCAGAAATTCTCCTAAGAGCATCTTCATCAAAATGAATTGAATTATGAAGAGAGGAGTTCAGGGGCTCAGGAGATGAAGGAGGTGGACCATGCACACTGTTTATGGTTGGCTGAGCGAGAAACAAAGCAGGCCTGTGGTTAGTGGGCTAGAAGGCAATACCTGCCTTCAAGTTGTCACAGAGGAAACAAAAGTCCTTCTGGCTCATTGCCGAGCGAAGAGAGGATCTGGGAGAGTTTGCCACTTCAAAGCAGCCTGTTCGCTTAAGCTCAAAAGGACAGAAAATACTTCAGGCAAGACAATGCAACATATGCAGTTTAATGTGTAAAATCAACAAGAGGGCCATACTTCAAGCAACCATCTGTTTGGTCCAATAACCCAGAGTTAATATGGCAATAACAATATCAACTCTGCAACACTGTAATTACATAATAAATCAAGATTTCCATACCTGCAGTAAATAGGTGTCTATATATTTCTGATATGTATGTGTAGGAATGTAATTTTTATTTGTGCACACATTCTGAATCAGATAAATTAACTGACTGACAACACATTTGCAGACAGGTTGCAATAAGGTATTTTTATAAAGGATTATTATAATCAGGATTACAAGATTTGCCGGTATGTGTATCTAGAACTGTGTACCTTTACTGAGAGCTGTGACAAAGAGGATAATACAACAGCAGTCAACAGTGCCTCTGGCAAAGATTTAGCTCCAAACATCACTACTGCCACGTTTGTTCCAATTACTAGGAAGCCCTGAGCCTTGAAGTTGTATTGACTTGTGCCAGGAAGACACTATGGAATTAGCCAGACAGAGCTGTTTGAGCAATGTGGCAGTGGTAATTAATATGGTCTGGTAGTTGGTCGTGGGTGATGACCATTTTGTGTTAGGAATCTGTACTCACAATGTTATACTGAGATGTTGGGACTTGTTCTTATGAAGATTAATTATAGACTCATAAACACAAAGTTTTGCAGAACTAAGAACAATAAAATGCTGCCAGTTAGTGTAACGCAGGCTGCAATTATCCTCCAAAACCTATTTGGCAGTGTAAATAACTAGCATTTAAACAAATTTTGTAGGAAATCGAGCTGGACTATTTGATATCAGTGTGTCCACATGCATCCAATATTACGTTTTTTTATGCTTCTAATGCTTCTGACTTCAGGTTTATGATCCCATCCGGTCTCTTTTACAAAGACACAACATCTTAAGAGGGACACTTTGTATACTTTGTGTTTGCTTGTTTATTCATTCATGTTTTTTTACAATGTGCATTGCTTGGGGAAATTATGACACACAAATGGCACAGAGCTCCAAGATTTCTGCACAATAGGAGCACAGCGTGAGCAGGCAGAACAGACAGTACGCTAAAACTATAGCGGTCATGTCAATACATTAATTGATTTTTTTTTTACATTTCTCTCAGTAACAAGAATATGCCACAAGGACACTTTGGTTTCAAATGTCAATAATGCGCCTGCATTTCAAATGGTGCAAGTGTGAAAAACCAAAAGCTAATGGCCATCAGTATTTCAATGAACACTGACTGCATGTTTAGCTTTATTGTGCCTTCTTGTTTCCAACGCTGTTGTTGCTGTAACCTCCAGGTGCATCAGCCTCACCTTAATAGCCACAGCTAAACCATTTGTACACATCCCGAGCAAACTGTACATAAACAGCAGTCCTCCAATGTTTTAAAGGCATTTACATAAACAAGGGCCAGCATATGGCGTCACACCGCTCTTAACACTGATGCTCAAAATGACACCAACCTCCCATTTACAGAAATCTATTATTAGGGTTGTAAAAAGCATGTTATATTGTACAGATAACTTCCCTGCAAAGCTAAGTGGCTCTGTGTGGATACGAGCTACTGCATCATGCACGCTGTTAATGCCAAATAGATATCAGAAGGTCCTCAAATGGCAATGGGACTTTTATAACACCTCTTAAATATTTGAATTTTATGGAAGGTAATAAGGACAAATGGAAAAGTTGGCTATCTAGGAGGTACAATGGCCTCATAAAAGCAGATGGTCACCGAAAGAGGGAATTTTTAAAGATCTTAATGCCCCATAAGGGCAATAATGTTCAGGATTAAACAGATGTGGTAAGAGGAGGGCAGACAATAAAAGACTCATCAGAGCTTTTATGATATCAGTGATCAACATGCTCACATTCAAAATAATGTTCTGCTGTATTTTCTTTACAGCGCATAAATACTGCATCTTTTCTATCCGTCTGAAAGTTTTATTTGACTGCAGAACATAATATCCTGCAGAATTTCATCTAGTGATTTATTGGTCTCAATCCAATGCAGATTATCAAAATCATCACTCTGATGAAAAGCATTTTTCCTCTCTGGCACGAAACATAAGAGGCTTAGTTGTCTTTGCCGTCTTCATCCATTGACCGAGCTTGTCCAAATTTCAACACCTGCCTCATGGAGATGCAGAGAAAAACACACCGAAAGGATGATAGGAATTTTTGTTCTGTAAACAAACATAAACAAATCAACAAGCCTTAAGCAACAGCCTTATTCCCAGGCTATCAAATAGACGAGGCAGTGAGGATGTCATGTTTAAAGCAAACACTTAAGCAATGATTGGACTTCCTCTCACAATGGCACTGTTTCATAACAAGGTATCTATCCAGCCCAGCAGTGGAAACAAAGGAGCACAAATAAATTGTAATAAAGCTTGAAGAAAAATGCTGGACAACTCTTTTGTTTGGATACTTAGCAGGATATTAAAATATAATTTGTCAGTTCAATGCCTAGCAGTGCTGCAACTCTTACTCTAAATTATCAGTCCTTTACTTTCAAAAGGTATGAGCAGGAGGAAGCAAACAATTTCCACAGCAATTTGGACTCCTGTTAATCCTTGTGTCAAGCACAAATCTGGCTAACATGGTGAATCAGGGCAACACATTAAACAAGGTAATGATTAGGACACCTACTCTCAGGCAAGCAAAAACAAAAAAATATATAATGATAACGGAGAAAAGAAAAAGCACAAACGGAAGAAACCTTGGAAATGACTTTAAAGGATTAGCTTCAGTTGATCTTACTGTCATGCCATACGTACGTTGAGTTTTTGTTCCAAATAATCCACCCTCCGCTCCACACTGGCCATGACGAGATCCTTTGCTAACATCACATCCTCCTTCGATGCAAAAATGCATTCAAAAGTTCAGCCAAATCTAATGTGAGGCTTACTTTAATTTGTCATAATCAATACTTTGAGACAGTGTGAAAGAGGTTGCTCGTAGTAATGAACCTACGTAGAATTATCACCTGAATCTGCAGCTACGCACAGCAGGGTTCTTTTATTATATAGGGTTCAGAGACACGGAAAGTAGCCTATAATTACAGCTCAAGTTAGCCAGATCACATATATGTATGCTGGTAGTCGTATGTAGGTTTATAGGTAGGTTATATTACTGCTGAACCCTCTGATTAGCTTCAGCTAAACTTTAAAATACATTTTTGCACAGCATGATGACTGTGAGGAAGGGATCTCTTCACAGGCAGAAAGGAGAGAAGGGATGATTACAGGGGCCTCTTTCAATGTACTGTTCATATGGCATGTGACTATTGTATTATAATAGATAGACAATAAATAAGTACTTTGTGGATAGCATGACCAAAAGCAAATCATTGATATGAATTAAACTTGAGACGACTAATTGACTAATTCAAGGCCTATACACCACCACCATACACTCATACACCACTGATGCCCAGTTTGAAGCTCCAGATTATACTGTGTTCAGGCTTTTGTCATCACATCAGCTGGCAGAAACAAGGGGCCACATCTGCTGTTTCACCAGCCACAGCCACTGAGATCCACCGCACTGTCACTACACCTCTGAGAGAACAGTGTAGATCCACAGCAGTAAACAACAAATTGGCAATTGGGACCAAAATACCAACAGTCTAATCACTTCTGTGAAACTGTTTGTGGGTATTTGCTCTCAGCCCCATTATTCTTCTCAGTCAACGGCTGAATGGGCCACAGCCAAAAAAAACTGCTGCTGATGGTAAAGAAACTCATAAACCTCCTACAGGCGAAAGCTCGAAAGCTCCAAGGTGAATGAAAGCTGCAAAACACCAGTTAGGGTGATCTGAGTTGTATTCAGGGCTTCTTCAGATTAAGAAGTCTGTGTGTCACCAAAATTTGACAGAATGACAGTAATCATTGAAGAGAAACAAGTGCAGCTACAAAGAAGCAGACTCAGTGGCTGTTTGTTTATTAATATGGAAAATAGAAAACACAAAAAGAGATGATAATATTTTGTTGATCCTCATTGATATAGAGGAACATCCGTGTTGCAATCTTTTTGGGGGGGGGGCAAATTCTATGACTGTGCATTTTGCTCTCCGCTTGGACACTGCAGCTTCATGTGAACAATGACACATCCATTAACACAAAGCAACCATCGAACCACCACTCACACGTGCTCCTCTGGAATCAAAACAAACATCCCACAATTTAATGAAACAGTTAAAAGGAGAATAAAAAAGCCAGAAAAACATTCAGAGGCAGCACAGGATGATGTTGACGTGTACAAATTCAAAGCAGGAGTAAGGGAAAAACTATTCACGCTGTATCTAGATGAATTACTGTTCTGGTAAATATTGTTCAATGCACAATCAGTAATACAATTGAGACAAAAGGGCACAGAATTGAAAACACTCAATTGAAACCTGCTGATTAACACTACACAACAAACTGTTGTTTTCTCATGGCATTAACTGGTTCTTTACATCAGTAACTTTCAGTTATGATCGATTGATCAGAAATTACAAAATGCTTTAAATTTAAACACATTAATCCACATCAGTCTGCTTTGTTGTTCTGTTATCTTCAAAACATTTATCTATAATCAGCGCCATAAAGACAGTGTTGGAATACAGATAGTTTGTTTACATAAAGACAGATAGGTCCATCTATCTATCTATCTATCATGGCCCTTGTAGCCATGTGAAAAGGGTGAGTAAACCCTTTTATTTACCATAACAGCCCTGATTATAGCCTTCATGAAGGCAGAATTTAATGCAGGGCTGTTCCATTATATTGCATTAGTTTTTGTTAGGTGTACCTAAAAAAACTGGAAACTGAAAACAAAGAGTGTTGTAGAGCGCAAGAGATAAAATATAGTGGGATTTTTTAACATTTTCCTTGCATGTCATATCACAAATCTTTCTTGAGAAACAGTAAAACTGCTTGGTCTAAGTCAATTTTATAGTTGACTGATCACATACTGTAGCATCTCTCCTTTCATCCTGTGATGGGCTTATCTGTGCTCAGGTTTCCATGCAGTATCTCCCCACACTCGTCTCTGTATGGCCAATCACAAAAGAATAATACAACTGCAAAACTGCTCCCCTTACCGCCAGTGCGGCTCTTAAGTCTACTGCTGTACTCCCCCGAGTTCCATTACAATTATGGCTATCTCTCAATCTCTCTCTGTTTGATGCTAAATCAGTCAATAAGTTTTCCCCTCAGGTATGGCTCGATGTTTAACTTGCTTTTGTAATTAAGGAAATATTCAACAAACACCAGCTTCTGGGGGCTGTGCGTACAGCTGCAGTGCATTCATTCTTTACAAAAAAAAAAACATTAAATAACACATTTGTTCATTCAAAGAGGGATGAGAAGTGACGCGTGTGAACAGTAAACAAACAAGTGCAGTGGCAAAAGCAAAAAAACTTGATGCACAGGCTTTTGTAGCTAATTTAGAATTAGCATATTGAACAAAACATTCAACAAACAGTCTGTGGTGTTTCGCACCATTTTACAAAGTAAGATTAAAGTTACATGTTTATTCTTTTAAGGAGCACAAATTGGCCTGATCCTTATTAGCACAAACTATGATTTGCTTCCTTGTTGACTACAGACTTTAGGGGGGAAAGTAATTCATCTTTCTGCACACTGAAGAAGATCATAATTTACTGGAAGAAGATGTGCATTATCATCCACCACTACTTTTCAGTTACATTACAGGAAGCACTTAACAATACTTTCTGTTTATGGGCCTAAAACCACCTACACACTCATAAATACCACTCCATGCCTGTGGCGTAAATTGCCAATGGTTTGATGGGTTAATTTATTTAGACTCTTTTTTTAAATAACAAGCCCTGAGGTTGGCCTTGAAGTTTTGTGATCATCATCTGTCCTGTTAACAACAGGCCCTCACCACTGGGCACAGCAATTAAGATTCAGTCCTTATTTAAAGACACTAATTTAGCACTACCACATGATTCTTTTACAACTGTGTAGTGTCAGTGTAATTTAAATGTCAAAACAATCCCTGACTGTTATTTCTCTTTGGAGGGCAAAATCATTTGCTTCAGAGTGATAATTAATTCTCATTCTACAAGCCTGACCCTAAGCATCAATTTAATTATAAAAGTACTTTTACAATATTACTTGTTTTAGGTAAAGTTAATAGGAGAGAGCTAACCATCTGACACTCTACTGCTAGATGTCAACAAAGTATGGATTCCAAAGTTATCTTATGACTTACAAGAGTCATAATTAATCAATTATTTTATGCAGAGGAGTCACAGATACAATTTCAAGTCAAGTAGAGTTTCTATAGCCTAAGATCAGAAATGTATCGCAGGACAATATACAACAGCCTTGACCATCAGAGCCTTGATTTGGATATATTGTATTATACTAGGTAACTTTAATAATCCCCAGAAGAGAAACTAGTTTGCTCACCCATGCAAAATGAAAAAATAACAAAGGACACACATGTCCGAGAGGACACAGCAGACAACACACAGTATGAAATACATACTGCTACAACAGTACACAACACACTCACACGAAGGGTGTTAGTGTAACTCAGAAGCCCACCTAGAAATGTATGCAATACAAATCAATAAGTTAATAAACAAAGGCTGACCATAAGTGATGCACCTGAAAACGGGAATACATAAAATCACACCTTAAAATTAACAAATCAAATCAATATATATGGAACAAAACTGGAGCTTATTTTCATTGTCGATGAATCTGATGATTTACTCAATTAATATAGTATAATTATTTTGATAAAATGCCAGAAAACAGTGAAAATTGCCCATAAAAAATGTCAGAGGACCCAAGGTGAAGTATTAAAATTGCCCGTTTTGTCTGACCAACAGTTTCGAAACAAAGATATTCAGTTTACTATCAAATATGACGAAGGAAAGCAATACATTTGCACGCTTGAGATGCTGCAACCAGTGAATCTAAAACGATTAATCAACTATCAAAATAGTTGCAGAATAATATCCTGTTGATCAATTAATCGATTAATCAACCAATCATCATCTCAGAAAACAAGCCAGTATCCTTCAAACTGTCACAGCCGTGGGCACAAAAGACTTTCTAAATCATTTAGAGGAACATCTTGGCACTGAAAAAGTCTTAACAGGAAGAAGCTGGAAAACAGTTCACACAGCATGAATTTAGGTGTTATAGCTCCAATGTAATGAAAACTTATCTTATTTTATAACCCAAAAAATGTTCCCCCGTGCAATTCTGTAACACGTCAGAGTGAAGAATGGAGCATGCAGCGTATTTGGGTTTGCTCATCTTTGACTGAAGCAGGTTTCCAGGCTATGCAGCGAGTAGCAGCGCTAATCTTCACAACGTCTTCACACTTCTTCAGCTTGTGTCAACAGCACTGTGAGTCAGTTAGCCATTCATATGCTGCTACAGATGGTCTCATCCCTCTTCTTCAGCTCAGCTGCTGACATGATTCATGGGGCCCTGTGTCTTGATTTAGGGTCTCGTTCATATTTCTTCTCACCCACAGCAGAGAAGCATTTCTCTAAGACACCCCCGAGGCAATGACCCTGGTCTGCCTGGCCTGTCTGCCTGCCTTTAGAGACAAAAAAAAAAGAGCTCTGCTGGGCAAAACTGGACTCGACACAACACATGCGCGCACGCACACACACACACACGCCAACGCATGTACATACTGTATATACTGTATATACTGTACATATAAGCTGATGCGAGCTTGTATGAGCAAAGGCAAACAAGTCAAAGTCCCTTTGTCTTTCTCACAAAAAACAAAATGTGCTATATAATCAACAACACAATAATAAGTCAGGATTAAGTGGACAACCAAAATTGTGCAAATAAGCACTCACTTCTTGCTACGGCCAAGGTCTCAGCCAACTCATTAACACACAAGAAAATAGACCACTCTAACCTTCACTTTCCTGTTGCTGCTATTACTTCGCTATAATTTCCACTCCCAAAGTCAATGGAATAAGCACGTCACTAAAACTAAACCAGCAGTCACCGGTGATTGTTTCCGCACTCAATCCCAGTTCGCTGAATTTGTATAAAAATAACCTTGCATGTTTCCCTTTCTATCTAGGGTTAAAATTTCCCTCCAATTTAGCCTCTACGGACTTCAGATTGCCCTGTCAGAAAGGACTATAACGAAAGACTGTGCGCACCACTTCCTTATCGCTACCAGTAAATTACTTCAGGATCAGATACAGGCTGCCAACTCGCAGAAACTCCACTCACCAGACACAGAGAAAGAAACAGAGAAGGAGATAGGAAAGAGAGAGAGAGAAAAAGGAAGAAAAAAAAAGTGTCAAGACATGACAAGAGGAGGAGAGTAGCCCTGTGGAGACTGATAGTTTCAGCTGCTCTCAAAGGTCATCTGATGTTATCTAAAGATCATCTTCAGTCACCAACGCCAGCCTTTTTGCACTCTGCTCAACAGCCGGAGTCAAGCACCTGTCAATCAAAACTTTCATAACCTGCAGCTACAACAAAGTGGCTTTTTCTTCTCAACGTAATCAATCTGAAAGACAATCCTCACTGAGGTATCAACACAAGCACTAAATTAAAACGACTGAAAGGATAAAGAACAAACATAACCTGCAGGGGTTAGTAAAATATATCCTTTGTCATTTCTGTTTCATGGACTATTTAACAAAAATAATGCAGCAAAAGTGTGTGAATGTATAACACAGACACTGAATTTGATAAATAAGAAAAGTAAACCGGAAAATAAAACCAACCAGCCAATCAATCAGTAATTTGTCACTCGTCATAATTAAAACAGGGATATGACCATTGGCAAACCAGAACAAGTGGTGCTCAGTCATTTCTTCTGTAGCTTTGTTTAAAATGAATGCCTTTATTTGTTTTAGGCACATTTTAATCTGCAAATGTGTTATCAGTCATATTATATAGGGCTGCCTGCAACTATTACTGTCATTATCAACTTATCTAACAATTATTTTCTTGATTAATCCAATAATCGTTTTGTTTATAAAATGTCAGCCATGTCCAACATCAATTGACAGAGCCCAATGTGACGGCCGTTGTTTTGTCCAAATCCCAAATATTCCATTAAGTATTGGAGAAGACTGAGAAAACTAAAAGATATTCACATTTGATAAACTGGAAACAGTACTGTTTTGGAATTTTTGATTAAAAAAATACTTCAATGATTATATGATTACCAAAATTGTTGCTAATTAATTTTCTGCCAATGTAAGTATCAATTAATTTATTATTTTTTTCAGCTCTGACATTAAATGGGAGTACAAGGTGTACACGTTTAATTAAAAAAAGACATCTATACGGTCCAACATGACAGAACATTCTGAAAACCAGTTAAAAGATCAGTTTTTAAAGCAGATATTTAATAACAAACCTGCTTAATCAATTGTTATAATTATATTTGGTAGATATAGTTAGTAGGGCAACATATTGAATATGAAGCTGAAACTATTTGTTTGGTTTGTGACAATTATCAGAATCTTTGACACTCTGAACTTTGTAATAACATTTCAAACTGAAGCTGAATCGATTAGTCAGTCGACAGAAAATAAGCAACAATTCTGTTACTGTAATCAATTCATCATTAAAACAATTTTTTAATTTCAAGCAAAACTCGCTGCTTTTCTGGGTTTTATATCATTGTACCCTAAACATATTTGGATTTACATTTTATAGTTAATTAATGATTGATGATAAAAATAAACATTGATTGCAGCTCAATTTCACATCGAGCATCACTCTGGTCTGTTTGTTTGAAGTATTGGTCTTACTTGAAACTGACTCATAGATCTTTAAATATTTCACATCATAAATTATTAAAATGTTAGGTCTACTGTTACTGCAACAACCTAATTCCCCAGTGGAAATGAATCAAAACACATAAATGTTTTAGACAATGAAAATGACAGTATATACATAGTATATACATCTGTACAGTCATACTTAGTATTGTCTTGTTTGTCTTTATTCTATTTTATAAACATTGATAACCCTACCCAGTCCTATCTTTCAATTAAACCAAAGGGAAGCAGAAAAAAAAAATGATTGTAATACATGATATGTGAAGGCAAATTAACAAATCATTTACTATCACTACTAACGGGATATTTCTCTAAAGTTACAATGTGATTTTAACTTGTGGCAACCACTGTCATATCAGCTGACTTGTCCTGGTTGCTCAGGTGATATAAGATGAGTGGCCTCAGAGACAAGTCACTTTAGTAGCTTGTGTGAAGGTATGATTAAACTTGTGGTGAGTCATCGGGATTCAGGAGGCGGTCTTTCACACGTGTCGAGGGACACTGGTGCTGCGGTACGGACGAGCCTCGAAACCTGTCTGCAGCATTGTGGGGAGCAGCTCCAGCGTGGTGGAACCGAGCAGATGGTGAACGTATGCGGCGCTCATGCATGTCATCATCACCTTCATTAGCTGAAGGTGACATATGACATCATCTGGCCCGCGTGCATTACGGGGGCCAGAAAGAGTTGTTTGCTTCTTTTTCTTCTTTTTATTGCAGCATGGTTCAAGGTTGTTGATGGGAGGTACATACACAGACACACACACACACCTTCAGCCGGCTACTCCTCCTCAAGCCTCCCCCACTCCCACCACCTCCCAGCATTAAGGTAAATAAGGGCTTCCAGCAGAGAGCCAATGAGCACGGGCCACTGAGCAGAGATGCATGTTTGTGTTGCCTTCCTCCCAGGACCCTGCTCGTTTATCTTGGCTGTCAGGTAAAGGGCAGACTCAGAGAAGGTGAAACTTTCTTTTTTTTTTTCTTCTTTTTTTTTTAATAAGGCCGGCTTGGTTTCCATAGAAACTGCAGGACAACATTACAGGGACAATGATAAGAGAGCAAAGTCTGGTCTCTGGGCATCCCGCAGTGTGCCACATTGTTGTTGGAGACATTTGTGTTTACGTCAGAGAAATGAAAGAGCTATTTAGATTAATTCTCGGGGAGCCTCCAGACTCAGACCTTTTACTGTGGGAGGTGAGATTAATGAGAGCATATTCACACCTAGCTTTCAGTTCAGGTCATGAGCTAAAAGGTAGGTTTCCACTTATAAAGATGTGCTGAGTCTTCTGTGGGTACAAACTCCCCGATAAAGACAGAGAAGACCTCCAATGACGGTCATGCATTTCTTGATAAGGACATAATACCAAAGAATACAATTTTTGAAAAATAAGATAAGGCAGATTCACTGCATGTAACTTTTTTTGTTAAGTAAGAAATAATAAAAACACAGAACAGTATAAAGGTTGCCTTCTAAAACTGCCAATATTCCAAATGTGAACTACCTACGCATTCAGAATATCCTCCAGGCTTAAAGTGCATAAAGAAGAAACAAATTGCACAGGTAATGAATATTTAATGACTACTACATTTTTCACTTTGTGGCAGTAAATGGGAAGCATGTTGAGTTAACAAATGAGTAGAAAATCAAAGGAACAGAAGGTACCACACACATTGTCAAAAGCCTGCAGCCATGAGATAAACCAAGACAATGATACAAAGATACGGGAGTCTTTGTTTCCAGCCACACTCCTGCGACAGAGAAATTAAGTCTCTTCTGGAGCAGAACGCAACATGGATATGGTCCACATGTAGCCATAAAGTCGATATGAAATAAGGCGTCCTTGATAAGACGGCACACAACTCTAATTTATGTGCCGATATGCTTACAGTAGAGCTACTGCAGGAAAGTGTTGAATTCAACATTAGACACTGAGCTTTTTTTCTGTATTTCATTCCAACATCATGATTGTCTCCATAACAGAGAAAAATACTTAGGGGAATGCACTACCAACTCTCCATACACAAAACAAAAAAAAAAAAGAATTGTAGCTTTATTGTAGATGTCCATTCCAGAAATTGCTCGATTAGTCTATTGTTTACTGTAGTGCAGAACTATTCCTGCTAAGAACTGCGAGAAACATCTTTCGTTATCAAAACTATATTGCTGTGTCCTTGTGATTAAATCACAAGGCAGGACTTTTTTGTCAGCACCTCCAATTCTTTAAGTCTTTTATGACGAAACAAATAGATCCTGCTCACACACAGGGTTTTCTCACCAAAGACGTGCTACCTCTGCTCCCTCTTTATGAGCATTAACTTCACATTTTTTCCAAGTCTCTGTTCCGTGTTTTTCAGATGTATATCTGAGGTAAAGAGGAAGAGTGCTCCGCGGGGACCAAGTGTGTGTGCTCGACGGTGGATGGAGGCTGGCTGATATCACACACAAGGGTGAGGGTGTGTGCTCTGACAGCTCATCAGTGGACAATAAGGCCTTGGCTCTTAATGTCCTGCTACCTGGCACACTGCAGGGTCACAATCTGCTCCAGATGCTGGAGGCAGGCGTCCAACTCAATGGCGGTGGGGGGGTTTGGGGGGGGGAGGAATCAGTGCTCGAGAAGCAAAAAGGGAGTGGACTCACTGAAAAATGAATGGGACTAGATAGACACACACATACAGGCACCACCTGCAAACAGCCAACTCTGAGTTTACTGTCTTGTCTGCATAGTGGTCTCACTGCCAGTTACTGTAGCAACATCGGGGATAATATCTGAGCGCAAATAACAAATAAATGAAATCTCTCTTTTCCAGAGAGCTAAATTGAAAATGTATCTGTTCAGAGCAATCATGCATAATTCGAGAAGGGGGGGGTAAAGCATACAGACACGTGCACACACACACACGCGCACGCGCGCATACAAGAGGGACTTATGAACTCAATTTAGTCAGCCAGACAGAGTTCTTGATTCTGTCACTTGGGATAATCGTCAGGATGTGGTACTTTGACCGAGCCCCCACGTCTAAACCCAGGCAGGATATAAGGTCATGTTGGAGTGGAACTCTAGCCATGCAGCACCCAGACCTCAAGTGCTCCAGTGGTTTTGTGGTTATCTGCAGTAGCCAGCTGTCGCAATACAGGGGAGCTCTTCAAGAACGTCCTCTCTCCTCTTCCTCTGCCTCTCATCTTTCCCTCCTCTCTCTCTCTCTCCCTCTCTCTCTCTCTCTCAATCAACACTGTCCAATCAAACCACCCATCTCTGTCCTTCTCTCTTTTGTCTAATTTTAGGATGTGTAAATTTGGGAATTATTGTTTGCTGCTAGCTTTTAGCTTTTGTCCCAAAAGATTAAGATGTAGAATGAGTCAAAACAAAACAATTACGGTTGGTGTCAGGGGCCTTAGGACAAGACACTAAATTACCCAGTTGGTTCCCAGGCAGGAAAAGAGAAAAACCTCAACTTTATGAACTGTTGGTAGCCTTTGAGGTACTGGGGAATTCTATACCACATTTATTTCAAGTTGTGTTTTTTCATGGGTTTGAGGGAAACAACTCACTGACTTTCTTGCATGAGAGTGACTAAGAGGACAGCTATGCATAATATATTTGACAGTGCATGTTTAAAAGGTTATTCCTTTCCGTTCAAAATTAGGTCAGTTCATCACTGCAAATGAATGCAGGAGGAGGCGGTGAGACTTGATGTTCTGCAGTGGGTCTGTTTATCACTTAAATTTTGTTTTCTGTCTGTCACTGTCAGGGACAACATGGATAAGATCCAGCACTCCACGGCATGCATCATCAAAACTGATGCAGGGAAGCGGTGGAGTGATCAGCAATCTGGCATGTTTCTGGTGTGTGTGTAACCCAAAGCGCGGAGCTCCACCCACTGGTCAAAGAGAGCTACAACAGCACTAAAACAGGCCTGAAGCACAAGCATTTGGAGTTACGACTGCAATGACCACAGTCATTTTGCGGAATAGGACGCCAAAGCTTTGCCAGCAGGTTTATTAATGGAGGAAGAGTGGGCATTAATATGTGCACCGAACAAAGATAACCAGCTGTGATATTATGTTTATATGAGGCGGTATATAAAGAGAGTTCTCTACTATATGTACATCTAGTACAAGTTTAACATAAAGTAATTATTCTTAACCCTTGTGTTGTGTTGAAACTGGCTTTACTTCCTCATTGTTCGGGGTCCCACTGGCCCTAGAGCTGTATGTGTAAAAATAATAATTGCAAAATCAACCAATTTCTTTTTACATTTAATATATTTTCTGTCATTCTGATCTCATTAAAACCGAATATATAAAGAAGTATTGAAGTAGTAACTCTTTTCTTTGCCACAAACTGGGCTTGCACATTCAATGAAGCTGACAAATTACAGAAATGACCATAAAACATTGTTATGTCCATAATTAAGGATATATTTCATGTTTTATATGTTATATGGGCTATGCATCAACAATAATATTATTGATAAGACCCAAGAGAACTGTAATTCTCTCATGAGCAAACTGTTACAAAACTGCAATAAAATAAATATTTAGGATGGCAGTGCTGTGGAAAAAGTACACAGTCAACACCAATCACAGATGAAAAGCATATAACTGTGTTCTGTAATTGACTTCAAAATCATGTTTATTAAAAACTGTTATAAAATTAGGAGAAGTCATGAAGTATCTGTTAAACATCATTATGTATGTTTTTGACATACATAATGAGCTGTCAAAGAGGGGCGGGGTTAATTACTGAATGATTGGCTAACAACTTGAAGACATGTGCAACCTGTGATGGAGGGCCACAAAGGGCCGTTGCTTAATTTTAAGGGGTCACAAGCTGAAGAAGTTGGAGAGCGGAGTTATATTTTATTATTCAACACATGCTGTCCCCTAATGGGAACACCATGTGGATTTTGCAGTGAGACTCAAACAACCCTCAAATGAGGAAGTATATTCCCTGGGCAGGCTGGGATAACCTAAGCTCTTGATGCTTCTTCAGTGGATTCCTATTAGCAGAGCGTAAAAGCTGTCATTTCAGTTAAGCCAAGGCAAATCACCTGAGCTTCACGTCTAGCTGGGGGATGGGAAATTAGACAAATTACGAATTGGGCAAATGACAAAACAGTCCTATGAGGAATAAAAAAAGAATAGAACAGAGTAATATAGATATGAATAGAGCAGCACAGAGCTACATTTACAGGATTAATCATTTCCTGGACTCCAGGGCTCTTATTACCATGTGATTGACCTCCTCAAGATTAACCTGGCAGTGAAGAAACACAGGAAAGGTCAAAGGTCGGTGCTCAGACAGCCACTCCAGCATAAACGGTGGCCTATTACACCGAGGGCCGCACTCATACCTGCCCACCTGTCTTCAAGCAGCTTTTTGATACTGTAGCAGTCATTCGGCAGTACTCATCTCTCCGTGTTAAATTCCAACAGCATGCAAGGTCAGTTGCCTTATTATCGTAAAAATAAAAAAAAACTGTTGTACTCAATTAGAAAAAGGCTCTTTGAAAATATAAACACACTGCCAAACACCTGGTGTGTGTTGGCAACCGTAAGACAGACTGCAGGTGGGGATGAATTAAAGCGAGTCAACACCGGAGGAGGTAATCATGAATAAAACATCACAGTCTTGTACTTGTTGAGGCTGTGGCTTTTTAGCACTGCTATAACTCCAGGTTGTTGTTCCCAATTGGCAAGGAAAATGAGAAAGGAAGATTTTTTTTCAAACAAAAAAAAAAAAAAAACATATTAAAAAACTGATTTGCTACTTCTCACATATACATTTTAAGATCATGACAACCATCAATGATAGCTGGTGTGTGTGTGTGTGTGTGTGTGTGTGTGTGTGTGTGTGTGTGTGTGTGTGTGTGTGTGTGCATGCGCGCTTATAGAGAGGGGGGCAGCTCATGGCAACCTGCCATTCCTTCATTGTGTATGTATCCATGACGGATGGAGAAAACATGTGGGAATGTGTTAACCTTTCTGCCCAGACGGGGACAGTGTCTCCAGCCAAAGAAGATCATGTCACTTCCACAGTTTGAAGGACTTTTCACAGCTTTTCTTTTATCTCTTGCTGTCCACTAACATAAATCACAAGAACTTTTTTCAATCAGTCTTGCAGTGTGACAAATTTAAGGGCACAACTATCCCCATAACTTTTTTCAATACCTAACTTTGAAAAATTTAAAGTGGCTATGATCAATATTTTATATAAACAAGAGAAGAGTACTTCTATGTGAAAGAGGTTGCTCAAAGTGAAATATCACTTCTGCATTTCCCTTTAGCTCTAGATGCTTTTTAGCATCTTTAAGTTTATTGGTTTTATGGACTGCAACTTCACAGTTTTGGTTCACTCTCACCACTCACATATTTTTTCATTTAAGCTGCAGCTGTTTTTAGCATTAAAAGCTCTAAAACCCCACTGTACACTGCCTGTTCGGCACCAAACAGCAGACACAGTGAGCGACTACTTCATGAACATAGTGGAGCATTCAGCAGCTAAAGGGCCTGATAGTTCCCTCAGGAGTTGGTAAAAACCAAAAACAGTTATCACCTTATAGGCAGATATGCATGTCTCAAAATTCTAAAACTGGGTTAAATTATTGCTTTACATCAGTAATTACTTGATTAATGAATAAGTACACAAGACTGCAACTCTTAAGAGGCTTTAGATACCAACTTTCAGTACTTAACAGACAGTTTTGAGGGGTGATACCCTGCTGTACTATACACAAATCTTGAAAACATGTTACGGTAACCTGGAGCAAAACATATGTAAAACATCTGATATTGTTTGTTCTGCAGGTATTGTAAATTTAATGTTGAAATTTTTGCCTGTTATTCAGCATAATTTAGCATTTGTGCAGGGAGCACTTTAACACCTCAACAGCCTGCACATTGCTTCAGTTCCATGCTGAGACTCAGTGTGGGATTATTTCAGGTAAAATTAGCTGTCACAAAAGATGGCAAACCTGTTAATAACCCATAATACTAATCAGAAAATGTAATGTCCAATCTTTTATTTTCTTCTTCCAAGGGTATTACGAACCTGAAGACGGAGAGAGACAAACAGAGAGAAAGAATGTGTTTACCAAATCCCCCCTGAAGCGAGACCCCATCATCTACATTCACACAGACATTGAGATGAAAGCTGCTTGTGTTCTTCTTCTATGAGCTTATCTGATAGTTCTTTATCTTTTTGTTTACCAGGGACCCAGATGAAGACATGCATTAAATCTCCTTTAAATCTCAGGCTGCTGTGTCATGTTTTTTGTGCCCGTCCCATTTTATTAAATAAGACAAAGCTCTGGTGCAACTTACTCCTTCTTTAAGACCATAAAACAATCTGTGCCAGCGTGCACAAAGAGCTGTTATAAAAGGCATCAGCACACATTCAAATGTACAGTTTCTCACACACACACACACACACACCCACACACACCCACAGAGCAACTGAACCAATCGTTTAAGGTCTCTGAGGCCTCGATAAGCTTCTGTAAATCAGCCACCATCCGGCAGTGAGTTTTATTCCCCCCTCTCTCAGTGGATGTTGGGTTATGACCCGTAGGCAGGAGGTTATTTATTGCTTTTGTCTCAGCTTGTGTTGACTCCCAGCCACTCATCTATGGTTCTAGGCTAATAGAAAGCAGCGCAGGGTTGTAGATCTGCAGGAAGCCTGCTAAGCTGGAGGGCCTCGGCTCCACAGTCTCCTCGAAGCTTCATCTCCCCTGATTCCTAATGTCTCTCAATTGCTCACTTTTCTTCCTCTGCTTGTATTTTTGGTAATGACCGAATCAAAATGAAAACCTGTGAGTGAACCTGAGGTGAATGACTCCCTATCAAAAGTTGTTAGTGTGAATGAGGGAATGAGGAAATGAGGGAAAAAGGAAGGAGGGTTAAAGAGCTGAGAGAAGCCCACAGACCATAAACACTTCCCAGAGGCTGCTGGCAGAGATGATAGACAGCCTGCTGGCCTGCCTCCTTCTCCACCACATAAGAAACATCTCTATTCTCAGAGATGCCTGCCTCCTTTGTAATGTAAACTTGAGGTGTTATGTTGGAAAATAACAAAAAGATGAAAACGAGTAAACTGTGAATGCCAGAAATAAACTTAACCTTGATACTTAGATGCTAAGAAGGCTGTGAAAGACAATCCAAACGCTCCTTTTTTCTCACCTTCACACAGCAGCTGTGAAACAATCTCAACAAGGCTGTCATCTTTTACAATGGACCGTCTAACCCGAATGGGCAACTCCAACCTCACCGTAGGTTTGAAATACGGGCCCACTTGCCATTTCTACTGTGCTGACAGCAGCTGACAGTTAAGAGGAACAACCGCAGACTGAGGATATATGAGGGGGTCCTTGACTGATGACAGCACGGGTAAGATCGAGAGCTGTGATGTAACGGAGACAAGGCCGCTGACTGATAATATGAAAGAGGCCAGTTTGTCTGCTCCGGTTCACAACCATTCATATCCAAGATCTATGCCGGTGAGGCCTAACAGTTAATAAAATAATTTTACACTGGTGTCAGCTTGTTTGTGGGGGCAGTCTGCTCATGCCAGAATCATGCAGTGAGATGTCTCTGATGCTGAAAACCTGTAACTTCACAGAGAGAGAGAGAGAGAGAGACCGCAATGAGTTAAAAGTTTTATGATATGAAGGAATGAGACGGTTTGCTGTTCTCACACGGGCTGCATCACTGATGGGTTGACACCTTCATTAATGACCACTGTGAGCGTGAGGGACACTCTGCCCCCGCTTCTCACAGTTAATCCACCAATATATTTTCACATCAATTTCATCATTAAACATTATCAGAGAGCCAATTCTGCAGCCTGTTTTTTTGACAGGACGTTAATTTGGGACTCTCGTTTAATTCCTATTTGCTCACAAAGTATTTTGCGCAGTTAGCATAAATGAACATTGTACAGAGAGAACACTGGTCAGATTACCACTGTCACTCTGGTCGCGCCACAAGGGGAAACTAGTTTATATAAACTGATCTGATCTGAGAAGAATCTCGTTCACAATGTTTCCTTGTTTGTTAAACTTATTTTGTCTATGGGAGACGATGACTGCAGTAATACATTTATTACAATGATAATAGGCAGCACAAGATGCACATTTCTCTCTGCCTCTGTGCATGTTTTATCTTGTGCTGCTGTAGCTTTACGTTATCTGACGCCAGTCAATTCAGGTTTGTGCCGTGTTGAAAGTGTTACGGAAATGTTAGTAGGTCCTCAGCCAAGGTTTTTCACCTCTGTTAGCTAGTCTAATTGTTTTTCTGCCAGCAGAATATGAAGAATTTTTTATAATAATATAATTATTATTATATAATTCAAGAAATTAGAGGGTCAGGTAGGTCTTGAACCAAAGAACCAAGGTTTATTTATTAGTAAACCAGAAATCAGATCTCTGCGACAACAATCTTTGTTGAATAGCAATAACTAGGAAACTCACAGAGATTGAGACTTAATTCCAGATCCTAATGGTATGATTTCAGAGACAAGAAATCAATAGAACATACAAATTTAAAAGATCCCTACAGTAATGTTTTACGATAAAAGTGATCTGCTTTGAGGAATAATATTAATTTGTGTCTCATGTGGTTTGAAAAAGTGATGTTAAAAATATGTATGAATGTCTGTAGCCTGATATTGGTGTTCGAATTCTGTTAATAAAAAAGTAGTTGCATCGTCTCAGTACAGCATTGCATTGCCCTACATGTAAAATAAAATACACGAATGCTTAAAATAGGAGAGGAAAGGTATGCAGTTATATCATTGAGTGTTTGGGTGTGTGTTTGCATTTGCATGTTGTCAGAGAGATATGAATCAGTTGCACACCATAAAATTATCAGTGAAAAATATAAACATCTTTAAAACGAACCTCTTCACGATGTCGGTTCCGTTCCAGCAGGACAGCCCGTCACCAGAGGCCAGCTCACTCACACACAGCTGATCCGCCAGGCCACCGTAGTACGTACGGTAGAGACGTAGACTGTTCAGAAAGTCCCTGAAAAAGCAGCCACATGCAGACACACAGACAATTAACTTGTTGAACGGAGTGCTTTACATATTAATTGTAGATTTAATGAACTAAAGTCAGAAAATGACACTCCTTTCTATGTACACATCTGGCATCTTTCACCCACTTACCTTCTCCTTACAGCGAGCGAGTCCCCCGACACTCTGACAAGAGCTTTAAGAGGGATGGATTCTCTGCTGCTGCTGTGCTGAATGCTGACTGACGGCGCAGGCTTCCTGCTTGGTGGGCCACACAGTTTGTGCACCTATTACCCGACGAGACAGACGAAAATTTAAGTCCAAACACTGAGGACGTAACATCCATTTTAAGACTTTACAAATCTTGTTAAACTGCACTGGTGCATGACAAATAGGCCTTATTTTAGATGGCTGAGTGACATCTGTTTATACTAAGGCCATTAGTGCAGTCAAGCCTATCATCTCCTTTCTGCATGTGCAGCCTATCAAGCAGCAGTGACCTTGGACAACCACTAGATGGAGTTGTGGTGTCTCTATCAGCATAGGAAAGACACTGTAGTTCAGGAACAAACTGAATTTGTTGCTGTTTACAGCTGGTGGTACTGCTATTATGTTCATTTTGAACCTTGTGTAATAATGATAAATTAAAACATCTTGTGGAATTTATTTATACTTTATGGTTGGACTTTAATAGATTACTTGTGTTTTAGTGATAAATACTTCCTAGTTTGAGTAAATGAGTCTAAGCCTGAGGAGTGGTTGTTGACACTCTCTTCCCTGTCTGGCGGTTTAAGTTTCTGACCGCCTTGGAGCTGCCCACATGTTTTGGAGAGTTTTGGCCTGCTCTGGTCTGACTAACCTGTTGTGTGTGGTATTTGCAATTTCAAGCAATTCATCTTTGGTCTCCACGCCAAATACCTATCTGACATGGAGCAAGCAGCTGGAACAGGAGTGTAATTCAGAATACAAAAGCTCACCAGGACTTACTGAAATGCTTTATCAGTTATCTATTCTCCCATCGACCTGATTTACTGGTGCTACTGGTTTGCACCCCCCACAGCGCTCTGTCTCCTCAAAGTATATCTGACCTGTGCTGAGAGACGGGGTCCATTCTTCTGAGCATGTCCGACAGCATCAGGAAGCAGCATGTGAACTCCAAGAAGCACTTGCTCCAAATCCTGAGGTCCGTGCATGCGTGCTGACAGGCCCTCCAGCGAGCGAACAAACTCCCTCCAGTGGGTGTCAATCTCTGCCATGCTTGCCAAACAGCCCCGCATCACGTTGAGGCAGTAACCCATGCAGGGCTTGGACTGGGTTAAGCCCTGTGAAGCAAATTACTCTGGGATCAGTGATGCTGTTTAAGACTTTCATTAATTCTGATCGATAAACTCACTTCAGTGGCATGCATCCATACCTGGCAGTGAGGACAGTAGTGCATTTTGAGCAGGGCCCGTCGGCACTCGCGGCTCAGCTGTAAGTGGTCTGTGGTATTGATGACCTCGATGCCGAGGTGCAGTGCCTGAAGAAGAAGCTTCCCTGACACCCCAGAGCGAGCAATCTGATCAGCCAGGAGGCTGGGCGCCGCACCAAACGGTCTTACATCACGGCTGGACGACCTTACACACTCAGCATAGCCTGGTAATATATCGCTGAGGCCTGGGTTGATGAGGTGATTGTAGACCAGTGGGAAGAGAGCATCGAAGAATCGCTGCACTAAGTCCTCAACGTTGAACTCAGATCCCAGCAGGAAGAGACCAATGTCGGTGAAGAGTTCACGCACAGGGCCCGCGGCCTGATCAGCCATGTTGCGGTAAGACTCTTGGAGGACGGCATTAGTGTGATTCTCCGCCTGTCTCATTAGTATCTCAAAGGTCTCTGTTGGATGGACAGCAAGAGAGAGAGAGAGAAAGAGATAAAGAAAGAAATACAAAAGATTACAGAGGGACTGCAACACATTTTAGTACATTGTCATCTTTATTTAATGCCCTTGAATCCATTAATGAAGAGAAGAAAAAGAGAGAAGAAGAGAGGAGAAGAGAAGAGTAAGAAAAGTAAAGAGGAGAGAAGAGGAGTCTCCAGGGGTCCCAGTAGGAGCTGAAGCTCCATGCTCCTTTCAAGCGAGGGAGCAGAGTACGTGTAGGGAAGCAATTTAATCTCTAATCAAAAGCTGAGCTGACAAGGAAAAAAGGAACAGAAAGTGGTTACAACACATCGTTGTAGAAGCTGCTTTGATATAATACGAACAGAGCTACAGTACATATAGTGTTATGATAAACCAACCGAACCACCAAGAGTGGCGTCAGTGAGAGGAGAGGAGGAGAGAGAGAGACCTGTTGCATCATGGGAGAAGAGAGATAGGAGGAGAAACATGACAGAGGAAAGGCAGAGGTTAAGAGACTGAAATGAGGGAGAAGAAAGGTTAAGAGAGACGAGGGGGGTGGGAGGGGTTGAGAATAGGAATTTCACAAATGAATACGTCGGAGAATAAGCATTATAATAATGTCAATACCATTTGCATACAACACACACACGTACAAGGCATCATGGCGGCCATTATACCTGCATGCACACATATCAGACTTCAAGCTTTACAGGGATAAAACGCTCACTTTCAACTTAAAAACATGTATTTGCTATCCTCAGCACATGATTTTCCACTCATGAATTTTTTATCACCATGAAAGTACATGTCAAGCAAATTCTGCTAAGCTCCACTCCTGACGGATTCTAATGCTCAGTCCGCTGCATCGGGAGGCAAAAGCATGTCATGCTGCTGCTCTTCTGTTCGTCACAGCAGCATACCAGACGCTGTGAGCACGATCTAGCTTTGCTTACGAGTGTGTTTCGATGTGGGAGTTTTAGGAGCGGTTGTTTGGGAAAGTGTGCAGATAATGGATCTGTTCAAAATGTTAAGTGCAGTTAAAGAAACGAAATGTTTGTCTGTCTTTTGACTATAAAGTTGGAGCCATGAGATGGTTATCTTAGCTTAACCCGGGAGCAGTGACTCCGCTCTCCAGAATCCAGGAAGTCTAAGCTAAGTTAACTATCTGAAGGAAGGCAAGATGCAGTTTTTCTCAGTTCCATCAAGTGTCCCAGTGAGCCAAGATGGTGGGTCCACATGCACAACACCAAGACCCTCGAACTGGCTCAGCTAAATGGGATGCAGTTGTTTTTAATGTTGTTAATTACACCTTTTCCTGCTATGAAAAAACGTTCCACGGATCCAATATTAGTGCTCTTTTTTATTTTTTTCTTTCAATTTTAAATTCATCTACCTCACTGTGGGGAACAGTTTGCAATCATTTTTCTATGTGCAAGGTAAATTGAGGATGTAGACATATCTTTTCTTAACAATAAGTGAGGATGTTCACACAAATATTCTGAAATGAACTGTTGTAGAAAGATGTGAAGCTGCATTGTTGCAATTTTCTAATGAACATGATTAAGAAACAGTATTTCACCACAAGGGTCACATCTGACTGATACCAAATCCATTTAATAAGGTCGATGTCAGTCCAGTGTATCAATCCTGTCCATCCGTACTACTGTACTATTCATCAGACTGGTCTGGAAATAAAACGTATGTTAATAGTCAAATTAGTAGTCGAGACTTGAGGGATTCCATTTAAAAATAACCTATACCACATTTGATTAATTACTTTATTGGTTTTTAAATACATTTTGTCATAATTTTTTGACAACAGAACAATAACATACATAACAGTATGATTTTTTTGAAACATGATAAGAGAATATGATAAACTCTACATGTTTTGCCAGACATGAAGGCATGACCAGTGCAACCAGTTCGCCTTTATCCTTTTGTCTCTCTTTTTTTCAGTTTTTGTCTCAGCTAATACCTGAGCTGTGGCCACTCTCACATCATGTGCTTGTCATGAGTTGTGAGGCAATAGTCAGGGTGAAGGCCCGGGGCAGCCTAGGGGGCTGAGAGTCTGAGAGGGGGGTAACCAGTGTGATGAGGGCTTAGACGGTCTAGTGCTGTACAATATGTACCGACGCGGAAAGATTGACCGAAAGCCCCCTGGAGGGGTCGACTGCGAGGGGGGAACAGAGAGGGGTCTGGCATGCCTACAGGCGCAGTGTCTCAAGTAGGCAGCATGAAACACAGAGGTACCAGAGACTGAATCTGATCGCAGGTCATCTGTGATCTTGCTCAGACGTGATAGGTCTAACAAGATCTGAGACTCAAAAGGTGTGTGTTTATGTGTGCATGAGAAAAAGAAGCTGCACCTCCTACACAGCAAGAACTCTGGTCAGCGAGCAGCATGAAAAACAGACAGAGAATGTGTAAAGAATGACAAAGACAAGAGGGGCAGCTGTGAAAGTGCAGTGTGGATGCTGTGTCTGTGTGAATGAAATAGACAGACAGAAGACAGGCATGCAGAGAAACTCAGAGGGAAAGAAATATGTGCTCGTGGAGTACAGTTAGAGATTATTACAGCCCTCGGGTGTATGAAGCAGAGCAGGCAGAGTTATGAAGGGTCCCACAGGGATTACAGCGCGTGCTTCAGGGGGGGTTTACCACATTAGATTGTGAAGTTAATGAATCCCACCTGTCAAACCACATAACAAATATCTGTGCAGTAAACAAATTTGTCTGTGTTTTATCTCTCCCAGGACGTAAATATTGTCATTAAGTTGCTTAACGATTCTCCCGTCATGAAGCCAAACTTAAAAAGGCATGGATAATAAGCTGATCGGTAATTCTGCTGTCTTAACAAGTCTGCTGTATTAGAAGAACACCCACACTGAAGTTGCTGGCTGTCCAGGCAGTTTTATTTTTCACCAAAGAGAGAGTGTGAAGCAGCGTCTCTCACTTGGACGAATAGACTAGCGGCAAGACTTCTGGGCAAGCCTGAGGACAGGAACAACACAAGGAAAGGAAAAAGGAAAAAGAGAAAGCGCAGTTAGAAAGAGGAGGAGAAGACAGAATTATTCATGCCTATCTGACACTTATTTTGAAACAGGCCAAATATGTTTCTTTAAACCTGCTGTAATCAATATTTTTTTATATTGACAAAGGATCAATTAACCATGTGCGATGTGAAAGAGGTCACTGTTAGTGACAAACCAACAGAGTATTTTGACTCTGCAGTTCCTCTCAGCTCAGTGTTTTGGTTTTAAAAACCTGCAACTTTATTGTTTTGGTTGACTCTCATTGCTCTCATCAACCTTGTTTTCAGTAGTGGCAGGCAGCCATTTTCAGCTAAAAAGCTCTAAAATCCCACTGTATTCTAACTGCTCAGCACCAATGAACATAGTGGAGCATTTAGCAGCTAAAGAGACAGATATTTCCCTCCCTTTGGTGGAGACCAAAAACAGAGCTTAAAGAGACTGAATATTGGATTTATGAATATTTAATTTCATCAGGTAGAGTCAAACACAATCCAAATTAATGCTAATGTTACTCTTTGTCTTCTGGATGTGTTAATAAGCAGCTGTTCAACTGCATTAGGCGTTAATATGTAAGCATTGTTTCTACAGCTGGTTTCTGCTGCGTCTGTGTGTGTGTGTGTGTGTGTGTGTGTGTGTGTGTGTGTGTGTGTGTGTGTGTGTGTGTGCGCGCGCGTGTGTACATGTGTGTGCATTAGCAGCTGCCTTAGGTGTCCTGCTGTCCCACACAGTGAGGACAAAGAGCAATATAGTAGCATAAAGACAAGACAAACGGAACAATAAAAGTAACTTGGACAAAACATTCTTATATGAGGGCTACAAACCTCATACCAAAGAGGGAGTATTTCTACTGTGATATGAGATTTTATTCCAAATTTAAGCATTTGAACAGAAAAAAGGATCTAAAACCAATCAGCATGCATGTAGGTTTCAGTTTCACACTTTATTTTGTTCTTCTGAACATTTAACTGGATCAAATAGTATCAATTTCTGATGTTGAAGAAATTAAGGAAAGGGTGTGTAACTTTCCACCCATCTTGTGCATCATTTAGAGTCATTAAAACAGAAGCCATTACAACATGCCAGCCATCAACCTGCATGGGTTTCCTCCTTGTCTGCTGGCATGGTAAACAAATTCTGATATATGAACAATTAATGTTTGAAAGCTCAAGTATCACTCGCTATCATCTAGATATATTGGCTATTACATACAAATCACAAAGGCCCTTCAGTTAAATTCTTTAGCAGCTGAGCTTTTCTCCACGTCTAAAAGGCTTTTAAATTTGATCCCATTTCTCCCATAATTGCTGCACTTCTCATTTTCTTTAATGTAAGATGATCTGGTTAACTGTGACAGGGGTAGCTAACGAGTGATGAGTTACATTTAAAAAGGTCAGGGCTTCTGGCAGTTGGCACTGAAATAGAGAATAAGGATTTGTTTTCACTTCATTATGCCATCTTTCTTACTCTTCATCCGATTGGTTTAGGAGGTAAGAGTGATATTTTGACAAAGTAAGCAGTTCAGACACCAGATGCAAATTATTATTATTATTATTATTATTATTATTATTATTATTATTTATTAATTACAAATTAAACTATAATATACAGTAAAAGTAGCACAAACACAAGTATAGGTTAAGCCATTTAAAGATGTCAATTGATATGAAAATGCTAAGTGTTGCTTCACCACCAGAGGGAGACATTTTTCATTTTAATATGTAGGAAATTGGATCAGTGGGATTTTGAGCAGGATAAAACAGTACAGCCTCTTAAAACTGACTTAACATGTGTTGCATGCTCCTTCCAACTACTGCCCACCATCTCCAAAAACTTCCAGATCCAGATTATTATTTAGCAATTTGGTCAAACATTGAGGTACAGGCAAAGAATATTAAGAATATTGTAGAAAACATAAAAGCAGACCCTAAAGCAGCAGATTTGCACACATTCCCATAAACTTAAATAACCTGTTTAGGCTCAGATATTACAGAGGATGTTACACGATGATTGTATTGACTAACAGAAGAATGCGTATCCAACACTCTCTTCCTCCTCTCTGACTGTTAGTCAACCTGATTTGTTCTGAGTGTCAACTAGACACCTACAAATACCAAAATGTAATGTTAACCACAATGCATTCAAACAAATGAATTGTTATTTGATATCAAGGTCAGGGTTTCGTGGCACAGACACACCTTTCTGTGCTGACAGTGAGAATAATTTGCCTGAAATATAGTGAGCAAGTAAGTCTTTAACAATCATTAAAACACTGAAACATGGCCATAAAATGTGGTTTACAAATCACACTCGCTTTGCTGCACTATTTCCAAGTGCAGAAGATAAAGCTAGGTACTAGAATTTCAACAGAAATAAACTGATATAAAAGGACTTAACAGGCAGTTGTGCAGGCCGTGTTAATATGCTGCATCAACCAGCCTCGGTTTATTTCTGTGTGCATGTGTGTGCGTGTGTGTGTGTATGTGTGGGTGTGTATTTGTATTCATTGACATGTCACTGAGGAAAAAGATCAGTCAGCAGGATGAGAAAAAAGATGAGGCTTTGTAGTTGAAGACCCATTTAAAATACCAAAAGCTCCTGCGCTCTCTATCGCTCTCTCGCACACACACACACACACACAGAATACGCAGAAGCATGGTTGATAGTTAATTTACTATACTGAAATGCATCCCTCAATGTGTACTGTATTGTGTGAGCAGATCACATCAATATCAGCTACTTTGTTTGAAGCTTCCCATGTTTCCAGGTTCAGAGCACTCAAATGCCACCAGCCGACCTCAGCTGAGCTGTTGAGCAACGCAAAGATGGCTTTTATTAATGTGATTCATCCTCTCTGAATGGCTGTGACCACAACAGAGAAGCCTGGTGACATCTGATAGGTTGCAGAAAAAGGCCATTCTCCATCTAGAGAGGATGAGTCAGTGGCTCTGTGGGTTCAGCTCATCCCAGAGCAAAAGACACACAATGAAAGTCAATGACTTACAGGGTGGCACAGTCAGTACAGTCAACAGAAAACTATGTCTTCATTGTGGCATATTAGAGGATGAAAAAAGCAACCGCACGCCTTGTTGCTACAGGATGGAGTTTGATGACAATGCTTACTGCGCAAATATTTGTGGTGACAAAAAAAAATATATATAAAAAGGTCTGACACTGATAGTTGTAAATGACGTATGGTAGAGCAACTGACTGTCCAATCGTCTTCCTATACAGAGTAGAGCAACATGCAAGGTAACGTCTTGTTTTGCAGGTCTGAATTTATTGGAAAAAAAGCCTGGTTCAGTTCCCCAGAAAGATTTTTAAAATATAAATTTCATTTTAAAAAAAAAAGGAACAGCTCCCTTTTAAACCAAGTAAATGCTAATTTATTATATAATTGGAATTTTCTCTTCATATAAGTTGAATTGTGTGCTTGTCTGTAGACACATTTTTGCCCTTTCAGCAGATCTGCTGTGAACTGACCAAAAGACTCTCTAGGCTATGCTACACTTGTGTACGAATTGCACACTGTCTCTATTTTCCCTAAAATTTGTACCAAATTACACAGTTCTTTCTAGGAAACTTAATTGAAATTATTAGGTAAATAAATTGTGTGTTGACTCTTACGCTTCCATCTGATTGTGTCCATTAAGTTTCTGTGATTGCCACTTTAATTGGCCTTACATCAAGAAATGACCTTCTTTGCCTCTATACCAATCACCATTCCTGAAATTGTGTGCTTTGGAATTACCTGGTAATAAATGAAGTCTATTTTAATAAATTACCTGCCTTCTTCTCAGGCTGTAAACTGGAAAACTAACAGACTCTTAAGCTGCTGGATATAGAACGTAAAAATAAACCTGCCTGTAATCTCTGCGAGAAGCAGCAGTACACGTTTACAACGTTAAAGCACTTATTCACCAAAATCCACTGAATGCAGGACTGTCAGGGTTTTGATAAGAGTTTTAAATAATCTTATTTTAGCTTTCCTGGCATGACACATTTTCACACAAGTATGAGCTCTTTTATCACACAACCCAACACAGAGCTTCCCAGGAATGAGCGGAGGAAGTGTCAATGACTACCATACCTGGTTACATCTAGCAGGAGACGAGCAAGCCGGCCTGCTCAGAAAGCAAATGAACGTATGAAAAGACTGAAGAGTGACAGGAAAACAGATAAGGCAAATGAATCAGACTTTGCATCATCCTACAGACAAACAAAAAAGGCACACAGCCTGGCAGACTGTCCCGATTGAGCAGAAGATTGAGGGGAAGTGTTATTCAGTGTGCCTGAGTGAGCTCAGTGTACCTGCCTGCTCTGATCTACAAACAAACCACAGAGTAAAACTGGGCTTTTTATGTGCGTGTGTGTTTGTGTGTGTTAGGGCATGTGCAAGCATGTTTGCATGGGGGGGGGGGACATGAAGAGGGAAAGGCAATATCCAACTGTCCCATCTCGAAATGTTTCTCTACACAAGTTTCTCTGCCCCCATTTCAACCCGGCGACAGCAGCACAGCAAACACCAACAGACTGACCACTCTGAACTGCAGATGGCAGAGAAAAGGGTTCCTGAGAAAACTTAAAAAAGCCCTGGGATGTTTTCTTTTTCCTTCCATCCTCAGTTCCAATAAAGGGGGCATTGTTTTCAAACTGAAAACAGTCGCCTGCTCAGAGGTGTTGCAGAAGTGTGTTCTGGCTCAGGGTTTCTCAAAGAAGGAAGGGGAATGAGGGGGATGAAATGTGATTTATTTAGTTAAAACTATGCATTAGAGGAGAGGAGATGAGAGGTTAAGAAGGGAAAGAAATAAAAGAAGGAGTGAAGGGAAAGGAAGAAGGGGAGGAAATGAGAGGGGGGAAACAGGATAGGAGGAGAGGAAAAGAAAGGAAAGGAGAGGCACATTAAGACCGTGAGTCATTTTAATCTATTTTGCCGCGAGTCAGGCTCAGCTTACCATCAGCCCTTATCTCTGTGTACTTCCTCCTCCACATCAATAAACACGCTCCTCCCTACATACATACATTTACAGTTGACAAACACATGTTTAGCCAAAGCAAATTCATAAATCTGACAACACCCACCTGAACTACAACAAAAGCCACTTCCCTCCATCTGCCTTTCCGTCTGTCTGTCTATGCATGTCATTCTTCCTCACTCTCTCTCTCTCTCTCTCTCTCGCTCTCTCGCTCTCTCTGCTGCTCTCTCTTTCCTCCAGAAGGCTTAAAAGTCAATATTTGAGGGATCTGTTGCAGCTCTTGAACACTTCAAAGAGCACTGAGCTCTGCTGTGAACATAGCCTTTAATATGCCGTTCAGGAAGAGAAGCAGAGAGGGTCAATAAAGTGGGGCACAAGCGCTTCTTGTAGGGAAGTGTGTGTGTGTGTGTGTGTGTGTGTGTGTGTGTGTGTGTGTGTGTGTGTGTGTGTGTGTGTGTGTGTGTGTCATATGTATAGGTCAAATATCCTTTCATACATGCTGCACATGTAGAAACACTGGTCAGATTTAGCCCACGTTGACTTGTAAAGATTTTCAGAGAACACACACACATCGAAACCCAGACATAGAGAGAGAGCTGCCACAGTTTTAAGAGCCAGAGTGAAAATAATAATATCATAATAAAGCTTTCATTAGCTTTCAAAGGTGGCTCTGTGTGAGGCTGTTGAGGGTTTCCTGCAGCTGGCCTTAGGGAGCTGTTAGATACCAGTGAAGGAGCCAACAAGGCTGTCATAAGCCTGAATAGAGGGCCTAATGCACACAGCACGCCAGTGATTACTCTATTGAACTGGATAATTACATTACATTTATAAAAAGATGATATGGAACATTAGGTTCAAGGGTCTGAAAGTGGTAAGCTGTGTAATTTCACCTCACTGACTGGCCCACAAAAGAGGAGCCATTCTGTTAGAGATGAACTTCTAATTACAATAACTCCTAACTAAGCATACAACTTCTACAAAAGCATGCTGGCACGCTGTCATTCCTGCTAAACTAACTTGTTAAATGTAGTAGACATGTCTGTGACCAATTTAAACAACAGTAAATCTATATCAGGGTATCCATTAAAGCTTCTCAGTCACAGCTCATACATGGGTTATTAGAGCAGAGTTAAAGAAGTTTGGGGTTTTAATATTGTTCTGCTTTTATCAGCTGTAGTTACTTCTGAAAGCTCTGCTTTCAACAAGCAAATCACACTAAATATTTTTGTTTAGCAAAATAGTTTGTTTATTTCTTTATTTATTTTAAATGCACACCACCATTTCCCAGAGGCCAAGATGACCTCTTCAAATGTCTTGTTTTGTTTGACTAACAATCCAAAACCCAAAGATATTCAGTTTGCAATCATACCAAACAGAAGAGCAGAAACCAGAGTATATATGAAATACTGCAGTTTAATCTTCTGCCGAACGACTAATCTAATCGCCCCAACTTGATTTTATTTTGCATTTTGTACTTTGTCTGTGTATGCTGTTAATCTTAATATATCACATTTGTGTCCTTGAAAGCATCAGATACTGTTTTATGACAGAATAAAACCAAAAAGAATAACTTTACTCTATACTGCAGGTTCTGGAGTTTACATGCAGGTATGGTTAGATTGTGAGTGAACGAGCCTGAGAGCAGTGGCTAAGCTTATTTAAAAGTATTTTCCATTGTGGCATGTGCATGTAAAAACTGTCCCGTAATCATAAATGTAATAAAGATAAGCAAAAACTCAAGTGATGCTAAAATTGTCCTGTTGATCCCGTCTGAACTAACTAGAGAAAACAGATATTTCCAAGGGACAAATCAGTATCAAACAGTCTTATCAGCGGTACTGAACAGGAACATCAGACATTGGACTCCCTGAAGTAAAAACAACATTCATTTGTCACTCATGCCAGGATACTAGTGATAAGCAGGACAATTATGCCATTATATCTGCCATGTAGGAGAGAAGGACAGGATGGGGGGGAGTGGGAACAGACAGTAGGCTTGGTGTGTTGCTGTGTGTTGCTGTGTTTAGGATTTCATCGCCCAGACGACTACAGACTAATCCCTGGAGGCTCCTTCCTTACTTAGGAAATACTTCCTTCCTTCAGAGTGACAGAAGTGACTTCTTTTCCCCAAACAACAGTGAAACAGAGAAGCACAATCCTAAGAAACAAGAGTCCTAGTGAGCTGAAAAAAAAATGACACTGATGTTTTCAAAAAAATTGCAGTGTGTCTGTGGTTAGCGGCTTCCTTTTGGTATCAGTTATAGAAAGTAATTTTATAGAAAGTTATTTTTCATTTTTCAACATAGCACCAAATCAAAAGTAACATGGTGTGTGTGGAAAGCCGTGAGTGTCAGCTCAGTCTTCTCTGTACACTGTTAACAGTTGTACATTTTGTAGCTGTACAGTCAGCTCTCTTGCACAAATATCACACTGGAATATTACCCTGCCGGTGACTCCTCAGCTCAACACTATGTAAATCTTTAGAGGAAAAAAAAACAGTGTAAATCTGTCATAAAGATACAGATCCTGTTTAGCAGTGTGCTGCATCATCCAATCTAGAAAATGGCCCTAAGACAACAGCCAGCAGCCATAAATCTCCATTTCAAACGGGCACACAGGAGACAAACAATGTAAAGTGCTGACTAGTGTGTGTATTTTTAGGGCTCATCTCTATGCAGTGAGTGGCTACAGTGCAGTGTGTGTAGAATATGTGTGTGTGTGTTTGAGAGACACAAAGACAAAATGTAAGACAGAGAAAGTCAGTGTGCATGTTGGCACTTTGGCAAGAGTGTGTGACATACTTCTCATGTCCACCTCTGGGGGGACGGAGCAGTGGGCGAGGAATTGAAGAAGTGTGTCTACTGAACTGGACTTTGTAGGCAGCAGTAAACTGAACACACACACACACACACACAAACACACAAACACACATGCAGAATGACAGAGTCAGCAATTTGCTTAACATATGACACTGTTAAAGCTCTCAAGGGTTTCTTGTGGAATGTCAGATGAGGATGCTGGGTATTAAAAAGTTATTTATGGAAAAAGACAATATAAAACTGCAATTTGCATACTTTAGGTTTCTGTGGCTCAAAAGTCTCAAGCTTAATTAAAATACCAATCTGAAAGAGAAGAGCTATATGATCCCGCACAGAAACATTTGTAAATGAAAAACATGTTCACATAAAAGGACATGTCATTAAAAGAAATGGTTAAATATTTTGGGAAATCCATTCTTGTGGAGAGTTAAATGTGAGGATAAATATCACTCTGATGTCCGTCTGTCAGATATGAAGCTACAGCCAGCAGCCGGTTAGTTTAGCATGAAGACTGGATACAGACAGTCTGACTCTGTGTCAGGTTACAAAATCCTACTACCAGCATCTCTAAAGCTCACTAAATAACGCGTTATGTCTTGATTGCTTAATCCATACCAAAGAAAAAAAGAAAGTCACTGCTTCCAGAAAATAAACAGTCCAGCGCATAACCCCCGGGAAAAAAGTAAAAAGTTTAAAAACCAAAGCGAAAAAGCAACAAACGAGATATAACATGTTAATAATGGAGCTTTAGAGATGCTGGTGGGTGGATTTTGTCAACCTTGACAGATCCAGGAAAGCGGTTTCCTCTCGTTCCCAGTCTTTGTGCTAAGCTAAGATAACTGGGTGCTGGCTGTACGCCTTCATATTTAATTTACAGATGAGAGAGTGGTATAAATCTTCTCATCTAACTCTCTGCCAGCAAACAAATAAGAATATTCCCCAAAATGTGAAACTATTCCTGCCAGTACAGAGAATGGTAACAAGATTAGTTGTACTACGCTAACCGGCATGTCTGACACAGGAGCTGCAATTGGAACAGAGAGAAAAACCGCCGTGGTTAGTCAGACTACGTTGTTTCTTTGCAGCAGCCAAAAGCGCCTGGATTGTTGAAGGGTATTGACTCTGAATAATCCTGCTTCCCACTAAATCCTCATCCTCTGACTTCAAACGCTCTGCAAAGACTTTCAATAGAATCTGGCATCCTCCCAACTTTCTCTCCATCAGTCGCTCATTCTTCTTCTTCGCATTCTTTTTCCCCTCTCTGTCCTCCCCTGGATCAACTGTCCAGCCTTGAATCACAAAGCCAAGCCCAAACTGTGGAAATCTCGAGGAGAGGCCCCTGCGTTGGCTGGCCATGCACACACACCAACACGTATACACACACACACACACACACACACACTCACACTCCTCTTGTAAGAGTGACAACAAAGAAGGCACGGCTGTAGACCCGGTGGACAAAGACTCTGCTAAATGAAAGGTCCCACACAAAGGAGCAGAGAGCAGGTTAGAAAGGATTTTAAGGCCAGCTGTGAGAATCAACCAATGAAATCTTCAAACAAATCCACCCACCACTCAATATATTAAACATACGCAAGTATTAATTGCACATTCATCCGGCAATGTCTGCGCGGTGGGTTGCTATTGAAATCAGTGTTTTTACTCGAATTCAAGCGTTTCAATCCTCCATTCCCCGCACAAACAAGACACACTGCAAAAATAATGAATGAGTATTCTTGGTGGAGGCACTAATGGTTTGCTAGTGTTATGGGAAAGCATGACTCTGTGAGGCTGCACTTAGGCACAGGGGTGCTTCAACATAAATGCTAACATCAGCATGATGACGCACATGTTTAGAAGGTCTAATGTTCACCATGGTCACCTTCATTCAGTTAATCAGTTTGCATGCTGACATTTTCACTAATTACAAAATATAGTTGAGGGTGATGGGATCGTCATTATGCATATTATTGGACAAATTAACATGATGGCGCTAGATGAAAATTGAGGGATCACCAAACTTGTTTCAATTCACCCTGCCGGAAACGTGAAAGTCTGTCCCGGATTTTACAGCAAACACTGAGACATTTCACTCAAAACCACAAATGTGAACCTCATGGTGGCGTTAGAGGGAACGTTAGAGGTCAAACAAAGTCATTAGGATTCATCCTCTGGGTACCATGAATGTCTGTACTGTCATTTATTTATCATCTCTTGCATGGAAATCCATCCAAAAATAACAGCTAACTTGGCTAAAAAAGCTTTATAGATCTCAAAATATGTCACTAAGATGGTATTCTGTTGATAACCTCCAGTTATTTTACAGAAAGAAACAACTGTTGTTTTACAGAATTAATCAAAATGTAAAACGGATATATTTTATCTCACACCTCTTATATTGTAGTATAAGGTGTGTTTTCATAACTAGCAACCTAATTTTGACATGATAAAACAAAAAGCAGCCTCTATGTGAGACTTCCTGGCGTTTCTAGAGGGGGATGTAAAAGGAGGAATGTTAATTTCCAAGACAAAAGATCCTAAAATGCAGAGTCCTATAAAAAGCTGCATATTTTCCCTAACTGAGGCGAGCAGCCAATTTGTGACCAACATAGAAAGTTTACTGGAAGGGAACACTATGTTACTGTAGTCAGTGATGCAGTGCTGCTCAGGGCTGGTCACAGCACAATATCTGTCCTTGGTAAGAAATTACTGTTTTGAACTAAAACTACTTGCAGAAATGTGGATTGCAAAGGAGCAGTTAGGTAAGTGTGGTGGCTGCTGCATCACTGCTTTTAGAACAACTTTTCGCAGCCTGGTAATCACACTGGATATATTAAAGTAAATACTGAAGAAGTGTGTTGACTTTTGAAGCAACTACTCAACAGTGCAAAAAACATCTTACGTTGTGCTTAGTAAATAGGCCAGAGCTTGCACAATGCACACTACATAAACAACCATTACATTTAAAAGAATACACCACATATTTTAGGTAGAATTATTCATGTGTTGATAGTAGAATACATTGAAAATGTCCTCAACCAACTGAGTGAGTTGAATGTAAATATTTTATTTACTCAAGTAGCTAGATGATATTGCCACTGTTAATGGGTGCAAACTGACAAATTTGTTTAACTTCTCAATAGCAGATTACCAGAGCATGTTTATGGTAATTTAGTTGAACAAAAATGAATTTAAGAATATACCTAATGTGCATTTTGCCACAGACCTCTGTACAAGACAGGTAGACAAGGCAGGTTTTAATGCAGAACCTGCCTTAAGGCCCAAATCAATTTGCAGTTCATGAATATGGGGCCTTAGGAGTCCAGAAGTTGCCCGCTTTGCCCCATCAGTAATCCATCTTTGTTTCTAGGGGCTACGACAGGGGTTTATAGACTCTCATCAGGCTTTCAACAACAAACAACATGCAGGAGGTAGAGCATAAACCAAAGCACATTACATCAGAAAGTCACAGTTAATCTAAATAGTTGATAATATTCTTCTACTCCTTAAGCTAAATAATCAATTTAAAAACACAAACCAAAAATATGTTGTCACAAGGGCTGTTTTTCATGGACATGTTGTGGTTTTTATAGGACATCGATCTAACCTGGTGTCCACATCGTCTCATAAATCTGCTCATGGCCTTTAAGTTCTGGCATCATTGCAGTGACCAACCTATATATTCCTCAGTTTCACTAAATTGAATTCTCATTTCTTCTTTGCCATCAACTCCAATTTAGGTCAGAGTCTTAATCCCACTGGATGTGCCTCAGCGTATTTGGAAGTCAAAGTTGAAGTTTAATTTGCTGACTGTCTGCTGCATGATTTCTTTCTTCTTTCCCTGACTTTTCAGTCAAATCCAAAATATTCTTTTATTGGATTCAAACCCAGGAAGTTGTGGTTACATGGTATGGGCGTTAGCCAACTGAGTGCTGACTTTACTGGACTTAACACAACCAGAGTTTATGCACTGAAATAGAAACTCTGCTACATTATCTGTCTAATCAGCAGCAATCAAAACAACTTTACCCCCCCCCCCCCCCCCCCCACTGAGAACTCCTTGTTAGGCACAGAGTGAGTTGCTCTAATTTGACGGCTGATTGTCTCCTCTCAGTCAAACTGTGGGGCCACTGCCTTTCAACTATGTTCTTTTTTCAGATTAAAGAGTAAAAGATGGGTAGTGGATCCTTCAAAAGCTGGTAAACAGAAACACAATTAGCATTTATGAGTGCAAATAGCAAGTCCCGAGCACAATGGGCTAGTTTTCCACTTCAACGAAACCAGCACTCAGTCCTGACTGTTTGATCATAGATTTATCAGCACCACTTGTGTTCCTGACAAACCAGTAGCCCACAATTAGGAGTAGTGCTAGTAAAAAAGCAGAGGGTGACTAACTGTGTCTGCTGGACTCCTGTGTCTCATGTTGACTAGAACTGTTTTTCTTCCCAGGCTAGAAACCAAAATGAGACATTGACTGGAAAGACGACCACAAGCCACAGAGTGTTAATGGCCACAACAGCTTCATGCCACAGACGGCATCACATTTATAACAGTAGGCCTCAACTTGCTCATCAAGTGGTCCTTTAAAATGAATTATGGGATATTAAAAACACACTTTTATCTCCTTTTATTCTTTTTGCCTTTGTTCCTTTGAAATACGGACTATCTTTCAGCCTTAAGGCTCCTCATGAAATGAGTCCGCATCACAGGTAGGCATTACGTGTTTTAAAAAGGAATAAGTCAACATTTTTGGAAACAGGCCTACACTTATTTCAATACATCTGGAGATGGTAGGCTTGGTTAAGCAGAAAGACAGCTCGCCTGGCTCTGTCGCAAGATATAAAAACATGGCTACCAACACCTCTAAAGCTCACTATTTGATCCATTGTGTGTCACATGTTTAATCGTAAACAAGCAGAAACGTAGAAATGACAGCTGAGTCTCCGCTGGTTACCTGGCAACCTCTCTCCAGGAAGTCCCCCCCCCACACACACACACACACACACACACACACACACACACACGCACACACACACACACACACACACGCACACAGAGGAACAGGTACAGCACACAACTCCTTGTAAAACCACAGCTGTCTTTTTCCTTTTCTGCATAGATTAAACAAACATGATATAACATGTTACATATGAGCCCAGCTGTTCATCTACACTTTCAGTCTTTATGCTAAGCTAGGCTAATAACCACCAGGCTCTAGCTCAATACTTAAGAACAAATACGAGAGCGGCATCGATCCTCCCATCTTCTCATTCCCCAAATTACAATGTTTATATTTTTATGATTAGGTTAACACTTATGTGATGTAACTGCACATGCAAATGTAAAATCATTGATGTTTTGTCCCTACTGAATGCATGTAGGCATGTATAGGCATTTTGCTACTGAAGCTACACCAGCAGGGACCACAAGTTATGAGAAAAAAAACCTTCCCTTCTTAAATCACATAAGGACAGACACGGATTTCATTATTTACACAAGCGGGAGTATCCTTAGGTTTTGCTGTCAGCACAAGGCAATGCACTACTCCGAATAGGTTTTCAAATCAAAGCTTGTCCCAAAGGAGGACATTCCTCTGATCTGCTGATCTCAGACCGTTTTACTATGATTTGAGAACATCCTCAGACACTCTCTCAGGCATCTCAACGGGTGATTTATAGTGGGTTCTGTTTCTAAGTTTTATTTGACTCATGTCCCACGGGGCGCTGGGATTGCACAGGTTGGTTGCCATGGATGTAAGACAAACCTGCGCAGGATGAAAAAAGATCTCCCCTGAAGCCCCGCTCAGCAGGCTGCATATTTGTGCATTGTGTGGACAACGTGCAGGAACCCCACAACCGGTGAATGAAAACATGCAATCCTGAGAGACTTACTGACAGACCAGGAGCAAGAGGAGAGGGAAAAAAAGTGATGTGGTGGCGAACTCAAAGGCCGTTTGTTTGACAGTATGGCATCAACTCACTCTTTATTCTTCCTATTTTTTTCTACCCCAGTTGCCCAGCTATCTTTTGGCTGTGAAATGACTTGAAAGGCAGCGGTTGGGTTCATTTAGGGACGAGATATTGAAATGATGTGGCACTTTTTCTGAAGAAAAGAGAAAAAATGTAATGAACCATTTCTGCAGGATGAGCTGTGCTTTGAAGCTCTACTCATAATTAACAGCTCCAGCGCTTGTTTTTCCCTTATTTGCGTCACTCATATGTATTGTAGTATTGAACACCTTCTCTACATCAAAGATGTTCTTGAAGATTTTTTATTTTTATTTGAACTGTGGCCCATTACAAGCAAAAAAACATGATCACCAAGTCCCTCAGGAAAAAACATTTTAAAATGGCATTTTATTGGTTTGTGTTATGTCTCAGTGTCTCCTGGGTGTTTCAGACTGTTATTCATCTGCATTCCTTTAATTTCTTCATCCCCCCCCCCCCTTCAGCTGCATCATATAAAGATGCCTAATTGAAGGCTTTGCACAAAACAAATGACCACATTAGCCTGCCCGCTTTTAACTCGTCCTTCTTCCTGTTTGTGGATGTAATGCATTATACACTCTGCTTGTTCCCTGTTGTCTCTCAAATTACAGTGCAGGCTCAGGCTGCCAATCATTTGGAGACGTAAAACGAACAAGCTGGTTTTTCAGCATAACCCCGACCCATCCACCTACTGTCTATTTTTCTCCTGTACGTCACAAATGTGTTTATGGGAAAGTAGAACAGTAATACTGCAAGTACTGAGAGCAGCCAGTCAACGTAAAATTGTATTTCAAGCTGTTGCCCCTTTTCCACTCATAGTCACACAAGATGAATAACAAACAATTCACTCATATTAATTCAGCATCACTGAACACTCCCGGGATAGGAGAGACGGATTAAATGCTTGACTTGTGTTTCTTTTATGTCTGCACATGAACAGCAACAAAATAGCTCTTGTTTTTCCCATTAAAATCGAAGAACCTGCCAGACATTTCTGTCCCTCCGTGCTTCCCATACATATGGTGCCACAGTGTGTTTTCACCATGTGACAAAGACTCTTAAAACCTCTATGGCCAAATAGAACAATGCCACGTGGGTGGCTTTCTTTCACTGGTTGTGTGTATGTGCGTGCATGTGGTTGTGTGTACGTGTGTGTGAGTGTGTGTGTGTATGTGTGTGTGTGTGTGTGTGTAAACAGATATTGTAGACTGAGTCAAAACGTCTGCATCAACATTTGAACAAGTATCAGCTTTCATCAGCTCAGATTTACTTCAACAGCAAGTAAAAACAATAATGCACAGGTGGAGAAGAATAGGTTAGTTTGTAGTACACTTTTTTGGAAATTTGATTAAAGTTATGATAAATATAAATCACTTTTTATCAACTATGTCATAATATATACCGATGTGTTTGGATTACAGCTGAAGGGATTAGTCAATTAAAGGTATCGTGTGGAGTTTTGACAACTAATAGTTGTATGGAGCAATGTGCCAACAAAGTAATGCACTAACAATAGTCAGCGAAGAAGAAGACTGCCAGCAGGCAGACATGGATCTAAACAACCCACGATTTCACATATTAAAAATCATCATTGCAAATGTTTTATGAGGAAGGAAATGCACTCAGCATGTTTATTAGACTCCATGGATACACTATACAACATGTTTTGGTGAGAAACCAAACTGTTTGTTTACAAGAATACTCCACAGGGCACCTTTAAATGATTAATCAATCAACATAAAACTTATTGATATTTTTAATCATGATATTAGTTGTGGTTTCAGCTTATCAAATGGGAATATTTGCTGTTTTAGCCGCAGCCCTAGTTTTGACTGCAATTAAATAAATCACAAAAACACCTTGGGAACACGACATAATGACTTAATTAATGTAATATTCAGAGCAGTTATACTGCTGCTGTGACTCCAACATGAGACTTAAATTGCTGAGCGTCTGTTGCCACTTGTATTATGCAGCCTGGATGTTGGAAGCAGCCGCCAATGTTTGTTGACTGATGAGAGCCGATGTTGACAGGGAACTCTGTTTGGTTTGGCAGGAGCGCACACTGCACGCTGCCATTCCACAGATGAAACCATGTGAGCGCTGCTCATTTTGTGAGGAGCTACCAGCTCCTGCAGCCCTTTTTGACTCGCCCTGTCTGAGCAAACCCACCCGACTGTTAGGACAACGTTAAAAAGGCAGAAAGGAACATGCACCTTTAGAAATGCATATTAAAGAATAAGGCTGGTGATATTATATATTTTTTCCTACCGTAAAAAAATAAAAAAAATAAATGAAAAGACCAAAACTGACAATGAATTTATTCTACTAACAAGTACTGCCTGTGTGGCAAAAGCCTGGTTTAGCTTACTCTTCTGTGCCATGTTCCTCCACTGTTGTCCAAAAACTATTAAAAACACATCAGTGACCCACACTGGTACAGAGGGCGACATGTTCCTTCATTTGAGTCAATCCCATATATACTGTCCTGCTGCTGTAAATACTCACTGGAGCACTAAATGTGTACTAATCCTCATAATATCCTCGATATAGTCCCCAACAATACTCCTTCTCCCGTTTAGAAGGACCGGGCTGACATTATTTTATATATAGTTCTGCCAAATCCTAGAACTAAACGAGCAAAATGTTAGTTCATCTCTCAATACATTTTGAATTCCCTACCCTGTCTGTGGCACTCAGCTGTCTGTCTGAGGCACACACCCAAACTGAAGATGAAAATCTTTATAAAAAAAAAAAAAGACAGGTCACAACCCGTGTACGCCAACAACTTTCAGAAGGCTGTTTGCAACTTTGTTCTAAGTTCACAGTATTTTAGAGGTGGCATTCTTCATAAACTTTATCATAAATGCTGAGTATTTTAGTTCAACTTCAGAGCCTGAGTGGACACATCAAACATCTGACGACAAAAACCGGGCAATGCCCCTGCAAACCTCAACTAAAACACTGTGATCATGCGAGACTATAAATCATTTGAGCTAGGAGGAGGATAACAGCACGTCTTTAAAACTGAGAGACATCGTTAAAGTGAATTGGCCTAATGATATGTCTGAGACTGCATATTCAAGTCATAAGCTCTGTATTTGTTGCCCACCCATTTCAGCCGACATATGACAGCTATCACCTCGAGTGGGAGAAACATCCCACACTGGGCAGGGACAGCACACAGAGACAGAGGCGAGTTGTTGCCTGCAAGTCCATCATTGCTGAGTGACAGGATGGCGAGGAATGGAAAACAATGTGAGAGAGAGGTGGAGAACAAATGTGGGGATGGACAGCAGCCTGTTTATGACGGAATAATTGCATTCCAGTGCTTTAAATATGAGGATTTGAGTTTTCTTTTCAGGATGCCATAGAGCAGGACACCTTGCACAGGAAGAGAAGCTATTAGTACATATCCCTGACTGACATTCACCCTTTACAGACAGCCTCCTGAGCCTCCTACAGGAACACCCAACCTATCTAATCTCAACATCAGAGTGTAGCAGTAGATCTGGAAGGAGGACAGACCCCACTCTGTTTGCTCTGAAGTGGAGCCTCACTGCACGCACACACACACACACACACACACACACACACACACACACACACTGACTCATCCACTCATCTAACTCCTAAATGTACACTCCGACTCGAAAACACACACACACACATCTACACATATGCAATTATCCACGTACACACTTGCGATCTCATCTCAGCACGTGTTTATGAAGTTAAGTTCTTACAACAGTGATGCCTAAACACACAAACGGGGTTAACTCTTACCTTGAAAAGCAGCCACGTTGCGTGAGATGAGAAACTTGAGGCTGGAGCTGGACGTCTGGAGAAGGTTCTGGATGTCTCTCCGGGCCGCCACCTGGTACTTCTCCTCCATCTTTTTGGTGCAGCAGGTCAGGTTCTTGGACATGCACACCTGAAGGTCTGAACCTGAGAATCATTGAGATGAAACGTCACGATCTTATGGCATTATTGACGGGGGCTTGGATTAAAATGGGACAAAACTAAGACACAGGGTGGCTCAGTGTTTGTCTTGCAGTAGGAAAGGCTCTGTTTCCATCTTTTGCCATTTCTGTGTGGGATTTGACAGGCCCAGTTTGTGCCTCTCACGTTTCCCATTACATTCAAGGCACAGATTTAAGAGTTTTTGTTTCTCCGAACATGTTTGAAAAACCCAGACAGTGGTTAAATAACACGTCTTTGCTCTTTTTATTTAACACAAGAGAAATATTAACATGTTATATTGCTAGAAAATACTAAATAATATAAACTGATTGGATTTGGAGACTTGGGAAATGGGTTAAAAATCTTTTTATCGTGCCGCAAACAGAATATTGTTCATCATTTATTTTGGAAATACCTTCAGAAGAGGTACATTTCAAACAAAGCCTGGTATCTATTTTTCAAAGAAACGAATGCATACCTGTGTGACTTGAATGTAATGCTAATACAAGACAGGCATAAACTGAGGCTGGGGATTTGCATGCTCTCTATCGGGTGCTCCACTTTCCTTTACACATTCCAAAGACCTGCAAGTCAGGTGGATTTGACACCCCGAACTGCCTGAAGGTTTAAATAAGTGAGCACGTCTAATGACCTTCTTTATTATCTTTTTCATAAAAGGCAACTCATTAGCAAGAGAACATGACCCAGAGTCTATAGCCACGCACGCAGCACTGTGAACCACACAAGTCAACCTGTTGGTGGCGCTACGGGGAAAGTCAGGGGATCATCATAGTCAGTCTGGGGACAATGAATGTCTGTACAAAATCTCATGACAATCCATGTTGAAATATTTCAGGCTGGTGGACTGGCTGACCGACCAACAACCCGAGGCTGCCGTCCTAGAGACACACAAACAGCAAAAATAAACTAACAAGGTGCAGAAAAGGCACAAGATGGCAATTCTGAGTGAATAATAAACCTACTCTTTAAGAATATCTGGGGATCAAGACATTCATCATGTCTGTGTGAAATATCTGCAGTCGATTCAAGTCATATACATTAGTTTAAAACCACAATGGAGGTACACATGCCTAAAACAGCTAGAATGCTTTAGTGGAGCAAGGAAAGAAAAACACCTAGATCCTGAGAGAAGATGTGAGTCAGAGCCTTATCGCCTCACCGAGTGATGTCTCAGGTGTTCCACTACGAACAAATGTAAGCAATCTGCACACATACGGGACGATCAAAACATCTTAAAAGCAACTCAAAACTTTGCGAAAGCCTCTCTGACATGCCCAGGCAGAGCATGCAGAGCTCTTGCCAGAGACGCTATCAGCTCCCTGCGAGGTTCAAGAGTGAGGAGGGAACGGAGCAGGCGATGGCACACGTGGAGGAATTCAAACTCTCCCAGATAAGACAAGTTGAAAGCGCCCCGGGTCTTGCTTTTTTAACCTAAATGCTTCCCAGAACTGTTTCCACTTCCAACACCACAGACAACAGCTTCTTGGCCGAGGTGATACACTTCTGACTTGCTGTGTTCTGACCTAAACCGAAGGCTGTTTGGCGCTTCTTGTTAGTCAGGCAGCATCAAAAATGGAAACAGCTCTGTCTCGGATTCCTGGAATTTCTGGAGGTTATTTTTTTCACAAGCCCACGCTCAATTATAGATAACTTCTAAAATCGTGCTCTGTGATTAACTATACCTCTCGCTATCTGATGTATTTCAGCACATTAATCTGAATCCTTCAAGGAAAGGATTTACATCTTTCCGATGTCGAGATTAATTTGGACTTGGAAGATCTTTTAGCTGTGTGAGGCTGCCAGAAAGGTCAATGGAGGTGCAGTTATAAACAGTAGCAAGTGTTTTCACAGGGTTAGTAGCCGCTGAATCGGGAGCTTATCATCACTTAACCTACTGCACACACTTTATTTCTGAGAAAGTACTTTTCAGTTTGCAATTCTCCGAAGTAACAACACTAAATCCACACAGGCTCATTTCAGGGGCAGTGGTGGTGATGGCATTATAAGGGTTATTTAGAGGTTTAGGGGGCATTTGAGGGTTTTTTTTTGTCAATTGGATCTGTTTCCTCACAGCAGCAGGGGAAAGGGGTGGTGAGGTTTATAGGGAGCAGTTTGTGGCAGGATGGCAGTCAACACCATTAAGATTTATTTTTCCAAGAGGAGCACAGAGAGCAGCAGCAGCAGCAGCAGCAAGTCGCCCATTCAGTGACAGCCCACATGTAATATCCACACCCATAATTCCCCCCAAATCTTGTGGAGGAGTATCATGTGGAATTGCATTATGGGTGGTGCTCAGAAAGTTAAGTGAAGCCTAGTTTACCTAACTTTACACAAAATAGGTCCTGTTTATCCCCGCAAGCCACTTATCTGCTTTAGACAGCTGGGAAAAAAAGCAGAGTTTGGGTTCTTTTTCGTCACGACCAACAAGTAATCTCAGCAGCTTTGGTTTCTAGCTTGGTAAGGTCAAAACGGCACATTTCGTATTGCGTGCACTGATGGTAATACAGTGCAGTAAAAGTAATAAGTAATACCCTTCATAGACTGTTTTTTCGTACAAACACTAGGGAAAATCTATTTCCAAACCGATCCCTGTTGCTCAGTATGAAGTATAAATATTTCAATATTTATTATGATATGACATACTGCTGAAAATAATTAAACTAGAGTAGATATATGTCCAAAGATATTACTCTGAAGAAGACTGGACTTCTGTGAGTTTTATTCTTGCAGTGATTTCAGACACATGCTGTAGCCCATTTCCTCCAAACATCTTGATTTAAACAGTCACACAAAAAGATGCCACTTATACATCTCACAGCTCTCCTGTTCTTCTGTCTATATTATTATCATAACTGCACACACGCCTCGATAATCAGTTTTCTTTAAAAAAAAAAAAAAAAGGTGTGTTTTGTAACTACAAAGAAGACAGAAAATGACAGGTTGAAAGCTACAGAGCAGTTTATGAGCTTTACAGGAAGGTAATGGTGTGTTGAGTAACTTATCAAGCATATTTCTTTCAATCTGTGGTTGGCATGTTGATGCTTTGGTTGCTATGAAGATGTTGCCTAAATGAAGAAAATGTACAAACCAGGAAGAAGAAATAAGACAAAAACTGGATTACTGGCTGGTTTGTGAGAATTCAACTGCAGGACAATCGCCAATAATAACACACACATCCCTGCAGCACACTGCAACATACCTGGTCTGGGGCTTATAGGCAATAATTGGTTTGGTCCTATTTGCCGGAGTTGGAAAACTTTGCGCACTTCGTCGCATCTGTTTGAGCTCCCAAACACTAATCCAGAGCAACACGCCAGGAAGAAAATGTAGTTTGTCCACAGCAGATCCATTTTAATAAAATCCCTGGTTTATATTTCCCCCACCAAAAAAAAAAAAGAAGCCCGTGTGGAAGTTAAGGTTTCTTCTGAACCTATATCCCGCTCAGGTGAGTCCCGTCCACATCTCAGGTCTGAGGTTTCAGCGTCGAGCCTGAGGAGTTTGTGTTTGTGTCGAGGAAACGCTCCGGATCGTCATTTAAAGCCTGACGCGCACACGCGGGGAAAGTTGTTGCGGTGTGACTGCTCCGTCTGGAAGCGGCATGTTGTCCAAGTCGGTTGGACCGACAGCAGAGGCGGTACCGCGACGTTACCTGCAGCCAGCGGCCGGGCCCGCGGCCCACCGGCAGCCGGACGGCGCCATCTAGTGGACGGACCGCCACCTCCATTTAAAAGCTTTATTTGTTTTCATTGACAATCAAATGCAGAGATGAAGTCCGTCTGAAAACAAAGTATTTTCAGAACCGAAATGTTAGTTTCCTCTTTTTTCATTCAAACAAGTGTTTTTTTAGGGGATTTATTGATGGGTTGATTCATAGAATCATGAGTAGCCTACTTTAGGATTTATTTTAATGCAGCCAAATTAAATGTAAACAGTTGACTGACTACTACTAGAAAAGTCGATTTAAAAACTATTCATTTTTAAAAGTTAGAGATATACAGTTACATTCTTTGCTTAATGAAACCTGCCAGCCTCTTGGTATAGGCCTACTTCATTGAAAAATAAGAGGTAGTAAGAGTTTAAAGGCAATTCTTGATTAAATTCAAAAGAAATAACTAAAAAGCTTTGAGGGTTGTCTTGCTGGTCTTAAACAATGCTGAAAGTTTTTTTCCTTTATTAAATCTTTGTTAAATCCCAAATTTGCATCAAGATTTAAGTATATTTAGAAGGATTTGGACAGACTTTATACATCTGATTGTAACTTGTGTGGTCCAGTGATTTATAACCAGAACAAAAGTAATCAAGCCCAAACTACAAATTTCAGTCACTGTAAGTGCTTTAAGGAAATTTCAGAATTGTATGAGTGCATCCTGTTTACCATGAACTAAACATGAAGTCTTAATATGCAAAGTTAATGCTTGTCTTCCATCATGTTTTCCTCTATAACCACTACTGCTCTTGAATGTGGACTCCTGGGATTTAATGTCTATCTGGGGATCATTGCAGACTGCACCTCTCCTACAGACTGAACTTATAAACCTAGTTGGACAACAATTAATTTAATGTGGTGGCAAAAGTGGTCACTGTGACACCCCTTGGTATAATATTGGTAAATTGTTTAATTAGATTGTAAAAAGAAACAATATTGGCTGTAAAAGGATTAAGCATGTTCCATTTTTGCACTTGTTTCAAGTAGTTTTCGTAAAAGATGGCATTACTGTGAAACACCAGGGTTAAAAACCTTTTCAAAAGCTTCCACCTAAAATCCAACTGGTATGTAAACCAGATTTAATGCAACATTAAACTCCAGCCCAAGACACATACGTAGTGTCTTATTGCCCACAACCAATTAATTGAGATAAAGCATAGAGAAAAAGGTGTCAAAATTTTAATATATTTCAATTACATTACAATTTAAACTCATTCACATTTCATAAACTGGCCCAAAAAATAAAATTACAGGACATGATGAGTGCAGAGGTTTTTTAAATTACCACTGGGGTCAGAATCCAAGTCGGCTCCATCTCCTCGTTCCTACACAGGCCGGGACAAGTGCAATACCTCTGAGTACACAGCATTGCTACTAATCCCCACCTGGACAGGAAGGGACATCTCCAAATACCCAAAACGCCATACACATCCAAGTTTGTGCAAATACCCACCATGTAGTAAAAACACAATCTCGATGAAAAAGGACTCCCACTTAGCAGAACATAGTTCATCAACCTAGTCAGTTTTGCATGGATTTGCACAGCAAACATCAGTTAAAGCTGAATGCAAACCAGCAAAACTGACCGAGTGATGATTAACAGACGAGTCTTCGATGAGCTTCAGAAAGATGCTGTTAGTTAGAAGTACTTCAAGTGCTCACATTGCAGTAGATAGGAGAAAACACTACCTGCACTATAAGCACTTTAGTACTGCTGAAACTGTGTCAATGAATGAGAACTGGCAAATACTCACGGTTTTTTCGACCAGCGTTACAGGTGTATTATGCAATCAGATTGTGTTTGATGTGACACCCCCAAAACCAAAAATCTAAACAGGTGGAGAGCAAGCAGGCCACCATCAGTTTTGCATAGATTTGCACAACTCATCTATTCTTGTAGTGCAACTATGCAAAACTAGCAGAGAACTGCAAGATATTTGAGCCCAATTAGAAATTAAAAGTGGTCTTGTGGCGCAAATCACAGCCCCTTATGCCAGAAGGAGCACTTAGGGCAGTAGGTGCTAGTCTATTTCACTATCTGCACTAGATGCACCTTAGCACAAAGACAGTACTTCACATGACATGTAACATCAATGGATCTGCACATCCGTGTCCGAGTATTGCTTTAAGTGCCTCCACTGCAGTAGGTATTACATAGTACTACCTGCACTGTAAGCACTTTGACAATACACAGACTGATTACTGCATCGCTGCCCTCCAGCACCGTCGGGGAGATGGTCACACTGCCCCATGTTGCACTTTTGTTTGTTGGGGTCCTGCACTTCACGGCTGATCTGCAGATAAAAAAAAGAAAGAAAAAAAAGACAAATAGGACAGCGTGTTAAGACAAAGAATACGACTTTTTGGTATTGCAATTGTTGACGTGTGCGCACGTGTGACCCATTGTGATTAAATCCGTCTAAAAAAATACATGAATAAATATAAAAACGTGGAAATTCGCCTTCCCCGCCATCGCAAGTGTGCGCCGCCGCCGCCGCCGAGTCGACGATCGCACGAGTCCGCTGTTGTGACACGAGATGTTGTGATTTATCACGGCAGCACGAGGTCACCGAAAACATGAATGAGCCGCGCGGCCCGCGTTCCCCCGCGAGCCGGGAGCGCGTGCGCAGGGATCGGTGTTGTTCACCCCTCCCCCACCGCCTTCAACATGGCGCCTCGAAGTGCGCCAACCTCAAGCCCTAAATGACTTAAAAAAAAAACCCCACTGAAAAAAAACCCAGAAAAAAAAACACCAGATAAACGCCACGGCGGCCCCCCGCACGAGAGGGATGTGCGGTTTTGCGTGTGCGGGGGTCGAGACGGTGACACCGGGGCTCGCCGGCTCGGACGTCCCGGGGAAAGAAAGAGTAAAAAAAAAAAAAAAAAAACACACAAAGCTGCGGTCCGTGTGGGAGCAGCGGGCAGGTAGCTTTAGCTGCCGTTAGCTCCGCGGAAAACATGGCAAACCGTGTTAACGTGACTGCAGCCAGCCCGACGACCACCGGGCTCCACGCCGGGGCGGCCGCGGTGCTTTTTTTTTTTTTTACTTTATCTTATCGTTATAATAAAAACACACTTGGCTTTTCGTCGGTTTGTGTTTTTTTTTCGCCTCCTGATGGATAAAAAAACGAGGAGCCTTGACGACACCGATTAGCCGTTAGCCGTCAACAAACGTTGCGAAAAACACACCAACGGCACATTTCGTCCCCGCTGGTTTCTCTCTTTTTTTTAAATTCACCTGCTCTGCCCTTCATCCCCGCACACGGCGACCGCCTTTTTAAACAAAACCTTCTGTTTGTGCTTCAAAAAAATAAAAATAATAAAAATAATTAAAAAAAAAACCCACAGTGAAGTTCCTGCGGCTAGGCTAAGCTAAACCGCGCGGCCTGCAGCTGCCCCATGTGCTGCTGCTTTGTTCTGGGGGGCACTTTAACTCACACACCACTGCACCCGACACACGGACACCGAAATTCACCCCGTTTTACCCGCTTGCTTTCACAAATGTCGGACCGGCCGTGTTTGTACAAACTCGGGGGGCGGTTGCCGGGAGGCCGGGTTTTATTTGGAGTTGTTGCCGAGGCGCAGCGGAGGAAAGCTCCGGGCAGCTTTTTCAAATCTCCCTCATTCCCCCTTCAATGGTGGAGCAGAGGGGGCTGCCATGCGCCTCACGTTACACTGTTTTCATCGCCAGCGTATCGCTTAATGCCGTTTAATGTTTGGATATTTCCCCCCCCCCCCCCCACCGCCGCCACCCGCTAATGTGGCGCCGGGGCTCGTCAAACGGGTTGAAAACACACATTCGGCAAAAAAAAAAAAACAAGATTAGAAAAATAAACCCCCGGAAAAAAAAAAAAAAAAAACCCCGACTTCCTTGCCGATAAACATGCGCTCGGTAGACACTCACCAGCCGAAATCCACCATCTTCGCTCACTTGCTTGGGCTGCCGTGGTAGTCTCTCGCCGACAAAAGAGGGGCATAAATACGCAACTAATCCGAAAACTTTTCTACGGGCGGGCGAAAACGGAACATAAAGTGAAATCCGAGCCGACCGCGGGGCAATTTATAGCCCAGAAACGCTGGTTAGGAGAGACTGCGGGCTTAGGAAAGTGGCGCGAAGGCGACCAGTTGGTAACCATGTGGGTGAATGAAGGGCGGCTCCCACTGAACGTAAATATCTAGCTACAACCCCCAACTCTCCCCATTAGCATACATAAACTACGGTACTTCCGACCCACATCTCCACCCAGACAGCCTCCACCTCTCCCGAGCAGGCACAGGGAGAGGGAGACGGCCGCGGATCGCTGCGGTTTTGCAACCATATGAAACATTTTGTGTGCACGCATAACGGGAGGAGCAGCGTGCACGGTCGGGGGGGAGGTGGTGGTGGGGGGGAAGCTTTGTGGCTGTTAAAGTTTTGCATTATAATGGGAGGATCGATAATGTTGCGTTTTTTATTTCAAGGGGGGGGGATAGCGGCGTGAGAGTTTTTTCTATACGTTGAACACGTTTGTGCTCCGCAGGTGCCCTGTTGTGCTCGTTTAACTGCGATGATAAAGCGACTAATTAACCTGTTGCTGCTCCACGGCACATTAAAATCGGCCTGTGGTGTGTTGTTTTTCGCACGTATCGATCCGCAGCTCGTAAATATACGTTTGTTTAATTTTCTGTGGCCTCCACACAGAGATGTAAAACCGGAAATTGGTATTTTTTTTTGACATTCTCATCCTGAAATTAAACATTTTACAGGGCTTTTATAAATTTTAATTCAGCTTGAAGGATGCAATGACTTTGCACACATTGGTCAGTTATTCACATTTTGATCTTGCTCTGGAGCACATGAAGTGTTTGTATTACATAAACTAAATTAACAAAAAAATACATTAAAATAACTGGGTACAAACAAATCTGTAAATTCATTAAGCACCCATCATAAGCCCAGAGTCTGTGGGTTGTGAACAGCAGGATAAAAGTCTATCAAAAATGTTGTTTTTTACCTGTTTTTTTTATGGTAAATAAACATTTTCTTTTCCTAACTTTTTGAAAAAAAATACTTAATGTTCAAAGAAACATTATTCTGTTTCTAATCAAAATAGGCTAACGGTGATGTCAGATTACAGTTGATTCTCTGGCTTTTGAAAAGTTTGTTTATTATTTTAAAGGGATTTATAGTAAGACAACAGTGAGTTTAAGGTTGGCAAAGTTACATTCAGGCCTACTTAATAGAATAGAAATAAATGTTAATATGGTTTGACAAAAATTAGCTGACTCAAAACAACATTTGTAACTGAAATAATAGCAATAATAATAATAAGGATAACCTAAGGACCAGATAGATAAAGACATTTTCAAATCTAACTTAAACAATTGTTTTAAGTTAGTAAAAAAAGTTGAACTTTGGTCTGTTAGTAATATTTCTTGCATTTTGCCTTACACCAGCTCTTCTTTTACAATAACCCAAATGATTAAAAGTACATGTTTGGTTTGTGTAATGGGAATAATCGTAGTAATTAAAACTTATTAGGACTATAAAATGTTTGGAATTACGACTGGCTTTTTCGATTTTATGATTCAGAGATCCACTCTTAAATAAACCTAAATATTTGTAATATTTCCTGCTCACAGCGAAAACACAATATGCCCTTGAGTTGCTTTCTTCTCAGATTTAAAACAAACCGTCTGGATGTTGTGGAGACATTAAAACCAAAGGCATAAGCCATCACACCACAACAGAAGAGCAGTCGAGTACTGCAACAAATTCGGGGCCCCAAGACAGGAAGTAGGGCCCACACTTTTTCTGCAACTAGTTAAAAGTAAACTCTCTTTGAGCACTTTAACAGTAGGTTCATTTGAATGAGTGAAATTAAAGAATTGTTAAAATACTTTAGTAGGGGATACAAAGCATAAATCAACACAAGCCTCCAAGACATGTTTCAGATGCTTCCTGCACTCTGAAAAATGGACTTTGCTGCATCTATAGACATTACAGTACCTTGTGCACATTTTTTGGGATACTACATTGAACATAAGCTCCCAAACTTTTATCGGGACGATCAACATTATGATTTTGCACTTTGATTAAAAATAGTTATTCGTTACCAGACAAAATGTTAACAGTAATTTCAGTTGACAAGATTTAGATTGATTTCTTTTGACTTCAAACAAATAAAATGTATAACTGAAATGGCACATCGCACGCACCATCTTCAGGTGGAAATGAAAGCAATCAAGAAGATTTACTCAACTAATGTACTTTAATCTTCTACTTCACTACATTTCAGAGGGAAATATTGTACTTTTTATTCCACTATATTTATCTGACAGCTGTAGTTACTTTTCAAATAAAAAATCTTAAAACATGATGTTTTGATGTCATGATATTGTATCTTATAAGATACAATACAAAATCGCTTATACTGTTATGTTTCAGATGTCTATGAGTTGTAAGCAGTTCCACCAAAAAGACATTTCCCCTCTAAACTTCTTACATGGTTTCATTTAAATTATCCAATATATTAATGTTTTACATTTGTTGTATTGGTACTTTTACGAACAGGGTTTTGAGTACTTCTTCCACCACTGAAAGCTACTGGCATTAGTCCCCCCCCCCCCCCGTTGCTTTAAGAACAAGTAAAAAAAATCCTTCCAATCTTCTTTTTATTCACAACACAAAGATGTAAAGACAGTAAAATAAATGATAAAGAAGAGTTTTCAGTACATTTTCCTTGCAGTTTAATAACAAAGAAATAAGGGATGATCCCTTCAACATGTAAGCTTCCAAATTCATTACTGCCTTTTCCCCCCTTAAACGCAACCCTTGGGTGGTTAAGAGTATAATGGAGGTTTGATGAAATGCAGAAAGGGGTATTTACCTTTCAATACACAGTATTGTAATTACAAAAACTCATTGTTATTTGTAATATGTTGTGTTGAGAAGGCATCCCAGGCAGATGTGCTGAAAATGATTGATCTTTTAACAGTCTGCTGCTGACCTTCACTTTATTTTATCATCTGTTAAAATTTGTTAAATCCTGTGAATCGAGCGTGATACAGTATGATAGCTGGCCAGCAGAGGGAACTAGCAAACTATATACTGTACTACATGTACAATGAGATGATGGCTTTTCAACTGTAAGAGGAAGCAGCAACCACAACTTCCCTATCACTGGAGTTTCTGTTGTTTAAAAAAACAGCTTTATCCAACCCACTGGGTTTCAGAGAGGAAATGGAAATGTATTTCCAGTAGCTGATCCATAGTTTTAACATTTTTAATAAACTGTGAATTCTCTCTTTTCTGCAGGCAGACGTTGCTGTAAACTACACTTGTTTGTAGAGTCCTCAGAACAGCATGGTGTCCTCCTTGACAAAAGGTGTTTGAGCTTTAATGCTTTCTCCCCCAACTGACCAACAAACAGAAAACTTTTCACCCTTATACCAGAATATCTGTTCTTCATCACTTCTCTGGGCACACTGTGGGAGTATGAGCGCTCAGTCATGACCCACAACCCCCCACACAAAGCCAGTAGTGGGGCTGGTTCCTCTGCATATGGAAGGGAGGTGGGGGGTGGGTGGACGCAGGGAGGTTGAAGACTTCACATCGTCCCATGGGGTCAGATAAAAGCTTACGGCTCTCCTTATTAGACCTCCCCCTACTCTTCAAGCTCTATGCACAAATGATAGTTACAGATCCATGTGCTCGGATCAGAGCAGGTGTCGGTTGCAAAAACATTTTAGGACACTTTATGTATACCAACAGTTTATGTATACCAACAGTTTATATTATTTGGATAAAGAAAAAGCAGTGATAACATATGGCCTTGACAGCAACACATGCAGGCACTAAATCATTTAGTTATTTCTGCACTATACAACTGAGCAGAGAAAAGACTTCCCAGGTAAAATGGGCAACTTAAAACACCATGCTGATAGCACGCTTGATATTAAAGCCTGTACTTGAGATCCAAAACATCCCGCCTGATGGAGCACCACTTCTTCCCCTCTTTTTCTAAAATGGCCTACCATATCCAAGCCCCTCCCACAACAGGGGCCATGAGCCTGGGGGTCTCGGTTTTGTTCTTCCTATAGAAGCCCGGCCACCATTGTTTCCGTGTGACCCCGGGGTCAACTGAACTCACCTCGCCCGACCACAGCCCATTCAGCTGTGAAGCCTCACACAGGACAAAAACATCTCACAAGAGCAAGGATCACTTCAAGGGAGGGGGTGGGAAGACACACAAACACGCACATGGACAGCAAGCACGCTCTGCAGTGTTTCAGAGTCATAAGCTGATTTGTGTTATATGTTTTTTTCACAATGTAGAAAGACACTAGAGCCATGTACAAGTAGTTCAAAATGTTCAAAACCTGAATTTCAGTGAGTCAAATGCAGTGTGGTTTATTAGAGTATAGTTCATTGTATTATGTTTTTCCCCATTGAAAACATTAAGGGTGGTTTAAATTGGCCGAGACACGTTGGTCTATTAAAGAAGTCAATTATAGAAAGTAGTAATGAAGTTATCTTTGACACATTTTCTACTTCGCCGTCAGATAGTTTAAATACATCTCTTGCCAGAGGCGAAATTGCATTTTGCTGCAGGTTAAGAATGAGGCCATCCACACTTGTCATCTGCAGCTCTTTATTAAAGTTTATATATTGGCAACGAGGAAAACATAACTGTAATTCATTACAATGTTTTCCCGCAAGATGCTATTTTAAAGAAGCCAGTTTACTTGTGTTTTCTGTCTAGAACTGGTTTACTTTTAGCTGAGTAGTTTCCTTGTTTGATGCACAGAGCACATGTCCTGAAGATCCTCCGGTCTGGCTTCTTGCTTTCAGAGGCAACAGTGTCCCTGGTGGAGAGGAAGCTCATGGAAGCTGACAGGTTGAAAATGTGCAGCATGATGTGGCTGAAGGAGCATGAAACATGTTCACCCATGGATGCCGCGCAGAGCCACAGGAGAGACTGTGAGACGATTAAATGCTGAGTGTTTTTTATGTAAAAACAGATTGTCATTACCTTTGCACATAGTTTGATAGCTTAAAGATTAAACAAATGTGTTGACCTGCAAAGATGACACTGCAGCTGTTAAACATGTTCACGAGTGAGAGGTTGAGAAAGAACCAATCTGAGAGTTTTACACATAGACAGGCCTTCTTGTACTGTGCGTTCTAGTGGGTAGAAGATTATAATATATTTATACAGTATATATATATACTTATTTATACCTTCCACAAATTGTATTTATACCACACACAAACTGAATCAAACTATATTTTGCATTATGACATTTTTTGTGCATTCAACCCTAATGAGACATGGTGAAAAACTCAACATGGTGCTCTTCACTGCAGAATGACAGTCACTATCCCATGAGCACCATTAAGTAATGGAAGTCATGCTTCTGCGAGTGCCTAATTACCCACCCAAAATCATTCAGAAATCTGTTTTGAGTTTAAAGTTAGTTTCACATCAACCACTGCAAAAATATGTTCGAAACCAAATGAAAATGTCTAAAACTCCTTTGAATATAATACAGAGGCAGTCATTTCTGAATAAGACCATGACGGTCTTAACAATGACTGTATGCGAGGGTTAGTATTACATTCAAGTCATCATGCACTGTGCTGCTTAGTAATTTTGTAACCACAAGGAAAGCCGAGGAAGTGTGCTGTGATTTAAAAGCAGTCTATAATGATTCAAACTTTCATTTCTTCATTTTTTTCTTTTAATTTTTTTGTCAGTGTGTAGATCACTATCACTGTAGCCCTTGTTGGTTTTGGAAAGCAGAGAGAGAAGACAGATGCTGAAGAAGAGACTACTGACAAGTTGTTGTCCAGTTTCTTAACATTAACACCTTTAACAAGTAACAAAACCATTCCCATGCTGAATAATTACATTTTTTAAAGCATGACCTCCTGGTTGTATATTTAAACAGAAGGTGACACAGTATTAAATGTATGAATGAAAGCAGCCTGGAACAGGAAGATTAAGTGTGAAACTCCTTGAAATAGTTTTACTTTAATAAAAGCCACAAATCATGATTTTTATTTCACTGAACAGCATTTCAAACAAAGTTTACACAATTCAGTTGTGAAATTCATATTTAAGTGCCTGCAAATTTAGTGTGTTGGAATGCACCATCAATCTTTTCTCAGATTTATCAATAAATTAAATTAACATTTACCGTACAAATTAAGTTGCCATGTGCAGTACCAGTGAGAAATAACAGATTTATTTTCTCTTTGAAAAATAAAAACAGAAAAACAGTTGCCTGTGGTGGACAAGGTATTCAGATCCTTTACTTAAGTAAAAGTACCAAAAAGTACATGTAAAAGTCCTGCATCAAAATGTTACTTCAGCGTAGAACGTAAGTATTATCGGGAAAATGTACTGCAAAAGAAAAAGTATCAAAAGTAAAAAGAAAAGGAACTCAATGCAGAGAAAAATTAGTATGTTTGATGATTATTTTCATTATGGATTAATTTGATGGTTATTTTCTTCATGAAGCCATTTACTGTTTGGTTATTGTTTGCTTTGTAAAACATAAGAAAATAGTGAGAAATACATCACAATTACCCAAGTGACGTCTTCAAATGTCTTCTTTCGTTTAACCAATAGTCCAAACCACAAAAGGATTCAATTTACTGTAATTTGAGAGAAATAAAAGCAGCAAATCGTCACATAATTGTTAATTATTCATAAGTTTGCATGTAAAATCTTGACTTGTAAAGTAACTAATAACTGTGGTAACTAATCATTTAGTGGAGCAATGTACAATATTTCAATATTTACCTCTGAAATGTGGCGGAGTGGAAGTACAAAGTGTCACGAAATGGAAATACTTAAGTAAAGTACAGATACCTCGAAATTGTACTTAAGTACAGTACTTTTTTAAATGTTAGTTACAATCCACCACTGGCATTGGCAACTGAACACAACTACTGAAGGATATGTTATGACACATCAATTTCCTCTCTGATTGTCTCTTCAGTATCTCAAGAAAAACAAAAGGTTTTGTGCACTTGGTTCAGTGTGACACTTGGATAAGTATATGGTCAGTGCAATACAGCACTCAGATCAGACCCCCCATGTGACTTTCCATCACACTTACCAAAAACTTTAAAACTAAAGCAATGGCAGTGTTGTGTCGTCGACTGTAGTCTGAGTGTGTTCCCGATAGTTGGAGTTGAGGATTATCAGCTAAAGACTGGCATTAGAGGCGCCAACATCAGACTTTGTAGTAGATGTTGGTGGGACTCTGGGGCGTTATCTCCTGAACTATGTACACAGGGGGCCCGTAGTCGGTGCTCACACGCTCATAGTGACGACAGATCATGCTGTCAGAAGCCCGCAGAGGAAAGACAACATCGCTGCGGTCTGAGCCGTTGTTGTCGCTGCTGATGCTGTCGCGCTTCGGCACAGCCAAAGTGTTGAGGGACACGGAGGCAGACTGCTGGCTATCTGGGACACAGCGACGGCGGTGGTACCTCCACAGCACGGCCAGCAGAATTATGATGACCAGAAGGAGGATCACACAGCCAGAGACGACCCACATGAACAGTCCTGGCTCAGGGCCACCGCTGCCACTGGGGTTTGTTTGTCCTGTTTCTGAGCCCGTCATGAGAAACAGAGGAGAGACGGAAAAAAGGACAGAGAAACTGAGATGGGAGAGTAAATCAGGACACACGACACAGAGATTTAAAAACAATTTCACTCAGTTAATGCCCTGGAACAGCCTGATCAGTATGTGTTAACATGAAAAACCTCAGTCAAAGCCGGACACTGGAGAATATGCTCTTATCTTTAGTGTCTTAGTGGTCAACAGCCGGGTGCCTCTCTGTGGCATTGAATGGACCAATGAGCTATGATCAGGGAAGGTTTCAGTGAGACATCAAAATATTCTTTCTGAGCTTTTTAACCCCCGCAACATTTTATTTTATTTTTTTCCAGCTGTGACCAGCTACTAAATTTCCTTTATGAATTGCATCATGGGAAAATAGTGTCCACTAACAGTTCGCTCAAAAATTGACTGTATTTTTTTTTGTCATTTTTTTCAAAAAACGTCCACATGCAATTTCATAGGATGCCTCAGATGTAACAAGTAGTTGAAAAGCTATCCCCTTCTCTAGCAAATCAACAACATTTCAGCTAAAATTATAAATATATCCATCTGTAAAGTTTTTGCACTTGTGTTTTTGCATGTTTGTACCCTTTTACATCAAATAACATAGAATTTTAAATCACTGACAGTTATTTCCAAAGCATGCTTATCCTTTAAGAATGTACTTTGTAGTTAACAGAATAAAACATGCAAAAATATAATTATGCACCCTTAGTTATAAAGATTGTAAAGTGATATGTGATGTTAATGATACACCTCTACATGTTCTCCAGGCAATATTTTTGCTTCGTCTTCATACCAGTTTCACTTTTTATATCGCTTTCTTTCACGGATGGGTCCTTGGCCTTGGACTTTGGTCGTGTGGGTGGGAATCGGGTGGGTGACTCCTGGAGTGTTGAAGGCGGATCTAAAGAGCCTGGAATATAAAACAGGACAGTTGTGCGGCTGATATAAAAGCAGCGTACCTCACATCTCCTCATTTTCACTGTATGGTGGTGTTTTTGTCCCTCCTGTGTAGGTGGGGTTATGTCATGTCAAAATGTTCCAATTGTAACTATAATGATGCATGTGGAATCATTAGTGTTTGGTGTCAGTCCCTCAGAATCAAAGCAGGCTGACTGATTATTTTGCACAAACAGTCATTCAGGTAAAATCGATTGCAGAAAAAGGAGGGAAAAAAACATTTTCTAACCTAATCAGACAACAAAAAGTTGTGTTTCAGGTCACGACTGGGACTCATTTTCTCTTGACTGGAAAAACTATCACTGATGCTTTCACTTCTCCACCTACACATTCGTAACTGAATGCAATCAATTCAAATTCTTCTCTGGGATCTTATGTCACTATATGATACTTATACTACACTGCCATTTTGGCCAGGACTCTCTTGTAAAAGAGATTAAGTATTTAAGAGAATTCCTGGTTAAATAATAATTCTCAGACTAATTCATCCTTACCCATCCTTCGACTCACCAGGTAAGCAGAGTCAGAAATGAATGTGCATGAGCTAATGGGGATCCTTTTAAATAAATGAATAAAAAGCTCAATTAAAATAAAATAAAAGCCTTTGACCGTAACGATTGGGACAATTATATTTGCTTTGGATTTATTCAGAACTTTATCAAATGGATAAACAGTCTTTATCTATCTCCCACTGCTAAATGTATATATCTGTTTCAATGCTAGCCCCTTTTTTTCCCAAATCCTTTTTCTCAAAATTGGCAGTCTGATTTTGACTTTGTTTGGTATGGCAAGGTACCCCGCATAAGTAAAAAAAAAAAAAAAACAATACAGGAGCCCCAAAACTTGGGGGGCTTAGCACTGCCAAATCTCCACATGTACTACTGGGCTGCGGCTTTCATGGCTCTTACTGGATACATCCCACTAACCCTGACCCATCTTCACAATGGGCCCAGATTGATGAAGCCTGTGGTTACCCAGTCACCTTGTCCTCTCTTCTATGCTCCTCTCTCTCCTTATTGTGGAATACGGTGTGCAAAAACCAACTCGTCAGACACTCCCTTAAGATTTGGGCCTAGTTCCGCCGGGCACACGGACTTAAAAATCTCTCTCTGCTTGGCCCAATTCACTCTAATGTTTTATTCCCCTTCCATACATTATAGTGCTTTTGCTCCCTGGCACACTGTGGGCCTCTGCTCACGATCACAATTGTATGTTAATAATCTTTTTGCCTTATTTGCACAGCTACAAAGCAGATATCACCTTCCAGTTAAACATCACTTTAGATACCTCCAAGTCAGAAATTGCATTAAAACCAATACTCCTGACTTCCCTTCCAAAGCCTTGCCCAGTATAATGGACTCTATCCTTAAAATCACTCAGATCTCAAGACGTGTGATTTCGAAGATCTATAGCAACCTAACTGGGCTCCATCGATGTTGCGAGTGAAGTGAGAGGTGCTTGGACTACGGATATAGGCGACAAATTCGACAAACCTGGAATGGTGCTGGATCGGATGTTTCAATCATCCTTCAGTGCCAGACATCACTTAATACAGTTTAAAATATTACATCATGTTCATTGATACAGGGCCAGAATAAGTTATATTGCACCCAATTTTGATTAGACCAATTTACTCTGGTCTAATCTGGGACATTACTCTGGGACAGGGTATTTAAATGCCTCTGGGAAATACACCACACAAATATTCAACTCTCTCTGTGCTTCGTGCTATCTGGAGTTTTACTAGTAAACTACTAGTAAACGAAGCCCTGGCTTCGCTTCTTACAAGAAGGCCAATCTTTTATATTGGAAATCACCTGACACTCCAACATTCAGACACTAAGTTAGAGATTTTCCCCTCCCCCTCATTTTTAATTTACTGTTATCATCATTACTACCACCGATACTGATACAGGGTTCCACGATTTAATAAGGTTAGACTGAAGCACTCTTTTGTACACCAGTCAATCCTAAAATTAAATATGGAGCTAAATCCAAGATCAAACGATGCTGCTGTGATGCAAGAAACATTTCAGACTTGATCAGACAAGGTATTATCATCATCATATCATCTTCTATCATTATTATTATTTCATTATGTAATCTGGCTAGCCATGTATTGTCTATTTTTGTCCCCTTTGCATGTATATGTGTGCTTTACCATATTTCTAGCTTGTCTTTCCTCATACCTCTAACTGTAAGTGTTTGTATGTCTCTATAACTGATCTGCTATATAATTATCTATGTACCTGAATTTTCTTGTTCTGTTTATGTACTACAAAAAAAATAAAAAAGAGTTTAAAAAATTGAAAACATAAAAAACTGAAAAAATACATTTCAAACTGTGAATGGGTTTTGGCATGTATCTTAATACATTTACAGCATTTACCAGGCAGGGGGACTAATGAAAGATGCTAATGAATTAATAAAATACACTAAGGGAAGTGTAGGATCAACATTGTTGGAGCTTGGTCCAGACTAGGGATTAAAAGTCAGGATTTCTCAGCCTCTGCTTCTTTGATTTTGACTGATCATTTCCTCTCTATGGCCCTGGTACATACTAACAGTGGGAGAAAGTAAGTAAGTACATTTATTCAAGTACTGTTACTTTATTGGTTTTATTTAATTTCTTTTAACTGCTTATTTTATTACCTTGATTTAAATTTTATCATTTTAGTCATCTTAGGCGTTTTTTCCATTTTAGTCATCTTCTGTGTATTATATGTATTGTTGTACTGTTTTATAATATTATGTATTATTGCATTTATTCCTTTATCTTGTAAACCTGTAAAGAGGCAGATGCTAACCCATCTGCCTCATCTGGTAAGCACTTTGGGTCGACTCCTGTTGTCTTTAAATGTACTATATAATTAAAAGTGACTTGCATGGCTTGAACCTCAGAAATCACAAAATAACAGCAGGAATTAATTTAACACCCACATATTAATATTATCTACTGTTTGCAAATGACACTGAGCAGTTTCCCAACCAAATACAACCTAAGAAATGTTTCACAGTAGACGCACATAGTATGGCCTTTGAGTGAACTATGGATAAGATAAAATCGGAATTTCTTTCACATAAGGTTTCATTCAGGAGTTTTATGTACTCATTTCTTTTCATTTATGGATTTATGTGGACAACACACATTAATCAACATTGCTGTATGTTCCAGTGTTAACCAGCCAGCATGCTTACTTTCAACTGTTGTCTTTTAAGTTTACAGTTTGTTTCAGCATTAATTTACATCACATTTAGAGTTTCAATTTTAAATAAACAAAATGAGTCAATCCAAATCTAAAACAGAACGGTCGTGACTTCAAAATGAGTTGACAAGACTTTTAATATATGTAGAGATTAACACAAGATTACAACTAAATCTGAGTTATTCATGTTTTCTGTTGCTGTTAAAAGGTTTGTTTACATCAGTGGTGTTTATGAACACAGCAGGAAAACAGCTCCATATTTTCAGTCATGATCAGTTGAGAAACACAAGATGCTGAATTTTCATCTCTAACTCAAATTCTTGAATAATTTATATGAATACTGCATGATTTAGCCTTTAAAGATTTACTCCACACATAAACACAGCATCTGTTTAATTTATCTGATTCTGTGGAGCTCAATAGCACAACACATGTACAAACAAGTACACTATTAATGCTTCTTTCTTCATATATAAGGTTACTTCCCTAATAAAATTACGAATAACACCACTATAATATTATATTGATAGTTTAAGAAATAAAAAAACTGTTTCTGTTCAGTATCTGCTTTATTAAATTTTAATGTATGTGATAAGAGCACATAATCATAAAAAAGGATAATTCGCTATTCTGATGTTAATACAGAAAAAAAAAAGGATTATTGACGGCCACCGCCAGTCCGAATGATCGCATCCAATATAATGCTGTTGGCCTTAAGCTTAAGCCTTAGGGATTCAAGATAATTCATGAAGACAATCTCTCTTCAAGAGAATAAATAGATGATCGCGATCATCTGGCCACTTAGTAATTCGACAGAGGAGGATATTATTGCATTATGGATATAATAACCAGAATGAAACAATTGTTGTAATTGTTCCTTTAGCATTGTTCGTCACATAGCTGTGTCTCTCTTTTTTACACATACTGGCACACACAGACAAACACAAAGTACTTACTTTGGCCGACTCTCAGCACCAGCTTCATGGATTTGGTTCTACACACCCCTCCATTATTATTATCCAGACCACGCAGAGAGCCTGTAGAGGTGGCTGATACACAGATGAGGCAAACATTAAAGTATAACTGTTTAAAGTTTTAAGTTTATATTTCATGCAATCTTCATAACGCAAGATTATCAAGCAATAGATAGATCCATTATGATTTCTTTGCAGACGGTTTAGCCAGTTGCAGAATGTTGCATCACATAGTCAAGAAAAGGCAGACACACATAGCACATAATGTTACATAAAGTATATAAATCATCACATAGGAAATAACCTCCACAAAGCTTCAAAAACACAAAGAATGCTACCAGGTATGTACCAAATTATAATGAATTCATTGTTTGGTCTATAAAATGACAGAAAACAGTGAAAAATACCAATCACAAGTTCCCTGACATCTTCATATTGCTTGTTTTGTCTGATTAACAGTCCAAAATCCAAAGATATTTCGTTTACTATCCCATAAGACAAGCAAAAGCAACAAATCCTCATATTTAAGAAGCTGAAACCAGAGAACGTTTGGCATTTCTCCACAATAAACTCACACTATTAATAGATTATCAAAATAGTTGCCTCAATAATAAACAAATAGTTCTTGAGAAAATGGGTTGAGGACAAAATTACTAAATGTTTATTTAAACTAACACAGCAATTACTAAAACACACATAAATACTGTATGTATAGACAAACACACAGACCAAGAACTCTTGTTCACCCCCTGTCAGTCCACACACACACAAACACTCACATAGACTTGTTAGCAGCATTTAGGTCAGATAACAACATCTCACAGGCCACAAGCCACGTTGCCATGAAAGCTCCCATCAAATCTGCCTGATGCTGTAAAAGCCTTGTGTGATTTGGGGCATGTAAGCCCTTGGAATCACACTGGCCTGCCAGAGCGGAGTGTGCTGTCAGAGAGCGGCGCGGCGGATGCGGCTACATGGTCAGACTTGCTCTCTATCTCATGCATCACTTGCCACTAAGATGCTGGTTCAACCGACAGCGGCCCAATAACGAGGCCACGTTTCTTGACTCTCACGCAAACTGACAAATTGAGAGGGAGCCGAGGATGATGGCTTCCTCTTCTCCCGGGAGAGAAAAAAAAAGAAAGAAAAAAAAAGAAACAGTTGCTAGCATTGATTCAAACGCTGGTCCACCTGTAGGAACCAGCAGCTTGCGTCTCTGCTCTACCGATTTTAAAGCGTTTGCACTTGTTCATGCAGGCAATCAGACATGCACGGGGCAACATGAGCCGCGAGGTGACGCACAGAGACTCACAGGTGATATAATAGTCCCTCCCCTTGAGGAACTCCAAACCCCACAAGTTGGGGCTGAACTCCTGGAACTTGAACGTGAACTTCACGTCCTGGTGAGGCTTGTCACAGCTCAGCAGGGGCGTGTCCGTCTTGTCGATGGTGCAGGTCTCCATCTGACGCCTGGAGACCAGGTACACTCGGTAGAGCTCCTCCTTCCCGCCCGAGGAAGGATCTGCCCGGGGACACACAATGTCCATCTTGTCCCCAATCTGAGGATACAGGACCAGACCCTGACCTGGACTAAATCTGTGTGTGAGACAAGGTGAAAGACGACAGAGTTAAAAGATGAAGGGTTAAACAATACGGAGGCACCTACTGGCACATGAATTAAGAAGTAGTAATCAGAAAATAGTGAAAATTAGGAGTTCAAAAAATAAGCCCACTTGCTTGTTTTGTTTGAGGAACAGGACAAAAACCCAAAGATATTCAAGTTGAAAGCCAATTCTATGATTAATCCTAGTCGATCGACAGACTGCAGCTACTTTGATCATCAGTTCATTAATTTCAATCATTTGAGTCATTTTTCAAGCAAAAATTCCCCACATCCCCTTGTTTCAGCTTCTCAGTTGTGAGGATTTGATGCTTTTCTTTGTCTTGTGTGATAGTAGACTGAATACTTATTTGGGTTTTAAATTTTGGAGCATTTGTTGTGAAGACAATATAATCCATCTTTCGATGGATTATATTCAAAATGTTCTGATATTGTAAAGATCAAAAAAATTGTGGAGGAAGAAATCTGCAAAGTAATTGATAATAAAAACAATTGTTAGTTGCAGCCATATTCAGTTTACTATGATATGAAACCTCACACTGGAAAAGCTGGAAACATAAGAATACACAAAAATAATAAATCACAATAATTGTGATTAATTGTTAATTGTTTTAGTTCTACATTACAGCTACTCATCTAAAACATCAAACCCCGTAGTGTCAGGATTTGCACGAAAATCTCCTCTGATTAACTTCAGGAATCAGGTCACACCACAAGGACAGAGCGGCGGCGGCAGCAGCAGGAAAGTTGAACCCATCACCACCAAACGGAGCCGTCCACTTACTCAGTGTTGGAGCCGCTCCAGTGGACGGACTCCAGGGTGACGGCGCGACACGAGCTGACGGTGGCCAGCAGGATCACGGCACCGCAGCTCCATGCGACTCTCCCCATCACAGGAGCGAATCGCAGGCGCACAGCGGCTCGGTTTCATGGGACGGAGTGCGCTCGCCCCTGCGCGTCTGCGGCGGCTCCAGGTGCGCGCGGAGGACACATCCCTGAGTGAAATCCGGCGAGCTGTTGCGAGTCTCCCACATTGTGCGCCACCGGCTACAAGAGCATTCGCGTGACGAAACCCGTGTATCGAGGACGGAGACTGTGTGGAGTATTTCAGTCGTCAGCTGACCGACCGGTCCGCCCATAGACAGGCTCCTGCGCAGGGGAGACCGGGGCTGGTTGGCACATTTCTTCCCCCTTGTCTCGTGTTCTTCTCTTCAGATACTGAGATCAATAAAAATGCTTTTTATTTCTTTGGTGGGAGTGGTAGAGGCTGGTTTTATGCTATTCATTATATTTTATATATATATATCTATAATTTTTCTCAAATGAACTCAGTTATGATATATAATAACCACCTCTGTGAGCTATTTATTTAACTATTAATTATTTTACTTAGAGGTAAATTGCTTTTTTTCTTGTTGAAAGGATTTTTTAGGAGTTTCCTCCTCTGAAAATGTATGATTTTGGGTTGTATTAATAAAATTGACATAGCATGACTGACAGTTTATGCTGTAAGGGAATTTATTTGGGGGACAGTGATAAACAGTCTGGTTGCAGTAGGAGTTTTTGTGTATCTCAAAGCTCACTTTTGTTTGTATTAATGGTTACTTCCCATGATAAGAGAGTTGTGGTCTAAAAAAAAAAAAAAAAAGAAATGAAAAAAAAAAACTGGTCTAAAATGAAATTTTAGTTTTATCAGACCTATTCAAGGAATGAAACGTTTTCCCAACACAAAGTTTTAATTCTCGTAACCATATGAATAAGTGCAGGACAAGAGAGTACAGATTTGATGAATCGTGTGGTGTCCCACGTTGGGGGGAAACACTGATGTGGTGACGAATAGAAAGATGAGAGAAAGTTGTGAGTCAGCAATCACCTTAAATGAACCTACTTATATGAACGTACTTTACCCAGGATTTGATTGCTTTTTTTCTCACAACTGCAGCATCTTGTCATCTTCATGCAGAGCAGGATAGTTTTTGATAGCAGGGACACAGTGTGTAGTTTAGTCCATGCACGTTTCACTTTGTGTGTCTTTATGCATCATATTCCTCAGTTGCAAGATGACCTCAGTGTTGGACGTATCCCTGGTTATCAGTATCTGTTACTGATCAGGTCAGGCCATAAAGATGTCCATCGACCATCTAAAAACTGAGTAAATCCCTGAAATAAAAAACATCTGCATCTCCACCTTGATGTTTTATTGTATGATCTTTATTTTAATATGATTCAATACATTTGAAATTATCATTCGATGGATGGGATGGATTTTTTTTTAAACTCCTGTATATTCTGCATTTAAGGAGCCAAGGCTGTAATCCCCTCATTTTCAGGGAATCTAACATAATGACAAAGTGGTTTAAAAGATTAAACAGGGCTTCTGTCACAAGACCAAAGCACTACAAATGACGGCTGAACTGCACAGAAAATGTTTGCGTTTCTGCCAGCAACCGACTGTGTTCCTGTGTGTGTGTTTAAAGTGCTGGCAACATCTTTCATATTTATAATTAATTTAAACCGCGGGTTTTGTTGACATCAACTATACAGAGAAAGCAGAAGCAGAGATGTTTTCTCCTGTAAACATAAAATTATACAGGTCTCGCTTTTAGTTTTGCCAGAACAAACTTGAGATACACATACCTCAGATGTTTATCAGAGATTTTATTTTCTTGTCATGCACTCAGCTGCCAACAACATACATTTACAATGCAAATTCCAAAAATAACATGAAATCAGGTTTAAGTGGAACAGTATGAATCTACTTTTTGTCTGAAGCATTTCTCAACTTACCAAAAGCTAAAGGCTAACAATCCAAATCAAATGAGGATATCTGTTTTTGGTCTGTCCAATGATGAACTGGCCAAACTGTGATTGAGATTTTCTTGTTTTTTCCCCGTTCTTTTTCTCTAATTGCTGCAATTTCAGACACAGCTATCTCTGGGTGGAGCTAATGTTATCCACAATAGGAAAATTAAGCACAACAGATTATGATCTTTTATACAATCTGAATCACCATGACTAAATATTGCAAAGACAATCTCCTTTAACTAAAAATACAACTAATATGACATTGTGAAAGTCATCTCCAAAACATAAGAACATAAGTTTGTTTTCAATTTTGTGACAATGCATTTATTGTAACATGGTTGTCAACAGTTTATTTAGCTTATGAAGTTTTAGAAGTTTCCTTAACACCTAATCTTTCAGTTTTTTTGTCTTTAGTGGAACACGGCACACTGTGTCTCATCATGCTGGTTGCTTTCAATGTCAAATACAGAATTTTCACCATTTGTAAACAATACTACTTTTCTAAAGAATACCAAAATATAAGATGGTATAAGTGATACATATACAATATAGGCGATTTCTATAAGGATGTATTATTTCAAAGCCTTGGTGGTCAGGTTAATGTTGAACAGACAGTGCAGTACACTTTAATATGTACTCTATTGAATGATTAAGGAGTCAATCTCCACATGCCTTGGGAAGAGGTCTAATGAGTCAAAGTAACTGCTGGACCAATGTGGGTTTACATTTTAAATCACAGTGTCTTTAACATGGGTTGTGTTGAAAAGGTGGCAACTCAAATGTGCTCTGCCCCAACTCAGAATCAAAGACACGTTTTAAACCTGCTCTCTCTCAGGTACCACGACTGCAGCATCTTGACATCGTCATGCAGAGCAGGACAGTCTTCGATAACAGGGCAATTTAGTCCATGCATGTTTCACTTTCTGTCTCTTTATGCATCATATTTCTCAGTTGCAAGATGACAGTGAAGGTGATGTTGAATGTATCGGTGGTTAGTTTTTTGTGAGATCTCCCAGAGTGAAGCTAATGCTAACATGTTAGGTGTCTGGTAATGAACAACCCCTATCACGATTAGCATTAACCTCAACCTGGGACTTGACTTGATGGCTGTTTCATCATCCACATGCTTACCTCCCTGTTGGTGTTCAGACTGATGACGATGTCCTGCAGGGGGCAACAGAAGCACTGATCACTGGTTGGGTGTGAGACATCATTTCTATGTTTGAACTGCAGTGTTTCATTCACAAATATTCACTACAGTAAGCCAATAACTGGCCATTGTTCTGACTTTGTGATAACCTAAATTACAGTTACGACAGCAGAGGATGTGGAGAATGGATCACATAAAAAAAAACCTGTCCGTCATTTGATTGTATAAAATAACATTACAAAAATCCTATCTGCTCTGATTAGCCTATATTTCAAAACTCTTTTTAAACTCTTACTTTACTGACACAATTGGCTCATTAATTAGAAAACAAAAATACTGCACTGTATATACACAGTGAGCACTTTGAACCCCAATTCTCTCACTATCCTCCCTATATTTTCCCTTTAACAAATAAGGGTTTCAATTCTGATAAGACATAATTTACGCCTTTCTTATGGCTGCTCTTTTTGTACACCTTTCCCTGTAGTTCAGCCTGGTATTAGAAATTTAACATACATTTCATTCCGTTTGCGACCCTCTAGAGGGTCCGTACAATTGAAGAGTTTAAGAGCGCAGACACAGGTACCTGGTCGAGTGTTCACCAAGTTTTGAAAGACTGAAAAAGTCCAGGTGTGGGGCAGCTGGAACTAACAGTAAAGTTCTGTATCTATTATATCTCCACTGAGACATTACGAGGCACAACAGGATGTAACAGGTGCTGTTTTATGTCGACTCTGGTTGAGAATCAAGATCTAAATTGAGATGTCGTCAGGAAGTAAGTCTGTCGTTGTGTGTATGTTTGTTATAATGGTAGTTACTGACCTGGCTCCTGAGCACACCAACACCACTTCCTCTTTCACTGCAACTGGTGTCTCTCCTTCCTCTCTGCTGAGCGCCTCTCTCTCTCTTCTGCCTTCTCTCCACCCTCTGCATTTGACTCTCTCTCCCATAGAAGAGTAAACCAAAATGTGGGTTTACATATCTTTTATACACTTGTGCGTGAGTCATGTGAAATCCCCTACTAACAGAATGACTATTAAAAAGAAAATCACGCAACAAATTTGCAGTAAGATGCCATTTATCTTTTATGTAAATGCTGCCTACAGAAGAGAAAATATATTCATTTATTGGATTCGAACAGGTTATTTACAGTTATGTCAACTATCATTACAATAGAAAATGATGCCAGTTTGACATGAATTTGAATGAAATGATATTGTCAAATATGTATCACGTCAAAGATTTGACAGGAAAATAGACTAAATGCATGGCTGTGTTTGAGCAACATGTAAAAACTGAATCTTCTCCTTTTCACACTCATTTTAAAGGATTTTTAATGTGATATTCAGAGGGATTTAATAAAACTGGAGTTAATTTAGACAAAATGTACATGAGTCACAGTGCCAGCCATTGTAGTCACACATTAAATAAACTGTATATGATAGTTTGCACTCTGCTGATGTTGGCTCTGTAGCTTTTCAAGAGTGTTTCTACTACCTTTACTGTTAAACTTCACAAATATAAAGCAAATTCTTTTATTCTTAAAAGGTCTTTCTGAGTGGTGTCACCGCCACCACCCACAATTAATTTGTGTCCATTAAAAGCTCACTCAAAAATATACCATATTTAGTGTGCATGCTGTTTTGAATCTACTTCACTACCCAGTGTGAACACACAGATCTGCTTAGAATTGGTGTGGATTTGGGACACGCCATACGAGTTACAATTCCTACTGAGGGGAACATGAACATGCGTTTACCAATTTTCCCTCAAAACCACAAATATCAACCTCATGGTGGCACTAGAGGAAAAGTCAGTAGTTTTTGTAGGGGATACATAGTCTGTCCTTGGATCAGGATTTTGAACTCACATAAAGGAGACACATTTTTATAGATTTTCTATCTGTGATCATGTCACTGGAGGCACTAAAAACTCTCTCATATTATTTTCATATTTACGCCTTTACTCACACCTTTACTTGTTTCTTATCAAGCCACCTGTACAATCTCTGATCAATATGACTGTGCAGGGTCCTGAGATGAACTGGATTTCTGTTTGACAGTTATGGGAGTGTCACAAGCGGGGATTTTGAAAGAGACCCTTTTCCACTAAATGACTGTAATCCTGCACACTATCCTCGTTACATATCTTAAATGCCGCCTTTAAACTGTCCCAGAACCTCGCTGCAGTGTTTGCTTGTGGTAACCCGGTAACCAAGTCATACTGCTGTTTCTGAGAAGTCAAGGTGCCTCCCCATTTATTCTCATTACCCCCCCCAGCACTGAGAGTTTTCTGACTCACTGGCTGCACACTTTGGCTTCATGCAAAACCTTTTCTTATACTCATTCAGTGGACTTGTGTTAAATACCTTAAATTCCTGTGAGTGCGATAGAGGAAGAGGAAACACATTAAATAAGGCATATCAACCATGTAAAAGTTGAAGGGAAAAGGTTGAAAGTACACGAGAAGGCGGGGGAAGAAGCAGAGATGCGGCAGGGACGCCCCCCTTGTCGTACTGGAAATTCACAATGTGTAATATGCCAGCTGAGGACACATCAAACACAATCCTCTCTTCTTCTGTCTGACTTTCTATTGTTGCCTCTCACATATTACGAATTTAGGAAGGGGGTTGCTCTATAAGGTTGTGTATTGTCTTGGTGATAAGAAAGCTTCATGTCATGTGAAAATATATGTTGAGAGACAGAGAAAGTGTGTGTCTGTCCCCTCTGAGAAAAACTGACATTATATTTAGGTGTTAATGGGAAAGCAGATCCTAATCTTCTTTTGAAGTTCAACCGAAGGGACGAAACATAACATTTTGTCAAGACAGTTACCACCTTCACCTTCACTCACAACCTCACCTACTTTCGATTCTTTTACTACTGTCGCAGAAATTAGAAATGACATATGAAAGTTTGTTCATTAGAGAAAAAGGGATTTTATGAGTTGTAGTTATGTCTAGTCAAAAGAAGAAAAAAAATACTTTCTTTTTGTCTGCCTGCCAGCTCTGTTTCAGTGTTTCCACGTGGGCAACCTGAGGCCCTGACTTCACTCTGTTTTACTGTCATGTGTGGGATATGCATGAGAGGCCCGACAGACATACAGCTCATATGATCTGATAACAATTTCCAGCTCTCAATGCCGTCATCTTGTCTATGGTCTGCCTTCAAAGTGTGACACATGTGACCATTTCAGACATAGACGACATAGCCAGTGTTTTTTTAATTCTCCAAAAGTCATATAGAATATTTTCATATCATTAACAACATCTGTTTCTGACCGAAAGCAGCTTTTGTTTTACTCAAAAACTAAATTATACAACAAAGCAGAGTTGTCTTTCATTCCTACTCTTTCACAGTGACATACGAGCGCTTGGTTTCCCCCAATTAAAACCCCGGCATCTAAAATTAGCAGGTTTAAAAGGAAGTGTGGGTGAGCTTCAGAAGTGGAAAGACAGACGCTGGTTATGATTCAATTCCTCAAACTACTTTAAATATATGCACAGCTCTCAATTTCTGGGTTATTCCACATTGACTGATCCAATGAAAATCAATGTTAGACGTACTGCTCATGTTAACTTAAATCTAGGGCTACTTGCACAACAAGTTTTTTCTTGATTAATGTAGAAAGTTGTCTGCTTTTTTTAAAGATTTTCCAGTAACTACCACACATATATACAAATAAATTTCATACACAATAGGTTAGTATTGTGCTGGCTCCACTGTCTCCAAACAGAAACTAAAGAGAGGTCTTCTGCCTCCCAATCATGTGATGTCATAGTTACATAAAACACTAACAACCGAAAGGCTCAGTTTCTAGAAGACTTCATTCCAGGTCACTATAAATAATTATTTAAGAAAATATATTTAAAAAGCATTACTTGAAATATCTCCAATATAAAATGTAGTTTGCAACAGTCTGGTATGTATGCATATATGTAAGTACGAATTAATTAGAAAAATGTTGTTTTAAAGCTAAATTATTTTCTACTGATTCAAAACAGTATAATTATAAACTTGCTGGGTTTAAAAGCTTAAAATCATCACTTCACACATTGCAGTTCTGTCTGGGTTTTCCATATTGTACATCACAAATCATCACCTCATTATGTCTGGAATTGACTTTGAGGTCCTTAAATGAGATTTCATAAGACAACACAACAAAACATTTTTGTAAAAAATAAAATAAAAGATAAAAAATGATATTCAATACTTATACCAACACATGTGCAGATTCATGTAACATGTATAAGACTTATTTGACAGAATGATGAGGTTTCGTTACTTTAATATCATGGAAATTAGATGTTGTGAGAACATTTCAGCTACAAATTGCTTGCTTCAGACTTAATTTGACCCATTTCTGTATGAAAGACATTAATCAAAACAAACAAAGCCAGTTCATTATTTTTGTTTTTCTCCTTTTCGTGGCCACCAACCATCACATCAATTTTTTTATCAAACCATGTGCTAAGAAACATAGAGAGGAGAGCATTTAGTGACCTCCACACTATCTAAATGTGTCTATTCAAAAGAATAAAATGTTTCATGTACTCACATGTAATCATTTTAAATGTTTAATTAATCAGAAATGTTCATTGGTCATTTATGAACACGGCTTCTTTATGGATGTAATCAAAATAGATGTTTGGCGTTTTGTCTTTAATAGGTAAATTGGTGTTTTGTAACCATTCAGCAGGTGTAGGATTGATTAACGGACCATTGAAACAAAAATAAAAGAATTTCATAGTAAACTTGAAATGACTACAGCAACATAAATATGTGTATATACCCTTAATTCAGATAATCTGTATGGTGATGAGCAGCAGTATAAGTCAAATGTAACTGCTTCACATGTAAGTGACAATGTCACTTTAAATTGGTAAACAACCCTGTTCATACTTCCATTCTGGGTTAAGTATTTAGTCACTTTGTAATTAATTGATTAATAGGTATTTCTATGGATTGACTGCAAAATGGATAAGGAAAAGCATTAAAATTGCAGATTTTTTTTTTTTTTTTTTTTTGCTGTTAACAAATGTACATAAAAACAAGCTGATTTCAGTAATAAAAAAATACACCAATATTTAAGACTGGCAAAATGTTCTTTAGGAAATCAGCTTGAACCTCCTTTTTCAGGACGCTGTGGACGGACATCTGTCAAATGTCACAAATGTGTCAAATGTGACAATAAAATCCCCTAAAAGGACCGAATCAATTGTCTAATTCATTTTACACATGAATCCTTTAAAGCTGTTCCTGTATTTAGAGTCATCATTCAGTCCAGCCTTTAAAAAAAACATCTCAATCCAAAAACACACATCAGGACAGAAATTACTAATTAGAGTTCCTCATTGTTTACCAAAATGAGCAGCACTGTCATCTGCTGGTGAAGGTCAGCTATTGCATCACACGTCATAAAAGCCTCAAACATGTTGATGGCTTTAGACAACAGAGCAGCGAGTTGTCAGCTGCAACAGACAGGCTGGGGAAGAGAAAAAGAAAAAGAGAAGTTAGTTTTGTTTGAACAGTAACAAAAATACAGAACATCCCCAGCCTTCCAGTATTAAATTACAACTACATAAGGCCTAAACATTTTTGTGCTTATTTTTGCAAAAAGCAATGTCCAAATCCCTAATCAGCCAGCTCCAATAGTAAACCAAGTATCATGGTAAAGCGCAGTTATTGCAGTATCTTTAGAAACCCACATGTTAGACCGCCAGAGTGGGATTTGACTCACAGACCTCTATAGGTTTGGAGGCAGCTGCTCTAATAGCTGAGCTCTGCAAAGCACAAGACGACACATTTAACCAAAACAACATAGACCTGTGTGAACTGGATGTCTGTGAGCCTAACGTTGTGCTGAATCAACCAACTTCAATGATCAGGACAGTGTTTTGGTGCCAGGAGCATCTTTGTGAAAATCAAACCAGGCACTGCATCAACACAAACTGATGTGCACAAGCACACTCTTCTCCTGAGGACGAGACTAATTAAACACCATACACCACTGCAAGCTAGACAAAGTCTTGTTAGGTTATGAGAGAAATATGGAAAATGTATATAATTGCCCAAAATGAGTAACTTTAGATCTGAGATTTTTAAATTGTGCGTGGCAAATCTGGTGCGTCACAGAAAATTAAGTCTAAGGTGCTGGTCATGTAATTGTAGCATTAACAACATTCAAAGACAACCTTTGTCATCACGCCATTTGATGTTTAATATATAAAACATTTGGGAAAGTTTAATGGAGTTTCTTCAGAAAGTATGTGGGATTATTTACAGTATGCTTTGTGCAAAAGAACAAGCGGAGGAATAAAGAAGCAAAAGAAGAACATAAATGTGCATCACTACAGTGAGGACACTTATCAGGTTCCTTGCTGAAGAGAAAATTGCATAAAACCAAAACCAAAAAATAAAGGGAAAGAATAACTTTGTTCACTTTGCCTTTTATGCTTCTAAGGTGAATGTTTACTCGTACAGAGCAGCTGATGAAAGCTGGTTGTATTCAGAGGAAATAGCAATTCTTTGAAAAATAATATGATCGAAACTAATGTTTGATTATTTTCATAGATATGTTCATAGGAAGGAGTGTGTGTTGCAATCATATACAGGAAAGAGTAGAGAGAGAGAGAGAGAGAGAGAGAGAGAGAGAGAGAGAGAGAGAGAGAGAGAGAGAGAGAGAGAGAGATTTGTTCTTATAACAGCTAGTAGGCACTCCTTTTTCTTTATCTCCAGCTCTGTTTCTCCCACTCACAAGGCAAATAAAAAAGGTAGGACGCAAACTCTTTAAATTAACATCCAAATGATGTAAAAGCAGCTTTTTAACACTGACTTTAACACACAGGTTGTAAATTCTAAACTTCTTGGTCAGTGTAGATTATAGAAATCTAAACTTTATGAGCTTTTTATCAGGGAACCACACGTGCAGTCTGTAACTTTGGCACAGGTGAGCGCCGGTACAGTATTATGTGGAGAGGTGTGTTCATTAACACAGGAGTGTTTGCATGCATGCTGTTCTCATTCCAGCCGCAGACAAACAGGCCCAGTCTAGATGTACATTCAGGCAGGGCACTGGGCTGTAGCTGAAGGAAATAATTACAGATTCCTTTCTCTGTAATCATTACTGCTAACACCTGACACAAGTAGTGTGTGTGTGCGGGTGTGTGCGGGTGTGTGCCTTTGTATTAAACACATTGTAGGGACCAAAATGTCATGGTCACATTGAGGGACATAAATCTGGTTCTTAAATTGGTTAACCATTACAATTTAGAGAAGGTTAGGGTAACTCTCCAGGAAATAAATGCAAATCAATGCAATGTCCTCTCAATGTCCGTAATAAAACCAAGTGCATTTACCGGAGTTGAAAACATATGACACAGTGCTACACTCACTTTGTTGCATAAAACCAACTGCATATATATATTTGATCTTAATATTTTAGTGTTAATTTCGAAACAGAAGACTTACCAGCAATGAAACAAAACTGACAAAATGAAAGGAAGGAAGTGTGTGGTGTCATGACATTATGTGGACATCAGCATGACTGCATTTTAGGCAACTGACACATGTGAAATCCATATCTATATGCAATCATGAATGTTACACATTTTGCATGCATTTTTGGCTTCTTTGTCAATAGCAAAATTGATTGCTTTTGTGCCATTTTATATTTCTAGTGAGAGCTCAGAAGAGAAAAACAGCCACAAAATCCATGAATCTGTGACATCAAGTCAAAGTCTTCCAGCTAATATCCAGTTTGACGTCAACTCAATGGCTGTTATCAATGGAACGCATCTTCTAACCAGCCCCAACAGCTCCAGCAGCATCAGCAGCACCAGCAGCTCTTGGCAAGTAGAGGCAGTCAGGGGAATCCAGATTACAGCTACTCTGCTCATCTTCCTGGTGAGAAATCCTCCAAAGCCAGCCTGTGCCATCAATATTATACACCACCATATAGGGCTGAAAAACATTTACAATGGGGCTGCCTAATGGTATATAATAATAGTTGGCATCATCTATTGGTTGTGGGGTTCGGGGGCCACTGAATCTCTTTAAGCTTTAACTTATGTGCAATCCTATATGTACAACAATGTTACCTTTATGATAAATTCTACTTAACAAGTACACAGGTGAGCATAGCCTACTATGTTGCTCTTAACCTATTTTAAATTAAATAGACATTTATAATGTAGAGAGAAATCGATCGTGGTATTGATCAGAGGGATATTTCCCAAAACGTCAAGCAACTACTTTACAGTCTGTCATCGTGGATGTAATTGACGGCTGACTCTGGTTTCTCAAGGTGGGCGTACCTCTGAACGGGCTGGTGGTCTGGGCACTTGGACTGCGGAGTCATCGTCACCTGGTGCGCAGAGGCAGCGGTGAGAATACGCGTTCTGCCAGCAGTTTCCGTATTTATGTCCTGAACCTGGCCCTGGCCGACCTGGTGCTGCTGCTGCGTACCCCCCTTATGCTGGGATACGTCGCTCACAATTACAGCTGGCCGTTTGGCCACATCTTCTGCCGCCTGATCATGTTTCTGCGAGGCCTGGGGTTATACGCCTCCGCTTTCCTCCTCTGTGCTGTGGCCCTGGAGCGATGCCTGTGTTTGCTGAGACCTGTGTGGGCTCGACTGCGGCGTCCCTCCTGGGCTGTTCCTCTGGCCTGTGGCATCTTATGGCTGATAGCCACCGCCTTGTCTGTTCCCTACTTCCACAGCGCCGACCTGAAGGAAAAAAACGGGACATACCAGTGCCATGAGAGCGGGAAGTTTAACATGGGGCTGTTTGTCACAGAGACGGTAGCAGGTTTCATCTTGCCCCTGCTGGTGTTCTTGGGAAGTAACCTGGCGGTTTTGCTCACCATTCAGCAAGCTGTGCCTCCAACACCCACCTCCTCCACCCCGACAAATGCACGCAGGATGACCAGGATGTACCAAATACTCTTCTTCACCATGCTTCTCTTCCTCACCTGCTGGGTGCCCTATTTTGTTTGTCGGTTCCTGCGGGCCATGGCCGAGGGACGTCCTGAACTGTATGAAACAGCAGTTCTTGGCACATACATATCTCTGTTCCTGGTGTACATCAAGAGTGCTCTTAACCCTGTGCTGTATGTGTTTGCTGCTCGAGGCTTAGGCCGTGCTATCAGAGCTTCAGTTGTCTCCACTATTGAACGACTTTTCAATGATGACTCCACGGAGTCCATACGAAGGAAGTCACTTAAGAATTCACTTAAGAACTCTCAGATTTAGGTCAACAATGTTAAATTTGAAGTCGTTTTTATATGTTAAAATCATAAACACCTTTGATCTTTAAATCTTTTAAATGTGTTAACTAGTTGATTTCTCCATTTGCTCAAATTGCTGATAACCCCCCAAAAAGTGAGCTGTGTACATAAAACAAAGACAGGTTCAAGGGGTTGCGTTACTGTGAAGTAAAGCTCATACTTTAGGCCAGTGTTTTTCAAATGGGTCTGAAAGCCACAGCAAATGGAGAAACAGGTGAATATCATTGACATTAGATTTCCTATGTGTAAATATTTAATAATCCTGTTAACTGATTTGACCATAACTTTAGTGATCTGAGTTTAATCATAGTTCAATCATGGTTTAGATTCTAACTACATCTAGATTTTCCTACTTAAAAAACACTTTTCGACAGGAGATTCCCTCGAATGGCACGGAAAAGTTAGATTTAAAGGGTTGGGTCAATGGTGCCAGAAACTGTGATTTCAGCATTTCAGAGAAAGCTCAGAACAAGAACATATATGGACATAAGTGTCATCAATAAATCTAGATGACTGAAGACTATAAAAATGCTGCTTCTGTTGCAGCACGCTAAAGGCAGGGTCATAACTGAATGAAATTAATTCATGAATCATCTTGTCCGTATGTCTGTGGGCAGGTAACACCTTCACAGTAAATAACCCAAAGTAAACACAGCATCATTTCACTGCCAGTTTCCGGGCCTCAGGGTTACTCTTGTCATATGTATTCCTCCGAGATAACGTACCATTTAACTGCATGAACTGTCTCAGTATGGTCCAAGGAGCGTGACATTGAATTTACCTCATCAGTATCAAGTGATTCAGATCCTTCACTCTATTATACTCAAACTCAAGATGTCCAGATTAAGCACATATATGGTACTATGTGTAGCTAATAAATCCATTAATGTACATATGTTTATAGGTTGTGAGAGGATTGAAGTGCAACATGCTGAGCAGGAAGTAAATGTGTTGTAGGATTATTATCTCATTGTGAATGTACCGCAAGATTTAAAGATAGCACACGTATTCTGTCATTGTTGACTAAATGGGATAAAATTGTAATTAATGCTTACACTTTAAATTTATTTTCTTTCTACAATAAAATATGAATAAACAAAAGTAAATCTCTTTAAATGTATCTATTTAATTGCATCTGATCATACAGCCACAGTTTATTATTGAGTCTTTTCAAGGTCCAACGGGGAAGAACTTCAATTGTTTATGTTTTCTGGTGTTTAGGTTCAAAGATTTTGGATATCTGAACTTTCTCTCTACCAAAAAAAAAAATAAAAAATTGCATCCACAAAGTCAGTTTAATGATAATTTTCATATAAAATTGAATGCTGTAAAATAGTGAGGGCAGAAAACTGGAGAAGAAGAGGCACCCCAGTAGTCGAACGGTGAAGGCACATGTCACATAACATCCATCGTTTGATTCTGGCTGCAGGTCTTTTTGCATGTCATACACCTCCTTCTCCCGCTCGTTTCCTGCGTGCCCCATCAGCTAATAAAGGCAAAATGCCTAAAATAATCATTAAAAGTTTGCTGCGTTTTAAGCAGTAATGAATAGCAGGTTTTTTATCTGTAAATTCCCTTTAAACATAATTTTTTGAGACCTGTGTAAGGAGAGATTTGGTGAGGTTCCAGTCTGAACAAGGTGCATCACTGATTGGGTTGAAAAGCTGATCAGCATGTTTGTGTGCCTGGTGAAGCAGCGCCTGGGCATCCTGGATGGCCTCTGATCCCTGCAAGATTTCTCCAAGTTTCCGGGCAGTGGTCTCAGAGTCACTGTCTGGTATAATTCTTCTCAACCTAGCCTGAGGAAAACAAAAATATTAAGCACTGCTGTGTGCTTTCATGTGTTTCTAATAAATGTGGAGTATTATGACAGTGTTTGTTAAATGTCTTCATGAACAAAAAAAAAAAAAAACATTTTCACTCATAGCTGATAAGATCAGCTCAAACAATACAGAACCACAGATGTCACATTCTCTCTGTGCCTTTCGAAAGACCGATTTTATATTTTTTCACAGTATTACAAAGAAGTTACAAAATAGAGAACATGTTTAGACTTTCCTGTTACATTGTAGAGGATATGCCAACTCAGACATTTTGACCACATTCTTATTCACAAAAAAAAGTGATAGAACAACATGAAAGCCTTTACTAGTGAAAACAGCTATTGTGCAATAGGAACAAGTCAAGCTGATACTTGACACTGTGAACTGTGAACGTGTGTTTTGTGCTCACCTCTAATGTTGTTTCATTTTTTTGTGGAGGGAGAGAAGGGAGGTTGAGCACTGCTTGTTCAGTTATTTGTAAGAGCTGTGTGAAGACAGAAGAAAGGGACTGAATAAGTATCATCTCTATTTTTTCATCTAATAGTTGCATGCAAAAATCTGCTTTGATATGGTTTATATATATATATATATATATATATATATATATATATATATATATATATATATATATATATATATAATACTAACTGATAACTGACATTTCCAGTACTTACTGCTCAGACATATTTTGTCAAAATACACACCATTGTGTCAGATCCCACAATAGCCACATTTCAGACACATTTCATCATACTGTTCAGCTGAAGTGTAAACCAGACAGGCTCCTATTTGTGTGGAGAAATGCAGTCTACCACTTCTGTTACTGGATTAGCTCAACTGATGGTTATGGCAATGAAATGGCCTGTGTAATGTAGTAAGATTTCAAGGATGCTGTTGTCACAACCATGTCTGAAACAAACTATTACATAGTTTTTACTTACCACCCATCAATTATAGAATAAAGTAATAATTCATTAAGTCCCAGTAGAGAAAAATAACACCATATATTAAAAGTTCAGGGCACAAACAAATGTTGTACTGTTGATGCATTATAATTCTGTATGATAGCAAGTGTGAGTGTTTTGCACCTCTTTAGCTTTCTCCTCCTCCTCCTCCTCCACCTGGCCTCTCAGTCGACTGCATGTCTGCTGTAAAGAGACGGTCTGCTCCTCTGTCCTCTCCAGAGCACTGACCACAGCCCTCAAGTTTTCCTGGAAAAGCAGACAACACAACAAGACATCTTGTAACACAACTACAGACATTATTTCTTATATTGCAGATAATTAAATTCACTGATTTACACAAATTACACTCAATTAACTGTTTCAAGGCTGTTGTACAGTGCAGTTAGAGAAACAGATTAAATACATTCTCAAAACATATGAATTTACTTATTGGATTATCATGCTGTTTATTGCATTTAGGGCTGCAGCTAATAATTATTGATTAATCTGTTGAATTGCACATAATCAATGTCCACTGCAAAGTCCCAGAGGCCAAGGTAATATTTGATGTCAAACTGCTTATTTTGTCCAACCATCAGATGTAAGGTTTACAGTTTAGTAGTAGTAGAGAAATAGCAGAGAAAAGCAGCAAATCATCACATTTGAGAAGCTAATACCAACAAAGTTCTTGCTTTATAATTACTTCAATGATAAATGTAATATCAAAAATGCTAATTAATTTTCCATCAAAAGACTAATCGATTAATAAACTAACTGTTTCAGCATTAACAGCAATGTAAAAAATAATCCAACTGATTCAATTTTGAAAATATCCCACTTAAAGTAACAGTGTAGCTGTACCCGCCTCCTCAGACTACAGCATTTCTTACCTCCAAGGTGCTCAGAGTCTTCTTTCCAACCACTGACTTCTTGGTTTCCTCCTGGTGGAGGTGAGATGAACGCTCAAAATCTTTTTGCTTCTGCACTGGAACTTTGAGCTGTGCACACTGAGCAAGAAACCTAAAAAAAATTTAGGAAATATATCAGCAAAAACTTTCACTGGAAATCTTATAATCATGATGACAACTGTTACAATACCTTTGGTATAAGTCTTGTTTATGGCATGGCAACGGTTTCTGATTTGTAATCACTATCACAGAAAAGGTAATCCACTGTATTCTTTATTGCAAGTGTGTTTATCTTGCTGCAGAGCTGCACATCTACAAGCGTAGTGCGTTCAGAACTGAAGAACTGATGCATGTAATAATGGATATTTAATAAATATCCATTATTACAAGCTTCAGTCTTAAAAAGGGGGGGGGGGGGAGAGATCAATTGCTATTAATCACAGCAAATTCTGCAATTAATTAGTTTTTTTTTTTTAAATCGATTGGCCCTAGTCCATAGCATAACATTATTTTAGTGCCATACACAAACAATAAATAAACACTGCTGCCATCTCAACACTGTCTAGCATCACCACTCCTAATCATGTGCAACTCCAGCAGCGCAGACAGATTAAGTCCAGTTCTTGAAGAAGTTGTTCAAAGACCAAAGAATCCCCTATAAATAAATTGTAGGATATTGATTCAGACTTCAGACTAAGCGAGAGTCAGTAAAATACACTCCACATGCTTTATATCACTCCTGTTCTCTTGCACATAAGCCGTCTCTTAGTCTATGCAAGTTCCATTCAGATATGAGGACGTATTTCAATTGTTTCTGGGAGTGCAAATTGATTTATAGATTTATAGACATTTATTTCCAGAGAATTTAGCTGGATTTAAGGTGAAAATTAAGAAAGAACATGGGCTTTTCCTTTAAGGCCTGCACTCTGGGGAAATGTATCTTATTTCTTAAGTGTGTAACTGCATGGGGCTTAATGCAAATATAACTCTCTCTATAGAGAGCAAATTCATGACATTTATTTACATCTTCATTTCTGACTCATCGCTCACCTGTTTTTCATTGTGTTCAGATGTTCCTGGCTCTCTTTCTTCTCCGTCCGCTTCAAAGCAAGAGTTGCTCTGTGAAAACAAAGTATCTTTACAAAGTTGACTTTATTATTCATTGACAGTAATTAAAGTGACTTCTAATTTTGTCAAGGGGAAAATTGATGGCTGGCTTAAATTGGGTACAATTATAGCCTGATGAATACTAGATTTTTGAGGCAGATTAAACAATCAATATTTGTTTCAAATCTGGTAACGATAGTAAGTTTTTTAAGACATAAAACATCTTGATAAGGATCACATAGATCTGTTTTTTAAAGAATTGTGATAAAGATACATACTGAGAGGGATGTTTTACAGTGTATAAATCAACTCTGGTGAACAAACTATGTAATGGTGACATTCATTTCTAAATTACTGCAAACCTAGTTGGCATTTATGTAGTACAATTTCTTGTACTACATAAATGCCAACTTCAGCTCTGCCACATATTCTACCTTTACAGATCTTATAATGGCCAGTTCGTTCCTGCTCATATGTGTAAATGGGGTGGGCAATAATAGAAACACCCTTCAATGTATAAAAGAGTTCAGCTGTAAATGAACACAGTGAAACTCACAGGATTGACAGGTCCATTATGTTCTCCAGAGCAGTGATGGAGGAAACTGGCATCGGCTTCCAGTTTTCCTGACCTTTGACTTTGTTGGGGACTGAAGATGAGCCTTGAGCTTTTCAGGACGCGAACAGGACCAACACAAGAAAACGGAAAAGGAAGAAAGTCAGATTAGTTTGCTTTGTTATCCAACAAAGCTGCACGATATTACACATATTGAGAGGCAGCTGGTCCAACCTTTCCTCCTCCGCGCTGGTTTTGGATGGGTGCTCCTGCCATGGTTTGTGTCACTGGGCCCCGGGTCCTACAAAAACATCGTCAAAGCGTGTGAAACGACGTTAGACGTAAACTAGTTCACAAGAGGACAGAAACACTGAGTCAACATCCGCTGAACTGTTCACCTCCTCCCACCTGCTGCTTTGATTTTCTCTTGTTTTTCAAGTTTGGTGCTCTCGACGCGGCCCTGTCAGAACCGCGTGCAGGCTTCATATCTGCTGGTTGGTTAGCGACACGGTAAATATAACGTAACAGCGTCTGTCTTTCCGTCAAAGAAAAACAAAAAACAAGCGCTAAAAAACAAGCCGTATGACGCTACGATACAGATGTTCACCTCGTCTTTGCGCATAAAGTCGCAGACCAGCTGTCAGCGGCGGAACAACTTTTGGCGCTGTTGTTTTCGAACAGTGCAGAGCGCATCGCGCATGCGTGGAAAAATCAGTGGGCGCTTTAAACCCGGAGTGTCGCTTGTCAGGCAACCTCTCGAGTTAAAAAAAACTAACGTTGCAATACTAAACACCAGATAGTACGGCTGCGTATTCATAACTCACATGAAATGTTTTAATTAATTTACGCATCGGCAAGTACGACTGGCTTCCTTATGATGAAAATCCCAGCGTGGTCAAAACACCAGGTTTCAAACGCTACCTGTGAGGTACGCCGCAGGGCAGAGATGACCCCCAGTTAATTGAAGCCATTTTGGGAAATGTGAAAGTATGTAAGTGTGTGCAGTATATTTTCATCAGTCTTTCTGGAAACATGACGCTTTTTACTGCTTTTTACTGCTCTACTCTCACAATCTAAGTGACTGTATTGGATGGTAACATCTGAACAGCTTGTCATTATAACGATGATGAAACAGTTCTGTTGTATTTAATTAGCAGCAGGTTCATGCAGAGCTGCTGTCAAGAGTTAATGGGATGTAGTTGCTTCTTTTTACAGAAGTTAGGGTACTGTTCAAAATGCAACCATGAATAAAGAAAATATTGATATTTAATTCTATACCATCTCTGAATCCTACATAACTGTAAAACCTGTTGCAACAAATGAGATAACAGGTATGGATGCACCCTATAAACAGTAGACTGTGTATGCACCGTAGACTACAGTCAATGGTATGCACAGCATCACTAATCTCAGCCATGGAAACCCGACAAGAGTTGCAATAACAGGCCTCAGAAGCACAGAGCCATTTTCTGAGTGCAACCTGCTCTAAGTAGTTTTACAGTTATGATCTTTTGTGTCTCTGATTTTTATTATATATTTTAGCCTATTAGGGCTGTCAATCGATTAAAATGTTTAATCCAATCAATTACATGATATGCTGATTAATTCATTGAATTAATTTCATATATTTATATTTGCTTGGAAAAGCCCCCAAATAAGGATATTTCCACTCAAAAACATTACATTATTGTGGCACATGACTAAGGCATATCATTTTTATTTCCAGTAATATCTCCAAATACATGTATTTTTATCATTGAACATATGCCTCTCACTTATCACAGCCTAAAATGTGGCCATAACAGTTTTGTTTATTTTATTTAACATAAGCTCATGCCTTAGAACAAATGTGGTTCTTAAAACAGGAACGTTTGTCTCTCCGTTCCAGAAGTGATCCCAGGAAGCAACACAAATACTCAGTTTGAAACTAAATACCACAGACAACAGATTTAAAACTCTGGTACAGAAATACAGAGGAACTTATAGGCGCTGAGAGGCTTAATCAGTATTGTGTGAACTTCTTTGGTGAGGGCTTGAATGTAAGGATGTTCATTTATATGTAAAAGTCCGGCACTCCAGGTTTAATCGATGACCACAATAACCTCAGACTTTCTTAACTATTTACATGCGCAACTGACGCACGTGTCAGAGGGGTACGTTCATGAATTTACTCCGGTGGTGTCAGTGGCTCCCTGAGTCCTAAGAGTGCTACTCTCAGAGGCTCAGAGCCGCACCGACAGCTCCAGCTGAAGGGCCGGTTTGTCAGTGTCTGAACCCCATATTGGCTGACAGTGGGGCAAAATGTGACAGTTGGGTTATTTGGCAATTTTGGAAGTATTATCCAATACGCAACCACTTACAGAAACACTGGTACATCAATTAAATCTCGTAAAAGAGCAGTTTATCTAATAAAGTGGCCGGGGTGAGTGTGTGTGTGTACACTTTAGTGAAATCTGTACACATTTGTCTTCACTTCTCTTTTACATCTTTTTTCAGCTGATAAGACAGAAAACCTTAAAGTTCAATATTATCAAAACACTTGAGTCACCGTGTGAAACTGAAATACATGATCTAATTTATTCATTTTTTAAGCAGAAAAATAATAAAATACCCCTTTAACAAAATTTCAAATTCACTAATACTTTTACATAAAAAAACAAAAATGAAAGAAGATTCCAAAATATTACTGAAAGTCAGAGCCTTTCAAAATGTTTGTTGCTTGGTGTGGTCTGGGTGGTGTCACAGCATGACAGTCTCTCGGTCACACCCTCCCTGGGAGGTGAAATTTGCCTGTGAAGTGTCCATGTTTGTGCAGGTCAAAGGGGCTGAGCACCTTCCTGATGCCGAGCATGTTGCTGCGCACTATCTTCTTAAAGGTCCAGGGATTCTGGTTGTTCTTCTTCCTATCAGCCTGTTTCTTATACAGGGCAGCTAGACTCTCTCGGCTCACTACCTGAAAAAAATAAATAGGAACATATTGTAACACAGAGATACCAAGGGGAAAAAACTGTCAGTAGTGCAGTAATTTCAAATCAGTAACAATTAAGTGATAAAAAGTGATGTGCATTAAACTCTAATTCTAACATGAAAAAATGCTAAAAGGTTTTTATTTTTGTAAAAAGGTTGTGTGCAGAGGGAACTGAGGCAGACTGATGGGTTGTTATAATTGATTAGGGGTTAAAACAGCTATTAGGTGGAGAACAAAGGGAATCTGTCAATGTGTAGATATATATTTACTACAGTTACACTGTTATTACATGTTCGTGTTCATTCATCTAGTTAAACTATTAATTTCAGACATTTTGCCCAAAGGCTTCATCAGAGCTTTCTAGATAACTATGAGAAATCATCTTTCTTATAAAGAAAACTGGAGTTCCAAAGGGCTCTGCCCCTGGTCCACTTTTCTTCAGTATATATATATATATATCCAAATCAGCCGTCAGATTAGGTGGTACAACTAGCTAAAACTAATGCAGTCTAATACCACAACCCTACAATAAATACTGCTTTAATGAAAGTTAAAATGTTAAAAAACAATTTTTATATTGGTGTTAATAACTGACTGTAAATAATTTACCAAAAATATGATTTAGCCATCACTTTCAGACATCAGTACTCAAGTTACATTATTTGAAACTCTTTCAGAATATATTACATTTTTTAAGACAGCTACTGGCAAAGTATATACAGCATCTGTCATCTCACCTTAGCAGGGAAGGGTAGCTTCTTTGCCACCTCAATCAAGATATGCTCAACCTCCCCCAGCTCCACCTTTCCCCCCATTTCCACGATTAAACGGCCATAGCGTACAGGCGTCACATAGTGGTCAATGGCTCCCTTGCCCCCACCCATGCGCTGGCCCAGGCCTTTACGTGTGATGGGCTTATATGGACCATTGATGCACCAGTGGGCAAATGTAGTCCGGGAGTCCATCTTGCGGTTGATGGTTAGACGGATCATCTCTATATGACCCCAGTGAAGGTAGCCGCCTCCCAAAGCCTGGGCATCAAAGAGAGAGACAAAAACAGACACAGATGAAAAGGAACTTTGAAATGTCGTGTTCTGATAAACCACTTTGTATTTTTCACTTGGCCTAAGTATACAGTTACAACGTGTGTGAGGGAGAAAGCTATCGTAGAAAGATAGTGTTGATAATTTCTCCAAAATTACAAGTACTATCGCTCTTGACACAAGACTGGATAATAGTTTAAGTTATTTTAAGCTTCTATTTTGTATAAGTGTAAAACTGAAGTGAAAAGTTGCAGAGTGTCTAAACACTGCCCTGTAAGAACTGTGAATTGTGTAACCGTTGGCATTTTGAGTCTGCTAATATAGTTACAGATGGTTAGTTATGAGTTATAAAATACTGCAGGTAATATAATTGTCATAGTCAATGGTAATCACTAAACAGCAGTGTTTACAGACAATACATGCACTCACCACAATAGCGTACTGTCCTGTAGTGAAGGCATATGCTTCCCTCGTTGGGCCTTGGATATCCCGCAGCTTCTTCCTCTCTTTCTTGGCCTTTATTAAGTTAGGCACCTTTTCCAAAAACTGCAGTTTGGGTTTGTCTGGAAACACCACATCTTCAGAGGAAAAAACAGTAGGAATCATGAACAACATTAACATACAGCATCAGGCAAACATGTATGTTTCACGTAACATATATGAACAAGTATTTAAGAAATTGGTTAAAAAATAGTAACAAATAAATGACAAGAAGTTGAATGAGTACCACTGTAGTCCGGAGGGATTTCATGTGTCTTCAGCCCAGCAGCGAGGACTTTCAGGTGGCTGTACAAAAAACCTGTGGATCAAAAAGCAGTTGACACATCTTGGCATAATGTTTGGAAAAATTCAACCTACTACAGAACTGTCAAATGTTACTGCTAATATACCGCTGCTCTGTTTAAATTTGTGAATTTGAACAAGTTAACAAACTATTTCCTGATTTTTTGCGACTCAGGACGCTACATTTGAATAAAACAAAACCCATTTGGATGTACAGAGGTAACACAAACTTGAAGTCTTGATTAAGTCTTAGTCGTGTGTGTTCTTCCGCTGAAGGAGACAGTTGTTAGAATTTAAGCTTTAGTGTTACTTGTCCGTGTTTGAGACTGTTGTTCGTCTCTGTCAATCTCTACATATAAAAATGGTTCATCTGTAGTCAGCTTTGTCTGAATTAAACAAAACACTCTTTACTATTTTCAGTCTCTGTGAACTTAATGCTATCATCATGTTATCACCAGTCTCTATGTACTGTAACAGTACTTGCACGTCTGTCATTTTGAGCTCGCCATCATTGTGCCACAGTGATTTATGTTTTTATTTTATGTATGTTGCTCGCTCGGTGTTTTATTTGCTTCTGTCCTGCATGTTAGTGCTGTGTACCTGTAGCATAATGAGCTCCAGTAACTTACAGTACACGTTATCTCAACTATCATCCTTAATATCATTGCTCTGCATACTTATATCTTACTTCGATAATTACTTTAATAGTCTTTAACGACTTTGTAACAGCGTTGTTCCTCAGGAGGGGCTGGATTTTGTTGCCTATTATGAACTTAATGTCACTGTAACGCTGCCGGTTGCTATCGTCCGTTACCTTGTTGGTGACCGTTGGCTCTGCAGATGGCGGTCAATCCGCCGACAGCCGCCCGGACGAAGGAGAACATGATGGTTACCCTGAGACCGACGCTACAAACACCGGACCGTCACTTCTTGTGGTCGATATGCGAGCATTCTGGGAGGTTAACCAGTTAAACCCACGCTCGGCACAAGGTCGCTGCCATTGCTGTGTCTCTTCTTCTGCTGTTCCGCCAGAAGAAGAGACACTTCCGGTGCGAGGTGTTTTTCACAATAAAAGCGGGATCGCTACAAATGTGCCAGACCAAATGTCAGCTGGTGGCGCCGGTAGATCACACAGGGGCCAAATATCCACTATGTCTGATGTGTGTATGAGACACACATATTAAATTAGCGGTTTTTATTTATTTTTTTTTACTTTTGTGAAAAGGTCAAAGGTTTTTGAAAGGAGTCTCTGTTTGCATAGGCGGCTGAGGTTTAAGATTTCATATGGGGCTTGTTTTATCATTCAAGTTGAAATGTCCATATATTTTGTCCAATCTTAGCCATAGGTGATAAAACTGTATTTTATAATATCCGGGATGTCATTGATTCACTGATCATCAGATGTTGGGTGCACGTTTAAACACAGGATCCAAACAGCGTTCCAAGTTCCAATCTTTTATTTTGGTGAAGTTAACAGTCGGTTGGTGATGGATGGTAAAGGTGGATGCTTTTGTATCATTAATGCATCCACTCTCTTAAGGTCAAAGGGTTAAAATCCAGCCTCCCTTTGTTCACCTGAATGTTTGGAGGGAAAGAGGGGGTCAAAGGGCCAAAGGGCCGGGTTATATAAGGTTTGGGGGAGTGGCTCGAGTAGGTGTGGCAGTGATGCAACAGGTGAGGAGGAGACTTGGGCTTTAACAATAGGGTTATAAAAACCTCACCTGATTTGTAGATGTTAGATGCTCAAATGTTACTGTCCAGAGCAGTAATGCCATAGCATATAATATGTATGGAAACTCCCAGTATCTGTTTTTCAGAAAGACAACAACATAAGGCAATCATATTAAACTAAAAGCTTAATCGGACAGTGGCTAACCTGGGAGTGGGACAGAAACTAATTTTATTTGTAAAGCCTTTTTTAAAATCTTTTGAGATTTGCATTGTTTGTCCGCTTGCAGTTTTCTTCATCTCTTTTTTTTTTTTTTTGGACTTTGCTACATTTTATGGTATATTACAATCAACACATTTTGTTGAAATATATGAAAATGAGGGACATCACCAACCTTTTATCCGATGCACATACCCAGTCTTTATGAGTGTTTTCTTTAAGGTGTTTTTATTTACCAACATTTATTTACCAACATGGCAGCTTATTCACGGTGAAGGCCTAGTAAGCAAATGATAAGATGTTTCCTGCCCTAAAAATGCCCTTTACTTCCATTTGCATCATCACCATCAGCATGACTCATGTTAATGGACTTCCTCTGTTGAGGATGGCTGCAAAACACACTCAAGCACACACACACACACACACGCACACACACAGGGCACTGACCAAACCAGATGATTAGATGAACGTTTAGGTCTCATGTTGACACAGCTGCTACAACACAAGATGTGGCATTCACCTTTAAGTCTATTTAAAAATTAACCATGAATACTGAGTAGTATGATCGAAAGAGAGCAATGAACCTTTTTGGCTGGTCCAGTGATGATACGCAGTCTTGTGTAAGGGACAGAGCAGTGTAATTGTACAGCTGTCTGGAGGCTTCATAGAAATGCACATGTGGCAATTGCTTAAATATTGCAGCATAAATATCAAAGTATAAGAGTGTTATGACATTTACTCTTTAAAAGGAAGCTGCCAGTGACGAGCTGGTGAGGTTGCTGTATCCTCCTGGTGTTTTTTCATGGGCAGTCTGTCTCCGTCTCCTCCAACATGCTGCTCCAGTGGTTTGGACTGGTCCTGTATCTGCCGAGCCTGCAGAAAGGAGTAGAGGCTCAGTTTCCAAGTCCCTGTACAACACCAGAGGCTCTGCGGACCCGGACGTGTTGCCCCCTCTGGAACGGCTCTCCTTGTGGGTTTAGCTCAGGGAGAGGAGTCTGTGCACCACATCCTGCAAGAGACCTCCCAAAACCAGTGGACTACAGGGTGAACTGGCCTCGTGCCTTCTATGATTCGGTGTGTACATGCTGGGGAAACTATGATGGGTTTGACTGTGGTCAGTGCCTCCCGGGCTGGAGAGGACCCCAGTGTGTTCAACAGCACCATGTGCAGAGGAAAGAGATAACAGATCTGACTGATTCTGAGCGAGAGACCTTCCTCTCAATCCTGCACCAGGCAAAACAGAGCACCAGCAGCCGGTATATGATCCTTAGAAGCAATGACACGACAGTGGACGGGAACTATGCATTTCACAGCACAAGTGTCTATGATCTGTATGTATGGATGCACTACTACTCAGCTAAGACATACGCTGGTTCAGAAAATAATGCTGCACACAGGGGCCCCGCTTTTATCTTCTGGCACCGAGTGTTTCTACTCTTTATTGAGAGAGAGGTCAGGGAGCTCACTGGGAATCAAGATTTCTACATCCCGTATTGGGACTGGACCAGAACCAACCACTGCAACATCTGCACCAACCAGTACTTTGGGGGAGTTGGCCAAGATGGTCGTATAGACAGCGCTTCCCTTTTCTCAGAGTGGAAGGTGAGAAATCATTATCATTCTTTCCAAATGCCTGCACTTTCCCTTCTTCTAACATGTCCTTTTGTTTCTTTTCCCCACAGACCATATGTCCATTTCAGGAAAGTCTTGGTATAATCTGCATCCAGTCTGATGCTTCTGATTCTGCACATCTGATCCGCAACCCTGGAAAGGATCCAATGTACAAAACACTGCCAACCACTGAGGATGTTGAAGACACAATGGCAACAACACTTTTTGACACTCCTCCATTTGACATAACATCTAGGAACAGTTTCAGGAACACGCTAGAAGGTAGATTAAATTGCCTAATATATAAATTGTATTTATTTATTACAAATATTTCAACAATTTATAATTTATCCAAGTTAGAATAGAAGAGTAGGATATAAAATAAGCAAAAGATAGGGTGAAAGAATTCTAAATCTAGTTAAAATGTGTTCCTCTGTCCTCCCAGGTTTTGAGATTCCCGATGATTCCCGGCACCTGAATACTTCTATGCACAACCTGGTCCACAGATACCTCAATGGCACTATGTCTCTGGTACCCACTGCAGCCAATGACCCTATATTCATGCTGCATCACAGCTTCATTGACAAGTAGGTCATGCCATTCTAAAAAAATTAAATTCCCATTAAAGGATAGGTTTACATTTTTTTGAAGTCTATTTGAAAACAATACTGACTTTCTCATATGTACAGTAAAAGCGTTCTTGACTGTAATGGTTTCTCCTGTCCACACTGGCCACAAATAGATCCCTAATGTATTCTAAAGTTTAGCTGAAGCTAATATAAGGCTCCTGACGTCAGTGTAAGACAAATAAAGCAGGTATATTCCAAAGTTCAGATGTCTTAGTATGAAATTTCCTTTTTGTGCCTCCACAGATCGTTTCCTTGGTGATCTACGGCAGAGAAACTGTAACACAAAATTTGGTACTAATATAACTTGGTTTGTGTAACTCAGACTGCTGAAGTCTCATGTTATCTTTGGTTGAACTTTGGAATGCATTTTACACAAAACGAGCACTGTGGATTTTGTCCCCATCACTTATCATTTTAGGAAAGTATCTCTTCACAGCCAGTATGGAAAGGAGAATTTAGAGAACAAAAACTGTTTCAATGTACAGATAGTCATGTATTGTATTAAGACAATTAAAAAAAAAAAAAAGTGATCCTATCTGTTAATCTTTGAAAACAAAGATACAATTTTGGGTGTCCACCTTGTTCTGTGCTCACAGTGCATCTGAGTTCACCGCATTCAGTTCATTAAAAACAATGCAGATTTCATTGTATTCTCTGTGCTGTGTAAATGGGGGTCAGGCTTTTCGAGAGGTGGTTGCAGGACCACAGTGAAGCGGCCTACCCTGACAGTGACCAGGTCCATCCAGCCCAGAGAGCGCAGGCCTACATGGCCCCCTTCTTCCCTCTACGTACCAACAACTACTACTGGGGCAGGGACACTCAGAGCCTGGGCTACAGCTACAAGGAACACAGCCTCCATCGCTCTGGAGCCGGGAACAACGTAGCAACACACGCTGCAGGTAGAGATGATTGTAAAACCAATGTCAGAAACATTGATGAGTCATGCCTGTGTGTACCATGGTGCCGGACATGAAAAACATGTCCCTCCTTGTTAGGGTTTCTGGAGGAATCAACAGCCAGTGGAGTCCAGTGGAAATGGCCTGTTCTGGGGGTATTCAGTATTGCATTGCTCTGTGTTAGTGCTGGAGCTGCTATTAAATGCAAAGGTAAAAATTACTATCAATTATGAGTTAATACATTTAAAGTAATTTGAGAAGGATTGTGATAACTTTATCCACTATGGAGACATATATTTGTCTAATCACATTATCTCTATTTAGACAAAATATGGAAAATGAAAGACACTAAGACAGAGGAGAAACAGACAGAGGTGAGTCCTTACTTTTTAACATTATACTTATTTTTGATTACTTACAGAGGAGACTAAACCAAACTGGAAAACATATTACATCACAATACTTCTGACTTATTCCCATGTCTTTGACTTTGAATAGATTGATTACAGGTCCAACTCTCTGTATGCAGTCTGGATTAAAGAGAAGAATGGGAACATTGAAAAATCCGCTAATGGGGATCATTCCCAAGACGCAGCGCCCAGGCCTCCATCAGAGATGAGAAGAGACAGCATGGAGTCAAGTGTAAATGTCGAAATACACCAGTAGATTGAAATGGATGGAGAGTAAATCAGTTTCAGAGCACAGATGTATGACTGCTATTTTCTATCGCCACAGCTGAAAACCTAGATAGGACTTGGTGTTACATAATCTAGGGCTGCAACCATTGATTTATTTTATTATCAATAAACTGTTCAGAAATGACACTCAGTTGGCAGTTTATTAGGTACACCTAGCTTAAACTGATGCAGTCTAATACAACAGTCCTGCAATAAATCCTACTGTCATGAAGGTTGAAATGTTCAGTATGTTTTTGTTCAAACTATTTTAAAAAAGGTGTTGATTCGACTTTATGGTCATTTTGGAGGCTGCAACTTATGGTGCTGTTGAATTGCATTGTGTTATACCAATGTGTTTCTAGTATTTAGTCTTAGTATGATTCCTTAAAACTTAAAATCGAAACATAGCCTGCTATTAACATACACAAAGTGCTGTTTTACACAAAAATAATAATAAAAAAAAGAAATAGAGGCTACAGGGAGATAGGAGGGAATTTATGGTGCAACATAAAATATAAAATTTTATTATAAAAACAGAACATGTACATTGGATAAATGAATTGTATCTCTGCTGATATGCAGCTTTTTTCCATGGGAAACATCAAGATGACACTGCATTTACACAATAAATAAATAAAATAAGAATAAAGTTGCAGAACCTCATTTATGAAAACACACCTTCTCTATCAAACATGAGAAACAAAAGGTGTGAAAGACTGAGAAAACTGTTATTCATTAATAAAAATGTCCTGCTGTTAATAAATTTGACTATGGGAACTTTAACAATGCCCATTAGATTGTGTGTATTTCTCATATATCAACAAAGTTTAAGTCTAAAATGTGTATAGATTTCAGTATTTTCAACCTTTCAAGCTCATACGTGATACCAACTGTATTTCACTCTAAACAGTGCTCTTGTGTACACATGTTCTTTAAAAGGTACCCTGTGGAGTTTTCTTGTAAACAAACCAAGTTTCCTTGACATCTAACAAACGTGTTCCTTCCTTATACAACATTTGCAAAACTGTTTTCTCTTAAGAGCTTGAAACCTGCATTGCTTACATCCATGTTTACTAGCCATGCAGTCTTCTTCTTCACTGTCTCACAGTGCCATCAAAAACTCCACAAGGAACCTTTAAACATAGCAAGAGGGCAAGAAGTAAATGTAATTTAATGCACTTCTATGGGAAAAAGAACATATTTATTAAAGTCTCCAAATGTGAGACAATTTAGCTTTAATATCAAAATTTCTTCAGATGGTTGTTTTGTGGCTGTAAGTCAAAAAAAATTTTTCACTCAGCAAGAAACCATTAAGATCTTAAGGCCGCATGGTCGAGGTGTTGATGCTAAATTCCATGATAGAGGAGATCATATTTCGGAATATTTTGAGGATCTATGGGACTCTGGACAATCATCTTCCCACGCATGGCTCCTCGGTATATGACCTCAATCAGATCCATGAAGTCTTGCTTGGTCTTGAAGCTGCCGACAAACTTGGTGTGATCTGGGGAGCTGAAAGAGAAAAAAGTCCAACAATTAGGCCTATCAACCAAATAAGGTGAGACTTTTTTTTAAATTTCGATTACAGTAATTACATCTGTGGTAATTTATAGTTTGTTTGTGTATGTGATAATGTGATTATCGATTAATTACTTGAGAAATCTTTAAGAAAATATGCAAAAGCCAACTTCTTAAATGTAAGTATTTGTTGATTGTCTTTTTAATTTAAAATATAACCATCTGGTTAATGTATCTATTTACAAACCAAATCCAATCAGAAAAATATTAAGGCTCGGGAAGGATTTAGAGAATCTTGACTGTGTGAAATTTATATTTGTTGCTTTTCTATACAGATTGCACATCTTAACTACATTGCTTTACGGATGGTATGTTGGTTAGACAAAGCAAGCAATTTAAAGAGGTCAACACTATTGTAACATTTTATACACTACATACAGTATATAGAAATCCTACATATACTTATCAGACAGTTACACATGCAAGAAAAAAGCACCTCAGTAACTTTCGTTCACTCACCCATAATCCACTTTCATGTGCTGTCCGTTGAAGAAGAAAACAGTGGAGGGGATGTAGCTTATGTCGAAGTATCTTGTGTAGATGGGAGCTTTATCCACATCAACGATGTAGATGGACGCCATGTTACTCAGGTCATGGGCAGTTTTTGACAACTGTAATGGAGAGAAAAAGACAGAAATTATCAAAATTCACTGAGCGGCCGTTTGGTTATTCACACTAACGGTCCTACTTACAATCTCATCGAGGTGGAGACAAACCGAGTCTTCGTCTCTCCCAAACCTCAAAACTACGACTTTTTCTGCTACGCACTTGATAACTTCATCTATGTCTTTTTTGCAAGTTAATTTGGGCAAAAACAAACTCATTTTCGAGGCTAATAAACGAGCTTCCCTTGTTTTGCTGGAAGGAGGAAATCACGTCACGATTGCGGTACGCCGCTGTGAAATAATCCGTGTGAAACTATATCAAATTAACTTAACACTATTTTTATGTGTAAATAATTATTATAATGTTTATCGACGCGTCATGTGTAATGTAAAACTAATTGGTTATTATATTGGTTAAAACATTTTGTTTTGGTCGACCGGGTTAACATGTTTTCACTACGACACATTATAGTGTGACACCGAGCAACAACGTGACCTTCCTGCAATATGTGACAAGCATGGACGCTGCGACAAGCGGACAGAACTTACGGATTATTTAGGACATTTAACGAGATACAGACGTCACTAGTAACATTTTTATGAGAGCGGAACACGGAGAGAAAGTCCATATTTCAGTGCAGCATCAGATCATTTATCGCCATGTTACGGCTCTTCACTACTCAAAGGTTTGGTGAGCTCTGTAAAGGCAGTCAGTTTGTGGCATCCTGTGTTACCAAGAGGAAAGCCACACGTTTCCTCCCAGGCAGCAGCGCCTGTCACCAGCGACACATCGTCACTCGCCACCTCAGTACTGGGAGGCCAGTGTGGAAAGATGCCCTCCAGCCAAAAGGAGACAAACCCGAGGAAACAGAGACAGTAGATCTGGATAAGTGGAAATCTGTAATGAGATCCCAAGCTGCATCGCAAGAGAGACAACAGCTCCCTGATGAAGAGGAAGCAAGTGATGATGATGATGATGATGATGAAAACCTCAAAGAACCAGGGGGCGATTTAAAGGACGGTTCTTTGCTGGAGGCGACTCGGGATCTGGTTGTGATGTGGCGGCAAGCTGGGAAGCTTGTGCCCCAAGAGATGACGGATGAAGAGGTTCAGACGTTGGCAGAGCTCACCACCAAGTCGGCCAGGAAGAAGTACCTGAAGTTCCTGGCCATCAAGGAGGGCCACAAAATGGCCCGGAAAGAGAGGCGGCAGCAGAGGAGGGCGAAGAGGGAAGACTCGATGGGGCAGAGAAGAGGACAGGACGGCGAAGCGGAGGAAGGGGATGAACAGGGAGGACAGGGTTGTAGAAACACCATCATCCCGCAGTACTGGAACCGCTCCCTGGACAGGCTGCTGGGCTGGAGGAGCGCCCAGGCGATGGTGTTCGGGCAGCCGCTGGTGTTTGACATGAGCTATGGCTCCAACATGTCGAGGCGGGAGGTGGACAACACCGTGTCCCAGCTGATGGAGGTGGAAGGGTGGAACCGGCGTGCCACCGAGCCCTACCACCTCCACTTCTGCAACCTGCAGGCGGATGGGCCCTACAAGCAGGAGCTGCTCAAACGGTACGGTGCAGAGGCCTGGGACCGCCTGCTCGTCACCAGCACTGACCGCCAGCATGTCGACGTGTTCCCCCACGACCAGCTCGTGTACCTCACTGCAGACTCCCGCAACGTTCTCCGCACGTTTGACCACTCCAAGGTCTACATCATCGGAGCAATGGTGGACCGCTCGATCAAGTCAGGCTTGTCGTTGGCCAATGCCAAGCGTCTGAAGCTGGCCACAGCCCGTTTACCGCTGGATGACTTCCTCCACTGGGAGATGGGAGCCAAAAATCTGACTCTGGACCAGATGATCCGCATCATGCTCACGATCAAGGACACGGGGAAATGGGAGGAGGCGTTGAAGTTTGTGCCGAAGAGGAAGCATGCCGGCTTCCACGAACATACAGAGAAGGAGATCACCAATAACAGAGTCAGGGGAGTCAGAAATAATGGACCAAGAGAGGATGGTGACAGGTGGATACAATCTGGTGAAAGGGCATTTAAAAATGAGGGCCAAAGTCTTTACAGGTCCAATAAACAGTCTGGGTTCACTGGTAGAAACAGAATGGCTGGACTGCCCGGTGACAGAGAAAACACACCAGCTGCAATCAGAGTACGGACGTCATTTAACGGTGTCGTGGAGGGAAGAAAAGGCGCAGGCAAAAGCAAGATGTGGTGGGATGACGGTTAAAGTTAACACAAATTGTAACTTTGGGTAATGTGGACGTGTTTGTTTACAAGCCCTGTCTGAGGAAATGTCAAAAGCTGTGGTGAATAAAAATGTTGTAATAGGTATTCATTGGTGCCTACTTATTCCTTTCTTTTGACGGAGTTCTAATGCAGGGTTATAAACAAGACAAGAACGAGACATTTTAAAAAAGTAGAAACTACTTTGGTCTTTATTTTGGTCTGACATAGAGCACAAAAGATGTATAAATATTTAGCTTCCACTGTAAGTCACCATCACTGCGAAGAGCAAACTTTTCCATACAGATGAAATCAACCAAAATATTATACAGCTTAGAAAATCGCAAAAAGGCATGTGCAACATATTACTTGTCATTTAATATTAGTGTGCTCTGAGGCAAAAAAAAAAGTAATCTTTTTTTTACATAATGGATTTAAAAAAAAAAAAAACACCCAAATGAATATGACATGATTCAATGAAAACAAATCAAACATAACATATCTTTTTTGGAAAATTTTAGGAAAATTTTTCATATGATACCACAAAAGTCAAACCCATTGCAGACAACTCGTGTGTGTGTGTGTGTGTGTGGGTTAGATAATATCAGGGCTTTGTTTGAATAATACTGCTGCACAATAACTTATTATAGAACCATCAAACCACTTCCAAAATACTGAATGTATATTATTTATGTTACAATGTATATCATGTCTTTGCAGCATGCAATATTCAAAATATATTAATGCAATATTTTTAAATATGATAGCACCATCATACAGAGAATTTGGGAAGACCCCTGCAGTAGTCGAGGCATCCTCACTTATTTTTGTTATTGTACATTGTTTACTGACTTCCTAGAGGGTATTCCCACAACATGCTGCCCCTTCAAGCCTCAGACTCACACTTGCACATTGACTTATTACAGGATTATTTAAATAAAACTTACTACACTAGCCTAATGTTCAAGTTTGAGTAAACAGACACCCTAACAGTGTCTGTTCACCATGTAACACTGACTCACCTCACATCCCTGTAATAAATAGCTCTTTCCATCGTTAAAAACCAGGCTGCAGTGGCTCTGAAATGCATTCTTTTTTTTTTTTATCACTTTCACATCATGATATCTGAATAAACAGACCCATTCTCTTTTTTCACGTTAAAGAGACCAAAATAAATAGCATGTTGATAAAAATGTAAAACCATTATTTGATATTGTAGAAATCCAACAATCAGGGCTATACATAACAGAAAATATCTGCTTGAGCAGCTAAGTTTTGGTGTTGACTGAAGAAGTCACCTTACACAGAGCAGCAGCGTCCTCCAGAGTACACTCCTGTTCATGCCTCAGTCATTTGCAACAAGCTCTGATGCTGCGTTGGTGTCAGACAGGGACGTTTTTGCAGATGTTTGACTCTACAGCACCAGGATGTCTCCAGTGCAGCGCTCACAGCAGTTAAAAGTAATGTTCTCATAGCGGGTGTATGGGTGAAACCTGCCGATGCTCTTCTTATTGCCGAGGAAGTTTGAGGGGGTGGAGTCACTAAGCGGAGGATCTGCCTTGTTTTCTGAACAGGAAATTGGATCTAAAATCTTCAGCACCTAAGATAGAAAACATAAAACATGTTTGTGAACCTTTGGATTTCATGACAAATATTAGAAAACTGGCAGATTTGTACTAGGATTAAGAGTTCGTACCTTCTCAGCCATCTTCTCAGCCGGCGTGCTGCAGATGTGCTCAGCTGGCGCACTGCTGCTCTTCACCACGCTGCTGCTGCTGCTGCTGGTATTGCCCAGCAGGTGGGAGTTGATGGCGTCTGCTAGCTTCTGATTGGCTGCTGCCAGCTCTCCGGTGCTGAGGGGCTGTGCACTGGGGTAGTACGTCTGCTGTCTGCCCCACTGCAGAGACACCAGGAGTTGCTCCAGAGATCTGGCAACGGGAAAGCAAACAACATCAGTACACAGACTCGGTCGTCATCATCTAAACAAACAAAATATTGCAGGGCCTTCACCTTTGGCCCTTCAGTTGTACCTGATTGGCAGCCAATGCCCACTGGCACACACCATTATTTTGAAATGGAATACTGAAGTTGGTTGTCACAGTTTCATTCATGCTTTGGTATCAGTGGCTCAGCTGTGAACCTTGAACCTTATGAGTCTGAGTAAACTATAAAGTATTGAGGGTCGTAGTTCTCTTAAATTCTAATGTTTAATACAACTTCTGTAAAATTTTCCGAATTACTGCTTTTTAATTCAGTGAGATGCAATCATTACATTTGACAAAGGTTTCAAATTGAGAGTACATGGATGAACAAAAAAAACTTTACCCATGTATTGTCAGAAAGTTTGATAATAACGTAAAGTTTGATAATAACGAGCTGATAGAATAGAAATTACTGAAAGCATAAAAGTTCACCAAACTCAACAAGTGATAAGAAACTGAAGCACAAAATATATTTCATTCCATGGACATGAAAGTGTTGGTCATGTGCTCCTTCTACACAGACATGCCAATACGAGTCTTCTTGTTTGCTTTAATTGGTGGTAATCTGCGAAAATATATTTGGGCCTATGCATTTTACACACATTTCAATAACTTTTTTTTTAGCAAATGCACTTGACGGTGGACACCTTCAGTATAAGGCTTACTTTCTCAAAATAGAGCAATATAAGGAAATGCCATAAGTGGAGCTATGCCTCCATTTATTATTTATCTGGTGGCTGAATCCAAGGTTATAATGGGGCAACATTAGCCTGCAGGCAGATGTGTCCTTTCTTTGCCTCATCTACAAGATTTTTAAGTTGTGAGCTATTATAATAAACATGTTACTTAATTTAGTAATCATAGATCAGTGGTTATGTTACCTGTGAGTGAGCACCATGTCCCCAGAGAACTCTTCTCTCTCTAACAGCAGGTCCTGAATTGCTCCTTGTGCCTCTCTGGTCTGTCTTTGCAGAGCTGCTCTGGCATTCGTCAGCTCCTCCGCCATGACTCTGAAGAGACAACATGCAAGTGTTTATTCAGGGTGATAACAGTAATGAGGTTATCTCTTATTGATCCTTGTAAAATCTCCTTTAGTTTGTCTTGTCCCTTGACAGATGTTTGCCAACATAAAGCTTCTTTGAAAACTGAGGATGAGATGATAGCAGCTGGTGGTGCCCTAAAATAAAACGCCCCTTTCCATGCTTGCCTTGTCATTTCCAATGATTTACTTTGACCATTTCATACCTGCTTGCCAAGAACTTGCTCCTCCAAACGTCACACTGGATACTCATTCGCTCCAGCTGCTCCGCGGTGTGTGCCAGACTCCGGCCAAGAGCCTCGTTCTCCAGAATCAGCTGGTTCTTCTCCCGTGCCATACGCTCAAAGTGGTACTCAAGGTCGTCACCCACTGACGCCACCAACAGTTTCTTCAGCTCACGGTTCACCTGGCACACGGAATAAATGAAGGTTACCAAAAGTTAGTAAGTTAGTAAAGTAAGTTCTTTTTACAGCTGAAGACATACATAAGGAAATTAACTGATAAAAGACAAACAAAAATACAGAAATACTGTGGTGTCATTGTCCACTCAAAGAGACAATGAGCATGATTACATTGTATTAACTATCTGGAGTTATCCAGACAGAATTAAACACAAAATAAGAAATTTTTCCCTGAAACATTCAAAATTATGTTCACACTAAACAGCAATAAATCCGACTGTGCACAGTCTACTGTGTCTAACATTTAAGTAAAATGTATCTGCTTCATTGGGGCGTTACCTCTGTCTGCACACGGAGCTGATTGGAAAGGCCTTCCTTGTCCTGCAGCAGCCTGCGTTCAGAGTTCTGCAGCTTCTCCAGCTGTCCTCTCCAGTCCTCCACCAGTGGCAGCGGGGGAGAGCCCTGCTCCTCAGCCTGATGCACAGCTTCCCCTTTCCCCTCAGCAAGTCCTTTGCGGCTGCTCCGGCTAATAGCGGCACGCGGAACAACGATCCTCACAGCCTCCACCTCTGTGCAGGCCTCTCGACTCACCTTGCCCAGGTGGAGCACGCCGAGATGCTGGGGGGCTGCAGGACGGGTAGACTTGGGACTTTTTTTGGGGCTGGCCACCTTCAGGAGAGGAACTGCAGATGGATCTGGTGGCAATGTGTCTGTGATTACTTCCAGGACAGCTGGCGGTTTTTCCGTTTCCATGCCATCACCAGCACCTCGGACAGGCACTTTGGCAGAGGCTGGAAGAAATTTATAAGGCCAAGTTTACACAGTGACCTTAAATGTATCCCGAGGGATCCAACTACAAGTGGACTGCTCTAAACAAATTTATGAACATTCCTACATCACACTGAAGCCTCAATGAGATGCATGTGTTACGTTGCACGAAGTATCAAAAAACGTCAGTCTCATAATCTTGCTTACTCCTTCTTTGATCACATAGTTACCGATTTAACTCAAAATTTTAATACACTGTATTGTATCCAGGCAACTTCGTGTACAGCTCTTTGTGTTTAGACTACATTAAAGACTGGAGAAGTTTTTAATGAAAGAAAGGTCTGTAGAAAAAAAAAAAAACATGATTATGTGTCTTAAAGTAAGATGTGGACCAAACAAGGGTTTTAGTATCAGCACCGAAAGTCAGTTACTAAACTGGCACAAGTATAAAAAGAAATTCATATAATACCAAGTCTAGCTGTGTGGATGAGTGCAACATGTTATATGGTTGTTTTCAGCAGCCACCACACAATCTGAAAATCAAGTGATCACTTAAGATGCTTTATGTTCAAAGTATGATTATACAGCTGTAATCAAAACACAATGTGGATCAGTGTGAACACTTCTCTGCCTACACAGGCGTTTCCCTGCTTATCAACTCAAATTGTATCTAAGTTGATTAACTAATAAAAAGTTAAAGAAGACAAAACGAAAACATATGGATAACCGAGGGTATGTCTCAAACAAAAGCAGACGTTTTATCACAACAGGCAGGACATGAAAACAGAAAACGTACCTCTCACAGCCGCAGACATGGTGGAGCAGTCTGCTGTCTGCGCAGTTCAGCCGAAACCCAGGAGACTCTTCGTCCTGTGACAACTGACAAGTGGGAGAAAAAGCACTCTGTTGTTACTGTGTGTTGTCACTCGGTGTTTTGAGACGGAGGAGGCCGCTGGTCAAAGGTCCGCGTCCACAGCAGCTCAGCTTCCGACAACCTCACACGATAGCGGCGGCCAGCCGGGAAGCTAACCTGCTAACGGCTGGCCGTTAACGGGAAGTTTAACGAGCGAAATCACAGTTAACGTCACCGGGACGGCCGCGAGCGACAGACACGTCCCAGTATCAAGGCTTTATTTTGGGATTCTGAGAAACTGTGAGGTGACATACCGGCTTACAGTGCGTCCAGCCTCCTCGCTTCACTCTGTAAGCTGTTTGTTTTTCCACCGGACACAGTTGGCCTAACGGGGCTGTAAGATGGTGTTTTTTTTGCCCTGAGTTACACCTTTCAGGATGAACTTCCTGTTAAGAACCCGCTCCTATCTTGCAAACTACCGCCGCGGGGAGAGCACTGTGCACAGATAAATGACTCAAATGCTATTTGTAGACTTCACCCTGACTATTTCTGACATTAGCTGTAACATGTAAATTCACCTGGGAGCAGCACCTTTGTGGATGAAAGCCTTACAGGCGTAGCTCAGGAAAATAAAATCCCTGTATAAACTGTCCGTCCCGTTTCCTCCCCCCAAAAAACTGACCTCCGACCTGCTGCTGTGTTATTATAGCTGCATTATTATAAAAACAACAAAATGTATAACTGATGTAAGATCAGACAATTGATTAAGCCTGAAGCTGGTGGTGTAACAACTGAAAATGACCCGACCCCTAATGTAGCGGAACCTTTATGCGCGGTCGATCTGTGGCTGTACGGACAAAAATACGGTTACAACCAACGTTAACGTTGAAACCTGCCGGTATTCTGGTCGTAGTTTGTGGAGTTTGAGAAAATACACAAATTATTGAAGCACAGTCAGTAGTGAGTCTCGGGTTTTTGATGTTCGCAACACTTCGGGTGAGTTTTGGAGCACAGTTATCATGGGAGTGCACGGACTCTGGAGGCTGCTGGAGAGCACAGGGAAACCCATCAACCCCGAGACTCTGGAGGGAAAGATCCTGGCTGTCGGTATCCTTTGTGACTTTGTGGTGATCTGAGCATGTGTTTTTTTTCTGTCATTGTTTGAGCGTGGTCCCACCATCTTTCCTTCATCTCTCTCCGTCTGATGTGTCGATGCAACTGATGTGACTGACTGTCCTCATGTTAAGCCCAGAGCACGACCCTTAACCAGACACCCTCAGACATCAGTATATGGCTGAACCAGGCAGTGAAGGGGGTGAGGGACCGTGAAGGTAACAGTGTCCAAAACGCCCACCTCCTCACTCTCTTCCACCGCATCTGCAAGCTGCTCTTCTTCCGCATCAGGCCTGTCTTTGTGTTTGACGGGGACGCGCCGCTGCTGAAGAAACAGACTCTGGTACGTCCCATGAACCACGTAACCAGCCTGTGCAGAGGTTTTTTTTTTTTTCTTTGCACGTTTCTTCCAAATGGATGTGATTCCCCTCCTGTTCTGTCTTTTAACGTGGCTGTGGCTCTCCTGCAGGTTCTGAGGAGGCAGAGGAAAGAGGAGTTGAGCCGGGAGTCCAAACAGACCAACGAGAAACTCCTCAAGACGTTCCTGAAGAGACAGGCCATCAAAGCTGCACTCGGAGACCGCAGGTAAGGGACGGGGGCAGTGTACAGGAGGAGGTACAGGTACACTAAGTCCCCCTTTCTTAAGTATCCCTCTTTTTTTCTTTGCCACAGTAAGGATCCTCTACCCAGCCTCTCCAGTGTGAGGAGGGATGAGGTGGACGACATGTATGTTCTGCCAGCCCTGCCAGCTGCAGAGGAGAAGGACAAAAGCAGGTCAGGGGCCTTGAAAGGTTACTATTCACTAGTTATTGTGGGTAAAGTGGCGGGTGCAATTAATCAGTGACAAGTTGACATTAACTGTGCAGGAAGGAGCACCTAGCAAAATGTGTTGTTATTTATAGTTACTTCCCCTATAAGACTGGTGCTATTATCATTTTAATTTGTTTTGTTTTTGCAGTTCAGAAGAGGAGGAGGAGGAGAAAGACTTGGAGGAGAGGGGTGACAGTTACCACATGTATCAGGTGAAATTATCACTTTTACAAGAGCATAAAATTACACAGCATATTCGAAACATTAAACTGTTTTCGCTGAGGGAAATCAACAGTATGTCCTTATATTGGTTGGCTTTATCGCCCAGCTTTTCTTTGTATGAAAGCCCTGTTTGATAATTGATGTTTTAAGCGAGATCGCTCACTGTGTCTCAGGGAGAATTGTATGAAGACCCCAACTCAGTGGACATCAACTCAGAGGAGTTTGCCAGCCTGCCTCCTGAAATGAAACACGAGATACTCAAAGACATGAAAGAGTTTTCCAAGAGACGCCGGACCATGTACCACAAACCTCCAGAGGTAATGTTGACTCTTATTCACACTCACACACTCGCCCATCTCCTCCTCTTCAACAAGGACTCTTCTTTGCTCCCTCTTAGTGTTCTGGAGACTTTTCCCAGTACCAGTTGGCCGGCCTGCTGCACAGGAACCAGCTGAACCAGCGCTTGCAGGGCGTGGAGAAAGAGATGAGCCAGCAGAGTGCAGGCAGCGCTCCACAGCTTTATGAACAGGACGGGGACCAGCAGAGTCATAGTGTAGAGTCCCACCGACTGGTTTCAGAAGATCATTCCCACTATATCCTTATTAAAGGTGAGGGCAGCTATGATGAAATGTTAAATAGTTTTCTCAGTATTTTACAGGAATATGACCTTTAAGCAGGGTTTCATTGGTAAAAGATTTGTGTCATGTAGACACAAATCTAAAACTTGTCTTTGTCTTAAATTTAAACCACTCGACCTTTCCTACATAGGTTCCAAAAAGAGTGAGACTGCCCCAGAGAGCCAACCTGCAGCTGCTCCCTGGTCCGGGAGCTCCCTGTCAGGCTGCAAAAGACGAGCAGCGGGCAGACCTGAGCCCCTGTGGCGCCCTGCTTGTGAGGAAGAGGAGAAAGCGCAGAGTCCCTCCTCGGAAGACTCTAAACCTTCTGTCTCAAAACCGTCTCAGGGAGACGCGTCACCACCCTCGCCTCGTACACTTGAGGCAATCCAGGCTGCAATGAACGACGGCTCAGATGAGGAGCAGGTGAACCAGGAGGAGAAGGATGGTAGTGCGTCCCCACGTACCCTGCTGGCAATCCAACAAGCGCTCGCTGAGGAGGAAGATGGCGCTGCTGAACACAGGACTCTAATCAACAGCTCGCAGACAAAACTGCAGGCGAATATTCATCATCCAGTGTCACGAGTGGTCATCAGCAGCTCAGAGGAAGAGACAGAACCTGACGATGTGAACTTTTTACCTCATGAAAAATCTGATTTTAAGTGGAACCCGACAGGCCAAAGTATTCATGTGAAAGATAGTTTGTTTGTTAGTAGTTCTGAAGAAGAGATGGAAGAAATGATTGGTCAGAGAAATAAAACACTTCGCTTTGCAGCGCTGCAAAAACCCCACGAGAGAGAAATGAAGTCAGGAGAGGAGACAATGAAAGGACAGTTGACAGAGGATGTAAGGAAAGGAAGTACAGTGCAGACAGAGAAAAGAGAAGAGCTGGAGAGAAAAGAATCCGATCACAGACTGATCACAAAGAACAGGGATCTGGTTCAACCACAGGCTGCTGCTTCCAATCAAAACACATTATCCATCAACCTCTCTGCTCAGATATGTGGAAAACCTCTCAGTGCAGACACCGAAATTCATCCTGGTGATGTGAAATCAGAGGGCAGTGAGGAGAGTGAGTCAGAAGGTACAGTAATAATCGGTTTAAGATCACACTCACAATAATTTCTTAAACAAATAGATATTAACAAAAGTGCTTTTTTTGTTTTTTTCCCCAGAGAGCTTCATCGAGGTGTCAGAAGACGAAGTCAAAGAGCAGGATGCAGATGATTCACTTGTAATGATCACAGAGAAGGGATCTCCAGATGAGGTCCATGAAGATGGTACCAAGAAGGAAGAAACACCAGAGGAAAGTTTGTCAGAAGCTCCCAGCGAACCAGATGCTGCTTTGAAATTAGACGAAGAAGAAGACAAAAAGAGACAGACTGAAGAGGAAGAGGTGAAGGAGGGAACAGAGACAGAATCCAACTCAACTCCAGCCATCAATGAATGGGAACACTTTGATGCGGTACGTAATGTTTAGACACGCAAGATGCTAATAATTATTTCAAAGAGTAAGTTCACCCAATCTACACAAAATATATACTTTCTGAAATGACTTCTAATGGTATCTAGCCATGAATATAAACTGTTGATTTTTTTTAACATTTCATTTTTAAATGTTGTGAGCACCACAAACCAAATTCACTTCCATGTTGTGCTGCAGGATGAGCTGGAGGCTCTGGAGAGCTCTCTGCAGGTGGAGCAGAGCAGCCTGAGGGAGCTGAAACAGCAGCAGGAGAGGATGGCGAACACCGTCACTGGACAGATGTACCTGGAGACCCAGGTGAACCAAAGACACTATAAAATCATATCAACACAATCAGACACATATGAAACTCACAGGCATTCCACCCTCACGCCTATCCTTAAGAAAAAACTTGACTTATGAGCTTGATTGTAAGAGAATAAAAATGTAAATACACATACGTGAGGTATGACAACCCAAAGAAGGTGTAAGACTGACTTGGGGGGATACATTTGTTTGTGGTGCCTTTCCCAGAGGAGATCAGGAGACCAGATCAGTCTTGTTTTTTTTTTTTTTGCGAGCACTGACTGTTTTCCTCTGATACCAGGAGTTGCTGCAGCTGTTCGGCGTGCCGTTCCTGGTGGCTCCGATGGAGGCTGAGGCTCAGTGTGCAGCGCTCGACCGCGCTGACCACACACACGGCACCATCACAGACGACTCAGATGTGTGGCTGTTTGGAGGGCGACATGTCTACAAGAACTTCTTCAGCCAGAACAAATATGTTGAACACTACCAGTACAGTGACCTGCAGAACCAACTGGGTCGGTGCTCTCTGTGTGTATGTGATTGTGTGTATTTTGCGTGTCAGCGGGTCAAGGAAAGGTTTTACAGTGTTTAATGTTGGAACTGCAACATTAACTGCAGCTGCAGGTGATGTTATTTTGCTATTTTGCAGCCTGCTGAAATGAAAGAGTGAGGTGTTGAAATTGTGCTTGGATAAAACATTACCGTGCTAATCTAATGGGTTCATATTGCCCATATCAGAGACAGGTGTTTGTGTTGGTGATGACTGGGCTGTCAGCTAACTGACCAGACAGAGTGCACAAGGCTTTACTTCTCTCTCTTCCCCCTCTTTCTTCATCTCCTGTTCTCTCCCGCTATCTCTACGTATCTCAGGTCTAGACAGGACTAAGCTGATAAACCTGGCTTACCTGCTGGGAAGTGACTACACAGAGGGGGTGCCAGGGGTCGGATATGTGACCGGCATGGAGATACTGAATGAGTTCCCAGGACCAGGCTTAGAGCCACTCACACAGTTCAGGTGTGTGTGTGTGTGTGTGTTTGTGTGTTACTGACAAAATATTGCACGTTTTTAATGTTGATGGTTTCTGTTTCTGAAGGCTTATTAGTGTTTGCCTGGTTGTTGTTTCTTCCCTCTAGTAAGTGGTGGTCAGAGGCTCAGGAGAAAAAGCGCCTGGCGGCTGATCCTCGGGACACGAAGGTCAAGAAGAAGTTGAGGGACCTAAAACTGCAGCCTGGGTTCCCCAGCCCCGCGGTGGCTCAGGCTTACCTGCAACCTGCTGTGGACCAGTCAGACAGCTCTTTCAGCTGGGGACGTCCACAACTTGACATGATCAAAGAATATCCTTTCTCTTTCTCTGTGCGGATGTGCATGCGTGCTCATGAATGTTTGACGTTTCCTTAACCCGTCTTTTACATTCTGTCTGAGTCGTTTTGGCTGGAGCAGTCGGAGGACAGAAGAGACTCTTCAGCCTGTGATCAAGCAGCTCAACACCCAGCAGGTAACTGAGACAACTTTCAACCAGTAATTCCCAACCTGGAAGAATACTTTTTATTATATTTACAATGACCAGTAAGCTGCCCATCAACAAAACACGAGTTGGGTTAGCAAATGGAGAAGTTTGTAATAGCTGAAGGTTAAACCGTTTTGAAATAACTAAAACTCATGAATAAACTGTTTGAAATAGTTAGCTAAATATAAGGGATAATCAGTTAAAATAGTTCAGTAAAAGTAATGAATGAAACACACATATCGACTTGAGCAAATCAAAATAACCATTGACAGTTCAGTTGTATTAAAATAATATTGTAACAATATCCACTTTTATATACTGTAGTTAATAGTGTTGAATAACAATTTATAATCCATTCATGAGAAAATATATAACGGGTGGTTCCAGTGAAAGGGTACTTGATAGAGCTGTAGGGTTACAAGTTACAGTATGTGTCTGCAAGTCACATCTTCACTCGGTAAGCACACTTCATAGCATCCCTGTCTCTTATTCTGAGTCACACTGTCTTTAATGTCTCCAGTTTCATAGTGTAAATTTGAAAAAAGTCAGTAATTGAGAGAATACAACCACTTTGTAGTTTTACATCATTTATACCTCGTCTCTCACTGTTGTGGTTCAGACTCAGCTGCGGATCGACTCATTCTTCCGCATGGAGCAACAGGAAAAGCAGGCGATCCGCAGCCAGCGACTGCGCCGGGCAGTCACCTGCATGAAGAGAAAGGAGAGAGAAGAAGGAGAGGAGGGCGAGGACAGTGAGGAGGAAATGCCATCTCCATCCAAATATAAGAAGGGGAAGGGGGCAAGTAAGAGTCCAAAGAAAGGAGGAGGAGGAGGAGGAGGAGGAGGAGAGAAAGAAGAGGTGAGGTCTGCGCCAGGCGGAGGGTTTCTGGGGTCACAGGTTTTCGTTGAACCTCCTCTTCCATGTCTGGAGGATGTGAGCAGCACCAGCCAGGAGTCCCCTTCAGTAAAGGCAGTTCCTCAGTCTACTAAGACTCTTCCTCAGAGGAGCACGAGGAGCAGCAGCACCTCTGGTGAGGACAGCGATGGTGGCGGTGAAGTTGCTATGGTTACAGCCCGATCTGTGTTTGAAGGCAGCCGACGAGGCCGAGGAGCGAAAAGCACAAGAGGGAGGGGAAGCATGAGGGGAAAGGGAAGGGGGAAAAAGTTGGGAGAAAAAAAATGAATCTAAGACATAATATTTAATAAATTGTCTGAGCAATTGTAATACGAAGGGTGAAACATGTCACACACTGTATATTTATGATACAAATGTGTAAATGAATCATGAACTCATAAACAAATGAATTGATATGTTTTCTATATTTATAGAATATGTATTTATTTTGTAAACTATTGATGTGATTGAAAATATTTTTTTACCTGTTTAGAGGTGTATCTGTGACAATATTTTGCATTAAATTTTGAGATGTAAGTATTTCCTCAGTAGATGTCAGTTTGGCTCAGACTTTGTCATTTGTCATGATGACGTATTAACAGTGACACCGAGACAGGTGCAAGTCCTCAGCGCCACACATCCCTACACTTTCTTTCAGGCTGTATTTCTGTCGCCTTCTGCTCCTGCATACACTCACGAACCTACAGGCTTTTGCATGTATGAAACACATTCTGAATTCTGAATGTGGTTCTAAATAAATACCTGAAGTTTCTATCACTAGACCAAGTTCTATTTTAACTTGTTAGGTAAATTCAGGAAATATTACTCCTCCTCTTGACCCCCCAGCTCCAGTTCAGCAGTCGGACAGGGCAGCTGTTGCTGTCCGTCAGTTGTACTGTATTAGAGAGGGGTTTAAACATGCCCAGAGAGAGCTCGAAATGTGGGGCGGAGTCGAGGGTCAACAGTTGAACAAGTAGTTGCGAAACACTGTATTTGTGTGTAACTTAAAACCATCTAGAGATCTGGATCCAGATTGACTCAAATCCAAAGGACTTTGCGTGGGACCAGAAACCAAGAAGGGCAGTTGGCTGCTATAAATTTTCAGTTTCGGGCGTTCTTGCCCTTGTGTTTGGACTCCCTCAGACATAGAGACCAGAACCGTCCAAGGCCATGGACGACTTCAACACCAAAGAAGAAGGTGAGAATTTGGAGTAATACTCAACAGAAAAGTAAAGAATTTTCTGTCTAATTTCAGTGGCATTAATCAGTGCTGGCAGTATGGCAGCAAACGTTCATCAGAGGTGTTATGCGTGCATAGTTCAGTTTAAATCCTCTAAAAACCAGTTGAGTATAAATCTAATATCCGAACTTTGTTGCTTGTGTTGAAATATTTATTCCCTGCAGGCAACTGCATCTCTGCGTGTGAATGACGAATACAATATAACTATTTATACACACTCAAAAGCTATAAATTGAGCTCCTGAGCACTCTCCAACCTTGTGGCTCTGTGGGCTCCCCTGACCTTATCTCTAAACCAGTGTTGCATAATTGAAATTGTGTGTCAGATGCTCTGGGTAACACATGGCTGGAGGCCGACACACTGGCATGATGTTACAAACAAACACAGCAGGATCAGAGGGGCATTATGAGCCTAAACATGATTCATTTATAGAACAGAGAATCAAATGTTACCTGTAACATGATATGAAAGAAAAACAACATGATTACTCATCTGCTTGATTTTAGACTGGAGTATCTCAGTGCCACTTTTAGATGATATGCAGTGGTGGACAAAATAAAAGAAACACCTACCAATACTGTACAGCAGTCCTGCAGTCTTTTTGGTGATTGTTTTTTTGACATAGATTTGCTTTCAACTCATTAACAGATATTTTGTTAAAGGATTGTTTGCCCAAATTACTAAAAAGCATGTTTTCTTACTTACTCTCTTGGTTGTATCAAGCCATTCATTTAGTTGTGGTTTCATTTGACCAAGTCTTAGGATATCCATCTATCAGATTTTGGCGTCAAAAATGAACATAGACTTGACTCAACACCTCTGACAATACAAAACAAAAACATAGCAAAACTAGTATTTGCTGGTGGCTACTGTATAAAAGTTATTTTGCCTCAGTAGCCCTATATATGTTGTGTACTGTATATATGATCCCAGCGACATTTTTCACACCAGAAATTTTGACTTGTCATAGCAAGACATCACATGTGCAACTAGTTACATCAACTACAGCATTACATTTAAGTGTACCAGTAAATGCTTCCAGTGAGCCAGAGTTAACGATGTCAGGGCTTGTTACTGACTCACCTAAATGGAATTCAGCCATTGTTAAGGACACCTGTGCATCTCCTGCATTGACATCAAAAGGTCTGCTGTGAAAAAAATATTTTTTATCTATCTCCTAGGTATTGTAGGCTCTTCTCTCCCTATACAATATCACATTTGTATGTTTTATATAACCATGTTATCTTTAATCTGTCTCTCCTGGGGATTCCAAAGCAGGTACTGCATTGGACGCAGAGCTTGCCAAAGCCATAATGGCTCGGAGTTTCCATCCCTCTGTCATTGGTGCAGAGGTCTGGGAGGGATACGTCTTCTCTGATCTGGAGATCCATATCAAAGAGTCCACAGACCTCTACGGAGCTGTACTCTGGCCCTCGGTACACCCCAAACTTTTAAAAAATGACCCCAATATTTATAGTTAGCTGCTGTACATCTTCTTTATTTTTAGCCACTGTGAGTGAACTATAAACTTGTGTCCCCAAACAGGCAATGGTGTTGTGTCATTTCTTAGAGACCAACAGAGACAAATACAACCTGACAGATAAGAATGTGATTGAACTGGGTGCTGGAACTGGGCTCGTCACCATCGTCTCCAGCCTGTTAGGTACGGAAACAAACCAATTCAGTGTTAAGCATTGGTAGTTTGTATTTACTCTGATTTTCAATCTCTTTGATGTAATCTTTCAAAAAAAAAAAATTCTGTGTTGCTGTTTGTATCTCATTCACCTTAAGGCTAGGCTGCATTGTCTCTCTCCAGGTGCTAAGGTGACCTCCACTGACCTACCTGAACTGTTGGGGAACCTCCAATATAATGTTATGCGCAACACCAAGGACCGATGCAAGTACATCCCTCTGGTAAGCTTTTATATTGTCAGGTTGATAAAGTATGAAATATATTCCAATATATTAAAAATTCCAGCAATCTGGCAATATATGTTGCATTGTCTTTTTGTTTTTGTTGTTTTTCTCAATGTATATTTGGGTCATGGACCAAATGTATAGTCTGCCCTGCAAAGATTGTCAAAGGTTGATGATATAAAACACCCTATGAGTACACAAAAGTGGACTTGGAAACAAGGGATAGAATATTTTGGTTTAACACTGTATGAATCAACCCTGAATCATCTCTGTTTCTAGGTCACAGAGCTCATCTGGGGGCAGGGGTTGGAGCAGCGTTTCCCTCGTGCCACACATTGTTTCGACTACGTCCTGGCGGCTGATGTGGTGTACGCTCATCCTTACCTGGAAGAGCTGATGGACACCTTCGATTACCTGTGCCAGGAAAACACGCAGATCCTGTGGGCCATGCGCTTTCGCCTGGACCCAGAGAACAGCTTTGTGGATCGCTTTCGGCAACGTTTCCACCTGGAGGAGCTGTATGACCTCCCCAGTCTCAGTATCAAACTGTACCGAGCCTGGAGGAAGGACAGAAGGACCAAGGAGGAAGGAGAGGCTGCTGCCTGAACTGTTAAACAGAAAACTAATGTCTAAATGTCTTATCTACATTGAGACTTTATGGTGTTCATAGTTTGATATGCCCGTATATAACAATATTAAGTTTTATTTGATCATTTACAGTATTTACCACAACATCCAAATGACCAACAAAAGCTGAAAAGTCTGATTTATTGCAGAACTGTTGCTTAGCATTTCATTTAGGTGAACTTTAATAAACTGGCATCTCTGGATAGACTCAAGGCTTTTTCAAATGGGCGTTTGGTGAGTTGGCATTTTGGATTCATGCAGGCGTCACACGGGTCAAACACCACCTCTGGTGGTATCAACCTTTTTTAACTGGTTGTCATCCATCAGCAACACATTCTCACACTTGCGGTCTTGGCTGACTATGTTGTTTTGGTCCAGTCAGCTCACAGTACTGATGATCTGGGCAAACATGGCTCTGAATTTTTCCAGTGGATTCCTGATGACCTTGTGGATTTTATTTAGAAGGTCCGTTGCTGTGTGACTTCATATGGACAATATGATCACGTTTTTCACAGATAGAAGTGCCAGTTTCAACATGGGCAGGAGAAGCATATGTTTATTTCAGTATCTCAGTAACTATTGCGTGGATTGCCTATAATGTTGGCACAGTCACTCATTGTTCTCTAAGATGAATCTTCTGGGGACTGTGAACCTGATGTTGATAACAGTCGGCAGCAAGCACAACTGAGCTTTAAAGTGCAACTGAGGCTGATGAAATTTAAGCCAGATCTGACAATATAGAGCTGACCAACATGCAACTTTACTGTTTTGGTTCACTCTCACCGATCTCATAGCAACATTTTCAGCTTAAAAGCTAAAAAAATTCACTGTGTACTACCTGCTCAGCATGAAACAGCAGACAGACACAGTTAGTGACTATCTGGTGAACAGAGTGGAGCATTTAACAGTTAAAGAGCTACTTCAGGGGTTGGTAGAGACCAAAAACAGAGCTAAAGGATAGTGAAAACCGGACTTAAATTCGCCAGGTAGCCAGAAATACTAGACTCCAAATTTATAGTAATGTTGCGCCATAACTGCTGGATTTGTAAATAAGCAACTGTTTACTAACAAGTTTGCAATATCAAGTTAAAATGTGAACATATGTCTGTGTTGTGTTCACAGCCTGTTCCACCTGCCCCCAAGTGGCCAAAAAATGGGTTACTGCAGGTTTATCATTGCAGCCTTACAGGAACACTGGAAACTGTCTTTTTTCACTGGTAGTCACATTTTATAATTGGGGCAGTAACATATACAAAAGCACAACATAAATGTTACTGCTAAACTTTTTTAAACTATTATTTTTAGACTTTTATATAATGTTCATTACCTCTGCATGATGTGACATGCATGAAAAGCCTCGAAATGTGTAGATCTGTATGAGCATAATAATTACACTACTGCACATTTAAAAATCATCATAAAAACATCTTCCATTAACCAGCAATTTGAAAAGCCAACAAATTCAATAAATACATAACTTCTATGTTACACACAGAAAACTTGTCATTTTTTAATGTTTACACCTAGATGAGTTTTCTTCGGGTGATTTCATCAGCAAAACAAAAATTATAAAGATCATATGCATATTGGGCAGTTTGTGCTGCTTAGAAACACAATATTCACACAATATTTGCATGTTTTGGAGACAACATTTGGATGTTTTTAGAGTGGCCTGCTGTTAATGTGACCTATTAAATGTGATAGCTATTTGTGACTTCAAATCCTCCAACATTTTCTGTCCTGTCAGTCCTTGTCTTTTTGCCTGTGTGATGGATATGTGTTGTTTGGCTGCAGAAACACAGTCATGGTAAAGAGCCTGGATGAAAGAGAGAGGGTATCTAACTTGGTAGCAGTGAAGCACCATGTATCATTGTCAAGACAAACAAATACTCAACAGCTGAAAAATGTCTGCGGCCTCGTAGAGATATCGACTAACTTTATCACTCTTTCAACAGTCTCATGATGGCAAACAACCTTTCACTGAGAGACAGATGCTGCCTTTCATCAAGCTTAAAAACTCTTATCTTTTATCCAAACAAGGCCGCTCCACATCCTCAACACAGTTGGGCAATGATCTCACCACTGTGTGGCCCCCATTAATGTGTCAATTCATTCTGAGGTCCTGGATGGATTTCAAGTTGTTGTGGATGTGAGTGGATTTAGATTGACGATACCTGAAACTGAGAGGTCATACTTCACAGTCAAAGGCCGTTAAAATGCAAACGAGGTAGGTCTAATTGGGGTTTATGTTACAAGATCCCCTTCTTTTCTTGGGGGGTTGAGAAATGGGGATTTCATGCCAGCCAGATCCTGTTACCTCCAAACTCTGGTCAAGCAATTGAAGCCATTGCAGAAAGCAAGTAAGGACAACATGGGCACGCGCTAGACTACATGCATCATTTTTACTTTTGCATTTTAATACCTCCTTTACCGTCTGACAAAAGTGACACCAACTTAAAGCAACAAAAAAATAACTTTTCAAGGCAAACACAAAATACATATACCATACAAATTATATCCAGGGTGAGGTTACAGACCGTAGAGGCTTCCAAGAAACACCAGCAGTGAAGTCCATAGCCAACACTAGAATCAAAGATCTGTTGCTCTCGGTATCATTACATTCCTGTCGTTCGTGCTATGCTTTTGGCTCTCTCACAGGCTCATCGCAGTTAGTGTGTGTGTGTGTTTGTATCTACGTGCGCTCTGCTCCTGTATCTTGCTTGTGTTTTATTTTCTCCTGGGCACGGATCTAAAAATACCCTCATGCCCTTGTGATGATGATGGGTGTGTCTAGCAGGATGCTGAGTCTCTATAACCTTGCACTCAGGGGTCTCCAGATGCAGTCAGATTGCTCCTGTTCACTGGAAAATAAAGCAGCAGCAGGTACGTCAAGGGTCACAGGTCTTGTGCTTGAATGTGAAGTTTTCATTGTATTTTCAAAAGCTGTGGGGAAAGTTCTTGTAGAAGGAATGTTTTTGACAAGAATTTGGATAGTATGTAGTAGTAGCATAATATTAGTATGTTTTTACATGTTTATTGTGCTCTGTTCTTATGAATAATATATGTGAAATGAAGTGAGCAAAGATCTAAATATAGGAATAGAAAATCTTGTTTAAAATCTTGTACACCCCTTGTCTGTTCTCTTTTATTCTTGTTTTGATAAGAATCCTTTCATAATAGTGTCAAAAACATGAAAGGACACAGAAGAAAAGTTAAGAGAAAACACCTAATGGTGAACTGTAAAAGGGAGATTAAAGAAGAAACACAACATTATTACATTTAAGAAAAACTTGTTTGTGAAGAAGTGAAGATCAATCTCTAATGCACTTGATGCGTTTTCTCTATTTTTATATGATGCATAATTGATCATATCTGTCTGTCCATGTCCAACAGTACACAGGATTTCATATGGATACCATGTCGAATTACTTTGTGGAGGAAACCAATAATATTCAAAGCAGAGAAGAAGATGAGGAGGAGGAGGAAGGAGATAAGGAGGAGGAAAAAGGTAAAATGAACTATGCAATAAAAAGCAGGAGGTCACATTTTCAAACAGAGACAGGTTCCATGTTGATTCCACAGCAAACAGATCTGAGCATCTGACTTTTGTATCATTCAGATGAATCAGCCGTCCAGAGAGAAAAAAGACCAGCCTGGGCTCCATGTTTCTTCTACAGGATAGATAAAGAGGTGTACCATTACGTGGGGCAGGAGATCATCATCCAAGAGGCTCTTGACTCCTATGCAGGCATGATATGGCCGGCGGTGAGTAGCACCTTTATTGAGATTTGCAACCTCATTTGACACAATATGACATACAGTATCTACTCGTATGGCTCTGTTTACTGATGAGATCACATGTGAAAGTGTTGGTGTCACTTCTGGATTATGGGGGTGTCATATATTGACATGCTGTTGCAGGCCCCTAGACTCCGTTTACCACTCTGCCGTAGGCTTGTCTGAGAGACTTGATAACCACTCGTAATCTTTGTGGTAATCTACAAAGACCTTGTTGGTAAATTGCCATGTTATTGCCATGTTGCTCAACTTCATTGCTGATATTATGGCCCATGCTTAGCCTGCTCCAATGATGCTCTAGGGGCCCAAACCCTGAAACACTTCTCTGTAACTCAAAATCATCTTGATTGCCCTCAGGCTCTGGCTCTCTGTCACTACCTGGACACTCATCGTGAACAGTTAAGTCTCGTGGACAAAGCAGTCCTGGAGATCGGGGCAGGAACCGGCCTCGTGTCTATTGTAGCAACACTCCTCGGTAAGGAGTAAGTTCAACTTTATTTGCCATTTGCACAGGTACAGAGTGCAAGCCAGTCAAAAAACAAGAGACAAAGAAGGAGCTTTGAGAGTAATGAGTAGCTCAAAAGGAGAAGAAACACAGAGAACATATCTGGGTCACACAATTGAGTAAAACATAGAGTCAAACTAATTTAAAAAGTACCAAAAAATAAAACTAAAAATAGAGGCAGAATACATGTACTAGCTTGTACAGGTTTCAACAGCAGGCCTATTGAACATGGGCTGTAATGGTTGTGCTTGTATGAGAATATTGTGTTCCAGTATGTTACTAGGTCAGCATGTGTGCATGTGTGCTTTAGATAATTTATAGTAGTTCTTCCCAGTGTGCAGGATGTATTACCGGGTGAAGCACTATGAGTTCAGATGGGCTGTGGACTTGGAGTATCTTTCTCCAGCCTGAAATAGGAGAAACGCTGAACCTGAGGGGTTATTTATTCTGTTATTATTTATTATTTCCGAAAAAGATTTGAACGGTTTGATCCTCAGGTGCCTGGGTGACAGCAACAGACCTTCCAGTGGTCCTGAACAACCTGACGGTCAACCTGTGCAGGAACACCAGAGGCCACTGCAGACACACACCCCAGGTGGCAGCTCTGTCCTGGGGCTATGACCTGGAGCGCTCCTACCCCACATCCGTATATCACTACGACTACGTGCTGGCCGCTGATGTGGTCTACCATCACGACTTCCTGGACGAGCTCCTGGTCACCATGAAGCATTTCTGCAAACCAGGAACGACTTTGATCTGGGCCAACAAGGTGAGGTTTGAGACTGATCTGACTTTCACTGAGAGCTTTAAAAAGGCTTTTAACACAAGCATCCTGGCTGAGGATGGAGAGATGAAGATCTTCATGGCGACGTGTAAAGAAGAAGAAGAGGGAGAAGGTGAAAACCAAGGAAATGAAAATGATAATGATGTAACAGAGGAACCTCGTGTGTCAGCGCCTGAAAGAGGAGACGATAAGGACGAGATGGAGATGAGGGTCTTCAAAGATGACGACTCTGAAGAGGATGAGAAGGATAAGACAGAGTACAACCATTCAAGTTGTTCAGCCAGTGATGAAGATGTTACAGGTGAGTCATCTTCATGATCTGTGAACACATGTACCATATATATTTGTTTGCATAACCTATAAAATGTTTTTTTTATAGGCTATGATAATAACCATACCAAAAAAACATCTTCCCATAAAAACAGATACAAATTATGAGAAGGTGTGACAACGTTAGTTTTTCTTTGGTTTTTAATTCTGTCCATCTTGACTTCTATTGCTGTCTTGTGATCTGGCAGCTTAAATTAAAAAACAACTTTGGAACTTTAATGTATCTGGCAAGATTAGTGGCTAGAGTTAAATTTGAGATGTGAGATGTGAGACGTGTAGTAAAAACAACAAGGTAGTGAAGCCAAAATGTGGTGAGGCCCAAATGTGGTACTTGTCCACTGGTGTAGAGTGTCTGAACTTATAAGGAAGAAAAGCAGGGACTCATTTTATCTGGTTCACATACAAAATGACGTGTACTGATGTCTTTTCATTGCATCATATCAAGCTACTGACTTTGATGTTAATGTTGTGGAATTGTGTGTTCACAGTGTATTTATATTTTTGTCTTTATTGTTTCACCTCTGTTAAAGTTTTTAACCCATTCTCTCTTACCAGGACAGGCAGACATCAAACAAACAGCTGAGCATCAGTACAGAGCATCAGCCTGGGTTCCAAGCATCAGCATAAGCCTTAATAAAGATATCTACCATTACGCAGGGCAGGACATTGTCATTTATGAGTCCATAGACTCCTTTGGAGCAGTGATGTGGCCAGCGGTGAGTACCTCTGAAAACATTAAATAAATACAACATTGCCAGTTGTAGAAAATTGTTGGTTACATACAGAAAACGTTTGAAACAACATTAACAAGCCACAGTAAGAGGTCTGCATCTGTTTGTCCTGCAGGCGTTGGCTCTGTGCTCCTTCCTGGACAACAACAGGCAGAGGGTGAACCTGCAGGGAAAGGAGGTCCTGGAGCTGGGAGCAGGAACAGGACTGGTAACCATTGTGGCCAGCCTGCTGGGTGAGCAGTCGCCAGTTCAATAAGCACACACACCAAAATCACAATCAGTCATATCTGGGAAACGTGGGAAGAGTTTGGATGACACGATACACAAACTTTGACACAAAACACAAGGTACATTACAGTACCTTAAGTAGTGGTTTTATATAGGCTACACACACACACACACACACACACACACACACACACACACACTGTAAAATGCTGTAGAGATGGTATTATGGGGAATATTATGATTTCACAAACTGATGCTTGATTTTGCTACCATATACCTCATTACAGCAATTTAATGGGCATCGCAAAAAAATCTAGAAAAATCAAAGCACTCTTACAGTAATTTGGCCAATTACTGTGTTGGCCCTCTTTTAAGTAGTTTTAGCCAGTATTCGTGCATGTATGTCAATTAACTATAAATAGCATATTTTTCTTATATTTGAAAGAGGAGAATGAACAGGGCTTTTGGGTGAAGGGTTGTCATCAGACCTAAGACAAACAGGAGAGAAAGGGGTTAGACACGCCTCTCTCTCTCTCTCTCTCTCTCTCTCTCTATATATATATATATATATTTATGTAGGCACAGGAAAATGAATTACGATGAACGAACTTAAGTTAGTTATAATAACTTAACAACAAAAATTTTAGACAATCAAATTAATATAGTTGTCTGTCTTTTTGTGTCAAAATTAGGTCACAATTATGTGGCAATGCATTTGAAAGCAGACTTCTGAAGTCCTTTCTCATTAGTGTATTTAAAAAAACCCAGGATTTCACAGTTGGTGACCAAAAACCATTAACTTTGTGTCATCTGAAAATCAAACCCAGGCAACAATAAATAAAAGTGGTCATTGTGAGAAGGATAATATGAGCTGGGTTGTTTCTTGCATTGAAACTACTCAGGATGTCTTTGGATGATTTCCCCGCCAGAGCCTAAACAAAACAAGAACTGTCCAAGCTTAAAACTGCATTAACACACTACTCACCAGTACGGTCCTTTTACTGTTATTGTAGCTATGGTGATGCCGTCTGTCATGTTTCTGCGTCCTCAGGAGCTTCAGTCACAGCTACTGACTTACCTGAGGTGCTGGGCAACCTCCGGGCCAATGTGATGAGGAACACACGGGAGCGCTGCAGACACACACCCCAGGTGGCAGCTCTGTCCTGGGGCTACGACCTGGAGCGCTCCTACCCCACGTCGGTGCATCACTACGACTACGTGCTGGCCGCTGATGTGGTCTACCATCACAACTGCCTGGACGAGCTCCTGGTCACCATGAAGCATTTCTGCACACCAGGAACGACTTTGATCTGGGCCAACAAGGTGAGGTTTGAGACTGATCTGACTTTCACGGAGAACTTTAAAAAGGCTTTTAACACAAGCATCCTGGCTGAGGATGGAGAGATGAAGATCTTCATGGCGACGTGTAGAGAGTGAGAGACGGAAAGGAAAATGAATGGATTTCTCCTACAGTAAGTCAGAGACTCTGTTTAAGGTGACTGTTAACATTACTATTAAAGTTAAATGGCTCAGCCAAAAGTAGACAGGCCTTAGTCACATTTTTTTTTTATCCTAGTCCTAATCTGAGAGTATCTGCTGGTAGGGAGTAGAATATTTAGTTTTCCAATACAGATGCACAGTGCATATTAAGCTACAAAAATGAGTAAAGCCATTTACGGTAGAATCGTTCAGCTTTCAGCAAATTGAATCATGTTTCTCATGATACTAATATTTTGTATATAAATTAATAAAATATAAAAATACAAAGGTGTGGTAAGAGTTCACACTGCCTTTCCTTATCTCCAGCATGAACAGGAAAATATGATTTTTAAAGATGCCAAACAACCACATTTCTCTGTCCACTGGCGGTCTGGGGGGGTCAGCTGCTGCTAGAGAAAGGTCTTTCACCTGTGTTCATGTAGGGACCCAACTTTTTATAATGTGTCCATGAGAAGAGGGTGTCGTTCATAGCAGTAAGCTTCTCTACTGTCTCAATTCATGTATATGAAGGTTTAAAACAAATATGCAAGTATTTAAGGTTATAAAACCTTTATAGTGCTAAGCAGAATTCTAGTTGAGTTGTTGTCTGACTTACAGAGGATCTGATCATGTGTTTTTACTCCATGTCAACCAAGTCTGATACCGTTTACCGTATGAAGCACCATATTTAGCCTGGAAAGGTCAAACCTGTAGCTACATAAGATATCAAGATAAGTTCATTAGAATCACACAAGCCTTTGGTGTGTAGATGAAACAATTAAGAAAATAACGTTGCAGCCCTTTCTTGGTATGTTTGCATCACTTATGAAATGTTTGAAATCAAAGTTTTTTTGGCATTTGAATTGTACTATTTTTCTTTTTCTTTTTTTACATTTCTATTGTTCAATAAAGTAAAAAATAATTGAATGAAAACTCTTTAACTCTGATCTTTTTCTTGTACTTTATTTTGTCACTTTGGGACAAACCGCAAGTTTCATGTAAAGGGTAATGAAGAGTAAAACCACTCACTTGCAAAGCTTCAATGTCTAATTCATATTACAAAGCACAACAAAATTGCTGTATGTACAAGTGATGACCAGGGTACACTTGAATTCTTCCAAATCATTTTTATTCAGTGTCATTTTCCTTGTTTGTGACTTTATTCCACGTGACCACAAAGTTTCGTGACAGTAGCTCGGGTCTTTCCCACGTCATTGAGGAAGAATGGGTATAAAATAATACTAATAAGAGCATACAACCTTATCTCATAACATTCTGTAAAATATTGGCATTTACTAGATTTTATAACTATAAATATAAACACTCAACATCCAGAAGAAGCATTTCTGAAGTGTTTCCTGACACCAGCAGAGTGAGAGCAACAGAGGTGCTAGAAATGGACGGTACAGTCCTGTGGTGAAAGTTAAGGCCATTTTGGGAGAGACTGTCATTGGCAACGCGTACTGTAGACAGCTGAGCCCTGAACGTAATATCTGTCTGAACCAAACCCCAAACACAGGAAAAAGGACGAAGAAAGGAAGACACAAAAAGTAAAGATGATGAGCACAAATTCTGTCAGAAACCAAACCCAACTGACTCCAGTAAACCCCCGCACACCCAGAGAGGCTTGTGCTGAGGCCGCTGCAGAAAGTGCAACTGAAGTCAAAGCTAAAAACAGAAACACAAGGTGGTCTCACCCCTGGGATGAGTTGTGACCACTGATTTGCTGTGTATGTACACTCGTCCCAGAAAAGATTATTTACTCCCATGAGGACAAAAGGCCTTGGCTTAAAAGCAGCTGCTTTTACATTCTTAAGCATGCATCTTTCACTTGTGAGAGGACTTAAAACATCAAAGAAAGATGACCAGTGGTTCTCAAACTGGGTGGTTTGATCATTTGAATGAATCTATTTTCTTCTTCTATTCAGTGTTATGTCCAATTATATAATTTTCAGCCTTCATACTTCCTTTGACAATTAAACCAACTTAACATGGAGAAATCACTCTTTGGTTAAACTGATACTCCAGACTGTGAAATCTCACTGTTTTACAGATGTATAAGCAATAAAGGTTAAGAATTACAAAGATAAAACATTAAATATGTAGCTTGTATCTTTATCTGGTCCTCTTTTGCACTGGCACTGTGAAAACAGCCATGTGTCCTTATTTGTTGCATGATTTAGGCATTTTCTAAAAATGACCATACCAGTTGTTTTGCAAGTTTTAGATCCCCAACTAAAAATCAAGTATGCCTGATATTTTTGCTCACCATTTACCAGAATGGTGAGCAAAAATGGTAGACTCTTCAAACTTGCTCAAGGGGGAACTCGAACTGTAGCCGATTTTACACATCAAAGTTTGTTTACAGATGTTGGGGTGTAGCCACTACTGCATATGTGAAAAAAAAAAAACCTTTTTGATGGCTCCAGAAGGACCTGTGGATTTAGAAAGAAGTGAGATCTCTGTAGCCCGCTCCTCATCTCTGTTTGAGGCTACTATCATAACATCATATCATAACACCTCTCTGTCTGAACTGTCGGCAACCAAGTTGCATTGTGAGTAATGTAGGGGCCATGTTTTGACAGGGAAGCAGAATGCATGGAATAAAAAAAAAGACGATATCTCTGGTTCTGCTGCATCAACTTTGATCCTTTAAAAAAAAAAAGAAACTGTCCACCTTGTTACAGGAGTGCAATGTTAAATCAGCGGAGTGCTTTTTCATGCTGTATTTCATCACAGTGAACATCAAGTCTGCTTTATTTTTTGTCAAAGTTGCATCATCTTGGCAGAGTAAAGCCTTGATTAAAGACATCCCCAGAAAACGTGGTTTGGAATCTGAAATATTTTTCTATGACATGGAATATTCATAACTAAACAAGTTCCAATCAGAGTTAAAGTTTGGGGTTAAAAACCTTGTTTAAGAATTATTTATTAAGAGTTTAACATTTAAGAATTCAGCTAATCTGCTTCATCAGGCCGTGTGTGTGTGTTTTAAACAGATCCGATATACAGTGACAACATAAACATACAACCCCAAAACTGTCATCACTTCTGATAAAAAATAATCCTCATTGGTGCTCAGAAACATGCCTATGCTACCTCTCAATCCAGTGAGGAAAGCATAAACAAAAGAGCACAACTAGAAATCTCCCTTGTGAAATAGGTGGGTTCATGTAGGATCCTAGGATCCTATCTCTCATATTACAAAGAGAAATTTGGTTTCAGGGCCTTTAATGCAGACTTGGTGGTCATTATGGATTTATACAACTCAAGCAAGTTTCAAAAGTCTGCTAATATTATATTGTACAGAAATGATTGAAAATGGTTGCCTGGCCTAAAATAACAGATGAAGAATGGTTCATTGTGATGTGAAATATATGTGAATTGTAGAGAATGAGATAAAACACATAAAACCACTGGCATGGTCCTTTAAAGTAAATAAGGTATCTGAACAACAACAACAAAAAAAATACTCATGCTTAACCCCTTATAAATCATTTCAGTTCTGTTGGGAGAAAATGTTCATGTACACAAATATGCTCATAAGAACATGTTAAGTAATTCACAAACGCACGCACGCACACACACACACACACACACGCACACACACACACACACGAAAATAACAACAGTGGATATTGTCAGAATCTTGTTTGGGATTAAAAATCTTTCAAAATGAAACAACCTAAAATCTGCTTCCAAATAAAACTATTTGTTTTCCTTACATCCTAGAAGACATGCATATATGCAAAATACATCAATTAGAATAATATTTGTATTATATACCTATTGCATCTTAATATTTTTTATGTTACGTGTGTATGTACATTATTTTATGACACTGTGTACAAATGCAACATTTTGAATGCTGCACAGAAATGTCTAAATACTGTGTGAACATTTTACAATGAAATCTGATCTGAACATCCTAACGCTGCCCACAACTGCGTCTGTTATGTTAGTGAGGTCTGTTAGATGGTCGTCAAATGTGCTGCTCGGGTAACTGCAGTGTGAAGTGGGTGGCCAACACCTTTGAAAGGTAAGTAGAAGCCGACAAAGTGTTTGTGGCTTCCCATTACCTGACAAGTCACTGACGGCCTGCATACAGTGCACTGGCACATCATACTGCTGATGTGAGCTTTAAAACCACATTTGACACCAAAGGCTGATGGGAGAAATCACTGCAAGCGGCTGAGCCTTGACTGACACTACAGATTCTGCAGCTTCATATGGTCAAAACGCTCACACTGTTTTACACCCCATCAGAAAAGGTAAGGTACATGTAGAAAGGCACCTCAACTGTTTTGTGTTCTGGGACTGTGTACACGAGTCTGAGCCTAAAAAGACAGACAAGACTAAATGTTAAACTTTATCAACCCAGCCTGGCTGGAACAATCAAAAAACAAAGGAAAAACGATATTAAGTTTTGTCCAAGCCTCCCTTATGATACGGGGATCAGGCAGACTCTGTACGTCCGAACACCGTGCAGCAGCAAGTCCTCCTGTCTTCTCACTGAAGTATCACAACGGACAGTTATGAGTTTTTTCTGCTGTCGATTTTTGGAAAGTGAGTAGATGGGGTCACAGTTTTTCTTTTTTTTCTTTTTTAAAGACTTGGGATGCATCCCTGGAGTCCACACTGGCCCTTTTACAGTATTTACACGAGAGAATGAGGTTATTTATATGATATGCAGTTCGGACAGCTGATGATGGATGGATGTGAAAGCATCCAAAATGTGTAGATGACACCAAAATAAAAAGGACAAAACCCAACTAAGAAAGCACGGAGCTACAGTATCAACAAGCCTTGGCAAGTGTTCAATAATGTGACGTTCCAAAAGACATTTTAAAGATAGAATGAACATGATCCCTTGATGTATAAGGTGTCGAGTGCGTCAAACCATTTACACTCAGCGTTCTCCTTCATTTTGGTGTTCACCTACATTTAAATTTGAAAAACCAGATGCATAGACCATCTGACCCTGAGGGACATGATATCGAGGTTACCATGTGATGGACCATGTATGGTCATGCTGCTCATGCGTTTGTGTGTGTGTGTGTGTGTGTGTGTCTGGGTGTGTGTGTCTGGGTGTGTGTGTCTGTGCCTAGAAAGGTGTGTAGTCTGCGGGGTACATGACAGGAAGCCAGTTCTCACTGAAGGTAGCGCAGTGTGTCCATCGGAGGTGACGCATAAGCTGGAAAACAAGAACAAAAAACAAAACTGACGTTCAGCTAACAGTTGTTCAATCAGAAATGTGTTCCTTTTTTTAAATTACGCTACTCCGTCGTCTCTGCTTTCATACCTGGATGCAGTTCCTCATGTTCTCCTTGCTGGGTTTCTCTTCCACCATCTTTGAGGCGTATTTTAAGGCTCGGCCGTACATCTTGTTCACAAGAGCGTGTTTGTATGAAAACATCAGCACCTGAGCAGTGGAAAAGGCAGGAAACAAACTAAATGTATTAGCTTAAGAATTATTAAATTAATACAAAGTGGCTCGCTTTATGGCGACATACAGTAGACCCATCACATGTTGGTGGTCTTTATGACTGATTATACAATGTTAAAAATAAGGGGAGAGGCAAGGGCATGAGAAAACAACATACATGGTTAATAAATTATACGCCTGGTGATATTCTATATTTTGTAATTGTCAGCAAATCCCACAAACGGACCAAAACCAATAATGACTTGATTGTACTAACAAGTTTTGTCTGTGTAGCAGCCTGATATATCTTATTGAGCCATAGTACTGTTCTGGGCAACATGTTCGTTCACCATCCTGCTGCTGTAATTACATATGACTCTGCAACAAATGTGTATGAGTCGGCCGGTGAAAATAGTCCCCAACAAATGCACAATTTATTCCTGTTTAAGTAATTTTTGCTTAAAACTACAACGTACAGTTGTTTTGGGAAATGATTTAGACTTTTATGGAAATGAAACTTTATGTTTGGGACTCGTTTTATAATTCAGTAGGAAACAATGGGCTGAGAGCCACAGACAGGTAAGGGAAGTCAGAAAGTATTGAGAGACGGACTAACAGATTGCCGGTTTTGGACTTTTCATGGAATTTTTTGACAGTGAGAAAAATATAGAATATCGCCAGCCGTATATCCTTTAACCTCACATGGCAGATATATTCACAACAGAATACTAAGAACAGTTAACTTAACTGTTGGAACAACTTTGGCCTTTTCTTCATTTTCTGAAAACATTTTGCCTACCTTGGAGTCAGTTAGCTCGGCCCACTTCTGCACCTCCCAAAACGTATCCATCAGGGCTTTAGCCACGTTGTGCAGGGTATCGTCAGAACTGCTGGCCACCTGTTCCACAACCTCCTCTTCTGCGGTTTGTGCCGTGGTGACGGCAGCGGCGCCGTCCTGTGCCCCGGGCAGCAGGAGCTGGTCAGCCAGAGCACAGCCCTTCCTACACAGAGCGTCCAGCAGAGACGACTTCTGCTTCTCCATATCACTGAAACACAGATGTTAAGACAGCTCAGAATTAAGGCCTTGAGGTTCAGCAGTTATTGTTGGTATGATCTACTCAGGATTTCCCCAGTGTTTTATAGCGTGGGGGGCCTCATCGCCTGAAACAAATATCAATAAACTTTTATGAAATAAAAAGAGAAGCTTTAGGGACGAACCATTTCACAGCAAATGCCATATATTTAAAGCTAGACTATGTAATTTTTACTTAACAGTGGCCGCAAGTGACCATTACTGGATAGTAGTACATGCTAAAATGTAGAGCAACAATAGCAAACTAACTCACTACTGTTAAGTTACACAGCAACATATATAATAAGTTTGCTAACATTAGTCACCATAAGCTACTGGTCATACCAGGAAACCAAGTAAGGCTGTACAGACAAAAAGCCTGAGTCACTGAAATGAGTAAGGGTGTGTTTATTGCTTAAGAAGTCAACTTTTCTTCTGTGAGAGAAAGAATGTGCGCCGCTTTAATGAGTGTGGCTATTGTATAAGCCATCAAATACTAAAAACTAACTTAATCATGAGGTGAGATGTGTCAAGATCTGGGCAGCTTACCAACAGACTATTGATAGTCTAAGTCTGTAATGTTCAGTGCATTTTAAGAGTTATTATGGTGTGCTATAATTTACTTTTTGTGTGGTTAACCCATTTTTCCTCCTGATCTGCTTGCCTCTTTCAAGTGAGAATGCACATTGATGACGCATTCTAATGATATTCACATATTTCTACTATTAACAATATTCTTCGGTGTAACATACGTCTTGATAGAAGCGGCATCAGGCCGAGGGTCTGTCTTCATGGTGAGGTAAACAGCCAAGGCTGTCTGGTCGATATGGGAGATGACAATGTCAGCTGCTGATACCACCTCCTTGAGACGTTTTCCACGCTCCTGAACACAAAACGGGAGAAGGAGAAATTAATGGGGGCAGAGAATTGCATAGTTTAGACTTTGAAACAAACTAATTAAATGCTCGGGGGAATGAAACTTCAGAGTATCCTCCATTTCCCTTTTTTCTCTTGCTGGTGTGTACCATTACCTTTTCAGAGTCCAGCTGGTGCAGTCTTTGCACATGCAGCGGAAGGTAATCAGAGTAATTTTCCTTCAGTTCATCATAGACGGAGCTTGAGTCCAACCTGAACAGCAAAGACAGAACATGACAGATGGTTGAGGGAGAATGAAAAGGAAGGAGGAGTGTCGCTGAGCAAAACAGATGGGCCGCTGTACACACTTTGTCATCCACTGAATCTTTAAGTCTCTCATCGCTTCTGCAAACTCATCCTTCACGTCTTTCTCTTTGTCTCCTTCCTTGTCCTTCTCCTTCCCTCCGTTCTTTGTTTTGTTGGGAGCAGGAATTAAGTGGTAGATGACTGGAACAATATCCTGCATGAACACACAAAAGAATAGTTTAGTCAAAAACCAGTAACTGATACATTCAACAAAATCCATGACGTCTTTTACTACTTTGAATCAGCTTCCCAAATGCTCACCCTCTTCCTACCAAAATCTTGCCCTATGACTCCAAACTCCCCCTGGTTATCTCTCTTTAAATCACTAAAGAAAAATGTTTTTTTTACAAGTTTAAAGTAATGCATCAATTTATGTTTATATTTATAGATATGAGTAATTTCACTGACCACCAGAAAACTTGAACTACTCTGTATCAAAATAAATACCTATTATGCATATTTCAGTACAGCAATATTGACATGCTTTGACACAATTCATGAAGATATAACAAATCCCATTTTAAGGTAAGGAATAAGCCATTTCCTCATGGTAGGAGAGCAGTGGACGCTCTGTTGTACAGTGTTTCTAGCTCATCCAGTACCTTTTTAAACTTTCCTTGTCGTTTTGCAGAGGCCTGCCCCTGGTGGTCAGAATAACACACAGTAAGGGAGAGACAACACAAACATACCAAAAAGGATTCTCTGTCTTCATTTTATGTTTCATCCTCACTCAGAGACTCAGAGTCTAATCCACCTACCGGTCACACTTAAATAAATGGTACAGTGGTAAACAGTGGTGTAATCCTGGTTGCTGACAAGCTCAGATTTCTATCTTGTGTTCACAGCTAACAAATCTGATTGACTTGTTTTTCCTAAGTCTGCTCTGCGACAAAGGGAAAAGCGCTGCATCGTCATTCAGTACTGAAAACTACAGTTGTAAGTGAAGCTTTGACTTGAAGATAGTTGTGTGATTAAGACTCAAAAAACAAAACAAAAAAAAGGGTCTGCAACAATCCAACGTGAGACTGTGAAAAACACTGAAAGAAATATTGATTTGTAAATCAATATAGCAGTTTGATTGGAAGATCTTAGCGTTGGAGCCAATGAATCAAGCATGTTCAGCCGAAGAGACGTGAAAGCTATTAAAACAAAAGTATTCAGACGTACATGTTGAGACAACCATTTAGCAATGTAAAGAGAAGCACCTGCAGTCCATAGAGTTAGTGAGAATAAGCTCCAAAAATAAACCATTTGCCATTGTATGGAAGAAATGTCAGTGAATGTTAGATTTTTTTTTTTAAATAAATATTTACAAATCAAATAAATTTCTATGGTTTTCTGCACACACACACGTCCCCCAGTGAGAAAAGTAGTAAGTAGTAGCACATAGTAGCTGTGCTAATGATCCCTCTGACGACACCACATGTGAACATTAGGGCTGGGTATCAAACCCAATTAAGTTTTTTGGTACCGACCAAAACGTGTCTGTAGCACAAAGTATCAAAAACTGTACAGATACAAAAAGCTGGTCAGATTCATAATCTTGTTTACTAAATATTTGATCAGATTCTGGATTCAATCAAAATTTGTCCATTTTAGACATTTAACATTTTAGAACTTTGGCTAAATCGAGAAAAAAAAGGTTGTGTTAGGTGTTCAGATTTCTAAAAGTAAAGTTTAAAAAAAAAAATCTAATTTTGGTGTTGGTGCCGAAACCCAGCCATCATATCTGCACTAATATTGAAAAATGTCAGTTATTACTCAGCACTAGTGAACATACAAGTACACAATATGAAGCAAAGTCATTTTAGACAGGTTTTGTTTTCCTCATCATTCCCAACTAATATCTTTACCATTTTGAAACTGTCCTGAAGACCCACAATGAAAACAAGGTCCAGTGCCAGATTGAAGACTAGACTTGATCGTGTTAGCAACTTCAAATATCTGCTATCTAATGAGCCAATAAACAGCCAGTTCCAGTGTGTCGAGATCTGACTGATGGGATGGGATGAGAAACATTAAATTGTGTTCTTGGACTGACAGGAGAAGCATGGGAAAAGGCAAATGAGTGAGAAAAAGCTAATAAATGGCATGCAGAAACGAAAAGGACAGCAACCAATTTCCGAAGCAACGGACCAGACATAGCTCAGGTCTGGTCAAGGTGACGAAAGATAAACTACACAGAACCTTAAAAAAGGAAAAGCAGTAAACATTGGAGCACTAGTCTTCACCCCTGATCCTCAGGACTACAAGTTCTTCAGGGCAGCACATATATAATGAGTGAATTTCAGATTTTCATAATAAGTCAGGTCAAACTAGGATTGGCACGCTGGCAATGGTAACCAGGTATATTCTGCATTGTAGTTTGTTATGTGTTCACACAACAATGTGTAAAAGTCCAAGATTAGAAGAGGAGATTACCAGAACTATCTTGACTTTAGATCCTGAGGAGCAGGACTGATTACTGCTCTAGAAGATAGAGAGTAAGAACAAATTAGACCACTCACTGCCTTCTTGCCATACTCGCTCTTGGGGACAACCAGAGAGCCCGAGAGATAGCATCCTGGACTCGTCCCCTTTGGGATCCTGAAAAAAATAAAAGGATGACACAAAGGGAGAAATACGATGTTAGAATAAAGACAGGAACATTAAACAAAGTTTGAGCACAATAATGCGCTTAAAATCCTACTGTCCCTCGCCCAAATTGACTCACTTGTCATCTGGCAAGGCTGTGACGTAGAACGGCTGTGTGGCGCCCGGGCACAAAGTGACAGAGTTTGCCTTCTTCTTGGCCATGAGGGCAGCACGGTGTGTCTCGTAGACGTCTAGAGTGAGTGTGGTGGACAGACGGTGAGAAACCACAAACGGTAGGTCCTTCAGGCGCTCCAGCTCGCTGGACTGCTCGTGGCGGACCTGCAGACGCACAGTGTAGTCCCCCTTTTCCAGCTTCAGAGAATACTGGAGAAGTAAAACAGACAGGATGTGTTAGCTCATGACATGCACACCAAGCACGTACCCTTCCCCACAATTCTACCTCCTGATAAATATACCAACTACAGATATGAGAAAACATTGGGAAAGAAAAAAAAACATAGTCACTCAAGTGTACCTGGTGTGGGTAGGCGTCCCCTGAGCCCAGTAGTCTCTTGTTCTGATCAAACAGCATCCAGAGCTGACTGTCAAACTCAGACTCATACAGCAGCTCACACAGCATAGGACAGCTGGGGGTAACCTCTCCACTCTTAGGCTGAGGACAAAGCAAAAGAAGATTATTCACCAAAAAGAAAAGAAACATGAAAAAAAAACAAAAAACAAAACAGCATTTTACTCTCATATAAAAGTGTTAATGGTGTTTTCAGTACCTGGTGAAAGTTGTAGGTGAGGACAATCTCGTAGAGTTGTCTGTTATTAGGCAGAACGTCCCTCATTCCCAGGGCTTTTATCTTTGAACTTAAGGGCCTAAAATAACAACAATAATAAATAATAATAACAACAACAACAACCTGATGTGGAACAACAAAATATACTTGTGTGTGAGTGTGAGTGCGCAGTTACCTGAGAGGCTGAACCCAAGACTTGAGGGTGATAGTAGGGGACACCTCCTCGTACCTCAGAGGCGACGACACATCGAAACTCGTCACTCCCTCTGAGGCATGCTGGACAGAGACAAATGAAAGTTACACACAGAAGTGATACTGTATGGGTTGTAGCCTACTTGTCAGTGTTTCTCGTGTGTGTCTGGACTCTTCTTACTATGTGCAGAGGTGAAGGGGAAATGTTGAGTCCATGGAACGAGATGCTGTAGTCCACTGTGACGTCCCCCAGGCTCGCCCACCAGCGTGCAATGCAAAACTCTACTACCCTACCTGACTGGAGATGAGACAAAAGAACACACAGAAATTAGTGAATTACATTTACGATGTATGCATTTACAAAAAGTAAGTGACTTCCATTCCAGGTACTTGTGGATGACATCTGGCAGGGAACTACAAATTTTTAGCTGACTCTAATATATTTACAGAGTGAACTATGTGCAAAATCCCATTCAATTACACGTATATTATAAATAGATATACGTACCAGCACAGGAAAAGCCTCAGTTAGTGAGCCTCTTTCCAACAGTGAAGAGAACTTGTAGAACTCATTAGCTCTGTATGCTTTCTGTTTGACCAGGTGCACCGCATGGAGAACAAACTTAGAGGACACATCTCCCGAATGAGAGGTCAGTGTGATCTCTGCAGGAGAGAGACAGGGACAGAGAGGTGCAAAACAGGAGAACAAGGAGAAGAGGAAATGTAGATGAAGCAAGAGGTGAAACAAGAGAGTATGAGAAGAGAAGAGGAAAGAAGAGGAAAAGAGTTCAAGATTAAAAAGACACATTTTCATTGTGCACACATAGCTCTACTTTGAAAAATGTGAAAATCATTTCACATCTCTCACTACTGACTGACTTTTCCCTGTGCTATATTGTACTTGTTCCGCCATTTCCAAAAATAAATCAATTTGGCAGCAACACTCTCAGTAACTACGGCAGGATGACTGTGGGAGGAACAATCTACACCGACACTGAGGTATGCAGCATACATACATATAAACACACAGAGACACTGACCTGCCCAGGAGGCTCCCTGAGGAACAGTGATGAAGTGGCGTCTGATCTGGCCTGGTCTGAAGTGGATGTCTGTGAAACACAACTCCTGATTACGACTATCGGTCACTCTGTCAGATGAAAGAGAGAGCTGTCAGAGTCAAACAAACATCTTGCAGGAAGAAAGTGACAGAAAAAAAATGCCAATATGATGTAAAACTCACTTGGCGGGGATAATAACTGTGATTGGAACTCTGAATAGGGGGCCACAGGCAGGTGCTGATGTATCATACCCACACACCTAAAAAAGCACACATTCAAAGTGACCAGATTAACATAAATAGACTCAGAAACAGTGTCCATCTTTTCCTCCTACCCTCTTTCCTGTCCCTACCTCCGTGTAGTGCACTCCCTCTCTCAGTCCCATTGGATCGATGCGGACATTGACATGACGACACTGGTTCATCAGCTCTAGATGGGAGGGGCACTGGACCCATGGGGCAGCACATGTGAGTGCCAAGTGTAGCTGCAAGGAGATTCGCTCAGAGTTTTCTGTGATGGACGTTAAAAGAAGACAGATGGTGTAAATACAATAAATCAAAGATGAAAACACTACTTGTTCACACTAAAATAAAATGCTGTAAAAGCCACCAAAATAAGCCTGGGATGATTGTGCTACTAAGTAAGAACAGTACCTGTGTTCTCTGGGAAGATGGGCTCAATTCCTACTCCGTGATCTGTGGGTGTAAGAATTTGGGCTGTGTCCCTGAGGTAGATGCCTTTCTGTGATCCCACACTTACTGAGAAGCCTAGGCGGCTTGTGGCTAAAGAGTCGTGTTGCGTGAGGTAGTCTAATGCCCTGTCCACCTGAGAGGAAGAAAGGGAGTAGATTACTTTACAAAAAAGTAAAGAAATAACAAAATATGTACACTGAAAACAAAAACAACATGCTGAGACTGTTAGAAAAAGACAGAAAACGAAATGTATCTCCTATAGCAGCTATAGTGAAGTTACCTGGATAATCCCGTGGCCCTGCGCAAACACTTCGATGTCATCAACCTTCAGAGCGGTGTTCTCCAGCGCTCTCCTCACTGCAGGAACCGAGGGATGGATCCCGCTCTGCTTCAGTCCTTTGCCATACAAAATCACACAATAGCATCAGATTTGCATTTGCGCACATTTCCACATATGCATGATATCCCCACATGCAGTATCAGTCCGTGAGCCTGGACGCACCTGAGAGGATCAGTCCGATGCCTCCACAGGCATTAGGGGATGACATGGATGTGCCGTTCATCAGCTGGGTACCACGAAGAGTCCAGTTGGGTACAGATGCAATGGCACCGCCAGGAGCACTGATGCTGACCCCCAGGGCTCCGTCTGTACTGGGGCCCCTGGACGACCATGTGTACTGGTTGGGAGGCAGCTTCTCCCTCAAGGAATACTCTGCCACCATCATGTCTGGAGTCACATATGCTCCAACTCCTAAGGAGAGAAGAGAAAGAAAAATAACTACAAACATATTAGGGCTACACAATGAATAAAAAGTTTTGCCACCATTGCCACTGTAATGTTAAAACATACTGCTAATTACTTTAACAAGATTCCTAAAGCAAATGTGTTTCTATATTTCCTGCTGTGAATCCCCAGTGTGATCATGGCTTAATACAGTTTCCCCAAAATGTTGGTGTTATACATACAGAATTTATTTTTATTGTTTTGCTATATTCACACTTCATGTTACATGCAATTTGAAGGTGTAGAGATAAATCATAAGCACTTGATTGGAGTTTTTTTTTTTAATCTTCTTTTTCAATCTCGCTTGTTATCAGCGTGTGTACCTATGACACTGCTGGTGGTTCCCCCCGGGCAGCCGACAGTAGAGAGGCACGGGCCGTTGTTTCCTGCACTTGAAACAAACATCACATTGTGCTTCTGCACAGCCTCTGTGATCACCTCACAAATCCTCCTGAAAGACAAATTGACAAAGCTCTGTGACAGTGAGCAACACAAAATCAACCCACACAATCACAGCCACCGTTGCAATACTTACCCCGAATTGGGCCAGTGGGTTGCTTCCCCATAGCTATAGTTAACCAGGTCACACTTGTAGTTGATGACTTCAATCATCTTTGAGTAAAAAGAGATATAAAAAATTTAAAAGGATGAACAAGAAAGTAGGCAAACTGCTAATCTATATTTAACAGAGTCTGGGCAATATACCGCGCGGATGAGTCCTGTGCCGGTTTCCATGGTGCTGAGGCGGGTGTCTCCAATCTTCAGAGCCAGGATTTGGGCACCAGGGGCAACACCGTTGCGCTCAGGTTCCTCTGGGAAGTAACCTGCTGCAATGCTTGCCACGTGTGTCCCATGAGCCCCTTCAAAAGCACACAAGCAAGTTAGAGTGGAAAAACCACTGTGGACTTCTACACATCACAGCAATAACTGGTGAACCTGCCATAACTGTTATGCTGATCTTTTTGTGTTAGCAGACTGAATCATATGAAGGCTTCCTTAAAGAGGAGATGGATTATGTGCTTTGGGATATCTTACCTCCACTAGTGACGATGCAGAGTGTGTTTCCCTCATCGTAAATATTGACAGAGTAGTTAAGCATCTCAGCAAGTCCTAATGTAGCATACTCTTGTGACTCTCTGTACGAGCTCAACACAGTGCACTGGGACAGCTCTCCACACTCTAAAGTGTCGACTACAGCTCTAAAGAGAACAAACAGTGACAGACAATGTAAAGGATAAATATACTATTGGTAAACAGCAGTATTCAGTATTCAGATACTGAAGAGGTTAAAAAAAAAAAAAAACATGTATTAAAAGGAAAAAAGGTGGTATGGCTTACTTCCATGTGACGCCATCGTGCCAAAGCACACAGTCATAAACAGGACCAGGATCACTGTACTTCTTTTCTAGTGATGCCAGCAGCTCTGACTGACTCTGCAGCTCTTCTTTTTGCAACTTCTCCATCTGGAGAGAGCAAGCAGGGTGAAGGATACACGTGAGAGAGACGTTAGTAGAGAGAAATCAGATTAGGTAAAATCTGACTAGCAACTATTTGCCAAAACGGACAAGTTTGTAGTTCTGACCTGTGAGGGTGTTGGATGAGAGAGGTCAAACTCTTCTGTCTTGCGTGAGACCTCAGCAAGTGCTGCTCTGTGTGGTGGGTCCCACATCTTCTCCTTTCGTTCTTTCTAGTAGACAAAAGGGCGACAACGACAAAATGACCTTACAATATCCACAGAGGATGGCAAGCCAATAGATTTTCATTAATTTTATCTACAGGATTCTGACAATATATGTTCTTGTTTTACAAGTCTGGAATAAATCTATACTAAGTTGTAACTGTGCAATGGAGGGAGGCTATCAGCATGGACAGCACATACAACCACATGTCACCACAGTACTAACCTCTGTGCACAATCACAGTGTTGCAAAATCAAACCCATGACAGATTTAGTACAGTAATAATGTCATGTCTTCCTACCTGTATTCTTTCTTTAAGAGCCTTAGGGAAGAACTCATAGCCATTTTTAACTCCAATGCGATACTTCCCTGATGGATTGACCCAAGCAGGAGGGATCTGGAAGACATAAAAAGAGTGAGAGACAGTGTGGGACAAATATGAAGAAAAATGAAGTGAAGTGCAGGTCTAATGATCTAATCAAGTACAGTAAGATTTAATCAACGAAAGATCATTAAACATCAGTACAAAATTATTTTGGTACGACAATACCTGTAATGGAATATTTCCAATGTGACAGTATTTGTATTCATTCAGTGTATTTATTTTGTATTAGTCCTAATATCAAAAGGTGTCTACTGACCTTAAGTGTTCTACCAGAGAGGCCAGCGATTGTCCCATCTTTAGGTTCTGCCACAGTGGTCATGTTCACATCGCCGCTGCCTGTCGTATCGATGATGTCGATGATCTTTGGCTTCCCCTCAGTTGTGACCTTAAGAAACAGTAATGAAGAAAGCCATCAACTTACACCGACCAGAGAGGGGAGGGCTGTAAACATCATTAACTAACAACAAAAAACACTTTCACCTGTCATTTTCAAAATGAGTAATGTACAAACAATGCCAGTGCGTTGCAAAGGCTTTGCCCCCCTTGTGCATATATATTTACACTCACCGAGGGGGGGTCAGGTTCAGTCCGTGCCCTTTAAAGCACGACTGAAGCAAAGTGACATGTGGCTGAAAAGCAATGGTTGACCTCAGTTTGAGTAATGGCGAGCCAACTAACACACATAACTGAGTAATTTGACGGGTTGTTATTGACTCACTTAGTCATTTACTGAGCAGCTAACCAACTACACCCGAGCAGTTAGTAAACGTGCGGCTCACTAACCGACAACTAACCCACGGTAACCATACGTTATCTTAACTACTACTAACGCTAAACTGATCGTAGTAGAAAAATATTATTTAACCAACGAACAGGACGAACTGTAGTCACAGAGGAGACTGGAGGAAAGACTGGAGGAAAGACTGGAGCGGACAGATTCAGCTGGTAGCTGCCGTGCTAACGTGTTAGCAGGTAGTTATTGGTCAGTTAACGTCAGTTAACGTCAGTTTCGGCACCGACACGCAGTTTGACAGCAGGAGGAGATTTTTTGCCACCAGTTACTCTGCCTTGGTTTGGCTGTCATGTAAGAGTGTTAACAGTTGTTGCGGTGACTGTGCGAGCGAGTCGGGCCTTTAGCTTCGCCGACTAGCTCGTGGCTAACGGGAGAGCGCCGGTCGGAGTCACCTGCATGCCGGGGGCCCCGGGGTCCACGCCGGTGTCGAGGATGGCGATGAGCACGCCTCGGCCGTCGTACTCGGGGAACCTGGTGAGATAGGACGCGGCGCCGGTTTCTTTCTTGGGCAGCAGCCCGTGGAAGGGGAACGGTTCTTCGGTAGAGTGAGCAGCCATGGTCAGAGGGGCGACAATGAAAACAAAGCAGCGAAATGGGGAAGAGAGCGGACGAGACGGCGGAGAGAGACGGGGAGGAGAGCTGTTTAAAGGGGCAGTGCGGGTCTCCTGCAAACACACACTTCACCGTGATCTTTATTAACGGGCCTTCTAACGGGATGTTATGTTATGTTATGCATAGTGTTTGATCTACCCCATATCATCACATTATTTGGCTGAAAATACTTTTATCTAGCAGTAAAAACCTGGGGGACCCTGAGGTGTCAGGGTCCCAGGAGGCCCTGAGTTAACCATGAGCCAGCTGATGTGGGTCAGTTTGCTGATCCAACTGAAATCTGTGTGGATGTAAGGATCATTCAGACACTTTACCCAACACAAACTGAAACAGCAGAGGCCTTAAGGGGGATAGCCTACTGCAGTTCCCACTTTGGGGCCATGTGTCAATATCTACCTGTCTACCACAAGTTGAATGGTGTTTTATCAATAACAAATTCCTTGAGCTGCCTGCTGTCTTTTAACTCCAGGAACAAAACGACTAATCAGCGTCTCGGAGAATCACCGGGAGATGTGATGAGCAGCAAGTGAGTTTGGGCTCAGGAAATCCAATATGCTTATCTCGTAATCGAAGCCTAGAGGGCAGTGTCTGCACATTTCTCATTCTTGGCAATGCACATGAAAGGCCCTGCATGCTGCACACACCAGTGATTCACTTGACTGACTGATTAGATGTCCTCTGAGGAGCATGTCAGAATGTGGCCTACAGATTGTAGTTGATTGACATCCCCCTTACTCTACTGTCATAATGGGGAAATGTACACTTAAGTCTCAGTTCCACCCAATGTGAGCTGAGGTCTAATCAGCTATAATAAGTGTACAGGGCCCTTTTAAAAGCTGTGTCAAGCAGGAGGTACTTTCACAGAGATGGACTTTGACCTAGATCAAACTAATAGTCCTACTTCAGACATTTAAATGCATCAGTTGCACAAAGCTGTCTGGTTCTTGACTAATTCAAGTATGACTAATTTTCTGTGAATTTCTATGAACCATGTCAAACTGCTCAGTTCCCTTTATTCGAGCAGCTATCTGGAATAATGCAACAGTTACACGGACATTTTACTGTGCAATTTCTGCCAAAAGTGTAACAGTAACAACAATTTACAGTAGCATATAAGCTCAACACAGTGCAGAGTTGTAGCAAAGCTGAGATGTCTCAGTACACCTGCTGACTCTGGCAAACAAACACAACTGAAGATGTCCTCACTGTTATATCGTCTTCGACTTTGAATCTTGTAGCTGGGTTTACTGCCTGATAAGTGCACACTAGGTGGTGCTATAATACTGATTGTGTGATTGCTGCAGTCACAATTGTGCTCTTTGCTCTTAAGGGCAGAATGTACTAAACTGAAGTCAAACATCCATCCTTTGAAGAGTAGCTGCTTGCACCAATCACAAGCAGAAAGTGCACTTTATAGTTACGTTATAGCTCACATTTGATTCTGTTGAGTTAAATCTTGTCTTGCTCATTTATTTGGGTTTTTCATGCATTTAAGTGGTTTGAATGATTACACACTTTTTTTTCCTTAACCTCTTAGGCTCATTAAACCCCCCAAAGCAAGCAAACATAAACGAGAATGTTTTCTTAGTCACAGGAAGGTTTACATTCTTGCGATACAGATTTATCACCTAAACAGCGATCTGTAATTAGCTGGTTTCGGGGCTTAACCTGGTGGCCCTAAGCAATTGCTTAGTTCACCTCTGTGTCAGGTCGACTCTACTTAGTACGCATATATATATATATATACACTGCTCCGTGTTAGCTTCCTTCTCTGTTATTATCTAAACTACAAATCATGTCTGATTCCAGATTTTAACTGAATCATACATAAAATAAACTGATTAATATATGTTTCAATTCACTTATAATCAGAGACTGTTGCAGATGAACAAAAGGTTGTGTTTGGATAAATGTTTGGATTGTTTGTTTAACTGAAATGACAGAGGAAGGATTATCAGTATATCAGCATATGTTGTTCATTAGTTTTTCTGTAACCCCGCTAGAAGCCTACAGCAGGATTTCAGCTTTTTGTATTTTTTGTTTTCTACAGATGCAGTATTGAGAATGGATGAAGGTGGAAACAATCATATCCAAAACAACAAATTTGCTCAACATGGAGGGTCTGTTTATGTGAGTTGGATATGTTAAAGATAAATATGCACCCCAAGACTTTAAATTAAAGTTTCTTTCCGCAGACCAAATCACATGCATTCTTCTTAGATTGAATTCATGCTCTATTCATAGAGATTTTATTAGTTTTTCCATAATACCAGGATTAACTTTGCACATGTCAATCCCCATCTGTTCAACTCAGTACTTTCTGTCTCTCTCAGATATATTATATCCATCCACATATGCACAATGTACGTTACGGTGTGTGCTTGTTCTACAAAGCAAAGCCACAGTAGGGAGGGTTAGTTGTAAGTGCACAGTTATTTAAAGTGTGCCAACGCCCTTAGACGCTGCACTGGTGGCTGGCTTGTGTGTATTAAAACAACAGTGAGCATCCTTTCACTAATCTGTTTAGTATTAGCATCTACCTTCTCTTCCTCTTTCTGTCAATGGCTCTACATTGGCATACATACTCATAAAAACATTTTGCCAGTTGCACAGACACTGTTTGATGCCACGCTTACACTTGGACTCACATTCTGATATCCTTCTTCACTTTTTTTTGCTTGAATTAGACGTTTCAAAATATTTGGGGCGTCTCTTTTTCTTATACCATTAACACACACACATACAGATACACAGGCAGGCTTGTGGTTTACCACAGGGCGTAGCCACTTTAGCAAAACTGAAATAAATGCCTGTCATAAACGTCTTTAAAGCATTGTTTCCCTATGTGATGCCGTGCATACAGCTACAAAACGCTGTATTCTCCTCCTCTCATTCATGCTTGCAGATATGATACTACTTTGGTTGGTATGTCATGATAGTGGCAAACCCTGGACTTTTATATGTAGTCTTATATTATGGTGATTTGACTGGTGTTACATCGGTTCATGCAAATGTATTGCCATGGGAATAGTTCTCGATTTACCTGCAGGGCTAAATCAACTTCAAATGAAATTAAAGCCCAAATCACTCTCCCATCTTGCTACTAGCTGCACAACCATGCAGCTGACAGGATGTGGCCAACATAAAAGACCTTTCCCCCATACTATCAACAAGTGTTTCTTCAAAATAAACATTGTGTGAAATTATTTATACAACATGGGTAATGCCATGGTTATTATCTATGAAAATAGTCACTGACTTTTAGAGCAGATAGTCAAAGGCACACAAACCATGTTTTTAACTGACATGCACGCACAGACACAATATGCACATTGAGTCGGTGGTGAAAAAAGTACTCCGATATTTTACTTAAGTAAAAGTCAAATACAAGCAAAAGTTATGCATTCAGACATTCTCAACCTAAGGGTCTGGCTCCTCAAAAGGGTCACAGGAAAAAATTGAGAGGTCAAGAGATGATAAATTGTTGCTGTTTTTTGTGAATATAATATATAATTGCACAAGTTTACCTTTCTTATTTTAATGAAACCATGTGAGACGTTTAAAGGGGAAATGTATTTTTGGTGGAACTGCTAACAACTCATGAAAATCTGAAATATAAAAAGAGACCCAAATTGGACACTGCTTTTTTGTAAGAGGTCACAAGCCATATAGATTAGGGAAAAGTACATGTACCTCAAAATTGTTCTTTAGCGCAGCACTTCAGTAAACATGCTGTAGGTAGTTACTTTCCACCACTGATAATCTGGATCTGCAAAGTAACTAGAAACTGAAGCTGTCAAATAAATGTAGTGGGTGGAGTTGTACAATATTTTCCTCTGAAATGTACTGGAGTAGAGGTATAAGTAGTGAAAGGCAGGTTGTTGCTGTCTCCTGGAGGAGCGTCTAACAGGCTAAATAGCCTGATTAGATTTAGAGCTGTTCTAAAGGAGTCACAGTTAATCCCAACACCGTGGCCCTGCAGCTAACTGTCGTTTCTGGTGGAGAGGCTGTCCGACTTTCCTTTAGTCCCACATCTCTGCTGGGTTGGGCTCGGCCAGCTGGGTTTGTAGAGTGCTCCAGACCAGAGTCGGGCTATTTTGAGGAATGTGGTCATAGTGATCTCAGAGGTGTGGCAAAATAGGCTCAAGTGTGGGCAGATGATGCACCTTTCACCTGAATGGATCTTAAATCCTGTCCAGACATACCTCCAACCGGGCAGGACAGCACCTTGTCTATTCTTCCAACTGTTAAATCAAGATCAGTGTCAAAAGGAAAACAGGGACCACTTATTCTTTCCAGGTTATTACTGTGTTGTTTTGTGACTGCCTTTAAGAACATTTTTCTTTTAGCTCTATAATTACCTTGGCCATGGAGGTTATGTTACCATTAGTTCAGTTTTTTGTCTGCCACCAAAAGAGTTTGGTGGTGATAAGATAAATGAATATCATTTTTAATTATATATGTGAAACTCTAAGAGATACAGACTAGATTCCTAATCATCAGGGTATTACACCATTCAAGAAATATGTACTAACCATTACATTTAGATGATCTTTGATTATTCCACTCTCCAATCTCCTCCTATACTTTTCTGTTAATGTAAGGCCATATTGTAAAAAAAACAAAAAACAAAACATTCCCCGACTCAACCCACATTTACATTTTGCAGCATGAAACATAGTGGTCAATTCAGTTCAGGCTCCAGGAGCCAGAGCTGATGTCTGTTGCCACTCCTAAAATGTCACTGTGCTGCACTTGTGAAAGATTTTAAAGCATATTATTGTACACCATGTCCCTACAGTAGTTAAAGGCTCAGTCATTTAAGGCTCAGTCATTTACAGCCTGTAACGCTCAGACCATGAGAATAGATATAGATTGATAATTTGCTCCACAGAAATATCAACATAAAGCTGTTTTGGTGTTTATGCATCTGCAGTTTATTTGATGGAGGAAACAATCTAGGGAGATGCAATAGAGTCAGGCCCACGCTGCTGTATGTGGGGCCCAGGAAGGGGGAGTAACACTCACACTCACTGAACTGCCACAGATGATGCATTGCCAATCCTCATAGAGGGAGGGAACACATAAAATGCTGATGTATAGGACTATGGTGAGCAAGCTTTGCCAGCATCTACAATTATATATTTTTAAATCATTCAACATTATGAGCTAGTTCTTCTCAATTCAGAGTCCAGCCATCCTCATGACGCTGTAGCCCGTATGAGGGGTGATTCATGCCAAAGAGGAGCAGGAAGGGGAGGAGCAGTGTCATCCTCAACACTATTGCTGCTAATTTTAGGGGGGGGTTGGTAGGTTAAATAGTTCACCATGACAACATAAAGACATGTCAGGGGATGGTACTTGGCACATGGTGTTTTGATGTGTTGGTAGCTGCTGCTTGTAAGAATATTGCTTTTGCTATTAAGTTGAACACTGTTTTGAGAAACAGTGTAATTCTCATTTACCCAGTAGTGGTGGTCGTATGAAAAAAAGAGAAAGGAAAAACCTTTTGCATGGCATGAACCAATATAGAAACTTTATTTTCCCTCAATATTTACATTATTATTATTATATGTAAACTAAATCTAAATTATGACAGCCTATCTTGCTCTCCAGTTCACTGTCAGTGTCTTTTGTGTCTAAAAACTGTTTAAAGATGTTCTGAAAACATTTTTTTTTTTAATTTCCACAGCAGTGACTTGTGAGAAACATGAGTGAAGATTGTGTTCATATTCATATTATATTCAGATAATGCTTGCTTTGTTGCTAGTTTCCCAGATGATGTTATTGGTTGATTAAAAATTAAACTGGGAAATGCAGGACTCGTGAATCCATATGTCCACACTCTGGACTTGCGGACTGGACAACTGTGGCATTTTTCTTTTATTATTATTATTATTTTTTTTTTTATGTGACATGCCTGAAATGCTCACTGCCATTACAGCAAGTGTGCACGGGCAGTGGGCTGCAGGGGGTTAAAACATGACCAATGCAGATATCTTGAGCCTGTAAATCTTGACAAAACTTTTTTTGTGAAGGCAATTTTCATTGGCAATTTGTGGACAAATCTGCATTTAAAAAAAAAACAAAAACGTGCATTTCGGCTTTGGATCGAAATGATGATAAACGTATTGACAAGTTATCATCATTATGACTATTATGATTATCATAACTATTATGACTATTATGACTATTTTGATTATTTTGATTATTTTGATTATGATGATATGTCTGCAGGAGTGGGCGGGACTTCGGCTGACTTCGGTTTTCTCAATGGTGCCTCCTTCCCCTCCTTCTCTCTGCGGGCACGGATCTCCCTCCATACAATGTGCGTGGAGCCACACCTCCGCCGGCCGCTGCGGGACTGAGGCTGAATCCGCTCGCCTGTTCCCAGCCAGCCAGCAGCAGCAGCAGCAGCAGCGGTCGGACCGGAGCACGATCGCTGTCCGGAGAGCATAGATGTGCAAAACCCCTGGATTATCCGAGCGCTGGAGAGGCCAGAACCGACCCCCGTGGACGGCTGTCTCCATCTAGTCGTCAGTAAAGGGAAAGAGCCCCCGGGGAGAGCATGGCGGTGGAAGAGGAAGGTCTCCGGGTTTTCCAGAGCGTTAAAATAAAAATAGGTAAGAAGAAAAATCCCTACCCCCCCCCCCACAGTCTGAGCGCCTCAATGGATGGCTCCGTGTTAACGGGCCGGGCAGTGCGGGCTGGACACCGGAGGGGGGACAGATCCGTCTCCTTCCTGCTGTTATTGTCATTCAAATCACACGTTTCACTCTCGCGGACTGTAAACCCGCAAATTGTGAAAAATTGAAAACGTAAAAGGGGGTGAAAAAAATAAATAAATAAAAAAATAACCAAGAGGTTCAAAGACTTGTGGGAATTTGGCAGCTGGCGTAAGAAAGCCAGTGTTTGAGGTCTACGTATGGAGACTTGAGCTGATCCGAACAGGCTGTGCGACAGAAAGGCTCCACAGCTGCACATATCCAGATGCTTCTCCTGCACACTTCAGATCAAATGAACCTCTATTACACCTTAGCTGCAGCCACACATTCATGTTATTGTAAACCCCCCCCACCCCCCACCGAGCAGCTTCATGCTTAACTGTCTAGCTATTGATTGTTAGCCCAGATTTCTATATTTAGATATCTAGCTGGTCTCCAGTGGGCTCCCTGGGTTTGTAGGAGGCATGCGGTGCATGCATATCTTGTGAATGGAGCCATGAGGACGCCGAGTACAGTTTGCAATGGAGGATTTAGTGGAGAGGACAGTGTTTTTATGTAATTCAGATATGTTGCATGCCTGTACAAGAAGTACGTTGTCCTGATTTTGAGTATAACTGTAGTAATTACATAATGGAAAGTGTACCCAACCACAGATTTAAATAATAATTGGTGATTAAAATTGTTGTTGGTTGATTTTCTGTCAATCGTCTAATCGATTATGCAACTAATTGTTACAGCTGTGATTATAGTAAACTCGACTGTGTTTATTTTGTTAGGGGAAGAAGTCTAAAATGCTGTTTGATAACACCTTCGTATCATGTTCAGCCTTGCTCTAACTGATATCTCGGGTCAGTAACGGACGTTCTCACTGACATCTGGCACCCGATTCATCCTGGCTGTGTTGTCCCGTTTGTTTTGACTCCAAACATGTGACAGAAGGGGTGAGCAGAGGGGGAAAAATGACAACAAACACACATACAAGCTGTGGGGCTGTGTGATGATGCCAGCCAGCATTAGACAAAAACACTCCAGTGGCCCCTTTTTTTCAGTTGAGCAGATGTACAAGGTTAGGCTGTGTTTTTAGGCTCCTCACCTGCTGTTAAAATTGGTTGAAGCATCCCTGGGAAACAGCTGGAGAGAGAACCACCCCGAGTGGAGATAAGTTCAGATCAGATAGCCCAGCCCCAGTGAGATGATATGCTCAGACCGGTAACTCCAGGGAGAGTTGTAATGTTGAATCACAAAGGCCTCATTACATTTCTGAATGAATGTTCAGTCATCTAGCAGCGGTGAGTTCCTCTGAATGAAAACTTAATGACTGAACGACAAATTGCCATAAGTGCTGTTTTCAGCCTCTCAAATATGAAGATTTACAGCTTTTTAAAATTGTATATTGTTGTAAGTTTAATATCGCTGGGTTTTGGGCTGGAAAACCCAAAGAAAGTTTAGATGGGTTTAGGTGAGACAAAACAAGACATTTGAAGACATGACCCTGGACTAAACGAGAAATCGATTTATCGAGAAAATATTCGGTAGATTAATTGATAATGAAAATAACTGTTAGTTGCAACAAGTAACTTACAGCTGTCAAATAAATGTAGTGGTGTAAAAATATTTCCATCTGAAATGTTATTGAGTAAAAGTATAAAGTAGCATCAAATGGAAATACCCATGGAAAACACAAGTAACTGAAATTTGTACTTGACTACAGAACTTGATTAAATGGCCTTTGTTTCATTCCTCCACCGCCAAAAGGACGTCATGTTACCTAGAAACCAACTTTATTTATATGTCATGACTTGTTATTCACAGTTTACAGACATTCATGAAGAACATTTATGTTGTCATCACTTCCAAGCCTTGACTCTTGAGTTTCCTCGGCCCTCGTTCTTCTGTGTGTCATAAAGTGACAACAGTAGAGTTTGCAGTGTGTAGTTACCTAGGAGCAATCATACTCGCTGTCAGTCTGATCCCCACGGAGCTCTTCTCCCGGTAATGTCTATGTAACCCTTGCATCACATTGTTTTCATCAAAGCCTTGTCCTTTGGCATGCGAGTGTGGTTGGCTGATGACTCAGAGCTGAAAATCTGCCAGATATTTGTAGAAGAGAGAGAGAGGACATATCATTGTTATGGGGATGACTCTTCTCAGTTTCCTGGAGGAAGACATGAATTTCGGAAACTGAACGGGGCTACTGGGCCCAAGTCCCTACTGTCTGGGGAACACAGGAAACAGGAAACTACCCCCAATTCACTTCCTGATTGGCTGGAATAGACTACAAAAGAATTGTGTTTTTTCCTGCATGGCAACAAGCTAATGCAAAGCAGATGTAGTGAGACACAGAGCGAGGGACAGAGGTGGTGTCTCACATACAGGAGCAGGCTGTGCTTCATCTGTCAGCGACTGTGTCTCTGTCAGCGCTCAGAGAGACGGGAATTTTCAGTGGCACAGCTGGAGTCGGGACTTTGCACTAATTAACGACAACATATGTGCATTCGACTGCTCTGTCACTGCTAGAAACGTATTCTAACAAACTCGGACGGATTCAGAACACTGGAAAACACATCAGATCATGTCTTGGCATGGATCACTGTACACCCCCTCAAAGAAATGTGTAAAAATAAATGACTTTAACGTCCTAAACCCCACTGGCAGTAGGTCAGTTATTACAAACTCATTCAATGCAGCCAAACCTTGCTTAAACACACAGAACTTAAAGGTTCCCTGTGGAGTTTTTGACCACTAGAAGTGCTATGGAGCAATGTTTTTATGAGTGGGTCCCTGTTTTGTTTTTATTGATCCTGTTGGTTTCACTCTATTCCGCTGATCATCAGTTGGAGGAACATTTGCAATCAATTATATTTGCTGCAGTATTATTATCTGTTTAATCCAAAGTTAAAGATTTAGAGTCTTCCAGAGTTTAGCCTGTGCCTGGTACCAGGTGATGTGGTCATGGATAAGTTATTGGATTGGCCTGAGAGTAGATCCCGACATGGCCCACAAACATGGCATCCTCTGGCACCAGTTCTCCTCATAACCTACTCGACCTGCACTGCTCAGGCTTTATAGTGTTGCCGCAGCACCGTGTTGTTACTGTTTCCTAGTGTTGTAACAATACAAGTGTAATTTTGGATGTAGTGGATAAAGTGTCGAGTTCATCACAATGGAAGGAGTGCATATTGTGTAGAGGGGGTAAAGTGCTGGAGGTTGAGGTAACAGGAGAGCTGAATTCAGGCAGCTCAGGCTGGATGACTCGGGTCGCTTGAGCCTGGGAGGAAAAAAGTTGGTCTGCAGTGACAAAGGCCCCCCTCCTTCCCTTGACAGCTGGCCAACAGAGGTTCCCAAACTTCCTCCTGTCCAGACTGAATAGGAAACATGGAGTGACGGGGAAAGGGAGGGGAGGAATGTTTTAGTCTGTTTGGAGGACTTCACTCTTATTTAGGTGAAGGGTTCAGGTACCATTCAGTTTGTTAAGAAAAATAACGAGCTACGTTTAAGGCTGTGTTTACATTATGTTCATAAGAAGTTGTGTGTGGGGGAAGTATATATATACTGTATACATTTATGGCAAATTCTCCATTTTGTCCTGGAAAGCCTGCTCTATGGGAAGTATTTTGCTGTAAACATGTGTGTTGACTGTTTAGACGCAGATCGTGTTTCGGTCCAGGCAGCTTTAGGCTGGTGGAATAATCCGGGTGGGTGCACCGGCTCTCCCTGCACTCATTATTACTCAGTTATATGCCCTCCACGAGAACACAGTACTAGGAATAGTGGGGCTGTGTCGCCATGGGCCCAGCACGCATGATCAGCAGGGGTAAATAAAGGGCTGGAGAGCTCACCCAGAGTGCCGCTCCTCCAGGGTGTCCTTCAGATGCCCTGTGGGAGAAGTCGACTCGATCCCTCCCTGGGATGACCTCCACCTGCCGACAATGACACAAGCATGAAAACATTCCCCATGCTGTAGAGAGAGAAAGTGTCAAAAAGTGTCACCAGAGACAGTCGCCCTGCGTATTGTTTCTATGCTGTGAAAAACAGAAAGTGGTTAAAAAACGTCTGCTGCAAATGGCTCCACACACGCTGATTAAATCAGGTTTTGCAACCGTGTTACTCTCCTCTGGCAACACAAGCAAAGTCAGCTTGCCACATACAGGGACTTACACCCAACTAACTCTCCCTTTCCTGTGCTTGCAAAAGATATCATATCTTCTCACCACTGCGTGTGCCAAGCTTGTTTGTGAGTGTGTATGTAGGGGAGAGTTGTAAAAACAAGTTCAATTGAGTCAAAAAAAACAAACCCAGACTATTCTGAGAATTATGTAAATGGATAAGAAGTCTGGAGGGAGTGCTGAGGTTAAGCTGTGCCCTCGTCTTTGACTTGTACTACACTCCACCATGACTCCACACTGGTTTAAAAGATTACACTCACATCCTGAGTGAACATACCAAGTTTCTGACAGATTTTAAAGCTAATTTTCCTCTACACAGTGTAACCTTTTGTGTGCATGTTTGTGGCCGTGTGTTTTTGTTTTACTCAAGTTTTCCATCGAGACTAACAGATCTGTTTGAACATTAGCTCTCGGCCGCGCTAGATAGAGAGTGAGTTTGATCAGTAACTGAACACTGGTTTATCACAGACTGCGGTGTGCAGCACAGCCAGTATTTAACTGTAAACTCCCTCTTTACCACGTTGTTCCTGCTCGTGCTCATGCAGTGTATACTGTATGTCATGTTGTCAAACAGGGTGGGATCTTTTTTTTTTTTTTTAATCTGACCTCTGAGCTATTTATAGTGATACTCCACCCAAACTCTATTAAACATTCAGCCCATGTAGGCTTGAAAGGTGGCTGTTAAAAGTTTTATCCTCTACCATGATGTGCCGTTGCCCTCCTCAAAGCTCTGTGATTGTCAGGAACATATTGGGCCAGTGGAGAAGTGGAATATGCTGCAGAAGTGGCTTGCTGCAGTTGTGAAACGTTGTCACTTTCTGACGTCTCTGTAACTGACATGCAAGCTGGGCACAGCCGCAGTTTCTCTTAAAAAGGACCTTTAACAACCACCTTTAAAGCCTTCAGATGGATGATGGTTTGATACTGAATGGAAACAGGTGGTGTGGAAATTTAAGGGTGAAACCGGGGGTTTAGAGGTTAGCAGGTTTTTAGTGACAGTGGGTTTCAAGCTGAGTTAGAGTAGGTTCAGAGTGGTGAATGTGGCTACCTGTCTAATACTAATTTCAGTGGTGTCATGTTTAGTCTGAGTTTTCCTCTTGACGATCGTCACCCTGGATTACTGCAGTTAATGCGCAATATGTAATGTGTAATGTTTTTATGTTTCATTTTGAGAAAGACACTAATGACTTACAGTTTTTTTTTCAGTTCTTGTTTCGACTCTCTACTTAGGAGTTTCAAAGGAACTGAGTATTATCTGTGGGATAATAAATTGCGCTCTTACAAGTTTCAGTCCTTCTTTCCATTCTCACGGTGTCTGTCTCTCTCTCTCTCTCACACACACACACACACACACACACACACACACTCAGGGGTAACTGGGTTGTTCACTGCTTTTAAACTACATCTTGGATCCAGTTGAAATTCCTTTCTCCTCATCTCATTTCCTGTTGTAGCTTTCTCCAAAGCTAACCGCTCTCCAGTTTTCTATCTGACTGACTTCTCTCTCTCTCTCTCTCTCTCTCTCTCTCTCTCTCTCTCTCTCTGCAGTCTTCTTCCTCCCTCACCCTTGATTGAGTACACTGCTTGTATTTTTCTCAGTAACACCCACACCACCCCTCCTTCCTCTCCTTAAAGCCTGTGTTTCCCAGGCCTGCTGGTCGAGCACACAGCCACTGAAAGCATTCACGCCTGCGTATCCTCGAATGTGTTCATGTCAGAGAAGATTAGTGTAACAAGTCGAGCGGTGCCTCTGTAACTGTACGCGTGAGAGTGGCCGACTGAGACTAGTCAACGGAGGAGGATGAAGAACAAGGCTACACATTCACGGCGTCCATTAAGTTGTTTCCTCATTCTTCCGTCTTTGCCTCCTTTTCTTCGCTTTCCTCTGCAGGAACGAGGTGGGGAGTTGACCTTTTTTGATGTGTCAATTCGGGTGTTCCTGTCATCATTAGTTCTCTGCAACTCTGCTCAACACCCCCATGTTTTGCATGCACACACACGAGCCAAGAGTGTGTCTTTGCTCAGATATGAGGGCACGATATTCTCCAAGGGCAGCTGCAGTGGTGTTTGATGAAAAGAGAAAGCTGCTGCTGTTGTTGTTTTTTCATTTTATGCTTATTTTGAATCTTGAGGAGAAAAAACACACCCCTCTGGAGAAAGCAAAAGAGGACGCGATGAAAAAAAGGGAAGCAACCAGAAATAGAGGAAAGTGAAATCAGGGTTGAAGCTAATTTTGAAAAAGGAAAACGAAAGCAACTATGCAAGAAGAGCAATATATATATGAAAAAGCAAAAAAGGGGGTTCAGACAAAAAGGAAAAGAGAAAAACACGTGGGCCAGAATAAAAGGAAAGTAAGAGAGAAAGAAGGACAGGTTGAGTCAGAGGTTTACAGACTCTGGTTTTATAATAAAATCTTTACTTTACAAAGACATAAACACAAACTTGTCTACTCCACCTTCCCTGTTGTAGTAAACTTCCCTCAAACTGACAAACTCTCCAGTGGCTGCTGCTTGTCAACTCATCCAGAAAGACAACTGTCTAGCACTTCCTTCTCCCCTAAACAGGAAGCTGCAAGATGCCACCCTGTATCTGTCACTTGAGGTTTGAGGCTGGCTGAGGTCAGGACTTCTGGAGAGCTGCGTGCAGTCACCGAGGCTGAACTAGCTGCTGGATGCTCAGTAAACCCCTCCAAACTGTAGAGCTGCCTGCTTGTTAAACCACATTGGTTTGTTTGCTATATATAGTCTACATGTGTTGAATTCAGAAGATGCGACTGGGTGTGGAGGAGTTGTTTAAAGGAACTTTTGACAGAGCATATTGGCATGAATTGAAACCTCTGGCAGCTGGAAAAATGTAGAAAAGTGCACTCATCAGTCTAAGAGGGTTTGGAGGTCAGCAGTGATGAAAAACAAAAAATACATTATTAACATTTTGTGTATGCAAACTACATAGATGCCTTAAAATATGAGCACAAACTCTATATGAATGGTGTTGTTATGTCCTTTTTTGTAGAAGTTTTCTTCTTCTCTAGTAGTTTAGATTTTTGGCGCTGAGATTTGTTTTTAGGGTGCATGTTGCGTCATTAAACACACACACACACACACACACACACACACAGAGCTGAGAAAGCTGTGGTAATCCCTTGATGTTTTGGTTACTAGAATGACCCTGGATAGTGCAATCCAATCAAGGGACCTCACAGGTCATTAATGAGAGCGGGAAGAAAACAGAGATTGGAGGTAATGCAGGAGAGCAGGGTGAATGAGGAGGATTACAGGAGGGAGATAAAGTAAATGTGGTAGCATAAATGAGAGAGAAGGGGAAGAGAAGAGGAGACAGGAGGGAGATCTAATAACAGTGGGAAGTAAAGGGATAAAGACTGAGATAAGAGAGACTTGCGTCATCGCTCTGCTCTCACACATAAACCCAGACAGAGCTGTGTTCTGTAACAACAAATTCAAGCAGTGGAGTGTGTGTCATGTTTTACAGCTCAGGTGTCTTTTTAATTTGTGAATGGATGTTGTTATTGTGAATTGTTGTGTAATGATCCACAAACCGTATGAATTAGCCTCCAGAGAGAGAGTCATAACACTGTGTTGTATTACAAACCCCCTGGGGGGCACTTAATCACCTCTGTTTGTCTCAAGTGTGGTTTTATATTTATCCCCCTTGTAGAATTACAGACCAAATGTAGAGATGTACCAGGTTCTCTTTTGTAACAGGCTATTTGTCACTCTTATTGCAGATTAAAATTATATAGTTTAGTTACTTTAGTTAGATACTTTAGTTTTAAGTGGCCAGTATGCTTTTTCAGAAGTGCTTGTTGGATGGTTGAACAGACCATCAGAAGCCCCCTATGCCCCCACCTAAAGGGGGGCTGTGTTCGACCTTTCAAAAACCGACAATGCGACATCCAAACCCATTTCACGCAGGAGGTCAGAAAAAAAACAGGTTTTTAACTTAACTGCTTTTCATGTGAACAACCAAGTGCGACACTATGAATTTTCAGACAGTCTTCCATGAAGACTGTCTGAAAATTGTGTTGCCCCCCTCTCAGTGATGGTCGGCTTTTCACCCTGCCTTCCAGTGTCGCCATTCGGAACAACTTAAAACATTTTTCGATTTCCGACGTGGTCAAATAAGGCGTCGTATGAACTAGTTCTGATTGAGCATAATCCGTCCTGTAGTCCGTCTCTTATACTTATTCTTCCCTACCTTTATCCAAGTCCATTGGTACCTGCGGAAAATGTAAATCTTAAAAAAAAAGTGCCACAAATACAGTTTCATTTTTAAAAGCAGTTAAGCAATCTCCTAAAACAGCTGGGCAGTGTAGTATTAGCAAATGTTAACCAAACAGGAGTAAATATTAGTGCATTTGCTAAGGACTATTTTCAGCTGCGGGTTAATACACATTTAGTGCACTAGTGAGTATTTACGGCAGGTGTATGTGGGATTGACTCAAAATAAACTACAATGGCTGTGTTCCTGGTGACAAAGGAACATGTTACCCAGTGAAATGTTGTGGTTCATTTATGTGTTTTTAATAGTTTTTGGACAAGAATGGAGCTCCGTGGCATGGAGGAATAAGCTGTATCAGGCTTTGGCTACAAAGAAAACAAGGATCAACTCATTGTTTGTTCTTGTCTTTTCATGGTATTTGTTGACAATAAGAAAAATATAGAGCATCATCAGGTTTCCTTTAAATATTGACATTTCAGTGCAGGACTTTTGCATAACTTGGTCTCTCAAGCCTACCAGTGTGTAAATATATCACAGGTTTTATCCAAACAGTGTAATTACATTGTTAGTGACTGCTTCATGACTGATGTGATTACTCACCTCCTCCTGTTAAGTTTTCATTGTTGCAACACCAACTCTTCCTTCCCAAGTGATAAGATTTAGTTCTTGGGAAGTCCTAAACATTTAACTGTCAGAGCTGGACAGATGCAGTGTAGTGTTTCCCTTCCACAGAGTTTATTTGAGGTGACAGAAAAAAAGTATTTTAGTATTTATTGGAGTTGAGAGTACAGATTGATTGAAAAATCTAATGGGACTGCCACATTCATGTGCAGATATATGGATAGGAAAAATTACTTTCTTTTCTAACATGAAGATAGCAATCTGTTTTGCTGTTTTACAGCCGGTTATCCAGTGTCAAATGTCAACTCTCTCCCCTTCCCCCTCCAGGGTCAGAAACACTGCAGTGTGTATGGTAGCATTGTCTCTTGCCATGAAGTAGCTCAGTATATTTGAACTGCATCCCAGTGCAGCAGCAGAATCTTTTCTTTGAACAGACTGTAGAAATGATGATCGGCTGTTTTAGAAAGTTTATTTTTCAGGCATTAGCATCCTTAACCAAAGGAGCAACCGAAAAGCTACACAAATATTACTTACAGTTTTTCTAGAGCTGTGGGATTGTGTCCCAAGATAAATACAAAGGGTCTCATGGCGATTAAAGGGAGGTGAACTACAGAAAAAAGTTTTAATGTTTTTTCTCAGATTTTTTCTCTTTTTCTTCTGAAATACTAGACACTTTCCCTCTTTAGGCCTCTAAAAATCCTCAAAATGAAAGAAATAAGAATAAGATGGAAGAAGGAAATATTACAAGTACACATTATTTGATTTTACGAGGTCAAACATTTTAAACAGAAAGTCACCAGCACCCAGCCACAGACCCGTGCTGTTGTTGTGAAGAAGTTACTCTTTTAAAGCCAGGCATAACAGTGTGAGATTTGCTATAGCTCAGCTTGTCAGCTGAACGGCAGCGTCAGATTCCCATGGAGATAATAGAGCGTTATTACAGCAAACAATGGCAATGTTGGACTAACGCATGTGTAACTATAGACAGCAGGGTCCTCCCAGGGTCCCCAGGGCGAAGTGAAACCAAATAAGGAGCAGAGTACTGACTAACATGGATCCATGGCTTCATAAAGGAGAATGTATTGCTCCTGAGGGACTGGAGCACCACCTATGCGGTGTGGTTTGTGTGTGTGTGTGTGTGTGGTTTGTGTTTGTTTGTGTGTGTGTATGTGTGTGTTGCGGTGGGTGGTTGGACCACATTCTTGTCAAAGGGAGTGCTATCCGTCACACATGTTTGATGAACAGATTGAGCTTCAGCAGGATTCAGGAAATGTCCCACGCAGATTCTTTCATTCACAGATCTGACAACACTCACACACACACACACACACACACACACACACACACGGTCGTCACGTGTTGTTTTGAATGTTAAATGGTTAGCTGTGTGTCTGTTCCCGAGAGCATGGCTTAATATTTGTGCGTCCAGTGTAAAAGTAGTCACCCTGGTTTAGCTAAGCTCATTATACGTGCTTTCAGATTATTCAAAGCTAAACAGGTGTGAATTTACATAACACTATTTTCTTTTAAACTTTGCGTGCTTTCAGTGTTCTTAAATAAGTAATCACTTATAGCAGTGTGTGCCTGAATAAACACATTGTTATTGCTTACAACAGCGTTCCTAAATAGTAACTGCTCACTCTCTCTTTCCTGCTTGTTTCCCCTCCCTTTTCTTTGTGCAGGAGAAGCGAAAAACATCCCTCCGTACCCGGGGCCAAACAGGATGAGGGACTGTTACTGCACTGTCAACCTGGACCAAGAGGAGGTCTTCAGGACCAAGATCATCGAGAAGTCACTTTGGTACGTTGAGGGCCCCCTCAACACTTTTTCTACATCTGCCGCAGTCTGTAAATACAGAAAGATGCAGTCAAGGGAGTTATATCATAATCTCTTTGTCATAGGTCAAAACTCAATGCTGTGATGGTATAAAAATGTAAACACCTTCTTTTATGTAACTCCCTGCCTTTTTAGATTGGAAGATTTCAAATGTAATCCACCGGGTTAGAGCCTGGTCTCAAAGTTCACCGCCTCAAATAGTTCAAACCAATTAATAGGTCTTGCTTATAAAAATATATTTGATACACAGTATGTACACTTCTTAAATGTTTTGGCCACAGACAAGCTCTGTATAAAGAGGGGTTATTACAAATACAGCAGAATTCTGTATAAATAGTGTAAATATCACATATATCAAGCTAAAGTTCAGAGAAAATGTTAGGATTAGATGAAAGACATACTGTAAATTGTAAGTGGAATCTTAACATTTAAGATTCAACCAAAACATAAAAATATATGCCCTTTTCCACTCTATATTGTAGCACAGTATTACTTACAGATTATGGATTGCTTTATAAACGCAGTCATGCCTCTGCCTGCCCATCCATCCACCCAACCATCCCTCTGTCAGTCTTTATGTCTACTGAGTAACAGAGGAAGTCAGTAATTGTCAGCAGCGGCCTTGAGGGCGCAGCTCATGAGATTCTCATTGCCATGATTTCTATGGTCGTCGTTTAGGTAAGGCAGAGTGTGGCAGTTGATCTGTCTTCTAGCCAACAGTCACAAACAGGCCTTTTTTTATTGACCCTTAATACATGTGGGCTTATTTCATATCTGCCTGAGTGACTTACTGACAAAATCGATTTTTGGGCAAGAATGATGAAAGAGTTTTCACTGTGACGTTTGCATGAAAGTGCAAGAACACTTACAGCCTGCAGTTTACAGATTAACCAATCAATCAATCAGTCAGTTAATGGAATAAGAATGAGTGAGAGCACAAGATGTATTCACATGTGATTACAGGGCGTCTCTTTACTATACAGAGATATAGAATATTTATAGACAGACATTGCGCTAAATGAAACAAAGTGCAAAATAAAACAGTTGACCATGCAGATCACATTGTATAAAACAAAGTTTTGTTACACAAAATAGATTCTGTGCATATTATTCGTGGTAAATTTGTGGTATTCACAGTAAAATTGTTATTTTCTCTACTTCATGCTTCTCTTTTAGAATTGTGCATAATTATGAGAAATCAAGATCTCATAATTATGAAAAAACTGTTTCATGATTATGAGATCAGGATATCAATGCTGTAATCTCTGTGAAATGTACAGAGTGTTTCGTGTTTTATTTTAGACATTATGTTTTTGACACAATCCGCCACAGGAGCTTTTCATCCCACAACATGTCTTCTTCTCATCTTTTGACAACTAACTATATAAAACTACATTTGCGTTTGTGGTAAAACACGTTCTCACAGTTTGCCCTGTGTCTCCTCTAACCTCCAGTCCGTTCTATGGGGAGGACTTCTACTGCGAGATCCCACGTAGCTTCAGACACCTCTCCTTTTACATCTTCGACAGGGATGTCTTCAGGAGGGACTCCAGTATCGGTGAGTAAGCAGCTGCTCCATCTGTTGTGAACTCCCCTTATACCCGTAATCCATCTTGGAAAATCGATCAAGACCTTCTTGATTCATGGTGAGTGTTTGGAAGGAGAAATAAGCCTCATGTCATAAGGGTTTTTACTTTTCTGAAATAGCATAATTTTAGTTGTAACCTGTAATGTCTGTGTGCCTTTCAGTGTGTCTCAAATACATACTGTAACCACAGAGTAACATTCAAAGAACATTAAAATGTGGACAGCTTTTGAAATTTAAGTTTGAGCCTTTCATCATTTCAAACAATAAGAACAAATGTCAGTGAATAAATGAGTGCTAAAACCAATGTGTTTAAAATTACAACTCTTTTTACAAGATTTTCCTCAGAAGATCAAGTGGTTTAATTAAAGTGAAATCATCCGTTAGCACCTCTAAAGCTCACCACTTAACACTGATTATATAGTCTGTTCAATCTGTACAAAAGTTTGAAAGTTTGTGGTTTTACAGGGCGTTATGTGACCTATCGACCTTCTCGTCTGTCTCATTTAGAATTATTCCTTTAACGGCATTTCTCAGACCAACCATTAGCACGAAAAAGGCGTGTGTCTGTTTGTGTGTTTTTATCGTTTTTATTGGGTGTGTCAGTGTGCATATTGGTGGTTTTGTATTTTGTGTATGTGACCTCAAACCGCAAACAGAAATTTTTTTCTGAGGGTGTGATTTGTATCTTTGTATGTATCACAGCTCCTGTTTAAGTGTGTGTGTGTGTGTGTGTGTGTGTGTGTCTGTGTACTTGTACATCTATCTTTATGAGAACCAATTTGAGTTTTAGACCATGGGAGTGAGGACATTTTGGCTGGTCCTCACTTTCAGAGAGACCTTCAAAGGGGCAGTTTGAGGGTTAAGACTTGGTTTTAAGGATCAGGTTAGAATTATGTTAGGTTATGGTTAGGTTAAGGGGGTTAGGGAGTGCATTATGTCAATGAATGTCCTCACAAGTACAAACGTACAAACGTGTGTGTTTGTGTGTGTGTGTGTGTGTTGTAAACAGAAAAGTAACTTGTGAGTTTCAGGATAGAAATGACTCGATCTCCAGGCCACTGACAGTGCACTTTGTGAATATTTCTGCACCTGGTGCCTACGTGCATTAAGAAGAGATTTGCGTGTGAATATACAGTATTAGTGCAGGCATGTGAGCTTGTTTGGGTGTTTTGTCTTTTTAGATAGATAGATAGATAGATAGATAGATAGATTTAGGAGCCGTAAAGTGAGTTGTGTTTTGATATGTCTCTGTGTGTTAATGTGTGTGTAGGCAAGGTTGCAGTGAAAAAGGAGGACCTGCAGAAATATCACGGCAAAGACACCTGGTTTCAGCTACAACCTGTCAGCGCTGACTCAGAGGTGCAGGTCAGTACAGAGAGAAAACACACACACGTTCGCGCAATCACACATTTTAAAAACAAAGCACTCTCTCTTGATTTTTTCTTCTTCTTTTCTCATAGAATTTCCAGGTGTTTTGTTTCTCTGATTCTCTGACACAGAAACCACATGATACCTTTTGGTATCAACCAAAATGTGTCTGGTTGATACCAAAAGCACATCGAATGCTTGCTCAGAGTAGTAATCTCCATTTATTCTTTGAACTTTGAAGCTCTTTGTGCAGCTGTTTGTGTTTAAACAACATTTAGGGGGATTTTGGAGAAAAAAAACATGTTCATATTCCTCAAACTGACATTCATGTGTGTTGAATGCACTCATCTAAAAAAAAAAAAGAAAAAAAAAAGGAAAACGATAGCCAGCCTTCGTCCCAAGCAACCCAAACAAACACAGCATGTGTGCACCCGAAACATCCGAGCCTGCAGGGTCAGAGTCACCTGGCTCTCCATGTATACTGTAGATCCTATTCGTTCACCTCCATCATAGCTCAGTTTGTGATCAGCTGGTCAGAGAGTGAACACACAGCTTTGATCAAAATGACTATATTTTCCACATTCTCACTTGTCATGAATGAATGCCAGCTGGCTGTGACAGATGGTAAATTATGTGTTTGCCATAATTATGGTTTGCCTTTGAGAATAATAAGAGAATATCACAGAATGTTACAGAAATGTGTTGGTGGTTCTTTTATGATAGAGGTAAAAGCTGTTCAAAGCAAATCATCCCCAATGTTTCAGGGAATTTTGAGAGACGGAAATGTTCACTTTTAATCTCAAGTGTTCATTGTTTAATGTCAATGTTTGCACTTTATTCTACTTTCTATTGTTAACCTATTAACTTTTTTTAAAGGAAATATATCAATGCATCAGTTTTTTTAAACAGTGCGTGTTGTCCTCAGCTGCACGCACCTGTCGTCTTGGTAAACCTGAGGTCAAAGGTCCACAGTTTGTTATTGATGTTACTGGAACACTGAGAAACAAACAAGATGACACCAAACATTAGTCCAAACATTGCAAACAACTCAAATGCTGGAGTGGATCACTGAGAAAAAGTTTCCAGTCTGTTGCTGTTTGTGACAGTGCAACAAGCAGAGGAAAGTCCGCACAATTCATGGAAGCATTTCAAAGTGAATTTAATAGACATGCAGTCAGCACCTCACATTAGGGTATTCTCAGCAAGTTATAAACAAGCTAAAAAGTGAATGTTACTGTGCACACATGAATATTTGACCTACTTTTAAGAAAGTAGCCCAAAGAAAGGGAACACCAGCTTTATTTCTGTTAGATATTTGCTTCTATTGATTTATTTGTGATTACTGAAATCTGTAATTAGGTTTGGAGCCACTGCATTTTTCCTCACTTGTCCGACATGCTTATTTAATACATTTTTTACTGTTCAGTATTCAGCAGTCTTACTCACCCACACACATGGTTACACACGCATGCACGCACAGACAGGAACGCACACACGCAGCACGTAGTACCGCACACGCACACACACGCGCACACGCACTCCGACAGTCAGAAACACAGCAAACAGTAACATCTGCAGACAGATGGGTGTGTGTAGCCCTGGAGCAGGGATCTGAAACAGAGACACATTCATCCGAGTAGCCGGGGAGAGGAAGGATGTGTGAGAGAATGAGAGAAAAGAGAGAAAGCGAGGGAGATGGATCAAATGAAGTAGGAAGATAGAGTGTCTCTCTTCTCTTTTCAATAGAGGACACATTGTTTGGCCTGTGCGCACATGTGTAAGTGCGTGTGTTTGTTCCCTCGGCTTGAATCGGCCAGAAAGAGCAACGCCTGTGAGTTTGCATACTGATGCTGTTAATTAATGGAGCTTTTTTAGACAGCTGCAGCACTACACTGTCATTATGTCATTAATCCAATCACTTCAGAGGGAAAATAACTTCAGCATGACGTTCAGGCTCGCAGCTATTTTCATACGGAGTCTCTGTAAGTGAAGGAATGCCATTTTTCTCCATGTCTGTGTATTTTTGTTTTGTACAGGGAAGAATTATTGTTTGTCAGTGTATGTTTGGTTCATACTGACCGTCTGTGGATCAGGCCTTGTCTGAAAAGTCGTTTCAATCATTTCCACTTCGATTTGCCTTATACAGTATAGACGTGTAGGATATGACATGTTTATCACTTAAAGTTCGGGATTTAGATTTTTAGCAGTGCTGGGAGAGTTCATAAGCCGGTAATGAGATCTAAGAGCAAAGCAGCTGAAAATCATGTATCTCCAAGTTTGATTAATATTATGTTTGAAGGGTTGCATGTTTTTTTAGGAGTTGAGACCCGTTGTTGAACCTGTGCACTATTCATTCAAACAAGATTGAAAAGTGGCCATTTTTAGATTGGATTAGGCTGCACGTTGTTTTGAAATTCAGCAGTAGTGTGTTCTGCGTCACAAGCCGTCTCGATTTCACAACTTTACATACGCACAAACAAATTGCGAAATGGTTTTCACTGAACCCACCATCCTATCTGTCACTGGGCACCTGGCTGTGTGGTGGATGGACTGTGGGATTATCCAGACGCTGAGTTTTTCACAAAGACTCTCCCGAACTTTGAACATTTAAATCCTGAACTGTCATTGTAAAAAAACAAGAGAGAGAAAAAAAGTGTGCATTAAAAGTTTCTATTTTTGTGTTTGTGTTCTGCAGGGAAAAGTGCACCTGGAGCTGCGTCTGAGTGAAGTCATCACAGACAGTGGAGTCATCATCCATAAATTAGCCACACGGTGTGACTGCACACACACACACACACACACACACAGTCCTTTGTTTTTTATTTTATTTTACACGCATTTTGTTATTCATACAGAACAACTCTTCGCCTCATGTTTTTATTTGACTTGCAGTTTCATAAAAAATTATTAATGCTGGAACACAGAAAGTTGATGTAAACAGAAGAAAAAGAAAAGAAGCATTTCCTGACCACATTCTGTAGTCACAAAGATTGATTGTCTTCTGTTCACAGAAAAATACACATTTTCTGTAAACAAGAATTTCACAGTTTTGTAATACGTCCAATCCAATAAATCCACATCAAGACTTACTGTCACATCTTGTCAGTTGATGTCTTAAAGATTTTCCACCACTTTGGTCCAAACAGAAATATCTCAAAAACAATAGATGGATTGCCATATCATTGTTTACAGACATTCATGGTCCTCAGAGGATTAACCCTGATGACTTTGCAGATTCCCTGATTTTTCCTCTAGCGCCACCATCAGGTCAAAATGTCACTTTGTTTATGACCAAATATCTGCCAAAACGAATGACAGTCCTATCAGCCGCAGCTGCACTGTATGTTTAACATGGAGAACATCGTACCTGTTCAGTATAAAAATGTTAGCATTGTCATTGTGAGCGTGTCAGCTGTGCTTAAGTTCACCCTCACAGATTCTCACTCAACAGTTTACTCACTAGCGAGCAGAAAATGGAGATGTCTGACACTTACTCATCATCATTTTGCGCCATCACTGACAGCGGTTGAGTCGTGCACATGTCCTTTTCACATCTATAAAATGTGGTACATTGCATTGTGGGATTGGTAGCAGAAAATAGTGTACGTGCCATGGACAGATTTATCGTTCCACTGAGGGATTTTTTGAGCGCCCTATAAAGTGGATAGATTTACCCAATGCAACACACTTCATTGTTGTTCCAAGTTGCATGGCTTGTTGCCCGGCAACAGCTTTTAACTGGCAGTGAGATGTTTGGGGGTTGGAGCTTTTTTGTTTTGACAGTGCGAATCAATACGTTGCGGATGTGGGAGTCATGAACTCATAAGTCTGCCCTTACTACATTGTTTCTGTTTGTGTTGCTGTGTATGTAACGTGACTGTACACGAATGTGAACGTCAGTGTTTGCAGGGGATCAATGATATGCTTTCGGATGGATTATCCTGTATGTATTCTTGTTTGCTCTCCAGCTCTTCCTCTGTAACATGCAGCAGTAGGGTGTGATGATGAGCCAATGTGGCTCCGTTCCCAGAGCACATTGTGGGTAAGGAGCTTAGAGCAGGAGGTCATCTAGTTAGATTTCTCTAGGAAGACACGTGTATGAAGGAGACAGAGAGAGAGAGAGCTGCGTCCATTCAGCTCTACAGATTAAACTAACCAGTTGCATGTGCTTTACATTAAAATGTATTTAGCCACAAGCAACATGTATATAAGAATGCAATAAATAAAATACTTAATTAAATACAGCTAAAAACAGAGAAGAAAAATAGTAGAAAAATCAAACCACCTATTTCCATTTGATGCTTCTTTATTCTTATACTCCATTACATTTTAGAGGGAAACATTGTGCTTTTTACTCCTTTACATTTATCTGACAGCTATAGTGACTTTTAACTTTGAAGATTTTAATGATTTTACATTAAAAAAGATACTTATATATATATACATATATATATATATATATATATATATATATATATATATATATATATATATATACTCATCTTATAAAATATGATGCATTATCATGATGAAACCACCCAACAGTATATAAAGTTAAAATCGTCACTGCTTCTAACAACTTCAGTGGTAAAGTATCAAAATCAATGCAGCAGAACCAGAGAAATATTTTTTATTCCACACATTTTTCTTCCTTATCAAAACTTGGCGCCTAATTTAACCACGGTGCAACTCGACCACAGACAGTTTGGTTGGAGATTCCATGTGTGTTACGCTAATGTACCCTCAAGCAGAGGTGAGGAGCGGGTTGCCGTGAGGTCATCTAAAGGGAGTTCCCCTTTAGATTATATTTTTAATGTATAAGTCTTTAACTTGTAGTTGAATGTTTTTAACCGTGTAATATTATCACTTTTCATTTTAAGATTTCCAAATACTTCTTCAACCACTGGAACATGCTGTCAGACAGAAATGTAGTTGGTTATGCAATAACATGAATGACAACACGAATGACAGCATGTTATAACAAAACTCACTTTTGGAAGATACTCAAGTCGTCATTCTCATTTAATTACATATTTTGTTTTGTTTACTTGGAATAGTGCAAGCGTCAATGACACTGACTCATAATCACATCCGCTTTGTGTGTGTGGTTTTGGCACTATGTTGTAATTTGTTTCCCTCTTATTTGAGATAAATTGTTTTTGACAGGATACGTGGGCGCAGAAAAAAAAAAAAAACACATTAACCTAATATGAGTAATGTCGACTAAAACAAATAAGTCTGCTACACCACCAGTGTCTGGCATGTCAGAGCTCACAGCGGTGATGAGAGAGAGAGGTGCTGGGTAGTAGGCCAAGCAGGGGTTATATAAACAAGCTTATTCGACAGGAAGCGCTCTGGCATTAGTGATGCTTAACCCAGCCCTCTCCTTATTCCTTATTAGGAACCTGTGTGTGTGTGTGTGTGTGTGTGTGTGTGTGTGTGTGTGTGTGTGCGCGTGGGTGTAGGTGTGTGTCAGCAGGATGGTGCAAGCTGTTGCATGTGTGTCAGTTCAGTGGTGGGAATCGCTGCAATTTGCTGTGTAATTCATCATGTGGTGTGAGTAGTGGTGGATTCATCAGCATGACACACAGGAAGTGATTCGTCCCGCTGGGTGTCCTGTCCTGTGTGGGTGCTAATCCCCTTACAGCATGATGTCATCGCACAGCAGGACAGCCGTAAGAGAGAGACAGATATTGTATTCCTATATTCAGTGTATTCCTTACTTGAGCACTGAAAATGTGGCATTGAAACATGTGTTTTACATCTCTCTAAACTTTTTTGTACTGTGGAGAGAATATCGTCATCCGTCAGTGCTCACCACAACTGTACGTTGTACTACATACACAGTTTGAAGACACGTATGTCAAAATAAAAGCATTATCCTGGAATAACAAGACTGTTTCATAGTGATAATAAAGTTGAATTGAATAGAATATGAAGTAAACTAATTCTATGTTGTATTACATCATATTTTAATAGATTTTTCTATATGGCTGTGTATAAATCTTTACATGAATGTACGCAACATGATTTGGAATCAGATCAGACACGCTTGACATCTACTCTGGATGAATCCTACCTGAGCTTTGTTTTCTATATCTCCCTTATACTCTGATCTCTAATCTTTCTGACCATAGATTCAAGAGTCTGTCCATGTTCCTCAGGATATGGTCTCTCCTGGTTTTTATTTTATTTTTTCTCTCAAGTGGTCTTTGTGCCGTGTATGTAGTTGCTGGATCACACAGGCTTTAAAATTGGCACAACTGTTTGCCAACAGCTCAGATGGAATTACTTCCCTCCATCTCTTTTCATCTGTCCCTTTCTCTGTTTCTTCCCTTCTTACAGACACACCTTACATTGACACCAGGGGCCATTTTTACATGCTGATAAATCTTTCAGAGCTCTTAACTTGGTCCAAATGAACTTGACTCCTACACTGGGAGTCCTTGCTAAATTTACTAGTGAGAAGTGTAGGAGCTACAATATGAATGAACCAGATGTTTTATGTCTGTGAAAAGGGGGGCGGTTGACTGGATTCCATGACATGATGCTTTTGTTAGATAGTTCTTGGTCACATGCCTCTTTCAGTCGATCAAACACTTGTATAGATCATTACAATTGATTCAAGTGTATGTTCATGTGTTGATTACTTACGTCAGAAATACAATTCATTATCAGTCAGTTCTCACAAAATTGACAACAGAAAGATAGGACAGGAAATTCCCCCCCCCCCCCCCCCCCAAATCTATTCAAAAAATTGTATTTCAAATTTTTCATAGCAGACATTTTGACATGTCATAGCAAGAAAAGCACAGGTTTAATTAATAACATTAATCATGGCTGCATTCCACTTAGGTGGGTAAGTTTCAGGGCTTTGCTTACTGGGACACCTAATGGAACAGAGCCTTTGTTTTAGTTACACCTGTGCTTTTCCTGCTATGACATGTCACAATTTAATAAAGGTCTAATGCAAAGCAGCAATATGTTTCTTGTATGCACACAAAAGCTACAAGTAGGATTTCAGATTATTTCAAATCAAAATCTTTAGGTGTTCTACGTTAATTTTGACAGTTATGAGTACACTTTTCGTGTGGTAATTGAGTAAAATTTCCCCCAGTTTACTGGAAACAGCTTCCTATTGTTTCATACTGTATAGGAGGGTTGATGAGAGCAGTGAGACTTGTAATGTCTGTGTGGGCCGATGAAGCTAAGAGCTCTGCAGAGATGTAGGATTGGGTGTCAATTCTCAGGGGTCTTGGCAGTACTGGTGACCCTTTCACATTAGTCATTTGATTGAGTGATGATATAGAGCTTAATAGAGCCTTAAGAGCCTTCTGAGAGTGTATTCAGATTGTTTTGTTTGCTTAGTAAAAAAACACATCAGCATAACACAGATACTGTAAAATCACCTTGTGGAAAGCTTTGGCTGTATTATGTTATAAAATTTTAGTACTATAATCTGTGAGATCACACCGTGCTTATGGTGCATTCAAATTATCACCATGTTAATGTGTTACAGGTGTGTGTAGACAGATCTATGCTTGTACAACAGTGTGCTTATTCATTAATGTTTTATGTGTGTTTTTCCAGAGTGTTGGAGTGCCAAGGTCTTCCAATCGTCAACGGCCAATGTGATCCCTACGCTGCTGTCTCCTTACTGGGACCTTCGAGGTCAGATCTCTCTCACGATTAGACATGATTTCACCCGCCACCATACACAACTTTGTTCATCACATGTTTAACTTTGGATAAACATGTGTTTTTATCCCCTGCCTTTCTGCTTTTCTCAGGTCAGAAGCCAAGAAGACCAAAGTGAAGAGGAAAACCAACAATCCACAGTATGATGAGGTTTTCTATTTTGAGGTATGTGTGATTTCTTTGACACTGACTTGTTTGTCATTGTAAAGATGTGTTGGTTGTCAGTCAAAGCCAGAGAGATAGTGAGGGTTCATAAATGCACTACATGACCAAACATATGTGGACAACAACAACATTTATATGCTCCTATAACAGTTTACTCACTTCTGATTTTGGTACCTGGCTGCAGGGACTGCAGCTCCCATCAGCCATTGATGTTGAGCCACAAGGCCTGGCAGGTAGTTTCAAAGGCGTTAAGTGGATGTCAGGGCTCTGTGAAGGCCAGTCAAAGTTCCTCCACTCCAAACTGGGAAAACATTTCTTTAATGACCTCATGGCTTTGTACTCGGGGACATTGTTTTTTTGGAACGCCTTCCCCAAACGGTTAACACACAGTTGGAAGCACATCATTTCTAAAATATCAAGATTTCTCTTAATTGGATGGTTGCATCTACAATGTTTTTGGACATATTTCTGATCACATTCTAAAATTTTGGATTTATTTTGTGTATTTGTGAAGTATTTCACACACTGATGGTCCACTCACAGAGGTGTTTTCACTTTATTTTTATACACGAGTTATACAAGTTAATGTATTAATCATTGAGCTGAGTTTTGAAATAAGATATTTGGGCACAGGCAACATTTCAGCAAAATGTTGTAAATTTGGATACTAAAACATTTGGTTAAATTTAAGATTTTTATTGACAAATTTGAAATGACAATACAATTAGTAGTGAATATAAAGTTTAACTAACAAAACAATTCAAAACACTGCAAAAATGTCTCTACCAAATCTGCTGATGATTTCTGTTCCTCCTCTGGTGTCCTTTTCTCTGCTCCTTGGGTGTATTTGATACTCAAAAGTGTACTTTTTACCTGGACACGCTGTAATATAAGCTTAACAACAGACACAAACCCAGTTAGCAGCACGGTGGAGGTAGCCACTGATCACTAAAATGTTTAGCAACCAGCTTGCTAAAAACCGGAACTCATGTCAGGTTCGATCATGTTAAAAGTTTGGTTTTCGTTGGTTGGATCTCTAAACTAGTCCCAGTAACTTTAGGCTACTAAACATGACATTAATTCTTGTTAATAAACAAACGTTACCATGCACGGTTTAATTCACATCACCATTCTCTGGATGTCCTTTTAAAACGACAGTTAGTACAGTCCCCTCATTTATATTCATGAGTTTATATTTATAGATATTTTTCATACACACACAAAGTGACTTTCACACTGCCCCCGTTAACCCTCGCTCACCAGCAGCACTGCACTGACATTTTTGTGTCGCCCCACCCTCTGGCCTCCCCGCTGCAGCACTAGAAGACAGCAGGACAAGAGTATGATTGATTCGGACAAACCACCAAACAATCTGGCCCATTGATTTCTATCCGACAAGACCGTCTCATTTATTCCCCACCACCACATGAGCAGGACTCTGCAGACCTTGTGGTGCTTTCTGCCTGCAGCCCCACTCTGAGTCACACACAGAGGTCCACGTCCACACGCAAACACAGGCCATCTATCATGTCTCTATCATGTGTTTGTCCATTTTTATGGATTCAAATTTTATTTTCTCATTGTTCCAAACTTAAAAGGACTCTGCCACATCCTGATCTCTGGTTGCTCCCATTTGGATCCAAATCTGCCAGATATTGAGCTTAGAGTTTAATTTGGGTCAAGGCTAATTTTGGCCTAATTAAAGATAAAACTACAAATGTCAACAAAATGTGAAATTTAAGCAAAATCAATGTTTGCCACAGTGCAACAGCATCTGATGTCTCATTTAGGTCTGCAAATGTTGGAAAATTTTGAAAAACTGACCATTATAATTCCCAAGAGCCTAAGGTGACATACTTAAATTGTTTGTTCTAATTTTCTATTTATATTAAAAGATATTGGCCAAGAGAAACATAACATCCTAACAGTTAAGAAGCTGTAACCATGACTGAAGCAATTAATCGATTATCAAAATAGTTAATAATTTTTTTGTAGATTAATGTACAAATTTTTTCAATGTTAAATATAAATGTTTACTCTGTTTCCATTTCTAGGTGACGCGGCCATTAAGTTACACCAAGAGGCAGTTTGATGTTGAAGAAGAGGATGTTGACAAGCTGGCACTGAGGTGAGCCAGCAGCTGTGTTAGAGACTAAGTGTCAGTATCAGTGCTGAACTTGGTGTCGTGTAAAGCCTCTCCCATGGTTGAAATGTACGCTGTGGTTCGTGTTCAGGGTGGATCTGTGGAACGCCAGCAACCTGAAGTTCGGGGATGAGTTCCTGGGAGGTGTGCGCGTTCCTCTCCGGGCCTTGGGTCAAGCCGGGGTCCACGACGCATGGTGAGAGGAACATCACACACACACGCATCATCTCCTTTCACACACTCCCCTTCTTGACACGTCAGTCATTTCGGGTCTGTTTCATTGTTTTTTTTCACTGAACAAGCACTGTACTGTACCCCTGCTGGTGCTGGGTGGGTTTGATTTCATCATCATTGACATTCTGAGTATGTGTTGCCGAAGCAACAGCAGAGCCATAGCAACAATTGTCAACACTGACAACAGACGTTTTTTAAAGTATTTATTCAACCAGAGTAGATTTCACTGAGCACGAATACTCTTATTCTAAATATAATAATGTAATAATAATTGGGTAGTCAGTGCAGTCCAATCCAGAATTTTTTTTAGATTTTGATGAGACAGTTAAACATTCATTTATTTATTTTTTTTCACTCAAATGAGGGCCCCGAAACAAGCTGTAAACACAACATTGACTGGCGAATGCGTTATGAAAAAGTTTCTTATTTACACATCAAGTACAGTAGACATAGAGCAACATTAATTTGGAGTCTTGTTTCTGGCCACCCGAGGAATGTAAGTCCAGTATTCACTCTGTGTTTAGCTCTGTTTTGGTCTCCACCAACTCCTGAAGGAAATATCTGGCTCTATAGCTGCTAAAGGCTCCAACATGTTCTCCAGCTAGTCGCTTATTGTGTCTGTCTGCCATTTGGTGAAGGGTTTGTAGTGTTCAGTGGGTTTTTAAGAGCTTTTTCACTAAGGTGTCAGTGTGAAGTTGCAGGCCATAAAAACAGAGCAATAAGCTAAAAATGCTGAAGAGCTCTGTAGAGCTGAGGGAAAACTGCAGAGCTGTGTGATACTGGTCACTATGGCAACACTTTTCAAATCATAGTCATTTGTATCATTGTTAATATAAAAATATTGATTGACTGCTTTAGCACTATTTTGGCCCAATCAGTCTAATTTTGAAATCAGCGTCGTCCCTTGAGTGAGAAAGAGTGAGACGATCGGATTGGTCTGATATAAGATCTTATATACGTTTTCTTTTCAGGTACTTTCTCCAGCCCAGGGAGAACGGAGGGAAGTCAGTGAAGGTAGAAGAGCTCGGCTCTCTACGTCTGAACATCGTTTACACTGAGGACCACGTCTTCCCCTCCGAACACTACACTCCCCTCAGAGATCTGCTGCTGCACTCTGCCAATGTAGGGGTATGTGTACTGTATATGAATATGTCTCTGCTCTGCTCAGACATATTTTGGTTTCCTGCAGGATTTTGGTCTGTTAACTGCTTTAGACTACCCTGTTTGAAACGCTACATGTTTACTCCTCTCTGTTCAGCCTGTGTCGGCGTCCACAGCTCACATTCTGGGGGAGGTGTGTCGAGAAAAACAAGAAGCCGCCATTCCCCTTGTGCGCCTGTTTCTTCACTATGGCAAGATTGTGCCTTTCATCAGCACAATCGCGCATGCTGAAGTCAACCGCACACAGTGAGTGTCTTGTTCCCTTTAAATAAAACCACAAACCACAGCTCAGAAACTAATGCTTTAGTTCAGATGTACCTAAGAGTCCAGCTGTGGCATACATTTGTCTCCCATTTTGGGGACTTACTGTAAAGTGTATTTATTGCAGCAAAATGCTGTGTATTTGTAATTTGGAATAAACTTCACTACTAAATCAGGTGATTCTTGAATCACAGTGGTTAGTGTTTTAGAGATTATTGATTAAATTGACTGTAGAAATTAGGTCATCAGGTTATATGAATATGAACAAGCTAGCATTTTGATTTGACAGGCAGCCGCAGGAAATTTAATTTATTTATGGTATTAAATTACTTACTTAAAATCATGTTATATATTAAGCTGCAGTTTTGATCTGTACTCAAATAAACACACGTGCCTCTCTGTGTAGGGATCCTAACACCATTTTCCGGGGAAACTCACTGACTTCCAAGTGCATTGATGAGACCATGAAGCTGGCAGGAATGCACTATCTGCAAGTCACACTCAAACCCATCATAGATGAGGTATGCACTGCGTTTCTTTTTTCCTTAATTCAGACTATTGAAAATTTTTGTCTTGATTTAATTCATGTCACATGTCTTTCTCTGAATATAAGAAAAATATTTATCTAAATCAGTTATGAATGGATATTTCACTGCTTTTATAAATCTTCACAGATCTGCACAGAACACAAACCCTGTGAAATCGACCCGGTCAAGCTCAAAGAGTCGGAGAACCTGGACACGAACAGGGTAAGAAGATGAGTGTGTGTGTTTGAATGTGTTTTATTTTGTGCATTCAGTGTTATCTGACATATCTGCCCCGCCTCCCCTCCTCAGGAAAACCTTCGTCACTATGTAGACCGTATCTTCAATGTTATCACCACCTCTGGCGTTCGCTGTCCAACTGTCATGTGTGACATCTTCTTCTCTTTGAGAGAGTCTGCTGCCACCCGTTTCCAAGGTAACTCACCTTCTGAATGGCTTACAGGAGATGGAAGAAAGAAAGAAAGAAAGACACTAATAAGGAACATGAAATACACAATAAAGAACAGGATGTGCAAGATGTCCAAAGACAGTTTCTTCTTTTTGTACTCTGCTATTTGTGTCAAACCTGAAAACAATTAAGCCTACACACTTATTATGGTTATGTGTGAGTATGTACTCCCGTTGTCACATGCTGTGCTGCCTCCTGTTGGCTGTCACAGGGCACTGCAGTCACAGGAGGAACAAGCTGTTACACACGATAGAAAATGTATAGTTACGTTTTATTTCTGTGTCATGACAAACATCTGCCCCAACCCACACGGGTTTACAAAACATGCATCTTCAGGTAATATATATATACATATATATATATATACACATACAAAAACTAAAAGAACAAAAACATCAGCTACAGCTTTATAATTAAATCCATATGCTTTCAGAGAATTCCAAATAAACTGTACACCAAAAAGAATATCTACAAGCCTGTACTTTATCCTTATAAAGGGTTTTTTTCTCATCTCCGAAAGTTTTTTCAAGTAACTGTAACTACTCAAGTAACCCGGTCTATGTGCATCATCCATATTTACAAATTATATCTGTTTCTTTCATGCACGCAACTATTCTGCAGTTCCCTGTGGAAATGTTTTACATATAATTCAGACAACACCTTGATCAATCAACTTTTCTTCTTCCAGACTGATTTAATATTTAATGTATCAGGTGTAATCTAAGTATAGTGTGTGATAAATCCCTGTTTTTGTTTTTGTATGCTCTGTAGTCGACCAAGATGTTCGATACACAGCAGTGAGCAGTTTCATTTTCCTGCGTTTCTTCGCTCCAGCCATCCTCTCCCCCAACTTGTTCCATCTACGGCCGCACCATCCAGTGAGTCTGACTTTTCAAACAAACACTGAAAAGAAGTGCTGCTGAAAATATTTTGCTAAAAGTTTAAAAGGACTTCATGTGCCTGTTGGCATAAGCAAATTGTTTTGTTTAAATGGCCCAACCAGGCTCAGTTTAAGACTGTATTTCATATTAATAATACAGTACATTTATGATGTGGTCAAGTGGGATAGCGGATTTATTTAATTCCATGTCCTTTTGTCTCCTTAGGATCCCGCCACCTCTCGAACCCTCACCCTCATCTCCAAGACGATCCAGACCCTGGGAAGTCTCGCCAAGTCTAAATCTGTGAGTTTCTCGGATTAAAGTGTATTTCCATTCCTGTGACTAACTACACTTTATATGTAATTCAGTCCAAGCACAACTTGCTGATCTTTCTCTCTCTCTCTCTCTTTCCATACTTTTATTCCTTTCCAGGCCAATTTCAAAGAGTCTTACATGGCCGCATTTTATGACTACTTCAATGAGCAGAAATATGCAGACGCTGTGAAGAATGTGAGTGTTTGGCTTCTTTCCTTGTTACACACAATAAATCTCCGACAGTTCGTAGAAACATGATCAAATATTCATTTTGTCTTGTATGTTAGAAGGAGATAAACTAATTGGATAATGAAATGTGTTTTTGAGCAAGAGTGGAGACATTTGAAAAGAACTGAAAAAGTGGAGTGGATAGAGGGATGTCAAAACGTTGTTTGGGTGAGCAAAAGTTACCACCACAGTAAATATGTTGTTACATGACATCCTTTACTTCCCTCCACAGTTCCTAGACCTGATCTCCACCTCTGGCAAGTGGGATCAGAAGAGTATTGAAACACCAATCATGCTCAAAGAGGGGTAAGAAGCCGACTTGTTATAAAACTCATATTTATGTAAAAAAACATCCCAAACAAAAAAACAGTATGCCCTTAAACAGCTCTCTCAATACCACTGCTAAGAAGTCCTACATATGTGATATTAGATGAATTGAGATAATTTACCGGACGGTAATTTGAGGTCTTGTGCACTGTGGCTGTTACCATAACATCAGTCACCTTTTCACTGCTAATTAGCAGCTTCTATGTTTGTCTTTTTACCATCTTAATAAGGTTGTCCTGGCACTTGTTTCTAGCTTTGGACAAGACTGTTAGGGCTGAACGGTCCAGACTCAGAGAAACAATTTTACTGAATAGTCCGATATTTTGGGAAAATATTCGCTTTCTGGTGGATAGTCCCGTGAAAAGTTTGATACCACCATACCGGATTTTGTTTCCACCGAGATAACTGGCTGCTGCCTGTAGCTTCATATTTATTATACAGACACGAGAGTGGTATCCATCTTCTCATCCAACTGTCTGCCAGAAAGCAAAAAAGTGCACTTCCTAAATGGACCATAGTGGAGCTGGATTTTACCATTTACATGTATGACCTCTCATGGTCTGATTCATCTCCAAAATGAACAGTTAAGGGTACACCTGAGGCTGTAAACTGAGTGCTTGCTAACAACACATGGGCTGTTGTTTTGACTATATTTCTAATGAGACTGTAAAGACGAGGCAAGCTTCCAGTTGACAGTAGTTGTGCCGGCGCCTCGCTCATCGACATCCCCACCCTCTTCTGTTTTTGCTACCGGGCGTAGGAGTGTAAAACTCACTATAAAGAGGGTTGATGGGAAGGGGTCAAAAGGCACAAAGGGCAGGTAAGAGCTTCTCTATATAAAGGCTTGGCCTTAGTGACCCCTGTGTGTGCACTGTAACCCCCCTCCCCGAACCAAACGGCCATTTTCTCTCCCACCAACATCATGCGCTACTGTAGATGCTGCTGCACTTTACTTTATACCAGACCTTCGTGCAAACCACCTCACCAAGCGACTGTTACACTCTCTGACGCTGTGTGATGGATTTTAGTCTTTCTGAATTCACACAGCAGTACACTGATATGGTATAAAGTAAAGTGTCAACCTTTAAGCCCGCTTTACTCGGAGGCGTCACCAGTGCTGATAGCCCTTCTCGTTCCTCGCCATGCCAGACATGCTTGGTGTGACAGTGACAGCAGGGTTTGGTTACTGTACAAACATTGCTGGGAACTCATATCTGCCCGCATCCAGATCCTTTATACCCTTTGTCCAGACTGTGGCCATATCAATACCATACACATTAGAGTTTCCAGCACAGATCCAGGCGTTACATTCTTGGTTCAGTAGTGTGCAAAAGAGTACAAGTCTTCCTGTGGGAGAGTAGTAACTTTGGTGTTTATAACCCTGGTGCTTCCATGCATCCTATGGCCCTCAAACTTGAAAACAAACACATCCTGGTGTTTACTCTCCCTTAAAGGACCATACCAGTGGTTTTACATGCTTTAGCCCATTAACAACAAGTAGTGTATATCTCACAGCATTGTCAAATATTTTCAAAAGCATACCGTACTATTTTAGTTTGATTTCAGGTTACAGGCACCCGCTGGTTCCATTTATTATACTACAGTGTAAAAAGTTACTTACAGAGATCGGACATTTTTAAACGTTTAATGTGAATTTCTTGTAGGGCTGCAACCAACAATTATTTTCATAATACAATAGCCTGCTGATTATTTTCTGGATTACTCTGGATAAATAAAAGAAAATAGTAACATGTGCCTATCCAAGTTTCCCAGAGTCCAATGTGACATCTTCAGAAGTATTGTTTTCTATTACCAACAGTCAAAACAATAAATAGATTTAAAAAATCTTTCAGTGTTTTAAAACAGCAAAACTTCACGTTGGAAAAGCCAGAACCAGACAATTGTTGGTATCTTTGCTTAAATAATGACTGAAACGATTAATAATTCATCAAAATATTTGTCAATTTTCTTTCTGCTGAACAACGAATATATTAATAGGCCTGTTTCAGCTCTTATTTCTTGCATTAAAAAATAATTGCTGATCAGTAGCCGACACTCAGGGCATCCTTTAACACACCGACAAGAAGCATTTACAAAGTACTCTGTGTCTACAACTGCATTACCATGTGACACATGATAATACAACCTTGATGTAAAAATAAGCATGACACGACTTGTTCAGTGTGATGGATTAGCGATCTCAAGTTTCAAGTTCTGCAAGTTGATTTTCATAATGTACTTAGAAAAAGGGAACTGGTGGCTGTTTGGAAGGCATGAAATCCATCTTAAATCCATCTTGTGTAATGATATTGTCAAAAAGTCAGTAGTGATTTATACACTATAAACACAATGTTAATGGGGTTAATTATGCAAAAACACTGGTACCCCTGATCTGCTGACCCACCTCCTTTTAGACTCATAGACTGTTAAATCTATGAGTGCTGTACTGAAGTTCTTGTACAGCAGCAATGAATACAATGAACTGCAAGCATGTAAATGGAATGATAAATGTAGGCAACTGACTGCACAGGATTCCTTTCACCAGAATGAAATGGTGGTTACCAGTAGTTTTATGTGAAGTGTTTAATTTACACTCTTATACAGATACTGCACTATTTTAGCACTGTAGACCTATATAAGTGATAGAGAAATACAAATATTGTGATATTTTTAACATATATTTAATCTGTCAAGGTTTTCAGTGGTATTTCTCTCACCTTTTTTCCCTCAGATTTATGATCAAGAGAGCACAAGGGAGAAACCGGTTTGGAATGAAGAACTTCAAGAAGAGATGGTTTCGCCTCACCAACCATGAGTTTACCTACCACAAAACGAAAGGTGAGATCAAAGGTTTCTCAGGATTTTCTTACAGTTGCATTGTTCCCTTGTCTATTAATGTCATCGTGCTCGCTTGCATAACAATCAGCAGGAGGGAGAGAATTTGCCGAATGTACATTTAGCCTGAACTCAATCTGCGTTCAACACATGTGGTGGAGATTAAGTTACTGAGCAGGCAATACATCTGTGATGCATCCAAACAAGCTCAAGCTAAAACAAATACACATAGGCAGTTTCTAGTTATTGAATATAATGGTAAATAATTCCAGAAATAAAAGAAAGTGGTAAATCTTTTCTTTCTCCTTGTGAAGTTCAATTGGCAGTGTTATTAGTCCCATTTTGATTTAAGTCTGATAGAGTATGTTGATTTCTTTTTGTGCTGTAACTGTAAAAACAGTATACTATAAAGATTAATATATATAGTATACCAGACACTTTTTGAAATATCATTATTTCTGAATCATCATGAATAAACGTCCATAAATCCGCCGAATCACAGGACGCTTCTTACAGAATCATTATGTTTTTAAGATTTCTTCAGTTTCAAAAGTAAACCAGTGATAGTTGTGCATGCATGGGTACATTGCAAACAGGAACTGCTAGTAGCTGATTCCACATACTTTTAATTATGCCAATTAACCAAAATGTAAACAAATTTAGCTTAAAAAATAGGGCTCTGGTTTTAGCCAATAGTTACATGGCAAACTAACATGGCATACATTTTTATTCACTTAATAAATGTAATTACTGTTTTCCTAATTCCTCCATCCTTCACTTTTTTGTCGTTTTTCATGTCTGATGTGTTTCCGTCTACCTCCAGGTGAGGGAGCTCTGTGCAGCATTCCCATTGAGAACATTCTGGCTGTAGAGAGGCTAGAGGAGGAGTCTTTTAAGATGAAAAATGTAAGGACCCACACAGCAACCCCTATGAAATCTTTTAGGCTTTGAGCATTTGGCCCAAATCACTCCTACAGGTATACGATTTGTTGCCTCACTTGCTGTCTCTTTTTCCCTCCTTCAGATGTTCCAGGTCATTCAGCCAGAGCGGGCGCTCTACATCCAGGCCAACAACTGTGTTGAGGCGCGCGACTGGATCGACATCCTGACCAAAGTCAGCCAGTGCAACCGCAAACGCCTAAGCACCTACCATCCTTCAGCCTACCTCAACGGCCACTGGCTCTGCTGCAAGCTCTCGGCAGACACAGCCCCTGGGTGTACGCCCTGCACTGGGTACGTAAAGCTGTCGAGATCTATCCAGCATCAGGTTCCTGTGTCCACTCTCTCATTCTCCTATGTGCATTGGTTTTCAGCGGCCTCCCAGCAAACATCCAGCTGGACGTAGATGGAGACAGAGAGACTGAGAGGATTTATTCTCTGTTCAGCACATACATGACCAAACTGATCAAGATGCAAGGTCAGACAAGAGTGTTTTTTAAGTGCATATTTCCCGTGTTTACCCATGTTTATTTTTACATTGTCCCTTTTGTCCTCTGTCTCACTCTGCTGCCTGTGTCCCCCGGCAGAGGCCTGTGGCAGTAAGTCTGTGTACGACGGGCCCGAACAGGAGGAGTACTCCAGCTTTGTGATCGATGACCCCCAGGAGACCTACAAAACCCTGAAACTGATTGTTTCCGCCGTGCAGACCTTGGAGCAGCAGCACACCAAGTACAAACGTGACAAGTTCAAGAAGACAAGGATAGGCAGCCAGTATGTGGTTTGTTTAATTATGTTTGTGAAACTACAGTTATTGTGTGTATGTATAATGAAATGCAGACTGAGAACAGAGGGGAAAAAGGTAGATTTCAAAATTTTACATCGAATTAAATACCAAGCAACTTCCTTTTTTGGGCCAGTAGGTGGTGCAGTTGTTCAGTCCACAATTGCTTGTTGACAATTTAAGATGTACAAAGTCAGTTGGAGATTAAGTGTAGCACTGTCAACATTTCAGATAACTCCAACATCATAACATTAACCACTACTGTGGTTGTTGTTCCTAGATTTCCCTTTATCTCATCTTAGAATCTTGACAGAAAATTTATTTATTTATGTTCAAGGACTACTTCGTCACCTCACCGTCTTTCTCTTTGTTTCCTCAGGGAGCATCCGATTGGAGACAAGAGTTTTCAGTGCTACATCCGCCAGCAGTCTGAGAGCTCCACCTACTCCATCTAGCCATGGAGGCGTGTACTGTTTCTAAGATGCCCAGAACCAGCATATTTTTCTTTACTGCAAAGAAAGCCATCCTAACAATGCTCTGTGTCTAGTAGTGAGTTTTAAATCTTTACTTTTCCTTAAAACCAGATAAAAAAGTAATTAAGGTGAGATAATTTCACTTATTTCCGATGCAATGTCTCCATGTTCTTTAAAAGGAAGACATTTCTGGAAGCAGTTGATGCTGTTCGGAAAGTTTCGGCTGATTTATTTGTTCAGTTTCAGGGAAAATACAAGTTTTAAGAGTCTCTACCAGACTAAATGAGCTGTGTAGATGGACTTATTTTGCAGTGTCTCAAGGTGCATCACTCCAAATTTGGAGAACAGACCTCAGATCAGCAAGAAAAAAAAAGGAACAGTTGTGGGGGAAAGGCGGGATACAAATGAAGAGATAATCACACCATACATCCATTTGGGTCTCCTTTCTTTGATGTGATGAGAGAACAAACAAACGTTTTCACTGGACAGTTTTGACAGTGACCAACACGCACTTTAATCGCCTCCAAATCTATGGATAAACAAGCCTCGCAGCACACATTAAAAAGCTTATTTTATCTGTTTGATTTGTATTTGGTTATTTTAATGGTTGTTGAATTTCACTCTAGAAGGAAGGAAGGACTGTAATTTTTCCCTCAGTGGGTGATGTTGTCCCCATGTTTTTTTTTTTTTTTTTTTAAGTTTTGTCCCCAACCTCCTCAGGAAGGCTGTGAAGGTCGAGGGCACACAAGAAGGGATTTTCGGGACCAAGCACAGCCAAGAGCAGCTTGATGTTGGCTATCAAAAATCACTCCACGAACAATTTTATCTCTCATTTTTAATCCTTATCATCAATGTGCTAACAGATGTATAGGTTCAAGTTTTCACGTTTTATTTGAAGCCTTGTTCTGTTTTGGTTGGATATCGTGCTCCTGTGTAACCAGTACCTGGGTTAAAGGATAGTTTTTTTCTATTTTTCTGCTTACACTGAGCCGGACAAACCTTTGGAATGCCTTTTTAGTGTCTTCGTATGCTGTTTGACCAGTTTGCTTAGCGTGGCCGAGTTTATGTTGCAGCTTCTCTTTTAAGTAAAGTTAAACAAAATACATCGGATGGCTTAGTTGAACTCCATCTTGATCTCCATCTATGAACAAAGAAATTAGATTGTGCCAACCTCAAAACCAGTTTCTGTTGATACCTGGACCAAATGAACTCACTAAGGGCTTGGGGTAAAAATGTGCTGTGGGCCCCTGTTCACTCCCACATTGGATTAATACCAAATATAGCCATCATAAAAGTAGACTTTATACAGGTGCACCGAATAAAGTAGCCACTGAGTGTGTATAGTACATAGCGTGCATACAGAATTAATAAAGTAATTTGTATTTAATTAAATTATTACAAACTAATTGCCACATGCTGAACCTAGACCCACTGGGCCCCTGTAGGTCTGGGGCCCTTGGGCAGTTGCCCGTCTTGCCCAGCTGGAAGTCCAACCTCAGTTGACATGCACACACATCCATGGTGAATAAATGTTAGCAATCCCAAGCTTTAACCGTAATGTAATTGTTGCAGGTTCATATGGTTGGAAAACTGTGTTTTGCTGCCGAGACCTGTTCCCGACATCCAGTAACTGAGCTCGGCTATGCTAAGATCACAATTCAACATACCCTCAGACTGCGTGCAAAAACAATAAAGGCATATGTTTGATTCACTCTGTGTAAGTAGAAAAGGCAGTTAAAGCCAAACTATCCCTTCAACTATCCCAAAGCAGAAACTATGTGTTAGCACAGCTCATTAACAAGGATGGTTTTTAGCTTAACGTCTAATTAATCAATATACTAACATTTTAACCAGTCTTGTCTCAAGTTATGATTGTGAAATGGATAGTGTGTTACTGGTTGTGTTGCCCTGTTGGCTGCCTAATGATGTAGTTCTTCTGTTTGGTGGGTTTAGCTCTGTCTTACTTTGGAAAAGCTGCACCCTGTAGTTCAAAACTTATGTATGTGCATTCCTCTGAGAAACTACCTGCTGTGAATCTTACCGGTCAGCACCCAAGAATCTGTTGAAGGTACACGATTTATTGTTGTTAACCAGTTGTGTTGTTCGATGCTTCCCAAAGGCAACCACTCTCATTAGCATTCATATTCATCAGCACTCATTCTCGCCAAACCAGTGCATGTGAAATATAGTTGTAGTCTCAGCGATGGTAGCCTCCACAGTCACTTCTGTGCGACCAGGTGACTACAAACCACGACAATTTTTTGTATTTTCCAAAACTGAGTACCTGGTTATGTAGCCTCACGGATGTTCCCGTGATCACAGGATCCCAAACAGTGCCAGTCATCACTTTTATAAAGTTATCTTTATGAAAAACAAACAAAAAAAAAATATCATTGTGTAGATATGTTTTTTTTATATCTCAAAACCTACATGGTTTTAAAAACAGACAAGATATTATTCCGATTACATCTTTTTCTTTGTCAAATATGTTGATCTTTGACCTACAAAGACGGTTCTCAGCAGTTTGACTCTGTTTTCTATCTTTGTCTTGTCATACAGAAATCTCTCTCTCGCTGTGTGTGACTGAGGTGTGTGTGTTTTGTGCGTGTTTGTGAGTGTGCACTCGTCAGTATGTGCATGAGTGACTGATATGACGGGTTGTATTGCCAATTGAATGAACGCAGTGTTACAGATCAGGAAAGGCAGAGTCCCACGTGTTAAAAAAAGAGAAAATCACTGCCTGTAATTAAACTAAAGACTGTAGTAGGGCTGTGGAAACACTGTTACTCTACTCTGGCCTGATCTGGTGTAGCTCCTCTTTCCTCTTGTATAGAACCACTGTTCCATTTCAAGGAACCTTTGCCAATATATTCTCCCCAAACATTTTATGTACGTAACACAGTAATAACACTGATGAAACAGACGAGATCAGCGTTGTTTTAACCTCTGAACTTTGGTGAGTGTTTGTTTCCACCAGTTACTAACTCTCCTCAGGTTTATAAAACTCAGCAGTTTTTTTTTTTTTTTTTTGCCAAGACCGAGGAGACTCGGACTGAAGTATAAACCACCAAACTTTCTCTTTCTCATCCCTAACTTGGTAATCATATTTATTATCATTTTTCGCAAAACTTTCCCAGAAACATCAGCTGAGTTGGTGGAGTAATGGCAGTTACAGTAATGGCAACTCCTCCACCCCGAAGCCCACAAAGGAATCACTTATGCAATAATGATGTTACAGCATGCAATAATAATAACAACCCCCCAATATGCCCATCAAATTATCACAAATTAACAACGCACATCTGCTGACCTTTTGCAGTAAAATGCCTCTACCAGATAAACACATATTATAAAGGGAGAACAGTGTATTTTGTATAAATATTTTAAAAGTATTATAATAAGCCTGTGTACATAAAACAGTTGAATGAATGGTGATAATGTGATGTTTTTTTCCTGAATAACTAAATGAAACCAATATTAATGCAAATGTGGTGTCCGTGTCATTTGTTAAACAGTTCACTCTGCCTTTTACTGTACAGACTAACCGTAACCCTCTACTGTACAGACTCACATCAAGAGCTTGAGTTTGTTTCAGTTTAGAAAGACATTTTGTCAAAATCAGTCAGATGATGGATTCAAGAAGATGTTTGTGTGTACATTACAAACATTTATATCTTCTTTACGTGTGTCCATTAGGTCCAGGCCTTTTTCCCCGCATACATTTTGACATGACATAGCAGGAAAAGCACAGGTGTGATTAAAAATGTTTTATAATGTGCACACCCCTAATATGTAGTCAAAGATCTGCTGTAAAAAGGTCTACAATCAGTTTCAGACAAATGCCTTCTAAATGATGTCAAGCTATCTCCCAGTGTGCACCATCAGCTTTCTCATTTGTCTTCTATCGTATACAGTGAATCATTTGATTTTTGCCCTAACAGCTGAAAATGGATGTCTTGTAGTACAAAATTTACAAAGATGGTTTGCAAGCGTCTATTCAAATCCTTGTCCTAATCTTTGTTGCATTTGCTGTATGTCATGCATATGCTGTTCTGCGTGAACAATGAAGGAAAAAATCCCCATTGTCAGACATAGAGGAAATGTTACTGAGTAATTGTAGCCTACCCTAGTGCATTCATCTCTACAATATTAATAGCAGAATCTGTAACAGGGCATTTGGGATTCAAATTCCAAAGTCATTCAAGCAAACCATAAAACGAAGCCAGGATTTCGTGCCAAAAACAATATTTTGATATTAACAACGGATCAGGTGCTTCACTACATTATAGCCGTGCCTAGGTCACTCAGAATCAACAAGCAGCTTCTTACTGTGGAGAATTACTGGTTGACCCCCGAGGGCCCACGAAGGAATCACTTATGCAATAATGATGTTACAACATGCAATAATATTGACAACCCCTCAATAAGCCCATCAAATGATCACAAATTAACCACGCACATACAGGGCTCATCAATCACCCTATATGTAGAGCTAAATAACCATACATACAGCCCCACATATTTTACTTAGGAGTACAAAGTGACCATTGGACTTGCATTGCTCCTGAAACAACTCCAGTGGGATTGTCAGGTCTCAAGTACCAAAAAGTAATAATCTTGCAGAATAACATTATATGATTGGATTAACGGTATTAGAGTGGGGCTTATTTATTCACACATATATATATGTTTCATATGTTTTAAGCCTACTTTGCATGTTTTTTACTTCTCACCTGGACTGGTGGACCTGAGTGCAGCAGCCTCAGGGTTCACCGCGCGGCCGCGTGCAGCGCGGCCCGGCGGCCTCCCCTCACTCCCCTCCGCGTCTGCTCCCCCGACACTCCCCCTCCCTCTCTCCCTCCCTCTCCCTCTCTCTCTCTCTCTCTCTCTGCGAAAACACTTTCGGGAAGAATAAAGTTTTTTTGTTTCTCCCCCCCTCTCCTCACACGGACCCTGTGCGCAGCCAGTCTTTACTCGGAGCCAAGCCGTGGCCTAGCAGGAAGTACGGCGCGACTATGTGGAGAAAGAAACGGGCTCTTGGGGAATCCTTGGCCGGCCTCGTATTTCTTGTGACGCTCGTCGATGCTTATCGATGTAAGTATGCCAGTGTTTGTTTTTTTTTTTTTTTGTTTTTGTTTTTTGTTTGTTTGCACCTTTATGTTGCACCTCTGTGTGGTGAAGGGATCCACGGAACAGCCTGGTACAGTCTATTTAGAGCCTCAGACTGAAAGCAGCAGTAGTCACCAGCACTTCTGTTATTATATATATATATATATTTATTATTATTATTATTTTTTTTTTTTTACATGAGAGCACGAACAGGGAACAGAGAGTGTGAGGGGTCATGACTCCTTTCTCTACACCGTGAAACAATGCTTGGTCAGCACGAGCAGCTTGTTACAACAACTGAGGGTCATTTCTGGGAAATAACGGTTTCGCAATGACACCCCCCCCCCCCCCCCCCCCCCTTTTTTTTTTTTTTTTTTTTGTTCAGGCCAATTCACTGAAGAGTAATTAAGTTGTCCACTTTGTCCACGCAAGCAGCAGCTACATCAGCCATCTGTCATGAGGAAACAGAGGACTTAAATTCCTGGGATCAGTCATGTGTTATTATAATGTAGCTGCATATGCCTGCTTGTGTTAATCACACATGTGAGAGACCTGCACAGTAAAAAAAAAACAACAACAAAAAAAAAAGGCTTGTGCCTGATTCTCGTAATGGCAAACGTGCAAACCATGCAAACCAGGGCACTGGCGATGGAAAGATAGCTTTGCACAGTGTATTTGCGTGAGTGTGTGGTTCTGTGTCCGTGCGTCCCCTAGTCCTGAGCCAGCACACGGCCTCCCAGTTCCTGAGCAGGCACAGGAGAGCCAACTCTCTGTTTGAGGAGAGCAAGAAGGGCAACCTGGAGAGGGAGTGCATCGAGGAGCTGTGCAACAAGGAGGAGGCCAGGGAGATCTTTGAGAACCAGCCAGAGACGGTAAGATGAGCAGCGACCCCCCCCTCATCGTACCGGGAGCCTGGTACCAGACGTCTGAATCACTTCACATTTCTGACTTTAACAGCAGTTCAAATAGTGAATGAAGTGAAACACAAATGGCAATTCTGTCTTTTGCACTTTTGCTGAACATAACCATTTATATCAATAATGAAGAATTCTTCTTTTGATTGACTGGTAGATTTATCGACTAAACATATAGATGAGACACTGTCGGTGAAAAATTTAATTTCTTTCCAGTCTTATTTAGAAAACTGAAATGTGCTTTATTTGTCTTTCCCTTATTGTCAAATGTGAATTTTAAAAATGTTGCATAATCTCTTGCCTGTTGTGTTTTTTCCAGGAATACTTCTACCCCAAATATGTTGGTAAGTTTCTTAATATGCCGTGGTATCAGTTTTGTTTTGCCTGTAGGAGCCTGTTCTGATGAAGAACTCTGTTTGTTGCAGCGTGTCTGGGTTCACACCGTGTCGGCATCAACAACCAGAACTCGGATTCTGGCATCCCATCGGACCTTCGCACCTGCGTGAAGGGTGAGGGGGTTTTGTGGTACAGCATTTGTGCATTCTTATGTCAGTCAGTCTGTAAGGCTAGTAAAGCCCAGCCTCACCTGTGCAAAGCTTTTATCAAGGCTTTCATCAATATCCCGTTTGTGTGTCCAAAATTGTTTGTTGCATGGTAGAGATCAGTAACCAGTGCACGCCGTTTCCATGCTACAAGGAGGGTGCAGAGAGCTGTGTGGACGGCCAGGCCACCTTCACATGTGTGTGTAAACCCGGCTGGAAGGGGCCACGCTGTGAGGACGGTGAGTTCTGATACATCATTTGGGATTTTAAATGTTTAAGTCAGCTTTTAAATGTGCAAACATCTCTGTGCCTCTTATCTAACATTCTGTATCACTATTTTGTACTTAAAATTAGTCTTAATTCAACTGATAACTGATAAATGTAACCTTTTGAAATGATTGAACCGGCTGCTGATAAACGCTGTTGTGTGTTGTGTTCACTGGGCAGACATCGATGAGTGTACAGATCCTGAATTTCCAGCGGGATGTAACCAAAAATGTCACAACTTCCCCGGCAGTTTCCACTGCATGTGTGAAGATGGCTACTTCATCAATAACAAAATCAACTGCGTGGGTAAGACATTCATTTCAGCTGCAATTTGTGCAGCTGAACTGCAACAATGTTATGAATCATTAAAGTTGAATTAATTAAATTCCATCAAAGGACAGAAAGGTACAGTTTTATGTACTTCCTGTGTGAGTGTGCATGTGTGTTAATAACTTAAATCCAGCTTGTTTACTGTCCCTATGGAAGAGGGACATATAGTGCTACTAAGCAGCTGAGCAAACACATACGTTCCTACATGGTGTATTATTCTTTTTGAGAACTTCCTTTTGTATTTATTCATATGGCCGCTGGAACCCTATGCACTTCATAACAAAAACTCTTGTCCAGCTGTTGTCCTCAGGGCCTGAACCATTTGTTATTTCTAAAGCTGACCTGAGGTGACCTCTTGTGCAACAGAATGTAAAAAAGCTTTTAACATCTGAACATCCATTCTTTTTTGCTCTAAACAGTCTCATATCTCTGAACTGTAAGAATCTGCTTTTAGTTTGTAGATGCTTGTCATCACCGCGAATTTCAATCTGTCCTATTTTGTGTGGGCAGTTCATTTCATGTTTATCTTTGATTGTGATAAATGCTTGTTGAGTACAAAGTCTTCACAAACATGGACTCCGTCCGTTTGGTAAAATTTACTTTGTCCTGTTTTTTTTCTTTGTTTTTTTTTTTTATGAGCTGTGGAGAATTAGAGGACCATACAGATGGTTTTGCACATAGACGGTCTATGCATATCTCAAATCACAAACATTCATGTTAAGTGATTGATGCTGACCTTTTCCAAAGCATACTATAAGTTGCAAGCAAACACTGCTATAACTGTATCTTTTCAGAGCATTCAGTTGGCTACAATTTGTAATTGTTTTCAATGAATCTGTCATAATCTTTTTAAGGAAATCATCCAGTTCATTTGAGTAATTCTGTCATATTTATTCATTTCAACCATGTACCAAAATTACTCTCAACCCCATACAGTTTTTCGAATTACTTTTTTCCAGATATCGATGAATGCATAATGTACCCCAGTATCTGTGAAGAACAGGCCAAATGTGTCAACACGCCGGGCATGTATGAGTGTCGTTGTCCCCTGGGCTTCAAATATAACTTCTCTTCCAAGACCTGCAATGGTGAGAAAAAAAGTCATACAGTACATCAAACCATCTTTTTTCTGTGTTAAAATCCTACAAATGGTACACACCTTTCATTAAAAAGCCACCATAGACTATTAAACCAAAGGCCACTGCCAGTTAATTTTTCTTTTCTTGTTGTTGCAGATGTAGATGAGTGCGAGTCGAATGTGTGCGACGGGACTTGTATAAACACTGTGGGCAGCTATGCCTGTCACTGTGATGGTCGTAAGGGTCTTCGCTTGGCGGAGGATAATCGATACTGCGAAAGAATCCCTGTTTGTGTGGACCTGTATGACTACAAACACCCCGAGATGCTTTACCTAGGGGAGCAGTTTGCAGGCCTTCCTGTCATTTATCTGCGCTTCCGCCTGCCAGAGAACACAAAGTGAGGGTCTATCGCAAGCGCACGCACACACAAATACACAAATGTAGAGTACTTATTTACTTCATCATATAAGTATTTAAGGTGTTTTACCCCATTTAGCACAAACAACCGCTGCATTGTATTATGCCACAACAAGTCAGAGCATCCTTGACCTTGGAAGCAGTAGTTGTAGCAGTAAAGTAGTAGTAGCAAAAAACTTGATGAAACTAGATGGAGAAGATGAGTATCTAGTAAAATGCAGCTTGAAGCAAATTCAGTTTTGACAATAATAAATGAGATGTTCACTCCTACCTATCTCAAGCAAGTTCCAGGCCACTAGAAATTGATTTTCATACTATACTGAAACATATGAAATCTGTCAATGCCTGGAAATATCTTGAGAAACTGAACCACAAATCAAAATTTTTTTAAAATAAATGTTAGTAGATGGATGTGAAGGCTACATGATTTTTAATGATCGGTGTGGACAATGCAATTGTGTTTGTATATAGTTAAAGTTAGATTACTGTGTAAAACTCATATTTCTGACTTTCTGTTTCTGGCTGTCAGGTTTGCAGCAGAGTTTGACTTTCGGACGTTTGACCCAGAGGGAGTTGTGCTGTACGCAGAGTCCTCCCAGGACTCGTGGTTCATGTTGGGGCTAAGAGGCGGTCGCATTGAAGTCCAGTTCAAAAACCAGCACACATTCAAGGTCACCAGTGGAGGAAAAGCCATCAATGATGGACAGTGGCATGTGGTAAGAAAGAGCTGTAATCCAATAATTACATACATATACTAAACTTGTTCCCCTGTAGCTAAAATAGTGGTAGCTGAAGTGCTTATTGATAAGAAGAATTGGTGTCAAGTGGATTGTGTTGTGGCACTCTTTCTGTGTTCTGTTATTGTACTTATTGTAGTGAGAAAGAGCTATGGTGGTTTCCTATGTGTAACATGCAGATCTCTGTGGATGAACTGGAGAGCAGCATCAGTGTGAAGATCAGCAAGGAAGCGGTGATGAGCATCAACAGCCCAGAGAGTCTCTTTACTTCAGTTAATGGCAAACTGGAGACCAAGGTCTACATCGCTGGTCTGCCCAACCGCACTGACAACGTCATCAAACCTGTAAGCATGTGCACACAAAGAATCACCCAGCAAACATCGATTTTCATTCCCTGTGACCACAGCTAAAAACTGTATCAGATTCACCGTAATACCATAGTAGAATTAATATATAAATGGATTTACATTAGTCCAATCCAGTGTGGTACTCTGTGTGTGTATCCATCCATTAGATCAACCCTAGACTTGACGGCTGCATCCGGGGCTGGAACCTGATGAACCAGGGGGCGTCCGGGGTAAAGGAGGTCATCCAGGAGAAGAAGAGTAAACATTGCTTTGTGTCTGTGGAACGAGGAGCTTTCTTCACTGGGGCAGGACTGGCACATTACAACATTGACTACAGTGAGTAAGTTAAGTTATACTTTATTGATCCCTATGGGAAAATTTGGCCCTCTGCTTTTGATCCATCCTAAATATTTAGGAGCATTAAGGAACCACGGGAACAGTGCCGCAGGACCTGATGTAGTTTTGTGCATGGTGTTTTGGCTTAAAGGCAGCGACAGGAGTGTTATCAAACATGCATGTGTTTTGGGGTGGGAGGAAAGTGAAGCACCCGGGGGAAACACATGATCTAAAGGAGCATAAAGTTCCACACAGAAAGGCCCCATTTGGCCCTGGTAGGATTGAAGCAAAAGCTTATTTTATGTAATGTAGACCAACACAGGCGCAAAGTAGACATATATGGTAGGTTCCACTCTAGCTGCTACATCTGTGTATGTTACATATATCCCATACCATGACAATGAACTTGTCAGGGCTTGAGGAACACAGACTTTGTTTAGAGTTGCAACCATGGGATTTTGAGAATATTCAAAGTTGCAAAATTTGAGCAAATGTGGAACTCAGTTAATAACTTCGAACCTGACAAAAGCCATTTATTTCTGTTTCCCTATGCGTATGGGTGTGTGTAACTAGGTGATTCTGGGAGCTGGAATGTGGATGTAAAGATGAATATCCGTCCGTCCAGCAGCACAGGTGTCCTCTTTGCACTCGTCTACAACAACACAGTCCCCCTGTCGGTCGCTGTTTTAACACAGGGAGAAGATGACGCTGTGAGTAGTTTGAAATGAGCACGCGTGGATCTCTGCACATCTGCACGTCTCTGCACATAACCACAACCACAAACACACACGATTAAACTTTGCGATGTTGTTGCCCTCCGTGCTCCAGAACCTGCAGGTGTTCTTGGACGGCGTCTCCGTGGCAACGCTGGACTCACTCATGTTGTGTTACCCCGACCGGCTGGCGCTGCAGCTGAATGTGACTCCCACAGAAATCCAGATCTCAGCCAACTCCTCCACTGTGACCTACATGAAGCCTGATGCCCTGCGGGAGGCACTGGAGCGCCTCAACGCCACCATGCAGAACCCCATCAGTACATATATTGGTGGGATACCAGGTTAGTTAATTAGCTCTCTAAGGTCACCATGAAACGGCCACTGTGGCTTCCTGGCTATAATCGTTTCAATATGAATACCAACCCGTCTCCATATATTCTATCTACCAAAAGAAAGCTTTCCCAGAGATTTCCTTATGCTGGAAAAGAAGTGCATGCTAATGTCAACATGCTGTCATACTCATAGTAACAATAGTAACATGCTGATGTTTAGCAGATATAATGTTACTCTTTAATTAGGACTAAACTGAAAGCTGTGGATGATAGGAACATCATTCATTTTGCTGAATTTTGGTCATGCACCAAAATATAGGACAGTTTATATTTTTGACCAGATGATGGCACTAGATTAAAAATTATGGGATCACCAAAAGTGATCATTGGGGGGACACGAATGTCTGTAACAAAAATGTATGGCAATCCATCTAGCAGTTTTTGAGATATTTCACTAAAACCCAAATGTCGGGGCATCACAAAACTCAGTGGGAGACATTTTCTGGGAACCATGAATGTCTGAACTAAAAGATCTCACGGCAAGCCATCAAATAGTTGTTGAGATATATTTAAATTGTGGATCGACTGACAGACCCTCCTACATCCCTGAAGCCATTCTGCTTGCATAGTTAAAACTTTGCTAACTTTTAGAAGAGTCTTGAACGCTACCTTAAGTTTAAGTTGTTGTTTTTTTACTGTATGTTATAACCTTAAAAAGGGCTATATTCACCACCATCTCTCATTGTTCCCACTCTGTGTCTTTCAGAAGTTGTCCCATTACATGCAACCCCTGTGACGGCCTTTTACCACGGCTGTATGGACGTCACGATCAGCGGCCAGCAGCTGGACTTTGACGAGGCGCTCAGCAAACATAACAGTATTAAGTCCCATTCCTGTCCTCCTGTGTCTCCCCCTGAGTCACCCTGATGCACCGCACAGAAAGTGACCTCAATTAACGTGCAGATCACTTTAAAAAGCCCTGACATCAGGCAGCATCCCACAGCGGCCACTTCTTGGGATATTTTGGAAAGAGAGATATAGAAGAGGAGAGGAGATGGGAGGGAGTCAGGGGATGAGAAAGAAGTGACAAGAAGAGGAGATAGAGGTAGACAGTTATAGTCATTTTTGTCGACTTTCTTTGGTGGGTTTGTTCTAAGCTTTTTTACGCTTTTCATCCATGCAGTGTTATTGTTCCAGTCCTAGGAGCATTTTGTTTTTTGGATTTGTTTTTTTTTTTGAGGCACAACGAAAGCTGGCTCACCAGTGAGCTAGTCAAAAGCTGAATGGCTGGATGACATAGTTGTAGCAGTTTGTTGCAATGAATGAAATGCTTTCCAAGAAATGTTGACAAAGAGCTGAGCTCTCTAGCACACATACCATGTTTTGAGCAAGAGATGGTTATGTTTATGTAGAGAAATAAACAAATGGTCACTGTTGACCAGGCTCTGAGACCACCTGCATCTTTGTCCCTGCTGTTCAATCACGGTACTATCTTTAACTCTGCAATTCTGCGCTCGTGGAGGCAGACATCCGGAAGGCAACTCGCTGAAATTGTGGTTGTTGGTTGTGGTGGTGAAAACCACAGAAGAGAAAGCTGAGCCTCCAGGCGTTCGATCCAGTTGTGTTGCATTTTCTTGCATAAATCATCATCCCTTATTGGAGCTCCTCCCGAGGTGTTGCATCGGTTTAGTAACGTTTAGGAACATGGTCCATAATTTTATTGTACCTCAGAACCCACCATGGTTGTCGCCAGATGTGTACCCCTCTCAGTATGGCTGGTCTTGCAGGACAATCTACAACTTGTGTTCTTTCATTTCTATCTTCAGGATTCTCCTGGTTGTTCAGAATTCACCTTGTATATAAAACAAGCCATCTTTAATATGTAACTTAAATTTAGTTGTTCAGTGCTGTGTTTGTTTTATGTTTGTTTTAATAAAATTGGTCAAAGCAACCATGATATTTTTGTGCCAGAGACGAGGCCATAAAGGACATTTATTCGTAAAGGTATCCTAAGTTAGTATCTGCTACTCCTTCCAGCACTGCTTGTGTCCTAAGTCCTTGTTGACACAACAAACAAAACACTGTCTGACCTGTGAACTGTCTGTGTTTCCCTTAAACATCAAGTGATTTCTCCTTTATTTAATGATTTCTGTAGGGACAGATTAAACCACGGCACTGCACAACCATGCTCCATGCTGCCACCATCAGTCTACTTTAAACTAGGTTGTCTAAATCATACTTTCATTTAATTTTAGCACATACTACACATAATATATTGGTAAAATATTTTATTGTCAGCATCATCACACCTGTAAATTTCTGGGAGATCTCCACAGTACATTGATTTGTTTGTAAAACCCTCAATTTAGTAAATAATCTGTCAGTCGGTCAGTCAATAAATCAATCAATTTCAGACTCTGGGTCGTCCATGTTTAAAAAGACAAAATAAATCAAAATTAGACTCGCAAAAATATTGTTGTATGTTAACGGAACATTCTTTTAAACAATTATAATGCAACATTTCAGGCACATCACAATAGCTCTTAACAATACTAATTTATGATTTGATCTTGTTTTTACACTGTGAGTTGAGGAGCACTTGAACAAAAATATCCAATGCTGTTTTATTGTAACCCTGTGTTAACAGTTTCAACGCATGACACACTGTGGCCTAATGACTTGGATGCAGAAATGGTAAAACAGAGGAAAAACAAGTCCAACACAGGCACTAAAAACAGATTTTCCGTTACACAAGATTCAGGGGAAACAAAACAGAAAGAAAAACTTCCCTGGAAGTTTTTTTTTTAAACTGTGTAATGACTGATCTGAAGAAGCTCCCAGATACTTTACTCCTGCATTCAAAACACCACTCAAGTAAAAGTATTTAAGTATGAATAGCATAGTATACTTTAAGTATCAAATGTGGAAATACAGACAGAATGGCCCTTGCGATGAGTGATATAATTACATGTTATTGTTACATTAGTATTATTGATTCATTATGTATAAGCAGCATTTTAAAATTGTAAAAACTTCATATACTGTTGGGTAGTTTAATGACTAACAAATTATCATTTTATAAGTTGATATATTTTGTTCCCCAACTCATGTAAGTAAACGAAACGTTGCTCTTACTAATGCTGATAATTAATGTTAATAACCATTGTTGAAGTAATAAGTTGCAACTTAAAACCACCCATTTTAAAAAACCCTTAACATTGCTGCAAAATCAGCAAAGTAACTGGCTGTCAAAATAATATAATGTAGAGTGTAGGAGTGTTTTTTTGTTTTTTTTTTTTACTCTAAAATGAGTACAGTACTTGACTTAAAGTACTTAGTTACTTTTCACCACTGCACCACCCAGGCTGGAAGCTCTACAGCAAACAGTATGATGATCAAAGCACTTTTTTTTCCTCCAACCTCACCAGTGTGATAATGGGTTAATTGGTGCACACACACACACACACTGCACACACACACTGCACACACACGCACACACTCTCTCTCTCTCTCTCTCTGTAGGAGGGAGGGATGAAGTGTCTGCATGGTTACAAACTCCTGCCTGCACTTTCCACAGCTACTCCCCCTCCTGAACCACCACCAGCAGCAGCAGCAGCAGCAGCAGCAGCAGCAGCAGTCTTCCTCCGCAGAGTGTGCACTCGGTCCCGGCCAGAGAGGAGGCTCCCAGCGCACAGTGCACACCCGCAATGGGGGCGAGCTCGGACCGCAGATAAACGAGCACGGTCGCCTAATCGGTCTGCGGGTGTTGGTGAGCGACATGCGGGAGGAGCACGCGGCAGCTTAGCTCGCGACGCTCCCGCAGGCAGAGACGCGTTCACGGTCGCAAGCACCTGAATACCTGCAGCGTCGGTCGGTCGGTCGGTCGGTGCAAACACAACTGACACTGAGCGGCTGGCGGGGGGGGGGGAGTTGAGAGAGAGAGAGAGAAAGAGAGAGAGAGAGAGAGAGAGAGAGAGAGAGAGAGAGAGAGACTGCGGGACGGGAGAAAGTTTCTGGAGCTCTGCGCACAAACAGCGGCTGAACAATGCGGCGGACACCGACAGAGTCGCTCCCGGCGGCGGCGGCGCTGCTGGTCCTGCTGGTCGCCCGCTGGTCCCACGGCAGTAAGTACACACTCTGCGTGCTAGGCGGCTAGTTAGCTCGCCGAGTCCCCCTTTGACATTTGTGTGTTGTGATGGCGATACGCGGCTCGGCGATTAACGCCATTAACGGGGCTTTAACGGCGGCGGTTTCGCAACGTTTCCCGAGTGTTTTCGTGTCTGTTGCTTCACTCCGGAGTTGTTTGACCTTCTCTCGCTCTCTGTCGGTGGATTAATGTATTTGGCGGGTGTCCTTTCCTCTCTCTCTTTTTTTTTTTTTAGTTTCATTGTCTCCGCAAGAGGCGAACCAGTTTCTGAGCAGGCACAGGCGGGCAAATCAAGTTTTCGAGGAGACGAAGCAAGGGCACTTGGAGAGGGAGTGCGTGGAGGAAAGGTGCTCCAAGGAGGAGGCCAGAGAAGTGTTTGAAAACGACCCGGAGACGGTGAGTGTGTTGTCTACTGTGGCACCAAAGCACCACTGAAGTTGTGGTCGAGGTTGCGTGCAGGTTTCCCCTCCAACACAACCGACACCTTCTTCATGCCTCTTCTCCACTCAGCAACTGCACGTCTGTCTAAACTAATCAAAACACTATCGCCAAATGAAATCCTATTGATTTTATGTTCCCAAAAACTAGTTTTTTTTTTTGTATTTGTCAGAAATCGTGAAGCTGCAAGGTCAGTTGTTTACATCATGTTCATATTGACTGGGAATTGGTGACGGTAATGTAACACTAGACTAATGATTCATTGTCTGGCTGCTGGTGTTCATGCTCCAATAAGTCCAGAGCCCTTATAGCTGTCATCCCATGTCAAAGACTTGGCGTGTGTTCGTCTCCTTTTTGTTTGTTTCTGTGAGAGACATTGAGTCAGCGTGACTAAGCTCAAGTTTATGAAGTACAGTTTCAGAGAAGACACCGCACAGCCACTTGTTTGTCCTCTTTTTGGCTTCAGTATATTCCATTTGCTGAAATTTGGCTCGACCTGCTGGAGATCTTCCTGGCTCGTGTGCCTGCCAAATATGGGAAACACCTGGATATCTTTTCTCCATCTCTCTTCTTATCATTTGTATCGCTGTATGTCTACATATGCTTTCTCTTAAATGTCCTTACACACAAATGCAACTGAATGATGCAAACAAACTCTGATTCTGATTGGTCTCTTTGGGAGCTGATGAGCTGTTTTTTGTTTTTTGTTGTTTGTTGTTTCATTCAACACAGGAATGCAAATTGCCTCACTAATCTGTTGCTCCCACCCTATTTTTCTATTTGATATTTACCAACAAACCAAATCCATCACACTGTATGTGCTCAGGAATATTTACTGCAGATTAAACTTCCCATTCTGCATTCATGAATGCGCAGATTAGACTTTCCATTCATGCCAATACATAAGCCTATTGAATATGGACCAGTGTGCTCGACATGCAAACAAGCTCCAGAGATATAAATAACGTAATGTGTCCGAAAACATTGGGTAACGGGCTGAGAATGCAGACTTTTAAGTCTTTAAACAGGAATCTGTGTCACGTGTCGATGTGTGTGAATGTTACTCGGTGAGATAAGTTATAGTTCAGACTCCCACCCAAACCTCTTTAAAACGTTAGCTGTCCAGAAATATAAGCAACAAGTATATCCAGACATTTAAAGTTTTTTTTCGATTTTGCATGTTGTCAGTTTGATTTATAAGTCAGATTCAGATGAATTTTTAACTATGTCCTTGTTAGCATTGCTCTGGGGATGCTGTGCTCTTTAACGATCGCTCTTACTCTTGAAGTTTTGCCGTTGCGAACTGTAGCTGAGAGGGAGCGAATGAGGTAATTGATGACTCAGAGATTACTCGTAAGATTAGCCAAGTGGTCAGACCTGGAAGCTGAGGGAGGGAGGATTAAAGCGAAGTTGTGCTGGGTTCAGAGGAAAAGGTGAAGTCGGGTGATGTTCCTTCTAGTTGAGTGTGCCTGTAGTTTTCTAGCATGTCGTGCAACAAAGCTGCAGTCTCATTCACAGATGCATTATTCATTCAGAAAGTGCCCATCTCTGACTCTGCATTTTCTCGTCCTGCAGCTTTCTGCTTCTGCAGAGAGAGAGGGAGAGTGGGGTGTTCCTGGATACTCACGATCATCTTCGGCAACACACGCGATCACACCAAGTTTCTGGTCTCTCACTTGTTAGATGACCTGTCAAGAGGGACAGATAGCCAATAGAAATCTTAACAAAATGTGACTGACCTTTGCAAATCAGTTGTCGCATCAAATCAGGCATATAATCAGGCTTTACACTGTGTAATATGTTCCCAGCTTTAGCAGGCTTTTATCTGACTACTGATTCTTACAGGAGACTTTTTTTTTTTACCTCACTATGCTGCATCTGGCTCCTACTGCAGCAGGAGTGCTGTAAAGTATCTCTGTATAGTCTTTCCAGTGGTAGATCTCCCCAAATTATGACCTATATGTGGAGGAGTACTGCAGCCAGGAGGCGGAAGGGATGCTACTACTATCAGGAATGCAGAGAATTCTCAGGAAGCCTTTGGCAAAGGGCCGCACCCATTAGAGAGTGCACACACACACACACACACAGGCAAATGTTGTAGTTGAAATTAATGATTGTTTATGATTCGCTTTTCACTCCCATGAGTATAAGCACAGAGATGAGGTATGAAATGAAACCAACCCCCCCAGTAATTGTAAGCATTTATTTAGATTATCCTGTTCTGTTTAGATTTTTGTTTATACACTTATGTAACTTAATCCCTCTCTCTTTCCCTCCCTTCACCCTGATGTAGGACTACTTCTTTCCCAAATATTTAGGTAAGTTATCATTCTGACTACAACCCTTCATCTCTTCTCCATAACAGCCGGCTTGACTGATTATATGTTTGTAATATCTTTTTGTTTTCAATTTCATTTTTGTTTTTCTATAGCTTGTTTGGATAAGTTCGGAGATGCTGAAAAGAAGAAACAGGATCTGGTTACATGTGTCCACAGTAAGTTTTAAGCCCTCTTATTTGTCTACTGACTTAATTTTAGAGCTTGATGGCAGAACTGTGGGCAGGTTGATAGATACCTTAACCCACCTTTTATTTTTTCACAAACTGCCCTTTTCTTACCGTTCTTCTCTGTCTGTCTTTTCACTGTGTAAGTATTATTACATCCAGAGAGAGGCACCTATTGTAGTGTGGGGTTGGGCTGCACTGCAGTATCACTGCTCTGCATCACACTCAAGCATACATTGGTAAAATGATGAAAAACTGCTGAAATTATTTGGCAACTCCAGGTCAGTTTTTGCAGCGTGACACACCTAACTGATTCTGTGACTTTGAAGTGGCCTGAGTGTGCTATATGTGCGTGAGCGCTATGAGTAACATTGCAGCACTTTGCTACAGTGATGCTGCATATTGGTGAATGAGTTGCATACCCTTCAGTCGTCACACACTCTCTCACCCACTCTTTGCGTGACTGCACCAGTGTCTTCGTGAACTGGCTTAGCAAAGGAGTGACGTAAAAGAACAGTCTGACGTGAGTGGAGCACAGGATTTCTGCTGCATCAGGCTACAAGGACCAATCCGGCTTTACTGCTATTGGCTGAAGAATCTCAGGGGGGGGTTTCCATGACTCAGCTGCAGCATCGTGGCTCTTTTTACCCTTTTTATCTATCTGTCAGCACAGAACCTATCTCTCTCACCACTTCTCTCTCTCTATCTCTCTGTAAATCTCTGCCCATCTGTCTCCTTTTCTTAGTGCAGACTAGTGGGGTGGTGGTATGCCAGTATGAAAGCAGATTATTACATTCCACCAATTCCATTTGTGACATATTACAGACATGCAGTGTTACAATTATGGCATGTTATGGAAATATATAGTTTTGGCTCCATATTCGCACATACCAAAAGCTGATTTTATTGTAAGCAGAGCAGACAGTGTTTATTCTCCCACTCCTGCCTGTTTCTGTTCCCTTAGTCTGCAGTTTTCATAAAAATGGAGTCATTTAAAACACATTTTCTCATATACTGTATGTGACATGTATTGTTGCTGCTCTGTAAACTCTGGAGGGCTCGTCCAAATTGTCATTAATGTAATCTACAGTGTGTGCTTTATTAAATTTAAATGCAATGTTGACTTGATGTTAAGGGACCGCTAAAATTTTAAGCAGAGGAAATATGTGTGGCTCCTGAGGCTGCACATACAGTATACACCAACATATTACTAACCAGGAGATTTGGTCTGATTTATTTGTAATATGCCCCTGTAAAATAAATCATGCACATATATCAATGTGCTATTACAGGTGTACGTTTTGATATTGGTTCTGTATTGATTACATTTTAAGGCAATTATTGCCCCTATACAATAAGATGACTAATATGTAATGTAGTTTGCATTTAACCTTATGATCTGGTAATGCAGTTTAAATGCATTTTTATTATTGTAGTAGCTCACAGAATCCAGTTGTTTTAAGATTAGACTACATTTTGTTAGATTTTGTTGATGAATTTAATTGATGAAAAGCTGGGTCATCACTTTGCTGGAAGCCCTTTGTTTTATTTATTCTCACAGTTGATGGTCCATATCTTGTTTGCGAGAATCCACTGGCAATCAGAATATGTCTCCACTTCATTGTAATTGTTGTGTTATATATATATATATATATATATATATATATATATATATATATATATATATATATATATATATATATATATATATATATTTTTTTTTTTTTTTTTTTGTTTATTTGTCTATTTCTGTGTATATACGTTGAGAGCAACGGAAAAACTGGAGTCACATTCCTTGTATGTGTACGCATACATGGCCAATAAAACTGATTCTTTTTCTTCTTCTTCTTCTTGAACATATACCAAACTGTGAAAGATTATGTGTGAAAAACTTCAGTCTCTTTGAACATGGGATTTTTCCAAAATGAAATGAAGACCGTATTGTACATGTCATTTAGTGAAAAATGGCCTGATTTGAAAGTTGTGTTTCACATATGAGCTTATCTCTCCTGTTGCCCTCATTTTCTCCAGGCACTGTCCTTTTCTCTCTCTGAACTCCAGCTAACATGCCCAGACTTGTCAAGCAATCAAACTCCACTGCTAGGAAAAGGAAACTGAATGGGGAGAGAAAAGATTTGCACGTGTGCTTACTTACAACATTAAAACTTGGAGTGAAAGAGAGGGCTAAAGTGAAATTGCCTTATAAAAATATAGGACAAACAAAAATGAACAGAGTTCAATATCCATTTGATCTTGTTTTTTATGAGATAGAGGACAGGTATGCAGGGAAGGATGGAATTAGGGCATCTCCAGCAGGAGAGCTTAGCCAGCATTAGGCTATTTATATTGAACTCCTGATATGCAGAACATAAGAAATGCCCTTCCTCTGTCTGGTATCAGTATACAGTTACACTCATTGTATGCATCCGGTTTGTACAGACGCAACTTTAAAGCAATAATAACATTTCTTTCTCTGTGTCTGTCTGTCTGTTTTCTCACACTTGAAGATATTCCAGATCAGTGCTCTCCGTCTCCCTGTAATGTCAGAGGTACGGTACGGTGCGAGGACAAAAAGGGTGACTTCCTCTGTCACTGTTTCACAGGCTGGGCCGGAGCCAGATGTGATAAAGGTACTGTCATCACTATGGAAAGTGGGGGTATATATTTGGACGCTGTGTGCTAGAGCTCAGCAGATGTAGAATTTTTGCACCGTCACTCAGTGTCATATCCGGCATCTGTGGATGGATGTTACAGCCAGTGACCTTGTTTCTGACAGACAACTCCCGTCCCGTCCACGGATAGAAAGATCAGCCTTCCCATCAGTTTCAGTAGTCATTTTTGTCAGATATTTTCATTGTTTCTCATCGTGTTACTTTGACTCTGCAAAACTCTACTTCTAGTGTTTCTGTTTCAAATTTATCTTACAATTGCAACTGTTCTTGTTGACATGCCTCTGTAATATCCATATATATATACACTGTTGCTGTTGCTGCTGTTATTAATGATCTGTGAATGTTGTGTCAGGTCAATATGAACTGCATGTGCGGGAATCTCTAGAGGTCAAAGCTAGTTACTGTGAATAGATACGGGGAATGTTGCATCTCCTCTGAAAAACATGACCGTTAGACCGGGGATTCCACTTTTAGAAGGGATATGTAACAAATATTGAGTGTATAAGCAGGAACGGGAAAGCGCACATAATTTATATACATGCACCCTGTAAGGGAGAGGGAAACATGTTTCTCAGCCATCATTCCACACGTTTCCACTCTGACTCATCCCGCCACCTTACTGCGAGAGGAAACCAAAACAGATTCCGTTTGACTCGGTCTGAGCCTTTTCCACTTGACGACCGCGCTCCTCCTAAACACTCAGCTGCAACACTAAGCCACAGTGACCTAGTGTGTCAGTTATTTGTGAGGCGTTTAACAAAGGACAAATTCATAGGACATTCAAGTGAACTTTTCAAACTCCATTCACGCTGTGCGCTGCTATTCATATTTCAAAATCTAACTTTCAACATCGGTTACGTTAAATAGAACCTGATTCTGAACTACTGTGGGAAATCTTAACACAAGCCAAGCAACCTAATGCTGTGCACATCCCATGATGCCGTTTTTCCTGCCATCATGTTGACTGTACTGCCATCTTATTTGCAGATGTCGACGAGTGCAGCAAGAAAAATGGAGGGTGTGACCACGATTGCAACAACACCATGGGCAGTTACCGCTGCTCCTGTCACCAAGGCTACATGTTGGTAGGACGCCACATGTGTAATGGTAAGCCACAAACCATAAATGCACATTATCTAACACCGGGAATCATGTTAGTATAACACAAACACACTTTGTTTGACTTTTGAATCCTTTTCAGACTATGAAAATTAAAATTATTTCTGCAGTTATTGTTGTATAAACATTTTTTCAAAGATTGTCAGTGTGAGAGCTTTTGTGGTTGAGGTCCCAACCACAAAAACTATAGTAGTAATCCAATGGCAGTGTTCTGTCTTGTCACCTAATTATCATTACAAATCAACCTCACAGACCCTTTGCCAGATCCAGCATTACAAACTCTTATGCAAACAGTAATCGTTTAAACCCACAGAAGTTATGTGCTTAAAATCATGATAAAGACATTGAAATTTGATTAATGGTACAGCCTTTAAAAATTGTGTCTTTGGTGTATATATTTATTTCAGTGACGTAGTTTCATTGAAGTGCTGAAACAAGCCGATACTGTATGTATTGTATACATGATGTGGACAACCTGTGTAAAGTAATCAATCTATTGATCTATTTTTAAAGCTGCTTTGGGGTAAAATTTAATATTGGGGTTGTTTTTATTCAAGTGGTTAACCAATCAGGGCCAGAATTTTTTTAGCATCTGTCTTGTGGTCGGTCTTAATTTCCCACTCCTTTAATTAATCCAGTTTAGGTGTCCAGTGTCTTTTTCTGACACATTTTCTTTCCTGACACTAATGAGCAAAGGCACAAATAACCTCCTCATATCACGTCCTTCCTGGTGAGGAGTTTACTTTATAGTCTTCTTGGTAGTGTTGAATTGCCTACAAACTTTGAACTATCCAGCTGACCACATTTTGTATCCTTCAGATGTGGACGAGTGTGAGAATCCAGGTGTGTGTGGAACAGCACAGTGTGAGAATAAGGAGGGCAGCTACGATTGCCTGTGTGATATTGGTTACGTGTACGACAATGAAACCAAGAGCTGTGTTGGTAAGTGTGTATACACATAATAAAAGAAACACACACACACACACACATGCGCGCACATGGTTTCATGAGAAGTGACTGAGGAGCAGCTACAGCCTCAGCAGGACCTGATGCAGCTGTGTTGTGGGGTCAGCAAAGGAATGCAAAGACATTTGGAGAAATTCTGTATAAGTAGGTAACAGGTCACAGTTGTCTGGTGTATCTCCGTGCCTTCAGAAAAAGCTAATTTCAGGGGTAAAATACACAGATGGACCTTGTGATTCATATTTGCCAGAGGATCTTTTTAATTTAAATTTGGTCAGGACAGAAATAATTATAAAAGCAAATGAGGTAAAGCTAAAATGTGGTAGGCAGAATTTACAAAGGTTGCCAAAGATTTACAGGTTAGAGAAGTGTTTGTTACTTTTCAGAGTCATCTGAAGCCCCAAATCATGTTTGAAACATGCAATCAATGAAAAACACCATTACAGCCAAATCTTCAAGTAGCCTTGGACCTTGTGTTATCCACTAAATTCGTAGCAAGAGGCATTCACTGACTGCTCAACATACAAGGAATGGAAGTTTGTCCAAGGCCAAAAAAATGCTGCCTTGCTATTTAATAAGATAACATAATAAGATAAATAACCACAACATCAGGTCTGTTGGTAAAAACATTGAATAAGAATTCACTGACTTAAAACAAAGTCATTAATCACTTATGTGCCCTGTTTTGCTCTGCAGTGGAAACCAGACTTTTCATAACCTCAGTGTCCCTCCTCTGAGAATTAACGTTTATTATAGCCAACCTTCTCATGGCCATGTAAGGCTGTACATGGAGCGATATGGAGAGCTACCACCCAGTCAATGTCAAAGACCACTTGACTCAAGTATTGTTTGCATTCCCTGATATGTTGACAGGAAAGACATCTGATATGTATTTTCATGCTTGAAAGTGTTTTGTCTAATCCCTCCCCTGATGGGACTCTGATAATTCTCGGTTACCCTTTATACCCCACTCATGGCCTCCATCTCTCCTTCTCTTTTATTTTTTTGACCTTCACTTATCAGATGTGGATGAGTGTGAGTCAGGTGTGTGTGCAGAGGAGTGTCTGAACACTCCAGGGAGTTTCCGTTGCTTCTGTGATGGTCGTCAGGGCATGAAGCTGGGCCAGGACCTCCGGAGCTGTAAGGTGAAATACATGAACTTTTGCAAATATTAATCAGCAGTTGCATAGTTCAGCTTTTAATTTGTTGTTAAATCATGAATTATGAACTACATTCTTAATCTGTTAAACTATTTTAAATGAGACAGGTCACACTTACATACACAAATGGTTCTCATAAAGTAGCAGCATGCGTTATTTCTGGCTTATTTTCTGTCTGTTTTCACAGCCTCTGACTCCCTGTATGTCGCCGTCTCTGAAGAGGAACTCTCGTTCCCTCTACCTGGGCCGTATGTTCAGCGGTGTGCCAGTGGTGAGGCTGCGTTTCCGCAGGAGGATTCAAACTGGGTGAGAAAGTTGTTAGGTTTTGATGCTCAGCACTCTCAACAGTTGTCTCCTAACAAAAACATTACACCTTCTCTACATTTATACCTTAGTAACAGTAAGTATAAAGACAAATACATTAAATTCAGTGCAAGCAAAAAGAGCAATGAGCCTCTTCTGAAAGGGAAAAGTCTTTTTTACTATACATAGTACATACTTGAATCAGCTCATTAAAAAAAATATTTCTAATATTAGCTGGGAAAATTCCACCCACTTTCTTCGAGTGCCAAGTGGAAAGCAGATAAAATTATTTTGGTCACTGAAAGGAAATGTTTCTCTCCAGCTTCTCAGCAGAGTTTGACTTCCGCACCTACGACAGTGAAGGAGTGATCTTCTTTGCTGGAGGTCACCTAAACAGCTCCTGGATTGTGCTGGCAATGCACCATGGGAAGCTGGAGCTGCAGCTGAAGTACGGCACAGTCAGCAGGGTCACCAGCAGCGGTCCCATCGTCAGTGATGGCCAGTGGAGAAAGGTTGGAGGTTTTGTCATGAACAGCAATGCACTGTCTACATTAGCTGATTAAACGCTCCTTAAATGTCTTGTTTTACTTGTCAGATCTCGGTGGAGGAGCAGGGACGGAGTCTAGTGATTAAGATTGACAGGGAGGCCGTCATGAAGATTGCAGTAAACGGTGATCTGTTTACACTAAAGAAAGGCATGCATGAACTCAACCTCACTGTGGGAGGAGTCCCTTTCAGAGAGGACGGCCTCGTAAATCAGGTGTGTGTTTGTATGTGCTTGTGTTTTTTCTTGAATATGTACCAAAGAGAGGTGTTCTTTACATATTTCTCAACTGTGATTATTATGTAGGTGAACCCCCGTCTGGACGCCTGTATGAAGGAGTGGAGGTGGTTGACGGGTGAAGATACATCCATACAGGAAACCATTCGGTCCAACGACAACATGCAGTGTTTCAGCACTGAGAATCCTGGAGCATATTACCCTGGCACAGGCTTCGCTCTCTTCAACATTAGCTATGGTACTGTGTGTGTGTGTGTGTGTGTGTGTGTGTGTGTGTGTGTGTGTGTGTGTGTGTGTGTGTGTGTGTGTGTGTGTGTGTGATAGCAACAGTTTTTTCCTGAAGTAGTTAGATGTGTTTAATTTGTTTGGGTGAATGTTCCGTCATCGCCGCCTAGTTTTGTCAATAGTTGTCCTCATCTTTGTTTGTTCTCTCACTTCCTGTCCTCTTCACTTCAGAATCACAAAACCTGAGCGTCCAGTTGACCTTACGTCCAACTTCTGCGATCGGAGTGCTGTTTGCACTTGTTTACCAGGACAGAGTCCCTCTCTCCATCGCCCTGGCCGACTACCATCCCGGCACCGATGAATGGCGAGATGTGAGTACTTTAAAGCTTTGTATGTTTGTAAAAAACTTTCTTTGTTTGATCTCAAAACTGACTTTTTTTTTCTCTTCAGTTTGTCCTGGTATCTGTTGGTAATGTCATCATTGCCAGGGCTCCTGCCCCCTTGTGCGATGGTGAGAGTCATGAAATCCAGGTGACTATCTCAGGCAACCAAACCTTGCTTCTGGTCGATGGCCTGTCTGGACGTAGCGAAGACACCGAAATTCCTACTGACCTCCTGTCACTGTCCAGCACCTTTATAGGAGGCCTCCCTGGTGAGGACATGCACATTTATATACACATTTTGCAGGATGTTACTCATATAGTCTGTTAGGGAAAAGTGCAAGTGGGGATGCTAAGTCCCTTGGAGGGACGGGGACAGTGTTATAAATTATCAGTAGGTAAAATTCATATTTATTCAAACAGTAGAGGCATTTAAAGCTGCCAAACAGTATTTTATATTCAAGTGGGAAAAAATGTGGTCTAGAACATGAATTTGCAAAGCCACACAAGCCTTGTTATATCCATTTTTGTTGAGCTGATCAACTGAATAATCTAAAGATTTATTTTTTCTACCCATCTCTGTTTAAACACTCGCAGCCACAGTTTCCTTTGTTATTGTTCAGTGTCCAAAACATCCAACACATGTCAACAATAAAATATCTTACCCAGTGAATGATGAGAAGAGGTGATTGTGCAAAATTCCTACCATTTATGAGCTGCTCACTTTGTTTTCACGTACTGTATATGGCAAACCATAATAATGATTCATAGTTCTCCTGCAGTGACTGGCAGTGACCCCCCCCCAAACTGTGAAGAAAACATAATGAGTATATTGTTTTGAAATTGTTAGTCAACCCCTCGATGAGAATTGTCACATGTACTTGATAAGAGGTCCAAGTGTTGGTTAATGTGCTTGCTGAGTCCGACAGATTCACTGCAGTGATTAATACTGTTTACATACTCATGGTTAGGTCACAGTTAGGGCTCCCACACAGTCCATGTTGTTATCTGCTGGATCCCAAAGTTGTCGTTTCTTCCCTCAGATGTTCCTCTGGTGTCCACACTGGTGTCGGCGCCCTACAGCGGCTGTATGGAGGTCAGTGTTAACGGACAGCAAGTGGACTTGGACCAGGCCATCCACAAACACAACGACATCCGCTCACACTCCTGCCCCCTGCTGGACTCTCTTCAGTGACCAGCACGTCAGTCTGCCAAAACTGATCCATAAGCAGTTCATTGAGGCAATGGGGATGATTTCCAATATATTTATAAAAGCTTTGACCAGTGGGGAGATGTTTTAGATTGGAATGTAAAAAAAAAACTGGACCAGGTATCGTGGTGCAGCTGGGACCTTAGACCAGGATCACCCTGTCCTTTTACTGTGATGACACTGCTTTCTAGAGGCATTTGCAGGGAATTTCACAGTATTCTCAGTACTGACTCAGTAAGGCAGTTAGTCAGCCAGTGAGCAACATCTGTACTAGGCAGAAGATATGGGAATAAATGCTGCACAACATTGCCTCAAAAACTGCCCATGTATCACAGCCTTGTAAGCCCACAAGAACACACAGGGCCTTATCTAGATCAATGTCAAATGGTTGGTCTTGGGTCAACCTACTACGCCTGACATCCTGTGCTTAAATGCAGATCTGACTGGAACTTTGTAGGCACAGTGACTCTTCGCTGCAGCAAATCAGCTGGTAGAGCTGCGGTCATATTGCTTACATCCAGTTCACATAAGGCCCATGTTCACAAACCTTGAAATAATCAAGTGCTAATGTAGAATCTGATGAAATGAAAAAAAAAATGGGGACCAGATAAATAGTCCTTCATCAGCTACCCTACTCAGAGAAAATGTGTGAATAGGTGCTCAGAGCTTAATGAGTGTTTGGGGTTGACTGGGGACTAAATCAATATTATTTGCCCCTAACAAGCTGAATCCCTTCCTTCACCACAGCAGGGAGGCGTGGTATTAGGCACAACTTTGTGTTCTGTAGAAAACCACATTGCACATTGTTGCAGGTAGAAATAGACTGCGCGTGAAGCCATTTTCTTGATCTACTCTCGACTAAAGCAGCACTCCATGTCTGCCTGCAACCTTAAAAAGTAACCATGTGCCTACAAAGAACAACTAACCCAAACTTCACCACAGCTTCCCTCCAAACAGGTGAATCATTTCACAAAGGTGCAGTACTGTAACACAAAAAAACAGAGCTAATGCTTCTCCTAATGAAATGTTGTACTCATTGCAGTTAATACACTATGCATTTCCACCTGTGCATTTTGGAGTATTCCAGTATTTAAAAGGACTGACTGGCACCCTGATTCTCAATAATCTTCAATCACTAACTTCATCACAAAGGCCCCTTCTTTCCCTCAGAAACACCCACTCACAGTTAATATCTGCCATATACCAATCTGAGGATGATAGATTAGTCAAAGAAGCACAGAGAAAACGGAGGGGCCCTCTCCTTGAAGGAGGGAGTGAGCACTGCATCAAACGCACCACACAAGCTACTGAGAGTAAAAAAAGAGTGCGCTGTAATATACTGAATATGTAAATAACGTGACTGTACAATGCTTTATAGAAGACAGAAAACAAACAATACCTTATGTTCTCTGAGGTTTTCTGCACATTTAAACTGATCCAAAGTCAAACCGTAATCTGAGTTTCTCAGCTTCATCTGCTTCCTAAAAAGGTTTGGGATCAAAGTATCATAAATCTTTAGGAACTCAGTTTTTAATTTGATTATATAGGTGATGAGCAAATAAAAACACAATAAAAACAAAGAATGTCAGGAGCATTATGATTGAGAATGTCAAAAGGGCTCCAGTGTTATTTTACTTCCCTCTGTAATGTATTATTTTCTAGTTTTCTGATGAATGAATGCCAGAATATAGAGCTTGACGAGTTATTGTTATTTTTTTTATTTTTGTGTTGTATATTGAACCTGTCTTTAGTTTTATTTTTCACTTTAACTGCCAGTATGTGTACAATGCTGAGAGAAGTCTGCCTTTTGAGTTTTAACTTCCCTCAACAGTGAAAATCCTATTTAAAAATAAAAGCAGTTGTATGAACATCATAGAGTAAAATTGTATTTTCAAAAAACGCATTTGTATGCTGTGTGATTATGTAAAAGAAATCCTGTGTGTTACAAAAGCTATGTGAACCTTGAGTTAAGAATATTTTATCATACCATATACCAGACCAAGTTAGGCTGCAGCACAGATAAAACCAGTTCATTAGTGAGCTTTAGTGCTGCTGGAAGGTGACTTTAGTTACCTTTATACTGAGCCAGGATAACTAGCCATTGTTGGTCTCTATGCAAAGCAAACCGGAGCTTCATATTTACTGTACAAACATGACAGTGGTATCGATCTTCTCTTTTAACTCTTGGCAGGCAAGCAAGTATATTTCCCAAAATGTCGAACTCTTCCTTTAAATGTGAGATTCTGAGGAAGCCCTTACTCCACACGCATTTGTATACATCAGGGAATGTATTCATTTCTTATAGGTGTCTCTTTAATACATAATGTATTTTATAACAGCAGCAGCTACAGAATCCCATCCCACAGCAGTTAACATCAGCAGTTAGCATCATCAATAATATATACAGTATATTGACTTTAAAGTGCACATTATGATTCACGCAAACATAATTAAATAACAGCAACATCAGCGTCGTTTACTCTCCAGTTCGCATTTCAAGAAAGCCCTTTTTAATTGCTTGTACAGTAGTTAGTATAGTGAGACAATACACAGGAAGACCTGTCATCCAATCTACACAAGTTATGGGTTACAAACAATTATCAGATCACAAGTCAGGTGTAATACCACTGTATACACGTATTCATATGTAATATGTAAGCATCTGAAGGCCAGCTTTAGGCTTAAAGAAAAGGTTTGACATATTGGGAAATACGTTTTTTTGCTTTCTTGTTGAGAGTGAGATGAGCAGGAACTTCCTGGAGGTTGATATGTTGTTTTTACACCTCAGTTTTTGTACAGATGAGACATAACGTGTTAATTAGTGAGCTTTAGAGGTGCTGGTAGGCTCCCCCCCCCCGCCCCCTTACACAGCCAGGCTATTTTTTCCCCCCGTTTCCAGTATTTGGCTGGCTCTGTAGCTTCATATTTACCATTTTAGATATAAGAGTGGTACCAATCCTGCCATCTGTCAACAATAATGCGAAAAAGCATATTTCCCAAACTCTTCCCTTTAATGAATACACATGAAATAACTTAATCATGTCTATATAATCACACTACATATCGATAAATCTGTCCCTCTTTAGTGTTACCACATGAAATGCAGCATTTACATCAGTACAGAGTAGTCGTGAAGCTCACCGAATGTTTTCCGTCTGCAAAGTCACCTATGAAATGTCTTCTGCTACATTCAGTCTGACCACATCAAGATATTTTTTTCTCCAGCGTGCCCCATATGCTTGGTTTAGCAGGCGTAAGGTGGAGGTTTCTCAAAGGGGCTGTAGGAGGATCCGTAGAGGACAGGAGCGTTGGGTGTCAGCATGTAGCCCCCTAGTTCCTGGGTGGCTCCCTGAGGCTGTGGCTGGGTGGGAGCCTGAGAGGGCTGCTGGCTCTGGTTCTCCTCAGACAGACAGGGGTTGGAGGCATGGCCTCCCTCAGGGAACTGCTGGGGAGTAGCAGGTGGCTGATAGCTGCTGTTATGCTGTGGGAGAGGAGAAGAAACAGGGAGTGTTAGGTGGCAACAGTATGTGGAGTATTTTTAAGGTGAGGTCTGGTTTTTATTTTCTCGTTTTATGTAGTTTGGTTCACAGAAATATTATCTTATATACGATTAAATATAAGATAACATAAGATTAGCAATCATTAATAATAAATATTACAGATTTCAGACAAAGTGCTATAAATAAAACAATGCATCTGCTGATTTAAGGTATTGGCTGGTATAACAACTACAGCTCATGTCATGGTTTACTTTAGGCGCCCATCCATAAAGCATCAATCAGGCATTCCTGTTTTCACCGTTTCTTGGACGACCACCATCACAAACTGGATTTATTGCTTGTGGTTGTATGCCTCCGCCAGCCAGTCAAGTTGCAGTTTATGTCCATGTCTGTCAAGACTCATATAATATATGTAGTAAAGACTTTGAAGGAATTTGATAAAAGGGTATTAAGTGTATTTTTTTTGGCTAAATGGAAGTTATCACTACATCAAACACAAAGTTGTAGCCATGACAGTAGACACTGCTTCCAATATGCATTTTGGAAGCTACAAATTCTAAAATGTGGATGCTTCACACACATCTTCAACCCAGCAGCACAGAAGATCTATACAATCACCACAGTTTCAAGGTGGGCACCAAGACCAGTGTCACCAATTCAGTATCCAACCAAATGTGAAATCATTCATCATTTTATCTTATTAAACAGTTATGTGAAGTGTTGTCATAATTAGCGTATTCATTCTTGAGTTATGACCAAACACATGTTTTGTATGGTTACAGTGACCTTTGACCACCAAAATCTAATCAGTTCATCCTTGAGTCCAAGTGCACGTTTGTGCCAAATTTGAAGAAATTGCTTCAAGGTGTTCCTGAGATATCGCGTTTGTGAGAATGGGACGAATGGACGGACAACCTAAGAACATAATGCCTAGGCAGCTAGTGCGGAAACATAATAGACACAAGACTAGTAGAAGAGTCTACAGCCATGCTTACATCTCTGTCAAACTGTATTAAGGCACAACTATCAGCTATCAACTATCTGATTTTTAGCAGATGCAATGTTTACGAAGTTCAACATCTTAGTTTACTGTGTTGTCATGATAATATATATTAATTAGCAGTAAACATGAAGTACAGTTGAGGCTGATGGGGATGTCAATAGTTTTGCAGCCACTTGGTCATAAAACAAAGTACTAGACAGATAAAACTTTCGACCTGATGATGACACTAGATGAAAAGTAAAGGGATCAAGAAAGAGCATACAATTTATCCTGAGGGGACCATGAATGTTTCATGGAAATCCTTACAACAGTTAAGATATTTCACTCAAAACCACAAATGTGGACCTCATGGTGGCTCTAGAGGAAAAGTCACAGGATCACCAAACTCAGTAAGTTTCATCCTCTTGGCACTATAAATGTGTCACACAGTAATTCATCTAATAGTTGTTGAGACATTTCAGTCTGAACCAAAGTGGTGGATCCACCGACTCACACAGGGTTTATCCCACAGTAGACATGTAAGATGGAGGATACACAGTTTTAGTTTGGCAGGTCTTCACCTCAGTAATGTGACGTGCCAGCGGTGCAGATTTATAGTTTTCTTTCTGGTCAAGTGCTTTGATGTTAGAGTGAAACAGCTGTTCTAGTGCAGAGAAAACAAATCTGATCCAGTGACAGTGAGCCAGCATGAACAATACCAGGACCCTGAAATTGGAGCAACAAAACTGAATTCTATCATCACTCATGTTGTTATTCACACCTGCGCTTTTCTTTCAGTGTAATAGACTGTTCTTCTGTGAAAAGGTTCCTATTAATAATTATTTTTTGTTTAGGTCTGGGCCCCTACCTGCATGGGTATTGGATAGTTGGGGTAGGCGGGCAAAGTCTGTCCTGAAGGACAGAAGCCAGCGTAGGTGAGCATGTGTTGGGTCGGGTTGTACAGGATGTGGGGCGGCGGTGTGGGGCTGGGAGCAATCTGCGGAGTTGGCTTCTGCTGCAAGAAAACATTAAAAATGATTTGCATAAGATGGGAAATCATCAAAGGAAGCTGGAAGACAAATGTGAGTGAGTGTGCCCCAGTTACACGTGAAACAAACCCTTTCTTATATAAGAGGTAATGAAGTATGATTGCTGCCTAATGTACTGTAGGAACAATGATCATAAAATCAGGACCATTAAGATTAACAAAATAAGACTAGAAAAGGCAATTTCTGAAGAAATTGCGGTGCGAATGGTGACTGCTGAAAGGCTGACGCTAAACTGGATTGCTGAAGTTGAACACAAAAAGTGGAATAATATCAACAATATATGAAAGATGTGGAATAGTTGAAGTTGAATTTGTTGAAAGGCTGACGCTAAACTGGATTGCTGGTTTGAAGTAGCTTGAAGCAGCTGGAGGGAGTATGAATTAGTAAGAAAAGTGGGAAATAGTCTAAATATTATGAATGGGAGTTAAAAGTTGAATAAAACTGAGAATGTATGAAATATGTACAAGATTTTCTGGTTTACACATGAAAGTATGAATTAGAAGATTAGACATGAAAAATGAAAAAAGTCAAAAACGAAAAAAACGACACTATAAACAACAGAAACAACAAAAAACGACAAAAACAACACTATAAACAACAAAAACGACACGAAAAACGATGAAAAAACGACAAAAAACGACATAAACAACTAAAGCGACATAAAACTACAAAAACAACGAAAAAAGTCAAAAACGACACTATAAACCACAAAAACAACAAAAAACTACAACGACACTATAAACAAAAAAAGACAGAAAAACAACAAAAACACGACAAAAACGACACTATAAACAACAAACACAACAAAAGACGACAATATAAACAACAAAAACGACAAAAACAACATAAAACGACGCGAAAAACGACACAAAACGAAAAAACAACAAGTTTTTTGTAGTGTTTTTGTTGTTTTTCATTGTTTTTTGTTTTTGTCGTTTTTGTTGTTTATAGTGTCGTTTTTGTTGTTTTTAGTGTCGTTTTTGTTTTTTTGTCATTTATAGTGTCGTTTTTGTCGTATATAGTGTCGTTTTTGTTGTTTTTTTGTCGTTTTTGTTGTTTTTAGTGTCGTTTTTAGTGTCGTTTTTTGTCGTTTTTGTCGTTTATTGTGTCGTTTTTGTTGTTTTTTGGCTTTTTTGTTGGTTTTGGTTTCGTTTTTGTTGTTGTTTGTCGTTTTTGTCGTTTATAGTGTCGTTTTTGTTGTTTTTAGTGTCGTTTTTGTTGTTTATAGTGTCGTTTTTGTTGTTTTTTGTCGTTTATAGTGTCGTTTTTGTCGTATATAGTGTCGTTTTTGTTGTTTTTTTGTCGTTTTTGTTGTTTTTTGTCGTTTATAGTGTCGTTTTTTGTCGTTTATAGTGTCGTTTTTTGTCGTTTTTGTTGTTTTTAGTGTCGTTTTTGTCGTATATAGTGTCGTTTTTGTCGTTTTTGTTGTTTTTGGTGTCGTTTTTGTTGTTTTTTGTTGTTTATAGTGTCGTTTTTGTTGTTTTTTGTCGTTTATAGTGTCGTTTTTGTCGTAAATAGTGTCGTTTTTTGTCGTTTATAGTGTCGTTTTTTGTCGTTTTTGTTGTTTTTAGTGTCGTTTTTGTCGTATATAGTGTCGTTTTTGACGTTAATTGTGTCGTTTTTGTCGTTTTTAGTGTCGTTTTTGTTGTTTTTTGTCGTTTATAGTGTCGTTTTTGTCGTTTATAGTGTCGTTTTTGTCGTTTTTAGTGTCGTTTTTGTTGTTTTTTGTCGTTTATAGTGTCGTTTTTGTCGTTTATAGTGTCGTTTTTGTCGTTTTTAGTGTCGTTTTTGTTGTTTTTTGTCGTTTATAGTGTCGTTTTTGTCGTATATAGTGTCGTTTTTGTCGTTTTTAGTGTCGTTTTTGTTGTTTTTTGTCGTTTATAGTGTCGTTTTTGTCATATATAGTGTCGTTTTTGTTGTTTTTAGTGTCGTTTTTGTCGTTTATAGTGTCGTTTTTTGTCGTTTTTGTTGTTTGTAGTGTTGTTTTTGTCGTTTATAGTGTCGTTTTTGTCGTAAATAGTGTCGTTTTTGTTGTTTTTTGTCGTTTTTGTTGTTTTTTGTTGTTTATAGTGTCGTTTTTGTCGTTTATAGTGTCGTTTTTTGTCGTTTATAGTGTCGTTTTTTGTCGTTTTTGTTGTTTTTAGTGTCGTTTTTGTCGTATATAGTGTCGTTTTTGACGTTAATTGTGTCGTTTTTGTCGTTTTTAGTGTCGTTTTTGTTGTTTTTTGTCGTTTATAGTGTCGTTTTTGTCGTTTATAGTGTCGTTTTTGTCGTTTTTAGTGTCGTTTTTGTTGTTTTTTGTCGTTTATAGTGTCGTTTTTGTCGTTTATAGTGTCGTTTTTGTCGTATTTAGTGTCGTTTTTGTTGTTTTTTGTCGTTTATAGTGTCGTTTTTGTCGTATATAGTGTCGTTTTTGTCGTTTTTAGTGTCGTTTTTGTTGTTTTTTGTCGTTTATAGTGTCGTTTTTGTCATATATAGTGTCGTTTTTGTTGTTTTTAGTGTCGTTTTTGTCGTTTATAGTGTCGTTTTTTGTCGTTTTTGTTGTTTGTAGTGTTGTTTTTGTCGTTTTTGTTGTTTTTGGTGTCGTTTTTGTTGTTTTTAGTGTCGTTTTTGTCGTATATAGTGTCGTTTTTGTTGTTTTTTTGTCGTTTTTGTCGTTTATGGTGTCGTTTTTGTTGTTTTTGTTGTTTTTAGTGTCGTTTTTGTTGTTTTTAGTGTCGTTTTTGTTGTTTTTTGTCGTTTATAGTGTCGTTTTTGTCGTATATAGTCGTTTTTGTTGTTTTTTTGTCGTTTTTGTTGTTTTTTGTCGTTTATAGTGTCGTTTTTGTCGTTTATAGTGTCGTTTTTTGTCGTTTTTGTTGTTTTTAGTGTCGTTTTTTGTCGTTTTTGTTGTTTTTAGTGTCGTTTTTGTTGTTTTTAGTGTCGTTTTTGTCGTTGTTAGTGTCGTTTTTGTCGTTGTTAGTGTCGTTTTTGTTGTGTTTTGTTGTTTATAGTGTCGTTTTTGTTGTTTTTTTGTCGTTTTTGTTGTTTTTTGTCGTTTATAGTGTCGTTTTTGTCGTATATAGTGTCGTTTTTGTTGTTTTTTGTCGTTTATAGTGTCGTTTTTGTCGTTTATAGTGTCGTTTTTGTTGTTTTTAGTGTCGTTTTTGTCGTATATAGTGTCGTTTTTGTTGTTTTTTTGTCGTTTTTGTCGTTTATAGTGTTGTTTTTGTTGTTTTTAGTGTCGTTTTTGTTGTTTTTTGTCGTTTATAGTGTCGTTTTTGTCGTATATAGTGTCGTTTTTGTTGTTTTTTTTTTGTTTTTGTTGTTTTTTGTCGTTTATAGTGTCGTTTTTGTCGTTTATAGTGTCGTTTTTTGTCGTTTTTGTTGTTTTTAGTGTCGTTTTTGTTGTTTTTAGTGTCGTTTTTGTCGTATATAGTGTCGTTTTTGTTGTTTTTTTTGTCGTTTTTGTCGTTTATAGTGTCGTTTTTGTTGTTTTTGTTGTTTTTAGTGTCGTTTTTGTTGTTTTTTGTCGTTTATAGTGTCGTTTTTGTCGTATATAGTGTCGTTTTTGTTGTTTTTTTGTTGTTTTTGTTTTTTGTCGTTTATAGAGTCGTTTTTGCCGTTTATAGTGTCGTTTTTTGTCGTTTTTGTTGTTTTTAGTGTCGTTTTTGTTGTTTTTAGTGTCGTTTTTGTCGTATACAGTGTCGTTTTTGTTGTTTTTTTTGTCGTTTTTGTCGTTTATAGTGTCGTTTTTGTTGTTTTGTGTCGTTTTTGTTGTTTTTTGTCGTTTATAGTGTCGTTTTTGTCGTTTATAGTGTCGTTTTTGTTGTTTTTTTGTTGTTTTTGTTTTTTGTCGTTTATAGAGTCGTTTTTGCCGTTTATAGTGTCGTTTTTTGTCGTTTTTGTTGTTTTTAGTGTCGTTTTTGTCGTATATAGTGTCGTTTTTGTTGTTTTTTTTGTCGTTTTTGTCGTTTATAGTGTCGTTTTTGTTGTTTTGTGTCGTTTTTGTTGTTTTTTGTCGTTTATAGTGTCGTTTTTGTCGTTTATAGTGTCGTTTTTGTCGTTTTTAGTGTCGTTTTTGTTGTTTATTGTGTCGTTTTTGTCGTTTTTAGTGTCGTTTTTGTTGTTTTTTTGTCGTTTATAGTGTCGTTATTGTCGTTAATAGTGTCGTTTTTGTTGTTTTTTGTCGTTTATAGTGTCGTTATTGTCATTAATAGTGTCGTTGTTGTTGTTTTTGGTGTCGTTTTTGTTGTTTTTTGTCGTAAATAGTGTCGTTTTTGTTGTTTTTTGTTGTTTATAGTGTCGTTTTTGTCGTTTATAGTGTCGTTTTTTGTCGTTTATAGTGTCGTTTTTTGTCGTTTTTGTTGTTTTTAGTGTCGTTTTTGTCGTATATAGTGTCGTTTTTGTCGTTTATAGTGTCGTTTATAGTGTCGTTTTTGTCGTAAATAGTGTCGTTTTTTGTCGTTTATAGTGTCGTTTTTTGTCGTTTTTGTTGTTTTTAGTGTCGTTTTTGTCGTATATAGTGTCGTTTTTGTCGTTTATTGTGTCGTTTTTGTCGTTTTTAGTGTCGTTTTTGTTGTTTTTTGTCGTTGGTAGTGTCGTTTTTGTCGTTTATAGTGTCGTTTTTGTTGTTTTTTGTCGTTTTTGTTGTTTTTTGTCGTTTATAGTGTCGTTTTGTCGTTTTTAGTGTCGTTTTTGTCGTATATAGTGTCGTTTCTGTTGTTTTTAGTGTCGTTTTTGTTGTTTTTTGTTGTTTTTAGTGTCGTTTTTGTCGTTTATAGTGTCGTTTTTGTCGTTGTTAGTGTCGTTTTTGTTGTGTTTTGTTGTTTATAGTGTCGTTTTTGTTGTTTTTTTGTCGTTTTTGTTGTTTTTAGTGTCGTTTTTGTTGTTTTTTGTTGTTTATAGTGTCGTTTTTGTCGTATATAGTGTCGTTTTTGTTGTTTTTTGTCGTTTATAGTGTCGTTTTTGTCGTTTATAGTGTCGTTTTTGTTGTTTTTAGTGTCGTTTTTGTCGTATATAGTGTCGTTTTTGTTGTTTTTTTTGTCGTTTTTGTCGTTTATAGTGTCGTTTTTGTTGTTTTTGTTGTTTTTAGTGTCGTTTTTGTTGTTTTTTGTCGTTTATAGTGTCGTTTTTGTCGTATATAGTGTCGTTATTGTTGTTTTTTTGTTGTTTTTGTTGTTTTTTGTCGTTTATAGTGTCGTTTTTGTCGTTTATAGTGTCGTTTTTTGTCGTTTTTGTTGTTTTTAGTGTCGTTTTTGTTGTTTTTAGTGTCGTTTTTGTCGTATATAGTGTCGTTTTTGTTGTTTTTTTGTCGTTTTTGTCGTTTATTGTGTTCTTGTTGTTTTTTGTCGTTTTTGTTGTTTTTAGTGTCGTTTTTTGTCGTATTTGTTGTTTTTAGTGTCGTTTTTGTCGTTTTTTGTCGTTTTTGTTGTTTTTAGTGTCGTTTTTGTCGTTTATAGTGTCGTTTTTTGTCGTTTTTGTTGTTTTTAGTGTCGTTTTTGTCGTTTTTAGTGTCGTTTTTGTCGTTTATAGTGTCGTTTTTTGTCGTTTTTGTTGTTTTTTGTCGTTTATAGTGTCGTTTTTGTCGTTTATAGTGTCGTTTTTTGTCGTTTTTGTTGTTTTTAGTGTCGTTTTTGTTGTTTTTTGTCGTTTATAGTGTCGTTTTTGTCGTTTATAGTGTCGTTATTGTTGTTTTTTGTCGTTTTTGTTGTTTTTAGTGTCGTTTTTGTTGTTTTTAGTTTCGTTTTTGTTGTTTTTTGTCGTTTATAGTGTCGTTTTTGTCGTTTATAGTGTCGTTTTTGTCGTTTTTAGTGTCGTTTTTGTTGTTTTTAGTATCGTTTTTGTCGTATGTAGTGTCGTTTTTGTTGTTTTTTTGTCGTTTTTGTCGTTTATTGTGTCGTTATTGTTGTTTTTTGTCGTTTTTGTTGTTTTTAGTGTCGTTTTTGTTGTTTTTAGTTTCGTTTTTGTTGTTTTTTGTCGTTTATAGTGTCGTTTTTGTCGTTTATAGTGTCGTTTTTGTCGTTTTTAGTGTCGTTTTTGTTGTTTTTAGTATCGTTTTTGTCGTATGTAGTGTCGTTTTTGTTGTTTTTTTGTCGTTTTTGTCGTTTATTGTGTCGTTCTTGTTGTTTTTTGTCGTTTTTAGTGTCGTTTTTGTTGTTTTTTGTCGTTTTTGTCGTTTATTGTGTCGTTCTTGTTGTTTTTTGTCGTTTTTGTTGTTTTTAGTGTCGTTTTTGTTGTTTTTTGTCGTTATAGTGTCGTTTTTGTCGTTTATAGTGTCGTTTTTGTTGTTTTTTGTCGTTTTTGTCGTTTTTAGTGTCGTTTTTGTTGTTTTTTGTCGTTTATAGTGTCGTTTTGTCGTTTATAGTGTCGTTTTTGTCGTTTTTAGTGTCGTTTTTGTTGTTTTTTGTTGTTTTTAGTGTCGTTTTTGTTGTTTTTTGTCGTTTATAGTGTCGTTTTTGTTGTATATAGTGTCGTTTTTGTTGTTTTTTTGTCGTTTTTGTTGTTTTTTGTCGTTTATAGTGTCGTTTTTGTCATTTATAGTGTCGTTTTTTTGTCGTTTTTGTTGTTTTTAGTGTCGTTTTTGTTGTTTTTTGTCGTTTATAGTGTCGTTTTTGTTGTTTTTTGACGTTTTTGTTGTTTTTAGTGTCGTTTTTGTTGTTTTTTGTCGTTTATAGTGTCGTTTTTGTCGTTTATAGTGTTGTTTTTTGTTGTTTTTGTTGTTTTTAGTGTCGTTTTTGTTGTTTACAGTGTCGTTTTTGTTTTTTTGTCGTTTTTGTTTATTGTGTCGTTTTTGTTGTTTTTTGTTGTTTATAGTGTCGTTTTTGTCGTTTATAGTGTCGTTTTTCTTGTTTTTTGTCGTTTTTGTTGTTTTTTTGTCGTTTATAGTGTCGTTTTGTCGTTTATAGTGTCGTTTATAGTGTCGTTTTTGTTGTTTTTTTGCCGTTTATAGTGTCGTTTTTGGCGTTTATAGTGTCGTTTTTTGTCGTTTTTGTTGTTTTTAGTGTCGTTTTTGTTGCTTTTTTTGTCGTTTTTGTTGTTTATTGTCGTTTTTTTTCGTTTATAGTGTCGTTTTTGTCGTTTGTAGTGTCGTTTTTGTTGTTTTTTTGTCGTTTTTGTTGTTTATTGTGTTGTTTTTAGTGTTGCTTTTGTTGTTTTTAGTTTTTTTAGTGTCGTTTTTGTTGTTTTCTTGTCGTTTATAGTGTAGTTTTTGACGTTTATAGTGTCGTTATTGTTTTATATAGTGTCGTTTTTGTCGTCGTTTTTGTTGCTTGTAGTGTCGTTGTTTTTTTTTGTTTTTTGTCAGTTTCTTGTTTATAGTGTAGTTTTTGTCGTTTTTGGTTGTTTTTTCTTGTTTATAGTGTCGTTTTTGTCATTTTGTTCATCGTTTTTGTAGTTTTTGTTTTTTATACTGTTATTTTTTGTTGTTTATAGTGTCGTTTTTTGTCGTTTTTGTTGTTTATAGTTTCGTTTTTTGTTGTTTTTTGTCATTTTTGTTGTCATTTTTGTTGTTTATAGTGTTGTTTTTGTTATTTATCGTGTTTTTTTTTGTCTTTTTTTGTTGTTTGTTGTCGTTTTTGTCGTTTTAAGTGTCGTTTTGTCATCTTTTTGTCGTTTTTCTCATGTTTTTGTTTTTTATGTGTAAAAATGACAAAAAACAACAAAAAACGACACTACATGCAACAAAAACGACAAAAAACAAAAAACTACAAAAACAACACTTTAAACAACAAAAAATGACGCTATTAACAACAAAAACAACAAAAAACTACACAAAATGACGAAAAAACGACAAAAACAACAATATAATCAACAAAAATGACAAAAAACGACACTATAAACGACACTATAAACGACAAAAACAACAAAAAACTACAAAAACGACGTTATATAAACAAGAAAAACGACAAAAAAACGACACTTTAAATAACAAAAAACGGAAAAAACAACACAAAACGACAAAAAAAAAACAATAAAAAACGACACAAAAAACGACCAAAAAAGATTAAAAAAAGACAAAAACGACACTATAAACGACAAAAACAACAAAAAACGACACAATAAACAACAAAAAACGACACTATAAACAACAAAAACGATGAAAAAATGACACAAAAACGACGAAAACGATGAAAAAATTACACAAACGACAAAAACGATGACACTATAAACAACAAAAACGACACTATGAACAACAACAAACGACAAGAAAACGACAAAAGCACGACAAAAAACAACACTGTAAAGGACAAAAACGACAAAAGACGACAACAAAACGACACTATAAACAACAAAAAGATGTGGAATAGTTGAATGTTTGTTGAAAGGCTGGCGCTAAACTGGACTGCTTTCAGCATTCACACCAATAAGGAATTTCATGTGTTTGGAACAGATTTCCAGACTACCATTCATGCCAGAGAAATCGCATTTTAATGAGTTTTTAGTACTTTCATGTGTGAGCAGTAAATATTTGAAAATGTAGTGAGCCAGTGAAACTTAGTGAGCTGTGTTACTTTACCACAGCTCACCAAGTAACACAGCGTTGCCTGTGAGTAAAATACTAAAAAACATTAAAAATCCAAGTATACAACACACTACAGTATTCAGTTGATGCATAATTTTTGACAGTTTTCAGTGACCCCTTTGGTTATTCAGGAACTATGCTGATCAGTTGCAGGCAAAGTGAGCTTATCTTTAACCTTTTGGAAGCTTTGAAACGAGTTGATGAAGATGATGTTGAGTTGTCATTAAATAATTTATTCTAATGGAACACATCCTGGAGATCAGGATCCTTTGGTTTACACATGGGCCAGAAACAGATGTCAGGGATTTTAGGTTGTTCAGCGTTAGATACTGTATGTGGCCTATAGGCAATAAGGAAAGGTATCTAGTCTGAAGTGCCGAGTCTGATATAATATATCACAGATATATATTTGTCACGGTGCTGAAGTCTTTTGCCAAAACATCTGTGTCAGCTTTTATTTCCCTCAGGACCCCTTTACTTCTTGTCTATAAAGAGGTGGGGATATATATATATATATATGGGAAAGGATATGCTTACTATATCCTTGTATGCTCCGAGGATAGCGGCAGTGATGATTCCCAGAAACAAGCCGATCACGTTGAGCACCACCGAGGCCCAAAGCAGACGGTGCAGGTGGATCACATCCCAGCAGCTGCTGACCCCGGTGAACTCGTAGTACTGTGTGTGGTACTCTACGCTGGAAGAGGAAGAGAGCAGGGGTCAGTACAAAATGTCAAAACGTCAGCCATGAAGAAGGCCTACTGTATGACAACCGCGTTCCACTGCATATCACAGGTTTTTTTTTTCATTTCAAACCTTCCAGACAGTGAAAATGAAGAATCCTGTACACTGTCCATCACTTGTACTCACTTCATTACTTTATTAAACCTTCCAGGCAGCCATTTATGAGCTAATAACTGAGTGGTAGTGTAGCTGCAAGCAGAGAGGGACTTTTTGGAAAGCTTTTCCTCTTTGGTGTGTTCAGAGCTCACGGAAAACTCCTGACATCCTGGATTTGGAGGTTGGCTGTAGAATAGGAAACCTCTTTAATGCAAGAAATAGCCAAAATCACATGTCAGTTTGTGTCTTTCTTTTAAGTGTGATTTTCCAACAGCAGAGCCTGTAAATGCAATTTTTGGCAGCCAGCTGACATCTAGGATACTGTATCACACTAGCCCCTGCTCTTGACTGTATTATCACACAATTATAGTGTTATAACTGACAAAAATAGATTTATTTATGGTTTATTTGATTTAGACAGATACAGTGTATATAGACAGACTGAAGAACAGCTATCCGATGCAAGTATCACAGTGTTCATAGCAAAGTTTGCAACACCCATCCCTAGAAGGGCTTTTATACAAACAGAAGATTAAAACAGTGAGGTAAAAGGAAGGTAAACTGAGTACAACAAGATACAATGAAGCACACATTTAAAAACATTACTTTAAAAAACTAGACATGAGTACAGGTTTGTTGCTGAATTAACCAGGATTCGGTAGCCCTCTTAAAAGTAGTGAAATTTGAAGCCAATTTCAAGTGACCAGGTGGTGAATTCCAAGATTTTGCTCCTTTCACAGAAAAAGATGTCTGAGCAAAAGACGTTTTGCAAAATGGAACTTTACAATTGATACTAGAAGCTGCTCTGGTGGATCTGCTGCAGCTCTGTTATGTCTTGATGTATTTGTAGAAAAACTGAGGAGTAAGTCCATTTAAACATTTAAACACAAGCTTTACAAAATGAAAATCAATAAAGTTTGCAAAACTTCAAATCTTGTATTTACTCAAATACTCAAAATGCGACAAAGATGATACCTTGTTTGCTTTTTGTCCAAAATTATCAAGGCCCGATTGTAAAGACTCTCTATGGATTTAACTACAGACTGGTTGGCCTGGGACCAGGAAGCCAAACCATAGGACAGATGTGACAATATCATTGAATTTAAAAACAGCAAGGCACAATCAAATGTCAGGCAATTTCTTATCATCTTAAAACTGCCAAGGTTAGTCTAAATTTTCTGTATCTTTTTTGTGTGACTTTTAAAATTTAACTGAGAATCTTAAATTATCTTCACCTTCACCTCTGTTAATTGTTCAATGTTCTCACCTTTAATTCTAACATTCAAGATAAATAAACATGCTCACTATGATTGACACCCTGGCTCAAGTAAGGACTGGTATAGGGTACTGAAATGAATGAACCAGTTGCTGTTGCCTTGAAGGCATAAAGTTAAATCTAAAAAGATCACACCAACAAACACACAAACAAGTACATGCAGTTGATGGGTCAGAACATGCAACCCCACACACATACGCACACATGTAGAGTGCAGAGGCTGCTGAGGTCTTAACACCAACAGCTTGCGCTGCGTCTCACCTCTCACAGTTGTACAGGTAGCAGCAGTAGCACGTGTTGCTCCTCAGTTTCAGCTTGCACGCTTTGTCGAATGAACGGCACGTCACCTGCATTGTCAGAGAAGAGGTTCTCGGAGCTTTAATCGTTTGTAATAAAAGTTTTATTAACCTCATGAAAACTGATACAACAGCGAGATAATCAGGAGCTGGACAAATCAAACAGTCTGCGTGTCAATGCCATTTCCAGAACTTCTATTGGCTTGTAAGTTGGTGAACTTCATGCAGTTGTTTCACTATTTGACCACTAGATGTCCCTATATACTTTGTGATAACATGGAAGGTTTTTACAATACAAACATTGGCAGGGGATATATCAAGTGTGTAAACAGTATATGTATGTATGTATGTATGAGAATCATCACCTCAGTGTAGTAGCTGTCGTAGGTGTATCCCGATCCACTGGTGTAAAAGTCACACATGTCCTCCTGCAAGGGCCTCGTGTCCTGTATATGTGTTAAAGCATGAGCCACAACTATATGGAAACAGAAAAACTAATACACGGTTTTCATACGCCACAACTGTGATCCACATGTTTCTCTTTGCATCAGTTTATTTTTTTTATTTTTTGAGTAAATCTCAAATGGTTTAATGGTTTCAGTGAGGCACTTTTTGCATTTGAGTATCATGTAAAGTTTCACGTGTGTAAATTTGAAACCTAGCTCGTGTGATTCTGTCCTGTTTCTCTGTCACTGCATGCTCAAAACCCTCCACCGCACCGGACTACAATACCTACAGCATTAAACCTCACTGGACTTTATATAATGTGAAAGGTAATAAAATCATTTTCAATGTCCAAACCTTGAAGGTGCAATAAATATGACTTTTACTGTCCCGTGAGCACAAAATGAATATATATCTGCAGAGGTTTGATAGCACTGTTGATCAATATCAGTGACTCTGTGCCAGGTGCTGAGAGTTCCAGCTTTTGAAACTCTCTCTGGTCCATACTCATTAAGATACTCATTAAAATTCATTGGGCCGATGTGACAAAGTGAGGTGTTTGTGTCCATGTATCCAAACACAACAATGAACTTATTTGCCCACTCTGAATTTTCTGTTAATTCCCATATAAACAAATTCAGGTATTTGCACAAATTGGATTTCATGCATATTAATTAAGTCTGAGAGTTTTTAAAATCTGGAGAGATTGATGGGGACAAATTATTAAAAAGAATTAGTTAAAAAAAAACATGTAACAGTGAACATGTTTGTAGAGGCAAGGAGAGCGAGAGAAAGGGAACAATCTTTCTGGAATTTCTTTATGTGCTAAATTCTCTTTGAATAAAACATATATTGCAAAATGCATGCAATGTAGACAAATATCAAATTCCAACAGACCATAGCAATGATGTTTCCTGGAAAATTCTCAGTTGAAACAGAGCTAAAAATTGTAGGTATTTTTGGAAAAGTATATCCATCTTTGGTTTTTGCATATTTTGTGTTTTTATTAGTTTGAATCATAACTCAAGAGTTGTCAGTGACTTAGAGAAAGGAGTGTAACTTTTGGACACATATAATCAGCCCTGTTATGCTTAAAGCTCTTCAGGTGACCCAGCAGCTCTCTGCAGGTCGAGCACTGAGATTAGTCGGTCTGGTCCACCTGTCTGGTGTCGTGATGGTACTGACAGTTCTGTCTGATTGCATCTGCAAAGTTCCTGATCTTACTAACGTGCCGATCTTGAGCTGCATTTCTGTAGCAACCCCCCACCGCCCCCACCCACTCTGTTAACCTGAGCATGTGTGTGATTACATTTGCTATTTGAATGTGTGTCAGGGTTTGTTCAGACAAAAAGAAAGGGGAATTGTTTGCATTTCTTTCTTTTCAGTACATGCATGTAAATACATGTTATACTTACAATGAACTCTGAAGCAATTATCCCATCCACAATGGCACAGAAGAAAGACGCGATGACTCCGATACTGATGAATATGATCGCTGCTATGAGCTTGAAGAGAGGTGGAAATGAGAAATTATTTTGGAACAAAAGGACCAGGAAGTATCATCAGAGTAAATGTACAAACCTGTTTTGCATTATTTGAATGCACGATTATATGGATTGGAAACACACTTCTGACATATTTCTAACTGAAGTAATAAAAATATATATTAATACATAAATGCACAGGAGTTAATCAGGAAATAAATCCACAAATAAATTAGGTATTTATAATTTTCTTTTTCTTTCATTACTTTCATTTTCCTGACTATTTAATATTTGTTTTTATTTATTCTTATGTATTAATTAATGTGCCAAAACGTGTAGTATATAAAGACAAAGCTTAACACACACACGCACGCACACACACACTTGTGCATGTAAGCTTGGTGTTTCTGCTGGTGTGTGTCCTGATTGGTCGTCTGCAGCGTCAGGGCTGCAGGACGATAAAGGAAATGTACGGCTTCTTGCTCTGCCAAGGCAGAGGTGCTTTGTGGGTAATTTATGGGCAAAAAGGCAACGTACAGGACAAAGGGACGGCCTTTTGTAGCCGCAAGGTCAATCTCATTCTCCCAATCTGATCCCACACATTCACACTGTTGCTTATCTCACACATTCACACAATTCTGTAAATTAAGAATTTGATCACTGATCAATAACCTTTAATCTTTACTTTTCAAACAACTCTGAGCAATGTGACACATACACACCTGTTTTTCCATAGAGCTTTTACTGTAAGAAAAAGTAATCTTTTGATATCACACACACACACACACAGCACACAGCCCGGCAGACCCAGCTGGCTGATCACAGATGTCTGATCATGAACTTTATCACTGAGCATCGTTTACTGTCTGTTCAATCGCTCCTCCAGGACCAAACCTCCTGTACTGAAACAGGAGATTAAACACACTCTTTTTTTTCCTATCTACTGTATCTATCAGCCTAAAATGCCAGGTGGGATACGGCAGTTTGTACTAAAAAAGTAAGAAAAGAAATTACGAAGGTACATTTTTATAATTTACAGATTCATGGGTGACTTTTTCTTTCCCTTTTCTTGATTTTAGCTAAACGTATTTCACCCGGAAGACCTTTCTTTAATGGATTATTTCAACCATGTACAGCTGATGATCCTGAAGTTTTAACTGAACCATTTTTGTTTGTTTGTTTTTGACCAAAAATTACATGAGACCAACACTAAAATAATTTTTAATTTGCAACAAATAAGGGCAGTTTGACATGTCACAGTAAGAAAAAAGCACATGTGTAAATAATAAAATGAATGATTTATGTTAATGTTATTAGTAATGCCTGTGCTTCTCCTACTATGATATGCCTGTTAGTCTTACCTTTTGTTTTATATGGATAAAGAAATTATTTTGTATTTAATGGATACAATAATGCATACTTTGCTGTGAGATCAGGCTGACTGTAATCCAGTTTTGTGTTTTGGAGCGCACTCAATAATAAAGGTGTTAATTGTCTTGCTCCAACAACAGCTGCAACAAAGCTAAAAATGTGTGAGGTAACTGTGTCAATTTTATTCAGGCTATTTTTTTTGTCAACTTAGTGTTATATATGAAAATTTCTCAACATGTGAGAATAACACATGCATGGTCAAATAAACCAAGGTAATTTTCAAATTAATTTTCCTCAACAAAGTGAAATGAGAGCCGGGCTGAGAAAATAAGCTTTTTTTTCTGGGTGGGTTTTATCTGCCACTGGCCCAGACTCTCCACTTCATTAGCGGTTTAAATGACTCTGCTTTTATGGGCTGCAAGTGGGAGATGAGGCCAGCAGCAGAGACAATAGAGCCTGACAACTGCATTACTTCACATTAGCTTATCACCAGCAGCTGCCAGCACATAAAACACCTCAACACACACTCTGTCGTCCAAAATTCCCGAATCTCCCCTGATACAACTGAAACAGAGAAAAAAATCAAATACTGTAAAAGATTAAAGACACACTGATGCACTGTACAGTAGATCGTTCAGTGCTCTCAGGAGTCGAGTCAGTAAGGAAATATTACAAAGACAGCAGTGGTGGAAATAACTACGTACATTTACTTACAAGTACTGTACATGAGTACAATTGTGAGGTATTTGTACTTTACTTGAGTATTTGGATTCAATGCTACTTTATACTTAGTATTGAAATATTGTACTTCCTCTTTCACCACATTTATGTCACAGCTATGTTTACTAAAAACAAGGCATTGTGAAAGACTAGTTACAACAAGAAAATGCTACTTTGTGATACATTAAGAACATTTTGCTGATATTACTTCTGTACTTTCAAATGAAGGCCTTTTACTTGTCATTTAGAATTTTTACATTAAGATAACAGATTTTTTTTTATGGCCAAATTATTATTTAATTGGACTCAGGTTTCTGAGGTCCAATATTCACTCTCTTTTAGCTCTGTTTTTGGTCTCCACCAACTCCTGAGGGAAATATCATGCTCTTTAGCTGCTAATTGCTAAACCACATTCAGGATGTAGTTGATAGCTGTGTCTGTCTGCCGTTTGGTGCTGAACAGGCAGTGTACAGAGGGGTTTTAGAGCTTATTCCATGAAAACATCTGCCTGCTGCCAAAACGACACTATGGGACCGGTGAGAGTGAACCAAAACAGTAAAGTTGGTGGCCAGACAGCTAAACAATGAGCTGAAACTTGCTAAAAAAGCTCCGTGAAGTGCTGATGATAATTCTCTGTAGGTCACTACGAGCGACCCCTTTCACATTGTCATTTGATATATTGTCATTATAAAAATATTGATAATAGATGTTCTTGAAATCAGAGAGAAATACCAATAAAAAAGAAAGACACACATGATGAAAGGATGAACGTTTTGGAGAAAATACATGAGTGACGAAGAGATAAAGACACAAAGAGGATTTTTATAGGAGTCAGTTAAGATACCTATCAGGTTATGTAACTAACTGACCGCTGCAAGGTCTTTTTCTCCTGCTCAGTGGTCCGGTGAGCAATCATGATCACAGCTGGACACACCAGGTAATAAGAACTTGTTGGGTAAAATACGGCCCTTTAAAAGGTTTGCCGTTCTGCTCTCCAAGCTGCAAGGTGACCAAAAGGACGGCAATCTGTGCGATACAGGCAGTACAGTAACTGCAGAAGAGGCTGCTGGAGCGGAGAACATGAGCTACATGAAGCATTTAGTCATAAAGAAATCTTACAGTGTGTCAGGGCAGTGAAGCCTGTTTTAGGAGCAGCAGGGTGAGTGCAGATAAGGAGGGAGTTTTTTTACAGATGGAATTTCATGCTCCACAATCCTTTTAAACATTTTGGAGGACAAGATAAGACTAAATGAAAAGTGGCAGTATACGAGTCATTACGTTTTCCTAAAGCTTTATCCAAGAAATGTCAGTGGAGCACAAATGTGTGTTTTACCTGAACACATTCATGAAAAGGGCTGGTCTCTCGGGAACATTTGTGAAAGGAGCCAAGGCCTTAACACACTCAAATCTAGAGATATAAAGTGTCCCACTAAAGAAAAAGAGACAAGACTAGACATTGGTTGTGTGGTGGAAAATTATGGGTGGTGAAAAAGTGTATGGATTTTGTGATCCTTGGTAGTGTTTATTGTTAAAAAGATTTCATTATATGTAGACTGTTGATTTTTCTTTTCTCTAACTCAGTAAAACATACAATGTCCGCGTTTATTACGCCATGACTGAAACCAAACCTCAATATTAACCACATACCGTAATTTCAGGTTGCTACCCAGGCTGCTTTTCAAGAAAATGTGATAAAGTGCCTTCTAGGGTGCCCTAACCTGTATAAGAGGTGCTATATACAAATTTATTTTGAGTGCTCTACTGATGTAGTCAACTTCAGCTGAAGGAAAGGAATAAAGTTTTTAATTTCTGTATTAGATTTCTCCAATCGGGAGTCGAACCGGAAACAGCAGTAGATGAACTTGTACGTTTATAGTTCAAACAACGTCAAACCATCCATCTGCCGCTTTTTGAAGGCAGAGGAGCGAAGGCCTGTGAGATCCAGCAAGTAAGTGAAGCAGAGCTCTCAGGTGTCCGTGGCATTGTGGCACGGAGTTGTTCTTTAATGAGTGACCTCGCTCTGCTAGCCGGCTCTCGTGTTACAGTACGAGCCTCGGACACGGGAGAGAAGAGGACACCTGTGTGAGAGGAGCATCGTGCCACATGCGCCTCACAAGAGACACTGTAGACACGGCGCCAGGGTGGCAGCGATCACACCATTAAAGTTTAAAGCACAGAAGTGGGAACGATGCCAGAGAGGCAGACAGACAAAGCAGGTAGTAAATGTATTTATCGATTGACACATTTACAGTAAAACAACAGCAAGGACTCAACAGGAGTGAGAGGCTACAGGAAATACTGGACGCCTTAAACATAAAGCCTATCTTTATCAGTGTTAAATGATGCCTTATTTTGAACTCTCTCGGCTGCATCAAGCTCTATCCACATATGTGAATACTGCTAGGAGGGGTATCTGTGTGGACCGGATTAGATACGGTACACTGTAGAGTAACGTAAGACAACGACACCCGGATGCCACATGAAAAATTCACAACACACACACGAAACACACACTGATATGCCGCAGTCATGGTGACAGGCAGACGGAGGCTTTCCATTCTGACACAGCACATAATTCAGTTTACGACAAAATTCATAGTCATTTTTGAAACAGTGATTTCAGAAAGAGAAGAGCAGGCGTATTTAATTTCTAGCGATGATATTGTCAGCTAAGATCATAACGTCACTGGCAGGATTTATCAACTGTAGCTGAAACTGAAAACGCCGTCTCTGGCAGATTTTTTTATGGTTCCCGCTGACTTTACCCTTGAAATAGGAAAAAAAGAAACTGCTATGATAAACTGTCATCAACTTGGAAACTTTAACTTCAGATAATAATAATTAGGACAAATTTGGAGGTGAGAAACAAGAACTCGCAATCTGATAAAGTTTCTGTGTCAGTGGTGTCCTCTTCAGTCCTTGCAGGGACTTAACACAGTCTCATGCTGGGTTTCATGTACTGCAAATGTGATACTGACCAAATTACTTAAATGACACACAGGAGCAGTTTCAGCTTCTGGTTGCTACTGGCCCTTAAGTAGCTTTTGCATTTGTCAGCCACTTGGAGGTCAGTTCATCCAGATTTTGTTCCTTTTTTATTCAATTTGACTTCTTTTAGAGGAGTCTGAAGCTCTCAAAACTCAATGCTTCACTCTCTACATTTTAAGAGAAGTCAACAATCTTTTCAGACAGGAGTTTGTCTATCTGTAAGTGTCTCTACTCTGGAGAAAATGACATGATACTTTTTTAAACCCCTTGTTGTACAGAGAGCCACTTTGATGATATTAAACCCGTGTCCCTATCTGAAATAAAGGAGCCCTGTCAGCTACTGACCAATACTAATGCAATTTTCCCCTCTTGTCATTGAAAACCAGAGCAAATCACATTCACTTGCCCCAACCACAACTTCAGTCACGTACACTGACCCAGGCACAAAGACCAAGAACACATTACGCCACCATCAAGTAATCAGATTTGCTTCTTGCTCATAATAGAGCAATTTCCCGTAAAACAGTTTAGTGAATTTGCAAAGTCTGTAACATAATCCTTTAATATCTGGTATATGTCTCGTTTTCCAGGAACAGTGCCTCAGTTTTAGAACATGAATATTTTGAAGCTCGAAAAGCTGACAGAAGTCACCTTGAGAAGGAATAAACAGAAGGCAAAAATGGTATTGTGACGTTGCACAATTGGAGCTGTCATCGTAAACAAAAAAATGCCAATAACCATGCTGAATCCATTTCCTAACTCATTAAACATTTGCAAATCCTTTGTTGGCCACTTGGGTGCAGCAAGTTGTAAACACACACATACATATTGTCACCATTAAAAAGTGGAATTGGTGAAGTTGCTCATTTACACAGCCAGAAGATACCCAACAACACAGCAGCATCACCATTCATTTGGAGCCGTGTTTTGGCTTCTCTGGTGCATGTGAGCCCAATAGTCACTCTCCTTTTAGCTCTGTTTTGTTGTTTGGTTGCTAAGTGCTCCACTTTCTTCACCAGCTAGTCAGTAACTTGGTCTGTTTGGTGCTGAGCAGTTAGTGCATTGTGGGTTTTTAGGGATTTGTTTTGCTGTAAACAACGCACTAATGCGGCTGGAAACGAAGTTGATACAGGAAATGGCCTATCCATCTACATTTACCTGTGTGTCTGCAGTGATCCAGGCAGGTCTACACCTTCTGTCATCTATGCTGTCCTACAAATCCTACCATAGATTTGATTTCTTATCTTTCCTCCATGCATTCAACAATAAGACATTTCTTGAAGTCTGAGGTACAAATTGTACATAGTGACGGTTTTAAATGAAGACCAGAAAGGTATCAAATGGATGGAAAAAAACAAAATCTTCATTGTAATGTGATTTTAAATATGTTGCAACAATGACATGAGGGTCAGAGGAACAGACTCACCATGGGTCTGCGGTTTTCCACCAGGTGGATGCCAACAATGCCCAGGAATGCTCCAAAACTCAGCTGGAGGTGTAAAAGAGATCAAAGTGAAAGACACAAGAAGAAACATCAGAGTTCAGAGAGAGAGAGAGCGATAAAAACACACCAGGTCACAATCATACAGTGTTTGAGGGGTCAGTGGCGGGAGGTGACGGTCACTCACGGTGATGCCGGGGTAATATCCAGCAACGGGCACGTTGTCGGTGCGCGTGGCAGAGATCAGACCCACGGTCAGCACCACCAGAGCCAGAGCCAGCAGAGACACGGTCATCCACAGAGCCGATTTCCTCCGACGCAGGTACTGAACTGAGGACAAAACGGGGCGACAGGAGGACATCTTTTACATTCATTACCACTAGTCCTTGTCCTGAACCCTCTGAATGGCATGTTCTGGCCATAAAAACCTAAATCTCTAACCTCCTTTTTTTTTGCTGAAGAACAACATGCACATATTGAAATAATTTTAATCACTATTGTATTTATTTTCCTGACAGATGAGCAGTGGTGGAAGAAGTATTCAGATAATTTACTTAGGTAAAAGTATCATTACAACTTTGTATAAATGCTTCATTACGAGTAAAAGTCCTGCATTCAAAATCTTACTCAAGCAGTTATCAACATTACTATATATCATACTAATATGCCTATTATAGGTTTTGTCATATGCAGGATTTTTGTTTCTTTTCGCACCAATAGTTTTTGTTTTAAAGCACCATCAATAAGAATTAATGGTGTGCAAGACCTTTGTAGTAAATACGCATTTTTAAATCAGCAAAGCAGCTATGGCTGACAGATGAATAAGAAGTAAAAGTACAATATTTCCCTCTGGAAGGTGGTGGAGTAGAAATATAAAACTGCATACAATGCAAGTTAAGTACAAGTAGCCTATCTCAGGAATATGGTTAAGAACAGTACTTGAGTAAATGTACTTTCCACCTCTGCAGATGAGCTGTGGGAGAAGTATTTTAAGTATTTCTAACAAGAGCTTAAACACAAGAAACCTGTCTCTGAGAATTAAAATAAGTCCTAAGTCCTTTGCTTTTTGCTGACAAATGCAGGCAAAACTAAAAACGTCTCCTGTCCATTGGATTTAAATGGAGCAACACTGAAATGATTTACTTGTTAGTGACATTAAAGATGCTGCTGTAACTTGAAGCCTCCTGCAGATTCAGGATGAAGCTTGACATAACTGTACCTGCAGGATCCAGTATTTCTGTCGCGGGCTGCTGAGTTGCCTGCTGGGGTTCAGGCTGCTGCATTTTGACTCAGATGAATTAGCTCTAAAAATGAAAGAGGAAAAAAAAAAAAAAAAAAAAAGAATGAAAAAACAAGAAAAAAGAAGGAGCTCAGGCAGCTGAAGCTGACGGTCCGAGGTGTTGAGATCGAGGCGGTGTTCGTCCCTGCTGATTCAAACCAGAGTCCTCATCCTCCAACACGCTGCGAGGGAGGAGGGCCGCTTCTCATGATTCAAACATGTGGCGATTTCACGTAGATGTTGCCACAGCTGGTTCAACTCTGCGAGGGAGAGAGAGACACAGAGAGAGACAGACAGAGAGAGAGAGAGAGAGAGACCAATCAGCTCCCTGCATCCACCTCGCTGATAAATGATTAAAGGTTTTGTCTTACAGAAGTTCATTACAGCCTGGATGTTGGATTCGCGTTGAAAACGTGTGTCAGGGGGATGTGGCTGAACTCTAAACGACGTATTAAAAAGGTGAGTAAAGTGAGTTTTTGGTGAGTTTTGATGTCCACAGGCTGCACCCCCCCCCCTGAGTAGTCTAGATGCTGCAGCAGGGGGGTGGAGGACAAACTAATATGAGTTTACAGCGCCCTCCAGAGGACAACGCCTGAAAAAACAAGCCAGCCAGCCTATGAGGGCATCTGGGATGTTTTGGAAATTGCTGCTCTTCTTCTTATTTGCTGCCTTATAAATGTGCAGTTGACCATTTAAAACAAATATCAATATATGTGTATATCAATATTTTGTTTGGGAAAGTGATGTTTGAATGACGTTAATGTTTCACGGTCAGTACAACTGTAATGAGGAAAGTTTTAGAAAAAAAGATGCTCTATAATTTCACTATTCTTTTCAGACTTTAGCCCCTTTACCGCTTAGCTATTATGACTCCCTTTACAATAAAGGTTTGTGCTCTAGTAGGAACTAGTGGTATACAGACATCACATTTTGGGTGGTAACTCAGAGGAACATTAGAATTTATAATGTATAGTATGTGAGCAGTGTAAAGCTCACACTAACAATTTAATTAGTTCATTTAACTCATCATTCAAGCAAAAACATTAAACATTCCCCAGTTTAGTATTCTTGAGTATTTCTTGTTTTTCTTTGTCTTATGTGATAATAAACAGAATTTATTTGGATTTTAGAGTGTTGGTCGGGAAAAAAACAAGTAATCTGATGGCATCACCTTGGTTTTTTTGAAAATTGTGATAGGAAACACTATTTTGTCCAGACCAAACAATTAACTCATTAATTTAGAAAAGCAATCTACAGATGCACTGAAATCGAAAGTAACAAATTTGTCAAAGGTTTTCATATCTTTTCAAAGGTGTAGCACATATATAGTTCTTAAATTACAATAGTAAACATGTTGAATGATACATTTTGCTGGACTTTTAGCTATTAAAAAATCAAGTTCTGTGTGTATGCTGCCACTTAGGGAACAGAGATTATTTCAAAGTGTTCTGAATTATTTCCGATTTTAAATCCTGGCAGTTACTTTTAATGATGTCTGCTTTATAACATATGCATTGCTGCCTCTAGCATGAAGCTTGGCTGTAGGTGGAGGAATTGGACTTGTTCATGTGTCAGTTGCACACAAAACATGCTGATTTTAGTTATAATATTTATTTAAAATTCATAAATATCTCTGCTGCAATGAATATTAGCCTATTTACACATCTGAAGCAGCAAAACTACTTGCACGTCGTTCACACTGACACACACACACACTCACACACACACACACACATACAATAAGTGATCATTCATTCCTCTACCTCCAAAAAATCTTACAGTTGTACAATGTTAGATAACAGTATCAGTCCATAAAATCAACATGATTTTACAGTAAAGGGCCGTTAAAACATTTGTCTGATGTTGATAAATTGAAAAAACTGAACTGTGAAACCTTGGCTAGCGTTATAAAGCAAATAAAATCGATGAAAGTTGTGGGTTGTACTGTAAGTATCTCATTACCTATTAGATCTGCACTGCTGGTAAAAAAAAAAAAGAGACTTCATTATCATCATCAATAATGTTCATTCCCATTCAAATCCACCACTAACTTGTTCTGAAATCTTGTACGAAAAGTGCCAAAAAAAAAAAAAAAACTTTGTTTGACTGATAAACAAACAGTTCATGTAAAATCGTCCATTAACAGGAGGTGTTTTTTGCTGTGGTGCTCACTGTAGCCTCTTATGACACCGTGCAGGTGGAGGACTTGGGCGGCTGCTCCAGGATGGATTCGCGTCGCAGGTCGTTGGGCAAAGTGCCATCAGGTCCCCAGACTGTGAGCTCACCATAGATCCCTGTCTCAATCATCTCCTCCTGCCAGGGGATGGAGATGTTCCCAGAGGCAAACTCATCAAAAAACTCCTTGTCCTTTTCTTCCATATGCACGCCTTTAACCGTGGAGAAGGCCCCGACGTCGTCGACGTTCTTGGCATAAACTGTCTTGGAGTCTGGCACGAAAGGGGGAGGAAGGATCCCTGAGGAGGGACAACACAGGAAGATGCAGATGTCTTTCAGTACATAATCTATCAAGACAGACGTCTGATGGTCAACTGAGAATTTCTGTCAATTATCCAATGAGAATTAGACACATGAATGGACCACTCCCATTCAAAGACATATTTTGAGTTTCAAACAAAACGTATCATAAAAAAATTAAACACAAAGAGCCCCAAAACAAAGTCAAATAAATAAAAATAGTATTTAAAGCCCCCACAATATTGAGTATAACAATATCACTATAACATTAAGAATTCATTATTAAACGTGCAACAATAAAGTTCAACTTCAGAAAAAACACCTTTATTCATTAATTATTAAGAGTTTAACACTCAAAAACTCTTCCATTCTGCTTTACTGTATCATGACTGTGCGGTTGTGTTATGATGTTTTGAGTTTGATTGGGTGCTGTTTCTAAATCCTGATTGGTCCACAGAAATACGTGACATCCCCTTTTTCCACTTCAAACCAGTTAGAAGAGCAAAATGAAAAAAATAAAAATAAAATGTAATGTAAAAAAAGCAAAAATTGTTCAAACGTTCGCAGAAAATGTTTGTGTTTATGTAAAACCTCATTGCTCAAATTCAGAAAATGTATTTCAGGACCTTTAATACCATAAGTAAATAAAAAAAAAAAATGCTAATGAAGTGCATAAAAAACAGCAAAACTTCAAATGTAATTAAATCCATAAAATGATTTAAGATTAAATATGAAATTCGGAAAAGAAAAAAATAAGTGAGCAGAATGTAAGTAAAATTTTGAAAACTGCAGGAGTCATTATGTGTATTTGATGCCGACAGACAAAACAGTGACTGGGAACAATTGGAAAATTCCACATTTTTTTCTTTCTGACCTGCATTCAGTTTCCTCCAGTTGATCTCGCTGAAGAAGGGGAGCGCCCTGATCTCGTCACATGACCCGTTCTTGAAGCCGAGCCTCTTGTCGACCTCTTTGGACAGCAAACCCTCACAGATGGACCGGGCGTTCTCACTGAACGTCTCTGGATAAGTTACCGGATCATTCAGGATCCGCTTCTTTACCACCTTGTTCTCCACCTTCCAACAGCACAAACAACAGTAGAAATGAACTTGTACCTCATTACCATCTTTTAACACATAGTCACCCTTTTATTCTTTAAGGTCTGTGGATGCACCAGAAATTAAAGCATTAAGGAGTAATTTGGGCATTTATCTGCACAGCTCTTATTTATTATTTATCTGCAGGACATTCAGGTTTATGTACAGGCACAGTCATCCAGATATTCTGCACAATACCACAATACTGTAAATCCTCTATGAGGTAAATATCTGTATTGATGTAAATAAATGGCACGCTTAATGCGTACATTTGCAATAAAATCCACCAGTTAACAGTTCTATCAAGTCAAATGCAATGGTGGAAATAACAAAGTATGTTTACTCAAAACGGTACTGTAATTTTGAGGTATTTGTACTTTACTTAAGTATTTCAATTTCAAAATATGTATAATCAATTTATGAAACATGATGCACCGCTTTAGATTAAACTATCCAACAGTATATAAAGTAGTTAGTTAGCAGGGCCCAGCGAGCAGTATCAGCATCAAGCCACAAGTGGGCAAAGTTGAGCCATCAAACCTTATAAAACTGTTATTACTCAAATTTAGTAAAAGTTGGTTTAAACATCACATGACAGAAAGAGGTGAGCGCCAAAGAGACTTAGAAAAAAAGGAAAAGAGAGAAAATAAGAGGCAAAAGAGGAGAAAATGGAGCCAAAAGAACAACAAAGCACATGTTGAAAGCACACAATACATTTTAAGAAACAGCTCAAAACGTGCATTGAGAATAGGAAAACAGACAAAGTCATACACACAATATATTTACCTTCTCTCCTCGGGTCCTGAAAGGTCCCTTAGCAGCCAGAAACTCATACAGAGTGACCCCCAGAGTGAAATAATCTACAGAGTAGTCGTACTCCTCACCTTTCAGTAGCTCTGGAGCCATAAAACCTGCAGGTGAAAGAACAGAGGTCACGACCTTTCTGTTCTGTACTAGTTTCTACTTATACAAATGTATTCACAGCTGCATGACTGGTTACTGGTCACAGATTTAGTTTTTAATTTTCTTTATAATCTAAGGATTAACTAATATAAGGATTGCTACACATTAAACTACCATCTACTGTAGTAGAAATGCTACAACACTGGGAGAGGGGGCATTCTGCATGCTGCGACGAACACTAACAGTATAATGACTTTGGATACCTCTACTACTTGATATGATAAATATAGCACATAGCTACCACATACCATACTTATATCCAGCAAAGTAACATAATAAAAATATGGTATTTCTTTTTACAACATCGGAGAAAAAATACCAGATTTAGCATATATGCATATATACTGTGTTTATACTATCTATTCATGCTGATGGCAGATATTTGCTCTATTTAATCCTGGTGCTCTCTTATAAAGTGGCAGGATAGCTTCAGTCCAGTCATTCAGGTAACACTGGTTGGAGAGGTAATGGCTGCTGTACAGTCTGTAAACACTGCAGTATGTGGTGTTGCGTGGGACAAGGCACATGTCACATATTAATTACAGTGACCAAGATAAATACGGTGGAGCTGTGGGTCTGGTTCACATTTCTCGCTGTAAGAGCAGCTACAACTAGGTAAATGTCAGTTTGGTGATTACTGTTTCGACTGTACCTGGAGTCCCAGCGTAGCCCTTGATTTTGAACTGACCATCAGCCAGCTCCACAGCCAGACCAAGGTCAGAGATACGGACGTTACCTGTGAGAACAAACACCGGGGTAATATCAGGAGCTGCTGTGCACGTCACAGATATGAATGTTGACCCGCACAGTACGTCTCTGATTCATTAACCTGCAGTAACACGATAACTGAAAGACGTCCTTGTGTCAGAAGTAACACACACACTGTGTACTGGAGGTCTGGAGTGTTTGTGAGTGGTTCAGTGTGTTTATACAGACCAGCGTGCGTATGTGTGTGTGTGTGTGTGTGTGTGTGTGTGTGTGTTGGTGTGGGTGTGTTTTGACCTCAGGAGGACATGAATGGGACATATTTTTAAGGTCAAGGTGAGGGGATATAGTTTTCATTTAAAAATTTAGTACATCTGCTGTGGTCTTTACAAGTGGTTGGGGGATTAAATGTAATTGTTTCCAAGGAATAGTTTGACTTTTGGGGGAATATGCTCATTTGCTTTCTTGCCAAGTGATCGTCACCACTCTCATGTTTGTACGGTAAATATGAAGCTGGAGCCAGGAGACGCTCAGCTGAGCGTACGTTAGAATAAAGACTGGAGGAAACAGGAGTCTGATTGGGTACCTCCTGTTGGATACACCTGGAAGTCACCTGGTAAAATTACAGCTTGTTATTTTTACACCTTGGTTTTTGTACAGATTAAACAAAGATTATGTTAATTAGTGCGCTTTGGAGGATTCAAGAACATCAAGCTGCAAACACAAGGGACTACATCTTTCGGTTTTGTACCTTGATTATCCAGCAGCACATTCTCTGGTTTGAGGTCTCGGTAGATGATCCTCTTCTGGTGGAGGTGCTCCATGCCCTGGATGATCTGAGCAGTGTAGTAGCAGGCCCGCGGTTCATCCAGCCCTGGGTTGTTCTCATCCACGTTATAAATGTGATACCTAATGGCATAAGAGAGGGAGTGTAGGGTATAGACACTTATTTTATTTTAACACATTGTGCTCCTAAATGGTAATTCTAATAAGATTACATATGTATGGGTTTATACAACAAATAAACTCTACATGTGGACATTCAGGATATTCATACATGATGTAATATGTAAAAAAGAGAATGGGATTATTAAGAAACATCAGGTAACAGGCACTGTGACTCATTGATCCCATTTTCTATGCAACATGACATCACACTAAAGCCAGATAAATACTGGATCTAAATTTCAATGCATAATCCCTACTTTAAAATATAAAGTCTTCATAAGTGGGTTCCAAAGTGTCTACATTCGATCCCTTTGGTAGAGCCTTGGAGGATTTAGGATGAAAGGGAGGGATGTCGTGGCCAGCATGTCAGTGAGTGAGAGCGAATGAGATCTAACCTCAGGTCTCCTCCGTTCATGATGGTCATGACCAGACACAACTCTGTTTTTGTCTGGAAGGCGTAAGCCAAAGAGACAATGAACCTGCTGTGAACTCGAGCCAGGATCCGCTTCTCCACCATCGCCCCCTACAGGACAGGAAGGGACAGCAGATATGAGTAGATATTTACAGTGTTTACAGCAATCTAGGTTACTATCATCTTTACTGGACACAGTAATAACATAATAACAGCACTAGCTGTCCATTTGAACTTGCTAATACAGTTGTCGTGTATGTTCAACATCACTGATGCTGTGTGTTGATGTATTTTGGATGTGTAACACTACGCTCAGGGCCGCCTAATCAAAAGAGCCTAGAAGTCATCGTGTATAAAGATGACTAAGGAGTTCAGTTGCACTACATGGCAGTTATTCCACTTAATTAACTCTTTCTTTTCATTTCTGTGCTATTGAAGGCCAGTGAGTTGTAAGACATCATTGTCAGGCTTTGGCATGCGCATTAAAACAGGTGTGGCATATAATGCAGTATGTAATTTAATATGATGATGGGAAGCTCTGACGTCCGACACTTGAGAGTTTGCTGCACAACAGCATTGTCATGAGTTAACATCCAGTCAAGGAAGTAATTTTCCAAGATACGTATATTATTGAATTTGAATGTAGAGCACCTTTCAAAGATGAGTGTGCAAATCTATTTTCAGGTGAGATACATCAGTGCATCTAAACAAACTTGTTTTCCCTTAGCCAATAAGTAGGCCTACACAGAGCTAACCAGCATTACTTTGACCATGTTGTATTGTATTGATGTTGATCAACCTGGTGTAGCGACATCAGCATTAAAAAACTGTACAGAAAGTTAGAGAGAACATATTTAAAAAAATGATTTAATCTTCACTCCAGAGCTACTCCATTTCTAAACATGGCGGGATTGACACTTTATAAGGAGATCAAAATGTTCTAATGCTGAGGGCTCTAATCATATAAGCCAATGGTGTATAACGTCGTCTCAAAGGCTCCATCTAGTTACTGACAGTTGTTTAGCGGGGAGGATTACACAGATACTGTACATAAAAGACCAAACTATATCACAACACACGTTTCTAAATTTCAACCACCGCAAAAACTGCAATCTAATCTAGCTATCTGGGATCTTGTGTTTCATCTGCAAAATTTTCACTCCTTCTCTGGTGAGAAAGAAATCATGTTCGGATTCCTTACCTCAAAGCCTTTTCGCTTCTTCAGCCTCTTCTTGTTGAGCTTTTTGCAGGCGTACAGTTTCCCTGTGGCCTTCATCTGACAGGCAGACACTTCCCCAAAACCCCCTTTCCCTAATACACGAAAATCCAAAAACCAATCATCTCCCATAGGCTGCATCTCCAACCACTTCCACTGCAGAAACCTTTTCAGATACATAGTCTCCAGGAAGAAAGTGTAGGGCACTTCCTTGAGAAAGTCCATCACATTGTCCATGGTCTCGTTGAAAAGATCATCCCCGGCCTCTTGGTGTTTCTCTTTGACTTTTGTGATGCTGTTTTCTGGCAGGAAGGGGCAGAAATACTTGGCGCCAGGCTCCATGTACCGGGACAAGATCTTGCTGGCTCTCTGGACTCGATCTTCATCCTCAGCCATGTTGTATTCCTCAATATCCTTCCACAGGCGGCAGGGGCCTTTATACTCACTGTTGGAGTCCAGGAACTCCTGGAAGAGACGTTTGCCGATGGGCTGCTCCACACAGACTGTCTGGAAACCCAGGTCTAAAGTCTCCCGCAGGCCTTCACACACTGTGATGTGAGGCAGCTTCAGGCGCGAGTGGTACTTCTTGTCTCGGTTGGATGCGGGGTTGGCAGTGCCATCAAGGCTCCCGCGGGCCGAGATGTAGGCAGAGTTGGCCACCACTGTCGTCAGGCTACCCAAATCCATGGCGGCACGGTTGAAAAGTGGGGATGAGGGACAGAGAAATGTGTGAGATGCAGCAAAAGCTAAAGAGAGAAGGTGTTACAGGGAAGCAGAAGTGGAGGTGAATGTCTGGAAATAAGTGCAGAGAGGACCAGATAGCAAAAAGAAAAGGAAAATAGCAGAGAAGCAAATGATATGTGACTAATTCCAAGATTAGAATGTGGTGTGATGTAGATATCTTCTTTCTCCAGAGCTTCAGAAGCAGAGAATATCATAAATCTGACAGTCTGCTCGCTGCAGACAGCCACAGTGTTTCCCTCTCACTAAACCTGAGAGTCCCTTTCCTCCTCTCACACACATGCAGACACACATGCAGATCTACCTGACTCATCGTCTTTCCCCAAAGGGATTTATTCACTCTGTAATGCTTTATCCTGTGCTAACCCATGTGCACGCTGTAGAAGAAGAGAAGGGAACACAAAGAGTGAAACAAAGACTCGGGAAACATGGTGGAGGGCAGAGACGGAAAGAAACAGTGAAAAGGAGAGAGGGAGAGGAGGGAGAAATGTGGTATGCATGTCGTGGGCTGGTAATGAATGCAGTGAAGTTCAGAGAGAGAGAGAGAGAGTGGCACAACTCACTGACCCAGAGAGAAATGAGAGAAAAGACATAACATCATGCTTGTAGGGAGTACTGGTCTTGTACTCTTTTGGTCTTACTTTAGCAATTTCATCTCTCCCTGTAACCTTCTACAAGAAAGAATGACCCATCTTGTCAGTCACTCAAACACTTGTGTTTTGTGTTTGTATCATCAGGCACATGGTTTAAAGGGGACAGAAAGATAGAGAGAGTAGTGACCACGGTGTATATAAGCATGTCACTCTGTGCTATATGGATGATGTATAATGTTTTAAACCCAAATTGACTCTTCAGGTGGTACAGACACAGGCTTTGGTTTATGTTCTGGTGTGTCAATCATATCTACTGTCATTAGCAACCAAGCTGCCCGGCTGTTCAAGGTGATCCTGAGGTTTCTCCGAGGTGTGAAGGACATCGTTGCAGAAGACGAAAGTTTACCTGTTTCGAAGTTGGCCCACCTCAGCTTCCCTACATGCCCGCCTTATCTCGGCCTTATAAATAGTGAATAAGAGATAACACATCACACTCTGGAGCGAGGTCCAGGAGTGACTTTAAGCTTTTACTGTAAAAGAGAATGAGACAGGGGACGAGACATTAGCACAAACCTGAAAGTGCCTCAAAATCTTTGGGGAGGGACAGGAGAGAAGAGAAACAAATATCACTGGTGGCATCTTGAGTGAGGGAGGGAAGAAGAGAAGTAAAAGGTAGAGTTGGGTTAAGGAAAGAAAAGGTCTGCTGTGGATCCTGGTAAGCACAAACCTTCATCATGGCCGCCTTGAAGGAGAAGAGGACTTGTGGGCAGCGATGTGAAGACTTTGGCCGTTTTGTCTGGAACTCCGATGAAGGGAAGCTTATGGGGAGAACACCAGAGAAATGGGGTAGGAATGAAATAAAAATTTCAGTAACCTTCTTGTATATAATACAAGATACAAGATACAATAATACATAAACCATGGAAATATACAGGGGGTAGCAGAAACACCTCATGCTCTTTGAAACTTTCATCTTTGTCATATTGCATCATTTTGCAGTGGCTGAGAAATGCTTCACCAGTGTTTATATGACAAGAAGGACCTTCAAGATGTCCAAAAAATAATTTTGTCCATGTGCAACAACTGAGATCGACCTTTAAAATACCTAATGTTTGTGAAATAGTTAAACTAAAGAATTGCAAATATTCGCTCAAATTAAAGTTAAAAGGTAGACTTCTTTTACGTCTGTCTTAAAACAATACATCTGATCGTTATCGATCTCTTTAATTGTTTCTCCTGTCCTTACTGGCCCTGAAGTGATCCATTCAAGCTAATGGGATGCAAACATTCAACAGTCTTAATTAACCAAATCAAGTGTGTATTTACCAAAGTTACAGTCTTTTTAGTAAGAAATTCCCTTTTTGTGCTTTCCCAGCCAGTTTTTCTTTGCTGAGCTTTGATTTTTCACAGCCAGTATGAACAGGAATAAGGATTACAGCAACCCATAACTCTTTCAATGTACCTATTGGCAGTGGTGGAAGAAGTAGGAATCATTTAAGATACATGTATTCCTAATGTATTATAAGTATATGTAAAATGTACTGAAAAAACAGTACTCATTATGCAGGCGAATGGCTCCTGTCAGTGTTATACTATTATATATTATATTACTGGATTATTATTACTAAAGCAGCATGTTAATGTTGTAGCTGGTTGAGATGCATGTATTTTGAACTACTTATATATTGTTACTGTAGGTACTTTAAACTGTAACAGTGCTTTATATTTTATACGATCTTCATATAATTTGTGTATAAGGTATAAACCTGCAAAGTAACTTGTTACTATAAATGGAAGATAAAAGTAGTGACTGCACTTGGTTAGTAAATGATGCACCACACACATGTAATTCTGTGTATGTTTGTGCGTGCGTGCTAAAGGACAAACACTTGGTGTACTGCTATGTACCATTCTGTATGACTTTTTCTGTCCTTTCAATATCACCACAGTGAGTGTATGTTTGAAGCATGCGGACACCGAGAGAGATAAGCCTGCTGTTGTGATAAGTTTTTGTTTTTTGTCAGAGTCCTTCCCCTTTTGTTTGACCTTACAATCAGATTAAAGCTCATAGAGCTCATACCGACAGAGGACACCTTGACCTCTGCAAATGTAGACACACACCTTTGCAAGACCACTCAAAACTCTCCTGTGTCATGAGTGTTTTCACATCAAGCATTGCTGCCTATACTGTAAATACAGAAATTATTATTTTGCATGCTCAGATATGAAAACATCAACTGTCCAAAAAAAGCTTTTAAATTTGACATTTTGCAACATCAGAGGGGCATTAGTACAAAGAGAGATGATGTCTGACTGTGGGTTGATAAAAAAAAACTCTCTTTCTTTCTCTCCTTCACAGTGTACATCAGTCTGTATTATGTGGCCTTCTACGTGGTGATGACAGCGCTCTTTTGTCTGGCCATCTGGACCCTTATGTACACCTTGGATCCGTACGCCCCTGACTACCAAGACCGGCTAAAATCTCCGGGTAACACAACAACAACAACAACAACAACAACAACAACAACAACAACAACAGAGAGAAACAACAGAGAGAATTTGAAGTAAACCTCAGTGACTCTTAACCAGCTCTCTGTTTGCTTGTCTGTTCAGGGGTGATGGTGTGGCCAGACACTTACGGAGAGGAAGTTGTTGAAATCGCCTACAACACATCAGACAAGGCCAGCTGGATGAAGATGTCCAACATCCTTCATAAGTTCCTGGAGCGTTAGTATTCACTCACTCGACCCGGTTGGATAGTCACCTAATGTTAACAAGGTCAAACTTCAGAACAATCAAAATCTTTCTTTCTGTCTCTCTCCTTCAGCTTACAATGACACCAGGCAGCTTGAATGTAACAACTATAACTGCACAAAAGGAAAGTACTTCATCCAGAAGACCTTCTCTGCCCCTCACCACACCAAGTGGGCATGCCCCTTCACACAAAGCATGCTGGGAGCCTGCTCAGGATTTGAGGACCCAACCTTTGGCTACAACTGCAGCATGCCTTGTGTCGTCATTAAGATGAACAGGGTATGTTGAATTCATAAATATCCTTCTGAGCACTTTCGGAAAAATTGGATCTTGCAGTCCATATAAACATAAATAAATCACATTATATAAAAATGGTAAATGTTCTGTTTTATCTCTGCAGATCATTGACTTTTTGCCGTCTAATCACACTGACCTTCCCCCATATGTCAACTGCACTATACTGGTGAGCAACAACTGCATATACTGATTTTAACAGTATGCATTAAAAAGTGGAGTCTGACTAATTAAAGAAGAATGATCATAATCGATGCAGCAGAGATATACTGACCTTTACTCCCAGTGTGGGCCAACCTCCAAAAACACTGGATCCTACATTTCCCATAACGCAACTCTTTGCATTAGACCCTTCTTGCATGGTAAACACCCATGTTTTTCAAACTAGACAAGCCCAGTTTGTAACCTAGACTTTCTGTTATAAATTTGTAGTCTCCGTGCCAAGGGTTATTTTCTCCTCCAGCATCACATGAGACATTATACAACAGTCTCAATAGTACTTGTGATGAATAAACTGATCTTCATGAGGGAAATTGGTGCAGTGCCCCATTGAATATGATGAAATTCTGTGTCTGTGTGTGTGTGTTTAGGATGGACACGACAATGTGGACAAAATCGAGTATTTCCCTGACAGGGGAATAATGGATCTCTCTTACTTCCCTTACTATGGAAATCTGGCACAGGTGAGTAAGAAAATCCCACAACTACTGGCCAATATATGCTACATATCCCTTAATAAACTTACCACAAACAAGTGGTCAGTAGAGGCCCACAACTCATTTTCAACCCAGGTTAACATGAGCATGTGTAAAAGTAAAGACACTTTTGATTCACCATCAGTTTTACAAAGATGTTAATGCATTCATGTTATAAATTTAATCCATACAAAAAACCAAAGTGTAAAAATTACAATTTGCAGTGACTAATAAGTAAGCATATTTCCCAAAATGTCAAACTATTTCTTTAACTTTCATCAACATATCATTGCCTGCTTCCTTCTTTTCTTTAGCCTACTTACGTCAACCCATTGGTGGCTGTCCGGTTCAGCCTGGTCGGAGAGAGGCATGCCAAGATCCAGTGCAGAGTGGTGTCAGACAAGATCAGCTATGAAAACTTCCACGACCCCTACGAGGGAAAAGTCATCTTCTACCTCAAAGCATTGAAATGAAAACAGGACAGAAGCTCAGATATCCCATAGTCATGTAGCAACTAACCTGTCATTATCAGATAGGGCAGGTGTCTACAGATCAATACTGACTATTATTTAACAACCACTTGTATTCTACTTAACCCAACACTATAGGCCCACTTGTAATTATCTGTGCACTGTGGTGCTTTTATAAATATTATTTCTCATGCTTTACTGAGTGATTTGTGAATTTAATCAGATTTTAACACATTTGAATCTTTTTATTGTTATGTAACCTGCTGCTCGCTAACAAACTTAACCTCTGTCTGCATGTCTCCTCCTCTCCTCTCTGCGTACTCAAGAAACCAAACACTAAAATCTGAGGACGTCAGAAGGAAAATACTAGATTTCTGAGGTGGATTTGGCATTAAAAAAACACTGCAGAACATGTTTTTACAACATCATGATAAATGTAGCGAATGCAACTTTAAAAAAGTATTTCTAAATAAAAACGTATTCCAATTTTAGTTTGGTCTCAAGAGTATTTGACAAAGTTAACAGGTCAAGGTTTAAGAATGATTTATTTAACAATATTTATATCAGCAGTAAAGCTGCTGCAAAAGGAGTACACCTCTAAAAATCTATCCAAGTACAGTCTGCAGAGTATTCGTGGTTACCGTCCTACTACCCCTGCTAATAGGATGATGATGATGATGAGGTTTCTCACAAATCTGCTGACTGCAGAGTTTGTGGGGGATCAGCTTACAGTACAGGTGTACTCCCATGCGTGCACACACACACACACACACACACACACACACACACATACACACACACACATACACACAACAACAACAACAACACACACACACAGACACGTGTCAGGCAGACATTGTTTCCTCGAAAAAAAGATTATTGTGCTGTGTGATAACTAATATGTCACATGGATTCACTCATATTAAACCATTCATCAGCTTCTGTGTTTGGTTTCAGTGCAGCAGGTATGAAGAGGGATAATTCAGACTCACAATGCCTTCAATGCGTAGCAGTGTCGTGTGTAGAGAGGTGGTCCCAAGATAAATATGAGGGGTCACAAGATAATCACATAAGAGAGAATAAAGAGAAAGAAATACATTTGGTACAGTTTCTTTTTTTATTATATTCTTTCATTTTTATGGGGTCACAGGGTAAAAAGGTTGGAAACCACTGGATTATAGGACTCATACTGACATTTACAGCTGAGGAGTCAGGTTATATTGCAGTCTCACTAGGTTTAAGGGAAACATACAGCTGTGTGACATCAAAGTAAACATCAATCAAAATTAAAACAGCATTTTTGAGATATGTGGTCAAGTGGCAGCATGTACATGGAGAATAAAAGAAAACCTAAAATTGACTCTTATGGGATACCACAAGTAAGGGGAGCAGCTTTGGACAAGATCCTCCCAATTTCAATAGTGAGACTCCCATCACAAAAGCCTGAAACGATTTAAAACCATTCACAAACGATTCAGGAGGGTTTTTCAGCAAAGCCTGGATGATTGAATGGTTATAAGCAGATGAGAAAGTACCAGTGGAAAGAGAACAGTTAATGATGTCAACAATATTAAGTCCAAATTGTGTAAAAGACAGATTTTAAAAACCAATTAGGTGTGAAATCTTGAGAGCAGGAAGAGGATTTCATGGAAGCTATTTTTTTCTAGGGTTGACAGACCAATTGGTTCAAAATGTGGGAACAAAGGAAATGGCTCAGGAGAGATGTCGATTTCACATGAAGGGGGAGAAATCTGTAGCCTAATCTTCCTTTTTATTGATAATGATCGAGGAACTCATAAAGTGCATAAAGAGTCATTAAGTTTATATTTTTTCCTAATTCTTTCTTTTTTCTTTTAATGTTCCATAAGAAGTGGGGCAGAATATATTGGATATTTAACTCACTAAGGAATAAAATGCAATCATATCTTCGTACAATATGAGATAAGGCTCTTAAAATTCTTTTAAAAAATAATCGGGATTCACTTTAGAAGGTCTGTAAATAAAAACCCATAAAATAAGGATCGTTTAAATTAAAAAGCTCAGAATCACAAAAGGGATAAAATTGTAAAGAAATACTGCTGAAGTACTGAATCACAAGAACAGAGTAGATACAGAATCAAACAAAGTAAATATTTCTTTGTCAATTTATTTTTAATAAATAAATGAATTTCAATTCAAAATACACAAACATTTTGATGAAAACAGTATTTCTTTGCGCCTCCACTGAAGCGTTAGTCATTGCCACCAACAAGTATGTGAACTCACTACTACACAAAGTAAAGTACAATACCCATCTGTGTTTACATACTGCAAGGGAATGTTAAAAAAAAAAAAAAATCAAATGTAAAACAAAATAACGTAGCACGTACGTAGCTACATACATTTATATTGCACATTATGGAAGATAAGACCAGGACACTGACAGCATGAGATGCCACAGAGATGCTCTCCCACAGTGAGATTACACTCCTCCAAGTCTTGCGTTTAGTGCAGAGCAGTGTTTAGCAGGCACATAAGTTTGACATTCACCGGTAACTAGTGCAGGATTTTTCTTTAAATGTAACATCAGTAAATAAATTCTGATGAGCATTTTCTGTTCTTGTCAGATTCTATCTAATATTTCACTGTCTCAATTTCTTACCTTCTCCTAATGTGTATTAATCAGAGTTTACATAAATTTGAGCCTAAAATATAAATTAATGAATGAAGACGATTATACTCTTTTTAGGTAACAGTGTCATCACAGCTAAATTCACAGTAGTACAATGATTAGAATAAACTACAAGTACCAATATTATTAAATACAGCAGATAGAAAGTTTGCAGTAAGAATCCGAATCTGCCATTTGCAATAAACTAAAAGTCATAAATAATAATGTGAGATGGTCAAATATAGGGGAAATTACAATAAATTAGTTTTCCCTATGAAGAAAATACAAACATTTTACTCATACATTAAAAAATGAAGTTTAACATTCAGATTTGGTCTTTGTGATCGTTACAAGGAATGGAGAAACTTGGGGTTGAAAGTGCAGGCACAAGTGATGAAGATAAAAGAAAGAGCAATTCCATTGATTTTCAATGGAAAACAAACTCATTTACACAGATGGTAAGTAAAGAATGTAGAGGGAATGTATCTGTTTTTTTTTCATAATGCATGAGAAAGTGCTTTAAAAGCATCAAAACAACAAACGAACATCAAGTACTTGTGCTTCTCCACTAAACTACCAAGCAGGTGTCTTTCTTATCAAGGATTCTGTCTTCTGCCTTTATTATTATTAATTATTTTAGTATGTGTTGTGAAATAAGACCTTATACAGTAATATGTAACTATATGTAAACACTGTTCAAGAGCATGGATGGTCCAGATCCACCTTTATAACAATCTGAAGGAGGCATTTCAAGCCAAAATGTAGCCGATGATGATGATTTTCTCTCCTCCCCTAAAGCAGTAGACCGAGTCTGTTAAATCAAGAAGAAGAAGAGGAAGATTTGGTCCAACAGGCCGTGTCATATTATTGTGTGGATTAACATGAGAGCCTTTCTGAGCGGACAAATAAGACTTAACTTCTGCTTCTCGTGATGCCACTGTCGGTTTTGAACGAGTTACATTGGGAACCTTTTGGCCCTGAAGCCGTTCGGGTCATGTGATCGTTTTGCGTTCGGCCCGGGGAACCCATTTGTGTGTGGTGACCCTCCACAGCACCGGTGCCAGCAGCAAACTGAGGGTGGTGACGCTGAGAATCAGCAGGTACACCTGAGCAGGGGGAGAGATATAAAACATAGAGAAAAGAGATTTTAGGGTCATAATGTTTGATTAAAATAGATTAAGAAAATAATCATGACTTTAAACCTTTAGACTTTAGTCCACTTTGACCCCAAAGAGAGGAAAAGAACAGTTTAAAGGGTCAATTCACCCAAATTAGAAATGGTATCTGGCCACGCAGTTAGCTGTTATTGGATTAGCCCAGATTTTGAGATACCTGGGATCTCTGTGTCCAATGTAAAAGAGATTTGTGCTGCTCACAGCATTCAACAATGAGAAACATGCCTCAGAGGTTTCTGCCCCTCCCCAAAAATCTGTTTCTAAAAACAACAGGTTTTTTTTATGATTCTTAGTCAGACGATACAGGGCATTTGAATGTGTCCACTTCAGAAATTGGCACTTTATAGGCCAAACAATTAATTAATTGAAGAAATAACTGAAATATTAATTGATATTGAAAATTGTAGTTAGTAGCTGCCCTACTTTATTTACAAAGCATTTTTCGAAACCAACCAAACCACAAAGCAGCAAATGAAATGTCAACAATAAATGAGAAAGACATTAATTGGACCAAACAACAAATTCAAGTAGTGAATATAAAAATGGACCACCTGAGCCCTTTTCTGTCTAAAAAAGTAAAATGATAATTAAATAAAAACGTATATTTTCAGTCATCACTGACCTCTCTGGAGATGATGCCAGCACGACGTGCACGGCTGCTCAAGACGAAGGAGAACTCGCTGACCTGAGCCAGACCAGCTGAGACAATCCAGCGTATGTGTCGAGATCCAGGAGGCAAGATCACCGACAGCACGAACACGGCCATCACGAACTGGGAGGAAATGAGGAGCAAAGTGGAGAGAGGAGGCACTGAGAGTGTGGAAAAGGCGAAACTGAGAAGGAAAAGAGCAAAAGAGAGAAAAAGTGCGGTACCTTCATAATGACGAGTGTGAGCGTGAGCACCAGCAAATTGGTGAGTTCATACAGCACGAAGGTCGGGAACACGTGGAAACCTGCAGCGTCACACAAACACAAAAGTCTCTCTGTAAATGGTACAAAAGTGTAAAATGATAATAAAGCTGAGATCATAAATTGTCATGTTGGATCTCACCGATTGAGGCAAAGAAGATGATGGCGAGGAAATCTCTGATTGGCTCGATGCATCCAGAGACCTCCGTGGTGACCATGTGACCCTGCGTGGACAGTAAAGCTCCAGCCAGGAAACAGCCCAACTCCATAGAAACATCAAAAAACTCTGTCACCTGCAGTCAGCAAGAGAAAATTCAACAGCTTGTTCACACGAGGTTAAATAATACTGCATTGGAATAGAAATATCAGAAATACAGGAAAACTAAAGGAAGAAGGTAAAGCACAGAACAAAAAAAACAAGATGGCTCTTCTTCTAAGAATAAATGATTAAAAGCAAAGTGCGTACCGTCAGCATGAAAAAGACAAAAGCTGCCATCCCCAGCACCAGGATCTCCTTGTTGCCCTTGCTTTCAGCATGCAGTTTCTTGTAATAGGGGCCAATCAGGAATAATTTGAGTAGCAAACACAAGAGCAGCACAGCAGCCAGAGAGACCAGGACCTGGGCCAGGAGGTATAACACGTGGAGACTTCCAAACAGGAAGCTGTGTTTCACAAAAGGGAACAACAGGTTTAAATAAGCTGTGTGTGTGTGTGTGGGGGGGTATGTGTGTGTGTGTGTGTGTTACATGCAAAGAACAAAAAGGCTAACTGACCTGTCCAAGTCTCCACTCTGTGCCTGGATCAGAGTCGGCATGACGGCGATGAAGAGACCGAGCTGAACATCTTGCATCACTAACATCCCGAGGAGAACACTGCTGTAGTCCAGATCACCTGTCTCACACACACACACACTCACATTGTTGACCGTTGTGTGATCAGTAATTGCTAAAGGGTCACTGGATTTGGTTTTCTTGATGTCAGCTGTACTTTTGATTCAAGTAGTGAAACTAAATGCTATTTTCACAGTTCTAATCTCTTCTCCTTTTTCTGTATTCAGGCTTGTTGGATAATCACAGATGCCTACTGAGCAAAACAGATCTAAAGTAACAAGATAAGTTGACATATGTGTCCAGCAGCCCCATGTTAGAATACAAACCCTTTAGTTTTGGCTATTAATACAAGTGAAATATTCAAGCGATTTTCTCAATGGTTAGATCTGCTTTGAGAATACTTTTCAACTGCATGGCAAATACATACATACCACTTTATTTCTGACACAAATGGTTTCACAGCCTTGATTTAGCTGGCAAAGTCTTAACTGTGATGCACATCTATGTTCATGTATGTGCACAGACATACCTACATACCTTCTTTGTCCCCTCTGCTCCCCCCTGCTAGGAAGCGGGACACTAGTGGAGTGCTGGACAGGGAGAGACAAGTGGAAATGAAGACAGTCTGGGTGGGTCGAATATGCAGGACTTGTCCCCACAACAAACCGGCCCCCACCATCAGCAGACTCAGGTAGCACGACCCCTGAACTGATGTCTTCCATACCTACACACACACACACACACACACACACACATATGCACTGTTATAAACTCACTTTATGGAAGTTCCTAACTAAAAGCAGGTATATGTTAAACTATTAAAAAAGAGACATACTGAGGAAAGAAGCAATAGATGGCAGGAATATAAATTAAGTCCCCCAAGTTGAAGTCAATATGTTCACGTGTTTAAAAGACAAATGTGAGTCAAATAGAAAGGGTCTACTTAAACCACAAGATGTTGAAATTTAAATTTAAAATTCAAAAAAAAGTTAAAATTTACCAGCCAGCTGGTGGTTATTTAGTCATTTGTGTCAGGAATTTGCTCAAAAAAGTTAGTGTAACCTAAATGAAAGTGACAATCACTACGCAACCACAACAGATGCATGAGGATTATTTAACACAATATACAGATTAATCTAACTTGGATTTTTAAAGTCTAAGACCTTCTGTAACCAAATGCTGTAGACAAATCACTGTAGTTTCTGAATTGAGAACTGCAATTCAGAGTTAATTTTAGGTTTGTAGTTGAGCATACTTTAATGTTAATGATGCTGTTGCTTTTACAGATTTTGCAGATCCTTATTCACTATATGTCACTAATCTTGAGTCTACGTCAAGCCTGAGGTCATTTCAATATGTGTGCCCATAGAACATGACATTGAAATTATATATAGTTGTGCACTGCTTGCAAAACAAACTTTGATCAAAATGGACAAAATAATGTTTACCTTTCGGAGGCGCTCAGGTGAGAACTCCAATCCCACCACAAAGAGAGTGAAGAACACTCCCAACTCCCCCAGAGTCTCCACCTGAACCATAGACTGCAGGACAAACACTGACATGAACGACTCGCACAACAGGAAATGAAGACTAGGTGCAGTTCTTTAAGCCTGATACTGGTACTGCAAACACACACACACACACGCACACACACACACACAAAAACACCTTGATGCTGTTGAGGCCAGAAGGACCGAGCAGGACTCCACAGATGATATATCCAAACATGGGAGGAAGACCGACCAGAGTGCAAATCCAACCACAGGGCAGGGACAACATCACCACCGACACCAAGTCCTGCACACACATGTTGCAAGAGTTATTAAGGTTTCAAGACAAATGAATACAGGGTTTCCATTTCTTATGTAACCTGGATAAGAACAAACTGACCTTGATGAAGTGATGGTCTGCTCTGGGCATTGTGGAGTCTCGGGGTTTCGTCAGGACATACTGGTTGTTCTGCGAGTCAATGAGCATGCTCAGTCCCAGGTCGTCCTCCACCTCCTTCTGCTTGGACTTGTTCTTCCTTTTCCCTCCATTCTCCTCGTCATCCTCCACTCTCAACACCGCCTCTACATTTACTCCTTTCATCTACCAAACAGTGAGTATGGAAGGAGGCACAATTTGATGCTTTGTTGAAGAAGCAAGAGTTTCTGCACACGACCAAAATCTGTGACCGCTGTTGTTTGCCGACCTGCTTGTTGTTGTCAAAGGCGTGCTCCTCGATCTCCTCTTCCAGCCGGTCTGCCGCCTTCCTGACGTCCTCCAGGATCTCATCCAGCATGGACAGGGTCTTATTCTGGGCTAAAGCGGTCTTAACAGCTTCCTGCTGGTGCTTCTCAGCAGCCACCAGCTCAACATACTCCTGTTCTTCCTGAAAGGGGAGAACAAAGGTTCAAGGAAAAAGGTTCCTTGATTAAATGATTGATTGAGGTTCCAGCACCTCAAATGTGAAGATTTGCTGCTTTCATGTGTTTTATATGGTTTGAGATTGAATATTTTTGAATTTTAGGCTGTTGTTTGGACAAAACAAGATATTTTTGAAGACTTTCATAGATTTTATGAACAATTATCAGTTAACTGGGGGGAAAAAAAGGAATAATAAAATTATAATAATTATATAAAATAAATCGATAATAAAAATAATTGTTAGATGACACCCTATTCACTTCATCACTAAATGTTTCCAAAAAAGGTGAGTTTCTATGTACAACATGAAAACATTTATAGACTCTGCTTCACATCAGAAACACTGAATACAGTACGTATCAGTCTCTCTCTCCTGTACTGTGACGTAGTCCCCATAAAACACTGCTGACCACGATGCCCTCACCTTTATGGCTGCCTCCCTGAGGGCCTCCAGCCTCTGTCTGCTGCTCTCCTTCATGTTGACCACATCCCTATAGTCTCCTTGCAGCGCCCTCTGCAGGCTGTGCACTGCCTGAAACACCAGGTGCTCGCTCTCATTCAGCTCCTTCTGGAAAACCTCCAGCGTGTGAACCTGATAGCAGACATGGAGACACCAGTCAGTCATTAAACTGTAAAATATCTGACACCCTCTTCTACTGAGGCCGGTGTATATGGTATTTGTTTTGAAACACTAGACAAAAGAGTTTACATGTTTTCATCAGAGATTGGACAAGATAAATAGGACAAAATAGATCCAGATAACATAAGGGTGCTGTTTTTTTTTCTGTTTTGTATCAATCTATATTTAATATATTTTGGTTTTGATCTGTTGGCCAGGCAAAAACTTCTTCACTTTTGTTAGAGATTAATTGGATTAACTAATTAATCTAGAAAATAACTGACCGATTAAAGCATAATGAAAATAATTGGTAGTTGCAGCTCTGTTCTAACCAGGTCATTTCCTTTGTATATGTGAAACCTGAACTGTAAGTAGGGAAATATGAACATGTATTATTGTTGAGCTATTGTGCCAACACGCAGAGACAAAAAGTTGCAGACCTTACAGTATCTGTCACACATTATGTTCTGAACCAACATGATACAAAATACAGCTAAACAGTCACTAACAAATCACTGCAATATGAACCAAATAGAGGGGCCTTTGCTCCATCTTGTATTTATTCTCAGTCTGGTACCTGGAAGTGCCTCTCGGGTTCTGAAAGGGCCTGGTCTCGTCCAACAGCATCAGCTGTGGCCGCCAGCTTCTTGACAACCACATTCTTCTGACGCAGGAGACCCACCAGCCGCTTGCAATTGCTGGCCACCCAGCTGCGGCCGTGTATGGCCCCCTTGCTCCGATAAAGCTTGATGGCGTGCTGGGCCACCTGGTCCTTCTGCAGCACGGCGAGTGCCCCCGCCGTGCCAAAGCACAGCAGCAAACATACAACCTGCATCCAAACCTCTACTTCTGTCTTCACCCGAGTGTGGAGATTGGTAAAGAGAGAGAGACCTGGGAATGAATATAGAGCAAGACAGATGACAGCAAGAAGGGCATGGTCATTACAAAGATCAACAGAAAAAATGAACAATAAAGAGGACAACTCTACAATATATATGGACTCAAAAAGTGTAGTGTAGATATCAGGGGAGTTTAGTGATATTTTATTTTACTTTTTTTATTGTCAACGAATGCCACCAAGAATGGATTAATCCTACAAACAAGTATTGTCCGTGTATCCAAAGCCTGATATGGCTTATTCTTTTGTGCCACAGACCTCCATTGTTGTTCATTGTTTCTACTGTGAGTTGATATACTGTCAGGATGCATTAAAAATTCACCAGCTCACCAAATCCACAGCTGAAAATAGTCCCTAAAAAATACACAAAACTACTCCTGTTTGAATAATGTTTGCTACCAACTACAGTGCATATCTGCAACTTATTTAGCCTGTAAAAAAAATAATAAAGTATACATTAATGACTATTTTTTTAAAGGTGTACGTCTACATTTGATGGGCCTGGTGCTGAGAGCCACAGACAGACTGGGGAAGTATAGAGAGATGGACTAACACATTGTTTGTTTTGGTCTTTTACAGGAATTACCAGTCATGCCCTTTAAAGCACAGACAGTGACAGTATTTGTCCTTACATTTAATAAAGATAATCTCCTTTTTATGTGTGCTACTGTGCACTCCGCGCTTCTTACTGGCGTCATCTCAAGAGATGGTTTAATCTTCAAGCCACACCTGAAAAGCTTAAACAACAGCTCTGTGTACACACCTGTGGCCTGTCCGACTGGCTGCTCTCAATACTTAATAGCACCTTGTGTTGCTGCTTTAAGTGCACTCGCCTTGACTGAACACGTCACATGTACAAATTCCAGTAGTCCTTGCTATTCTGCACTACACCCTAATGTGACAGTTGAGAAACGGCGTAACTTTCAAACAGCGTGCCCTCTCCTTCCCTGACATCATGTGCTTGCTTACACATTCATATTTCACTACACCAGCATAACAACCAAATGCATTCAACTCACACACAAGCTGGACCGGACCTCTGCGAGCATGAGTCAAGCTGAGTGATGTTTACTTTCCAAATTCCTCCTCGGTCCTTCTTCCTACAACGGGGCTGCAGCCACTCTGCTACTGTTGCCAGACATAAATAGCAAATTAGCATTCATACCATCTACGATACTGCGTTTGTGTGTAAGAACTTATTCTGAAAAGTAAGGAGGAATGTGGTGGTGTGAAAAGGACAACATGAAGTGGCACGCAAAAGTACAAGTCAATCAAAACTGTAATCTAGTGCAGTACTACGTTTTATACCCCAAAACCTGCAGGTTATTCTATACTGATGGATGCATGTACATATTTAAATAAGAAATACAAACAGGTGAATAGGTGAACACATGTAATTGTAATAGGGGGAAATGACACATCATACAAAGCTGAACACACACCCCAGACATGGATGATGTTTCACACACACACCAGGAAAAACCCCACGAGCGGTGCAATGTTCCCCCAAACACAGACTACCATCAGTGGAAACAGATAAATAAAAATAAATAAAAAAAAGCAGCAGCTACCTGCGAAATACGTGCACTGTCCCGGCTCTGAACTCCACTCCACGACTGAAGGAGAAGCTGAGGAAGGAGGAGGAGGAGGAGGAGGAGAAGAAGGGAACAATCATGCTGTTGTACCACCACCACCACCACCCCTCCTCCTCCTCCTCCCCTGCCACATAGCTGAAGCCAGCGTCGATGCAGGCGTTCACCAACTTACTTGGCGACCAACTCCGCGTTCACCTCGACCTCCACCATTACTCGAGCGAGCGGAGGGGATGCTGGCGTCGCTCCGCCCGGGAAGGTGCGCTGCCGTCGGTCACATCCACCCTGCTGAAGTCGTGCCGCTCTGGTTAAAGTTTAACCTGTTTTTTTTTTTTTCTCTCTCTCTCTCTCGGGGGCGGCTGTAAGTAAAGCTAAGTTAGTCCTGAAATTCCTCCGAGCTGTCAGACCAGCTCCAGCCAGCTGGGTCCACACACACACACACACACACTCACACTCCCATGACCAGCTGACACAACATTAGCCAAGTAGCTGCTACACGAGTGCAACTTTTCTGGAGACAGCTCGTCAAAGTGAGTAAGATGTCATCGTGTAACGCTAACATAAAGCGAAGGGTGAACGGTTCACCGCCTTTGTTTTCAGGGGTATAATCGCGTCGATGTTACTTTGATCTATTTTTTTTAAGTTACTTCCGAAACATCTTTGTCAGCTTTGATATGGGAGTTGTAGTTTTCAGGTGTTATGTTTTCGAGCTCGACCGTGTCAAGTGTGCTCAACTTGTGACAGCTGTTTGTTTGGTTAAAACCACTTTGACTTGTGTTAACAGGTGCTTAACCTTACACAGTTTAGTCAAAAACAACATCTTAAATAAGTTTAAAGCCGAGTTTCATCGACTGTCTTGTTGAAAATCTGTATTTTTAAAGTGACACGGACAGTTTGATATAAAGTTATTATGTGAGTTTTTCCTTTACATGGTTTTTCGGCAGAAGCACTTTGAGAATAAATAAATATTTCACATAAACAGTAGTTTATTAATGCAGAAAGGCCTGTGGGATTACTGCGCTACAGAACTACATTTCCCATGAAACCAGCGCCACTACAGTAGCGCAGTTCTTGGAGCGCATGCGCACTGAGGGGAATTGGATATCAAGTGGGCCAAAACAGCGTGTGATAAAATGGTAGGTAAGATTAAAAATGAGAAACCGGGGCGATCTTTAGCTCCGTTAAACAAGTCCTAAAAACCGATAACGGCTGTCATTGACGTTAAGGGGACACGCCGACACCGGGGATCGGGGTGTCCTCAGCCAAGTGTCGCATTGTCAGGGTTGATGTGTGTCGGAAATATGAGGGAAATGGAAGGTCAGTTGTTGGTATTTTGAGATCGGACACCACGTACCTTTCCCTTTTTGGTAACTCGCCTGTGCTGCTGCCCCGGGTCAGGAGAGAGCCAGCAGGATCAAACGTCCCCTCCCCAGGAAAACTGGGTCGCCAAACACTGGCCTGTCACGGTGAATTTGCTGTTTGATCATCGGGTGGGTCAGATCTGCAGTTCTGCAAAGACGTGCAATCCTCCCGGTGACCGTGTACATTAAATTAACACGAGGGGGTATTTTTTTTTTTTTTTTTTTACTAACGGAGCCTTGTGGTGGTGCATCTGGGAGTGACAGTGTTTTTGTTCCCCTTAATGCACTTCTACTAATGTATAGGCTGTTGCACGCATGGTATGAGTCTTACTTTTTTAAATTGTATGCGCACATACCAGACCTTATAGTCGTGACACCTGTTATTTAAGTATAATCCACATCTGACTATTCCTGTATACAGATTAAGTACAGGACCTGGTTTCCAGCCAGGAGGTTTTAACGGAGACCAAATCCTTGCACTTTAATTCAAATGTTCAGAAAGTTTCGGCTGTGAGTTGTATGTGTAAATGTTGATGTGCACTCAACTCCACATGCATGTCTCTGGATCCCATTTACACACGTGTCCCAGGACAGCAGGCTCTCATGGGTCCTGTAGGTCCCAGATTGTGTTTGTAGCTGTTAGTTTGGTGGTAATGTGATCACTTGCTGATTTGATTGGTAATGTGCACCACTAAAGCACAACTGAAACAATGAGGGCTTCTGCATTTTTACATAACCTTGAAGCCCTGTGTAAAAATTCAGATTCAATAACTTGAATGTTTCACTTGATATTGTGCTTACATGGTGCATATTCTTAACAAAATATAATAGGGGCCCACACCCCTAACAGGTTAATCCAGCCTTGCATTTAGCCGTGTGCCTGCGTGTCTTACAGCACAAGTTGAAGTCATCGCAGAAGGACAAGGTTCGGCAGTTCATGTCCTTCACGCAGGCCGGGGAGAGGACAGCCGTGTACTGCCTGACGCAGAATGACTGGAAACTAGAAGTCGCCACAGACAACTACTTCCAGAACCCAGACCTCTACTACAAAGAATCCATGAAAACCTCAGTGGACCGAAAGAAGCTGGAACAGCTCTACAACAGATACAAAGGCACGTGTCAGGGAGCGAGTTTCAAAGCTAATGTTAAGATCCCTGTCTTGCTCACGCTTTTCTGCTGTCTTTGCAGACCCCCAGGATGAGAACAAGATAGGCATTGATGGGATCCAGCAGTTCTGTGATGACCTGACGCTGGACCCGGCTAGCATGAGCATACTTGTGGTGGCGTGGAAGTTCAGAGCGGCCACGCAGTGCGAGTTCAGCAGGAAAGAGTTCCTGGACGGCATGGCTGAGCTAGGGTGAGCAACACTCAAGCTGACGCCTACACTCTTGGATCAGACATGCGTTCTTGACACATTACTGATATGTCTATTTAGGTGATTCTTCGAGCACAAATATTAATTCTCAAAGTATTTTCTGTTTAATGTGAGTCTTGCAAGAATTAAAGATTTGAGTAGTTTACTACTGCTAAAAATAACAGGATGGAGGCTGATCTGTCTGTTTTTAATGTCTCCTGTAGCTGTGACAGTCCTGAAAAACTCAAGGCGATCCTTCCCAGACTGGAGCAGGAGCTGAAAGACACAGGGAAGTTCAAAGACTTCTACCAGTTTACCTTCAATTTTGCCAAGAACCCCGGCCAGAAAGGTTTAGGTAAGAAGAACAAGAGCAAAAACATGTAGAATAGAAGAAGTGTGGAAAAAGTTAAGCTTTTTTATTTAAAAAAAGGAATAGAATTAAATTATTTTTAAATATCTTACTCTACTTTGTGTCCTAGACCTAGAGATGGCTGTTGCTTACTGGAATCTAGTTCTCACAGGGCGCTTCAAGTTTTTGGATCTCTGGAACCGCTTTCTGCTGGTGAGAGAGGACGGGTTCATTTACTGCACTGCATGTGTACTGCACATGGAGAAGCAAAACTATTAGCAACACCTTACAGCAGAATACAGTAAAATACAACAACACCTTAAACAACAGCCTCAGAATTTACCACAGTACATTCAACACATCTTTGACACATTGCCAACAACAACTAAGTTTCACAAAGGTAGCATTTATTTCCAGACTGTGCGATTGATTTACAATGCACAGGGATTTCTTATATCCCTATCACACCATAATGTTTAACTCTCTTTTCATGTTACTGTGCTGCATTCAGGAGCATCACAAGCGCTCAATTCCCAAAGACACGTGGAACCTCCTTCTGGACTTCGGCAATATGATTGCAGACGACATGTCAAACTATGATGAGGAAGGTGAGGTTATTAAAACCTTCAGGATAAAGGCTATAGTGCACATGTACACATTTCAGTGGTTAATTCCATGATGGAAGACAAACACTGTATGTGATCTGTATGCATGTTAATGTCATGTGATGAACTGGTTGAGCATTTGACACGGACACGCAGTAGGTTAGAATCCAGTGTGGCTAAATTTCAGGCCAGCAGAGGGCACCTGTGAATGTTTTGTCCCTGTCGCCACATCTTTAGATCATTGCTTCAATGAATTAAGTCATTTTAACATATTTCATTGAGATGTAACTAAAATTCACTGTGTTTTTTCTCACCTCAGGGGCATGGCCTGTGCTCATAGATGACTTTGTGGAGTTTGCTCGGCCAATTGTGACGGGAAGTAAGCGCAACGTGACATAGTGTTTGTCCCAGCTTCATGCAGCAGGTGGAGTTTGTGTTTCTCCCAATTTTCTTTTTTTTGAATGAGGATTTTTATACAAATAAGCCAAAAAGAGACTACTTCTCAATAAGCCTGTCTGCAGCTTGTCGTTAAGATTGTTCTTCCAACTGCATAAGATGCCTTGGCTGGGGAGTGACCTGGAACACCGGATCAGAGAGGAAAGCAGGAGGGGAATCAACAGGAGAGAGAGAGATTATGCTTTTTTTTTTTTTGTTTTGTTTTGTTTTTTTGTCTGCTGGCAAGGACAGACATTGTAACCGCAATACGGAAATGATGGGTACCCTCAAACCAGTCACTCACGGGCAAATCAACAATGGGTGTGGCTTCGAACTGCTGCTTTGGACTTGGCTCACTAACCTGCACCCTTGGCACAATGAGGAGGGACAGTAACAGTGACCCTTCAGCACAGGCAGAGGATTAAGTTATGGATGCAGTAGGATGTGGCCTCTTACATTGTGAATGGAACAGTATGTTAAAATCTGCATGTCTTTGTCAGCTAGTGTGAAGCGGTGCCACGGACGTCGAGGAGGGAAAAAAGTAATCTACATTATTTTCACTGAGATTGCGAATGTGTAGCTCTCTAACAATCACACTGAGAGCAGAGAGAAAGTGTGCTTGCTCATCATTGTGTGTGTGTGTGTGTGTGTGTGTGTGTGTTTTGGGGCGGGGTTTAAACATTGCCTCTTTTACAATACAATGCTAAATATTTTCATTTGGTTTTATTATAATTAGAAGTTAAGAAATGATGATTCACCTTAACTGAGCGACAGTGAAAAAGTTCAGATCCACGTTTTGTATTCACACAGAGAATTAGACAGAGCAGCATGCTATTGGAGCTCAGCACCAGCAGAATCACTGTTGTTACAGTTGTAAAATACTGTACCCATAGGAACAAGAATAGATTCCATTTTAAAAGAACAAAAATGTATATCTGAGAAAACAGGTAATGGCATTTATAATCATGATTAGTACACAAGAAGCATTTAGAAACGTCATTTTTAAACTGCTACTGCATTACACATTTGGTTGACTTTAGTTTTGCAGTGTGTAAACTGCTGTACACAAAGAGAAACTGACTGGCACATTGACTGTTTTCTATAATCCAGGTGACGATGACTTGCCAACCCTGCAAACTGCACTGATTTATACTTTTTCTGTTATTGTAGGTTTTCTTTATCAGGCAGCACTGTATACACCTACAGAGCTATTCAGTTTACATGACAGTAGGTTTGCTCACATACTAGGCTTTTGAAAATGAAACATCTACATCCCAGCCAATTGTATTTTAACTGTTTGTTTACACTGTTAGAGGTTTTTAGTGTGTTGCTTTTCATGGATTAGCAACTGCAGGGCAATGGTGGCATGTTAAAGTTCCATACTACTACTAAGAGAAAAACGTGTCACTTTAAAACCAGTGCTTGTGCTGCCATCTAGGGATGGCTGTGCAGTATAGCATTTTTCAATGTACTACAGTCCAACACTACATAACAGCTGGACATGGTTGCAAGTATATGAGAACACCTGTCCAAACTCAGCTGTGATGATAGATGTGGTCAGAAGACTTGAGCGGTTTAACCCGCAGAGGTCAGTGCAGCAATGATTATAGATTTAGTATTATACTCTTTAAGTGTCCGTATTTGCTAAACGCATCCCCTTTCTCGACTAAAGAGCGTGACAGAAGGTAGAGCTCAGGTACCAGTCATACTCTCCAAGCACAGTGAGCAGCAGGCAGCTTCCTGTACTTACATCAGTATTTGCCATGCTTTCTGCTCTAAACGGCAGCCAACTATGGTGTCTTGTTCTACCAGTTGTTGTCACCATGAAAAACCCTCTGCCATGTGTTGAAATAAGGATGGATTATTTTCCTGTATCAAATTTCTCTGTCCTGTCAACATCTTACTACAGGAGAAATAATTGCCTTTTGTTTTTGTTGACAAACTTGTGTCTAAGTTCTCATATTTATGTAAACAGAAGTCAGTCATGAACTATGGTGGTGTGCATGAAGTAGACTTTAAGAAATTGAGGCAGATTATGATGGGAATGTATTATGATTTCAGTCCCAGACTGAATGCAAATGAGTGGCAAAGAAACCAGCTTCATCAGGACTGTAAAACAGTCCCTGCAAGAGCTGGTAAATGTGTTATATTGTCCACCTTTGTAACTAAGCAAGTTAGATATGTGTTGGTGCAATGAAATATCCCGTATAAAGTGTTTCCGCTGTGTTGCAACAGCAAGATGGTGCGAGAGCTTCTCCCAGCTGATTTTTGTTGAGTTTACGATCTGACATCGTCTGTGGTTCAGGAGCAAGAAAATGTGACATCTTTCAGTATTGAGTCTGATAATATGGTACATTTGGTACGTTCTTATTTGTCAAATGTGTGGTCAACTGTCATGCAGATCATTCTTATCAAAACAGTATTATTTTTGCTGGCAAGAAAACAGGTATTTATAGAATATTATGTTTTGTCACAGAAGCATACCGTACATTGTTTTCTTTAAGAAAGTTGTCAATAAAGCATGTTGTTTTTAACAATCTTGTAAAAGATGTACCTCTGTCTACAATGTACAGCCGTTAATTCTGACAGCAAAGTTTTCCTTTGTTGTCAGCAGGTTTGAAAGTCTCGTGATGCTACTATTTTTCTGAAATAAATATGTCGCAGTATGCAAAATGCTTGCAAGTTTGCAGCTAAAATATACAACTTGAACAGCAACAAGCTGTGTTATGCATTTAATTTCATATACATTTCATCAAACAAATCTAAAACTTCAGCAAATAATTGTATTAGTTTTTATTTAGAGCTTCCTTTGAATAATTCATTTGGATTAGATAACTTTTTTGTGAAACTAAAATGATTGTATGTTATGCCACTAAAAGGTAAAATGATAATATTGATTTCAGCCAGCCATTTGTGTTGTTATGCAGAAGTTGTTTGTATGTCCAGTGGAGGCAGGTTTTTCTCACAGCCAAACACTGATTGATTTCAGATATATGCTAACTAAATGGCAGTAGTGAATGGAACAAAAAAATCTCCATATTCCTGCTGAGAACCACTGCCCTACAGTGTGTGTTTGAGAGTGTATGTAAAATGTCAGCTTGGTAACAGTTGTCCCTTATCAGGTTGCATTCCTGCTGCATATCATCATCATTGGCCCTTCTGGTAATCCTTTGTCCACTGTAACTATGAGTCACTTTAGGACTACCATTCACCAGCAGATTAATTTAAAAATGAAAGGTGTGTAATGGATCGGGAACAACAGATGTGTGTGACTCATAAGTGGTAAAATCGAGGCATTAGTTGAAGATGAGGATTAAAGAATAACATGAGTGCACCTAACTGGAGGGTAGATTAGCTGCTGTCAGGGCAGGAGATGATGGATGAAGACGTTATAGTTTAACTTCAATAAAAGAGGAAGCAGGCTAATGGAGTGGGGGGGGCAGTGGGGATGATGCTCCATTCTTACCCTCCTCCCGTGGGGCGCGTGGGATGTCAATGAGGCCCAACACCAGCTGACAAGCTTGCACTCCAGCCCAGCAGCACATTAGCATCTCTTCCAGTGCGTCCAGCCCCCCCATAACCACTCCACACCCAGCCACCCAGCTCGTAGGCTCAGGGGCCATGGGGATTGCCTTTTTAGGAGACACCTGATCACAGCTGAACCCACCGCCGCCCAACACAAAGGAACTGTGGCTGATAGCGTGATGCTTTTGTGTGCGTGTGTGTGCGTGCGCCCACCCTTGTTACAGAGAGCGTGGATTTGTGTGTGAGAAAAACTAATGAGAAACTAGAAGAGAGCTCTGAGGGTGGTAGAGGTGTTATGCATCGGAGTCAGAGGTCGCTCCACAGACAAGCGGAAATTTCACCAAAATTGTGAGAGCTCGGAGAGACTGAAGTTCTTCAGGATGTTTTGGGGCAAAATAGCTTGCTCTGTTTCCACTCTTCTGTGACCACAAGTCTGTTGAGGTGGTGAAGAAGACCTGCAGCTCGAAGGAGTTCAGATTTTGGCTTTTAATTGTGCCAGGATCCATCTAAATTCCAGGAGAAGATCCTTTTTGTGTGTGATTAGCTGAGTGAGCAGAGCCCAGTATCATGGAGAAATTCAAGGCAGCCATGGTTCTGGGTGCTGTTGGTGATGCTTTGGGCTACAGAAAGGGCCGTTGGGAAGGCTGCACGTCAGGCAAGAAGATCCAAGAGGAACTGGCCTCTCTGGGGGGACTGGGGTCCCAGAAACTGGACCCTGATAACTGGCCCCTGAGTGATGCAACGCTGATGCACATGACGACAGCAGAAGCGCTTGTAACAGGTAACGTTTTCGAGTTTCTGTCAAGAGGAATGACAAAGAGGATTTATGATTAGAGAGCAGAAATCATGAAGATTACACAATCATTTGCTTCTTTCATCTATTTAAACATTTTAAATATCAAATCAAAACCTTTCTTTCTTTATCTGTTCAATAATATATAGACACATCAGACCCCGTCCAGCCAGGCTTTTGATCTTTCTACATTTACAAGGACCAGAATAGCTTTTTCTATACAGTCAATGGAAACTGCTAATCACCCAATGGCAGAGATTCTCTGAATGAAAAACCCTGCTGACAAACCTTAATCCATCCCTGCAACTGGTCATCAAAGACAAAATATCAGTAGAAACCTTATTATGAATGCCGTCACTCAGATGTTATCTCAAGCCCCCACAGGGTGGCCAGGAGTTGCCAGGACAGAAAAGTCCAAAATAGATTACTTTGGAAAAGCTGATCCTCAGCTCTCCTTTATGAGCAATAGCAGGTCAGACTCCTCCATAATCTGCTGGTATCATGTTTGGCTGGGGATGCGGTTCAAAGCCAATGACAGCCGTCCTGTGAAAGGGTGATGATATCGTTTAAGATTAGGAAGCCCTATTTAGCCACAATGCCTGCACACACATATATATATATACACACACACACGCCAACATTTCTAGTAGCCCAATTATTAGTCACTAAAGGGGCTTATTCAACATATTATACATTCTTATCTGAAGCAGAGAATAAAGAAGTTAGAATAAACCAGCAAGTCCCTCTTCACACACATTCATTGAAGTATTTGACATTGCATAGACTGGCAAATTCAGGTCTATCCTCCCTCAACCTCTGTAACAGAATCTGAACCACAATCTAGTCAAGAGGGTGAAAGTTCCTGTCTTTCATCAAAGTCCAAGATCAAAATTAGAGGTGATGCCTCTTTGTCAACACAGGCTCTCTCTCCCTCACACATTCAATAACACACATAAACAAATTCTGCGGATCCCAGTTGACCCCATGGTGTGTGGGAGTGACTCCCCTCGCTCCGCAGGCATGCTGGTCCTAATCTGCGGTGTGGCGGGCCGAAGCTAAACTTAGCCCACCGCAGCACCACTCATCTCGCCTTGCATGCCAACCATGAATGACTCTTAGTTACTTTGTGTGCGTGTGTGTCTCTGTGTGTGTCCAGATTACTGGTGTCTGGAGGACCTGTACCGGGAGCTGGTGCGTGTCTATGTTGAAGCCATGGTGTCTCTCCAGGGCAGAGTCCCTGATCCTTCCACAGTGGAGGGCTGTGTTCACCTTAAACCTCACAACTTCCTGCTCGCCTGGCATACACCTTTCAATGAAAAAGGCCAGTGGAGATTTTAGATATAGTTTTATTTATTTTATTTATTTTTTAATGCTCAACATCCAACATAACTACAGTATGAAAATGTGTGCCTGATGTGTGCATATGTGTCTATGTCCAGGGTCTGGGTTTGGTGCAGCTGCTAAGGCCATGTGTGTGGGTATGAGATACTGGCAACCTGAGAGGCTCGACAACCTGGTGGAGGTCAGCATTGAGACTGGCAGAATGACCCATAACCACCCCACAGGTGACACTGCTGGCAGTTTCTGACTTCAGGTTGATTATTGCACAGCTAACAAACTGGAATGAACTGTTAAGCATCTCTAATCATATAGTAGTGACTTGTGTTGTCACTATTGGCTTCAGGCTTCCTAGGCTCCATGACAACGGCACTGTTTGCATCCTATGCGATCCAGGGGAAACCTCTAGTGACTTGGGGCCGCGAGCTCATGAAGGTCATCCCTCGGGCTGAGGAGTACTGCAGGAAGACCATACGGCACATGGCAGGTTAGATTGTGTTTCTGTCTGTGTAAAAAACACAACAAAAAGTGTAATGTCAATGTGTTTGTCAGTATATATAGTCATTTTCTGAGTTTGATGTGTATGCACAGAGAGCATGAATGTCAGCTGACACCAGTAATGTGTGTGATTGTGCATCCCTATGCAGAGTATCAGGAAAACTGGTTTTACTTTGAGGCCAAGTGGCAGTTTTACCTGGAAGAGAGAGAGATAGAGAAGGAAGGACAGAACAAACCTTCTTTTCCTGATCGCTATGATGCTGAGGAGACAGACAAGGTAAATCCTGCCCCTTTGTCACACACAAAATAAACTCACGGGAACAATGTGCTGCCATTACTCTGTCCTTGTTCATACAGATGTATAAGCGTTGGAGCTCAGAGGGCCGTGCAGGCCGGAGAGGCCATGATGCCCCCATGATAGCATACGATGCCCTTCTAGCAGCAGGGAGTGACTGGGCTGAACTGTGTAAACGAGCCATGTTCCACGGAGGTGGGGACCACAGGATTCTGCACCTGCAAGACACATTAAAACAGACAGAGAAGACATGCAGCCTGCCCAGTGTGACTTATGTGAAAACGCTCTGTTTATTTTTTTAGGTGAGAGTGAAGCCACAGGCCTGATCGCAGGTTGTCTCTATGGCCTCATGCATGGCCTGAGCCAGGTCCCCCCAGGCCTGCACCAGGATTTGGACAAAAGACAGCGCCTAGAGGAGCTGGGAGAAGCGCTTTACAAAGCATCATCTGCAGAGAAGTGCACAGACAAGTAATCCTGCTCTTCACTGGCCTGAACCCTACTGGCTATCAGAGGAACTGCACATGATTGTAGGACTGCCTCCCTTTATCGCACACTACCCTCTAGCCCTGCTTGGGAGTATGTCAATAGGCTTGTGTGGCATCCTGTCCTCTTCTCAGCTCTCTTGCACGCCTCTCCTTGATTTTAATAATTGGAAAAGTTAAAGCACCTGTCACTGTAGGTGTGAGCCAAGGAACATCAAAAGGGAGACAATTTGGGATATTGAGTTTCAGCCTTTGTCTGACGTGAATTCTGTCCTGTGAGATCATCCATGTGGAACTACATCTGCAATCAGTTTGCATTAATTTCATGTTCTGTTGATGGCAGGGAGGAGTCTCTATTACTCAACCTAATATAACGACAGAACTGTGGGGAAAAGAAAGCTCTTAGGCCTTTATAATTAAAGACTAGTAAACTAGTTACCTTCTCAAAATTAACAAACAAAAGTTAATTTCCTCGTCTGACCTCTTCTTTTTCTGAAGCTAACCTGCATTAACATGAGGCACATGGTTATGCTGTGTCATGGAGAATCTAATTAATCAAAATCAGCATAAAACATTGTGCAAACTTTTGATTCTGATTTGATTTTAAGATATGTATCTCTCCACAGTAAGCTTCAATAGTTTTTAATTTAGATCAATCTTGGCTTTTTAATGCATGTAACGTGGTAGAAAATGTGAAATTATTTTAACTTTTACATATTTCATTAGCATAGTAATCATTTTATCTTATACTGTGATTAATTATTATTTGCACTGTGGTGCTCTTATCAGGTATAGTGTACTATACTGTGAAAACACTATGACATGAATATTAATATGATATGGACATTAAAATGGACTCAAATATACATTATGCATGAAGTGCTTGTCTTTCTATATCTTAACTACAACTTTATTTATTTATTTTGATGAACAGCTGTCTTCTATCTTAATTTTCTACCAGATTTCCTCTTCTTGCTACACAACCCTCCTCCTGAACTAATCACCTGTAACAAGTTCACATTGCTAGAACACTTCAGTTCAAGACTGAACATTTTATCTCCTTTACTTTGCCGCAGGGGTGGGATGGCTTCAGGTATATCCAGTTCAACTAGAAGTAGTGTTTATTGACTGAAATATCACTCGAGTGGAAGAATTATTAGTAAAAGAGAATAAGTAATCCTTTTGGAATAGCAGCAACTAGTTTTATATGGTCACTGTGAAAGGCCAAGTTCACTATGCTCCAAAAACAAATCCCTTTAAAGAGATTTAAAGCCAACCTCAAAGGACTATTCCCCCATTCATGTGGCAACAGGTGTGCTTAAGCAACAGTTAGCCCCAAATTATTTTGTTGTATAATTTCTTGTATCACTACAACTGCATGAAAAACACAAATTTAACACCATATTTTTGAACTGGTAAGATGGTGTGGTACCATTGTTTCCCTCAAACAGGTTAATTTGATCTAGTTACAAACTCAAGATAGAGCAAGAACATGAACAATCTACTCCAGGATTTGGGTACAATTTATATTCTTGGCTATTCCAAATACATTTAAAACCAGGCATTTTGTACAATTATTTAGTTCTTGAGTGGGAATGTAGTTCTAAGAGCAGACCACACATTTGCTACAATTTTTCCACCTGTGGGAAACACTGTACTCAGTTACAATAATGACAGCATTTGTAATAAGTGTCAATCTATTCTGACATGGTCTCCTCACAATTGTGCATCCAGCACTGCCACTATTTTCATGCAATAGTAAATTTAATAATTTTCCAATCATCCTTCAACTCTGCTGTCAATATCCGTAACTATACAGGTATTCTTAGCTGCAGATGGGTACAGGGATTAAGTTTTGCATGTCCTCTATTCTCCATAGACCAGATTCTCTGAAAACCAGTATCAGCCCTGATGCCAGTAGGTTGAGGAAGTTGGTTAGAGACCGCAACTGCCGTCCTGTGCTCCGAGGGATTCTGGAGAGTCTCCTGCATTACCTAACACAGGATCTGCCCAAGAGGACCACCAGAAACAGAAACCCAGAGAAGCCAGGGTCGGATACTGTAGTTGAAAGAAACACAAGAAACACAGATTGGCCTGATCAGAGAATTGAGACTTTAATGAGGGAGACACAACTTCAGACAAGTTGCACAATTGTTCAGCTGCCTGAAGAGCATCCAATGACCCAGGGAAAGACTGATCCACAAAAAGACAGATTGCCCAACGGGTATGGAGAAGACCCAAGAGCAGGAGGCTTAATACCCCGGCGACTTACCACATTCCATCTCCTCCAATCCAAATTTATAAGGTCCACACCCAAACCTCCCATCACACACCAAAGGGAGGTGGGAACTCTGTCCTGCAGCAGAGGAGTGGCAGGTAATGTAAACCACTGCCAAGACGGTGAGCATGACGTGCACAAGAAGGACCAGGCTAGAAGAGAACGAGGACCGAAGAGGGGCGGCAGTGTGAAAGATATTGTAGCCAAGTTTGCCATGGCTGAGCAAAAGGAAAAGGGAGAGAACATGCTGAATAAACAGTCAATCAAACCAAGACTCATTGGAAGAGGGATCGTCCTATCTACCTTGATGGAGAAGTTTGAGACCATGGCCACTGTATGTAAGGGAAGTGACTTGAAATGTGCACATGAAAGGCCTTCTGGAGGAGTCAAGGTGACAAGCAGCATAAAACAGAGGGTAGCTTGTCATGAAAGACGGCACCAGCAGACGGTGGACCGAACTGTTCACAAACAAAACCAACACAAGCAAATTAAGAGCAAATCTGTTGGACAGCAGTTGAAAGGAAATCGGACAACAAATGGGCAAGAACCAAGACCAAAAGTAAACTCAAACCTGGAAGAAAAAAAGAATTTGAAAGCAGAACAAATGAAACAAATGGGAGTCCAACAGTCATATCAAAAGGCTGAAGGTCACTGTTCATTACACACTATAAAAGATAAAGCTTATGATAAGGATGTTATGGGTCAAGGGATAGGTGGTGTAATTCAGACCACAATAGAAGAAACCAGTATCACCAACAAGTTAAACTATGGACATGTAGAGCTCCTCTGTTTAACATCTGTCACCGAGATGTCCCTCCCAGAACCTTACAGGCTTTTTCCACAGGTAGAAGCCCAAGTGAACTGGCATGTGGCAACCATCATGACCTGCTCTCCTGTATGGTCCACATGTGTAGATTCCTCTCCTAAACAATATTCAGTGGAGCCAACAGAAAGCTCACACTTGGAAAAGATACCTAACTTAAAAACAGAAGTTCCTCATAGAGCTCTACAACACTCTTACAGGGAATCAAGCATAGGTGAACTTTCCACTACCGTTGCTGAGGGGAGATGCCCCTTTAAGCTCCAAACTGAGGAACATCCTACATATACAGGCCACAACCCCATGGAGAAGGAAGATCTGAATCCAACCAAAGCTGTGAGCATTCAAAGAAGGTTGCCTGTGTACGTCATCCCAAGTGTTTACAGATTTGATTATCAAGACGTTGATGATCAGACTGATTCCTCCCCTCCATCAACACCAGAAACAATAACTCCTTCGGTGTCAGTGCCACACTCTGATACTTCTATGGCTGCTTTTAACACTGAATTGGTGACGATGGGAACATTTCAAGACATTAACCTATGTCCTCCTAATAACTTGAAGGTACAAACCCATCATATAATAACAAAAAATAAACCAACAGAGGGTGAACCACAAGAAAGAGACAGGGAGGCAAAAGAAGAAGTAACACCGGTGGACATAAAAGATACTAGTATGCCGCAAAATTTCAGACTTCCTGCTGACACAACCAATAGGGCTGCATTTGAAGACAGCGAGACCTCTGTTGTAACGTCACCTAAGATTCAACCTGAGAGAAACAATCCAAAACAGCGACCAAAGTACACAACAATCAACTATGGAGATCCTTCAGTCAAACAGACATATAAACCGAAAACCATACGATTTACTGACACCTTCACTTTCTAGGTTGGTACTTTTGAACAGACAGTGATGCACAGATCCAGAACTTGACTCAGCATTTACTGGTCACGCACTGTTTCCTTTTTTAGTGGATACTGTACAAGGCATTTAATTTAAGATTTCCGTTACTCTCAATGTACCTTCATATATCAGCAATAATGCACACTTACTATTAAGTTACAGCAACAAAAATGCAGTGGGAACAACAAGCGAAACTTTTTTATTCATTTAAAAGTACAAGTAGAGTAAATGAGAATGTGATCATCCACGAGCTAGTGCACACTAGGAAATTGGACCACAGTTGCTCACACTTACTGTATCTTGTGTTCAGCAGAACATTGTTGATTCAAAGATTATTTTTCAGTTTTCCTGTATTAATAGCCATTCATTGTATTTGCATATAGATTCCCACAAGGGCTTTACAGTATAAGGTTAAGAAAAAAAGATCACCGATAGTCTACTTCAAACTTTTGTCATAGCACTGATAACCTCCAAATGACCAATAACAGTTACACTGGCCGGCCGAGACCTTTTTTTCCTACAAACATCAACAGGCTAAATACATGGTCATAAAGGTCACAAGTCACGTGGAAAAAATATTTTCATGCCCTTCAATCTAAGACATGCTTACACACAGGAAGGATTAATCGGAGTTGGACTTTAAGATGCCCGTCTGTGGAACAGTGAACAGTGCCTACTACACACAGATAATTTAAACATTTCTATAAAGGATGCAGTGATGATTGCCCAGAACAGATGAATGGTTGCACACAGCAGTGCCAAACATGTCATTGGCTGGAAGCTCATCCTATTCACAGATCAACCCCGCCCACCATTAGGATTACACTACACGAGTCTGCATTTGGATTTACCCCTGTATTTTCACAAGAGGATAAGAGATCGAGGCCTACATGATCCATCATCTGTCCATCCCAAGGCTTATCCTGATAGGCAGTGGTGATGAGGAGTATGGTGCTGTTATTGAGTGTCTATGTGTGTATATAGGGCAGAAACGCTTAAATCAAATTGTAAGCACACTTCAAGAGAATGTAAGTAATTTGTAAGTAATTTGATTTAGGTAGAGCTAAGCATGACTTTCCATAAATCTGTATGTATATACTTGCATTACATTAACAGTGGTTAAAAAAACATGCAGCACAGTCATCACACCCTTTTTCCAGCTCTGGAAAATAAGAAACTACTACACAAAGGTGTTAAAAGATGGCCACCAAAAAAAGCCACCAGAACAACCTTAATGTAATTTTGCAACAGTGGAGACACAGTGTCTGAGGCTCTGCCCCATATTCTCTCATTAGCACATAATCAAATTGAAATCTGGTGACTTATTGATGTTAGGTCTGTGTCATTTTGACACTCATCATCTTTTCCACTAAGAGGAAGGGTTTCCACTCTTACTTGTGCAGTCATTTCAATATAGTTATTTTTCAATAGTAATATTAGCTCATTCAATTATACATTCATCAAAGTTTTCTGTAAGGGTGTGAGGCTGTGCTGATGCTGGGAGGCTCATTTTTGAGTTCATCCATCCGATTTCATAACTTAGGCCTTATTATTATTATGATCATTATTATTAGTAGTATTTATTTTTATAACTATCACATCTACAAACATCCAGTGATTTTCAAGGACAGTGGGAGCCTTGAATTCCCCATGCAGCATCATTTTCTGGAGCACTACAGCCCAGCAGAGGCCCAGGTTAACGCATGGATGTGTTTACCTGTGCTACGTGGCTGAGCTCGAGAGGGCGCGGCCACTTACCATTTTTGCTGCATTTACGTGTTATCGGACATACTAAAACCACTCAAGTCCAAATGGGGGACACCAGGCGTTGTATGACCTGGGAGTTGCCGATGTGACGGTCATGTTGATATTAATGTGATATGTTGGATGAAGAATGGAATAAATGTTTGGCCACGCAGGTCTTTACAAAATGTTCTGAAATTGCCTTTTTTCCTCAATGTTACAGGAGCAGAAGTTCCTTAGTAGTAGTAGTATATAGGAAACATACGGATACAAGTAATACATACAGTTTTTTAAAAAAAATAGTGTTGTCTTGTTAAAGTGGTTACATGTTGGATGAAACATAACTACGAAAAAAGATATAAGTGAGTGACATAAAACCCAAACCTGATGCTATTTTTTTTTTCTAACCAAAGCCCCCCCCCATGAATGCGCCATTAGTTAGATTGAGCCGTCCCGTGGGAGCTGTGAAGTCGGATGTTACGGGAATCACTCGAAAGCAGCATTAGGTCTGATTGACGTGTGCGTCCTGGGACAAAACGTCACGAGTCCGAAATCTTCCCGGCGCAGAGACAGAGAGGGGGGGGGGGGGGGGACAGTGTGGAAGCGGGCGGGCTCGCCCTCGGACCACATCGGAAAACCTTCATCCAACACGGTCGTTATGTCCGGATGTTTGCAGCGGGCTTGCGCTCCGGGGACCGCGGGGCACCGGCAGCAGGTGCATGCGGATGGCGACTGAACTCGAGGCGAACTCCGCATCGGCGGATCGGTAGATTGTCGGAGGAATCGGACGATAACGACTTCTCGGTTCGGGGTGGAGGGGGAAAGCGTAAAGAACCGTTCCCACGGATCTCTCTGTCTCTCTCTCTCTCTCCGGGAACAGCGTGTGAATCTCAGCGTCCCGTCCCGTCCCTCCGCACGCAAACATGGAGAAAGTTAAGAAGCGACCGTTGACGCTGGCTTAGAAAGCTGCGTTTGTTGTGAACTTTTTTTTGAACAGTTTTTTTTTTTTTGCCCCCTTTTTCGGAAAAAACGCGACACGGTGGATACATGGTGAGACTTTAGCGCGGTTTTTTTTTTTTTTTTTTTTTTTTTATTGTCGGGGGATAAACTTTTATCACCGGAGCGAAAGAAGAGGCCATGGAGGAGAAGAAGAAGAAGCCGACCGGCCGGAGCCGCTCGGCCGGCGGCAGAGCCAGAGACCGAGTGGACAGGTGGGTTAACCTCGCCCTGCAAACCCGACTCCGCGCTGAAACAGCGTTTGTCGATTTTGGGAAGTCAAGGGTAGTTGAGTTATTTATCTAATAAGTAAACCCAGAAACAGAAAATTACTTATTCCGTCGATTCGTGGTATTGGAAGCAGTAACGGTAACTAACTGACTACTTCAGACCGTTACTCCGGCCGTTAATCTTGCGTTACATATTATTATATTTTTTTTTTCTGCCATAAAATGAAATTTGTATGCAAATGCAAAGCTTTTTTTTTTTTTTTTTTTTACCATACAGAAAGTCACTGCATTGCACACGTGACTTGTATCAATGGAGAAAGTTAAACAATTATTAATATAATTGATAATATGATCTGCAGAGTGATATACTCTTAGGAGGAGTTGTGCAGTGGCCTGCTGATGTTTAGTTTTGCTCATTAGAAATTGTATCACATCACACTCAGTTTCCAGGTGAGTTGGTGCAGCTTGCCACGAGTACTGTTGAATGTGTGGATTCAACTTGGTGGTCAGTTTGGAGGCTGAAGCTATTAGTTTTTTGGACTTTAGAGGTGCTTCAAATTTTTTCTATATCCCATTTTTATTAGTGAGGGTAGACTAAATATTTTGGAGCTCCTCCAAAATGACCATTAAGTTGAATCATCATGACCTTCGTGAAGGTAGGATTTATTGCAAGACTGTTGAATTAGACTGCCTTACTTTTATCTCAGTGTACATAATAAACTGGCAACTGAGTGTGTATTGGACTTGAATGGAATTGCACTTGAAATAGTGTGGATAAATTGCACTATCTACATGTCAACATAGCCTAACGCGTTTTGGCTCTTTTGTAGATGCTTGAAATCCATACTCATCTCTGCAGAATATGTTGAATTTAATTTTCTTTAATTAGAAGGGAAGCTGTTGCACAGTTCATACACACAGTGATAACCCAAACCAACACCTGAAATGATATGCCTCATTCCCAGACTGGTACACTGGTATATCCAATGTGTGCCCTTGGTTTTGTTTTCGGTAACAAAGTCATTCTCAGATGAGGAACATAGTGTTTGCATAATGATACCTTTATTTTCACCCGGTATTTGCAGAGCTACACTATTTAAAGCTTGTACTGTGTGTAGTGTATATACAGTAGTTAAGGGGTTTCATGCTGCACAGTCTGTTGCTATTGAACATGTTCAAAACAGATATAGTAGCTTTCCACATTGCTGGTCAGTAGTCTGATTTCTTCTTCAGGAATGACTTTGCAGTTGTGAAAGGGTTACGCTGCAGGAAGAGTATCCTGTTACCTAAGGCATTAGGTTGGGCCACTTACACCAACAACTTTTTTCATCTACAGCCAGACTGCAGATGTTGGTATTCTAGATACACATGCTACACATGAAATATTACATTAATAAAATAAAACCATTAGTCTGTCTTTTGTGCTGTAATGACTTTATCCAATCTAGTTAGGCCTGAACATGTTGCTCAGTAAGTGGGGATGACAAAGCCAATTTTGTTCAAAGTAATTGGTTTACAATGCTATGATGTGAATGCTTGGTAATTCTGATGATGATTGTGATACACTGACTTCATTAAAGTTTCTAACTTTGTGTTTTTTGGCCTAGTGTGGATCCGTATGGTTTTCAGCGCCCAGAAGACTTTGATTATGAGTCTTATGAGGAGCTCATGTCCGAGTACCTAGTTGTGCTCACCCGACGAGCCATCAAGTGGTCCAAACTACTGAAGGGAAAAAGCAGGGTGCAGAAGAATGTAAAACGTGAGTGTGAAAACTGAACACACCAGTGTGAGTGCACGCAATAAAACTGAACTAAACCTAAATGTTCCCCCTCTCCGTCAGTAAAGCGTTATGTACGTAAGGGGATTCCCAATGAGCACCGGGCTCTGATCTGGATGGCAGCCAGTGGGGCTCAGGACCAGCTAGAGAAGAACCCAGGACTCTACCAGTCCCTGCTCGGAGCCCAGCACGACCCCAAACTGGTGGAGACCATTTGCACAGGTCAGTGATGTGAACAGTTGCTTATTTACCCATATGCTCACTCAGACTTCCTTAAAATCCCCGACACACACCAAGCCTACCTTGAAATAGCAAAGACTTTCAGTGCATCGCCTCACTTTGTCTGTCATAAAATGCACTTGGCTTAACTCTGGATTGGGGAAAACAATAATAAACTCATCATGAACATACAAAACCGATTAGCTTGTTATTTTTTACGCCAATGTGAATCTGATTAAAAGTCCCATTATGCTCTATGTTTGGAATACAAAATGGGAATATTTGTGATTAAAAAGTTGCAATTGGCACTGTAAAATTTAGTTTTGCACTGGCATTGTCATCATGTGGAACTTCTGCTTGTGAAACAAGAAGAGACGGACGAAAAAATAAGGAGGAACAGCACAAAATGAGTAAAATGAAAGAGGGAATTCTTTCTCACTAACTGCCTCTGGGGCTGATTCAGTATGCTGATTCGGCTGAACGGTTGCTCATTAATGCTGACTATAGCCAACTGTGCCAGACACACTGCAAATCCTGCAGGCAACAGTTCACCACAAAGGGTACAATGATGCCCAACGGTTTGGTGAATATGTTCTAGTGTTCAGCGTGACATGCATGACTGTGGGATTAAGTGAGACTGCTCTTCCATCAGACCTGGTTCCCTGTTGATGTTTGCTTGTATAAGATACTGACAGCACTGCATTTAAAGAATGTGTGCTTGCATGTATTCAATTAGCCTATGCAGTACATTCTTGGTTGATGTTGCATAGTATTCTTGAAAAAAAACAACATATAACAACATAAAAGTTAATTGGCTCTTCAAGTTTGCATCGTAGCTCTCATGCACCCATGGACACACAGACACACTAAATATGAGCATCTGTGTGGTCTTTTATCTTTTCTTTCAGACTTGAACAGAACATTTCCAGACAACGTCCAGTTCCGGAAGACATCCAACCCATGTATGCAGAAAGCGCTGTACAACGTGCTGCTGGCTTATGGGCACTACAACCCAGCCGTGGGCTACTGTCAGGTATTATTACTGGATATCCAGCCTAAAATGGATATAGCATAATTCTGACACCTTCTTACAACTTCTTCATATTGTTTGATTATTGCATACAGTGCTTTATGACTGAAATTTGTAGGGACGTAGTTAGTTCATTATGGTAAAAAAAAATATACAAAACTGACCTAAATACATAGTCCAATATTTATTCTGTAGAATATAATAAAGTATTTAAATTTGAGTGTGTGGAAGCATATATATCCAAAATCTGGTTGGTCATCATTCTTTGGAGTGTTTTAATTAAACATTTATACAACGCGTATGTGTCTTAAGAGAGGCTGTTTGTGTCACTGTCATCTCAGTATAGCCCTACGTTAATCCGTAATGTTTGAAAGGCAAATTTCATTCACCAGAGCATACGTAGCTGATTTGCAATTCAAACAGGCAGCAGGGCTGTGTTGATGGTTACATCTCTTAAGCATAACTAGAACCCATCCATCTGTATTCATACTCAGGTAGCCTGTCTCATGTTTCTTTTTTTTTTTTTTTTTTGTCTCCTTATTTCATGTCCATATACACTTACTGGTGTCTCCCCCGGATCCTTTATTAAAGAGCTCTACAGTCTCTAATAAAACCTGTCCAGGCAGGATCACAAGATTCATGTGTAACATGTGAGTGTGTTTTGTCTTCAGGGGATGAACTTCATTGCTGGGTATCTACTTATCATCACAAAAGATGAAGAGAAATCCTTCTGGCTAATGGATGCGCTACTCGGTAGAATTTTACCAGGTGTGTGTATGTGTATACACAAGTTTGCCATTGTTCTGGTCTAATGACAGTTGTGTGTGGCGTGAGTAGGTGTTGTGATCGTCCCTTTGCTCTGGGCTAAGAATAATCCCTTAGAAGGTCACATGGTCTTTATCTGCCTTAAGACCTACAGTATGTTTTCTTTTGTATCTTGCACTCACTCAAACAAGATCGTGTCAATACAAATACATTTGAGCTGTTTGTCCAGTTTTTGAATTACATGAATGGATTTGTTTATATCTGTTTGCAGTTAATTAAGAGCAATGCACAACTACTTAAGTACAACTGTGTGTGTGTGTGTGTGTGTGTGTGGTTACAGACTACTACAGTCCAGCCATGCTGGGGCTGAAGACGGACCAGGAGGTGTTAGGGGAACTGGTGAAAGTAAAAATCCCTGGAGTGTGGCAGACCATGGCGGATCATAATGTCATGTGGACCCTGGTGGTCTCTCGATGGTTCATCTGCCTCTACATTGATGTCTTGCCGGTGGAGGTGAGGGCATTCCTGTGTGTTTCATAGTGCAGGAGGGACTGCCACTGTCGCTGTAATTTGTTTGTTTTGCCTCGTATCCTGAGATCAGTTGTTTTATTCAAAAGTTTAGGAAAGCTTGATAACAGACTGTGTTGGAAGTCAGAGACAAAAAACGTTTTAAAAATAGCTTTTTATTCCTCCTTTTCTTCCAATTTGGCGTGGCCAGCACACCACGTACAACGTTCCTTGTTGTTGCTAACCCCCTCTTTTGGCCTGGAGAGGGGCGGGGACTGCTATGTTTGTTTTCCAAATACACATGGAGCTTCACTAGGAGGGCGTAACACTTGCAGAAGTTCATGCCATTCCCACAAGGACATGATTACTCACTAACCCAAGATGGATTCTGCAGCAGTATCAGAGTTTTTCCTGTGCTCCACTTGAGTTACAAATTTGCTCCTTTGGTGCACTAGAAATACAGTAACTCATAGAATATCTGCCTCAGAACAACATGAGGACCCAGAGCATGTATGCATGGTCAGGAGTTTACTTACACTATCTGGTGGCTCTTTGATGTGACAACTTCAGATTGTGCATCACTAGGCGTGTGTTCGCTGGTGGGATTCACCCCTTTGTTACCCTGCAGACAGTCCTGCGGATTTGGGATTGCCTGTTCTACGAGGGCTCGAAAATCCTGTTCCGTGTAGCTTTGACACTGATCCACCACGACCAGGCCCTGATCCAGCAGGCCCAGTCACTGCCAGACGTCTGCCAAAACTTCAAGCAGATCACTCATGGACCATTTGTTGATGAATGCCACACTTTCATGCAGGTAAAAGGAACAGGAGGTATCCCAGCACTGCTAGTTACGAGTGCAATTTCACTGGGGAAAAGACCAGTTAGTATAAAGGAGACATCCCTAGTTTGCGTTCTTTAATCCTATAATCCTTGTGTTTCCGGCCTTTCCTAGAAAATCTTCACTGAACCAGGAAGTCTCTCCACGGCAACCTTAACTAAGCTGCGGGCAACGTGTCGATCTCGCATCATTGCAGAAGAATCCTGAACCCGACTCGACTACCTGTTGCCCAAACTCAATACACATTCCACGGGGATGAACGCCCAACAGCTTGTTTGCACCTTTGTTTTTTTTACTGACTTAATGTCATGGTGACTACCACATACTGTATAGTTTTTGTCTTAAACATATTTTGAGACAATCAAGTGTACATACAGTATATGGTTAAATGAGAATATTCTTAGAAATGTACTGTATGAGCTGACGATTCCATTCCAAATTAACATGTACTTTGTCTTCTTTTGTTAAAATATGTAATTATGCACTTTACACCAGAAAGTCAGAGACACTGTAGAGAAACAGCTTGGCAGCAAATGTGTTGCACACTGTAAGCAGTGTGCCTGCCTACTGTATTTCACATTGAATGGTAAGTTAATGGTTGACTGACAAAACTCAATACAGGCACTGTCTGCTGTGGTAATTGAATGTGAATCATACTGATTTCGTGACTTATTTTTTCATTTCAAAATCCAATTCATGTACTTTGTTGTGTTCAGGTTTTAAGCAAAAGTCGTAGTTCCTGACCTCAACTATTAATTCAAGTCCACAATGATGAAATGATCTAAGAACAATTGAATGCTCTCTTTTTCTAACACAGATGTGTCGAGTTTGTTTCTGTGTTGGGTTTTGTGGCCCTTTTTAAACTGTCATAGTACAGATATCAGATTTTGTTGCACTGAACAAAAATAACCTTGGCATTGATCCCAGCTCCGAGTATTCTGTGTAATGTACACCTGATTAAGAAATAGCCATGTTTATTTCACTCAAAACAAGATAAAAACAAATCATAAACATACTATTGCATGAAATCTTTGATGGACTTTTAAGATTTTTATTAACTTTCAGTAAGATGCATAATAGAAAATGAGATCAAACCATTTTCCTTTAAAAAAAAAAAAAAAAAAAAAAAAAAATCAAATCACTACAATTCATATTAACACTTCTGTAAGGAAAGGGTGGGGGAAAGCAAGGATAGAAGATTAACCCATGCACTTTGTCACTTGTTATGTTAAATATATTTTAGTAATGCAGAGTCGCACTCTGTGCATGGCCGGACCACTACACACTGTTTACACAAAGCAGCAATCCACCTTTTTATCATCACAATTACCAGACTGTGTTTAATTAGCTGGATTAAACTGTGCCTCAGTGCACTATTGGCACAGTTAAGGCTTTTATCAATGTCCACTGTGGAGGAATATGATTGGAAAAAACACACATTCAGAGCTTTCCCTTTTTCTCAAAGTCACTGGGATTATTTTATGCTCATGAATTTAAAAAAATAAACTTTTGACCAACAGTGGACAAGCCATTAGAACTTTTTTATCTTCGTCCTGTACATTTTGTTTGACTCTCCCTCTGCCTCCTTAATTGCATGGGATATTAAATGATTCTTTATAAATAATAACAATACTAAAAACAACAAACCGCTGTTCAAGCATATTCAACCAATTCCTAGAACATAATGAAACAAGAATAAAACAGCTGACGGTGAACCTGCTACAGCAAATTCAAACTGCCTCCATCCTTGATTACGTGACGACTCAGTCCTCTCAGGCTTCATCAAGATGCACACTGTCTAAAATTAGCAGGTCTTTGGCTTCTCATCATTTCACAGAGAAAGTGAAAGGAAAATAAAATATCCAGAGGTCACATAAAGATATGCAAAAACATGCACTCACCACAGAGAAACACTTGCCTCCATTCACTCATGCTCCTGTGCTTGTCTATGTACTTGCTCTCTGACACACACACACACACACTCGGGTTCATCTCTCCACCATTCAGTCGGTCAGGTTTACGTTAAAGGAAGGGTCCATTCAGATGGTCTGGTATCCAGCATGGCTCCTCTTCCTGCCTATTAGATATGCAATGAGGACGATCAGCACCAGGCCGGCCAGAGCTGCGCCAACAATGATGGGGATCAGCATCTGGTCTTGGTCCATCTGACACTCCTCCGCTGGAGACAGAAAGAAAAGAGGGAAGAACAGAAAGGTGTACAGGTGTAAACAGATAGCCTGGCTTTCTCCAAAGTTAACAAATATGCCTAGCAGCACGTCTAAAGTTCTCTTATTAACACAATATATAATAGGTAAAAAATGAATAACAGCAGGGATGTACCTGTAGAAAACTGGTTGGTGGTGACTTCAAAGGGTTGAACCTGCAGTCTGAATGTGTTGAGTGAGAAGGTTGGCACCACAACCAGAGTTTGCTCTGTGTTGCACATGTAGGAGCGGCCCAGCGTACTCCGCAGGTAGTCGAGGCTGGTGTTACTGGCTGAGAAGGGAGCTGTGGAGAGAGATGGGTCAGTAATTCTTTGAATGAATGAAATCAGAGCCAAGAAAAAAGTGCTGTTGCTTGCTACAAATGACATACCAGTCATATCAGGCCAATTAGCAAGTAGAGTTATCGCACTCAAGTGGTACTTGTTGCTCGTGGAGTTCTGTGGACAAGAGGAGAGGGGTTGAATAAACACTTGAATCTACACACAGACACAAAAACAAATCGCCCATGTAGCTAAATTCACAAAAGAGGAGGGATGATCTTACCAGAGTGAAGGTAAAGTTGAGGGTGGTGGTTCGCTCCTGTGTCAAAACCAAGGTAGCACTGCTGGCTTCACATGATCCTGATGAAGTTGTCAGATTGGGGGTCAGGTTTACTAATTCCTGGATAGTCTGGCAGAGAAGACAAAGATAGATTTGTTATGCAGAATACACTGAAAACGTTTCTATTGATTTTTTTACTATGAGTTGTTCTTGCTTGCAAAGCTCTCTTTTACCTTATTCTGAGATAACGAGAAATAGGAGACATTGAGCTGCAGACCCATTTGGGCCAGGAGACACACAGTGCCGTTGCTGTTGTTTACAGAGTAGGCGCCCCGCTCAGGTGTTCCTGGAGGGGTTGGTGCTGGAGCTGCAGTTGTTGTAGTACTGGCAGTGGTGGGTGGAGCTGTAGTACTGGCCTGATCTGCCATACATACGCTTTCTGTGACAAGAGAAATTATACAGAAATAAGTCATCAACCACAAAGGGGGCAGGTCAAACAACCTAGAAACTCCCCCACAATCAGAGCCATACCTGTTGGACTCAGGTCATTTCCTGGCATGTACGCCTCCAGCCTCACACCAGAGAAAGTGACAGTTGCTCCACCAAGTCCAAAAGTGGTGGGGCTCACACAGCGGTAGGTGGTGTTGATCATCGCCCAGATCCCAACTGAAGACGACACCACAGTGACCACATCTAGGACAAAATCAAACACACAACTAATTAGTTATAGATCTGTAAAACAGTACCTGTGGAACACGAGTCCATTTGTGTCTTTAACATATAACATGTAACTGTTCTCACCGGAGGTGTTGGCCTCAGGGAAAATTGAAGTGTCGCTGAGGTTGTACTGCAGCGTCAGGTTAGCGACACTGTACAGACTTCCGTTGGTGGAAAAGCTCAGGCCCAGTGCGTGGCCAGGTCCAAACACCGCCACCAGCCAGGGTGAGCTGCCGCCTGTGCCACATGAGCTGCTGCCTGTATCGACTGTGGTGGAGTCAGGCAGGGAGACCTGCACTGTTCTCTGAGGAAAGACAAGTGATAAGACTGGCGCCATAGGGAAGTGTGATCAATTAAATCAATATTAAGGCTTTCAGAGATGGAAACCAGAATATTGTTGTCATCGTACATACCGTGCTGCTAGAGGTGTTGTATGTGATGGAGAATGAGGCAGAGAGCTCAGCCTTAATGCAGGTGGAGTTCCCCTCATTCACCTCGAGAGTTACTGCCTGAATGCAACCTGTAGAGGAGATGATGAGCACATGGGAGGCACGATAGTGAAATAATATGGAAAAACATTCCAATAAAAGTAAACAAACTCTCTCAAACCGATAAAATATTCTGGAAAGATACTTATTTTCAGCTTTCTTTCTCCCATATTCTAGACAAATAAATTACATGGTAATTACACTCCTCTCCAGCCGCATTTTCACTTTCACAGGTCTCTTCAGTGCTGTTCTCCACCAATCCACCAGATGCCCTTTGACTTTCCTCATCAACTGACTGCCCCACCCATCAAACATATAATATATTGAGTAAGTATCCTTTATATGGGTCTTGTGTGTTTTTATTGGACTTCCCTGGCTAGATAAAGGTATATGAGCGCAAAGGGTAACACTGATGGTTATTATAGCACTAGTGTTGACGCCATGACGCCGTGTCCTACATTCACAACAAAGCAGTTCACACAGGCCACCACCAGAGGTCTGCAGAGAGCTAAAAGACCATAACCCCTCCTGACTCTGAATTGTACAGCATATTTGAGCTGCTCCCCTCCAGACTTGTAACAGGTGTGTCAACGTCTCCTGAGCAATCAAATCAGGTGCCATACTTGTTAGCTATACTAGGTGTGGCCCCTATGCACAGAATTACCAAATAGCATTTACCAACTCAGCCGACCTGGCAGCATTCACACTTGCATTGTAGGCTATTAATACCTTCATGCCCTGGAAACTGCAGACTCACCGTTGTGTGTGTGTGTGTGAGATAGCGGCTGTAATTCTCGAACATACTGTTTGGAAGCTACAACGGCTATTCAGGACTCATGTACTTATCAACCCTACAACTCACATCATTAAAGAGAAAAAGTTCTCACACATTTTATAGTACAGTAACGCAATGCGGGAGTTTCACCACTTGCCTCACACTTCCCAGAATGTCTACAAAGAAGTTCAATCTCAAATGTGGATGTTGTATGGCTATGACTATTCCTCTTTGGTTAACTTTACAACAGCACAAATACAGATTCTTATTTATTGTACTGTATAGATTATGTTTTAGTTCTTTATTGTGTTCTGTGAAACTTGTTAGTGATAAAGGACGTATCAATGATGTGGGCCAATAACCATAAAACATAGAACAATACATATTTTACTGCTAAAAGGATCTTTGGAATGGGAAAGATGCTCCAAACAGACCCTGTTTTACCTGCTTACATTGCTTACAGACACAGATTTATTTAGCATTTGGCTTGTCGGCCGTGTTAGTCTGTTATTAATTTCACAACTCACTTATTACTCAGCCAACTGACTGTTCACCTCCCTCTTTCATATTCTTATCACTTCCCCTCCTCTCTATACCCTCCATCTCGAGCTTTCTCCATTAATATAATATATTGATCCTAATGGAGAGAGTACCGTGCTGCAGTCCAGCGTTAGTCTCCCTCCCCTGCTGCCTTTACTGAAACTTGACCCTGATGTCACCTCTCTGTTCACCCTGTAAACACACAGCAGGCGTTTTACACAACACTGCAATCTGATCGTGAGGTAAAAGCGCCTGTGTGTACAAAGTATCAAGCTGCAGGTAGCAGCGTTAGTCGTGGAGGGAATTACACAGCAGAAAGGTATCCCACACTAAAGTAATCCCCTACTATATTTTAGGATAAGCATTAAGAGGTAAAAAAAAGTGAGAAGTGCTGGATCTACAACTGTATCGGCCTGTTTTCCTGTGTCAGCAGCCGGGTGCCTGTGTGTCACTGTGTGTGTTCAGGGCAATTAAAGTGGTCATGAACTAACACTGTCAGTAGGCCCCTGAGCAGCACAAAGCCATCACAGCGGTCACGTGAGGCTCTCAAATGACACAACAATGAGGACAATCTGCTGCCGCACAACATTAACAAAACCTGGGCATCACATTAGAATAGAATAGATCAGGATAGAATAAAGTCCAGGGACTTTTCACGGTGTTTTGGGCTTGTCTGGACTTTTGACACAACTACCTGAGCACAGCAGACCTATGGATCATGTGAAACTCTGAAAGGCCCTGGCTCCAACAGCACTGATCCGCCCTTTGGTCGGACTTGAAGGGATTTATCTTACTTTCACCAGGAGGTCCCCTTTGTTGTATTCATTTATAAAGTCAAACCGTGAATGACAACAGCTCAGTTCAACATCCTGCGCAGGTGGATCACGATGGACAGACTGCTCGCCTCGCCTAAATAATAATTGATTATTGATTATCAATAATTGATAAATTAATAAGTTGGTCTATAAAATGTCAGATACTAACACAGACAGTCTGTTTCAGTTCACACCCAAATAAATTAAATGTACTATATTATAAGACAAACTATCACATTTGGAGAAGCTCGAACAAGTTTTTAATAATCGATCATCTAAATAGCTAATTAATCGATCTCTTGTTTCGGATAAACAACCCGGTCCACGGACGGTGGGTCCTGTGACGTCGTTCACTCCGCGCCGCCAGACACTCACCTAAACCGGCCAACCAGGCGATGATGAGCGGCGCCGGAGCCCGGGGGAGCTTCATCCTTCAGGCCGGGGTCGCACCGCGGGGCAGACCTCTGGGTTTTTTTTTTTGGTTTTTTTTTTTGTTGTTCACTCTCTGAGTCCCCGTGAAGAAAAAAAAAAGAAGAGAGGCGGTGGCGCAGGAGCCCGGGGAGCTGCGGCCGCTGCGGGCGCAGGTGTTGTCTGCGCTGCGAGCCGCACTTGACTTCACGGACCGTTAGCGGAAAAATGTGAGGCGTCGCTGCTGCTGTTGTTGTTCTTCTTCTTCTTCTTCTTCTTCCTGTTGTTGTTGTTGTTTGCGTTTCTCTGCTGTCTGGAGACGAAGCAGGGAGTTGCTCAGTGTCCGTGAAGCACGTCCCGCTGGTAGAAAGCCTCCTCTGGTGTCCCGTCATGTGAACTGGTGGCGTTCACAGCTACCCTGTCACGTGAGAGGACTCCCCCCCCCCCTTCCTCTTCCTCCTCCTCTTCCTCCTCCTCTCACCAGCACTGAGCGCTATTCACAGCATTGCACTGTCCAGCTGTCCCCCGCTGCACAACTAACCACAACTAAAACACAAAATGGCCCAAATGTGCGCAGCAGTTGTGTCCTGTGCAAGCGTGCGTCGGTAAATATGGTTTATTACAGACTTACGTGGCTGTTCAAACACAGCGTCGGTGTTGCCAGCAGGGTGTAAAGAGACACCTAATGAGGAGAAAATAGTGCACTTCCAGGAATAATGTCACAACGAAATGACCTCTTTTTTTTTCGGGGAACTCACATGAGCGACATGTCTATGGGTAATTAATTCAGAGTGAAATGCAATAAGATGGGAGCATAATAAAAAAAACACCAGCTCTAAAATGCAGGAACATGTTTGCTTCGTTTGGTCTGTTCGACACGTTTCACTCAAATTCATCTAAAATATCTAAATATAAATATATAATTCAAAATGCAATAGTGGCCTGGAAGAAAAGTGACCATGAAGGGTTTGGATTTAGGCATCCACACTTGAACATGACATTCCTGAAATGATTTAAATACATGACATGCCAAAGATCGATTATATGCTGAATGAAACGTATGATCTGGAGTTTTTACATGTAGTTTGCTATAAAGAAAAGTGGCATGTGAGTCCAGAGACACACGCCCTGTGCTGTGCAGGCTGCAGAGTGCATGTGCTGAGGTTAGTCAGCTGACACCCTCATCAATTCACGAGGGTGTGCAAAACCCTAGAAGGAACGTAGGAGCTGCTTTAATGCTGCTGTCCAAAGAATTACCAGGACCCTGCTACATTCCCCCTGCATAGTTCAACCACGCTCTTCAACAAAAGACTGGCCGGTCCCCTTGTCTCAAAATGAGAGTGGAACTAGCTCGTTGCTTAAGATCCATTTCTTAATCATACAAAGGATGTACAGTACATGCTGTGAAAGTGAAAAAAAACCCTTTCATTTTCAGTTCCATCTTCCAGTAACTTGAGATATTAAAATCCAGAATAGCTCATTTTTCTCAAAGTGATGACTTTCCATATTGAAAGTAGCCTTTAAATAGAGTTTTTTTAATCTCAAAATACCTCAAAATCAAATGTATGGAAAAAGAGCAGACAACAGTTCACTTTCTTATTGTATCATTTGGGTGAGTGATACAAACTGAAAAAGAACAATGCAGCGTTGTGATGTGTAACAGACTTTCTGTCTGAAGTAATGTCCATGAATGCTTAAGATGAACACCACACAGCGATATACAAGACAGAAATCTTTCCTGTAACTCTAACCCAAACTGCCCTGATTCCACTACAATTAACTTGTTTGGTTTTTACCAATTCACTTGATGAAATCAGATTAGACTGAAGGGGTTGCACATTGTCACCATGAAGACCTACTTAAAAAGCTCAAGCTGACAGAGGCAACAGGGCAGATGTGGTCAAATAAAAGAAAAAAATACTTCTAGCTGGTTTCTACAAATCATCCATTGAATCATTAAATATCCATTTATTCAGGTTCACTTTTCTCACTCTTACATAGAATACAATCTGATCTACAAAAACGTCAGCACATGACATTGGACATTTGGACATTTTGGTCAAAACATATAAGGTACCCAAAGAAATACCCAAGTGGCTTGCCTGCGTGTCATTCAGCTTCTGTGTTACAAGCAATGAACCCTCCCTCTGACCCAACCCCACTTCATCCTTCTCAAGTCTCTTAACAAGTCTCTTCTTGTCCTCAACAGCTGTTTCTTTGCCAAATCAAGCAACCAACTAGTCCGGTTTACACTCAGCAGTTGATGCATCCATTCATAAGGAGAACGTCTTGAACAAAAAATTAAAATAAAACAAAAAAAAATCTTAAAACTCAAGACAAACCAACTATAGTAGAAAATAAGTGATTTTAGAACGACGTGATGGAGAGAGAAAAAAAAAATCCAAATTCTGAGGAAGAAAAACCAAAACAAAAACAGAGGAAAGTGCTAGTTATTTTCAGTTGAGTTTTGCATTAGCAAATTTGTAAGTCACATAAACCAACCATCAAAAACCCGGGTCACTCCTCCAGTCCCATCCCACTAAAGATAACGCAGAGTGGGAACAGTACAGCCAAGTCTCTCTTGTCTCTCTGGAGCTCTGTGTGATCTGGACTTCCAGGATCATGGATGGAGGGAAAGATGGGCACCAGAGGAGAGTCGGGTGGCTGAAGGGGCTGTAATTCTGTTTTGGGGGGCCAGCTGTACGCTTGCTGTGAGGAAAGCATGGCGGTAACAGTGGTACCCCTTCAGGCAACATAGTGGTACTGGTTAGGAGTCTCCTTGTCACGTTCCATGTAGTCTCTGTCTATGAGCGACTCGATCCGCTTCTTCAGATCACCCGGCTGCGGAGAGGAAAGCAAGTCAGATGCTGATGATCTGTGTGTGTGTGTGTGTTGGAAGAAAAATAATGAGAATGAGAAGCTTAAGATATGTCACCTTGACAGGGAACTTCAGCTGGTTGTAGAGCTCTGATACCAGCAGGTTGTGACTGAGTGTCTTCCTCATCTTCATGATGCGCACCACAGCTGCATCAATCTGATACTGCCTGTCTTGAAACACACGCTCTGTGGTGCTTACCTGCTCCTCTACCTGTAAGGAAAATGTGTTTAAAAAATGGGTAAGAAATGGGTAAAAACAACAAAGTAAGCCCTCATTGAATAAAAGAAATGTGGTAGTGTTTTTACCGTTTCCTTCATTTGGATCTGGTTGATCTTGATGCGGAACAGTTTGTGTTTGAAATCATTGTTGAAATTGAAGCGGTCTCCATCCTCCACGTCTTTCCCTCGAGGGTTCTTGTTGAGGACGCGTGCTTTTCCGCATGCCAGGGACTGCAGTGTACGCTTGAGCTCTCCCTCCTCTGTGCAGGACAAGAGAGATTGATAATGTGATATAGCAGGTGCCTCTCCCACAATACAATAGTTCTACATAGTACTACATATTTAAAGACATCAGTAACCTATGCCAGTGGCAGTGCGAATTTCCTCAATGCTGAAGTCTTCTCCCTCGTTAAACATCAGCAGCACCAGCGTCTGGAACAGAGAGACTTGCAGCTCCTTCTTACCCTTCAGGATAAAGAAGTCATTGTCAGTGCAGATCAGACGTTTTCTCAAGCCAATTTGTCGATCTGCTCTATGCCCTGTTAGGATGTACCAAGCCCTTACCTCTTTAAACTCTGCCTTTAGCACAGCGTGGCCCAGTGTGGGCTGCCACTGCAGCTTCCTCCCACTGTGCTTCCCCAGGTAGAAAAGCTTGAACACTTCCTGGAGTTTTACCATCTACCAAAGCATAAAGACATAAAGTTGTACCGAGATTGTTCTTAACACAGACTGTTAAGAATCAGTTCATGACCCTGCCAAGTTTAGAGAACAGCGGTGGGAAGACACAATCAGTAAAAAAAAAAGTGAACGCAGGACTTTTGTTTTGAAAATGTTTTGCTCAATAACACCACTTACTAACTCATGTTGTTGCCCACTTACTATAAATACATAGTGCGCACAAAGAACAGCACCCAAACATAGAAATGCTTACCTCTGGGGGCAAGTGGACCTCCATGGGTGTGTATGAAGGCCAGTAGCCCATAGTGAGGATGTTGACAGTAAGTTCTATGTTGCTTGGCTCACTCTGGTTCTGTATATACTGAGTAGAAATTTACAATTATTCATGCAAAATGCATTAAATGACACACTTCCATGGAATGCATACCAATACTGTAAACATTGAATCAATTTTAAATTTTAAAGCTGCACATATGTTTTTAAGTGCTTTTATGTGCCCAGAGACTGCAAGTACCTGTTTGAACTGGATCATTATGTCTTTGGAAAGTTCCATGTCCTTGAACATCCCCTCAAGCTTACTGGTAAATGCTGCTCCGCATTCTGGAGGAAGTAAAAAAACCACACAACTTGTTCTCACACTCTCACATATGCACACGACAGTTTATATCAGACTGACTTTAGCACCGCATCTGCTATAATACTGGGTATATGCAAAGATCTGTGCAGATGTGCTGTGAAAAGGAAGAAAGGGGGTGGGGGAAACTTCAAGTCTTCAACTGGAGGTTATTTAAGTGTACCGTATTCAAACAATTTCACTGTCCATATATCCATGAGCCAGATGAGGTTTCTGATTAACACCAATTTGCTAATTCAAGATATAAAACAATGGACTAGAGGTTTACCATGTTTGAGCTTGGAGAGCATGGACTTTTCAGCATCAACAGAAGCACTCTTGCCGACCAGCAGACGCTTGGCCAAGTCCTTCTTATAAAAAGCTTCAAACACATCTTTTCCTGGGGGAAGAAAACAGAGATCAAAAGATCTGAAAAAAACAGCGTAACAGGTTCATAGTGGTTAGTAACACTATTTTACAGAGAAGGCAAACATATGCATTCTCTCTCTCTCTCTCTCTCTCTCTCTCTCTCTCTCTCTCTCTCACACACACACACACACACACACACACAGAAGTGTAACTGACCGTGTATGAAACGGAAGATTATCATTATCTTGTCTAAGATTCTCTCCAGCTCCTCTTCTGTGGCCTCCTTGTTCCCCGCTCTTAACTTTGAATCCACATATTTAGCTGGATAGGAAAAAATATCCAAGAAAGCTGTTATCACATGCTTGAACTAATAAAAAATTTAAAAAAACACAAGAAAATGTGCTGTGTAAAATTATCAATGAGTACAAAGATTGTGTTTTGTAATTTTACATAGTTATTAAAAAGATTAGGAGGCTGGGGAAAAAAAGTATTTGCCTGACCCACCAATAAGTTCAGCAGGCTTGTTGGGCCTTTTGTTGATAAATGTCTCAAAGGCCTCCTTCATGGCGTTAATGAATCCCTCATTCCGTGTAAAGCAGCTCTGTGCCACGTTGTCCATCTTGTCCTTGAAGTCCAACAGGTCTTGCACCATGTCCTTGTCTTTCTCTGGAGTACATACAATCTCTCCACCGTAGGACTAAGACCAGAGAACGTTTCAACAATGTGTACATGCATTGCTCAACGACATGGGCATGTTTTCTTAATGGTAATGCTTTGTGCTGTATGTCTACCTATGTGTTGGTTGAGCTTTGTGTATACCTTTATGTAATCCCTCCAGAACTGCAGCAGTGTGAGAAGTCCTCCCTTCACCTTGCTGAACAGCTGGTAGAGGAGGGCCAGCTCAGTCACACGATTCTCATCCAGCAGGGTGCTCAGACCTGGCACAAAAATATTACACGCATGTTACAATTTCATGTATATGACCAAATCAAATTCACAAATTGAAAAATTATTGGATGGGTACAGTTGGACAAAGAGGGTACATACAATGTTTTGCTCATGCGTTTAGTCAGTGTGCTCTAGTAAATTGTAATCACAACCACAACAAAGTAAACCGCTGTGATTAAGATTTAAAGCAGCAAACAAAACAGCACATGATTTATTGAGGAGGGAAACCTTACAATGTAATGCAAAGCAAATAAAGAACACTACACTCTGACACAGTTCAACAATATAATTACATAATAAGCTTCACAAACATAGTGTACGTTGCCACACACAATCACACATGTTAATGTAAAGCACTCATCAGTCTTTCTTTCAGACGTACCCTTTTGTAGCATTGCAGTCATATGTTCTCCTAACAGTTGTTTCTCAATGCAGCTAATCAGTGGTTTCCTGAGAAATAACGAGGAAATAAAATGATGAGAAAGTGTATCCAAAAGCTGAAATAGATGCATACTGTACATATTTAAAGTCTGTCTTTTGATCCTGTAACCCCTTTTCAAGAAAATGCTTTCAGTTTCACCTCGTGACCTTTCTGCACGGTAAATGTTCCAGTTAAAGTCTTGTTTGTTCATCAATTATTTGTTGAAAGCCAATGAAAACTGGGGTTATAACTAAAGCTCTGGGGTCATGTGTTTTAAACTACTAGAAAAATATATAAAAAGTCCGTCAGACTTAATTTAACACTTTTTTTTGATAGCATGTTGATTTTGACACTATTAGATCGACATTTTTAAACTGTGAAAATCAACTGTGAAGAGTGCTACCAAGTTCTCAATTATGCGGGGCAGTAAAAGAAGACGTTAAGGGAGCTCAACTTAAAAATATTTCAAATAAAGATAACACACACTCAGCGGAGATAACCCTTCATACTGGAAATGTAAGCAGTCAGTTCATTCTATGATGCACTATTTGTCTACTGGCCCAAAATGAGATACCATTTGGCAGTTTATATATCACTGTAAATACCAAATACATGCAAATATACCATTCAGTCCATGTGTAGTGTATGAATTTTGAGGAGTCACTCAAAATACAAGGAGGCCCCTAATGGTACTGTAAAACTGGTGCACCCTGCCATTGCCTGATTTGAAAAGAAATTGTAATTAATTATTATTTGTTGATTTTCTTTTATTAGGTTTGATATGGACATGAGTTGTTATTTTTTAATGAAGATGTTACTTATAGAATAATGTCTATTCATTATATGTGACAGGATTTTTGTCTCAGTGATGTGTTATAACATAACTGGAAAAAAATAATAATAATTACTGAGTGCTCTGGTCGAGGTAGCTCATAATACGATCGTTCTCCTCCTCCAACCGACGAGCTACATGGTGCAGGTACTCAGGCACCTGGACACATAGGAACAGACATGTATAACAGGTCACTGCTAAATAACTGTGGCCACATGACGACACACTAAAATCATGCAAGCATTGAGTCTCACTCACATCTCTCTCCTGCATCAGCCGCTGTCCCTCTGCTGCATACAGGCGATTGGTCTCAGTCAAAAATCTCTCCTCAAAGGAATCTTTGTAAACCTTAACATTAAGACAGTCAAAAGGTAAAAAACAATGACATACAGTGAAATCTACTAGTTATATTAGTTTAGATTAGTTATGCTAAACAGGTGATCAGGTACCTGTAGGTCCGACAGCATGCCCAGTAGACTCCTGAGTAGACTGCGGTCTATTGTCTCTCCATTGCGCTCAAGTTCTATCTGCTCCAAAATGCCGTCTACTGTGCGCTTCTGAACTGCACTGTCACCCACAATGTGGGTACGAAACAGCTCCAATCCAGTGTCCCTGCAATGCATGCATTACATCAGCCTCTTAAGTACACCTTAACAAATAGAATAATTTGAATAAACTCTAATTTTACCAGATGGAGGGGAGTAGGGAGTTCTGAAGAACGTAGGTACGGTCCAGGAAGAGAAAAATACTTCGGATCATTATCTATAAAGAGAAAAAGAGTCAAAACATGGGATTTATACTCTTACAGGAAACTTTATATTAGCGGAACAGTTTTGACATGCATATCTGTCAATTTACAACAAACTTACAGTTTGCCTGCAGTGGTCCTGCCAGCAACGATTCATTCGCTTCAGGAAGGAAAGGTTGTCCAAAGACTCTGTGAGCTCCATGTTAAGGAACAAGCTTTTATTAACTTGTTTCATTAAACCAACATTTTGAATGACCATACTTAACAGTCTCCTGTGGCTTGGCAGCATGTATAAACACCAAGCAACTGGAGGACATGAAATATGATTAAATAAATGAAAAATCCTATAATTGGATTACCTACAATTTGAGACAGATTTTGTTAATCAGTGACTTCTTCATGTTTGTTATTAAGCCGCTGTTTTATCCTACAATATGTAAAGCATCTTTACACTATCTGCCAGTAACAGCCACTGCTCTTTAAAGCCAAGCCATTGTGTGGGATTTAGTTTTGAATGTTAAGGATAACCACCAAACTGGTTAAATATTGACCCCTTGTGAGAAAAGACTGCAACAACACTTGAACAGTGCCAGCAAAGCCCAGACTTCCTTAAATTGAGTTTAAAGCTGCTAATATTACTCCAAACAAAACTTACTTTGGAATCACATGAAAATGCACAGCATTGTTCACCAATCCCCAACTCACTTTTGAAGTATGTCTCCTACTAAAAACCAAGGGAGCGTTGTGTTTCACATAAGGCTGAAACCAGGTCAAATGCAGTTTGGTTTACAGTAAATCGCTGGTTTAGTAATAGTAAAGACAGAGGTCTCACAAGATAAGATAGCTACCGTCAAGGAAGTCTCTCATGCACAATGCATCATGTTCCAAAATGTAAGAACTCCTAAATATGTATTCTCTCTGTCCCAACTTCAGTAAATGTTTCAACAGGCTCGACACATATCTTGCCTGATATTGTTGTGCAAAAAGAAAAAAAAAAGGATATTCTCTAAACTGTTGGATCTGGGCCTTCACATGATCTTCACAGACCTGCCGTAGCTGCTTGTACAGCGTGGGGGAGACTTTATACGAACAGAGGTTCTCTACCGCCTTGAAGAAAGAGAGAGTGCCAGAGAAAAGGACAAGAGAAGGACAAAAGAAACAAGAGCTTTACAATTCTGCCCAAAGACAAACAGAGTGAACACTTGTAACATTACTTCTTGATTTAAAGGACAAGACAGGTGTTTGGCAATTTATCACAAAACTATGAGAAGTGTACATTATAAAAAAAATGTTTTGATTTGGCCACTGGTTTCCATTCATTATGTAAATCCACTTTGGTTATGTGGAGTTGAGACTTCAAATCAATATGCACATCAATTTACACCGATATAACAGTAACAAACATAGAGAAAAGTAGAGATTCTGATTATGATTGGCAACTTCACATCTGTATTGTATGATCTGCTGAAAGATCAAGTGTTAAAAATGAATGTTTTGTATGGTCACTCTTCTACAATCCAAAACTGCTACACACTTATCAGGGCCGAGGAGAAAGAAAAACAATGAAACTGCAGGTGTTTAAAGAGTCAGACAGCAAACCTGATAGAGCTCTTCCAGATTGTACTTGATAGACGTGCTGTTCTGGATGGCACCAACCGCATCTTGTAGCTTCAGCCACGTGTCCTCAGTATAGTTCTCGGCTAGTTTTGGCCTGTCTGTTAAAAAAAGGTCAGCAACAATGTGAATTTAAAAGTCTGGCACACATTTTGAAACACAAACATGATAAACTGCACATGGAAACCACCAGTCTTGATGGATTTTGGTCCAGGGTTCTGCAATTTTTCATTGCATAAGGTGCAGAAAGCAATTTTGGTTTTATTTTCATTCTTTTCACAGAAATATTCAATTTCTGGTTTCTTTAACTAGTAAATAAGTTGGACATGTATTGTTCTGAAGAAGTAAATCTTTTATCTAAGATGATTGTAGTACAGATATTGGTACATGCCTGCTAAGCCGCTTACATGAAAAGTTGTTGTATGTTATAACCAACAATTCTAGCTTTAACATCAATTTTTCATTAACTATTAAACTAATGATCAATTTTAATTTATTAATTTTTTAAATAACATTTAAATCTATAAAATCTCAAAAATAATGAAAGCCTATCACAAGCTGTCAAGTGATATATTTACTTGATCTAACCAACAGCCAAAAAATGCAGTTATTAATCTTTTATTTAAAAACAGTTATAATAAACAACTTTTTGCATTTAATGCTGTAACCAGTATCAGTTTGTTTTATTAATTTGTGGAGTGAAGAATGCGATTGACAAAATAATAATCTTTTCCAAAAAAATAATTTTCTTAAAAAAAAATTTCCCTCATTGATTTATTGTGTCACACCTTCACTGAGACCTGAAGTATGCTGACACCCAAAATGTGCAAACCTCTGATGGGACAAGCAGAAGTTGCGAAAGGCTTTTAAAACCATCGCTGCCATTAAAATCAGTGCATCGAGCAAAGGATAACTACTGGTAGATGCACACACGTGTGATTACAAAAACAAGTCCTATTCTTATCTGGCGTGTGAAGCAACATCCTAAACAGGGCAATTACGTCAGCAAAATGTACTTGTGCTATATTCACTGCCCGGACAGACAACTTGTTCACAGCGTGATTAAAAGTTACATCTTCTGCCGCATTAAAGATGAATCCATGGGACCGATCCATGCCATACAAACGAGTGGGGGGGGGAAACCCACCGGCGACAGTACCTTTGAAATTCTTGATCACTAATTTCTTCGAAGCGCCACTCTTGCTCGAGGCCACGGCGGAGGTCCTGGCCATCCCGTTGGTGTTGTGCTCCGTTATGGCAGAGAAGCTGGCTCTCTTGTCCTGTCGGGTGTCCTCTGCCATTATCAGATTAGCGCTCTGGCTTAACGCCGTATGGTCCAAGTGTTGCGCTAACTTGGCGTTGGACCGTCCGGTCGCCTTGTTTACCCAACTGTCAGCGGCCGCACGGCCTCTGCGCGGAGCCCGCTGTCGCTTCGGTTGACGGCGCGCACGGTCGCGGCGTGTTTAAAACTCATTTACAAACAGGCGCGGACTAACGTCGGGTTGATTAATCAGAAGAAAAACAAAACAAAAAAAAAAAACAAAACATAACTACCCCCAGCTCAGTAGACAGATAGGCGGCTACCAGTGTGATATCTGAAACTGCAGCACACTTCAGCCTCCAGCCCTCGTCTTCTCCGCAACACTTTCGGCTGTTCAGGCTAGTCCACGCCGCTCCCGGCTACTTGCGGGTATTTCAAGAGTTCAAGTATTGTATTTTGCGACATAGTCAGCGTTGATATAACAGACCCATGGTGCTGGTGGCTTTCTTTACCCCACACATAGCTAGCTAGCACAACAAAATGGCTTTTCTCAGACGGTCCAGTCGGACAGGTGCATCCTGGGTGAAAAGCAGCCGCGCTGCGTTCAGAGACACTCCGTTGCACATTGTTTATTTATTCACAATATGGAGATGTAAGTGGACGGGTATTTTGTTTCTGGATTTTATTAGTCATTCAGACAAAACACGTAGTCGCAGTAAACACTTTACAGTAGCAGCAATGTAAAATACACAACAATTAAGGTACTTTTTTTTATTCCGAGGGAAATTATTGTGCAGTAGGAAAGACTGCAAATATAGCTATAGAGTGCATAATAACAAAGCAAATAATATAAGAATAAAGATACATAAATATAGGAACATCAGTAAGGTGCCAAACCAAGCGTACAGTTAGAAATGTAACAGATTAAAAAGTGTCATTAATATAAATGTAAATGTGCAACTCCAAAAACAAACTAAAAACCCACAGTGCCATTGGTAACAGTTACAGTAAGTATCACACAATGTATGTGAGTGGCTTGTAAGTGGCATATAGCTATGTATTTATGTACAATGTCAGATTTTGGAGTGCATGTAAATGTAATTGTATAAGGTTAATTCAAAATGTTCTATATGATTTGTTTCCTTGATATTGCACATGATGTCCGTTTATTATTAAACCCACGGTGTCCTGTAAGTCAGAGGGTTTTAATGATTGTAACCATTAAATGGAAGCTGATATATCAGTAACATGGTACTGTCACATTCACAGGTCACGGTGACATTATAAGACAAATGTCACAACACAACATATCATGTAACTAGACGTTTTTTCACAGCAGACATTTTGACTTGTCATGGCAGGAAAAACACAGGTGGAATTAATGATGGTTTAGTTTCATTAAGTTTAGTGTCCCTGAGTGAGTCAGCGGGCACTATACACATCCCCTGAGTGGAGTGCAGCTGTCATTGATGTTATTAAATACACTTGTGCTTTTCCTGCTGTGACATGTCAAAATGTCTGCTGTGAAAAAGGTCTATTAGACCTTACACCTTACATCTGATATTTAACACAAAAATCCTTTGGCTTGGAGCAACCTTTCACTACATGTATGCTGAGTTACGTGAACAAACATATTAATCCTTTTTATGACAATACTGAAATACAGTGGTAGAATGTAACCAAGCACATTTACTTAAGTAGGCTACTGTACCCTGACAATTTTGAGGTACTTTACACTAAATCTCAGAGGGAAATATTGTAGTTTTTACCTTATTACATTTATCTGACAGCTTTACTTTGCAGATTCAGATTACAATAATACAAAATACTGTATAATCAAATAATAAATTATGTATTATTATAGATTACTGTACAATACCAAGTAATCAGTTGTTGGCTGCATAGTTAAAGTCCACACTTGTAATCCAATAATATAATATATATTATTCTACATAATGATTACTTTTAATTTTGGCACATTTAGATGTTAATACTAAAAGATCAGACTACTTCTTCCACCACTGCTGAAATATATTAAACATTCCTGTTTGGCTCAAATATTTTGCATGTGAAGATTTATGCATGTTGCTTATAAACGCAGTGTGATCCATTTTTATCACAAAGACTGATTAAATGCATCCCTGGAAGCATTTGTACTTTGTACATATGGATTCTGTATGAAAGCAATAAGAAATGCACACTGTTCATTTATGTTATAATATAAAAATTAACTCCGACTTTGAGAAGTTCAGTGTTTCGAGCATCTTGATTTACTGCAAACAAACGCGTTGTGTCAAGATTATAAAAACATGCCGCGGTTGATACATTCCCAACCGTAGAAACACATTAATAAGGTCGGCTTGAAATGTGTTGACAAATCGTCCGCAACCACTTTCCCTCCCGGCCGAGGCGGTCTTGAACGCACCGCGTGGATCACCTGCAGCCAGCCAGCAGGAGTTCAGCGCAAATGGGCGGCGTTTGACGCTGGACAGGGAAGACCCACCGCTGCCATTCAAGCCCTGTTTCTCCCCCCACCCCCCGAAACTTGTCGGTGCGGGGCCGACCCGAGCACCATGGCCGTGTTAATGTCTGACTGTAAATACTTGTGTTGGCTGCTGTCGTCGGAGTAGAGCGGCTCGCCTGTCCGGGCGGGAGGTATGCCCGCTAGCACCGACGGCTCCGGGAGAAACTGAAGGGAAAGGGAGTCGGTGCGCACAGCATCCTCTCAGGGGAGCCGAGGCCGCTTGGAAACTAGGTGGGTTTTTTTTTTTTTTTTGCCTTCTTCAATCTTCGGACAAGACATGCCGCGATTAATGTAACGTGACAGCACAGCCCGATCAATCGAACACGTGATCAATAATCCTTTTCTGTAGCTCAGCGTCAATTAGCCACCTAGCCTCGCAGAGCTACCGTTAGCTTAGCTTAGCTCGCTGGCCCGGAAGCCACCCAGTCAGTTAAAAAAAAAAAAAATCAGCCGCGACTTCCTCACATGTTTAATCTGCGTTGTATTACGATCAACACATCCCACCTCCGGACAGCCGGTGTTGACCGGGGGAGCTTTGTTTCGCTGTCGCCGGTAGCCTCCGTGGATTTGACGGGTTAACGTCAGCGAGCTGCCGTTAGCGCCGTTAGCTGTCACCGCCTGAGTTTGTTTCCCCGAAAATGATCGAGAAGCAAAAGCTTTAGTTAGGTTTAACATCACACGATGGTAAGAGAAGGACAGACTGTGCAAAGGGAAGCAACATACTGGTGATTCAAGTGTAATGGATTTTCTGTTTGGCCAAGAGAGCTGAGTCTGAAGTAGTACTTTTTATCCAGGTGTGTGGGCGTGCAAGAAAAAGGAGAACTAAACGCAAACAAAACCTGCATGTGTCAGAACGAGGTATAAGATATGGGCTTATTAAGCATACAACACTTGCATGTGATGGTGGTAAGTTCTTGGAAAACCTTGAGCTGAGTCACATGCCTGATGTGTAAACATGTACAGAGTTGTGATTTACAGTAATGCCAAAAAAACGACTGTGACTTCTGGCAGACCCTTTCTGCCCCAACCAACCCTCCAAAACCTTAAGATATTGTGAATGTTTGGCATTTTTAAGGCTGTGTCATTATTCGCAGGTGAATCAGTCAGAAACGAGCAAAAGTCTGAACTGCCTGGAAACAGATTAGACCAAGAGTTTGTGGTGAATTAGAGACACGCCCGTGCCTCAGTATGTCCAATTAATGAATAGTTTTATTGCCAGTGAATGAATAATGTATCACAAGAAAGTGTTTTGCAGTGTCCTGTCATTGATTATTCCAATGTGTCTGCAGTTTTGTTAATGCCTGTCTGTTCTCTATCATCTAGTGTAGATGCCTTGGCTGAGATGAGTGTGAAGGCTTTTGAGCTGGTCCCCGCTGTGGAGCGAGATCTCCTCATGGGCGACAAGGCTCGCATCAACATCGAGTGCATTGAGTGCTGTGGAAAGCACCTGTACATGGGTACCAATGACTGCTTCATCCACCACTTCCTGCTGGACGAGGTCACTTCCTCCAAAGGGAAACTGACTTACTCGGCCCAGAAGCTGCTGCACAAATATCTCGGCCTGAAGAAGCCAGTCGCTGAGCTGCGTGCCGCCTCTGCTCTGGAGCGTCTGATAGTTCTCTGCGATGGGATAGTGTTCCTCGTCGACATGGTGACACTGGAGACAGTTCCCTCGGCGGCGGGAGGTGGAGCCAAGATCAGAGGCGTGACGGAGTTCTGCATTAATGAGAACCCGGTGAACGGTGATCCGTTCTGCGTGGAAATGGGTGTGCTCTCTTCCAAGCGGCGGACAGTGCAGATTTACATGGTGTATGAGGACAGAGTGCAGCTGGTCAAAGAGGTGACCACTCCCGAGCAGCCCTGTGCCGTCAGCCTTGATGGTTACTTCTTGTGCCTGGCCCTCACTACACAGTACATGATTCTGAACTACAACACAGGAGCCTCCCAAGACCTCTTCCCCTACAGCAGCGAGGAGAGGAGACCCATTGTGAAGAGGATTGGCAGGGAAGAGTTCCTCTTAGCAGCACCTGGTGGTCTTGGTAAGTCTGGACAAAAACTGTCTGTGGGTCTTTTAAAAGTCTTAAAATTGGATTCAGTTCCCTCAAAAAAGGCCTTAGAAGGTATCATCAATAGACTTAATTTAAAGGGTCTTGAATACTTGAATATCTTGCTTGTAACGGTAACATTACTTAGTGTTTCAGTCAGCACTATCAGACCTGTAGTATGGGCATAATGGGCAAGTGTCAATTTTAGCAGAAACTTAAATTATTTAATTATATATATATATATATATATATATATATATATAGCCGTGAAAAAGGTATTCAATTGCATTATATGTGGCATTACAAAGGTCTTAAAAGGTCTTAAATTTAATATGGTGAACACTGCAGAAACCCTGAGAAGGCATTGGCTTAGATTAATGTACCGTATTTATCATGTCATCTATGAAGTGTCAGAACAGGCTAACCTCCATCATTTCCACAGGCTGTTCATCTGCAGTTTTTTTTGTTTTTAGTGGGAGTCTTTTGTGTTTTTGAAAACTTTTGAGCATTTCTTTTTTTTTTTTTCTTAAGAAATTGTTTGCATGATATATTCCTGTTTATATCCAAAATCGTCTCTCCACATCCCCCTCCAGGAATGTTTGCCAATGCGGAAGGGGTATCTCAGCGGGCTCCGGTCAACTGGTCAGAGAGCGTTATTGGTGCCGCTGTATGTTTTCCGTACGTGGTGGCTTTGGATGAGAGCTTCATCACCATCCACAGCATGTTGGACCAACAGCTGAAACAGACCCTTTCCTTCAGGGATGGTCACATTCTGCAAGACTTTGAAGGTATCCCACATATTGCTTTCCTAAGGATTTTCAACCTATGTTGACTAATCAAACCACTTATTTACCATGTTACTATTTCTGACTTTTTATTTATATATACCTACTTTACCCACAATGCAACCTGACCTCCGACAGTTCATTCAGCTTTGAGTGTTTAAGATTTAAACCTGAGGTAGCACATTGACTCACTGCCTTTTAACTCCTAACTAACTTTTTAATTTTCAAACTTGTAGTCTTCAACCCCAACTGACGCCAACTCTAACGGCAATTTATTTTGATGACTTTGATGTGTAAAATTGGTAGAATTCCGCTTTAATTGGTTCATCCTATAGATTTTAAAATAAGGTCAAAATGTGTCTTTTAAAAGTGCTTTCTTGGTGAACAAGATTCCCTGAAAAAAGGAATTGAAAAAACAGGTCTCGGTTATGAACTCGTCCAGGGATGGACAGAATCATTGTTTTGGCGTCCTGGACTCAGAAAGCAAACCCATTTAGCAGAAAGTGGCTGGAAGCTGTGTAGAGTTGGACACTACCATCTTGACTGAACCTTTTCCTATTAAAATTAAAATTAATATTTCAGTTCAGTGTTAAAAGATATTACTCAATGGCGCTTTAAAGAATAACCAACTGAAAAGATGTAACGCTCTGGACAGATGTACAATGGAGACTTAAATTGCAAGTCAAGTCAAGTCAATTAAGCGGAGTCTGTTGTGACCCATGAGTGTTGTGTATTTTAGGAAAGGTCATTCTAGCTTCCACTAAGGCAGTTTATGTCCTGGTACCCCTGCCGCTGGAGAGACAGATCCAGGACCTACTGGCCAGTCACAGAGTGGAGGAGGCGCTCATCCTCACAGAGGGAGCACAGAGAAATATTCCCAAAGACAAGTTCCAGGTAACAAACTGTGTGTTGTTTTGACTTCTGATGTTGTGTGTGTGTGTGATTCATGGGCCATGAAATGGTAGTGGTATCACTGATACTCAATGTTAATATGATAACTTTGCCTGGACTGAGATCTTTAATGTAAACTATTAATCTGGACTGAATCACATTATTCACAAGATTTTTCTGAACTAAAAGACACAATTGTCTCATATGTTGTCGCTTCCTGCACATACAGATTTTGCACAAAAGAATCCTCCAGCAGGCAGGTTTCATACAGTTTGGCCAACTTCAGTTTCTAGAAGCAAAAGAACACTTCAGGTAAGAGTCGGAGTCAGTGTGAGATTTATCCACCTTTTGTTCAGCTGTTTTGTTATGTGATTAAACTGTCTGCTACCCCATAAGAAGTCCAAACTGTTTCAGCACTAACTGACTTTTCTGCACCTTTACACGGAGCCTCTTTGTAATTACTTTACAAATGTCTATTATTACAATGATAACATATGTTAAAGATTGTGCAGCTCTATTGTGCTGTGTGCGTGAACCATTCCTGTTCCAGTTCCTTTAAATGTCTGGCCTTGTAGTTCTTGGTGGCTTCACCTAAAGCAGTTTTTTGTGACACTACCTTTTTATATTTGCAGGAAGGGTCAGCTTGATGTGCGAGAGCTGATATCTCTCTACCCATTGCTGCTGCCAGCTTCCTCTTCGTTCACACGCTGTCACCCTCCTCTTCACGAGTTTGCAGATCTAAACCACCTGGCACAGGGTGACCAGGAAAAAGTGCTGCGATGCAAGAAATTCCTTATCACTTATTTGGGAGAGGTAAATGGAGTAAAAACTGATTTATTTACACATAATTTAGCCGTGAGTTCACTTGTCAGAAGTTTTTGCAATACTACATGGATTACACAATGTTTTTTCTTCTTCTCAACACACAGGTACGAAGCACAGAGGTGGCCAATGGCTGTAGAGAGGACGTGGACACTGCACTGTTAAAGCTGTATGCTGAGCAGGATCACGATAGCCTTCTAGACCTGCTAGCTTCAGACAACGCCTGCCTACTAGCAGACAGCGTTCCATGGCTGGAGAAATATCACAAGTGTGTCTACTATCATTTTTGAGTTTTGAGTTGCTCCTTTTTAAAAATAAGATAACTCTTGAATCTGTTAAATGTTTAATGAGTGTGTGGTTGAAGTGCTTGATAAAGAGTGATTAGGGTAAACTGGTGGTCTCAGTTTGATCATGTCATATCATGCTTGAAACTGTGGTAATTAGCAGGAAAATGAACACTGTGGGGATCAGTATAATTTTTATTAATTATTTAGGCCATTATTGCAAACTCCTAGAGGGACGGACTGAGATAGGGCTTTGTTTGGTAAATACTTTCCTTCCCCCATGCAGTTAATTACCACCCTGGTAAAGCTGTAGTACTGTGTCCATTTTAGTCAAGCCAGTTTAATTAATTAGTACAAAAATAGAGTCTTGAGGGAGAGCTTTGCTTCATTCAGTCTTTTTTCCCCCCTCTCCTAGATATTTTGCACTAGGGCTGCTCTATCATTATAATGGCCAGGATTCAGCTGCTCTTCAGGTATGTCTGCCTAAAATGAGTCTTTTATTGTATCTTGCAGAAGAATCAGCACCAACATAATGTTTAGGAATTTAACGTATCCCCTTTATTTTTCTGACAGTTGTGGATTCGCGTGGTAGATGGGGATCTGCAGGACTCTACAAGATCTGACCTGTATGAGTACATTGTGGACTTTCTCTACTCCTGCTCCAATCTAGACCTTGTATGGAAGTACGCAGACTGGGCCCTGCGGAAGGATCCCACCGTAGGTTACCAGGACCTTAAATGACCTCAATATAACAGGGCTGTCAATCAAAGATTATAAGTGCAGGTCAACTTGGCGTAAAGTTGATTTTTAAACTGGTTTAATAACAAACTAGTTGCATTAACTTTTTCTTTTATTTTTATAAAATTTTTAATTATTAATTAAAGGAGAATGCTTATTGACTACCAGAATAAAAAACTGAGGGTTTGCCAAGGTTTGTTTTAATTTAAATCAAAATTTAAAAAAAAAAATGTACATATAACCGCAACACATAATCATAATTATTCAGTGTAAAAAACAAGAAACAATGCTCTAAAGTCCACATTGCACAGTGGTCGATTTGACTAGACATGCAAAACCATACAGGGTGGAGAGATGTGATCTGTCACGTTCCAGTGCTCACAGTGCTTTCTTCAGTTCCTTATTAAATAAAAAGAGGGTACTGAGTTCTTATTGAGCTGCAGATAGACTAAATGTGTGGTACAAAGTCTTTTCTTGTTAAACTTTGGGCGCATAATTCATGCCAGATTATTTGCATAATTGTCGCATCATTTTTGAAGCATAATTTTAACCTAGTCTTCCCTTATTGTTCATAGATAGGTGTCCACATCTTTACTAAGAGGCCTGCCAGTGAAGATCAGTCAGAATTGAACCCTGATGATGTCATCACTTACCTGGGAAAGCACAGCCAGGCGCTGCTTCTCTACCTGGAACACCTGGTGCTGGAGAGAAGGACACAGGTACAATAAAAGGATGCAATTATCAGCTTTAAATGACAAATGTGACAGAGAGGCTTTATGGTGACAACAAGTGTTGGCTCTGTTGAAGTGTCGTAGGGCAGTCTGTGCTAGCCCCAGAGAGGCTGTGTTATAGCTGATCCAAACACTAACCTTCCTGCAGGGTCGCAGACATCGTTAGAGGTATTTCCCTGCAGTATCAGTTCTCCAAAGGACTGAATTGCACTATTATCATGGATACATTTACATGGACTGAAACGGTCTCACTTTGACCACATTCTAAATATAAAGCTGGTCACATGAGACACAGAGGCTCAGTGGTAACATCGTCACTCGACTTCCTCCTACAATCCTGATCTGTGAGCTTGGTGAATTAGGTTGCCTTTAAAGGGTACGTACACCCTCAGTTTCTGCCTGGCTTCACCTAGGAGTCCTGCAACACGAGTATTTGAGAAAATGGATTGATGAAAGTTTGCTTGAGTTTTTAAAACTTAATATAACCAAGCTATTTTCACTTGCAGCAGTGTTCTTTTTCAGGAGCGTGCCCCTCAACACTCAGACAGTTACACAATTAACATTATGAAGCTGTCCTGTATAACCCCAGTCTGATCTGTTGGCTACTGAAACACTCCACTGTAGTTGTTGGGGAATAAAGTCCTTTCTCATGGGCTTGTCAGTAGTTGTTATGAAGGTGGGTCCAAAGACATCCCCTCCACATTAGGTTTAAATGACAGTTTCCTTTTGGTTTCCAACGTCAAACACTTTCTTTTTTCATAATAGTTCATATTTGACTATTGCAATTTGCCATCAATGCAAGCATTGTTTTTGTTTTTTATCCAAGCACCTTTCTAATGGAAAGTGCATTGAATTTGGATTGTTTTCTTCCATGTTTGTGGATGCAGAAAGAGAAGTTCCACACACACCTGGCTGTGTTGTACCTGGAAAGGGTCTTGTCATTGCTGTCAGAGTCGCCAACTGATGAAGAGCAGCTGACCAGAGCTAGAGAGAGGCTCCAAGCCCTGCTCCGGGAGTCCAACCTCTACCGTGTACAGTTTCTTTTAGGTGAGACACAAGTTTTGCAGCATTTTAACCAGCTCTTTGATGATTTTAATAGTTATTTAGTTGTAATGACATTTAGCTTGTTGAAGTAGAATTGATAACTGTGTCATCTTGGACTAAAGTTGACACACATTGTGTGACCATAAATGCAGTGCACGCTTGTGTAGCTCTGGGTGTGAAAGGTCACTGGAAAATCCTTGATAGCAAGTTGTGACTAGAAGATATTGTGACTTCCAACATGGCAAGAGAATTACCCTTAATGTTTCATGTCCTTCTGCTCTGTTTAGCGAAGATGGAGAACTGTGAACAACTGCTGCTAGAGCGTGCAACACTACATGGAAAACTGGAGGAGCATGATAAAGCACTTCACATTTTGGTGCACAAGCTCAAAGACTTCCCGTCGGCTGAGGCCTTCTGTATATGGGCCTCTTCTTGTCAGAATTCTGCTTACCGACAGCATCTATTCCACCTGCTCCTTGGGGTGTATCTAGACGGAAACCGGGCAGCAGGAAGTGGGAGTGGAAACCTGGAGATGGCGGCAGTGGACCTCCTGAATCGACACGGCGAGGTGTTCGATGCGGTCCGCGTCCTGCGCATGCTCCCTGAGGGCTGGTCACTGCAGCTGCTGCGGCCCTTTCTGGGTCGAGCTATCAGGGCCAGTATGCATGCCTGCCGCACCTCCCAGATTGCTTTGGGGCTATCGCACTCAGAGAACCTTCAACTGCTGCATGACAGGGTGAGAAACATACAACAAAACGTGCAAATTTGTTAAATAAGTAAATACTTTCTTCGTCCTCTAACTGCTAAACTTGTTTAATATGAAGTTTTACAGGTTTGGATACAACAGAACATAACACTGTAAAAAAGGGGCTTCCCTGTCATTTCACTAATGATAGTATTAACACATGCTGAGGGGTTAGCATACATAGTTTTTTCCATTTCATCGATTTATTAAATTATTTCATGGAATCTTAACATCTGTTCTCAGTAATGCTTTAAGTTGTAACTCTACTTTCATGCATTTTGTCCGCAGCTGAAAGAGCGGAAGAAACCAATCTTTGTGTCTGAAAAGAAGGGATGCCACCTGTGCCACAACACCTTCAGTGAGCCTGACGTGGTGTGTCTGCCAGGTGGAGTGCCTGTCCACACCCACTGTGTCGCCCAGAGAGTAAGAGACTCTCCCACAAAGAGACAGTTAACTAATAGCAGTAATCATACGTGAGACTTGACCCTTCAAACTACCATGTGATCTGTGATCAGAGGCAGCAAACTAAAGCTGGACACGCTGAGTTTTTGGATGGCTGAGGACTGTGGGGATAACAATAAGCACAGAACACCTATTGTAATAGTAGAATCTGCTATGGAGTTGATGAGAAACACAAAGGAAGCTGTGCAAGTGTGTATGAATGTAAGAGTGCAAGGGAGAAACAGATAATTTCATCTATTTATTCCCGTGCAGCAATTATAACACATTCAGACTGCAAGTTTTTATAGAAGTAAAAACCACAGCTAAGTCACCCAACCCTTTAATCCATTTAAACATATAATTAATTAAAGACGAGCTCCTGTGCTTATCTGTGGGTTCAGTGCTGTGCTGGTTATTGTCTTTGCGTGAGCAGTTTTAAACCTGAATTTGAAAAACCGCTTGGACTACACAACACACAATATTTGAAACCTGTTGCAAATATCTCTGAAGCATGCATAGTATTACCACTCTTATGGTTCTGGTCTAATCACCTCGTATGGGTATTGTATTAATATTATCCTAACTTGCACATTGCAGTGTTGGGTTTTAATGTGAAATACTCATCAGTACTGATAGAAACAGTCTTTTATGTGTGTCTTTTACTCTGAGATCCGGTCTCACTGCTGCTTTATTTTCCCCTCAGCCATAAGGGCATTGGATGTTGTATTCACAGGATTTCAGTTGGTGACAACAGCTTGATCCAAACCCATTTGATTTACTGTGGTCAAGACTAGAGACGTTGTCTCAGTGTAGCGTCTGTGAAGCAACAACAGTGTAAAACACTACATGAAATCTTACATTGCTCCACTAATCATCAGTAAGTGTAACTGGGGAAGGACCGGATTGACTAAAACTTCAAATCAAATCATCCTTACTGAGAATATGTCACACATCGGGAAACATGACAGCAAATGTTATGTCTCAGTTATAAGTGGCAGATATGTAGAGTATCATCAAATCATGTGAAACCAAACTTCATAGATTTTGTCTGATTTTGAGTAACAAATTAAATGATTTTTGTTGCCCGTCTGCCATCCTACGCCTACGTCAATACATAGTGATTATTGATATATTGTATTTGAATCCTGCCTCTATCAGCACAAAACACATTTCAGTCCAAATCAAACTTAAATAACATTCAGGAAGGTCACGTAAAGATTTTTTTCTTCTGGAGGAGCAAGGAGGTAATTTGTTCTAAACATGTGAATAAACATTTTCATAAGAATGTTACAAGAACACAGTGAGTCAATTATAATTTCTCTCCGTTATCGCTATCTGTGGGTCATCTCATCCAGTTATTTTCACACAGCTTACATGTTCTGATTGCAAAGGATGTAGTTCCCATTTTTATTTTGGATGTTAAAAAGAAGTATTTGACCACAAGATGGCAGTATTGTGTAAAATGTTTAAAGCAACTGGAATGAACCACAGACGGAACATTATGGATAACAATTTATGGTGTGCTTTTACCGTTCTTCTACTAAATTTCCTGAACATGCTTTTTGAATAATGGATACAACTATATTAAGCTGTTTGGAACAAATCCTCCAAACCTGGTTCAATTTATTCCATCTCTTTTTCTTCCACCACAATCCATTAACACATAAGCTGGCCTCGGTTAAAAGGAAATGTCTTTAGTACTGTGCTATTAAAATATTTTACTAGGAATGATGAATAGTTACAAACCCATTGCTCCTACTCTGACAGTGTGCCGCATTGGCATAAAACCTAAAGAGTAGCAGTTGTGGACCATTCTTAAAAGAAATTAATCAAATAAAATGGTGGTCTCATAATGCATGATATTGCACCGCACATTTTTTTTTTTTTAATGTTGGGAAATTTTGAGAACACAAAACCTTTATCATCCACGGCTTTGATGGTCCAAGAACATGTGGCTTTGCACATCTCAGCTTTCATAACTGCCTCCCTCAAGACTGTTGCAGTCATGGCTTTAACCTTTTCATCATGACACCCCTTTCGAAAAAGGAAGGAAAAGGAAGTCAGCCATGTTCTCTCATAATGAAGCTCTAAAGTTCTTAACAGGCTTGTCACCACATAACACCGGCTTTTTCTTTTATTGGTTTCCAAACGTCGTTTTTGTGTCTGATAAAGTGCAGCTTGGACCTTTCTAAATGTTTCTCCCAGATGGACATAACTGATTGCAGGTACATAATGTTTTTGTGTAGCTGAATTTTGTCATCAGTCAAAATCAAGGACACATTTCTGAAGGTCTGCTGGAGGTGTCGCTTTACTAAAAAGTGGTTTATGTCAAACTATCTCACTTTAAAAAAAAATGTTTTTTGAGTTGGCAGAAGACACATGAATTTCATAATGAAAACCCTGACAAAAACTAAACATGGTTATGCAAAGCTGCTGTACACAGAATACACACTATATAGTTAAATCATTGCGTAAGTCCATGTTTTTCTTTTTAGTTTTCAACACTGTCTCAACCTAGAGACATGCCGCTGTCTGTCTCATTGAAGATGCCCATCTAGATGTTAAGTTATTAAAAAACACAGTTTTGATGATCATAACTTGACAGTGAATCCTCAGCCTTTACACACTACAAACTCTGTAGAAGATATTCATCCAGGCTAGTTCTGAAAAAGAGAAAATATGTCACTATTCACACAATCAAGCCTTGGTGGACTATAACTTTTAAAGTGTTGCCAGTTTCTGAGTAACACAATAGAAGCAAAAACCAAAAGAACAGAGACATGAGTCTCCTCAGTTGTTTCACTCATTTACAATTCTTCAACCTTCTTAAACACATCACCATTGTAGGTTTTGCTTGTTTCTCTGGTGCCTGTGCTGTTGATGCTAGCCTGCTGTAATTGCAACCCATTTCCATAGGGAACTATTTTTCTAACATGGAGTTCTGAATATTGTAGATACGGTAGGCTTGATTCACTTTCCATGACAGGAATTCACAGCTTATGCACAGCATCTTTCTGTCCGAACAGTTTAAGTGTAGCTTGCTTAAAGGCCTCATAACCATGACTTCAAATAATAATAAAAAAAGCAGTACAGTTGAGTGAAAAAATGCTATTGTATTTTATAAATATATGTACTGTATACTGGTATGTATATACTGCATTTGTACTTGTTTGTTGCTTTCTAAATCAATGCCAATGTGGATGGGGTGTACAAACTGTAAATCCGTCCCATTTTAATAAACATGAAACTGTATATCAACTCATGGAGTCTAAATTTCACATTTCACACCTAAAACCAATTCCCATGTGTATTGGGGCGTGGTTATTGTTAGACAGACAGTTGTGTTTTTCTGTCTTCTAATCGCTTTTGATAATGACGACTGTGTGCACTTTATTGTGATCACAAAAAAAAAATTAAGGGGAATGATGAGGAGTACGGAAGAATGCTGTTATCTCGAGAAACAAGTTTTGTTATCTCAAGATAACAAGATAATACATTTCCGTGATAAATGAACCTGTTATCACGAGAAAACAACTTTTGATGTCTTGAGATAACGATATTAAAATAGAGAATGCAAGCACAGCGATTCTCGGCTTCCATAGGGTTGTTTAATTAGCTTGGTATTTCATTAGATACCAATTAACTTTCTTCTGATGTGGATCACTTTTTCAAGTGTGGACGCCGGGCTCTCCCCTTTGGCTGCCGCTTTCTACCTCTATTCACACTCATGATGCCTACCTCCAGTTTATCACTTTCACTAAAACTGAAAAAAGACAAAAAAAAAAAAAACTGAGTATACTTATGTTAAGTAAATAACGCTTAATCTTCCGTAACGTGTGCAACATGATCTTTTCCTGGGGGGCGAAAATCAACATGTTTTGTGATTAATTACATTTTGTAAATCCAGTGGGAAAACCACTGAACAGAGAAGACATGATTGACTCACTTGAGATGCAACTCAGGTCATGAAATAACGCGTTCACACTGCTTCTTCCTGTCTCAAGAAGTGACAAGCTGCTGTTGACCTGGTTGTTGTTTTGAATGCCAAAGACAAGGCATTCTTGACCAACATGGCTTTTCAGCAGCACCCTCAAGAAAACTTCCATTCGCCGTGGAACGGTGAAGGAGGGCGCCTACATGTGAGCCAGTGTCGGATGTCTTTGACTGGAAGCATCTGGAGCCGAAAGACACTGTGGTCTCCTGGGAAAGACACTGTCCAGGATTGTCCGCCTGAGACATTCAACACACTGGAAAGGAGGATTGCTTGTAGACTGAGGTTTTACATTAAAAAAAGTCACGGAAAAATGCAAAAAAGGCCATAACTGTAATGAGGTGCTTGTCAGGATTATAGTGGGGAGCAGACGAAACATCACTAAAACATTTATTTTTTAATATGGCAGTGAAGTGTATTGGTCAGCATCAAAATCAGTGATGTCTTAATACATCTTAGTAATGTAAGATAACTTAAGCACTTTTTGTTTATTATTCTCATCTATGATTTGCATGGCAATATATTGATTTATGTTTATTGTACAGAAAAATCCTCCGTTAACCATTCTTCCATCCATTCGTCTACCTACTCCCTCACTCAATAAATGGTTAAATAGATCTTGAGTCTTTGTGCTTTCATGTGCACACCAGCTAGAGGCTCTGTGGTCCAGTCATCCTTATACTACCAAATCAGGCAATCACAATCTAATTTGCATCGCATGTCAAGTAAAGAGTTTGCAATCTTTTTTTCATGGTCCTTTCGAGCCAGAGTGAACTTCTAGGTTGGATCTGGATCTATGAGCCAAACCAGGGAGTACAGAAGAATAATGAATCAGAAGGCCGCGTGGAGAGAGGAGGCCACCTGGTTATCTCCAGGATTACCATACAGAACTGTACAACCTGTCCCTCATATGGGATGCAGCAACCTGCCCTTCACCTCCAGAGACTGTTTTATTAAGGCAAGAAATGGCACAGCTGACAATCATGGTTAACAAATAGACTTGAACAATATCAACAGAGTAATTCTGCAGTAGATGAGGAGCACAAGCCTTTTTACCAAGAGAAATACACTCCTTAAGCGTATTCAAAGCCTACACTTTCAGAGTCTGTACATGTACTGTAATAAAATGTGGTAGGATTTCTCTGTGAGTACAAACACTCCCATACCCGGAGCGTTGACCACAGCATGATGCTGCAGAATTAATAAAAAAAACCCTGACAACTTTAGCCCAATCTGCAACTAGTGGCAGTGTGAATCTATCTTTCACTTGCAAGTCAAGCGCCCACAGCTCAAGCGCTTTTTCAGCCAAGCGCTGCAGTCCTCAGTGCATTTTAGTGAACTGCCTGTAGCCCATGAATACCACAGGCAAGACCCATGAGCCCGTGTGTATTCCAGTCAAGTGCCTCTAACCTCCTGCAGGCACATCAAAGCCAAATGCCCTCGAACCATGTGCATTCTAGCAAAGTGCCAACAGCTCATGCACAGCATAGTCATCTACCTCCTCTTCATGGACCATTAGCTTCTTTACAGTCAGCTCATCGACTTTCGACCCATGTTGCCAGAATCCCAACTCACATTTACCCATCCCGGCCTGCATATCCACCCCCGCCTGCATTTTTCATCTCAGCCTGCTCCCCCTTCCCAACCTGATCAGTTGCATCAGCAATCTGAGCAGCACACTAAACATCTTGGTGAAGCACCCAACTGCAAGGAGGTATGGGGCAGACAGAGTATTGATGTTTGAGTTGAAACAGACCACTTCCCTCCCTAGTGTTTGTCAGGTGATATTATTGCTTGTGCAGTTGTCACAAAGACAACTGGATTGCTTTTTATTCAACCGTCTGTCTGCTTATCAACTCCTTGATCATAACAGGATATAGTAATTTTCACCACTGCTCATTTTAGAGAGGCCCCCCAAACATGTTCTTTGTTTACATTATCAAACGGACAAAGGACCATAAGATGTTTGTTTCTGGCAGATAATGTAAGCAACATGGTTTAAGTTATGCTACTGCTGCTACTGTCCAAAGCAAGAAACACCTGTAAGAATCCCAATTTGAACTAGAAACTCCGATCTCAGTGCTATGATAAAGACAGAGCAAATCATCAGGCAGTGTTAATACATAGGCAGGTTGTTTTACATACTGATCAAGTAAAAAGAATGCCACGTGCCATAAATTGAGCTTTCTTATTTGGAGGAAGAATTGAGCCCGGTGGCAGACAGAGTTGCGTCGGGAAAATGAGGCTTACAGGGAACCAATCTAAACTCCAATCAACATTTACTTCACAATTACAAGTTAAAGCATAAAATAAGTTGTCCATTGCCACTTTGGCTGAAATGAGGAAAATTAGATTAACAGAAATATCAGTAAGAGTATGGAGGGAAAGGGAGAAGAGTAAGATGGCTGTTGTAGCATCTTGAGAGACACACCGGCCCAACAACAAGGATGTGGGATGGCACAGTGACGGGCGAGTCCCAGTAGGTGGCAGCAGTGCAACGCAGCGGCTGCCGAGTAACCCCGAAGAAGAAGAAGAAGACGACGAAGAAGAAGAAGAAGAAGAAGAAGAATGTCTCCAGTGAAGCGACCCCCCCTGCCGGCGGGTCGCTGTAACTGCAGGCCGGCCCGCCCACTCCGGTCTACGCAGCAACACCAACGCCATCTTTAGCTGCCAGGCGAACTATTGAAACGGTTCTGTGGACGGAAACTAGGTCAGGCGCTCGGGAAACCAGAACACGTCTGAAAGACTTGGTTCGTCGGCTTCTGCTCGGTGTTCGTTAACTTCCCGACACACCGCGCTGTCCCATGGTCTAATGCGTCTGATCGGCCGGTCGGCTGCAGCGCAGTTTTCGTGTGTCGGTCCCGGTTGACGCTGAGTGATCGCCTTTTCTGACAAAACAAACCGACGGAGGTGACAGACAGGTACGACCCGGAGAACCTGCTTCGTGTGTTTTACTCAGCTGTTTTTGAAATGTAACTTTATTTATTTTTTACTACAACTTGCAAAGCTCGGTTTCCGCTGAGCTGACTCTCGTTGTGGCTCGACGTGATTGTGTCGTGAACGAAGCGTCCGTCCGGTCCGTAAACGTCGCAAACATCGCGCCATTTATGTGCAACTAGTTTTTTGTGAGCAGAAGGAAACTTTTCGCTCATGAATTGTACATTAGACGGTGGTGTTGATCGAGGCAGAGGGAGGAATGTATGCAACAGATCTGCTTGAGATTTGACTTGCGTGCAGCTCTGCAGGTTAATCAGAAGTGTGTCATGCTGATATTTGGCCAGAAGCGGATGTTTGTTTTCACTCACCACAAAGTTGCACATTCAGTTTTTTATAAACCTCTTTTTTTTTTTGCCTCACTATAGGCTTGTCTGATCCTGCTCTGAACCTGCATTTGTAGAAAGATTTTGCAAAAGTGCTTATGGGTCTAAAAGTTGGTATTGACCCACTGTGAATGGGAAGATATTAAATATTGGTGCATACTATTTTTTTGTCCTCATTGTGGGAGAAATCTGTCTTGTTAATCTCTTTGTAGTGTTCATTTTGATAAATTATGTGTCCTACAAAAACATAATTGCTAAGTACTTATCAATCATATAGAGAGTAGGTTATGTCATGTGGCAACCCTTTCAACGATTAATTGATTGGTTTTTAGAAAATTACATTTGACATTTATTAAAAAAAAAACTATTGTCATGAAGTTAAATAATATTTCTTGGGTACAGCACCATAAATGTTAAAATTTGGAGCTTTACTGTTTCATATTGTTGCGAGTTGAATTTCTTTTATTATATTGGATGTTTAATGTGCTAAGAGATTAGTCGAGAAATAATTAATGGATTAACTGATGAACTGAAAATATATGCAGCTCCATCGCCACGTATCATTTCACAGATATATCTTCAATGTGTGTCAGCATACATCAATTTAGCAGACATTGACTGCAAGCTTGTTACTGAGAGGATAAATGGGATAACATTCAGTCTGCCGAGCATGTCAGGCCTGGTGATGAAGAGGCCCAGTAATTGTACTGCTTGTCAAAAGTTCCTTTCCCCATAAAGTTAACTCAGCCCGACCATCTGGATTTTGTTCAGCCAGGATGAAACGAGGCCTGCAAGGAAATGAGCAGGAGGACGGAGGTGGCACCAGCAGTGGGTCTCAGGAGACTCTTAAACGGTCCCGCAAGCAGAGGAGGGAGAAAGATTCGGAGGAGGAGGAGGAGGAGGAGGAGGGAGCCTACTGGGAGTGTCTGCCCCAGGAGATCCTGTTCCACATCTTCCAGTACCTGCCTCTCCTGGACAGGGCCTACGCTTCTCAGGTACCCATGTGATAATGAGGACACAGGAAGCAGTGCTTGTTGTGGCTAACAAGCAACTTTTACCTCAGTCGAAATGGTCAAATGGTTGCTTGTAAGAGCTCTCTAGTCATAACCGTGAGATAGCAACAGATTTCTTTTTATTATTTATTTAAGACGGCAGTATTTGTTCTGGTCTGCATGAAATAACGAGAGGCTGCACATTAAAATTACAGTTTTACATTGTCTTGTATTCCTTGTATTATTTGTGCAGGGGTGAAGGCCTGTTGCCTCAGGGTAAATTAATTGGTTCTGTTCTCTCCTGTGAGTCACATTTTGTCAGCTTGCCCTGGGATTCAAAAAGCATTTTTTTGGCCACAGCCTCTTGTGGAAAATAACGCTGATCGCGATTAAGATTCAGAGTAAAAGATTTTGCTAAGCAGTGTGTCCTCAAAGCATTCAGCTGTTTAGATTGCTGGCTGTGTTAAAAACTGAGACATTTTGGAAAATCTTATAATGTAGGTTACGAAGAACTTTAATCTTCCGTTTTGATTAACTAAGAGAGAGAAGCACATCACTTGGATCAGATTGTGATTTAACTTGTGTCACCACAGGTGTGCCGGGGCTGGAACCAGGCTTTTCACATGCCAGAGCTGTGGCGGTGCTTTGAGTTTGAGTTGAACCAGCCAGCCAGCTCTTACCTGAAGGCCACACACCCAGACCTCATCAAACAGATAATCAAAAGGCACTCCAACCACCTGCAGTATGTCAGCTTCAAGGTATGTTCTGACTTTGTGGTCATGGAGGTTAAAATGATGAAGAGAAGTGTATAGTGAAGTCAGTTCTCATGTTCTGTTCAAGTGTCACTCTGTTTTTTATTTCCTCTCTCCGTGCTGCTCAGGTGGACAGCAGCAGAGAGTCTGCAGAGGCAGCGTGCGACATCCTCTCCCAGCTCGTGAATTGTTCTTTGAAAACACTGGGCCTCATCTCCACAGCCAGGCCCAGCTTCATGGAGCTGCCCAAGGTACGCCGCAACAAGATAATTATTTCTGTGCATCTTTATCTGCAGGCAAAGCTTAGACACTGTACTGTCTTGACAATCAGGTGGTGCCGCAAGTTGTAGATTACAGTGTTAGTATTACAAAATGTTCTTTATTCTTGTGGTTATACTACTCAAACGGGAGATTCTCTGAACTGTAACATACTGATGGGATGAAACAATTGACATTATTAAAAGTATAAAATGCAGCTGGTTTGATTAATTTCAAGTTTATAATCTAAGATCACTAAGTTGTCAGCTAAAAACATTACACTCAACCTATTTTCTTGGACAGTTAATCTTGAAAGACAAATTGTAAACAAAATGGCACATCACCCTTGTCATCCAGACAAGGGACTAGATGGCAGTTGCAAGCCACGTCTGCATGTCAAACAGCTTGATGTCCTGGTAAATAAAACTAGCATTTAGGGCTGCAGTGTTTACTAAGGAAAAAGGATGACTAAATGTTTCTTTCTTCTGCTCTGTCCAACAGTCTCACTTCATCTCCGCTCTCACAGTGGTCTTTGTCAACTCCAAATCCCTGTCCTCCCTGAAGATCGATGACACACCTGTGGATGACCCCTCCCTCAAAGTCCTGGTGGCCAATAACAGCGACACCCTCAAACTGCTGAAAATGAGCAGCTGCCCTCATGTTTCACCTGCAGGTACTGACAAATGGAAGGAATGATAGATATTAGGGATGTTAATGTTATAATAATGTTTGACTAATTATAGTGAAGAACTTTGATCGAGAACAATATTAGCTGACATTGTGCAGAGTTGGTGCAAACCTTTTGTACATTTCTGAAACATCGGTTCCCACTGTGATGTTTTTGGCAGCTGGATGTGAGAAGGAATGTGGAAGGAAAATGAAAGTGAGTTTATTAGCAGTCAAGGAGTTAACTAAGCAAAAGTGACTTGGAAGACATGAATGTAGATGGGAGGGGACATTGGTGCTGAAATATAGATGTTTTAGGGTTTGTATGAAGATGTAAAGACACAACAATTCAATAACTCCTTCCTAAATGGTAAAATAAAAAAACAAAAACAAATGTAGACTTAAAGCTATGGGGAGAACAGTGTCGGCCAATCATTGCTTCATCTATTTTTTTCTCTGTCTATCCCAGGCATCCTGTGTGTGGCTGATCAGTGCCACGGCCTGAGAGAACTGGCTCTCAACTACCATTTGCTGAGTGACGAACTTCTCATCGCCCTCTCCTCGGAGAAGCACGTTCACCTTGAGCACCTTCGCATCGACGTGATTAGTGAGAATCCCGGCCAGCAGTTCCACACCATTAAGAAGAGCAGCTGGGACGCCATGGTGCGCCACTCTCCCAAATTTAATCTGGTCATGTACTTCTTCCTCTATGAGGACGAGTTTGGCCCTTTCTTCCGCGATGAAATCCCCGTCACGCATCTGTACTTCGGCCGCTCCGTCAGTAAAGACGTGCTGGGCCGCGTTGGGCTCACCTGCCCGCGTCTGGTCGAGCTGGTGGTGTGCGCCAACGGGCTGAGGCCGCTGGATGAAGAGCTGATCCGCATCGCCCAACGCTGCACGCAGCTGTCAGCCATCGGCTTGGGAGAGTGCGAAGTGTCCTGCAGCGCCTTCGTGGAGTTTGTCAAGATGTGTGGAGACAGACTGACGCAGCTATCCATCATGGAGGAGGTACTGGTCCCAGATCACCGCTATGGGCCGGATGACATCCACTGGGAGGTGTCAAAGCATTTGGGTCGTGTCTGGTTCCCAGACATGATGCCTACCTGGTAGAGCTTGGGAGAAGATTTAAGCTGTGTCCAGGTCTTTGAGTGTATGAGTATGTGAGGGTGTTGCTTGGAGAACTATGTTTTTTGGAGACAACCCTCATCTTTCAATTGTTTTTGAAAAAGGTCCTTTACCAGGCACCGTATGTATGTATTTGTGTTTTTCTCCCCGATTACATAAAGAAATCACATTACTTTGAGATTTTATGAGATGAAACATGTAACATTGGTTCCAACTCCGCCATGCCGTTCCACATATACAATTTTTATGTTTACATGTATATTTATATCTGAATGCATTTGTCTTGTTGCGACTCATTAATTTAGCACCTTGTTCCCTGTGTTGTTCCCGACACCCTACAGATCGGTTAGATGTAGTGTTAAGGGAGCATTCAGGGGTGATACTTTTCCGTGGGAATTACTGGGAATTAAGGGGAAATTGTGAGGGTTATTTAATGTACATAATCTGTCTTTACTGCATTGTATGCAGGCAGATACATAAACATTTTGCCATATCATAAGCGGGCAAAAACTTACAAATACATACTGATACATTCAGAAGATTTTCTTCACCACTGAAAGCAAAATGTCTCTGGGGTCAGGCAGTGTGGAAGTTTAGAGATGGGGATGATCATCATTATAAGCCAATATGTTTTGTTGATATTCAGTTAAAATGACCATAATTCCTGCCCTTAACTTAATCGGAGGTTTCTGAAATTTGCATTTTCTTTCTGACACTTTACAACCTAAGTAATTGTGACTGTACAAGAATAAGAAACCTTTTATTTTTAAAGGGACAGTCACCCTGAATTTGACGCTTGTTATAGGTCAGGTAGGTCAAAGCACATAAGCATTACATGTTGAATACACACGTTTTTGTTTGGTTTTGGTTTCAGTTTATTGTCTGCTCCTGTCTCCTGCCACCATCATGTCTCTATTTGATGTCTTTGAATGTTTCTTAGTCACTGCATCTCATTTCTGTGTCCTCTGATTCGATATGGACAAAGGTAAAGACAGTTCAATCTCCCTTTTTCTAAGGACAGCCATTAGTGAGGGTGGTGCTCTTAATTGACTTTGGCCATAAACGTTTTAGTCTGTATATACTGTGTGTACACAGTGTGCGTGTGAGTGATGTTTGAACCTATTTTTGTGTGTAATGAACAGAACCATATTTCTGCACTGCCTGGCCCATGTCCCTATTGTAAATGTAAATAGTGTTATATTGTAAAAGAAATGTAATGGAGAAATTTTATTTGTGGATGTTATATATGTCTACATTTACTGAATCCCACTGTTGCACTTTTGCTCAAATGAAGGATCAAAGTTAAGCAGGATGAGCTGCATTGTCATTAAGGCATGAAATTAACAGATTTTGCAGCTAAATGATAGCAATTTCTGGTAGTGGTCAGTAAATCTGTAAATTCTAAGAGTCGTCCTTGGTAACTAACTTTCTTTTTATGGAGTTATTTTCTACTCTGACAAACAAGAGAAGAAATTAAATTGGCAGGCAGAGCTTTCTAAATATTGACAGTTAACACAAAACTCATTCTGGGAAGTTTGACACCTGCCTGAAGGCGCAGTCATCATGGTGGTGTTAGTAGTTTTGATTAAATGCTAGTACAGGGCTGCACAATTGTAACCAAAGCTGCACTATTTGCAGCAAGTTTCTTGGGCTGTCCTACAGAAACAATTTCCTGGCATACAAGGGCATTTCATTTTTTTAAATTTAAATTAATGTTGGTCCTTTATGTTTAGTCCTAGATCACATTTGTCTGTTGCATAAACACATGAAGTGCCATATTATCCAGGAAGTAAAATCGTGATCTTTACAAAGTAATTGTGCAGCCCTGAAGACAGGACAGTGTGGCAGCTGAATGTTGATGTAACTGAATGTTTGCCTGAATGTGTAAGAAAGAAATATTTATGTCTCTCTAATGTTTTGTTGGTATAGAGTGAAAGAATAATAGTTATGTTAAGGTGGATTTATGGAGTGTGTGTTGCCTGTGGACTTGCTATAAGATAACACTCCTGGACTGTGCAATGAAAGAGATCTGTTAATCATTTTGTTCAGATAAAAATGGGTAATTATTTTACGTGGTTGTTATTCTTCCTTTTTGTGTATTCTGTTTGCAAATGTTAATTTAAGAAAAAAACGCAACTTCACAGTGATATTTCTTCAGTTGTTGCCCTCTAATAGGGACCCATTTTGTCTTAATTTTCTGTTTTCTGTTTCCAGGCCTGACAATGGACTCTATCCTTTATTCATTTACAGTCAATTTTATTGTGTATTTATAAAACCATGCCATCTGCTGGTTAATATTAACTACGTTTGTATTCATTGCTTATAGATTATTATTGTATTATTCAAGGGTAGGCTGAGTAAGGGCTGCAGAGTACAGTGACTGTGTTGTTTTTATTTGAGCTAAACAAGGCCGCATTTTACCGAGAAGATTTACTGGAGGATAACCTCTTGTATTTTTCCCAAAGATTTGTAATATTTGAATAAAGTTCATAGCCACATTACAAAGCCTGGTTTGAATTCCATGTCTGAAATGTAAAGAGCACTGTTGCTGTAATTAGCCTGTTGTAGTGTTGTAGTGTTTGTCTGTTTTTAGCTTGTGTTGCACAGTTATCTTGTTTCAAGACAATACAGGTCTGAAAAGAGCTGAGGTGAGGTTCATCTGTCTGCTCTAAGATGCTCCACAAGTTTAGTAATGCATTTAGTAAAACAGTAAGTTGAGTTTTATATGCATCTGCAGACATGGCAGAGAATTAACAGACGAGAGGATATGGCATCGAAATGCGCAACACATAAACGGGATACACCAAAAACCTGATCATAACCAGGATAATGGAGCTAATCGATACTTTTGGAAGGAATTCGACCAAAAGGTAACTACTTACAAGCATCTCACAGTTTCCATTAGCAAATAAAGTTTGTCAAAGCTATCAAACCTTGAAAATGAATGAATCAAAAATGTTTGACTTTGACATAAGTGCAGCTTTGTTTGAGGTTGTTTTATGTCAGAGGATGGAAAGCCTATTCTCAGTGGGTTGCTTTTGTTCATTCCTGGAAAGTGGACTTCCAATAAAAAAGCTGTAATGTAATGCTTTCTTTATATTCTTTATTCTTCTCTATAATGCTTTTATACTTTTATAGCCCCCTCTAACTCTTTTGTGTGTCTCTTGCAGAGCTCTTGGGTCTAGTAAGTAAGTAGTGTTAATTTAGTATAGCACCTTTCACAGAGCAAGGTCATAAAGTGCTTCACGACAGTAAAAATGTTAAAAGAAAAACCATCAAAACAGTTAAAAGAAACAAACAATAAAACATAAGCAACAACAGACTTCAAACTAGAAGGGCACTCAGAGAGCGCACCTCTGCCAAGGCCAACAGTCCAATCTTCTTTCACTCCAACATTTAATGGGTTCTTTGGCCCATGCTAAGATGCAAAAATTGGAACAAAAAATCGGGGGCCAGTAGTTGGGCTCGATCACCTATTTTTTCAGTTGAGCGCGAGGGAAAACCTGTAAGCCCTGGTCAGAGGACAAATGACCTACTGGTGATACAAGGATGGAGCAGTTCAGAGGTATACACAGGTGCCTGACCATGCAGGCCTCTGTTCTTGTTTTCACATATAGAGCCCTTTAAGGTAAATGTAGGGTAGGCAGTTTAACTTAGAAGCATTTTTTGTTTTAGTTGTTGGAATCATTTCATTCGGGCCTAAAATGATTGGATGGCCCAACTGCCTGTCTACCAGCGTACATACCTGCGTGCACTCACTGCTCATGAGTTGTAAGTAGTTACTGCATCAAACTCACTACAACTTTGAACATGCTTGCTTGACAGCTGTGCATAATAACAATAGCCATGTTTGTTGTTTATGTTCATTAAGATAATTTCAGGTGTTTTCTTACATGTGAATGAGACATGAGGTAGGTACATGTTACATACCCCAGCTTTAAACTGAACATGAACTTTTGATGGGAAGCCAATGTAAAGAGAAATAAGAAGGGTGTGAGGTGAGATGTCCTGCTGGACCTGGTCAACAGCATTGCAGCAGCTTTCTGGACCATTTGCAGGCGGTCCAGAGACGATTTGTTGAGGCAGTTGAAAAGGGAATTGCATTAGTCTAGCTGGGATGATATAGAAGCGTGAATGATCATCTCCAGCTCAGGTTGAGATACATCTGACCTGAATCAAATGTGTCTAATAGGTCACAGAGAACATTTAATGATTCAAACACTGCACAAAACATCTTGTGCCTAATATACAGATGCTGTTTGTGTATAGTGAAAAATAGGGTGAATATAACTCATGTTACTAAGTAGAAAAATACACCACTACTGGTTACACTGAGTTTACTCATTTTAATTATACCATGTAAGCCAGTTGAAAGGATCAGATTAAACTTCAAACATCCCTGTGAGGAAATGTGATCGTTACTGAGAAAAGAAATAAAGTGTAATACTATACAAATAAATGTTATTTATACTGCACTTACCTCCGGGCAGAGTGCTTTTCAAGAAGGTATATAAACAACAGTAAACATGAGGACATTAAAACAGGCACAAGCAAGAGAGGACACATTTAAATAATAGCTCCATTAGTGAAATCAGATAAAAGACATAAAGTGAGTGCTGTCTCCTGTTCCACCCTCAGCTAATTCAATTTGAAGTCTTAGGATTTAAAAGGACAATAAGTGATATTTCTTAAACACGATGCTAGTAGCACTTCAGGAATGGACTAAGAGCTGATGAAATCAGATTGCTGGTGTTACTCAAATCCACATTATTCCTCACACAAGTTTTATGGAGATTATCAGCCATCCCCTGGCCTTACAGCTTCGTATGTGGACACACTCACAGCTGCATTCTTGTCTATATTTTTTTGTCATTCAGTTGTTTTAAAAACTCTTGCGTGTTTTAACCAGATTGAGTGAGAGAGGGACGGAGCGAGAGAGAGGGATCTATGAATCAATTTAACCCACACAGAGAATCATTAGCAGACCAGGAACTTTATTTGTGGTGAATATTACATTCATGAAAAGCATTTTTTAAGACATGATTAACTGACACACCCCATATGAAAATCTGATATATGGCTGCACAATAATATATATGCAGTATATGGTAATGGCTTATACATCAGAATCTGCTTTATTGGCCAAGTATGTGTACACATACAAGAAATTGTTTACAGATATGGACATACATTTTAATCAAATATCTGTGGACAAATATCAAATCAAATGTTTGTGTTTCACATTCACAGTTATTACAAAATATAGGCCTATGTGCTAACAGCAGGAATATTGTTTTGTACACATTGATAAACTATACCCACGTATTAAACATAAATATAGTTTGTCTAGCATATGTGGTTTTAAGTGTTATGACATTAATGGCTATGTCTGTTACTGCATGAATTATGAGCTATGTAACCCACAGGACAGGGATAATGGAGCATTAGAGGGAATTGTCAGTTTGTTTGTAATAAATATTACAAATATATATATATATATATATTATAATATATAATATATTGTTTGTAAAGTTCCATATACTGGGATACTGATCTCCTCGCAGTAAAAACATTCTGGTTTTAATTGATTGGCAGACTGAGTGAATGGATTATATATAAGGAACATCCATTCCACATATATCACATTTTAAATAAACGTGGCGGCCATGTACGTTTGTATGACTTTGTTTTGGATACTGCTAAGAGACATACAGTACATTTAAATATACACTATTTATGTATTTTCCATATATGCAAATATATCAGATTTCTTTTTTTTTAAATCCTTGTAATCCAGCGTGAAGAGGCTCTTTATAATCCAGACCAGTCAAGGACTGCTCTCTGTAGCGCGTTTAGAAATCTGATGAGGTTGAACTTCCACGGACACTCCCCGAGTGGGCGGCCTCAGTCAGTCAGTCAGTCAGTCAGGCTCGGCTCGGCTCGGCTCGACACGGCGCAGGACGAGTCCTGACTTCGGGTCCTGGTCCGGGAGTCAGCACCCAGATCACACGCCGACTGACCCCGCGACGCGTGTGGACGCCGGGAGGCGATGCTGGCGGTGGCCGGCATGACGGGCAGGTGAGGAGGGGGCGACACGACCGCTGACTTCTGCCCGGCCAGGCGAGGCCAGCGGCGGATCGCAGGCACACGTTAACCCGCCGCGACGGTAGACTAGACGCTCCCCGGTTAGGGCACCGACAAACGGGAGGGTTTTCGGTCCGTGTCCCGGGGCAGGGAGAGACGGACTGAAGGTTTGGTTTCGGGAGCGAAGAGACTTCAATGTCCCCGACAAACTGAGCCGTCCGCACGCTTAGCATGCTAGTTAGCTTTCTAGCAGTTAGTCGTAATCAACTTAACAAAAATAAATAAATAAATAAATAAATAAATATACAAATACGCCCCTGAGCTTTAAGGTCCTTTATGAACATAAAGGAAGGACCGTGACTTGTTTAAACTCTCTTAAAGACAGCTGCTGGGCCACTGCATGGCATGTTATTGATGGGGACACAATTATTAAAGTAGCACTCAACTACATTAGGTGGGTACTACTTTTAACATCTATTTAGGATCTACTTTTAACATCTTTAACCACCACACACAGCCTCAGTCAGAGTTCTCTGGTTATTAGTCAGTGTATTATTAATTATGAGTGTGTGTGTGTGTGTGTGTGTGTGTGAGGCTGCACATCCTCTCCCAGCTTGGTTTCAGTACCTCTATTTCTTGACCAAATTAGGCGGTGACTCAGACTGTGCCGTGAGTTCCCCAGCAGATCCACGTATTATTTCCACTCCCCGCGCTGACAGCTGCTGCAACAAGCACAGCAGTCACCGTAGGAGGGATCTGAGGAATGATAAACACTGGCCCCGGCCCTGCATCCCAGTTATTTGTCAGCCCAAACATCTCGCGGGGACTCTGGGTTATTGATTCGTACTAATAGGTGTTTTCTTGTCCCATGCAACAGTATTGCCAACGCCCTGGCCCACGCGGCCTGTGAGCGGTGCAAGAGTGGCTTTGCCGCGACTGAGAAGATTGTCAACAGCAACGGAGAGCTGTACCACGAGCATTGCTTCGTGTGTGCCCAGTGTTTCCAGCAGTTCCCAGAGGGACTCTTCTACGAGGTAGCGCACTCAAATGGTCTCCGTAATTCATTTCACAAATCAACACAGTGGCAAGCCGTACGTGGGGCGCTGAATGTTTGTCGATGATTTCTCTGGTGCTGTTTGTGTAGAAAATGTTTTGAATGTGCATCTTGAGTGAAGGAATCTCTAATCTTCTTCTCTTCACAGTTTGAGGGAAGAAAATATTGTGAGCATGACTTCCAGATGCTCTTCGCCCCTTGCTGTCACCAGTGTGGTGAGTGTCATAGGGCCTCATTCATATAAGACCTGTCCAGATCTAGTATTCGTGTGGTTGTGTGAACCCCAGAAAGACTAGCGACGACTTTGTGGAAGCTGCTGGGGATCCAAATAAAGAATAAGTAAAGAAAAAAGTATCTTGTATTCTGATATACTAGGGCTATGTTTAACTGAGATGGACTACATTGAGAAGGGGATGGTTTGGGCTTTTTTGGGAACTTGAAACCCATGTCTGTTTGGCGTTAGAGCATCAGCTGTGTTTGCGAGGTTTGCCGTTATATATGCACATTAAAAAGTCGATGAAAAGCCTTGTAATGCTGTCTCAGACACATCTGTGATCACACTACGGTACATACGTGGATGTAAGCATCCCTGACCACCATATGTTGTTTGAGAGGTGAGATCCCAGTGTGTCCTCGCTGATCTTTAAATCTAGTCATACTTTTATTTTGAACGTTCTGCTTGTGTGAGTTTAATTTAAATACTGCTCTACTGTATCCAGGGAGAGACAGATATGCTGTAATTAAATTAAATGGCCAATTAAAATGCATTTAACATTAAAGTGTTACTTTGAGAACACTATAGAAAGCCCTGCAGTGCAATGTAGTAACAGTAGGACTCCATAGTGCAGTGCTCATTACTCATAATATCTAGTCCCAACATATATTGGAAAAGTCAAACTCAGACTGGCCTCGAGCTGATCTCTCACTTATGGTTTCCCTCAGGGGAGTTCATCATCGGCCGTGTCATTAAGGCCATGAACAATAGCTGGCACCCTGACTGCTTCTGCTGTGACATTTGCCAGGCTGTGCTTGCAGACGTGGGGTTCGTCAAAAATGCTGGCAGGTAAGTATCCCATCTTATTACAGTCTTAATATAACGCTGCGACAGCCTGTAAAGCAGGTGGTTACACACACGTCAAGCTGGTGACTCACTCACTTGCATTCTAACAAATAATTGAATTTTGAGCAGCTATGACAGAGTATGTCAAAACATTGTTTCAGGCTGCAGACTCTTTCTTGACACCCTTGAATTTTGTTCTCCGTCCATTTAACTCAGGCACCTGTGTCGCCCGTGCCATAACCGTGAGAAAGCTCGTGGCCTGGGCAAGTATATCTGCCAGAAGTGCCATGCCATCATTGAAGAGCAGCCGCTGATCTTTAAGAATGACCCGTATCACCCAGACCACTTCAACTGCAGCAATTGTGGGTATGTCTAACCACTCCACCCCATACTGAAAACATAACTCTAAGCTTCAGAATATATTCAGGTCCGCATGAAATATGATCTGTTACAGTGGGTTCAAGGTCTGTGTTTCTCTCTCCTAAATGTGTTTCAATGTGTCTCTGTTCACAGGAAGGAATTGACGGCTGAAGCCAGGGAACTGAAGGGAGAGCTCTTCTGTTTGCCCTGCCATGATAAGATGGGTGTACCAATCTGTGGCGCCTGTAGGAGACCCATCGAGGGGCGTGTTGTCAATGCCATGGGCAAGCAGTGGCATGTGGAGGTTTGTGAACAAAAATTAGACTATTAATGAATGCACTAGTTACAATGTAAAAAAATTAAAATTAAATCCATTAAATTTAGAACACCTTAGAACCAAAACACTGTTAATTAGCTCATTTGAGGCCGTGAAAGTGTTGTGAGCACTTTTAAAAAGATAATTTCTCCTGAGGGCAGAGCGCAGCGGATCAAGTTGTGTGTTCATTTGTCTGGAAGCTGCTGGATTTTATACTGTTCAAAAAGCTACAGACTATTAACAGTATAGCATTCAATTTAATGCAAAAGACAGCCATTAGCTGACATTTATGTTGTACAGGGCACGACTTTAACTTTTTGAGGCACTTGTCCTTTGGACAAATAAATTCACCTTCCACTGGTCCAGGCCCAACAGTCACTTGTCAGGGTAAAAATTATAATCATTTACTTTTTTCATGTAGTTTTTGAATTTAGACGAACAAATAGTTGAAAGCGGTTCTTGTTCATTACTAAATAATTGCTTTATAAATATGTGTGTGTGTGTGTGTGTGTGTGTGTATATTATAATGTCAGTTTACAATTTATTTATATTTTAAATATAACACTTAATGATTACTTTAGCAATATTTATCCATAAGTCGAGACTATAACCCTTAAAAACATTTCTAGGTAAGTCAACATATTCATGTAATGCTCATGCAATATTTATGTTTCAGACTGCTATAAAGAAATCAGCACCCTCTCCATGTGTGTGGGCACCTGCTGTCTTGTTTCTCATGTCTTTTGTTGGGGATTTTCCCCCATTCCCTCAGCAACATTTGTTTTTGTTTACAGCATTTTGTGTGTGCCAAGTGTGAGAAGCCTTTCCTTGGTCATCGGCATTATGAGAGGAAGGGGTTGGCTTACTGTGAGACTCATTATAACCAGGTAAGAAAAGAGAGCCAAGTAACATAAGGGCTTTGTAGGACATGACAGACATCAAAATGTTAGTAAATTGTCAAAAAAAGGTCGCAGCACTACTAACCCCACATTGCTTCACCAAATAAACGTATTTACATTTGCTGTACAAACCCCCAATCTCCTTGTTTCTCTTTTATCAAGCTCTTCGGCGATGTGTGCTATCACTGCAACCGTGTGATTGAAGGCGATGGTGAGTATCAGTATAATAAAGGTCATACTCAGTACAGCATTTTTAGTAGGCTAATTTACATAAAATGTTGCCTTAAGATACAATAGTTGAATGTTAATAATTTTCTTTTTTCTTCTGTGACCCCCCTCAGTGGTGTCTGCTCTCAACAAGGCCTGGTGTGTCAGTTGTTTCTCATGCTCCACCTGCAACACAAAACTCACTCTCAAGTAAGTGATGTTGCTCACTAATAGCTTCTTTTAGTAACTAATCATTTACAATACTACCAGCTGATTGATGTGTTCTGTGACACTAACGACTGTAGTGTTAGTCTTAACACTTGTCTTTGTGTATTTCACTCTCCCGTTACAACTCTTCCCTCTTGGGCTCCTTTTCTTTCCCCCCTTTTCTTCCAATTGTTCCTCTTACATGCTTCCCTTGCTGCGTCAATGGTAACTCAGAGATAAGTTTGTTGAAATTGACCTGAGGCCAGTGTGCAAGCACTGCTATGAGCGCATGCCTGAGGAGCTGAAACGCCGCCTGGCCCGACGTGAGCGTGATGCCAAAGACCGCAAGAAAAAACCTGCTGTCTGTCTGTAGTAATCTTCTTTACAAACTACCACTCCGTCCATTGGTTGGTGCTTTCTCTGCCATATTCCTTTTTTTCCTCTTTTGTTCCTTGTTAACTATTATGACAGTATGGCGTGACCTGTCATTATTTCTCATTTATTTTCTAAAGTAAAACCCAACACCATGGAATTGTTTTGTGTTAATAGTGTTTGTTCAAAACTTCTGAAGTATACCTGTTTATTAAACATGAGTTTGGCTCAATTGATGCTTATGAGTAGGGCTGCAACTGATGATTATTTTCATTATTGATTAATCTGCTGTTAATTTTCTCAATTAATCGATTAGTTGTTTGGTCTATAAAAAAAGGGAAGATGGGAGGGAAATCTGAAAGGTTTTATGTGGGCTAGAGACATTACGTTATTGATTAAATATTTAGTATTGACATGGTCTTTCAATCCTTTTTTTGCAGGAACAAGTTTGTTGAGTTTGACATGAAGCCTGTTTGTAAAAAGTGTTATGAGAAGTTTCCTCTGGAGCTGAAGAAAAGGCTTAAGAAGCTGGCTGAATCCTTGGGACGGAAGTGAGCTGCTATCGGCCAAACAACCTGGAAAGTATTCTGTGATGGTAAAATATCCAGGAGTTAACTACTGCATTATAGTATAAGGACCCAGCATTATAACGGTACATCAATATTAGAAATTTAAATCTGGGAGCCATTTGAAAATATAAATATATATCACTGTGGTCTTGACATAAAAGTGCCTGTTAGCAGATTTCATTATTATTTTTTTTTTAATACATTCCTAAATTGTTCGAATTTGTTATTTTCCCCTAGACCAGACATGTGGTGTCCCAGTTTATTATGACTTTACCCTGAGCATAATTGCTAACTCCTATGTCTAAACTTAGTTGTTTGGCATTATTTTTGTGTGCCTTGAATATATGAACTGTGAATGTGTCTTAATATGCAAAAAATGGTTAAAATGTAACTTGCATACAGTTACAATATAGTTATGCCTTAGTATATCTGTCAATTAGGCGAAGTATCTACTGAAAATAGCATGTTACCAGACTTTTAACCTTCAAGACATATGAAATAGTGATGTTAAAATGTATGTTAAAAGTTTGTATGTAATGTTTAAAACATCAACAGTGAGTTGGGAGAAAATAGAAGATCAGAGGGTGCTATTATATGATTAGAAATTCTACAAAATAAGTATATCTTTTAAAATAACCCATTGGTGTTAAGACCTTCACTATATGTACTGTATGCTGACAGTCTGTATGGTAGTGTAATGTTATTGCTTGTACTGTAAATGGCTGGGGTTTGTTAGTCTGATATTTTTAGCCAAATTAACATTTGCAACTTTCTGAGGGAAACAGTTCAAAGGAATCCAGATCAAATGAACCCTCAGCTGATTATTTAACATGAGAACGCTTTGATGTTAAAATAACATTAATGAGTCAGCATATTGCTTGGGATGTTTGTAAAATGGCAAAGTACCACACAACAAAAAATGATATTTGCTTGGATATGCATTTTTATTAACACGTTTGCATACATTTAATTTGCCAGAGTTCACATTTTATTGATTTGCCTGCCATGGAGAATTACAGTTCACTGCAGCACATATACTGTATTTGATCTTCTGCTCAATGATCAATAAAGTATTCTGAAACACATCATACTGAATTTCAATCGTTGAAATACTAAATATACCTTACTAATGTCTGTGCATACTCAGAAATACAATCCTAAAAAAAAAAATTAAATCTTATTATGTCTCTCCATAAAGGGATTTTCACAATTCATTTAATATTCTCTGACTTTCACTTCCAGAGTTTAGGTTTTTGAAACCAACACAAAAATGTAATCTGTGAAACCTACAATTAAGTTGCAAGTTTGTGCACGTCGGGGCCTCCTGTTAACACTCACAGTGAACTATAGCCTTAAGTGTTGTTGAACATACCTCAATTTAGATAAATATCTTCATGCACATGTCAATGTGATGGAGTGGCAAAGGGAGAGTGAAATACTGAAATAGAGTCTCTGGAGCTCCTTATTTCCCAATGAAAGGTCAAGTAATATGTAATTATATATTTTGATAGTACTTGTGTATTTGCCACCTTCTATAAGACATTGACACAGAAAAAAACAAACGATAAAAAACAATAACAGGACTTTTTCACAGCAGACATTTTGACTTGTCCTAGTAGGAAAAGTACAGATGTTAACATTAACAATGGCTCTGTTCTATTGAAGTGTCACAGTAAAGCCATGACAGTGTTATAATGAGCCAGCATGCATAATATCAAGACCATGAAACTAAAGCAGCAGAGTTGAATTCAGCCATCATAACTATGCTTTTCCTACTTTGACATGTTGAAATATCTACTGTTAAAAACGTGTACAATCATACAAAGTTGATTTCAAAGTTTTTTCATTTATTTGTCATTCTACAACACAGTGTTGCCCAATGACATGCATGCTCAGTAGATAGGTACCAACGAGGTTCTGGGCAAGTTTAATCACCAACTGCAGATAGATCATATGTACGACTGGACATTTAGGTAACACCTCAGCTATTGTTGTTGGACTTGTCCCCCTTAAAGGTGCAGTAGGTAACATTTTGTCATATTTGCCGTAACTGTCATTATATCCTGTCAGTAATACATGAGACATATAATCTGTGAAAAATCAGGTTCATCTGGCTCCTCCTGGTGCTCCTAATGGCATTTGCACACTCTTCTCAATGTTACCTGCTGCACATTTAAACTAACGAAAACATGTGCGATAGTAATTTGACATAGTGACATGAGATTAAACATTTTTCTAAGCAGTGTAAAATTTTACAAACATTTATCACAAGCTCCTGTAGCTAAACAAAGTTAAATACAATCTCCAGTATAACTCATATATTAATCAAAATGTCTTGAAATTAACCGTAAACCAGTTACATTGACAAAAGCTGAGAAGTGCATTCAGTTGCAAAAGCAAAACAGTATCTGATTTTTCTTTTCATGCCAGTATGAAGCTTATTGATCAGTTTCCATCAGCTATACAGTATTGTTTCATCATGTCCTCGACAAAGTTTTGTTTGCATATTCACAGTTTCAGGGATATTAGATTTACTTGAAATAGATAAGACTCCTACATGCAGCTGTTAACCTGACTGGAATTAGATTAGTAACGATGGGCATCATGTAGGTTCTGAGGATGAGAAGGCGTCTGTGGGATGTTCTTGTATTGTGGTTGGCGATGTGATGGTAAACGCAGGAAATGCAGTCTGAATCTTGCCCATTCACCGAAGGTCATATCTAGGAGCCTTTTAAGGTCATTGGCATCACCAAAGACCAGTGCCGAACCATTCAGGTCATTGCGTCTCACAATATCAATATACTTACTATGGTATTTCATCCTGTCCAACTAGGAAAAAGAACATTTAAGCATCATAAACACAAGTAATATGATTTAGTTCCTAATTATTACTGTTATGACTCTATTGATATGAAAAAATTATTTTCTGTTGCATTTGCAAGAGTCGAGACAAGATTTGATTTGCACCATCTTGTGAGGTGAATAAACACATTACAAAGAAATGTAACAAAGATAAATTCAAGTTATAAATCTCAAGATTTACATGAAAGTAACCCTGTTTTTGATACTATTTATGGTTTGCACTTTTCAGAAAAAGCCATTCAATATATTTACATTCAGTATTTAACTCTCAATAATAATTTTCGATGAAAGTAGCAGATGCAGCCATTGTACCCATCCCGTGCTTGATTAAAATTGCCTACCTAAGCACAACAGATTCATAGGAATGTGTCATGTAATTCAGTGTTACTGTTTTGTTTGCTTGTTTGTTTGGCTGCACTTTAAACAGGGACACCAGTTGTTTTCTTATAATTCTGATAAAGTATCTGCTCAAGAAGTGTTTGTTGTGGTATTAAATCACATTTGCTGTTACCACCAGTAACCATGGGTATTGCCAAATCAACAAGGACTAAAATCTTAAAGATTATTACTAAAGAATGTTCTTACCTCTTTACATACATCCTCTGTATCCATATTGACGATAGTTGAAATTGGCAGAGGAGCTAGGTCCCTTATCCAACCAGAATCTTTCAGCATGGACATCCCTCTGATCTGAGCCAGCTTGTTCCTAATAGTATGATCCAGGTTCACTGTCGCCATTTCAAATGTCTTCATGTCCTTTATGGTGAATTTGAAATCTAATGTGAGAAGTCTTTCAAACATCTCAGGATCTCCATCCTGCTCAAGGAGGTCCTCAATCTCTGCTCTCATCAAATACAGTTCTGTCCTGGACTCACTGAAGATTTCCCATAAGGTCTTTGAATCATCGTTGGCCACCGTTTTATGATCAATATCTGCTCTCTGCTGAGCATCTTCCACACACTGGATGATCCAGCTGAGGCGGCAGGGCCACTGATTGGCCAAGACCACCCATGCTGCAATGTATTCTGGTTGAGGAAGCTCTTTCTTCAAGGCCTGCATTATTATCACAGTCACTCGAATGGAGTTTATCACCCTCCTCATAGACATGGCATCATCTAACATGTATTTGTTTAGATTCCTTTCATTGCTGGTCAGGATGCTCCCGACCAACTTCTCTACTTCCTCCTCCTTTACATCAAGTGCTGCTTTATCAATCAGCGGCTTTGACTCCATTGTTTCCAATGAAATCTCCACAGATGATATATCTGAGGAAGATGTCTTTTTGAGGCCCCCAGCTCTCCGTTTATCTTCCATCATGGTTTTGTCCTCAGGTATTTCTGAATTGCCAGTGAGGCTGTAAAATAAACTGCGCTTTGAATCATCGCACAGTGGTGGGACTGTGAAGGCCAGAGTCACAATGCAGTTCAACAGTGCATAAGCTCTCTCCTCTTTGCTGAAGCAGCAATCTGCAAAGTTCACCTTCTGTACAAGAACATCTGGGTTGACGGCCAGAATGGAAATAAATGGACTTTCCTCCTCTGAAAGCAGAATGTTGATGGCATCCAGAACTGCAACTATTTTCTTGGGGGAGCATCGGTCCAGATTGGTGATCTTCAGTACCACTCGGATCCTTCTCCTTTCAAACACCTCCATGAACTGGATGAAGCGAGACAGGAACCACATTTCCTTCCTCACTTCGTTCATGAAGCCCAGTTGGCTGCTGACCCGGTCATTGTCCATACCCTTCTTGATGTTCAGATCCTGGTTGAAGATGAGGTTCTTACACATCAGAAAGGCAAACCTCAATGAACTTGCTGCAGGGACTCCTATAGCAGCAATGACCAGGCCCCCCAGCACACCCACCTGGCCATTTGTTTGAGTCACCTCATCGTCTGGTTCCATCTCATATATGGGAAGGCCAAATGTCAACAGGAATACCAGGATGACAATTGGTACCACAAGAATAGATAGGAGGAAAAACCACAGAGGGCAGCAGCAAACCTTTTTGGACCTCCAATGGTTAGGACCATCCTTCACTATCTGAATTTTATTTTAAAAAACAAAACAAAAAACAGAAGAAACAAGAAGCAGGTTAGATGCAACATGACTCTAGAGATGGCAGTGTTGGTCATCAGTTGGTTCACCACTTTGGTCCAGACTGAATTATTGTAACTATTAAATAGAAATTTTGTTCATACACTTGTGGTGCCCAGACAATTAATCCAAATGACCTTGGTGATCCCTGACTTTTCATCTAGCACCATCAGCAGGTCAAAATTTGACTTTCTCCAATACTGTAATCTTCTATATCTGCTAAGGTTTTGAGGTATCTGCCACTCAGACTTGAGCTGCCATTCCGGTACAGCAAGGATGAAGGACAGATTGTTTATGATTAAAGCATTAAAGAAAATTCACATTTGTGCAACTCAACACTGATGTGCCTTTGCAGAAACACAACACATCTTCCTGTCATCAGTTTTCACTGGGAACTATTTTCAACCAAAGGTAAAAACAGACTGGAGACAATCATTTGTTATATGAAAAACTTGTAACATCTCTGTTTAATAACTGAGAAGAGTTAAGATGAGTTAAGACCAACCTTCTTCTTGACTTCTTCTTCTTCATCATGTTGAGCCACGCGGTAGAGTACAAGCTGTAGTTTCCCAAAGTTCATCTGCATGGCCTGAAACAGCCGTATGGCAAGCCCAGCCCAAAGCAGGTCACTTCCTGCAAAATGCCAGGCACTAAAATGCACATAAATGAACCTGATGTTATGGTGCTGCTGGTTCTCCGCAGTCAAAATGGGCCTGTAGAAGAGCAGTCGGCCAATGAGCGCTAGAAAGCCAGTAAATGAAGGCACAGCTGAGCGAGGTTTGGATCTTCCTTTGTATTCCTGCTCAATCCTCAAAGCCTCCTGCTTCATGTTCACTGGAAAGACACAAAACATAATATTACATCATAAAAAATAAGATAAATCATTATATATACATTTAGGATAAATCATGTAGCTGGTTGGGGTACATGTAAGGATAAACAATAAAAATCAAGGCAGAGAGATATAAAGACGAAGAAGAAGGTAAAACAACATGTTGGGTAGTTGGCTTGGATGTAAAGTGGATATGATAGAAGGTTTTTTAGAATGTTATGTGGAATATTACAGCAAGACGTTGGTGAATTTCACTTATTTGACTCATGCTTTTCTGTAGAAATACATAGTCAGATGCAAATTATTGTGCTTTTCAATTGTTCAAATCAAGACAAGATGCACAATAAAAAAATCGTAGATAGTGTTATTGAATATATTATCTGTCCGGCAACATTTCAAAGCTTTATTATTAAGTGAATATAAAACCTGGTCGAATGTGCAATACTGCCAAGGTTTTAAAAAAAACAACAACAACAAAAAAACACTGACAACCCTATAATGCAAGACCTTCTAGGTAACACAAAGAAACAACCTTTAACTCTTTTCTATTTTAGCTCTCAACTGAATGGAAAATTTGCTTCAGTCTGTTCAGTGTCACTTGTTGATAAAATGGAAACCTGTATATTCATATTTGAATCTTCACAAGTTATTTCATGTGCAAGTTGACTATGTATTCGTTTATGGAATTGTAATGTCTCTTAGTTTGTGATTTGTTGTTTTTTAATGTAGGTTTCTCATTCTTATATTTTTAAAAAAAATGAGATTCTTATCTCCAAAGTTCAGATATTGGTTTAAACTGTAATTTGATGTTGCAAGTTTTGCTTATATTTGCTCTGTTAAAATCAATAGGAAGAATAATGTTTGGACACAGTCAGTACCGTCATACAGCCTCCGAATGAGGCACACTAAAGAATGAAATAATTGTGTTTACATTGTTGTATGTTATAATGATACTGTGCTGCCAAAGCATTTTTATTGTTAACAGCTACATTTTCTAAAGTCAACATATTGTAGTTTCACACACTACAGAAACAGAAACAGTGTCATAAACACTGTTTGCGTGCAAATCATTTGAAGTTTAGTTTTAACGTTTGCTGCCAAAATGACAATTTTTAAGACCTTAAAACATCCTATAGACACTGTCACAGGGCTCTAAGCAGTTGATTAAAGCAAGAGTCACCCAGCAGACAAGAGAAACGACATGCTGGGGCACCGATACAGTAATAACATACTTTCCATTTGTCCGAGGATCATGTTAATTCGATTCTGACATGAAGAGTAGAGTCCTACAGTTGCAGGTGATGAAACTTTTGTCAGGGTCTTGGACAGCGCATATGCATAAATATCATCTGAAAGGAGAAAAGAAGAAAGAAAAACATACAGCATGCATGATAACCCATATTACATTTCACTTTTTTTTAAATTTTTAACTTTTAAACTTAACTTTTGCTCTAATCTTAGAATGTTCTTAGAGCAAAAACATTATAAGAAACCTAAACTGAAAGATTATTTGACACACCTATTCAAAGTGTTACTCCCATTACACCTGAGAGAACCGGATCTGCTGCAGCCACGCTCACAGGATTAATTATTACCGACAACATTCCTTTAGCTCAATAATGCTGAACTAAACTGAAAAGACAGTGCAGGTACATGTCACTTGTGTTTTTAAGCATTAATAAGGTGAGAATCTCACACTCATTTCACCTAAATGTTCAAAGCATAGAGTGTGTTCACAGATGAGTGTAAAAATGGAGCCCCTGAACAGGTATGGAGAAGCCACAATTTATTGAATATTCTATTTTGCAGTATGCAGTGTACTGTTTAAATTATAATGTAGGTTACATTAAACTTAAACTTTAAACTTGGTACATATGTTGGCCTGTCACTTTAGAAATTGCATTTATTTGTATAAAGGTATTGAAAAAAGATGAAGACTCACTAACAACATGTGTGTGTGGTCTATAATATTATTATATTTATATTATTATTACATTATTTATATATATTTAATATAATTATATAACTGAACACACATCCTCCATGCGGTGTGCTCTATGCTAATTGATTAATTACAACAAATTAAGAACTAATTATCAGAGGCACTGACAACTACTATGACTAACTACTAAACTGATTTAGACATTAAAATAATTTATCATAATGATAATCTTGACAGTGTGAATGGCTTCATTAACAAAGCAAAACTGAAAGTGAAAATAGAGCCTTTATCTGAGCAGCGGGGGAAAAAGCATTGCCATGTATGTGTCATTACCTGCAGAACTTACCTTTTGTTGGCCAATACATGGTGACTGTGTGGTGGGAGGTGCAGCTTTCAAAGTAAATCCCTCTGACCTGTGAAGAATAAGAAACAGCAGGGACCCCACTGCAGGCAGTGGGGCGGTGTGTGTGTGTGTGTGTGTGAGAAAGAGCTTTCTGTTTGGCTACAGGTACCTCCTCTCTTCCCTCCTTCACATCTGCATGAAGCAGGAATTAAAACTAAAATATTGTAAATTAAAGTTTTGGCTTCGAAAGGCAGGTACAGTGTCCTTTCAGCACTAATACAGTAGTGGAGGATTTGGTGTTAAAGATCTGTGTTCATGTAGTAAACACCTCTACAGCTGAATAGAAAGCACCACTTCTGGAATAAAAGTAATTGAGAGTGCTTACATAGCAAAAACAGAAATTCACAACCCACAGCAATTGTTTTTTTTCTTTAACTGAGTGTTGATTGACAGGCATATAAGTGAATTGTTTAAATAGGATATCCTGACATTCATTCATGGGTATACACCCTCCCAGAGTTAAGGCTGTTCTATTTTATGAGCACACAGATGTCAACAGTTCTGCTGTGTCAATGATTACCTTGCATGACCTACTCCCTTTCCTTGTTGGCAACATATTTTCTCTTTCTGTTCTTGCCTACACATGCCTGTCTAACAGTTTCATAGACCCCCAGTCTGACAAACAAAATATAAACGAGAGCAACAGATAAACCTTTATTTTTGAGATAAAAGTTTATGTGTCCCTATGATGGTACAACTGACCAGTGTGCACAAAAGAATACTGAACTACAACTGTAAAACTACAAAACTCTGTAATTATGCTATACGCCGCCAGAAAATAATGACTGATATGTTATTCCTGGGTAAACAGGTGTTACTGATGAAACAAGCTTACCTGGTTAAGTTCCAAATGTCAGTCCTGATTTTTACTTTGACTCATCTTGAATCGCTTGTTTTAACAGAGAGGACCGTGCAGCAGCAGCTAAGGTGTGGTGACTCTTATGCCAGTAAGACCTCAGTTCTGTAAAACTTAATAGCACTGATAAGAGAGAACAAAAGCTCCCAATAGCCACAGGCTATGTCTATAGGCCGTAGATTTTCCAGGAAGTGAGGTCACATACAAGATGAAATTATTTCTGAGAAATGGAGCTGCATTTCTCATTCTCATTTTCCAATCCGTTACCCCATACTCTTGCTCTCAATCTTGTCTCTGTTCATAGAGTCGGAGTGAAGTGGGTAGTTCCTGAAAGCATTACGAGGTAGAAAAATCCCCATTCTTGCAATGGCTTCTGGCATTCACTGTCCAACTTTTCCAGTCCATGGAAAAATGGAACAAATGAGTGATTTCATGCTGGAGCCTGGGGTCTGCATGATTCATGAACTGAATTCCTAGTTTGGAGTCCCTCAGGTTGAGAATGGCTGGATTGCTCTGCCTGGCCTGAACTGACATGCATAGCAGTTAAGATGCCAAAGCAGCAGCACCAAAGCCTTTTTCGCCCAGAGCAGGATTTGTTATGACATAACTGGTTAGTCAAGCTTTGAAAAACAAGCTAGCAGCCTAATTTCCCTTGGCATATTTACTTTTTTTTTTTTTTTTTGCATTAGCCTACTTTTACCATCTGGTGTCACAGTATACCTCACGACACAAGTCCTTCACAAACTACTACAAATAAACTTTGTGAAGTTAATCATGTCAACATGGCCTTTTTTTAATGCTTCCATTTCCAATTTTGCATTTAAAGCATGCACACAGCCCATTTTTCATGTGCATCCTGGTTGTAATTACAACATTTCGCATTAAGCGTGTCTTTTGTAGACAGATGTGAGCTCATGGCTTCTACTGCATAAAAATACATCTAAAAAAGCATATACTGGTGTAAACATAGATGTATACTAACACAGAGCTCTGTGTGCACAGTTATGTTCAGGTACGTAACCATTAGCTATAGAAGCAAGCAGGTTTAATGGTAAAGACATCTTTTTTAAATTTGATTTAGGTGAGATTAGGAGGAGTCCATTTCATATTTCATTGCGGTTTAACGATTTAAGGGCTACACTTTTTAGTAAAATGTCATTTCTTATGAGTTCTTCTGGGTGGACTTGTGAATTGTGTTTTAGAAAAGGAACCGCAGATTTGAACTATTTATGCACTATATTATACTATAACCATACTGTATGTAAACATATACACACCACAAACATGTGGTGATCGTCAAAACTTGTTTCTTTTTAAAATACAACAAAACATTTGCTGTCAGTACTGTATACAACCTCACACATAAGCAACTGAGAGCAAAATACTCCATTTTTAGGCCAGTTTCTGAAATGAAGTTTAATTAGTGTACGTCTGATTAAGATTTAAAGTGCTTGGCCTGAGGGTGACTAATTCTGTCTTTACTCCGAGTACCTGATTGTTCAACAGCTTTAATTAACTTGACTGTCATAGAGAGAGTGAGGCTGTGTGTGCGCACATGTGTGTGTGCGTGACAGAGAGAGGTTCTCAGTTATCGCTTGGCCGGAAGTCTTTTGCAAACCAATACTGAATGAATTGGATTGTATCTCCCCATCTTCGAACCCTCACCACACCTGGCCCTTTCACCACATAAACCTTGCGATTAAGGTTAATGAATTCACCTTCATGATTAATCCGAGATAGGTATCAGACACAGATAAATTATAATTCAGGATTGGGCAGACTTGGAGTGATGTTTTGCTTAAGGCGAGGGGAAATTAAACTAATATTGTAATATGTTAGGTTCAGGGGATGACAATTATTTTCTGTCAGCTAGCTGTTTGAAAATGTGCACACTTAAGATCATTTGCATCAACTGTGATGCATGAACAAGTGGGATAATGTGAGATTAAATTTCCTTTATCATGTTGTAACCTAATGCACCAAAAGAGGGCGCTAAAGTATTGTGCATGAAAGCGGGACAATGACATTTGATCAGCCGCCCTTCAACACACTTCTCTGCTCCGCTTGGTATGTAGGAGCAGACCCGACACTGAAGGAGACATTTGCTGAAAATTGGGTGCGGTCAAGAGCTTAAGATGTGCTAGAACTTCTCTTGGATGGGCTGATGATCATTTAATGTAAATCAGTAACTGCAGCGCACAGAGCACACACACACACACACACACACACAGTAATATCTATCTGCCTTTATTCCTTACCCATTGTTCCTAAGGGCAGACAAGCTTTGGTATTGACATGAATCCTGACACCAGCTTGCCTGGCCTAATTGGCCTCAAGACCTCTTGTTGGTGTGATCTATTGATCAGTCTCTCTGCAGATGCTGCTAAGTCACAGAGAGAGGACAGAGAAACAGCCAGATATACTGAAAGTAAGCACTGCCAAATCTGGGCATGATGTCTTAAGCTTTGCAGCTCCCTTGGCAGAGCTGTGCAGCAAGCAAAGACGATGATAAGGTCTTCACCCTGAGGTGCAGGGGTCCAGATCCGTGCCACAAGCTGATTCACACACACTGATTGTCCTTTATTGTTACCAAGGGGATGATGGCACCAACAAATGGAGGTTTCTGAATGCTGTGACCCCCAAAGATCTATAGACACTGTCTGCTTTAACAATCCCACCAGACACAGCAAGATGAAAACTCCTCCAGATCGCAAGATCCACTTTCGGTTTGATACCTCTGCAGCAAATATTAGGAAGGAAAAAAAGGCAGCTATGAGATTGCCACTGAAGAGCCCTTCTGGGGCAGGGGTGAGTGAAATGGTATGCATGCTGATCTTGTATCTATCAGCACAAACATCCTATACATGATTATTTTTGCCTGAACCTTCAACCTCCTTTCCATTCACATTCAAATCCCAGATCACATCATCTCATTCTCATCTATTTCCATTTCAACTTCTCCTCCCCTTCCTTTCCTTTCCTTTCTCAAGCAGTACAGCCATTTCAATGTAAATAGTCTCTATGCCTATCTGCTTCTTAATCCTCCTCCTTTATTCTGTACAACCTTCCCTCAAATCTGGCAAAAACTCATAAGAGAAACATGCGTATGTTTATGAGGCCTGCCACACAATATGTTCTTCTTTACCTCGTAAAAGGAAATACACTCTTCTTTATGCGGTGCACAAATTTCCTATTCTCTACTGTGTGTGAGAGCTACATTCCCATATGGTATTACATTTATGATGCATGACAAGGCTTACAATTCTCCATCTCCTCTGCAGCACACTGTGAGTAACCAGAGCTGTCCAAAAGTCATGGCTGTGACAACGGGGATCATTATACATTTTTCTTTCTGTGCGGCTGCCTCTCTGTATTCCTCTCCATGCCTCCATGAAATCTGTCTTTATCCCGCCGTGTGAGAGTATAGCTACCAGGTGCACACAGAACTCTTCTCTAGGTGGTGGAGTTGGAATGAGTGTCCACTCTTGGACCTTTTCACCAAGACGCAAACTTACACGCATGTGCGCACACATTCACGCCAACCCACTGATCCTACCTCCTGTTTTATTGTCAATATCAGTCAGCTCAGGGGTTGTAGGGGTTGACAGCTGTTGACAGGGGCTGGATTGTCGAGGTAAAGATGATGCCAGCTCTTGCAGAGATAGAATAGCTGTATCTTGAGACCCCTTGGAGGGTGTTATTAGGCTGTTATGAAATCTGCTCCCTATCAGACCTTCACCGAAGCAAGGGGGAGGATATAGCCAGATGCACTGCAAAGTACAAGTGTTGAGTGTCTCCATTTCTCCTATAGCTTCCTCTTATCTACCCCTCTACTTCCTTCTCTCCCACACAAACACACTAATTTCGCTTTAGTATCATACCACCTGTACCTATGATTTTCAGTCAACACAGCCTAGAGTCTAACTGCCTACTTGCACTAAGGAATTGCTTTATCATATAAGAGGACACTAATCTTGTTTGTTTTATATTTCATGAACATATACACCTCAAGGCTAGCAGCATGCACTGCATCATGACACTAAAACCTGCTGTCAGGTTGCTCCAAAGCTCCTGACAAGATACCTGAGCACACGCACTGATCATTCCAGCACATCAGTGAGAGAACTGCTGTACAAACATTGTGATGTGTCAGGCATTAGCGCAAACAGATACACAAAAAAGTGAGTGTGCACACATGTACTGTACACAGTGTGACAGGAGAGCATGAACATGTCACTTCATTTTGAGCGATACATTTATATTTATCAAGCAAACAAGTCAGCAAGATCAAACATAAAAATCTGTTGGGTTGGGAAAAAAAATGATCTTTTGAGAGTATCCACAACACAGAGGAACAAAAGTCAACATTCAGGCTTTGACTTTTGCCTTTATGCTTTTGTTTGATGGGATTTAATTGTACAACACAGGAGTGTTTTGTGTATTTCAGTCTTTTTTCTCTGGCTGTCAGCATGTACCTCGATGGTGCTAGCGGTGTGGCTGTAGGGATGGCAGTCTTGGTCAACTTTGGTCCAGACTGAAATTATTGCAAAATCAATGTACACATGCAACAACAGGACCTATACTGACACATTAAGTATATTCTGTTGTAGTATTGTGAATGACATTGATGTATTGTGTTTTTTCTTCTGCATTTGCCCACATTGATTGTGATTAAAACATATGCAACAATGTCCATGTGTGATTAGTAACTTTGAAACATTTTGAAATACAGTCCTGGCATTGTTATGGCATCTGCAGAACTTGCAATGTTTATAACAAAGAGTAATCATTTGGCATTTGCTGTGAAAAAGGCTGTCAGTTTAGCAATTATACCAATCTGAGTTTTTGTAAAGGAAAGACTCATCTGATTTCACATGGATAGGTAAAATACAGCTTAAGTGCACGTTGTTAAAGAAACATGAATCATCAAAATAATACCACCCCGGTGACATACACATGAGGTGTAAATGACATTTGAAACAGCAGTGTAGAAAAGAACAGTTATTTTCCCACTTCCTTTCTTCACCTACCTCCTTTCCTTGCCTCTCCTTTCCTCATCACTAAGTGGCTCATGTTTTCACCCTTTGTCACTGGTCATTTATCTGACTTCACCTGATCACTTCTTATTTAAAAACTGCTCTCTCTCATTCACTCTTTTCACCTTTACATGGGGTTTCAGTTCTGATTCAGCAGCCCATGTGTGTTTTGTTCTACCTCCACGTTCATAAATGCAATTCCTTTGAGTGTTGGATAAAATAAACCTTTGTTCAGAGGACTGAAATTTCCTGGCTTTATTTCCATGCATTGTGATCTGATGACCACAAGGATAGTCAACTTTTCCTTCTAATTTACAAGTAGTGACATATGGGAGTGGCACAGGTATGTGTGTAATTCTTTTGACAGCAGAAAAACAGGTTGCATCAACTCAACAAAACATCATTTGTAATTTGTAAGTCAGACCCCCCCCCCCCCCCCCCGACACCAAACAGACTTAGAAAACATACATTTCCATATGCATCTGTTGCAGAGTCGTCAAGATGTAATGATAATAATAATAATAATAATAATAATAATAATGTCTTCTTATTCAGTGCAAAGGTTCTGTCTGCTTTCTTTTAACTGTTGCTTCTATTATACAGTATTCAGATGTCTGTTTACACGGTGCACACATACAGCAGCTATTCAAACATCCATGCTGGAGAAAAGGCAATAGGTGGACACAGAAATCTTAGCGTGAATGTGAATCTGATTTGTGAGACAAGAATCATTTAAAGTGACTCTCAGAGCTCGTTCTAAACCCCTTCTGTCAGCTGTGAGAGAGCCCGCTCTAATCCATTGTCACTGGGTGGATTAATTTGCATAATTCCACTATTGTGCAGTCCCAGATCTTTTTCTGTCTCCTCCTTCACGCTGAAAAAGAAGAAGAAGAAGAAAAAAAAAGACTCCCAAATCTCTGCTACTTGTTGCTTTGGAAACAGGGGTGGAAAAGCGAAGAGAGCTACAGTACGGAACTGGCAGAAGAGAAAGAACTCTTGTGGTGCAAAGGTGTAGAGATGAGGAGGGCGTGAGGATGGGGAAATGATGAGCAGGGAGCAGAGAAATGGAGGACGAATGAGTGGAGGACAAGGGAAAGAAAGAGGGAAGACTGATAGAGAGAAGAGAGGAAACTACTGTTCAGTGAATGGAATACAGAGCAATTTTCTGTTACTTAAAAAGTAATTTATCTATGTCGACAGTCTATTAGTCATGTATTCGAGTGTGAACCCCCCTGCGCGTGCACATATACACACACACACACACACCCACACACGTCTATCAGACCCACAGTGTGTATGTATATGTGTACATATGTGTCGCTGTTTGCCTGTTGTTGTGTGTCTTGTGTGTATGATGAGGCTGTATTGCTTTGTCCTCCAGGGAGGGGAGCTGGAGGGAAGAGAGGCAGTGCTAAATTGCACAGATAAGATCAATATGTAGTTAAGGGGTGGGGCTGCGCCTTCCAGAATGAACATTGTATAATATTGCATTAGCCCTGCACAGTGTTAAATGGATTATTCTTAAAATGTGATGTGGAGAGCTTACCTGTCAAAGAATAACATTTTAGTACAATGGCTCAGTGATTACTTTTCCCTTTTCCCCCCTTCAGGATGCAGGAAAGGTAAGTTACAATGAGACTGTCCTACCAAGATCAGTCTTTCAGCAAAAGCCCCAAAATGTCATATGTTTACATTTAAGTGACCTCTAGTGTCTGTATAATTATAACTCTTGTCCGTTTGGCGCAAAAGAGGACGGACTGTGGCGTTGTTACAGAACATTTTTTTGGCACTGTAATCACATAGATACCTGTTAGCATAATATTATTACAGGTAATTTTACCAACAACACACATATTGTGTTTTGTTGCTCAAAACTATCTTGTGGCATCTCCTTGTTGTCATAGTTTATTTAATGCAAATTCAGTGGCCCCTCTTTAACCTTGATGAAATAGCCAAGACTCTCAAGTATATTTTATTTGTTGACTGTTACCAGGCCAAGTATAAAAATCTGAACATTGTCTGGCATGCTCTCTTCCACAGAAAATATAATAAATAGCAACCCTGTCTCCTAAAAATTATGTTCATATACCTAATTTGCAACAATATGTTTAGAAGGAAACATAATGTCAACCGCATTACACTTTCTATTAACATAATGACGGAATTATGAATTAATTATTATTAAAATGTTGGTTCTGAACTTTATTAAAATGTTCACTGATGTCATGAACTGACTCACGGTTCACACAAAAAATGAAGAAGAACACACGTTTTTCAAACCAAAAGTGAAAATGTATTTTAAGTAAAGTATTTGCATAAATTAATAAATTCTAGGTGGAAATCAGTAACGTAGGTGTGTGCATGGTTGGGTGATTAGTGTTGCACGCTGTACGCAAAGCAAAGCAAAGCAAAGCAAAACCAAATGGAAACCTTGCAGGAGCTGAGAGAGAGAGGTAGATGAACTGAGCAGACCTGCTTTTGAAGGCTCTCCTAGCCCACAAGCCCAGGTGATCTTCCTCTGGCTGACAACCTTGATTCTGCCTGGCTTATTCCTGAAACAGGAGGAGAAAGGAGACCAAGCAGAACGGGCAGAGTAGGAGGGGTCGTGGCCCTCACCCCCCCCCCAACCCATAAGAATGGAGACCACTGAGGTACTCCATAAAACACCAACAAAACAAGCCATAAAGTAATTACCTCATCCAGTTGTAGGAATACATGTTGGACTATATTTAAATTTTATCTTAAATATTTTACACCTAGATACAGAACTACACTGTTTGTTCTCAAGTCGTCAACTCACCAAATAATATCTCCCATCTCATCCTTCCACACCCTGGTACCTAGGAGCTTGTTTAAGAGTAGTGAGACATAAAACAACTGGTGAGAAATAAAACAAGGCATAGAAGCTTAGGAAGGTCTGTAAAACTCAAAAAAAAAATAACTCCAATCCTCTACCATTAGCTTCTGAAGAACATGGAAATGATCTACGACTACCATGTCGCGGTAAAATGTCAGTAAAAACAGTCTTGTGTGTCAACACATACTCATCGGCCAAAACAGCAGCTTCATAAGAGGTTTTAACTTTCCTTTGGTTGATGAGAGTAGCAACATTACCAGGCACTCAATTTTGCATTTTCCAGTACCATCAAATTGCACAGTTCTTCAAATGTTTTAACACCAGATGCCACACACCAGCGAATAAACTGTATCTCAAAATCACGTGTAAATTCAACATGAGTCTGTATATCCCGTTTCCTGAAAATTCTTAATCGCTGCCTATAGGCTTCAGGGACCAACTCATATGCCCTCAACACTGCAGCCTTCGCTATCTCATGTTTCCTGTTGTCTGACTTAGAAAGGACCCGTCACCCGTCACACTGGAATAGAAGGGTGCGGTCGTCATCAGGCCAATCTCTGGACTCTGCAACCCACTCAAAGAAAGAAAAAAAAAAATATCTGGATCTCTGTGAATTTGGGAACCATAAAAGTTACAACATCAAGTTCATAATTCTTTTTCAGAGAACCCTCACCAGACAGTTTTCCCTCTTTTATCAGATGTAGTCTACATTGCTGTATTTCCAGTTTAGCTAGTTCAGTTTTTTGACTTCCATTTCCAATTCCCTTTGTTGTTTAATTTTTTCATGTTCCAACTGTAACACTAGCAGTTCCCTTTGCTGTTCAAATGTTAAAGCCACCGGATTGACTGATGGTGAACTCAAAGGTTGCCTCCTCACCTCAATTACCAGAATTTCATCTTCAACCAATTTGTTTTTCAAAGCATTTTCTACAACTTCTTTCAACTTTGTGTCAGGTACTTCAATTTCATAGTGGTGAGCAATTTTTAACAGTTGATCTTTAGTACACTGTTCAAAAAGCTGATCAGAAGGAGACTGAAGGAAATCCTCTACTCAAGAGGTAATCTTTCAAATGCACTTTATCACAGGAAAAGTGTAACCTACCAACAGTAGTCACAAACCCCCACTAACAATAAAATAAATTCAACCCTAGTCTTCAGGCAGTTACCGGCAAGGGGTATTTAATCACACAAACCAGTGGGAGTGGAAAGTACCTGCTATGCAGTCACTCCCAGAAATCCACGGACGTGAAACTGAGCATGTAGCTCTACCCACTTTCACTGCCACATAAAAGTTGACAGCATGGGTTTCCTAAGTAGAATGATAAAAAGGACTGCATTTATATAGCACTTTTCTAGTCTAATGACCTTTCAAAAGCGCTTTACAACACATGCCAACTTTCACCCATTCACACACTGATGGCAGAGGCTAGGGGTTCACTGTCTTGCTCAAGTACACTTCGACACTTTCTCTGAACGACCCAGGGATCTAACCAGGAATCTTGCGATTACTAGACGACCGCTCTACCTCCTGAGCCAGGCCGCCCCACCTCATCTTTAAAACACATGGGACGAACCTACCAGGGGGAATGAGACTTCAAACAAAGGCTAAACTAAAGGCCAAACTTGTTCTGACCACACTACAAAACTGGACCAAAACTGAGCACAGAACTGATTAAGCTCTCACTCACCCATACCTTAACAGAACAAATAAAACCAACATACATGATTCTTCCACAAAAACACCAAAAGCTTACCAAAATATTGGCATAATACTAATTCCATTTACCAAAAGCAAAAATACCTATTATGAATCAGGCTTGAACAAATGTAGATCCTTTTACTTACTGAATGGACAAATATTTTCCTCACTTTAACCAAATTGCTTTTATTGTCTAAACCTAACACAGACAGGAGTCTGGATGTGAAACCTTATCTCCAGAGCAGTTCATAAATGTAGGCCATCATTCACTTAAATAAACGCTGCCTCTAAACATAATCCAGCCAGTGTTTAGGTTTTCCATCACAAAGTAATAAATGTAATTTCTAGGACATTGGTTTGTATACAGGCTATAACTAAATAATTTGAAGTAATACACCTCATACGATCCTTCCGTGGCGACAGACGTTGATATCCATGCTAGCTGTAAGTGGCAGATGTGATAGTGATGAAGTCAAGTTGTTAAATTTGGCTGAAGCAACCCTTTAAAATTGATTCAGATTCATTGAGACTAACCCTGAATAAGTGTCTATTGCCCTGCGCTGAGAGACTGCCCACTGTTAACCCTGCTGGCATGGGATGAAAACCCTGCAGAGCCGTGTCCTCTGTCTCCCCTGCTGGCCGTCTCTCTCTCTCAGCTCTCCCACTGTCTTCTGAAGCAAAACAGCATGCCCCGCTATAATCACCATGATATATTAAACATAATCAGGTGTGCTAATGAGGTCATAATTAAGATAATTCATGCAATAATTAGCAAATTTTTCTCTGTCAAACATACTTCTAAATAGTCCAACCAACCTGCGGACACAATATCATGAATACAGTGTAATTTAAAACAGCCAAAAAAAACCTGCTACCTTTGTGAAGCTTGCAGCTTCGTGGATACAGTAAGCAGCAAGGTTCTCCAAATATGTCATAGAGTCTTTTCATCAACAAACTGACCAGTTATAGCAAATGGTTATATGGTTAGATTTAGTGGAAAAACCTCTGTTCTCTCCTCTCTAAATAATCTGAGCAGCAATGAGTATTCTGATGGGAGAACTAATCCCCCGATTAATAAACACATAAATGAACATTAAAATGTTGAATCAACAATACCAGATTGGCAGGAAGTTAGGGCGGTGCATCGAGCTGTGACACCAAATACCGTTGGCATGAAAGCATCATCAGAGTAAACGTGAGAAGTGTCAGGTTGTAATGGCCGTCCTGTACAGCTGGATGAATATGACTGGATGTTACTAGTCAGCTTGTAGCCACACAGCTGGTGAATGAACCAGTGATTGTGAAGCATGAATGAAGCAGCTGGTTCCAATCAGCTAATGCAAGCGCCACTGCTCTGCCTGAACTAGAACTATGCTCCATTGACTCTAAAGGGGAAAACTTTAGGAACATGCAGGACATTATAGATGATGTTTTATTTTTAGGGTTACTGTGTTCATTGTAAAAATGACTTAGAATTTCATGCATCAGGGTGGTTAGACATTAGACCGGTTATAATCATTAGGGAATGTCCCAATCAAGTTGTCCTGGTTCAAAACTATTCAGTCGATCAGCTTACATGATTGACATGGAGAATGTGACTCCTGAAACAGATCTGACATGGTCAGAGAGAAGACTTATCACTCTGTTGAGTTTTTGGGACTTCAAAATCACTCAGTCCACTTGCGATAGTATAGTGGTGTTACAGAGTGGAGGTTCTTTCCTCACAAATGATCTTTGGTGATTACAGACACTGGCTTGCAGAGAGCACACAAACCCCACAGCAGACAAGTTTTGGCCTGTAGTTAAGTTACTCTCGGAATTTAATTATTAGTAACAGCTGATATGACTTGCAGCCAGAGACATTTGTCATATTAACTGGTGAAAGTGACTGTCAGCATAAGCTAAAAGTAAGGAGGTAGCTGCTACCCGAGAAAGGGAGAATTTGAGTCGCAGTTCAGGGAATCCGTGTAATGTTATTTTCTAAATCCTGGTATCAGAAGTCAGAGTTCCCACACTCTCATTTTTTCTCCAGCATTTGAGCGAAATGCTGCACTGTAGAGCCCGACTGTCGTATAGAAAGCGAGATTGGAGTCTGCTTAATTTTATCTGACAGTGATCCTTTTAAATATGCCTGGATCAGCCATGATACTGATCTTTAGGATCAGCTTGGGAAATCTCTAATAATCAATATTTATATATTAACAATGGATCACTTGTATATGAAGGGGTTCACTCGTAATGAAGAACCTACTGAGAATTATCACCAGGCTCTGCAGTTCCCCTCAGCTTTATGGAGCCTTTAAGCTTCTCTCAGCTCATTTGATGGATTTGTTTTACGGAGCACAACTTACTGTTTTGGTTCACTCTCACCGCTCTCATCAACATTATTTCCATCTGCAGCAGGCATCTGTTTTCAGCAAAAAAGTTCCAAAAACCCACTGCATTCTACCTACACAGAACCAGACGACAGACAGAAAAAGTTAGCTGGTGAACATAGTAGTGCATTTACTTGCTAATGAGCCAGATATATGGAGCTAGTGAAAACCAAAACACAGCTAAATGGAAAGTAAATATTGCACTTCAAATGAGATGAATGTGTCACTCTTATAAGATAAATTCAGAAAAGTTTGCAATAGTTGTGCACTTGTTTTAGGAAACAGAACAACTAGGAAAGTCATGTGTGATATGTTGTCTCAGAAGAATTTCCTAATGTTTATTCATTCAAAAACATGACCGTGCATACTTGCTCATTTTTCAGCAATGCTTCACATTCAACTACTAATCCTCGCAAGCTGTCCAGTACAACTGCAGCCTTGAACTGTCGACCAATACTGGAACAAGACTGGGTTTCAGTGTGGGCCTTGCCTGGGGGAGACGGAGAGAAGCTAAATCAGAAAATCTATCGCTCGTAATTATGAATGAAAATTAATGTCCATAATTCACTGAACAGAGCTGTAATACACTGGAAAAAGGTCGGAGAAGATGCTGCAGAGATGTCGATTGAAAGTATTGATTAGGTGATTACAAACATTTCATACCTACTCTATCTTCTATAAGGTGCAAAACATAAGGTGGACAATGAAATGTAGGCTTTAAGAAAGGGAACAAGGTGTAGTTACTTGGTGTGGTGTTCAATTTGTTTTCAGATTGGAAAGAAAAATCCATGGTTCAAAACTGCACCCTTCAAAACATTCAGCCCTAACTGAAACCCCCTTCAAGCAGTATCCATAATCAGATTGCATTTTTTCAATTACAATTTTAAATCTCCTCTCAATACTTAATCAAAGGTTTGCATTCGGAGTGTCTGCAGCAAACGCCATATGTTTATTCGCATGAGCTCTGAGCCAAACCGAGTGGACCATCCATCAACACACTCTGGACAGAAGTGACTTTCTTCCTCCTTCTTCTCTCACGCAGTTCAGCACCCCCTCCCTGCACCAGAGAGCGGAGCCTGTTTGCTGATGCACGAACCCAGTAGCCACGACGGAGCACCGCAGAAAAACAAATGCCGTCCCCGGTCGTCTCTGTCATGGATCATCAAAAGGAGTGCATTGTTATTACTTCCACTGTTACACTCAATGATAGAACAACAGACAGGGGGGCTAGTTTTGATTGATGGTAAAGCCACATCAGGCTAAGAACACCTGCTGGTTGATAATTGTCACAACACGGCAAAGGGATACAATCAAACGATATGATGTGCTGCTTGCATATACTGACATGCATGCATTTATGTGCTATTGTGCAGGCACTGCGACACGGACATTATCACACACGCACACACACACAGACACATAAGCACACGGTAATGGGCCAGTCCGTGGTTTAAATTCTCTTTGATGCTGTGGATACCCCCCGCTGTTCACCATATTACTCTGTACACATCAAACAGGTTGTTCTGGTAAGAAAAAAGGACATGATGACAAGACTGCGGCTCACTATTCAGTCATCGTGACGCCAGGCTTTTTATTCAAATAAAAAATAGGTTCCTCTACCCTTTCTCCTCTCTCTTTGTCTCTTTCTCTGTTGCTCTGCCATGGTGTCTCTTTTTTGTGCTTTTACTTCACAGTACCAAATCCTTTCTACTCCTCTTCTTCTTCCTGCCTTTCTTCCTTTTGTAACTCTTGCACCTGTTTTACTCATCCGTCTTTGCCAATACTGGCTTTCTATAAATCTTCACACCATTTTCTCTGTCCATGTCTGTCTTCTTCTCATCCTTATTTTTCTTATAAACTGCTGTCCCCTTCCGTTCTCTTTTGGAGTCACCTGGAGCTTGTCGCAGCATGCCACCCCATCATAGCTGACCATCCAGACAATGTCAGCGTGAGCCACAGTTCACAGATGATAATGACCTTGCCCAGCTGCTCTGTAACCAGGGACACACTGGGCTCCGCTAACCTACGATCCGGCCGGTGTGTGTGTGTGCCCATGCATGTCTATTTCAATGCATGTGTAAATGTGTTTGTACAAATTCTTTATGCGCAGAAAGGAAGCCGGGAAAAAGATTCTCTCCTTGTGTTGATTTGTGTTATGTGTGCAAATGCATCCATGTGTGCACTGAATTTACTGAACTGGAGATGTGTATGCGATGTCTGTGCATGAGCCTATTGGTATGGATAGCATGGTGTGATCTCGAGTGTGATCTGTGCTCGACGCCTCCCAACCATCCCCCCTCCCATCCCATAATTCCATTGCTACCTCCAAAGCCCCTCTAACCTTTCTCCTGCACACCCATCTGTCAATCATGTTCATTGCAGCATAGCAACATAGGGACACTAGGTTCAGTGTTAATTGAACCTTCACAGTTTATATTGGAATAAACCAACATTCCTTATCTGTTATTCTTGAAGTAACCCTTTGCAGAACCATTATTAATCACAGCACACAGCTCAGGTAACATCTATTGGCTGATAAAACATTTCGAAAAATTAGGTTGGAGCCGCTTGTAGTTACAGATGTATTGGCTAAAAATGTACATCCATTTATTACTTTAAATTTAAAATGTAAGGCTGTTCTGGAAAAAAAATATTGAAATGTTGCTTCTCCTCGTTCTCAGATGATTCAGTGGCATGAGCTTCCTTTAAAGTGGCGTGAAAGACTTTGCTTAAAAAAACATTTGATTATACTTAAAGGTCATACTTATTTAAGGCATAGTTGTAGGTGGTACATTTTGCGATTACACAACAAAAATGTTTTCCAACAGTGTTATACAGATGGTCGCTGAGCAGCTCGATGTGTGTGCACATTAAGAACAGAGGAAAAGGTGTTTCAGTCTAGAGATGTTTTAGTTAAATGCTTGTTCCTCTAGTCATCATGTTGAACATACCCTCCATCACTCAAAGGGCATCAGTATGCTTCAAAAGAAATGCTTGTCAGACATAATCTAAGACCCCATTCCCAACACCTTTTCAACACTGGGGAATGTTTGGGATTTGGGGGAGCTGTGTTTGACAATTTCTGTAACAATCCAACACCAGAAATCTGACAAGCACGAACTATTAACATGGCGATTAGCCACAACTGAGTGTGACACCATGAAGCCTTCAAGAAGAGACTGTTGTAAGTGTACACAGTTCGATGTACGATTTGTTGTGTCAAGGAATGATGCGAAAGACAAGGAGGCAGTGGGATGTAACCAGCAGGAGGCTATAGCTGACTTTCAGCCCCACCTTATAGAGTGGCCGTTCAGAACAGATCAGTCTTTAGTTTGATTTTCTTGTAATGTGGCTTGTAAGTTGTAAGTCCAAGATAACACCTAGATTTCAAACCTGCTCAGTGGGCTTTAGAGACAGCGTCTCTAACCCTTTAGCCCCTACAAGAAGGATCTCAGTATTGTCTTTATTCAATTGCACAAAGTTTTTGGTCATCCAGATGTTAATAACACTGATGCAGTTTACATGGTCATTTATAGGGCTGATGTTATCATGGGAAAGTGAAACAATTGTGTGTCATCAGCATATGGATGTTAGAATACATTGTGCTTCTGTATGATGGAACCAAGCAGCATCATATATAGATTAAACAGTAATGGACCTAGAACTGAGCCTTGTGGAACCCCATAGTAGATGTTAAAGTCGCCAGATTTGAAGTTGCCAAGAGACACAGAGAATGTTCTGTCTGTTATAAGTAGATGATTAAAATGTCATTAAATATCAATTCTGCTCACATCAGTTTTTGATTGAACATGCAGTCTCCCAATGTTATTGGTGTAGCTTATGCTAATGAAATTATTGCTGACATCTTCATCAAACATTTGATTGCTTAAATTTAGAATTTTTGAACAGTGCTTTGTCTAATTGAGTCCTTGCTGGATAGATTATGTTCCTTCTGTCAAACTGGATCTCTTCAGGGTGAGCCCACATGGTTCCACTGGAGAAATTCTTTTCAGTGATTCACATAATCAAAGAAATTTGTTGACATCAAAATGGTACGTAGTTTGGTTTTAAAGATGAGGAATTAGATGTATTACTTTAAAGCAGAGCATTGCACAATCTTGCATCATGTGTGTTGCCACATGGAACTGAAAATGAATGTAAAACAGACATCATGAAGGATCTGTCTGATTGTCTTGTCACAGGAATGTCATCTCTGCCTCGCTCCATGTTTTCTATATTAAATGATGGTACAACAGTGCAATGTCTGTGACAAAATGTCATGTCAGTAATTGTCTCAAGCTGCTTATCCGCTCTGGAGCGAGGATGGACTTATGGTATTTCCTGCTCTGTCCCTCTCTCAATCAATTCACTGAAAGAAGGTTGCATTCTTTTCTCACGAGCCACCACTTCCACCTTGCAGGAGAGCCTTGGATAGGGATCAGACTGCAATCAATTGACTGTCTGTGTCATTACAGGATTAGCTCTACCTACAGCATAGCCACATACATCTGGAAGCTTGCCCAATAATGAGCAGGTAATAGAGCAAGTCACTGCATCTCCCCTGGGGAAGATTAGTGCTCTATGTCCCATATTAAGTACAAGACTGGGGAGTAACAAATGACATATAACAGAAATAGAGTTCACTAAAAAACTTGTTACAGTTGCATTTGTCACAGTTTTTAGATACTTTTCAATAAAAAATAAGTCATGGATTGTTGGATTACTTACACACGACAGGACTGGGAAATAATTCAGTTTAGGAGATAAAAAATACAAATTCCTTTATATATATATACATATATATACATCATTAAACAATATGTGATGGAGTATGATGCCAACATCCTGTCCAATGAATTTTGGAGGCACTTTATGAATAATATATTGGTTTTCATTACTTGTTACCATTTTTGGCAATGTTAACAGTGTGGCTATAAAGGATGAAAATTATCTGGTCTGTAGTGAAAAACCTGAACAACAAAATTGTCTACAGATATTCATAGTTCCCGGAGGATGACACCATGAAATTGAAATTTTTGTTTTTTAGTGAAATGTCTTGACAAATATTGGCTGGATTACCAGTGTGGTACAGATATTCATGGTGCTCAGAGGGTGAATCCTAATGATTTTTATTTAATAACGCTACCAGTTGATCAAAAGTTTAATTTATCTAGTGAAATATCACAACATCTACTGGGTGGATTGGCACAACATTTCGTACATATATTATAGTCCCCAGGGGATGAATCTTACTGACTTTGATGATCCCCTGTTTTATTTTTGTGCCACCACAAGGTTATAATGAATGATAAATAGTAAGTAAAATACCTTCTGGCGATCCTCTAACTTTTCATCTAGCGCCGCCAGAAGGTAAAAACTTTCATTAATCTGACACCTTGGTTTATAACCAGATGCCTACAAAACTAATGACATTCCCATTATCTTCAACTTTACTTTGTGTTTAATGCTAATTTAAAAAGGTTTGCATGCTAACAGGATAAACTAATCTGGTAAACATTACACCTGCTAAACATCTGCAGGTTAGTATGCTGATGGTAGCATTTAATTTAAAGCATCACTGTGCATCAAAGCATCAACTGCCTTAGTACAGCTTTACAGAGCTGCTTAGTCTTAGCCTTATTACTAATCATTAATCCGTGATGGATTGAATTGTGACCTACGTTCTCCGGCTTAATAAAGCTGTCTTGGACGTAATTGAGGACAAATGTCACAAATGTCAGAGTATACTACATGTTTTTAAGAAATGGACTCATGCAAATGCACTCTGTCTCTTTGTCAGTGACAGATACACTCACAACACACACCTTCAAAATAACTACTATGCAATGTTCAAGGTAGTCCGCAGAGAACAAGGTTTGTCCTATTCCATCACTGAGCTTGAATAGGCCTCATTCCTCTCAATAGTTCCTCATTATCCAGCCTGCTGGTGTTTGAGTTTGATTGATTGTTCGTAAAACATGCATGACCCTCATGAATTATTGTGAGAGAACATCCAATAAATTGTTTTAGATGGCTTATTACAACAATGTTACTGGCCTGGCATATTAAATTATTTGCAATCCTGTAAATCACAGAGGCGATTTGAAAATAACCCATTAAAGGCATCATGGTGACATTTCTCCACTCTACAACATAACCATCTCTGTCACAGCTCTTTTTAATCACGGCATATTTTGTCATCAATCACATTCGATTAGGCCTTTACTAAGACAGAATCTGAGGAGATGAATCTGGAGGAATCTGCAGGGTTGGAATGGGAGTTTTATGAATATTATCAGGTTAACAGAGATTAATGTTACTAGGTTATAAAGACAGACATGTAAACTTGTTAACTTTCAACTGTTTTTTCAAAACACAATAATACCTTTCAGTGTAGCAGGTGATTGTAATGAAAGTAAGCAAAGTCAATTAAAATTACATAAAAAAGCAATTAAGTCCAGTGGTACAATCATATGTTTACACAATATTACATTTTGAAAGATGCAAGTACACAGCTGTAGAGAGAACAAACAGTGAGTTATTAAATTCACTCTGTGAACTAACCAAAAAGTCAAAAAGAAAACAAAAAATTGCTTTTAGAATTATTGCTTTCATTAATCATTCAGCTTGTAGATACCTGTCGAAAAGTAGAATTTAGCCTGAGTATAGATTTTGATATGAACGCGCCATCGGTCTTCGTAAATGGACACAGAGTTGGCCATGCGTTTGAGTTGTGTGACCCTCTTTCACCTTTCCTGTATCCCATGGGTTAGGTGAGGAGACAGGAGTGGGAGGAAAGGAGGAGACGGAGGGGACAGATGAGAAGGAAAGCAGAGGGGACGCTCACCCCTCCGCCTCCGACCTTCAGGTCCCAAAGGGACACAAGTCAAACTTCAAGAATAAACTTGAAGGACTGTGTGACTTGGGCAGCAGAGCGGCCACAGGGATTCCTAGCAACTTAAGTGGGAGTTTATAAGTGGACACTTCTTGTAGGTTCATGCAGCACTTCACTTCGTTGCAGCAGATCTGGCTTCAACTAATGTTAAATTGATGGTTGAGAACCAGATGTGAATAATTTCCTGCTAAGAGAGTTCTGCGTGTCATTAGCCTTGGTTAAGTTTGGCCAACTTTTCCTTTTCAGAAATTAAAATGATGTTTCTTTACAGGTTTAGTACAAATCTTTTATAATCATAGATACAGAGGTCTTGTACTGTGAAGCAAACTGATTTGTGGTGCCTACAGTGAAAAGATACTGTTCTGGTTGTATAGGAGACTATTTTGAAAGTCTTTTAGCTTTGAAGGTCCACAGAGTTTATACACACTATGTCCAGCTCAGTCCTTGAAATCAAAAGGTTTGATGACCGAAGGCACAGGGTTAAGTATCGCTTTTACGCTCAGGTTCCAACATCTGATTTATTTGAACCACAGTTTAATTTGATTCGAGCTCATTTATTCACATTAGGATTCAAGTGTTGTAGTGAATGTGGCTCCTGCAAGCATAGACATGAAAAGCACCATAGATGAAGGGAACGGAGCCATGGAGAGAGTTGTGTACATTCACCACCTACCTGCACCCACTGCGTTTGATCCAAACCCCACACCTTTGAAGTGTGTATGCCTTTGTGCCGGGCCAAATAGGGATGTGTGTGAAAAACCTTGCATGCAAGTGATGTCATCATTTACACACAAGCACACACATACAAAATGCGCCACACGCACATTTATGTGCACATGTATCAACACACAGTCACACCCACACAGACAGAAAACTAAATGGGAAAATGTTCAGATATATATGCCTTCAAAATTGTACCTCAGACCTTTTTTCTTTTCTGACGGTGGACTATCTCAAATTGCAATGCAAATGTTCATTTTATCAGATTGCACTTTTCAAGCTGTGAAAGGTAGAAAAAAAGTCTCAAAATATACCTAGACTTTGGTCAAATTTAATAAAACAGCTAAAATCAATATGTTTATATTGACGGATTTAAATGATGCTGTCATTTGATGTTGGCGCTGGTGGCGGAAGAACTGATTTTGCAGCTGCACCCCAGTGACACAGAGAACATTGGCAAAAACAGCAGCCATTTTTTCACACTATATCCCTAACTCAGATAGATAGAGATAAGGTTGAAAATCTGCAGTTCACATGAGTGGTTGTATGTGAAAGCGGTCACTCATTGTGATGAACCCACAGACAATTATCACACAACAGAATATAAAAACATAATGAAAAGTAGTTTATTTCCCCAGAAACCTGGAGCACAACAAATTACAATTAATTTAAATTACTTTCTACATCCGCTGCTGATAGTACTGCTGATCCCACTGAGATTCGACACCTCAATCTGCAGCTCTGCACAGCTTAAGTCACGTTTGGCTTATTGTTTTGGTTCACCAGATATGGGCTGGTACAAAAAGAAAGTTGAACATCTATCAAATTGAATAGTATTATACAGGGATTTAAATCACAGGTTTCATCACGATACGATATTATATAGATTCTTTGGACAACAAAACGATATTTGCTGATATCACAAAATCTGTCAAGATACAATTTCGATTCCATTCAATTCAGGTGCCTTCTATCGATATCAGACAATATCCTATGTCCATTGAAGAAAATCAATTACATTTGTATCAACTCACAAAAAGCAACAAATATATGATTATTGTATTACTGAACTAAACTATGTATGTATTTATCTATTTATTTATGGAAAACTATTTATGAATCAGTATCTACTTACAAGAATGTAAAGATGTATTATATAAAGTGCAACGTAATATGTGCCATACCTACTGACTGCCTGCGCACGGTGCAAGGGGAAAGGGAGAGTCCGGGACTGCGATTACTCGCCAAGTTTGCAACACCGCCTGGCGCTAACACATTTGGAATGCTTAAGAAGGAGGTGTGCTTGGACAAAAACGATGATACAGACGTGTTATAGGAATTTAAAAAAAAATACATATCTGAAAGATGATCAATGTTTTCACTTTGCATCGATGATATTGGATTATTGATCATTGAATCGATACATCACTCCAGATGGATGGATCGTTACACCCTTATCATTATACAACGTATTACTTACTAACTGATACCAAGTATAGATCACAAGGAATATAGCAAATATTCATTCACACATGCTTAGGTTAAACCTTTGTCAAGTACATCAATCAAATACATAACTGATACATCACTCTTCCTTATGGCTTACAAAAATAACCTACATACAATATTCCAAAAAGTAAATACAGATAAAAGAGCAACATATTTATTACACAGCCCAGCTTAAAATCAAAGCAAGGATGAAACAATTTTACAAGCAACAAGCAGACCTTCTGCACAGGCTAAACGATCACAAACCACACACGATGAATAGGTGACTTGACTGAATATTGTTAATGATGTTGTATCTTCTATAGCGATGATGTGATGATGATGAAGGAATCTCTGCTGACACCGACTTAGTTGTATAAAAAGATTTATTACAAAAAGTACAGCATCAAAACAAGCACCATGGATTGCCTGTGAGAAGATCCGAAGCCAATGTGAACCTCCCCCGTTTTCCACTCAAACTACACCTTTTAAAGCCTCATGGTATAGCTAATATGTGGTGACAAGATAGGCTCAGAGCAAACCTCATAACCATATATGGCTATTTTAAAGAAAGAGAAGGTGGAACATATGGTTCATATTGAAACTGCTCTCATCTCTTTAGAACTTTAGGAAAACGACCCCCAAGGGACATCCATCCCGGATGGCGCCAGACCTTTGACATAGGCCTACCTCAACATTAGACACACATGGCAGAGACATCTCTCAGCTCAGACACCTCAATGAAAACAGGCATATTCTTAATTTATTCAAAACACAATAGTTCCTGTCTATTTTGTGCAGACAACATGCAACAAGGCATATTACTTTTAAAGTAAGCTCTAATGTAAAGGCACATTCATACACACAATCACAGCAGCCATTTTCTATGGATAGAGAGAGAGAAAGACAGAGAGACAGAGAGAGAGAGAGAGAGACAGAGAGAGAGAGAGAGAGAGAGAGAGAGAGAGAGAGAGAGAGAGAGAGAGCACTTGACTTACCCTATTTGAAAAGGAAGACCTTTTGTCCTTCACAGCAGAAAAAATGGTCAACAACCAAGTCATATAATTTCCCAGAAGACTTGCAGCACACAGGACTAATATTTTGGCTAAGTGGCCATGTCTCTCCTGTGCACACATGCTCAGACATTCTCCTTTTCTTCTACTGGAGAGCAAGTCCAGTTTCAAAGTAGTTTCACCTACCCGCTTACTTGGCTTTGCTTTGCAAAGTTGACATAATTACCTCAATAGCAGCACGATACTGTATGCACAATTTTGTTTACCACACAAGCTGACTTCACCAATTTGGAAAAACTTCAAAATTAGGGAGATATGGCTGTGACAATGAAACACAAAAACTGGCAACCTTTTTGCGGGAAAGCAAATGTTAAATCTTTTAAAAATAAAATGACAACAGTAGCTTTAACAATAAGGTGAAGCCTGGCTTCCCTTGTATTCTGTAAAACTAGAATTACCGCCTCACAGATGTACACCACCACCAACCAGTCAAGTTGCAGTTTATCCATGTCCGTCCAGTCTCATATTAAATGTAGTGAAGATTTTGAATGAATTTAATGAAAGGTATTAAGTTAAAATGTCATTACATGACATCGTTTTATCTTATAAGATATTTGTATAAAATTTTGTCATACTTAGCGTATGAATTCTTGAGTTATGGCCAAAAACTTGTTTTGTGATGTCACAGTGACTTTTGACCATCAAATTCTAATCAGTCCAAAAAAAGGTCTGTGCCACATTAGAAGAAATTTCCTCAAGGTGTCCCTGAGGTATCGCATCCACGAGAATTGGGTGGCTGGATGGACAACTCGAAAACATAATGCCTCTGGCCACGGCTCTCATCGGCACGGAGACATAAAAACACAGCTGGCAGGTGGATTGGTAATGCTGTTCTTCAGCAGCTTTAGGTTTCCTTAATGGAAAACATGTTTTATAAAGTGTTTGTTTCATAATTGACACTTTCATACTGACTGATCTTTGCTATAAATTAAGAAAATACAAATACACTTGGTGGGTTATAAAGAAATTAAAAAGATTTAAGGGTTGTTATTCCCCACTATGTCCCTGTCTGTGACCAGCTGTTACCGAATAAATCAATATGAAGCCAGCTGAATTCCAATTAGCAGATCTACATTTCCAAAATAAGATGCTATTTGTTCTACAGGCTACTGAAAGTTTCACTCAGAAAAGATGCAGACATGATTTAACTTCTCATAAAATGTTGACGTTCAGACTCCCTGGTTTTGATGTCTTTAGATCCAAAGCACCCCCATTGGTCTGAATGATTAGAAATGCGTTTTGCATGCTTGATTGCTTGTGTAAACATATACGTATGTTTTATGTACTTGTATGCAAGAGCATTTGAGTGTAAAAAAAGCAATCTAATCGTAACCCCCTCGGTGGAAAGCTTCCTGTTGTGCAGTTATCTGTCAGATGACAGAGTGAGAAAGGAAAAACAACAAGGGAGGAGATGAGCTATGAAGAACAGGAAACAAGAGGAGTGGAGGAGCTGTCAGTTGCACTCTGGGTTCTTAGGGTTTAATATCTCTTTCTTATGCACACATCTAAACCTCCTCCTCATCTGCTGTCAGTGAATGCCAGCTAGATGTCACTTTAACTCTGGATTTCCAGCTCATGACAGAAGTACTGAAGGTCAAATCACTAACAGTGAGCTCACTTTAATGGGACTCAACATAAAACCCAGATAGTCTTAAAATACACTCAACGGCAGAGTCGTTTCAGGGGATTGATCACGTTTATCAGTGTCTGCTGCACATCCTGCAGACCCCCTTTTATTCATTATGTATAACATAGTGGAAGATAAGCTTTATGAAAATTTACTCCAGGTTGACACTGTAGTATAAATAGGCAGTGCAGGTGAGATATGACAGATGTGCTGCACTACACTATCAAGTAATGAATAATACAGGGAAGCAGAAATCAAACTTAAAACTGGTAGAAACCAGAAACATTTAAATGTTTGGAAGTCTTCATACTGTTTTGCTACAACTGTTGCCGTGTGTTTTAGGCTTCTGAGTGCTATAGTAAGTATAATATTTAAGATAAATAATTAAACGCATGAATGTTTTACAGATATGTTCTGTATGAACATTTTGCAACTTCACGGATGTGTTCATGAAAACATTTCCTCATGTTGATAAAAAATGTAATTGTCAAACATATTTGGTGTTGAAAATTAGTATTAAATTAAGAATTTCAAGGAGACAGGGCTGTATTTTCATAGTTTCGGCCATCATTTCCATTAGTAATAAGATACTCACTAAATTAATCATTGAGATCTGGAAAAGCAGAAAAATAATGAGACAAGGCAAGAAACACAAGAAGCTTGGATGACCAAACAGGATTTATACAAACTCTCAGGTTAGCCAGACTTATTTAGAAGACAAAATAAATACGAAGAGTAAAATTATCACCCAATCTGTCAATTATAAACATCCATCACAGTTTACAGACAAACTTCCTGGTTCAACTTCGACCTACTGTAAATATGGTGGTAGTTTTTCTGTAAAATGATAGGATATTACAGCTATTTTAGGCTTTCGGCTTTACCCCCAGTTTACATCATCTGGCTTAACTGTTGGCTTGTTTATACTGTACTCATACTCAGATCTCAGTCATGGTGTGGGTGAGTGCACTGTTATCATACGTGGCAGAACAAAACAACACTCAAGTTGAAATAAACCAGAATGATCCTTTAAAGACGGTAGTAAGAGGAGGATCCATCTTCTTGCTACCATCTTATCTTGCTTTCTTCTATTTCCATTATGTCCATAAAGATCTCCTCATATTTTCAGTTGCTGCATCATCTTCAATATTTTCATTTTCAGCTGTTTTAGTTTCATTCCAGCTTGGTCATTTAGTTTGATCAAAGAACACCAACTGAGTGTCATAAAAATGATTCTTGTTGAGTGAGAATATTACATAATCATGATCATGCCCATGAGCCAATTTTTATTGCTCCAGTCATTTATTAACTAACCATGATGCATTGATCTCTGATTTGGGCCTATTATGACCGATGACAAAATGAAACTTATAATGGATTTTTGATTTAGACTTGAATCTCACTGAGGACAAGCAGTATATCTGACATGACAGGGAGATATCTGTATTCATCTGGGTGAGTGAGTGTGTATGTAGGTGTGTGTGTGTGTGTGTGTGTGTGTGTGTGTTCCATTTCTTGTTTGGAGTGGGTGAGTGAGTGTGTTTGTGAGTAAGGTCACACTTTGTAAGATATCAGAAAAGCAATATTCCTTCAAGTTCAGCGGTATGTGTTGAAAGAGGAAGACCAGAGCAGGAAGAAAGGGATTGTGGGATGTGGCCTTGATAGTCATCTGTTGTTCACTTGTATTGCTGCTGGCCTGTGTGTCCATACTGTAGTAGCGGCATCTGAGCTCATCGTAATGTAAATGCATATTAAGCATCTAAGTCTTTAACATGGCAGTGCACATTATATGAATATGAAAACATTTGCAGATGGCCATAACAGCTAACTTCTTTAGTTATAATTAACTAGATTTAATTTGTTATGTATCATTTGATTTATGTGATGTATAATCGTTTTCATTACAAATTCCAGTCTTTATATATCATTATATATTTACAATCTGATTACAGTAGCTGTATAATCAAACCCTTTAATCAGAAATTAACATTGATAGTAGACATTTATGCAAAATTATGTTCAATGACAACCACGTTTCAGGGTCTGCACATGGCAACTACGGTATGGTTAAATAAAGTGAAATAAAAATGTTAAATTATATGCTAAATATATGTCAAATGTACTTTTTTAGTATTTCTGTATCTGAATTGCTCTTTTCTTTTCTTGTAAAATGTTTAAATATTTTGGCATCTTGAACTCAAACATACATTTATCCAATAAAGAATGATTTTGGGTGATGAGCCAACGTAACCCTTCACATAAAACTGCTCTTGACCCTGAGCTAGTGGGTCGTAGCTAGCAGAGCAATGTCATAGTATGAGAGGTGTTTGGATTTCAGTTAAATTATCTGATCCAACAGCTCGGTGGAAGGTGTGGGTGGAGGCCAACAGTCCTATTGCTCCCTGTGTCATTACAGCTCTGCACTGAGTTCGGTAAGACATACTGACTTTAGAGCAATCCAATCACATGTTAAAGGGTGCCTACACCCTCGAATTCTGCTAGAATCCTCTCTTCCAGCATATAAAAAATGCAACAGTGGAGTTAGGCTTAAGAGTTCCTGGATTGTAATTCATATTCTCAATGATACCTTAAACAACACACCTCCAATAACACAGACAGCTATGTTTGTTTTAATGCAGGGTTGTTTTTGGTTTTGAAATAACACCAATTCCCCAGCTCCCACACACACAGAATTTAGATCCGCTTTGCTACAAAAAAGGCACACTACTACGTCTGACACTGAAAGTTGGACATATATTGTGTGTTGCAGAGTTGTCCAGTGTTAACATAATTTCTAGGGATACTGAGCTGGTACTCTCACAATGCAGCTTAAAGAGACATTACACCAAACAAAGGCCAAAATGCAAATCAAAGCTGAACTCATGAAGAGTAGTTCTGGGAAAAAGGTTATTACAGGAGTTGCATTCAGTGAGTATGTGGAGGGCACTGTGTATTTTGTGTATTGTATTGGCTTAACATCAGAAAATGATTACATACTATTTGTGGAGTGATTAAACATAACTGCAGCCAGATTTCATCAACACACATGTTGTAACTTGCAGGGATCACTGTGACTTGTTTGGAAAAGATAACCTGTTAATCTGTTGTCAGGGTGAGGCAACACAACTTGCATAGACTGCACTTTATCTTAAAAATGAGACCCCAGAGCAACGTTTTCAGCTTTCTCAGAGATGTCAATCAAACTGTTATGCCCCTGAGTGCTGGCTTAGCATCTAGTAATTCACTGGAAAGCTGTGTCTGTTAAGTATTTATTCTTCCCTGTATTATTTCTTGAATGTACCTGCTTGTTATGTAACCCACTCCTGTGAACCTTTCTGTGGTATGGAGTTTGGACACAAACTGTTTTAGCCATGCAAGTCAAACTCATACAGTATGTTATGTCCTGACCCTTGTCTGTGAGTGAACATTGGAGTCATCCTGATGACTGTTTGCTGATTCTGATTACACCGTTATAGTCATGAAACCAACAAATAACATTGGAGAACTTTACCAACTTTGTACAAAATTAATTTACTTGCTACGCCATGTATCACTGACAGTAACACATAAATTACTGATGAAGTTACTAGCGATAATGTTATCGATACATATTTACTCCTCGGCTTAGACTTAGAGGGGTGTATTTGTTTGGCTGTTGAGTTCAAATATCAGCAATTTCTCCCCAGAATTGCTGACTTCACCTTCAAGTAAATAGTTTATTTATTTGTAACTTTATTCACTCCTACTCTAACCCGTTTTGTTCAGCTGGGTTACAGTTACATTCATCACCTAAACGATAGTTCCAGTTATTTCCAGCACGTGCCTTATTTCTAAAGTTTTGCCATCATAATGATTGATTGCATTTAAAATGTACTTGTGTTAGTGAACAGGTTATCAAAACCCTCAGCTGCAGGCTGTGCTGCTTTTCAGCACACACAGAAATAATACAACCACCTGACACAGACATTTAATTTAGTTTTTAAAAGCCCTGAAAACCTATTTTCTCAGCTTCTTTTTAAGAGTGATGGGGTCCTAAATTAATTTTCTGCCAAAGTTTGAACAGTTTTGGTTATTTCACATGAGAAATTTCTGTATTTATTTTTTGTCTGTTCTCTTATCACTGGTTTGAAGTGCCTGTGTTGGAAAACATGGGTGCCCTCCTAAACCTGCTCGTTTGTGCTTGGACAGAATTATTGTTAAACCTTAATATTTTCATGTTACAACTCTTATATCCCCAACTGTTCTATTTCATCTAGGCTTTGCCCTGTAAGACCTGTCGCTAAATGGTTCATCCCTTGTGCTTGCGCGGTTGTAAATATTCTTCTGTTGTAAATGTTGTAAACATTCTTTTTTTATCGTCACTTTACACTGTACAGTTGCCTTTCTCAGTCCTCATGTACAGTATATAACACCGTCAAGTTGTGAGCTATGCTCTCAAATTTTCTTCAGCTTCAAGCAGTCAACAAGTGAAGAACAGAAGAGAAGATTAAGGAAGTCCAGCCGCTCTGAAACTATCTGCTTGTGCCCTCCCTAACACACTAGCTACATCCTGCCATTCAGCTGGCACCAGAACGCACAAGCATGTCTTGGTTCCCAGTTATGGTGCAGCTACTAGACGTCCTCTGCCTCTCGTGTTAACATACCTTCAGACATTGGTAGATGAAAATTTGGCTCCATCTACCATTAAAGCGTATGGAGAAGCCATTTCATCCAGCCACAAAGGCTACGAAAAGTGATCAGTTTTTGCACATTTTAAAAAAGAGTCAGTTGACAGAAACCTGATGTGCGCTCTTGAGCACCGCAGTGGGATTTTACCCCTGGTGCTGTGCACTCTGGGGGGTCCTTAAGATGCTATCCCTAAAAACAGTGCTCCCTCTAGCCGTGACATCGGCTAAGAGAGTAAGTGACATATGCGCTCTATTGGTCTCTACATCCTACCTTTCTATTAGAGAGCACAGTAGTGCAGCAACTTTACAGCCAAATCCCTTATTCACACACAAAGTCCTAACACCCTCTTTCCAGTCGAGAATCATTTCCCTCGAGGGGTTCTTCCCCCAGCCTCAAAGAAATGAAGCAGAGGAAATGCTTTACTGTCTCTGCCCAGTGCACACTCTGTGTCAGAATGTTTTGCGCACAGCAAACATTAGGCAGACAGAGGAGCTGTTCGTTCATTACAAAGGGCACTCACAAGGCGTGGCCCTGTCAAACAGCATCTTTTTCACTGGCTGTGTGATGTCATTACACAAGCCTACGGCTTTATACATAGTATTGGAAAGCCCCAATAGCGACAACTCTTAGAGGTCTATACCTATAGTCTGTCTATAGTCTTATAACGTTCCCTTTTCAATACGACCCTACAATTATCAGCCCAGACACACACTCCACTTGAACTGCAGCTGCCACGTTGTAATGGCTCTGTACCTTTAAAATGTTACACTGAAGTGATCATTCTTTATCTTTGTTATTTTCAAATGTATTTGGGACTTGTTTTCACCTGTGCCTTTGAAATTTTCTGGCGCTGCTTGGCAACTAGCACACACCTGCTGCTTCCTACAGCTTTCCAACTGATGAGCTGGTGCTTTTCACAGCCCAATACTTCAGGCCTTCCCATACATGTGAAAAGCCACATATATAATTATAACAGCTTTGGTAGCTCTTCTTTGCTGTACATGTAGGCTATTTGCTGCAGTTGTGAATTTTGCAAGAAAAACTAGTCTAGTCTATGACCTAAAAACAGCTGAATTTCATACTAAGATGAATTTTTGTAAAGTATTACTATCTAGTTTTAAAATGCCTGGCTGGGAGAGAGTTGGTATTTTAAAAGGACAAACCTTGATATTTTAATATTTTAGTAACAGCAGCTCCTATAACTGAAACTATTCTCTCTTTAATGCATACCAATCACTTCTGCAGAACTATAAAGGCACTGAAGGCAATTTTGGTAGTCAGTTGAACTGGGATGAACCTTTCTCCTCATGTCTAACTGTACTGGCCCCACAGCCAACTCACCATCATGGACAAACATTGGCAGAGTGAGAGGGCTTCAAAGAGCGGGACATCTCTACAAAGCAACAGTTCAAGCTTCAGAAGCAGCTACAAACAGGGACACCAGCCACAGCGTGCCTTTCGACAGGATGTGAATGTGTGATGGGATGGGGTCAATCCCTCTGAGCAAAATGAGGGTTGTAATGTCGGATGAAGGTGCACACCAACTCTTCACAAAATTTGAGGCTTAAAAAGGTTCATTTGAGAGCAGCGGCAACAAACCAGTTTGTCTGATATTCATTCTGCAGTTTTGGCCACGAGTGATTTAAGAGCATCAACACTGAATGGTGTTGGGGTATTTGCATACAATTGCACATTCTGTGAATTCACTTTCACTAGAGAATGTAAAAAGGAAAATAGTTTGACCTACGGTAGTGCTGAATACTGAACTGTAAAAAAAGTAACTCAATGGCAGGCTGAAAAGCAGTATGTTACTGTCCTCTCAAGTTTAAACGCTGTTGCACCTATGACCACACCCAGAAAAGGACATTGATAATGTTGCATTCTAAAAAATCCCGAATGGCATTCAGTGACAACATTTGTTGTATTGCAATTGCTGTATGGTTAAGAAAGGTAAGGCAATAGCCTGTTTTCAGACCTCTACAGTAAATCGCTGCCCATATCTTTGATTTGACTGATATTCAAGTCCTCCTCAACTGTATGGAAGTCAGACGTGTGCTCTTTCACACCTGTAACCACAACCAACAGTGTTCACAGGTTCCTGAAGTACACATGTGCTTCACTGCAGCAAGGTGAGAAGTTGAACCACTGGAGGTCAAAAAAAAAACAAGGTTTTCAAGAGGGTGTTAAGTTACTAACCATGATAACAATGTTTATAGATGTATGTGTTTTAGATTATGTGACTTCAGCACATGAAAATGACATAAGCCAAAATTGCTCTCAAAGACTTTTGAGACAGTTATTAAGTTAAATTAAAATAAATGTGTCATAATGGTTTTGAAAAAGGTGAGTGATATGCATTTATTTATTTTTTTTTTTACTAAAAAACAATCAAATACTACAACTAAAAATCCTACCTTAGTTTTAGATCAGGGTGCACTACTGCCATATGCTGCAGCATGTCATCAGCATTACTCTGTCCACCAAGTATATATTAGCATATCACCAAAAGCAATTAATGGCCTGCTGTGAGTTTGACTGCTATTGTAGACTGATCTGTCACAAAGCAAGTGCATGTGCTGAATCTTATATCACTGGGTCAAAAACATAATGTGTTGAAAGAAAGATGGTATTTATTTTCTCAAATAATTGTTTCTTGATTTTTGTAGAAATGAATGATGTGGAAGTCTACCCTGGAAACAACAAATATGAAAATCTTATCTTTTGCTATGATTCTTATACAGTATAGCTTAACGTTATTTATAAATAGTAGGTGGTTAAATATCTTTATGTGTTGCCCTACGTCGACCTTGGAATGGAGCCATTAATCCACATTTTCTCTCCTTGTTTGCTGGAGACAACATGCTGTCTGCAGATAGGAATGTGGTTAATTTTATATTTTATTCCTTTATTGTTGATTAATTAGACGTACACAGCCTTTTTGTGAAGTTCTTACAGACATACTTTATGATAATATTCTTGCAGGCTATCATCATTATCTCACTGTCAGACATTTTCTAAACACCATCTTTCTTCTTTGTTAATGCAGTACATTAATACATTTGCTTTAGAAAAGGCATGCCCATCTAAAACTTTGAGTGATCAATCAGAGTCACTCTAATTATTAGAAAGGGGTCACTTCAGCTGGTTTCAACTAATCGTAAACTGTTGGATAAAGTGTTTGCTAGCCCACTCATGGACATCTGTACACTCTTGTTGATCAATTTCAGTCAGATTTCAAATGTAAACACAGGACACTGCTGAAATTGCACTCACCACAGTAGTAAATGGTAAAATTTTGATTTTGGAAAAAAATGTTTAACTTAAACATTAACCTGCTTAGTGTTTAAATACTTACTGCATTTTAATGCAAATAAGACTGAAACGTTGTTTGTTGGTCCAGCCAGACAAACAAGGTTTGAATGTCCTTAGAGTATCACCACATTATGTAACATAGCGAGGAAATTTGATAATTTACAGATTCTGATGTTTCAATCTATGTGGTTATAACATCTTGACTGTCTCTTAACAAGTTAAATCTCTAGGGATCTAGGGATGGCAATGTCAGCTATCCATCCACCACTTTGGTCCAGACTGAAATATCTCAACAACTTTCAAATGGATTGCCATTTTGCACAGGCAGTCATGGACCCCAGATAATAAATCCAAAATGACTTTGATGATCTGACTTTTTTTTCTAGCAACACCATGAGGTTGACATTTGTGGTTATGACTGAAATGATTCAACAGCTATTAGTTGGATTTCCATGAAATTTACTACACGCATTCAAGCTTCCCTCTGGTGATCCCCTGGCTTTTAATGTAGCGCCACCACGTACGTGGCGAGTAGTCTTTTTCGACGTGGCAAGTTTCTTTCTAAAAGTAGGACTTAAAGTTAGGATATTTTTCTGCATTATTTTCAATCAAATTTATGCTGACCCTTAGAGAAGTTCGATAAACAACTGCTGATTATGAGTTAAGCTGAACCAGGTCTCAGAGAGTCTAAATAATTGCACATACTGTAAAGTAGATATATCACAGCATCTTTCTGATTTCCATAGGTTTTTTACTTACCTCTGACCGACATTTTTCTAAAAATAGAAACTTAATCAAGGCTATCATTATTGCTTTAATTTAACCATACAAAATACTTACTGTGCGTTCATTTGGAAGATGCCTGGATCCAAAGCAACTTGTAATAAATACACTAAACCTATAAGCAAAAGAATATTTACAGCAGTAACTCAAGTATAACCCCAGAACCTGGGGAGTAGGGAATTACCACCCACTCCCCAGTATTGTCTGTTAACTTAAGATGATCACTTTATCCGTAAATTAAAGAGCATGTAGTAGATCATTTTCATCCCATGAAATCTTTGGCAAAGGAAGGCTTGTGTCTAATGTGCTCATAATCAAGAGTGCAGTATTTCTGGATGGCATTGTACCAGTGACATTCCATTTTGTTCCACAATGCCCACGTGTACACGCAACCCCACCATACTGTCCACACTATAACTAAATGCCCACACCATGTATCAAGGTCATTGATCACCATTTCCTGAATCGCTGACATTTCAGACACAAAGCAGCTCATAAAATTTGTTAAAATATTTTTGATGACTCATCTGTCAACTGCTCCCATCATATAAAACCTCAATTGACCTTGTTAGTGCATGGGTTGTTGTAGCTTGAGGGTTATCATGGGTCAAAGGCATGTGTCTAGATATCAGTTGCCAAAGAAAAAAAAAAAAAAATCGGATAGGTGTAGTCCACCAAGAGCTGTTTCCCCTGTGATTTTTCTTTCCCATTACTGTACTCTGCCTTTCTCAGGTCCTCATGTAAAGTCTATAACACTGTTGTGATATCTGCTCCCAAAAGCCAGTGTTTTCTTCCGCTAATGCCAGTGGAGCAGGTGATGTAAGTGTTAGAGGGCTACGACTATCCTCATAGAATCTATATTTCATATAGGCTTCGCCCTCCAAGAGCTGTTACTATTGGGTCAATGCCTACTGTGACACCAAGATCCTAAAGCAGATAACATACACCAGTTTACAACCGCATGAATACAAAATGTAATAAGGTAATGAAACTGAATGAGTCAGGAAGGTCTCAGACACATCGCGCAGGTAGAAACGGATGAAAGGGCACGAAGAAGCCCAAAATGCCGCTGGGCAGATGTCTGCCATCATCATCCCCTCTGAGGTGGGCCATGGATGAGGATCAGGCTCTCGTGGAGTGTGCCCGGATGCCCTGAGGAGGCTCCACTCCCACTGCACTGTAGGCTTTTGTGATGGCATCACACAGCCAGTGAGACAGACGCTGTTTTGACAGAGCCACGCCTAGTGAGTGTCCTCTGTAATGAACGAACAGCTGCTGTGTCTGCATATGTCTGTTTGAAAGGAGCTGCAAAATGCTCATATGGAGCGAATGCGGGCTGATTGAGAGGAAGCTGCTCATGTGAAAAAAGTGGTTGGCCCTGAAAAGACCACTGTGTTTCCTTGATTCAACTGCATTGAGACACACGGTCCCTTCACCCCGTCATTGCCATTGATGTTGCTGTTTGAAAGGTGGCTCAGTGGGCCAAGAAGATGCTTGCTGCAGGTTCTTGCTGGGACGGCGCAGAGCCTGCTGAGCCGCCGAAGGAGAAGGTATTGCAGCAGCCATATGCTTCCGGGAGCGAGCATCCTACTGCCTCTGATGAGGCTGAAGCGCAACTTTGCCCCAGAATGTGTGCCTTCTCACCCTGTTTGCTTCCTCAGCTGCTTCCTGCAGTGAAGTGGTGGTGCTTTGGAGGAGTGGTCCAAACGGCTCATCTGGTGTTATGGGATAAGAGGGGGGAAGCTGAGACATGCGAAGCCAGTTTCTCTGCATCGTGGTCTTCCATGCCATAATCCTGGATGCCGCCACCGTGGTGAGAGTCAGGACAGCTGTGTTAGCCTTCTCGATCTTGAGGTGCAGGTTGTTCTGCCGGCATAGCGATGCCCCTTAGATATTTTATTTTATATAAAGAAATCCATGTTACAAAGTGCTTCACAAAAGCAACAAAATGGTCTTTAATCATAACAAGTCATGGATCATCAGGTTTAAAAGAAAAACAGATCAACAATTTTGCATAACAATTTAACAATTTGGTGGAACCAATACAATGTAGAAAAAGGTAAGAATAGTAAAAGAAAACCATTTTAAATATAATATATAATAAAATCAGGGTAGGCTGTCCAATATACGTATATTTAAGAAGGGACCTAAAGGAGATCACTGACTCCGCAGACCTCCATGGGTAGATTGTACCAGAGCCTTGGGGCCATGACTGCAGACACTCTGTACCCTTTAGTTTTCAGCTCTCCTCTGCTGCCTTCTTGACGATGCCCGGCAAGACCTGGATAAAGCCTTGCATACTGACATGGTGGGGACAGGGAGAGCCACAGAAGCGGGGCACTGCCCTTGTAATCAGGCTCCAGGTCACCCAATGGGGAGACAGGAGAGCCTGAGATGGAGGTAGCCCAGTCGTCTGACTCGTGCCAACCATTGGGGTCCTTCTCTGGGATGTCTGGAAACATCTGAGCTTAGGTTTGCAAAATCAGATTCAATACAACAGAGTTAAATCAATCCATGACACAATTTCTTTTCAAAAAATAGAGCATTTCACGCCACAGAAAGCAAATACTTATTGCAGAGCAATTGCATTCAAGACCATTACATGTATTATTGTTTCCACCCCTTAATCCTCTTATACTATAAAGATTGACAATCATATTTCAAACTTTAAATAACTCAGTTGAAAGGTAAACCTTAGTTTTTAAGGTTTTTGGTTTTGGTACTGAGCAGACGAGCGGTGCCTCTGCATCAGTGAGGAGAAACGTAGACTGTTCTGTTTACAAAAGGCATTCACGTTCACTTCCTTCATTTTAATGCATAAGGTTTTTGTGAAATATGACATGGATGGGTGTGTGCGAGTGTGTTTGTGTATGTGCGTGTTTCCGTGTGTGTTATAACTGAGGGGAAGCAAGAGAGAGGCAGAAGATGAACATGCTTTATGGCAGTAGTAAAATTCTCCATGGTCCGTCTGCTAGGGAAGAGCCAAGGGCAGAATGTTTATTGCTCCCAAACATTATAAACTACCTCTGTGCATTTACCTCAAGCTGCTGTGTTTGGCCAGCCATGTCCCTCCGCAGAACGGGAGTGGCGTGTCTCTTCATGAATACTAACTATACCTCTGTTTCACTATCATTAAATGTATCTTTACTATTTCCAGGCTCACCTCGTCTGCTGGTAAAGTCAGAAGCGCCAAGGTCTGATTTCATGCAGTGAATATCAACTGGTACACCGTCCACACAGCCATATTAGTTGAATGCATTCATGTCCTTCTCTGTTACTACAGTGTGTGCAATACAAGAAGAAAAAACAACCAATATCTTAGTGAGTTAAATCCTTCTGGAGTGAAAATGGGTAAAAAAGGACACATTTCAATGACAATTGATTATTGAAAATGAGGTTTGTTGTCTAATGATTATAACAGCATTGTGCTTTGCCCTTTTCATTATCTGATATTTCTCTAAACAATCCCAACACAGCTGTGGGGATTGTTTCGATACGGCGATAGATCAACACATTAAAGAATTTGAGAAATTAAAGAATTTGAGGGAAATTTCAGTGCTAATGTTTGAGGTCATGTTGCATGAATATTCATAATGGATACAATGTCATATTTTGGAGTTTCATTTCTCATGATCATAATTTTTACAGTTTAAAATGTTTTGCACTGTTCAAATCACAATTTGAAAGTCAACAGTGAAAGCACAAAGTTTTTCCTGTTGCTGTATAGAGTTTGACAAATTTTCCAAAGACAGTTGTGTTATGCACTTTCACTGTTTACTTTCTTCTACAGTATAAGTAGACAAGAATGCAAGGATACCAAAAACTAGTCTACTGATGTCACAGCCACAAATAAATCTGCAACATTATACCACAGAATTCACTATTAACTATGAATCATATTAAGCTGTCATATGTTTCTTCAAATTCAAACTATGTTCTGTTTTTACTGGTCTGCAGCTTGAAGAATTAGCAGCACCAGCTCTTGGTAACAGAAATAGGACTTTCTTCATATTGTGTAGAGTACATCATGCACAACTAAGTCTTGGTGCACAGAGGCACTCCATCTGAATCCTAACACCATTTTACACTCAGACTCTGAAAGCTGCTGTCAGGGGATACAAGATTTATTTGCCTGTAATTGCCTAATTTTGCCTTTCCTGCAGGCTCAGAGGGAGCCACAGCCCACCGATAGACAACCTAACCTTGCCTACTGAGGAACAGTCCAAGGATGTAATACTGTCAGCTTCACATAGTCCTCACTGGTGATTTATCATCACTGCCTCCCTCCCTCCCACACTTCTCCCCACCTTCTGCTTGTACAAACACTTAGTGAGTTGTTATGGCTCCGCTCATCGAAGGTAAACTCCGGTGAGTGTTTGCGTTGCAACGCAAAGAGGGGAACTGTTGATAGAGGTAACTTAGAACTGAGACAAAGGGAGAGATGTGTTGAATGACAGCAACACACCTTGGATGGGTTGTTTGTCAGGATCAATAGCCCAGTCTGAACAAGCAAGCAAAGGAAGTGTCTTTGTTACGCTGGAAGGATTCAGGTCAATGACCAAGGTTCACTGATTTGTGTATTTACTTGCGAGGTGCTGAGAATGGCAGCTCTTGTGAGAAGATCAAGAGAATACTTCTGAAAACATGACAGCCTTTTTTTTCCTGTACCATTTTAAAATCAATAGTCAAGTGATAACTTGTTTTTGCAAGTGCAGAATTTGAAAAAGTACTGATGTATAGTTGAGTCAGACATTCAACAACACACAAATACCTTGGTTCAAACAAGGTAGGACAATGTTGTTGTCCTATTTTAAGTCATTCGATGAAGAATTCAACATTTCCATAAGCCTCTTCTAATGGAATTTGTACCTGGGACATGTTTAAAATAAGACATTGACCAAATAGTAGACTGCCACGTGATCACAAAAAGATGATGTATAAGCTGAGGTACATGATGCGTGAAGCTTATAGCCTATTTTCCACAGTACATGTGGCAGAGTGTGCTCAATTTTACTGCTTATCTGCAGTCACTCAGTGGCTTTAGCTGGGATAAGACTGGGCTTACTCTGTACACTACTTATGCTGTTTTAAGATGTTCTGAAGCTTATGGCTGAAGTACAAAATTATTACAAACAATTCAGTTTTATAGCCAGTCTATATTTTTTTAAGCTTGAGAGTAAAAAAATATTCCTTTTGTCTCCAGCTCAATTTCCACCAGGGATACCCCCCCCCCACCCAAAAAAACCCCAACTTGAAACATTTAATCTTTTAATTTAGGCAAAGACAAGGTATCTTGTAAAGACGCAAGGACTAAAAGCAATGATCTGTTAGTTTGATTACAATGGATAATGTATTTACAGTTTCAGTGTAAAGTGTGTTTAGAAGAATAACCAAAGTCCAGATTTTGGACAGTAATTTTAAACCAGCTGATAAAGTCCTTTATTATCTCTGCTGATCATGTGTAACCTCTGCTGACAGAGATAATAAATGACTAAGTGACACAACCATTACCCACAGTTTGTGGCATAATTATGCATAAATACAGAAACTCATTCCACATAACAAATAACCTACACCACAAACTGTGATAGGACGCCATAGCAGGAGCACAGTCATTAGTCACAAGATAATGTACAGGAAGCTGGTTGTTATCGCCAAATAAATCCTGACAGGCTGAATCTGATTGCATAACAAGAAGCACCTGGTCTTCCAGTCATATTATCCTCCTTTCACTAACAAACACCACACCAATAAAGATATGGATTTAAAATGGTTTAATGCATAATATGGAAAAATAAGGGGGTTGAGGTACAGAGGGTCAGGGGAAGGGATGAGAGGTGAGGGATGAAGTGATGAGGGTCAACGGATGAAGGGATGAGGGTCGAGGGATGAAGGGGTGAAGGGAAAAGAGAGGTAGGGAAGGAACCATGGTTATGGACGAACGGATGGAGTTTGTTTGTGGACCAGATTCAGCTGGTGTCAATAAGATGTAAGGGAACCAGGGGGGTTGAGACTCTGGGCAGTGGAACCGTCTCTTAGCGCACTTGGGACGGTTGGATTGAGCCCCCAAAAGAACTTCATGAGGAAACTGTAAGTGGAAGTTTCTGATTGTAACGGATGTAAGTATGGTACGTTGGTGAAGACCTGCGGCCGAGAATTTTTTAATGATGTGTTCGAGGATTACCTGCCCAGAAGCAGTGGAGATGGCTCTGATGCAGAATGCTCAGAGTATGGTTCGGGGGATATTCCAGATCTGGAAAAGATTTGGCAAAAGGTTGTGGTGATACCAAAAGTGTGTGCTGACTAGTCAGTCAAGTGACTGGCCAGACTTGAGTTTACGTAGTCATTTAGAGGTTTGTATGGACTAAGGTATGAGTCTAGTCAAAACAGGTAGTCTTTATGCGTTTAAGGTGGAAGATGAGCGTTGGAGGAATAAATTGGAATTATTTAGAGACCCAACAATACTCACCATGACCAAGCACATGGTGACAGTGGCGAGGAAAAACTCCCTTTTATCAAGAAAAAACCTCGAGCAGAACCGGGCTTTGGGTGGTTCGTTTTCGATTTCAGAGGGGCGTTGGTTCAGTAATTAGGGATGTCAGCGGTTAACCACAGAGTATTTAAATGGTTATGCATGTCGGTTTATGGTTAATTTAATAAACCTTCATTGGGGAAAAACATCCCATCCCATTGATTCTCTACGTCATAGGCAGGCAAAGGGGCCCATAAAGTAAACTGAATTGTTAGCTGGCTAACAGAGCTAATGGGGGTTACCTGGACGACCTGAGATGGGACTGAAGGATCGGCATTACATTTCTGCGGCAATGCCGTCCCACCACCGTGCCACCACCGTGGCAACGATTACCTAACCAGTGAGACATGAATAGCTTATTGGCTCCTAATGCTCATGCAGTGGAGGCCGAGGGAGAGTGGACCTCACGGACCTTCCTCACCTTAATCGCCATCACCTGGGGAGCAAAAGGGAGCATATGTGTACCCAATGAACAATGTGATAGGACTGTTTGACAGTGTGTTCAAATGATAAAGAAGCCCCCATGGCTGTTCTAGCATTATTGGAAGACATTGAAAACCGTGCTGTGTTGGCTGTTAGATTGATATTGGGAGGAGCGGAGGCTGTGTACGGCTGAAAGGGTAGAACACAAGGATGAAAATTACTGAAGTGAGTGGAGAAATTCTGTGATACGTAGAGAACTAGCCTGGCATCGCCAGACTAATTCCCAAATGCGTATTAGTCTTGAACCTCTCAGTTCATTTTTGATTTCCAAGGGGCGTTATCAAGGGGCGGAGACAACCAATTAGAGCAACAAAACGCTGTTCTGTCGTACGGTACTTCCTGTCAGAAGTTCGGCAAACACATTATCAACTTAATCAACATAAAGTTTAAGTGCAGTTGTTTGTACTTCTTTAAGAGAAAATTTACCGTCTAGTCCGTTTAATACTTCTGCTGTAGCCGGCCGGTAAACATTCCAACGTGCCGCCATCTTGGATATTTACAAAGATACCTGAACTGCGCTCATCTCTGTCAGTCATTGTATTAAAGCCACCTCCTACTAGATAAATACTTGTGATTGGTTATCCCAATAAAACAGCAGGGAAATTAATTTGAATGGGAGAGGGGCCAGACGTATCTGCCAGAGCAAATGAAACATGAGCTCGCAGATTTGTCTGGTTCCCAGGCTAGTTGGGAACAGGTACAAGGGGTAATACTACCTAGCCCCCAGGGGCTGGTGGTGCTGAATATATATATCATGGTTTGAGAAGAATCACTTTCAAACAGATCACCGTCTCAACCGGACGGATTGATCTGCAGTTCGGGATCCATGGTGAGTTGATGCTCTAGTGTGTAATTAAGCATGAAGCCAGGCCTGTTGGAGTGAAAACTGTGTCGAAAATGGGGAAGGTACAGACAAGGTGGGCTTAAATACTTTGTGTGTGGAAATGGGATGTGTATGAGGCGTGGTCTCTGTTCCCAAACCTACTTATAAAACTTCATTAAAACATAATCACAAAACAAATTAACCTTCTAAACCAAGATATCAGTTTGAAATGATTGTATCACAAACTAAATATACTGAAGTTCTTTGTCAAGGCAGGAAAAGCACAGCTGTAAGTAACTTTGATGTGTTACAGTGAGCACACATGCACAATACCAGGTATCTGGAACTGGTACACCAAAATGGGATGCAGCAATTATTAATGTTATTAATTATCCCTGTGCTTGAAAAGTCAAACTGTTCGCTGTGACTTGGTGATTTATTAATGCACTGATCTGTGATTTTAAGGCCTCCACACACCCATGGTACATGGGATGTTTTACTTATCATGCCTGGTTCTTCTCAGTGTAGGAGTGTACAGACTGTGCTTGATTTACATCTCCCTCGCTCGATGGGGCAACCTTAAGCTTTATCATTCTCAGTACACCAACATATAGTATATAAAAATCAATTCATTCCAATGCAGTTGCCATAATCAGATGATTTGCTTGTAGATAAATGTAGTAAATTCTTGCTTTCACATTCAACTTTGACATGCATTTGAAAACTGTCATACCAAGCTAACACCTGAGGGAATGGAGAGAACATGATTTTTTAAGAGGTGATCATATCAGCTCTGCTGCGCCATCCAATTATATATAACGCTTCTCTGTCAAAAGAGAAGCAATGCTTAACAAATACGCACCTGTTGTTATATGCAACATGTAAGTTTGTGTATGAATTGTAGGGTTGCAACTAATTCATTTCATCATTGATTAAACTTTCAGTAACATTATTCATTGATTGTCTATAAAATGTCAGACAATACTGAGAAATTTCTGTTAGAATTTCTAAATCCAAGATATTCAGTTATTCTTACTTCGAAGGTGTATTTGACCTCATTGTGTATTTTTTTATTTTACTTTGTAAACTGTGATCTTAAGTGCTATATGAACAAATGTTATTATTATTATTATTATCATTACTATTATTATTATTATGTTCCATCACCACCTGTTTCATAAGGACACAGAAATTAATTTCACTCTTCTTCACTTTCTTGTGTAACTGGACTGTTAGTTCATCAGCTTTATTGACCTTGTGTAATTCGCAGCATACAGTAGGTCAGCCAACTTTAACCAGAACACTAGTCTAATTAGCCACAATATCTAAAAACAGATGGGTCTGCAGGGTCTTTTATCCAGCCCGTATGTATATTATGTTGGGGATTTGTTTTTCTGGCAGATGCAAATACCTCAGTTTTTTTTTCATGCAGGCTCTGGTCCTCCCATAATTTTAGCTCCCTTTGACACTTTGTGTTTTTGGTGTATCTCTGACTGAAATGTCATCAGATTGCCGTTGAGGGGGACTGCATATACTTCCTACCTCCCCCTGGAAAATGAATCCCATCCAACAAAGGCTTGGGATATGAAACTACTTGCTTTTTGAAACAATGCTCTACTTGACCTTTATTAATACATTTCGGTATTATTAATAACTGCTGATGGAGGTGAGAGATCATGTTTTAAGTGTTGACACTTTTCTTTCATGGGAGGGTCCTCGTTCCCCAAGCTGCCACCTTAATTTGACCTCTCAATTTAACATTACGTTGATAATGGGTTCATTCATCAGTCTGAATTGGCTACGTTAATTTTTTTCCTCACAGAATTAAATGGGAAGATTAGCTTAGCAAATTACAACTGATGAATGACCCATTAGGAAAATCAAGCATCTAGGGCAATGATCATGGGCTATTTTGCATGCTCATGCCCTGGTTATGTGGTCAGTCACTGAGCTGACCTTGTATCTCACACCAGCATTAGCCTCAAAACGGTAACATTACTGGTGAAGTAATGCAACAGCATCTAGCTGCACTCCATTGGATGGCTATATGTTTAAAGAAAGGTTTTGTCATTTTAAAATGTTTGTTTTGTTTTGCCAACTAACACAACTTTGGAGAGCTTTCAGTATTGTGCCCTTTACATGAAGCAAGAGGTTAATTTTTATGGGTAACACTTTACTTTAAGTCCCCCTATTCAGCACTCACAGGCAAAACTCAAAAATTTAATATATTGTTTTATAACACACTATGTAGTTATAGCAGGACATTTTGAAGTGTGTTATTAATGTGCAGTGTTGTCAAACATTATTTACACACCAAACTCTACTTATAGGTGTCCACAGGAGGAGTTACAGTTGTTGACATATACAATAATAAACACTTATATCTGCCTACAACTACACAGTGCGTTAATAATACACATATACTGTACTGCTTATAAATAGGGAAAAAATGTTTTTCTAAATATATAATTTAGCTTTGTTTTAAAAATGAGACCTATGATTTTACCAATACGTCCCTTTTAAAAGACCAAATTCACCAAAATGTTCTAATCGTTTACTTTATTAGAAGTGAATAGTGAAATAGAGTTGTCTTGTTTTTCAGCTCACTCTCCTCTATTAGGACAATTTGTTTTGGATATTGGCCTGATCAGAGCAGATGAAACGCCTACAGGACTCTTGTATTGTAACTATGGTGATGAGACACACATGAAATCCCTTCTCCTTACAGCCCTGTAATAAGAATGTAGGAGCAACTGCACCAAATAATAAGGCCTGGAGGAAAACACAGCACTTTTCTTTTGTACACAAAAAGTTAATTCTTTTGTATAATAAGTGAAAGCCTTATGCCTTTAGTATGCCTTGTAGCAGTGAGCGATGTTGTGGTCTATGCACTTGTTACTGGTGACTGCACTCCATATAATAAGCACAGTGAAGTCATTCTGAAATTACAGACTAGCTTCCACAGCTTCTGTTGACCTGCATGCTGTATCCAATTATAATGCCTATATTTTATATGCTTTATAAATTATTTGCTCAGACATACGTCAGAAATAAGTCTTGTATTTCAGAGGACAAAGCCAGAAATTACCTGGCCTTGGAATAATGTTGTATACGCATTAACTACACCTGCTGTGTTCACAGCATCACTGCCACTGTTGATAGACATCTAGGCTTGTTTTTTTAACTGAATGTTGCTCTGAAATATTGGCAGTCACAGGTTTTTTTTTTTTCTGGGCTTGTTTTCAAAATGTGCTTGGTCTTGAGCCTTGTTTTAGTTCACCTGCTTAATACACAGTAAACAAAACGGCCAGACAATCTTAGATAAAACACAAGCTGTCAATCATTACCACCCGCCGCCTGGCTCTGATACCTGCACAAACTGTAGAACCTGTCTGCACAGAGCGCTGTCTTTGCCTGTGTGTCTGTTTTCCTATTTATCTGTTGAAACACCCACTGCAGTACTTTGCAGTGACCAACAAGTCTCAGCGAGGTGCAAGAGAACTCGTTGCAGAAAGGTTTATAAGCTTAGTTTATTGTTTCATTTAAAACATGATAAAATCAAAGGGAAATATCTGAGACTTGGCTATACCCTATAACTATTTAAAAAAAGGAGCAACAGTCTGTGTGCCTGGAGCCACCAGATTTGTCTGTTATCAGGCTATTGAATAGGCGTTATCATCACACATCTGTCCCAAATATATCGGCCCAAATACAGGGCTAATATAGGGGGCCTACTAAACCTACTAGTAGATCCAGGAGGCTGTTATGACCTATTTATTTATTTCTGAAGAAGACGTCCTTTATCAGCTATTTTGAGGTAGATAATTAATAATTAGCCGTTTTAATGTGAAAAGTTGGATAACGCATGCAAACGTAACCATGGTTCCTTGAAAGGTTTGTTTGTTGGCAAGCCAGTGCTGTGTGTAACCTATCTTACTGAGTAGTCATCATCAATCCTCTTACACTGATAATAAGCACCATCTAGCAGTAGTTGTTATCAGCACTAACAAAACGTAACTCACACTTAATTGCAACCAACAATATCACAATGAGAAAGGTGCGGCATCCCCAGTGCAGATAACATTAACAATTGTACTGTTTTTAAAGTATTAAACAGTAACTCACCTGTTAACAGTATTAAGTTAAATTCTGCAAAATACCCTTTGTACTTTTGACATTCTATTTGGACTGTACAATGTTTTATCAAATCTAGAGGTAAAGCATTACATTTACAAATCTAACAAGCGCAAATATTCAATAGCTACCACGTACACTTGGTTTGTGGCTTGTTCACAACCTAATGCTCATAAGAGCTACAGAGGGAAGCATTATTTTTAATCTTTGAGTTTGGGGAGATATTAGTATTCAGCCAAGCTGCAAGTCTTTTTTTTTTGTCGAGTCTAAAGTCAACAGATTTGTTAATCTACACCTTTGCCGAAGCCTGTGAGAGTGAATAAGGCTTAGGTTGAAAGTACATATGTCCATCACATAGTATTTGTAACCCATCGCAATGCCTGCAGGACTGAAAAGGGTTATAAGTTGCTTCTTGAAAGACTAACTTAATCTTGTCCAGTTAAATATCAATATCAACAATTTGCATCATTTTATGCATAATTTGTTATCTGTCTTTAAATACTTCTGCTATTTCTCTCTGTTAGAGCCTTTTAACTAGAAACAAATCATAGTGATACAGCCACCCGTAGCTTATCATGAATGTCTGGCTGTTTGTGCCGTCTGTGCATTCATCTGCTACACAAACAACCCTCCTTAGAGTGTCTGTTCTGTAAAAACTGGGTGAGTGGTGTCAGGGAAGAGGGAGCCTTCGATTGATGTTGTCAGGAAGTAACCAGGCTTTTATGTTAATTTATCAGCTGGCAACCATGGTAGAAAGCAGCACCAGTTAGATGGAGGTGGAGTGACTGTGGGTGTAAAGATCATAAACAGTGATGCGTTAGAGATTAGTTATTCAAAATTATTATCACACCTACCAACACCAATCATTATCAATTTTAAAAGACCAAGGAAGTAACATTAGCATTATTTTACATGTGCTTTCTCAAAGGACAGGTTGGTGGAAAAGGGAAGCTACACTGGAAACTATGGAAGCTACATTTCTGTATTATTTCACAGCTTGTTGGCTTTCAAAAGAGGAATAATTAACAACAGAGTACAGCTAGGTAGTCGTAATATTGTAATTAACTATATATTTCAGGCATTGGAAGTACTGTGGCCCTGAAGTGCAAAACACAACTACAAATCCAAAAATGCAACAACATTTTAGAAAACACATTAGGATGAAAAAGAGGCACATTGTGGAACAATACTACGGAGCGGTTTACTGTGGAATTGCTATATCACACACTTTTTAAAACTGCCCAAGTCACAGAGTAAGCACAACAGACTGCCTAATTGATCTGGGATATGCATAAGTGCATAATATGCATAAGTGTTATCATGGTTACGAAATGATTTTAAGAAATATATACATCTTTTATACAGACTGCTTGTTATAAAATCAGCAGGATTTATTACACCTCTGACAATGGTTCAAAATGCAGCAGCACGTCTGGGGTTCAACCAGACAAGACTGCTCATGTCACTGAGCATAGCATTAAGCTCACCTACACAGTGTCACTTAGCATCCACTTATCAGAATTCCCTCATTCAGGCGCCTCCTCGATCAGCACAATCGGCAAATCAACAGCAACTAGTCCTGCTGTCACTGTTAGGCAGGAAATCTCAATCCAAACTCTTCTCTTGTGTGGTCCCTCTGTGGTTGAATGAGTTTCCCAACTCCCTTTCTGTTTTAAAAAATTGCTTGAAGACCTATCTCTTCTGAGAATACTTGCTCACATAATATGCTCTTTCTTTTTCTCTTTCTATCTTTCGATCTTTCTCTAGCTCTTTGTCCAAAAAAAATTGCTTGGCACTTCCATTTTGCTTCATGCGCCCAGTGGCACTGGTGGAATGTGGAACTGAGTGTTGAGGCACTTATTATGGAAGGCTTCTCTTTGATCTGCTGTGGCTTGGATTGTACCTCGTGTACAGCCAAATTAATACATTTAAATGTATTAGTAATTAAGCCTTTGACATCATGCTAATATCACATATCTAGTATCACAAAGAACTGCGGTTTGTTCGGATTGCTTTCAGACCACAAACAAAATAGGCACTACAACATAGTTTATTTTAAGAGAGCCAAACAGCTTGGATGTGAAGCTCAGCCATTCTGTAGCATGCTGAATGCAGGCGTGTCATCATCACTGTACTTAAAATACACACCATCAGGAGTGAACTTCATTTGAACTTAATTAGCATTAACGCTTGCAATTAAATAAGGTGCTGCCACCACTGAGCAAACTAATTTACAGGCAGGTTCATCTCTGAACAAGCACCAAACCTAATTTGCATTCAAACATGCGCTTAGACAGGTATTGACCAGCCGCCTAGTGTCCTGAATGAGTGAGCAACCACAGTTTGCAACTGATAGCCCACAGTGGGAATCTGCAACACCTTGGGAAAAAGAGTCACTGCAGTTAAGTTTTTACCTTGACTTTTATTATTTAAATTAATAGCTGAGGTCCATTGTCATCTACATTCCCTTTACTCAGTTTGCACATTTAATCATCATTTAGGTGTAGTTTGAATTTACTAGATGCCATCTTACAGAAGTTCTTGTGCCCCTCACAGGTGGGATCTAATTAGTGCTCAGCCAGGTGTAAATAGTTAATCTGCCAACAGAAGTACATTAAAAACAGGACTAGGAATCCATTTAACTTATCTCGTAATTTTTGGGACTGAATATGACTGAAGAAATTGTAATCTACGACCTTAGTTACATATGTTTTGTTAGGTAATGTAATGGTTTTTGTTTTCACTAGTCTGCTAGACCACACAGCAGACATTTTTATTTGTCGTAGCAGAGAAAGCCTGTACAGTTTATATCACAAGGTGACCAACTGAACTGCCACTATTCATTTTTTGCCATAGACACAGTTCAAACACAGTCAGTAAACTACATCTAAACCAATGATAAATTCACTTGGCTACAAGTTTTATCATGTATGAGGTACAGTAAAATTACACCTCCAATTTTTACTTTACATAAAAGAAGTTGATAATTTATTTAAAAGCTTGTCAAATGTCAAAGCTGTACTCATTTATTTTGACTACCAGGCTTCCAGGTATTTTCTTAGTCTTTTAAGAATAAACATCAAATGCCACATAAGATTGGTAAGCATTATTAAATGGTACTGACTGTTAGTCACCCAGCTACTTAAGGAAGCAGATGCACTTATAGAGTTAAAATTCAACTGTTTAACATGTTTAAGCAGCACTGACTGCATTGTATTTAACTGTATTTGAAGGATACTTATTCACAGTATTTATATTTAAGATTTTGTAATTTCCTTTCATAATGATAAATAAATAAATTAACAAATAAATTAATAAATAAAATAAGTGGATGTAGCCTCTGGCTCTGAAAAGTGAAGCCAATGCGGAAGTGCCTTAAACCTGCATTATTTCTAATGGCCAGCAGGGGGCAACTCCACCGGCTCCAAAAAGACAAGATGGCGTCGGCCAAAATGCCAAAGTCAAGGCTTCAAAATGGTAGTCCACAAACTAATGGGAGACGTCAGGGTGGCTACGTCCACTTCTTTTAACAGTTTACTAGTGCAGTTCCCGTTCAAAACGTAACTGTTTCGAACAGGCCGATTGCCTGGGCTCCGGTTTTGCTGCTTGCAGCTTTCTCGAGAACTGCTCATACAAACATCTTCACATCCAACACTGCGCTTCCTTGGGTCCTGAGCACCTGCCATGACATACTTGGGTCCCATAGTAATGCTAAAATGTATGCATCATGTGGGTGCAAAAGCTGACACAAATATTTTATGATCTCTAAAAAAAATTTAATACAGTCAACAGTTTTACTGTTAAGAAGAAAGCTTTGAGTGCGTCTTCTACCACTGCCAACACTAACATACTCACAAAATTAAAATATGATGCATTATTATTTATTAAACTATCCAGCATTATATTAGATTTAAAAGCCTTACCATGAACAGATGTTAAGTACATTTAAGTACATTGTGCTGATAATGCCTCTTTCACTTTTCACTTTAAGTAATGCAGGACTTAGCAGAAAAAAGTTTTGAGTTTTTATACCACTGCCACTACCAAGATTCCCGTTAGAGAAAGGGTGAAAATTGAAAAAACTAGATGGCGTTTGCCTGGGGCCCACAAATCACAAAATCCACCCCTGATCCGTGGTTATAAAATAGAGCAGGGATTTAATTAGCGGCGGTATTTTGCCGGTGGTAACATTATTAATGTTTGTATGGCAAACTTACACAATTTGAGTTGCAATTGCAGAGTGGCGCTGTTCCTGTAAGCTATCCGCTCGTGCTCGTTGACTCCTGGGAAGTGAAGAAAGAGTTCGGTTGGAACATTAGTACATCCAGCATCCAGCAGCAAAAGTGAACTGCAGTCAATGATCCGCGGCCTGTAAAGACTTACTGCCGCGGAGAAGACATGCTCGACTCAGTCCGCAGAGCCCTGAAGCCCCGGCCACAGAGTGCTGGTTGCTTGTTTATTCAAAGTTTATTAATATTGAACGTGTCCCGTGTCCAAATTGCACCAAATGCATCCACTTCGCTGGGACCCCAGCAATAGACCCGCCAAGTGTGAGGGACAAACATACATACAGACCAAGATTCCTTCCTTAATAGTTTAGGTAGTTCCTTAATAGCTTCCTTAAATGATTAGGACTGCATAACTGCAAGATAAAATAAAACAAAATGTTCACAATTATTCATTTACTTTTAGTTCTGGTCTTATGTAGTGAAAATGGTTTAATACATATTTGTGTGACACTACAACAGCATGTGGTCCATGATTCATGAAACACCTCCTCATATAAACTACTCTAAGGTATCCATTATCAACCCACAGTTTCTGAAGCACTTAACTACGCTACAGGCCTGATTGCCCTCTTAGCAGGCAAAGAAATAATTGAGCCTGTTGGGTGGAGTAATGCTTCTTGCTCAAGGCCCCGAGAAGTTGAACACCAGCCCTGTCTGGAAGCATTTATCATAAAAAAAAGAAACCCTCTCTGAGCTATGTTCAGTCACTCCAGGATTTTGGAGTCAAATCCCTCAATACATATTACCTTTCCCAGAATGAAATATGACATGCATCCATTGGACAGGAAGAAAGTGTTGTGTGATTGGGCACAGCATGTCTCTCCTCGTTCGCCATGAAGCTAGGCTATTCAAAGTGGTTATAATGACAGCTCAAACAGGGAGCCTTGTCTGGGAATACAGATAAGGCAGAGCAAGTGTGTGTGTGTGTGTGTGTGTGTTGGCGGGGGGGTGGTACAAGGGAGGGGTTACAAGGGAACGGACAGGAAGGCGAAGAGGAAAGGCAGATGGACAGAGAGGAGAGAAAGACACAGATGGAGAGAGAGAGAGGGGAAGAGAGAGATATTGCATAATAGCAGAGAAATGGCCACGATTGCTCACTGCAGTATAATTTAAAGTATGACTCCCATCACAGTTTTTCGATTCCCCTTTCTCTCTTTCATTAAACTTTTCTCTCATTCCCTGTCCTCCCTGTTTTGTAACTGAGAAAATTTCATTTATTTTCAGAAGACTTTAAAGAGGTGTCATAATATATTCTGTACATAATGCAAACATTTTTTGCAGCAGCAGCATCTGACACATCCGCATGCAGTGAAGACAGACGTGGTGAGGTGTGTGAGAACACCGTGAGCTTAAACATGTTGCATTTGCAAATGTCTGCTTGTTGAAGTCCACAACACAAACAGTTATAGCAGAGGTGAGGACGGGTGGAGCAGTGCAAAGGTAGAGCGGGTCAGGTAAAACACAACACAAAAATCAGCAGAAACTTTAAAACCATTAAACTTTACAATTAGTCAGGGCAAAGTAACATAAACATTTACCACATGCTAATTTTTGTTGGTGTGTAAAAGTGATATATTAAGATCTTATAGAGTTAGATGAAAGAGAGTTGATCTCCCCCTCTTTCCAGTCACTGTGCTAAGCTTAAGTAACTGGGTGCTCGCAGTATAATGTTTAAGGGAAAGATGTGACAGTGGTATCAAAATTCTCATCTAATTCTGCAACACAAAGCAAATTGGCATATTTTCCAAAATATAAAACCATTTTTTTAGGCCATACACAATTGTCACTGTAGAACACTGAGGGTGCTAATATATGCCCATACTGTGAATTATGTTGCACTCTAATAAAGATGCAGCATGGGAATGTACTGATAAAGTATAATAAACAAAATGAATTTATTAAAATACGTTTGAACCAAATTTGATTCAGGAATTTATCCCATTCATCTGTTTATTTATGTCAATGTTTGACTTAAAGTTCTCAGCTCTACGGAGCTTTTTTTTCTATAAGTAGAAATACAGCAGTCATCTGTACAACTAAATAAGCCAAAGAAATCTAACATCTCCAATTCTTCCTGACAGTGGATTTACTGTTAATACATAATATTTGCAATAAAAATAGATAGAAAAATGACAACTAGCTTGTATTCTTGAACCAAGTGTCTTGACTGACCAGGACTTCATCATTCAGTGAGCAGAGTTATACTGTGGCGAAAAGCTCCTGCTGGTCTCAGGCGATGAGAAGCTGTGCGAAGCCCGGTGCTGTTTGGTCAGGGTAGGGGCTGGGGCTGGACCTATAGGTGGATATTATAATTCATGCAGCTTTGCACACTGGTCAGGGATAAGCTCACCTCAAGGTCAGGGAGCTGTGAGTGGAATACTCATCGGGAAGTCTGGGCTTATTTTCACATCTCTGCACATCCTTCTCCATCTCTTCGCAAATGAGGAAGGATCTGCAATGTGTGGCAGAACCAGTGTGTTAGAGCACTTGCAAAGAATAACAACTTTGGCAATAGAAACCCTATTGCTGTTTTAGTTGTGTTTCTTTTTTCCATACTGAATGTATCGTAAAATTCAATAGTAAACCATAATAAATGTTCCTGTTGAATGCAACCACTGCTTGTGTGAAACTGCAAGTGAACATATGTTGCATTTTTACCTCTAATATATACAAAGATATTATTATCCTTTAGTGATGTACATTTTAATGTAAATTTAATGTTCTCTTAAAAATCAGCTTTTCTCCAAACTGAAAAAGTGGAAATGTGGGAGTCTTACATACGGTTTTCATCCAACATGTTTATTCAAAAGATATCACCATGCATACATAATGTGCATAGTGTGAACCCACCACACCCATGCTTACCCATATGCACAAAAAAGTCAAATGAAAATAAATCCTTCATGACTGCGCACACACGCAAACACACAAACAAAAGGAGACCCCAGGGAACACTGACAAGTGTGCTAACCATAGCCCGAGGTAAATCAGAAAACAGAAACAACACAGAAACCGTTTGCTCTCTAGATTTCCATGACAATAACAAATTGATGGAGTTTACTTCTCATATATTATTTATATTATTTGGGGTTGTAGGCGATCTACATGGAAGAGAAATTCTGGAGAGAATACAGAACATCTCGGATGTTTGGATGAAAGAAGCTGCTTCCTCCAAGGCTTGTTGAATGTATGTTTTCATCTGTCACATTTAAATGTGAGCAAGCGATGCTTGTTTCTGTCCTCTCCAGTGCTTCGGTGCTCAACCAGACACACAAACATTATGACACACTAAATTACTGATGTCAGTCAATGGAATAAGAAGTTGAAGCAAATAAAGATATTTTCTAGTCTTTCAAGAAAGAGCCAAATATATACATTTTTTCTCAAACTTGCTCATGTAGCTACTGTAGAGAGAACCATTGAAGGCAATTATGAATATATTGCATTTCATTAAGAATTATACAATGCAGGAAACATGAAATAAAAACGGAACAAAGTACATCTGTACATCTCATGTAGGGAAGTGCATCATTTTCCATTGTGTGTGTATTTAAAAGATGCCTGACTAGATGAACAAAAACCAGATGAATGACCCTCTTTTACTAGTAATGTGCTATGATACATGTAATATAAAGACATTTTCTGTACATGAGCGTGATATGTAAAATATGTTAGTCCATTGTTCTTTGGGTAAGTGTCCTAAGGATTCTTTGGTTTCAGGGAATAAAATCTTGATTACTTGCAGGGATATCATTGAAGTGCGTGAGTTTGCATTAGTGCGTTTGAGTGTGTGGAGACCACCTGCTGTTGTTATAGCTACCTATTTTGTGTAAGGAAGTAATTTGGCCCTAAACCACTGCCTTAATATCTTGCCCCACTGATTGTTTATAATTCCCCTCCTACAGTTTTACTCTGGAGAGGTGGCTGATGTGTATAAAGCCTGAGATCGGAGAGTTTGTGTTCCATTATTTGAGTTAGAAGGTTTCTATGGCAAATGTGAAAATAATGTGGCTCATGGTTTCCCCTTTGAGTGAAAGTTTTCTTATTGTTTCAATTGCCAGATTTTTGGATATCAAATTAGATGCATTTAAAAGCCTATAAGGCTAAGGAAAGTAAAACAAAATAAACAGCAATCACACAAATTCTCCCCAGAAAAAAAAGCATTTTCTGTAGGATATGTATGTGATTTCTGGTGGCTGAGACAGTGTGAATACTGGGATTAGTGTAAAGTACTCAAAAGGGCAGTACAAAGTGATAGCAGGGAGGAGAAGTTTTATAGTAAAAATAAACAAGCATCAAGCTTGCTAAAGATGCAGTTAATGCATGCAGGTGGCTTTATAGGCTGTAAATCCTACAGTAACATCCCCTCCATCTCGTCACCTTTTCCCCAGAATGAATGGTGTCCTTGAATTTTGCTTCTTCTGTGCATGTGTAAACTGCCCTCTTTTGAAGTGCTTGTGGGGAAGCTTGGAGTGCAAGAGAATAAATGATGCATCACAATGGGACTTGATCGCTGTCTATCTGCAAGGCAGCAGCACTGACCATTGAGCAGCTGCATTACCCAGAAAAAAACTGCTTTGTAGAGAGATCATACAGAAATCAAAACTACAATCATCCAAACCCCAAATACCATTTTCCACTGGCTTTAGGCTCACGTACAGCCAGTTTGGTTGTTGTCATTCAAGTTATAATAATTTCATTTAGGTTTGACATGTTTACACAATTTTTAAATATGGGAAAATAGAGCAATTGTATAGAAAGATCTGAGCCTTCAATTACAATGGCAGTGAATGGGAAAGTGGCAGTTCTTTACCAATCAATTAAGAGTCAGAACTGCAAAACTACAACTTCTTTATCATTTCAGAGAGGAGGATTATGTGAACATTTTGATGTATTATGTGTGTGTAGAAGGAAGACTATGAGACTAAGAGGGTCTTTCTTCTTAAAAACACGGCTCCTCATTCTGTTGATTACATCATCCACTACCAGACCACATACACAACCAAAATAAAGTTATGAAAACATCTGAAAAAAGCAGTAAACCCATGCTCTGATCTTATAGAAAAAAAAACTGTAAGAAATATCAAAGAGCTAAATTAGAGTGATAAAGTACAAAGGGCCGTGTTCTGTTTAGAGTTAGGATGACGTTTCTAGCTGAAAGTATGATGCGGTGCACAAGGTGAATGAACTTGTAAACAAATGACGCATACTAACTGGATGAATTGTTGATTGTTAAATGAAGTTGTTTTTAGATCATTTCTATTTCTTCCTATACTTCTTCTGTATGACGTGAGTCAGTCTATTATTTGCACATGAATGACTGTTCAGATGGGCAACATGCAGCAGTACCATGGCTTTAGTAAAGTCTAAGGTGGTCCACTGTGCACAAAACATAATATGTCATCACAGACTTATTTTTTAGGACAACATCAATTGTTGTAAAGACAATGTCCAATTAGCTTGGAGTAGAGACATGTTTAATGCACACAACTTGACCTCCGTAGATTGACAACACAGGGAGAGTGGTGAGAACATCACCAGGATCAAAATAGTCATCAAAATCATCATCATTAACATAAAAACGGGCTCTCTCTACATTTAAAATACAATGTAAAGAGAAATGAAGTTACAGAACAAATTCCAATCTTCAGATATACTTTGACTATCTTGACAAGTTTTCCATCAACTGTGCACTGTCCACTCATTGTGTTAGTTAACTTTCTGAATCTCACCCTATACAATGTAAATCAGTACATACATACTGTACCTTGATATGTGATATAGTCTCACATAGATGGTGTTGTGTAGAAACTGGAGTAAAGATAATTAAGATTGCTGTGACAGTTGCCAACAGGTGAAGCAGAAATTAAGTAATAAATAGAAGCAACAATGTCACTAATATACAATTTCAGTACAGAGTTTCCCAAAGGATTAAGTTCATTAAACTCATTTTCTTATTGATAGTATTTGAGAGCGTACCAATAGGGGTTTACTTGGCACCAATTTTAAAGAATATTGAAACCTCAGAAGCCACTCATTAAAAGAAAGCAAGTGAGGGGGGCTTCCATCATAATTAGAATTTTTCTTTGCTGAACTAATATTCAATAACCAAACTGTCTCCTGAGCCATAAGAGCCTCAAGCAATTAATTATTCAACATTAACACTTAGGGTGTAAAAGATATATGAGTCTTCAAGATCTGGGACCAAGCTACCTGGTACCAGTAAATCTTCACAGAAGGACTGTCCTGCATCATGTTACAAATTTTACTTATGCAGTATTCATGTCATATTGTTCAAACCATAATTAGGAGAAGCGGAGTTGGGAAAAAAATTCAGTCTCCTACTTCTAATTCCAAGTTGGAGATATCAGGAATTTCTTACAGCTAAGATACCTCGCGTTTAGAACCACGTTGTGTCAAAGAGTCAAACAAACTGACACAGACTAATACCCATTTGTGAATTAGTCTGGCGATATCAGGCTACACCAGCTCCATTGCCACAGACAATCCTCTGCCGATCTAACCGATGACAGACAGAGAGGAGCGCTGTTGAGGCATCTTCGTAAATAACAAGATGACTGCCGCTAATGTGGAACGTTCCACGGCCTGCTATAGTGGCAGTATTAAACCGACTGTTTTATTTGCAATGGCAGATTTGTCTGGCCCCTCTCCCATTCAGATACATTTCCACCAGAGCTGGTAACAATCACAACCGTTTATCTAATCTGAGGCTGGTTTAATCCTATTTGAATTTATTGCTGAAAATAAAATCAGACCCTCTATATCAGTGATATTAGAAAGAATGTTAATCATATCCTCGTATCATTGATGAGATAATGTGAAAAGTTGTTTCTGAAAATTGTTGTTGAGCGCGCCACCAAACAGCTACATTTTTCAGTTTGTTGCTATGCATTGCCATTGAATGAGCAAAAATTGGATCCTAACAATTTGATTTTGTTTCTGCTTTTTATAAGCAACACTGTGAATTAATTCCCTCCCACTTCAACCATACCACTGTCGTCTGATTACATACTATGTCGGCTCTCCTCAACCTCTAAATTCACTGATGATAGTATCCCTGGCCTCTTATTCTTTCATCATTCAGTTTTGATTTACACAGTGCAGGTTGTACCATAAATACATGTCAAGTACTGAATAGATGACAAATTCCACTGCAAAGTGAAATGTCGGATTGTACAGACAGACAACACATAGATGTAAATGTGCATGGGCTGCAATAAATTATGCTTTATGTAGTATATACCAATTTAATGCGTGTTTGTGCAGAGTCGATATGGCTCAGACCTGCATTTCAACATGCATTAGATCCCACTGACTAAAGAAAATGACCCCTGATGTCCACTAGGGGACAGAATGTCTCCTGCAGACGTTTGCTCTGATGAACTAGAGCTCCTCAAGGCTCTTACACTCCCTCATGGTCCCTCTCTTGTGACCCTCTCACAGTAAGGACATTACTAAAAACCCACGAGAAAATTCATATTACATATGCATTAGAAGTCCATGAAGGCTGAGACTGCAAAACAAAAAAACAAAACAACCTTTAATGGCAGCCACGGTATTCCCTTTGTCTGAATCCAGAAGAAAGAAAGACCTAGACACTTTTTCTTTCTTGTATTTGCACTTATTTATGTTTTTTTGTACTTGTTAAATGTATCCTTAACAATAGAAAATATCTATATTTCTAAATGTGTGGCACTACCAGATAAACAACAAAGGATATGAAGAGAAATTATGTTTTTTTTTGTCAGTACTAACGATGACTTTATATTTTGCACTAATACAGAGAAAGACACCATCCCATCTGTGGCTGACTCTCAGACTGCAAAGTAGATTTTTTTAATAGGGAGCTCTCTCCTCATTATGGGGCTAGGTATGGCTGCAGAAAAATAAAGCACTGTATATTCTGGGCAAAGACATATACATATACATATACACAATACTGCTCTCTCATTTTGATTTATCTCTAAAAAAAAGCATGTGCACAACTGAAAAGAAAAGGCCGAATCCTAGACCAGCTATGCCTTTTACCCTCTTAAGTTTAGAATGACACCAAATCTAGGTTCAAATAAATATTCATCATGGTTAAAAGAAATCAACGTTGAATGTCAGTAGAAAACAAGCAGCGGTCTCCTCTGTTAAAGTCCAATGTTTCGTTGACCCATCCATCCACCACGACCTCCTCCTAACAGACTTAATCGCTCTAATGTGACACTACTTCCACCTTTACTCGTGGCGGACAATAGTCATAATCCCAAAAAACCCTCTAACAACTGTTAGAGTTAGGGTTTTGTCACTTGGACGTAAATACACAGCACTCCATGTCATTTTGGGGCATTTGATGAAATGTTGTTTTTCTTGGGAGGACAGTCTCCATATGTTTATGTTTTCCTGTCATGTTTGTAGAATAGTAATGACTGTAGGCAGTGGGTTGTGTTGGATAATTGTGTCAACAAAGATTGTGACTTTGACACCGGAGACTGCCATACCAATAGTCATTTTTGCTTTTTCTTGTAACCATGATCACGATTTTCCCCCAATCCAATCCAAGGTTTAGTTGCCTGACGATTCCAAACTTTAGCCATAGCAGAGGCACATTTGTAAAGGTTATGAAAGGCACCAACAAATGATGACATCCTGTCCAGAGGAGCGCCAGCTAAGAAAAACACTCGCATTGGTCTGTTTGAAGGGCCATGACCAATTTTAACCCATTTTGTTTGAAGACATATTGTGACAGCCCAGAAAACAGTCTTACACTGTTATGAATTGCTGTAAAAATACCGCCAATTCCTAAAATTAAGTAATTTCAAAATACTCAAAATACCAAAGATGTCAATACTGAATATCCCCTGTAGGTTACTGTAAGATTTGATGGCATTATGCTGGGACAGAAGCCACATGCAACCATCAACATCATATAATCAGTGTTCATCCTCTTTTCTGGAATCAAACAAAAAGGTTAGTAATATCATGTTGAGAAAATAAAGTTACATTTGGGCATCTGGTCACCCAATCTGTTATTAAAGTTACATTTTTGGTTACATTAAATTGGTATAATCCTAACAAGCATCTGGCAGTCACAAGAGACCATTTTCAGAAAAATCAGTACTAGATGTTTGAATATTTTAAACCTTTTTGTATGACTGTTTTCTCTTGAGTAGATTTAGTATAATAAATAACATTTGATGTAGATTGTTTCACTGTTATTCACTGTGAAACCAAACGCTATCAAAAAGTGGTCAATTAAGGGAAGTTTAGCCAGGTACAGCTTTGCTTTTCACTGTGTTGCTGTACCCTTACGGGAATGTCTTTTACCTTTTTCTAAATTCACTATCAGCCATTCATGCTATGACATATAAATGTACTATGTACTATTATAATGCCAATTATGTTTCACTTTAAAAATGTACATTGCACTAAAATATAATTTGTATATTATATAAGTATTCCAAGGATTTATCCGTGGAAATGAAATTTCATTCAAATGCTACTCCATTTACAATTAGTTGTAAAGTCATGTTACATTTCACTCAAATGCCAATACATTTCTCGTATGTTTTCAAGCATTTATTCATTGGGATTAACCCTGAGAGGAGAATGAAGGCCAGTTGGAGAATAGTTGTATTTAAGAAGACAGACGAGCTCGTCCAAAAGAAGATTCTCACAGTGAATCCTCATGTCACAACTCTTTTGAAGAACTTTAAGTTAATTAGAAGTCCCTTCTTGTTTCAAATGTTTTTCTTCATCCTCCAATCTCATTTCTCTTTTTCTCTCTTTCTCTAACTCTCACAGGGTGAGCGGTGAGCCTGGATGCCAACCCTCTGCCAATTAAAATAGGACATGTTATTCAGCACTCTGTTTAGTGGTGATTTGTTTTTGTTTCAATTAACAAAATGTTCTGTTTTCATGGTAAAACACAACATTAAAACTGGTTTGTAGGGGAGTGGATGAGTTTTTAGATCTCAATACTGGAACACAAATATTAGAGATATTGATATTTACATTATGTCTGTGATTTATTGTAGTTTTAATTAATATGAATAAGACAAAAATGTTTCAGTAGTGTACTGTAACACATACAGTTAGAAACTGCCAATGTAGATTAAAATACCAACACTGTCGAAAAGGCCTCACATTCTACTGTAGAATAGTGTAATACTTTTTACGGTAATATACTGTTGAAGTAAATGACGGTAGTAACACAGTAAAATAACAGCAGGATGCTGGCATCTACAGCTGCTAGTACTTTACTCTAGTTAAACAGGGAAATTTGTTACTGCTGCGTTAAATTAATTAACATGTGGCATGTACATCATCAGCAGCTGAGGGTGTTTATGTATCACAACGTGGAGTGCAATTTTATACTGGTTTTTGCGTGAAATTGTGCTGTAATTTCTTCCTGCTCAGACCACCTGTTAGAATAAAGTTTGTAATTGTTTTATTCGGTGGAGAAATCACTAATATACTTTATATAATAAACAGTGAATCAGTGAACAGTTCAAGCCCTTCCTCATCTGTCCGCCACACAAAATCAGTGTGTTCCTCTGCAAACCTGCGGCTAATTCTTTCATCAGGCGTCATTTTCTCCTGCCTCACCTGTTGCCTGTTGTCTCATTATCTCTTATGTAGTTAAACCCCTGTCATGGCTGTCACTGTGGTGGTTTTAGATTTCTGTTGCCTTGAGTTCCTGACAGTAATTCCCCAGTAAAGCATTTCCCCCCTGCACGCATCACCCTCAGTCTTTTGCCAGGTGTCTATGTTTGGATCTTGTTACCCAACTGTGACATGAATTCACTTCATTGTACTGATTTATTTTATTAATTAGGCTGTTTTTGAATAACATTATATTTGATACAAAGGATTTATGAATTGTACAGAAGGTAACATAATGGGATGCATTATCAATGATTATCTGTTGCCATTGAAGGCATTATTACTTAAACAATAGTGAATACAAATAATTTGCTCAAAAACAAGGTGCATTAATGCGGACATTAACATTACATTTATTTAGCATATTAAAATGTCAAATGTTTAAGTTGGCAATTATAAACAGTATGTCCCATCTGCAGTAATCGACAAGTACATGTGATGGCTATGTCTGCTATATGTGGTGCAACATGCTGACAGCATATCAGTTTATTGTTTGGCTTGGTTTGACAAACCGTAACAATATGCAGTGCGGCCATGGAGTCATGGCATCTCAAAAATGCACAGAGGGGCAACTTCATGACTTTTTATGGACTGTCTGCATGTAAACAGATTAATTAAACAACATTAGCCAAGATGAGGATCATTAATGATGAGGAATATTAATGTGCAGTCAACATGCTATTTGACAGTGAGCCTGAGGGAGAGAATGCAGTGCTGCCTTTGTACAATGTGGAATAGAAAATGATTACATCATTCATGGGATTTTGACTTCTTTATGAAATCTTTCTGAAGGGCTACAGGCATAAAATTAATGAATAGTATGATCTGTTCTTAAGCAGACACATTTTAATATTGACAGCCACAGTTGCGCTACAGCTACATAATTGTACTGACAATGAATGAAATAAAATATTGTACATTTTTCACTGTCATTGTTTTCACGTCGTGTGTGTGTGATTGACTCATTTACAAGGATCTCTTTCTGTCTCCCTCTACATACATCTCACTTTATCTGTCTGCATCACTCTCTTTCTCTGTAAATTGTGTAGAGCTTGTTGGAGGGGAAGTTGCGATTAGGGAGGCTTTAGCATCAAATCTGACAAAGGTAATACCAATAATTAGCATCCGCGAGAAGAGTGTGAAAAGATGGATATGATCAAAGACTGTATGCAGGTGAGTGCACTTGTAAGTCAACAAAGCAGATTTTCTTTTGCAATTTCTCTGCGGTTTGACAGTAGATCTACAAACCCATAGTTATCATGTACGTGATACAACATACTTTGTTCGATACAGCATGGTAGCTCATTTCCAGTGCAAAAAGAAAGAGAGAGAGACAGAGAGAGAAACAAAACACGGAGACAGGCACCATAAACCATTACAACAACACACACAAAAAATTAAACACCTGGATGTGAAAGTAAAAGTAGTGCTCTGTGGTTTGGTACATTACTTCTCCACACATTTTTGAAAAAATCTATAGTTTTCTTTACAATGTGAAACAATTTTAAGAAGTGTTATAATTCATACTTACCCCAATTTATGAAGCAAAGGTGTGGACTTTGACTGATATTTTCATTATTAGGAACATTACAGGCGATGGCTAATTTAGAGAGATTATAAGATCTTTGCAAAGCAGGAGAGTAATCAAAATGAATCTCATATTTAACCAAATGAGGTAAGCCATTAGTCTTCATTATTGTCTCATTTTGTTACATTAACTGAAAACAATTGCAGCAATGGATAGAACTCGATTTTAGTCTGGCACCACATGCATTTTCATACTGACCAAACTAACCCATGTTAGTTAAAAATAACAATAATCTGTTCAGCTCGAAATAAGGTTTTTAAATGTACAATAATGAAAAATAGAATAAAGGAATTAGCAAGGTGAATTATAGAATTACATAACGTGAGCTGCATCCCAAGTTCTCCATAGTTTTGCACCAAATGAGATCTAGAGTGTGTGTGTGTGTGTGTGTGTTTCAAAGCATTAGTGGCACAATTACAGCGTGCAAAATGTATGGCCAAAACCTCCATTTCTTAGACCTGTGTTTAGAGGTGCGATTCAACATTGCCACTTTGATTTTCAAGGCCACGTTTCCAGGGCCATTTATGTTGATTTGTCGCACAAGTGCTGCAATTAAAGGACGCCCTTCATTGGCAGGTTGACTTACATCCACTTAACTGCAGTATCTGCTCTTCTGTCGCCCCTCTGTTGCTTTAGATTTGTCAAAGCAAGGCCATCAGTGCCAGGAAGAAGAAAAGGGACGAGGGAACAAGACCTGTGAATTAAGGGTGTAATAATCAATATCCAGGAGCACTGCCTCACCCTGAGATGCACAGCTATAGCATAACATCTTATCTCTATTAAATTTTATTTGTGCAGCAAGCCATTGTTTCCCAGGTGTGCACCTTTCAGCTTTCTGACCAAGGATGACATGAAATGAAATGAAATGGTCTGATTGTACATTGACAACACAGTTGTGTTAAGCAGGCAAATCTGTTCTTTTTCACTTAAAGCCTAGATTTGTCAGATGAAAGCAGTCTTATAACCCAAAAAAGTTAGTTTTGTTATCTGTTATTACATGGTTGAATTTTTAACTAAATTATAAGCTAAAAGAATGAATAATATAGGAAGGGGTGTGACGGGAGAAGGTAAAACATCGAAACTTCATGAAATAGTCATAAAGAGAAACTATTAAAAATAGACACTATCATTTCTGCTTGTATAAACAACGTTAAATAAATACATTTGAGATCACAGTCTTAGTCCTCATGACTAGGTGGTGTCTATGTAAATACCTCTGTACTGCTGTTTAACATTTCCCTTACTAATGCAACACTGGAAGCCTCGTCAGCCCCTGTTGGGCAGTCTGCTGAGGTCAGCATCTACAACACGACAGGTCCTGCTGCCCATCTCCTTTTGGGGCACGGCATTACCATATAAACTTTGTTAATGACCTTGTCATTTACACAACTTAATTACCAGAGTTGTGTCCCCTGAACATTTTCCCATATGAATTATACATCGGAAAGGTGGCTTCAGATGAGGCAATGCAGGGGTTTGGTAAAGGTGTGCAAGTTCAATGCTTCAGTTTGAGGAAGTCTCATGTGTCTACCATGTAAAATAAAATAATAGCCAATTTGGAACAATCATTTTAGGAGGGTGTGGGTCACTTACTTATTCTGAATCAAAAAGCAGCTTGGTTTTGGATAAAGAGGGTATAAATATTTAATAAGGAAAACATCCAAAAGTATTTTTTTGCAGGAATTGGCAAAAATGGGTTTTTAAGTAGGAATATTGTAGAGTTGCTGTAGTAGTTGGATTATTGTCTTGGCAGAATCAGGTGTTGTGTAGGCATGAATGTATTAAGAAAGCTGAATGTGGCGCGTTGAGAAAAGGTGTCAGCATGCTTTGAATGAAGTGTGGAATTAGGGAGGCTGCATCTGGCAATTTTTGTAACTTTCTGAGGGTGACAATCCAACATTGCTTGGGGTGGCAAAGGTGAAAAGGGATTAAGGGGTTTCAACTTCTCTTTCTCAAGCTCTCTTTTTTATTCTTCACACAACTACTTCCATTACATTTTGTGTGTAACACTGAGTGCAACACTATACATGCCTTTATCCCCATTTGGTATTGCTTTGGTATGCTATTATCCTCATTTGTATGATTCACTGCATCTCGCCTAATGCTTCCTGCCCCACCTTTGAGTGTGACCAGAGAATTCAGATAATCAGGTTTTTGACAACACTTTGTACATACTTGCTCCTTGGAAGTGTGCTGAACCTTTCTTGCTGCCAAAAAAAAAAAAAAAAACCCAGCTGACCAAAAAACATTTTCCACTAATATAGTTATAATACAAACAATGTCAATTATTATTCTTTGTATCATGCCTTTTGTTCTGGGCGAGGGAAAGAGACGGTAAGACACAATGATCATTATCAAATGTTGATAGTATTTTGCCATCTAAAAAACTTTTTATGCAAAACAAATTTGACCATTACATGAAAGCCATCATTGCTGAGAGGATGTTCTTGGCTGTGATGTTAAGCTCTGCTGTGATTCTGACAGACAGTTGCCACACGTACATTATGTGGTGGCATCTCTGTTGCAGCAAGTATAAAAATGTGTCACATGGCATAGACTTGACTGTTATAAAGGCCAACCTTTTGATTTCTTAATGCCATTTAAAGTATAGTAATTTTAGTGCAACAACTCTGCAATAGGAGAGTCAGCTCTCACACACTCTACAGTCTAATAATAGTCAGCTATCAATAAAACAGTTGAGCATAGTGTACAATGCATTTGATATCCGTGAGTGCTGTCACAGTCTGTAACCAAAGGTGTCATGTTTTTCTTTGAATCACAAAATGACCTGATTTAATGGTTTAAAGTAATAAAAGAAAAAAAGTTGGAGCCAATGTGTTATTTTAATGAGCTATATCTTAACAGTAATCCCTGGGAAGAATTAAAAGGTTTTGTGATTGTTTTATTCAGTAACCACAAGGGCTGCTAATATGCCCGCTGTCATACTTCACCTCTCTCTCTCTCGCTCACCGCCCAAACACTCACACACACACACACACACACACATTACATTTTCCTACTTTTCAACCATCGCTTTTGTATATCATACAGTTACCTAACTCCTCAATTCTTCTCAATATGGCCATAGAGCTTTACAGAGATGAAAGCTGGCTACATTGCATGTATATGGTTTATTTAAAGCTGTTGATGTGCAGCACTGCTCATAGGCCTGCACTGCGCGTTTCGCACACTAACTGTACTAAAATGATAACATAACTGGAAGTTGACCTGCAAGAAAAGACTTAATCCATTTTATGGTCAGTCGTTTGGCCATACTCAACACAGGGGAGCTAAGCACAGTTGTAAATCTCCTGCAGAAAGCTCACAACTGTCTCCTGCCAACTGCCAGCAGCTGAGACAACTCAGTAAACAGACCATTATGTCTCTTCTTGCATTACATATGCTCACAATATGTCCAGTATAGGCTAGAGTTCATGACAGAGCGTGGTAATGACATTCATGTTATAGCAGAGATTGGAGATTGATATGCATCCCTGGTTTTCACAGCTAAAAACAGAATCTGTTGAACTACTATTGTATATTGGTGCATAGTGAGGGCCAGTGTGAGGCTTTTTTCCTATCTTTATTCAAGACCTTTCAATTTGAGAGCATAAATGCAGTGCCTGCTCAGGGCGTGGTCATCTGACGTGCCTGCCTGATTGCTTGGCCCCCGGAAGTGCTGCTTGCAGCGTTGTCGAGAACTGCAATATTTGCAAAGGACGTGTCACGTGTCCAAATTGCGCCAAATGCGACACTGCACTTCCCTTGGTCCCCAGCAATACACCCACCAAGTGTGAAATTAGATTGGATGAATGGTTCTGGAGATATGAGAAGGACATACGTATGTAAATACAAACAGACAGACAGAGATTGCTTGCTTTATTCTTAGATGACTTCTGCTCAAACTGTATGCTTATACTCAGATATATTGTTGCTTGCACAGATTTCCTCAGCTCCAGCTTTAGCCCTTCTCCTTGCACTCATTGCGGCTTCTGTGTGCTTGTGAAACTTCTAATCTCAGATTTTGCCTCTGCTCTCTGATTTTTTTTTGTGCAATAACACTGTCAAAATTCCCCACCCATTAGAATGCCAAGTGTACTGTTGAGGTACTTGACTTTGGCGGTCCATGTTGGCCAGAGTTTTGTTAGACTGCCGACGGGAGGCCGTTATTATAGTAAAAAAAAAAGTATGGGTGCTGGTATATTAACTGTCCTTTTTATTCCAAAAGTCATAAAGAAAGCAAAGTAGGTATATATAAATATATATATAAAGCCTCGGAGAGCAAGATTGGATGAACTGGGTTAAAGTAACCGCCCGTAAGGGATACTCTAAGAAGTGAAGCGGACAAACCCCCATCGAGGCAGGGATCATTTCATTGGTCAACACTACATTTGGCATTCTTTTTGTTGGGGAATTTTTGACAGGGTTATTGCACAAAAATCCGAGAGCAGGGGAGGAATCTGTGAGCAGACGTTTTACGACGAGCGCACAACAGCAGCCTGAATGTGAAGAGAAAGGCTGAGTGCGATTTTGTGCAAACTTACAGTTTGAGCAGACGCAAAGCAAATCTAAGAGCAATAGGGGCTATTTGAGTGCAATGGCAGGGTTTTGATGGAAAGCATTACAAAATCTCATCTGTCAAATCAATGTGTCATGCTCCCAAATTCAAAGATCACACTCTTGAATAAAGATAGGAAAAAAGCCCCAGAGGCCAGCCTAGCATGTTGGAGCCCTAGGCAAAATCTGTTCAGGATGGCCCCCTCCCACCAATTCCTTATCCATGCCTCCCATGTACACCACTTACCTGAGACTGCTACTTAACTGGAATATATCATAACACCACATCCCCTTACTTGTGACGTACACACAATAATAAATTGAGAATTAAAAATGATACCAAAACCCCTTGCTTTAGAACACACATTATCCTGTATTATTTAAAACTGTAATTAAATATAATAGTTTGTAAATAACCATTATTATAGACAAAAACTAAAGCAAATATTAAAATAACCAGCACTCAAAAGTATTACACAAAAGAAAACAAATACAAGTGATGTAATTTTACAAAACCAACATCAAATCAACCATGTCATTACATTGTGGCCCCCATGTATTAGTTTCCTATGAAAGATGTGGCGTTGGCAACTTCTTACATCCTCTCTTTTAGGAAAAAATAAAATCCACAAGGACCTCTACTGACAAACTCAATTTATCTGACAGGGCTTGCCAATCAGCAGGGTCAGTAGATCCTGCTTTTGTGGACTTTGGTTGTCTCTTCATCGGGAGCCACTGCAGATGGGGCTGGCTGTATACTGCAGGTACAGTCATTACAGGCCTACATACCTCTGTATTTCGGTTTCTTTTGATCATCTTCCCTTTTGCTCTTACTCCCCGGTACCGTTTTGATATCTTTCCAAATCTGACGTTTTAAGTTGTCACTTCTCCACCTGTTTTGCTCTGTTGGTCATCTGTTAATGCATCACACCCACCCCCCAGACACCTTGGATGCTGCTGCTGCTGGGAGTTCAAAGTGTTGTGCAGTCGTTTATTGGATTGGAGGCGGCACACCACAAAACAGACTCAGCAAAACCAAAAACCATACTTTTGTTAGTGGGAGTGGGGGGTGCCCATAATTGTTTTAAAAAGAAAACAAAAGTTCATATCTGGATGTTTTGGACGATGTCAGATCAGAAAACACTTCAATGAGTTGGGCGTGTATGTACAAGCAACCTAATTTGCCACAATTTGGAGGACTTGTTGAAAGATAGTCAAGTAATGTAGTTGAGTTATTCTGCCTTTGTTTCACTGTAGACTCACCTTTTACACAAATTAACAATGATTGAATGAATGAATAAATAAAGACACCGACACACAAACAACCTCAGACGAACACATTGTTTGCTTGCGGTCTCTTTTTTCATCTCAGTGTTATTGGCAGTAAACTCATCATAATTCCACGAATGTAAAACCCTTTAAACATGTAGGAAAGAATTTGACAGTGTTCCTGTGGGCTTGAATGAAAGGTTAGACCTTACCAGTGAAAAGGTCATTCCACTCTAAATAGTCAATGTTGCTGGAGCCATTCCCATGATAGAACCGCTGATAACTCTCTAAAATGAAATCTATCTGTGCCTGTGATGCATTGCTGTTTCACCACCATTGGCGTTAATTCATTACAGAAGAACCAGGCAGAGATTACAGCTTTGTATTCCTTGACAATGTCACGCAGGCCTGCACCATCCAGATAATTATGAGTCGAGAGCTGCGGCCTCAGAATGAGAAAGCTCTCTGAGCTCATCTCATTCTTCTGAATGGGCCTCTGTCAGATACTGACAATGAGTGACCTTGTGCTTGGAAAATCGCACTGAATTAACCATGGAGCAGATATCACTTATACACCCCGGCTGCATTCCTCTTGAGGGGCCTAGAGTCATCTTTCAAAAATGAGTCAACTCAACTGCCTAAATTACCCCCCCCCCCCATCACACAACAGAGACATGCAATCTTTTTTTACATCCCATCCTTTGGCTGTCTCTTAGAAGCTAAAATGGATGTGATTGTCATCATTGTGGATAATTGATTCTTAAACTGTGGCACTTGTTAGTTAGACATTAGACGACAGTGTTCGTTCTAAATTCTCATAACATTCGTTTAATATTTCTAATGTTTTTGTTTATAGTCGAAGTGCTGTCAACTATGAATTGGGACAACAACAATAATAAAACGCAACAGTACTCTTGTTGAATATCAATAAGTTGCTGAGATAAAACCCTGCCAGCAGAGTTCCCATAACTCTAACCTTCCTGTCAAACACCAATGTGGGTGTAATCAGCACTTATCTTCTGAGATGTAGTCACTCTCCGAAATTATTTCATTTGTCTGTGAACCAGCTCTGTAACCATATCAAATAAAAAGATGAACTTATTGACTATGTATAATTACTACTTACTTGGGCTACATACTGTATATTCTGTATAATTTCATATGGATATGGTTGCCTGAAGATTAACCGAATAAAAAACATTATAATTAATGCAGATAGTTTCATTTGCTGAGGTTTTAAAGTATGCACCACTGAAACTTGAGGTGGCATTCCAGTACAACTAGAGTGACATTTTGTTTTGGATGTTAGAAGCATCAAAAAATGACATTTGTAAAACTCAACATTGATGTGCAGAAACATGTCCTAGGGACTCTCAGACCTTGTTTGTCGACATTTTCATTAGGAACTGTTTTCTACCAAAGGCAAAAAGCAGGGGCTAGATACCACTAGGGGTATTTTATAAAATGCATTGGGGTGAATTGACATGAAATCCAGCAACACCTGAATGTTACTTTTGTTCTTTATAGCTGTCTGTCACCTGTTTGATCCACTTTGCTCTAACTGATTGCACACAGTGTATTTCTTACCCAGACAGACTGAGAAAAAGAAACAACAACCTCTATTGTTTCTTTCCTTCCTCTTGCTGGTAGTGTGCCCTTGCATTGTGTGTCTGGCTGATTAAAGCTGTTGACTGAAACCTGCTTGCCCTCATAGACTTTCATGACAGAGCAAGCACATGGACAAATTGAGAAGTTATTACTGCTCAATTGAACACTCAATAAGGTGGTCATTCGTTAGTTAGTTTATTTGTTTGTTCAGTTGTGTGCGTGACATTTTTTAAGGTCTCTCAGTCAGTGAAGAAATTACTCTGCGCACCGGCAGATATGAATAGCATTCCTTACTTCTAATTTGTTTTGTTGCTGTTTGGTTTTATTAACTCATGTAGAGGTGCCGTGTGTATCATTATGGTCTTTGGTAGGTGTGTACACCTGAATGTGTAATGCACCCAATCTGCCAACCAAGTGTAGGTTCTGTTCTTTCTTTCTCATGTAGACACACTAGTAAGGCAAAAGTGGCAGCACAATTACAGCGTCTTTTTATAGCACTGCCAGTTTTCATTAGACATTTATTTATTAACTTTACAGTATGTTATCTTTGATATCTTGGTAATACACATGGTCAGTATGAACTGACACATTATAAGCTTCACAAGGAAGGATTTAAGAGCTGTTATACTGGATTGCTTTAGACTAAACAGGTGTACCCATTAACTGGTGACTTAACTTTAATTTAGTAGTAATATTCAGTGTAGTCACTGGCTCAATGGAAAAGGAAGTTTTTCAGTCTAGACTTAACTGCCTAAACACCATGAAGAGCAAAAAGTTAAAAGAAAATGAGCCACATCTGCCTCATTTCTCAGTCCCCTATCATTATGGAGTGTTTCTTTATCTTGGAAAGGCAATGCAGATGTTCGTTCAAGTTTTGGCTCAGAGGCAGTCTCTTTGTAGCAGGATTGCCTTCCTCTCAGCAATTAATGTTTCTCTTTCTTTTAGATTTGTGGTTGAAGTTTGTTTTTGGTTGTGTTGTTATTTGAGCTATGGTGTCTGACGTTCATGAAAAATACCTAAGGCAGTTATTTTTGTGATAAAGCAGAAAACTAAAACTGGCCTTGCTGCTGCGGCAAATGTGTCATTTTCTGATGTGCTGAGATGCTAAAAGTGACATGATCAACATTACAATGCTAACTTTCAACTGTGGGCATGGAAATGTGCTAATGTTAGAATGATATTTCATCAAAAAGCATGTTACACAACTCTCCTCCAGTACACCATGATTTATTCACTGAATAAATTGTTGAATGCACTCCCTCCCAGTGAATTAGATAATTACGAAGCTATGTCTGCTTTTGTTGGTTTCAAGGTAATGAATGATCTGAGTGTCTTTCCTAAAAGCTGAAAAGCAGATTGCAGCTGTGTGCCCACTTGAGACCAAATAATCTCATCAGGTTTCATGCATTGAGATTCAACAGGTAAGCAGCAGCTTCACATCGCTCACTTCCTGTCATCTCTGCATCTCAGCATCTCTAGCCCATCCACCCCCAGCTCTGCTGTCTGGCATGGTAATACTGTACATATCACTGCCTGGAGCACACTCCTACACTTGAGATGAAAACACCTCATCAGATATCACATATGGTAATCCGGATTCAGTAGTTAAGCAGCCTCACAGATATTCAATAAAGAAGAACCAGCCTTACAATGTATGATTTAGTCAAATGCAACTGTGATCTGATTTTACCTGCTTTCAACAGGCAAACGTCATCCAATTCTGTTATTGCACTACCACTGCCCCCACGCCTCCTCTCACTCTCTTGTTTCTGAGAGAGAGAAGTCAAGCCACCAGTCGGCATTAGCTGAATTACAGGCTTTTTAGTTCAAATTGGATTTACAGAACTGCTAAAATTGACAACATGCACAAAGCCTGATCTTATGACAAATACCTGCTTCTCAGCTCTTTGACAATTCCTTTTCCATTACATTACACACACACAAACACACACACCCACACACACACACACACACACCCACACACACACACACATACACACACACGCATACAGTGAGCAGTCTGCTGATCTTTGCTTTTGTAGTTTAAGAACTGAGCTGACGCTACATTACAGGATATACTTGAAATACAGATTACAATACTGAAAATACACTGTTTTGTAATAATCTTCAGGTTTCATTAATTGTGTTGCATAGATTTACAGTATGAAACAGTTAATTGTAAAATGGTCTAAGGAGACAGACTGATATGATTAAATCTATTATTTTACTCAAAACATTTCCACAGAACATTCATCAAAAAATGTTTTAGCAATGCAGGCAGACTGAAACAAATTACAAACTAATTAATTAACAGATAAATGAATGAATAGCCTATGTTTCCCTCCGGAAACAGGAGCAAACTATGTTAATCAGCCTCTGAGTTCATTAAAATAACAAAGTCAGAATTGCACCCTCTGTGTAATTGTAACAGGTACTGTGTCTTAACCAAATGGGACCTGTAGTCTACTTATGTGTGAATTTGAAGCCCAAATGTTGAAATAGACAATATCTGTATGCTTTTATTAAACTGCCAATATGTTCACACCTGCTGTGCTGTGGTGCCAAGGTGTTAACATTGCTCTGTAAAGTAAAAAAATGGTTGCACTCTATGGAATACATCAAGAAGAGGGCTGCCATCTTTCTAAACAACCCCCTTGCTTCCATACTTTCTGCTTTGTTGACTGCTTAACCAAACAGCTGATGTGAAATCAAGTAGTGGATTCTTGTCAAAGCACTGCTGTTCAATTGCCACGCTGAGCTGGGAACCTTAAACAACTAGACATGCTTACCTTGAAGTGTGAACACACTCATTATAAAAAGTATTTTCAATGTTTTTTTCAAAATATTAACAAAAACCATTAAAGTTCAGGTTAGTCTGATAAAAAAAGTGAATGCAGCAATCAAATGGCATCAATCTGGGAAAGAGTCGACTGTTTGCACTTTCTTTTGGCCCCACATTTGTTTCTTGTCAGAGTGAAACATATATTGTATCTCTAATGCATTAATATTTAACATCAATGGGTGAGCACAGTCTTCTACTTTGTAATCAAAGTCAATTATTAGGTTCAGGATGTCAGCCTGCTCTCTGTAAACTAAGACGCTCAAGACGTTCAATGCAATTGAGCATTGAGGGGATTTCATAAAGCCAGAACCAAGGCCAAGCAAAGAGTTCTTGTCTGAATGAAAAATGGGATTGCTTTGTGTTTGTCCCTAGGCTTGTGTACCAATAACTTCAAAACATGAGAGATATGGTAAATATAGCTACTCCCCAAACTGCCTTTTTTGAGTAACCAAAAAGGGAAAACCACAATAAAATGCAGAAACAAACATGTCTTGAAATGTTTTAGTCATTCATTAAAGCCATCAGCAACTAACTTTTGAAACACCATCAAAGATGGATACAAACATACAGTATATGACACATATTCTAAACAGGTTGCATCTGGTGGTGGCCTGGTAGATTGCACAAATGATGTATCTGTCCATCAAGTTTATCTGTGCTATGAAAGACATATTTTTATTTTTATCTTTCTCTTACAACTGTCAGTCACCTTTGGGAAAACTGCAGGCGTGAGCCTCAGTAGCCGTGAACAGAGCATTGCTGGAAACACACCCTACTGTGGCTGCAAACATTACACCAGGTTTCTCACCCCTAGTTTAGCGGCTGCATGCTGGTCTTACTTTGATGTTTCTACATTAACAGCACTTGTTTCCTGAATAAGAAACACTTTATGCTTGCACATGAATAAAAATACACTGTACATCCTTTCAGTTTAATAATCACTGTGTTTCTTCTGCAGAGGTGGATTGAAATAAAACCATAACATTTGTAATCATTTGAGTTGAGGTGAATCTCACAACAAAACCATTTTAAAATTCCTGAAAAATTAAACAGACACTCTGACAGTCTTATTGATTGTTGAGCGCACTCTACTATAGAGAGGGCAAACCTGCCTTGGCCTATTGAGATCAGTGATGCTTCATAACTGCTTAATATTTTTCACATCAAGGTAGCCGCTTAGATTTGCTTTATATACAGTAAAAGTGTAAAAAAGTTCACCTCTAGTTGTGCTATTTTTTTAAGAGTGGGCGCTCTTTTTTTTTTGTTTGTATCAAGCACCCGCACAAGCATGTGGGCAGAGCAATGTACATTCATACAGCTGGTTTTGCACTACTCCACTGATCGCCTGTTGACAGTGTGCAAAGAAATGTAGCCACGTGCCAACAAAGACAAGGAAAAAGAAAAGCTAAAAAATATGGATGTAAACAATGCATGATACGAATATTAAATGAGTCTGCTTAGCAAGTGTTTTATGAAGAAGAAAATGGATCCAACATATTTGTCAGGCCTCAGGGATACATTTGATGCGTTTTGGTGAGAAAAATGTAAACATAACTTTGTTTGTTTCAAAGAAAAAAATCGAAGATAACCTCCATAGGTTATCTTCGATTGAGTCCTGTGACTGCTTCATGGCAGGTGACAGAAGGCTATACATCAAACCTGCCATTGCACATTACATAAAAAGCTTGGTAGACAAACCGTAACAGTGAGGCAGTGGACAGCAGCCCCTTGACTTTATGCTTAAGGATTAGCAAAGAATTAATTATTCAAGTCTGATGAGCGGCACTATGGTACTTTACTTAAGAGCATGCCAGTCGTACAATTTTAAAATCAGCACAAATGATTGCATAATGTAAAATGGCTTGATGTTGCATGTATACAGATCAAATTATAACTGGGTAACAATGGCATTATATTATGAATGCTCAGTCTTTTGTAATAACATCAGTAAAAGGAAATCATAAAAGGGAATTGGTGCCATATTGCTGAATATTCCCATACAGTATAGAACCAAGTAGACCCTAATATGATATCAGTTAAATGGCCTTACTCTTAGAAGTGATTACTGTATAATGAACAGTACATTTATTATGCAAACTGTATGCATACAGTAATATTATATAGCCTCATGTAAAAGAGCAGTTGATGTGTTTGTGTGGGTGGCTTCAAATAGATTCTGCTCTCCATCTGTATCATTGACATTAACATTATGCTTTATGCACTTTTTGGCTTTTAGTGTGAGGTAGAAGAAGAGAGCTTTAGGGTACGTAGGTTAATTTAGTTTCCTTACAAAATGTGAGCGCCTTAGTCTTTAACATTTAATCCAAAGGGAGGTATTTTTCAAGAAGCCAAAAGGGTGTGTGAAGGGTAATAAATCCCCAGCCCGACTCTCCAGAGCCTTGCAGAGGTTTCAACACATGCTAAAAACCATGGGCCCTGGGCTATATTGTGAGAAAAATAGTGGGTATACTGCTCACCTGAATAATGCACAAGGTTAAAAGGTCATAATGGAATTTCCATTTCTATAAAATTTAAGAGAGAGGCAAGGTGGGGAAAAGGTCCAATCCAATTACTTTCATTCATAACACTACGGAACCATGCTAATTACTTGATGTATTAATAACTGCCCTTGCTGCTGTAACTCAGGGCCTCCACTGCACTTCCATCTTTAAAATTCAACCTATAAAAAATTTGATGAATTACTCAAGTTGTTTTTCCATCTGGACAGACAATCTCAATGGGAATCATGGTATTTTAAACTTGAAAGTTGAATTTTTATCACCTCTTTCAGGCCAGTGGTGATGACATATGCTAGTCTGGGAACCAGACGAATCTGCAAGCTCATGTTTTATTTGCTCTGGCAGATGCATCTGGTCCCCCTCCCGTTCAGACAGATTTCCAGGCGACCTGGCTCTAGTTGGGCCAATCACAACCATTTATCTAATATGGGGCGGGTTTGAAACAAGAGGAGTACTGTTGAGGTATTTTAGTAAACAACCAAGATGGCTGCCGCTGTTGAATCCGCTATCGTGTCAGTATTAAAACATCTGGACAGTATATTTTCTCTAAAAGAAGAACAAACATCTGCACTTAAAGCTTTTGTTGTTAAGGAAAAATGATTTGCTGGACTTCCAACAGGAAGTACACAGGAGGATGTTTCCTTGCTCTGATTGGTTGTAGGTGCGTCCAAAGGCATTTTGGTCTGCGTCAGTTGATAACGTCCCTTGGAAATCAAAAATGAACTGAAAGGTTTCGGACCAATGCGTCTGCTGATGTCAGGCTAGGCCTTCACTGAACATAATGCTTCTGTTTCATGATTTCACAAACACAACATATCCCTTGCAATGGTAGCAGTCCTCAAACTCCCGAAGAGTGACAGGGGTGATGGACAAAAGTCTTTATCTTATTTAACCTCATTCTTCTTTTCTATGGCTGAATATTGAAATTATAAAATAAACAGGTAAAATTTTAGTAGTTTTTTATTACGAATAATTTATGACACAGGGTTTTCACAGGATTTTGTAAATAACAGTCCATGCAATCCCAGTATAAAATGCAGAGAGATGTAACCACATACAGTATGTAAACACCCGTTATGCAGTGTTACACAGCATTATCAAGACAGTGCTTCTGGCAAGTAATATCCCTTTAGTATAGTATAACTGTGCTTCAGGTGCATATTAACTTAATAATCTAAGTGGACACTATCCTCCACCTTCTCCACCTCCATGCCTGAGTCTCTGTAGGCCGTTCAAAGAGTGGAGCAGCCAAGGACACAGAAAACATGACACAAGGGAGACATTTTGCATGTTCTTTCAAGCTTTGAATGATAGCAGATTGTGTGACAAGAGCAATGTGAATGTCAGTTCGAAAGACATTTCCACAGAACTTCAGATTCTCTCGAGAGTCCTTCTGTGTTGTTATTATGTAAGATGCAATGCCAGGAAAGGAGGTTATATAGATAGGATCAATAATTTAAATGACACCATTGCTGTGTGAATTTGGCACATATGAAACTAGGAAATATATTTAATACAGCCATTAAAGGTTCAAGGTGATGCTGCTGATAAAAGACATGAAATTATTAAAATTATGTAATTTCTCCCCAACATGCTTTCCTCAAAAAACCGCAGCTGATTAGTTTTTCAGCACACAGAGACGGAAATCAGACATTTTCTGAAGTTTGTTATGTTATTAGGGCACACAGACTGACCTTGATGTTTCCTTGGAACATTTAACCAACCCCAAGGTGGCTATTATTGTGATGAATATTCGGCCTTGCTGACAGCACCATGGCTTATTTATTTACCCAGCAAGAGGTAGCTCGCTACCTCGCCATGACCTCACGCTGTGTCTTCCTTCCTCATTTGTCAACTCGCACCTCCTCTGGTGGCCATGCAGCTCCAACAAAGTGAGGGGCGTAAACACAACATGCAACTGAGAAAGGTAGCGGAAACAAACAAACAAACAAACAAAGGGATAAAGCTGATGCAGCAAATTACACTTACACATCTTTATCTTGTGCAGTTTGTCATGTTTGCCTGCCTGTGGTGTTGAAAGATTTAGGTCCTCATGTTTGGATTTCCCTACATTGAAAACAACTTAAAAACAGTGGACTGCTAAGATTATCACAGTCTTGTTGTGAACAATTAAGTTGTTATGTAATACTTTATGTTCATGCTATTAAACTGATTTTGGAAACAATTTATTGCATGTAGTCCATTGATGGTAGTTTAAAAAAGGTAGGTATGAATTGACACTTGACAGATCTCTAACATTATCACAGCCCGTACACTAAGTATCTAAAGACTTGTTTTTGCACGACCGTCTCCTGATACTACAAACTACCTTAATGACACATTGCAGTACAAAAAAGCGTCAATATTACTATATAAAATGTGATCCTGTGATTTAGCTGTCTGTTGGTTAGTTAAAACAACAAAACAATGATATGGCAACTTGACATCTGCATTTCAAGCAAAATGAAACGTTCAAAGTAAAAATTGTATGCCAGGTATATAGTGTCCTTGCTATCACATACAGAATACATACTTTTAATGAAGTATTGGCAGACTTTGTCAAAAGATCAAAAAATGTGGCACATCTTCAGAGAACATAACGTGATGGTTCATTGAAAGAGCTATTTTATGCAGACATCAGTTCTGTCCTCTGAAGATGTGCTATATCTTTTGATCTTTTGACAAAGTCTGCCATTATTTCATTAATGTTGGTCTGTTCTGTTTTTTTTTAAGTTTTGAAGGTCTTTACTTTCCACATTTGTATTCATATTCCAAGAATTACAGGAGAAATATATAATGCAGAGAAAAAAAATGCCAAACGGTCTCTATAAAGATGTCATACTCCTACAGGGTAACAACTATAACACTTCTTGTGAGTATCCATACGTAGAGGCTGGTGTATAAACAGATTATAAATGACTCATTATCATATAATACATAATGTGTTATAAACCACTTATAAAATGTTAATATAGTCCTTATAAATGCTAAATGGGGGTTTAAAGTAAAGTGTTACTAGATACAGCAACGCTGTCTCCTAAAAAATATGTTTATATATTTAATTACAACTGCAAATACATCTTGAAGTGTTTTCTTTATTAATATTTAATTGAAACTATAATCATTCCCTAACCTTAACCAAAGTGCTTTGTTGCCACTTTCAAAGCCACCTACCATCCACCATACCACCTTTCTATGATTTATGGGTAGATACAATGCAGCACTTTCTTCACTGGAAATTTGCTGCCACTGAACTTTGGCAAAAATAATTGTTATTTCTATGAAACAGAGGTGCATTGGGAATGCTCTACATGATAACGGTATGTGCCAGTATTGTCAGCTAAAAACTTTATTAGCAAAATTCCTCTTGGCTTGCCCATCTGTGTTTGTTCAGTCTTTAATGATAGAATAAACAATAGAGGGTACTCCTGGAAAAAAAAGGAAAACCTAGCTGGACTAACCATTGTAACATAACCAACCATCAACAAATGCATCATGTCTCAGTAATATAAACATCAAACTATAGTCACTTACATTACCACATCAGAGTATAAATGTGAATGGAAAACATTTTATACAATTACAATGAAGAATGACTGAAAAATAAAAAGTTTCTGCACTCAAAGAGCTTGAAGTGGGGGCACAAGTAAGTACTGCAATACAGGAACATAAAAAGACCAAACTGCACGTACTTATTATAGAATTGTATCCAATCAAGTGGTTGGCTAGTGAAAAAGTATGAAATACTATAGCTGCAAAAAACATATAGGCCTTCTCTCAAAAGAAGAGTCTGTATCTCTGTGGACATCTAAAACATATGTACAGTGTATTTATTTCAGATAGATACAATAAGCTGTTACATCATGAAAGACATTTGATGACTTTAGCTTTTAAACTATTTCTTCACACTTTACCTTTCAGAGAAAATAAGTTCCGTGTCTTTATTCTCTGAGAACGTAAAGTGCTGCACTTGTTTAACTTCTTCAAAGTGGGTTCAGAAATGCACTTCATCCCAGATACATTTGTTAAATGGAACTCCTTTGCTGCTCCCTATTCAGTTCATTTTGGCCACTGACCTCTCAAATTTGTGGACCATTTTCATCACGCACAAAAAGAAACCCCAGCCCTACCATGCACGTCAAAGACAACCCTAAATCTTAATGCTGGTCGGAAATGTTGAAGTTGGAGTATGCATTCACATGAAAGAGAGAAAGATCTGAAGGATGCCATAAGCTGGGCTCTAGGGCCTGAGCAGAGAGACCCTGAAGACATGCTGGGAATATTAGAGAATGATTGATACTCACAGCTGGGGAACAGAGGAGAGCAAAGGAATGTTGAGGAGTTTTTATCTTGCTCAGTTCCTTTTGAAATATGGTTTACAATCCTCCACTGATCCCCCTTTCCTCTAAGAACCTATAGATTATAACACAGGACTGCTGAATGTCTCCCCTAATTCTCATGAAAAGCCACATGATATTCACACACTCGTCTACTCTGAACCGCGCTATCCAACTCAACAGACATGCTGTCTCTGTCATATACTTTCTCTTTATGTGTGTATCCCTCTAATTAAATCAGAATCTACACCATGTACAGTTTCAACTTTAAAATAAAGTCAATTTATCAAGCTAACATGATTACGAAGATATTCTCATATGACCATTACTTTCCCTTATTATGTTTTCTGTTAAATTGATTTTTAGAAACCATATGGTACCTGTTTGAATTTATTACATTAATGGAAATCTGTCGTGACTACTGTGACGGACAGAGCGGGCAGGCACGAGCAGTCACAGGTGGATTAAAATATTTAATTTAGTTACCCAAATTTTAAATAAAATAAAATAATTTACAAATACGAAACAAAAGCAATTCTGGCTCAACTTAACAAAACTAAACTCAAACCACTGAAAGGGAACAGACTAAACTTGAACATCAGCGGCTACATGTTCCATTATGTGCTCCAGCTGGTCCCTAACTTTTTAGTTTGTGGCTATAGGAAGTTAGTGTACAGAGAGTTTCTAGAGCTCTCTAAAACAACAGCAGTAATAGTATTTAAGTAGAAAAAAAATGGATAAAGTAAAAAAATTCTTTGGAGTGAACTAATAACACATCCATTGCTGATGGACATGATAACGCATTAATAACAGATGTGTGCCAGACCTGGCAGGCTGTTCAACTGACCTTTGTAACCTTGAGCTGATCTCTCCTCTCTGAGGTACTCATTCATGATCAATAAGCAATCAGGGAACTTGTCTCTGCATGCTTTGGCCATCGAAAGTGTTTACGAAGCAAGCAATCACTTTTGCAAATCACTGTTTTATTTGCTGTCATATAACCTTACCTTCACCCATATCAAGCTATCAGGCTGCTGGCGTAATATCCATTTGCTAATGCAATAATTGACCTTACAGCACATTATGCGTTTTCATTGGGCTGAGGGAGGTTCATTGTGTTCATTATTTTGCTTTAACACATGCTGCACCTGTAATTCCGCAGACAGAGGTGTTGTTTGCAGACTGACAGAAGGTTTGGAGCAGTGTAACAGCACCGCACTTAAAACAGGTCTTTCATGAACATATTTCCAGTGTGTCAGCAGCTGAACCTCAGAGGACACAAAGACCCGTCAGGCAATCTTATAATGATGAACCCCATTGTAGATATTTTAATATTTGGCATTCACATAAGAATTCAGCAGCAGATGACATTCTGCTCTAATCTTGCTGCTGCAGTATAGGATTCGTGGTTTGTTAAATCAAAAAGTGTCTGAGCTGAAACCAGAATCAAAATGTCATGTTCTGCAATGGAGAACTAATACAGGGATACAATGCTCTTTTAGACTTTTCAATAGATAGTTTCATGAGTACCTTGTTTCGCCCTATATTCTGTGTCAAGTACTGTGTGGTTAAAAACAACAATAGCAAATAAAAAATAAGTGGCGCGTCCAGTAATATGGCTGATTTCGCTTTGGACCTTGAAGGTTTCATTTCATTTAAATGCTATGTACCGTTTGCAGCCATAGTAGCCTTGGAAAACTAATTTCTTGATCATAAGAAACATCACTGTAATGACTGATATAAGAACATATTAAAGTATAAACAAAGTATATATATATGTATATATTATATATTATATAGATTTTTTAGAGGATATCCTACATATGGTGTAAGAGGAAAATACTTTTACAGCGACATGAAAGGGTGTGCAGAAGTAGTTCAATAGCGAACCAGCCAACTCATGGACCAAACCTATTTAAATATTAACTAGACAAAGCACAGACAGCTCCTTATTGAGTCTGCCAATTGATTCTCCTTTATAGGCCTAAACTCCAAGCCATCAGAGACCAGTACTTTCTGCTTTAAACCGTTTCAATGCTGGAGATCCATGTGGACAGTACATGGAGGACCTTTTTTTTCTAAATAAGTTCCAATGAGCATCATGTAAAACCCATTTTTTGAATTCTGTCAGTTCTTTAGTATTAGGGCACAGCATAATAATTAAGAAGTAAACACAGAGTATATAAACAAACAAATAAATATATGCAAATAAGTGTGTATGTGGACAGTAAACCAGGGACATGATAGGTGTACATTTTATTCCGTATAACGCACAAAACATACTGTATGGAGGGAGCATGTCGACAAACATCACTACAGTGATCACCATATAAACATCAGTGAAGGCTGTGACATTTCAGTAGATGTGAACAGTTTGTTTTATAACAAATTAAAAACACATGTTCCTAAAATTAAATCCCATACTCAGGTACTCAGGCTATATTTGTCTTGTTTGAGTATGTGACAGCCCTCAATTAAAATTCCTACATACTTTGATTTAGGTTCAGAGATCTCAATCTCTTCTGCCTTCTGTGACGAAAACAGATTGAGGGCTCTTTGTTTTTCAAGTTCAAGTCAACATTTTTCTTATTGTTAAGGCGTTAAAAATAAGTTTCAGTTGATGTATCGTTGTTTGTAGAACATTCAAAGATATTTTGAGGTTCTACACTGAACTTATTCTGTTTAATGTTTTTGATGTTAAAGTTTCTTCTCAATCATATTGACCTAAATATTCTGTTTATTTCTGTGTTTACAGCAACACATATATGAATGGGGTTTGCTTATCCTACATGTAACTTTAACCAGTCTGGTCCAATATTGTATTTCCAATATTGGACCAGACCCAGTGATTATGATGAACATTCTTCACTTTTCTTTACATTCAGAGTTCAAAGAATTATTTAACTTTGATTTATAAATTGCAGAAAATGACTAGGTAGCTAAGACAAATTCATTTTTTCCCCCAATCACAACTATTCCAAGCACTACTGTAGTGACAACGTTGTGCCACCACTTCAAAATCTCATTATGTAACAAATTGAGGGATGTAGTTCTGATTCAGTCCTGTGATTGACTGGTGACCTGTCCAGGGTGTACTCCGCCTCTCGGCCAATGTCGGCTGAGATTGGCTCCAGTCCTCCACAACCATCAAGGTTAAGCGGGTATAGCTAAGGGATGGATAGTTCAGAATTTTTGCTATATACTTTTCTCAATTGATATGACCCCCTTCTTATTTTTTGATAACAGTTCAGTGTGACTTGCTCCATTTATCAGAAACTCTTTACCAAGCTGCAGAAACTCAATAAATTATTCTGTCAGATTGCAGCATTTGAATTGCAGCTCTTTCTTCTTTCCCCTTCAGATTTCTACTCTCACTACCTAAAAATTCACTCTCTCTACTCATTCTCGCACCCCCTCTTACTTACCCTCACATTCACTCATTTTCCTGCTTACCTCCTATTTCTCATGGTAGTAGCAGGTAATATCCAAGGGTACTTTAACATAGTTTGATAGTTTGTGTGGCCAACAGAGAAGGCAGGAGTGCTCCAAAATAGCATCAAAAAACCTTAGTAAACGTAGGTAGAGGCAGTCAGGATGCCTAATACCATTTCAAATTGAGCCGGTGTGGCAACTTATTGGCAAACACATTACTTTAAGTTTCTTTTTCTCAATCAATTCACTGGATAGCTAAAAACCAATCTGGAGCACAGCAGCTCCCACGAGGCCTGATTGATGAGTCTGAGTGGGAATGTGCATATCCAAGCAAGGTTTGGTTTATGTGTCCTCAAATTCCATTGGGTGGAAAATGTGGATTGAGTGAGGCCGTCATGGATTTGGCATCACTAACTTTGGGGCAGATTGCGGAGAGTGGATTGATGCTCAGTGGAGGGGATGTGACAGTTCATCTGAAGGAAGAATGGGAGTGAGAGGGGAAAACAAACAGGCAGATCTATATAGAGATTGACAGCACCATGAGGCTGACAGCGCGCAAAAGAACATAAGAAAGTAGAAATGGAAAATAAAGTAACCCAGACAGAATAATTGGAAACTGGCGCACTTGTTAAATTAGTAATTCATTTCACTAATAAACATTTCCTGCTGTACTCAATAGCTGTCAGCTAAAACAGATATTTCCTGCTCCACTTGAACCTCTGACTCCATGTTGCAGTGGTGCTGCTTGTGTCAGTCATTTCCAATCCACTAAGCTCCTAATGAGGTCAGTTACAGTGCTTTATTTGTCTTGGATGAGGATGGAACAGGCAGATGAAGGTATTCATAGGAAAAAACACAGGAATAAAGTTTTGGCCATTCAGAAATCAATCCTGCAATTAAACCACAGTGTAAACATTCAAGGGTTTTTTATTGCTTCAGTTTCCTATTTGCCAGACAACCAGTTGAAAAGTATCTATGGTAGCCAGGTTGCAAATAACATGAATGCATTAGGGAATTATTTGTGATTTGGCATAAACAGTTGTTATTGCACACAACATTGTGGTGGTACAGGCTTGAATCAGTTGTAATTGCAGTAATGAAAAGCACAGGTTTGTATTAATTGTTTACTGGGTATATTTTGAGTATGTGCAGTATATCTCTTCCCTTGGCTTTGAGCCATGCTTGTGTTGGAGTCTTGCTGCTCTAGAAACCTTGCAGATTACCTGCGTTAACTGGGACCAGCACCTGAGTTTGTACATCAGTATCTGTCCTTACAGCTGGCCCATCTCTTACTATTGTGCCGGTGGTGCCAGTGGTGCTGCTACAGCGCTCACTGTAGCCGGTGAAATCCTGCCAAGTATCCTGGGTGGCTGGCAGACTGGCAGATGTGGGCACAGAGAAAAAGGAACGTGTCTGCTTGTGCTAACTACTGTATCTATCCAAGCGGTGTAGGTATAATAGAGGAGCAGAGTAAGGTTTGCTGAGCCACTTATAGAAGACAAATGGAGCTGGACAGGAACATGATTTGATGTGAACCTGCAGAAGAGGAGAAAAAGACTTTCAGGCTCAATGGAACTTAGACAAGAAGCTTAATTGAGATGTTAAATGTTAAACTCACATTGAATTTCTCCACAGCCAAAACTGAAGAATGTGTGCGAACACACCCATTGTTTTTAAAGTTATGCAAAAGCTTGAAAAATTATAATTCAAGAGGGACTTTTAGAGAGCTTATTTATGGACCAAGGTGGCAGGTTACTAATGAAATTTACCTGAAGCCATTAAGTGTTTTTGCTCTATTTAAATGTTTTCATGTGGATATTTATTTTTAAAGTTTTGGTTTCAAGATTCTGTTTTTAATTTCATGTTACATGTTTTGTGTCTGTCTTTTTAATATCCTGGGACAATGTTGGAAATAAGTGTTCTCACTTAACATGTTCCCTTTGGTAATTTTTTTAGATTTATAAATATGTATCTTCTCTAACAATAGTTTTGTTTTCTTATTCTCTTATCATAGTGTAGTATATATTTCATAATTTAAATAATAAGTTTGTAATTCTATATTTCAATCATACAAATCCTTATATTAATAAAACTGAGTTAAGAAGACATTTAACATATTTAAGACATTTTCATTATTTTGTTAAAGGAATAGTTTGACATTTTGGAAAGTATGCTTATTTACTTATATATAACATCTTGTTTGTTTAATCTGTATGTGTTTTAAACAGCAAAGACTACAGGAAGTTACTGTGCCACGCCAAGTGTGGCGCATACAAGATATAGCGTGTTATTTAGTGAGCTTTAGAAGTACTGGTAGGTTTATTTTCTTAGCTTTTCCCCAAATGTCAAACCATTGGTTTCAATTAAATAGTTTTTTTTTTAGATAAACATCAAGATACTTATTCTATAAGGAAATTGATAAAAATAACTTTGCTTAGTTGTACCAGTGGTACCAAACTCTACAAGTGGTACTCACCAGAATTGTATTTAATTATTTCAGTATTTTTAATTATTTTAAATAATAACTAGCACTAACTATACATTTTTTTCATCATTTCACTGGCCTGGTTTACCTGTTTTGTGGGATTTCTTTTAGTGTCTTTGCATAGTAAACCTACAGAGATTCTATTCTTCTTATTTTATTTTATAGGGCAGTACCGTGACAATAACCTCGTTACAATAAATTATTTAAATAAGTAAAAATACAACAACACCAAAACAATTGTGTGCAGGTGAGCTAGAGGTGGTGCGAGAGAGAGACAGAGAGAGAGAGAGAGGGGGGAGATGGCTGCACTATCAGTAGGCTGCCCTAAGGGATCAGTCTGCAGAGGCAAGGACTTCTGAATGAGAGAAAGCCAGGGAAAAAGAGGGCAGACTGGAGGGGGAGGAGAAGGAAAGAAGAAAGAACTAATAAAATACATTAGAAAAAGACCTGCATGAAAACATAAATAATGAAATGATAGAGCAAGTGAGGGACAGAGACAAGTACAGAGACAGAGGCAGATAGCAAAACAGAAAGACAGAGAAGAAGTGTGGAGGCACAACTCATGTATTGCATCTTAAGTGAGAAGTGAGTGCATGAGGGCTGAATAATGAAACAAAGATTAGGTATTAGGTATGCCAGGTAGGTCTTTGTTGGAGAGCTCTTGGAAATATTTAAAAAGGTTAGTGTATGAATAAACATAGCTTATCAAGGTCCTTTTACGCGGGGAAGAGAAAGAGATCCTAATGAATAATAAAGAGCTGATGTGACAGGAGAGCCAGCCTCGTGCACTGAGGCCCCCCCCCCCCCCCCCCCAGCCCCCCCACGTAACACAGTAATGGAATGCTTCCTACAGGACTTTTTACCACAAAGGACAAAGGCATAATCATTAAAATGGGGGAGCAGGGAGGAGTCAATATTGCAAAGAGCTGTTGTTATTCAATGTGCAGGCTACAGATGGACTGTATATTAGGAGCATGGTGTTCCCATTAGAGAGTCCTCTGACACATGTTCACAGAGCCCTATTCAACTGCTCCCAAGGTCTCTGTTACAGTTCTGTCACACACATGTAGGACACTGAAACAGCAAGAGGAACAGAGATAGGGCTATAAAGAAGTCTCGGCTGACACTGGGAAGTCGTTCTTGGATAATTTTTTATCAGCCATAGTTCGTATAATGAAACAGAGTGTGACATGCATGTTAATTGTTCACTGTTGCACTGTATAGTAATACAAAAGTAATTTCCTCAGTGGCATCAGACTCGATCGTGAGGTATAATGCTGATCATTCACATAAATACAGTAACTTAGACCTCACTGTTAACTTCTATTGTTAGTTGATGTATCACAACACATTTGATACATTGATACATTTAATACGTTTTATTGCAGGCTTAAATTCAGTATTTTGAAATTCGGTGGTTAAGATACACTTTTGCTTACATTTGTGAAACCCGGGGAACTGACATTTGCGCAGGAAAATAATGATAAAATATATTACAAAAATAAAACGACTTTCAAAACACAGTGTAAAAATATGGTCGGAATGGATCCAATTAAAAGGCAGAAGTGGCACCTCTGCAAAAGGGAAGAAACAGAGAAATTCAAAACACTGCCTTTTAGTATACAGTATGAAATATAAAATATCTTTGGTAACCCACCACTCCTACTACTGCTAAACACATCCGCCAAACACAGATACAAAATGTTCAAAAATAACTAACAATTGTCAACATTGTCAAGAAACACAGTTTCCAACTCAATTTCAAGAGTAATAAGCTCTCATGAACTATACAGATCTTTTCTTTTCCCATCTGTGTCAGCATTTCTGAACCTTCAGCAACAGCAGCGTCCCTTTTTCAGTTAAAAGAAATGTTTAAAAAAAAGACCTTCATTTCCTGTCACCTCCTACTCTCTTGTTAACTACACACCACTCTTGCAGTGAGGGCAAAACTGCTCACTCTGCTGTCTGAAATAGGTGTGAACAGCAATATTGCAATAACAGAGAATAAGTCTACAGCAGTTTTTACTTTTTATCTGTTATTTTTTCACCTGCTTGGATTTGGATAAGGGATTATGCCTTCAACATGGCACAACAACATACTTAATGTACCATCAAAGTCAGCCAGTTGATATTATGTGGCCTGCTTCTTGAAAGGCAGCAAAGTGCCACAGCTAAAGCCATCTGAAGCAATACAGGATTGCAAGTTTAAAGTCACCTGTCAGTTCTGTGCAGTCTATGAATCACTTGCGGCCTGGAGGGCGATCTTTTTAGTATCTGTAGTTGTTTATCAATCAGAACACTGAGTGCTAGAGGTGCCCTTGACCGTCTTCAGTGCTTGTACAGTATTTTCTCAGCCTATCACCTGGTCGGAGTGTTAACCTTGCACTACAGAGAGGGACTGAAGAGGATGTAGTGGGTGAAACTGTGATGTTTAACACAAAAGCAATGACCTTTGAAATGTGGTTCAATGAATTTAATGGTAGTAGAGAATATGATAAATATGTCTTTAGACTCGTGATAGCTGAAAACTGTGAGCCTTCATTAGATATTAATGTAAAATATGGTTCTAATGAGTGAGAAAATGTTGCGCAGTCTGCAATTAAAATTATATTGGATGAGGCCTGTGAGTGAGCATCCCTCCCAGTCTCTCAGTGCCTCTCTGTCATGAATCTCATTCCCTCCTGCACCCACTTGGATTTCATGCAAATTTTTGTTATTCCACGTCAAGAAAGGTGCGTTCTCTATGTGACTGGGTCAGGCTGGGGGAATCACATTAACTGACTCATATCTGCCACAGTAGCTTATATAACTCTCACTGTCACCGTTTATCAATTTGCAATGCTGCAAATTTTATTGGTGCTAGAATGTTTTTTCAGACTGTTTGACAACCCCTTTTTGCATATTTGAGTATTTACATATTAGGTAACAAATAATCAGCCATCTGTATTGAAGGAGAGCAGAGTAAAGCTTGTTGTTCTTTCAAGTGTTGTACGGTTCAGGACTTTGCTTCCATGTCAGATATTCAAGTTATTGAATTGTACATCAACACATATTGGTCAAGTTTCCCTTTTCTACCTGGCTGCTAAAACGGTTACAATACAGCCTCTGCTCCTTAGGGATAACTGCAAAAAAGTAAATGCTGGCTTCAACAAAAATCATATGGCACGCAGCAACAACTTTCTTAAGGAAAGAAAAAGAAACAATAGAGAATTCATCTCATGCTTTGTTTTTCCACTTATTCTAATCTATTATTTTTACTGTTGACTGTATTGCACTCACAGAGGCACGAGCAAAGGGCTGAGCATGCATCCACAACACTGATGTTAGTTTTATTAATACTACTTAAGCTGAAATAAAAGGCTGTAAATAAAATTGTCCAAGGACTTGGGAAAAGCAGTGATGGAAAAAACACATTTCTCCAAGAGCTGATTTAATCACAAACAAAATGTCAGTTAGATACATTATATATGAATTAGAATCTGTTTTATTGTTCAAGTTGTAGATATTAAAGATAACATACTGTATGTTGATGAGAGTACTCTGAAAGTAATGTTTCTCAAAGTTATTGAACACAGAAACCACAGAGGGGATAAAAAAAGATTTGTTAAGCATTCTGAGTCAGTGCGTTACCGTGGGGAAGTCAGTGAAGTGTTTTGGAGCTGGGTTTTGGTACAGTTAGCGTGCCAATAATAGTGTCTGTTTAATTGTGCTCCTGTGTGTGAGCAGGTGAGGGGGAGGCTAGTGTGTGTGTTCGAGTGTGTGTGTAAGTGCATTATACTTTGATGAAGTGTGGGTGTGTGGGCACATGTTTATGTGTTTTCGAGTTGTCAATGCAGATTTACAGAAAGTAGTGATGTGATATGTAGAAAGCCCATTTTTATGCTTAGCGCAAAATGAAATGTGTTTGATGTCGCACACAGTTTATGTCCTGTGCCAAGATGAGAATGCTCTTCTGTGGGATGAGGATGAATACCATTTCATGGGTGACCTTGCAAGGAATTTTCAAAAGATGCTACTGTGGTATGATTTTAAGACTTAGTAAACATCTTAAAATGTGTTCAGGGTGTTTTACTGCCCCAAGTTTTTCCCCACTTGCCTTATTTACAATCAAAACAGACTAGATTAATTTCTCAAGACTGAGAGCTCAAGTATGCCTGGAGCACAATTTGCAATGCGACATACATAAACATAAAGTTTGATACCCGACAGACATATTCATGAATTAAAACTATAATCAAATGAAACCCTGCTTTTAAAAAGAGTTGACCGAAAAAAACAAACAAACAAAAACTGAATCTACACCTCTTAATCACCTTGAAAACATCGGAATTCCATAATTTATTGACAGGGTTCGTTTGTGTTTTGACCTCATGTATCAATAACTCAAAAAATAACTGCACTTAGAGAATTTTTGGATTGTGCATCACTGGTTATGTTCACCTGTACTGGTTGACTGTGCTATTGGCTATCCTTCAGTTTAAAGGTACCCTGGGGAGCTTTTGACCACTAGTAGCGCTATGGAGCAATGTTTTTAAGAGAGGCTCCCTTATTTATTTGTATTTTGTGGAGGACAGAAATGCACAATATGTGGGAAATGTGACACACATTACTGCTATTCCACTACTTGAGAGTTGGTGGTGGTGATGCGTCTGGAAACATGCAGGATTCAACAGACCTCAAGGATACACACAATGTGTTGGGCAGACGAACTGTGTATGTAAATGTTCCTTCGGTCTTAATTCACTCCTTTCCCAAGTAAATTAGGACCACAGGAGTCGTGGAAAAGCTTTTCTGGAACTCCATTTAAAGGTCTATCAACTTAAAGATAGCAACAGCCACATCACACTCTGTCGAAATTATTCTTCCCCTTTTTTTCCCAGGTGATTTTTTCTCAACTATAGCAAATGGCGTGGGTCACTATTGCAGAGAATATGTTGAGTTAATTTGAAAAACAGATAAACGTCAAAACAAAAAGGAGATATCTGTTTCTGATGAACCCATCATGTGTCCCAGGCTTGTATTTTTACCATTTTACAAATACATGGACAACGAATGGTGATCCCAGAGGTAATCTGTGAAGTCTTCTTGACAGTTCTGCGACAACCAAATGGAAATACTGGAATACATGTTTAGCATATGAGTATGTGTTTTAGTTATAGTTCCTGGTTTAAAAACATTTGACAAAGCCCAAAAAGTGTGTTAAATGGATATTTTAGGAAACAGATTCTACTAAAAATGTAGCAGTTTTTCTTTTATCCATTGAGCTCAGAAGAGAAGCAGCGAGGATTGCTTGGATTTCTCGGAAAAAAGATAAAAAAGAAGAGAGGGAGGAAAAGAGCATTACTTTTTATTTTTCTTTGTTTTTTGTTTGCTTTGGGAATTCTGCAGTCTTATTATTTTGTTTAATAATTTAACATTAGCAAGGTCAATTGTTTCGCTTTGTTCCTGTCCCAGTACGTCTGCTCCTCTGCTTGGCTGACACATTGACTTTGCAAAAAGAATATTTGACTTCTTGAAATTTTAGTGCATGCCATATTCATCTCAAAGCAGATTTAGAAGCATCTTAATCATTATTGAATTATGGTCAGAACTAGTTGAAATCAGGAGATATCTGTTAAATTTGAGTCAATAAATTTAGTGTCTTCCAGACAAATAAAATACAGAGAATGCAATTTGCTACTGACAAACTGAAAACTTTGACCTCAGGAGTAGAGTTTTGACTGAGACAGTGTAAATTCTAAATAATAGGGATAAAAAGAGATGATTAGTAGGTGCTACATTATTCTTGCCAAAGCTGAGGGTAACAAAGGGCTGAGATAAAACATATATAACAAATTGAATAAAGAACTTGATATGCTAGATGCAAAAAAATAAAAAATAAATAAATAAAATAAATAAATAAAAAATGGAAGGAATGTTTTTGACTCAAATATTAAATAACCACATGCAAATCTATGTCTAATTCAGTATAAATTAATGACTACAATAGAAGACAATACAGCTTGCAATGGCAGTGCATCCAGGTGCAGAGGCTGTAGCTAACATTGCAACATCTTTGTTTAATCTGCTATTTTTTCAGCTTTATTTCTGAAACATTACTTATGACAGAAATACACTCATAGGCTTTGGAAAATTAAGCATGGGATTTTTTGAATGTCAATATACGATCGTGAAGGTCCGATCGCTCCTCATGTCATCTTCTGACCACCCAGCCAGACCTGCTGGACCAAATGCTGCAGTGGGCAGTGCGACCACCCCAGGAGGAGAGGGATGAGAGCGGATAAAAGCTAAACTAACCCAGCTTGGACCTAAGGGTGCTCCTGGCGAATATCCGTTCATTTCGTTTTTGCAACCCTGTGCTGTAAAATGACAAATAAACCAACCTTGAACCTTAAACCTTGAAAATTCATCAGTTTGAAAGCAGCTCCTCAGATTGATGTTCAAAATGTGACACTCCCTCACACATGCGGATTTCAAGAACTTGTAATTATAAAGTGGCCTTTTCACCAATGATTTGTCTCTGTCAAAATATTAAATGTTATAAGATACCCAACTGGATGGCAAATTATTATTTCAACAATAGTCGCCTAGTAACTCATATTCCAAAATAAGAAAGCAAAAATGGAAGACATTAATGAAATATTACTAGAGTATTGAAAGGACATTGTTGGAGGACATCAACAAAGAGAAACAATTTCACAAGCTACAATATGGAGTCTAATTTACGAAGCTCTGTAGACTGAATGAAGCCGCAAAATCACTCAGCACTCATTCATTTTAAGGAACCCTTCAAAACAGGAACCCTTGTTTTCTCATCTGGTATTGTATGTCTTGTGTGTGTGCGTGGGTGCATGTGGGTGTGTGTATGTACGTGCGGGGCTGGTGTGTATGTGTATGATAGTTATGTATAGGTTTGTGTGGGTGGGAATGCATTATTACCTGTGATGACAACCATATGTGACTGTAATGTACTTGATGAGCAACTCAAACAGGGTCAAATCATGAAATTAGATTTTTGAAGAAATTACGATTATGTCATATATTGAAATATTTAATGTATTGTATCCAGACCCTTACTAACTCAAAAAACAAACAAAAAAACAGACAAATACAGATACAAAAAAACGTGGTTGTTTACTTTTTCATTTTAATCAATCGGATCCTGCACAATCTTCATCGGCCAATCATATTGTGCAAACTTTAAATCTGTTCTCCTCTCTGCTGCTGTCAACTGTAATTTAAGTGCGAAAATGTTGTGACCGTCCTCCACCAATAATATATTTGTTCACTCTTGTTCAAAGATCTGTAGCTAAGTCTCACTGTTGCTGTCCTTATAGTTTAATACTGGTGCATCAATTTAGAAAAAAATCCTGCGTCAGACCTGTCCAGTAATACCATTGGGTTATACGTTCCAGCCAATCAGAATAGAGAATTCTCTATGGCCATAGTCATTATCTACAATATAACAATCAGGTGTCACTTTATGTGTGAAGAGTGACCAGATCATTCCTGGTAACACCTTTAAGTTCACATTAACTGGTTAGGTAGTTTACTGCTAATTGGCAACAATCATATTTAGCATTTTTGCAAATTCTAAATTTAGGCAAATCTGAAGCTACAACCTTTCCTCCCACGCAGATTTGTCTTGGGTTTGATGCTTTTGCTGCAACAACATGAGTGACAATTAGTATAAAAAGTAAGAGGGTGTGTTGGGGAGCTGGTAGATATTATGAATTTGCTATGATTTGACAGTGAATGTGGAAAGAATGGGAGGATGCGATTACAGCATAAAAGTGAGAATAGATTTAATCAGAAAAACAAGATGAATATAATGCAAAAAAACCCATTACATGTAGAAAATGAGGGTTTAGTATATTAACATGCAACTAAATAAAAAAACTATTGTTTGTTTTAGAACCTGGCCTGACAATGCCATATAACCTGACTTTGCTCAAATATACATACGATGTCTACTTAATGTAATTAACTCTGTTGAAATGTCTCAAAGTAGATTGCTACAGTGTGCAAACCACAATCTCCAGCTACTACAGGGCACAGCTTGTCTTTTCAATGACATGCAAGCCATGGATGAACAAAACACTCTTCTTTTAAGTAGCTTTTTTATATGCTGCATTCCTCACATGCAACACGCATCTCACACATCCCAGCATCAATGTGATTGCAACAATGGTTGGCTCTTATTCAGTACCGCTTATTTTGACTGGATTCTCTTTCCCTTTTGGCTTTTGTGCCTTTTACTGTGAAAACAACCTTTCAATTAAATCCAACCTTAATCTCATGGAAAAAAAAACTGAAAAGATTTCAATTTTGAAGTTGCAATGATGCATGAGCTTGCAGTCCTCAGATCTAGAACTATGGCACAAAATCCATCAAAAGTATTGCCTCAGGTTTAACTCGGGGATCAAATACATGAAAACAAGAAAACTGTGAGCACATTTAAAAAACGCACAAACAAAAATTAGTGGTCATTAACACTTGGGATGGGACTTCAGACAATACACAGAACAATAAATCCTTAATATAGACCAATCTTATTTTCTAACATCAACACAGGTTAAATGACTCTTTTAGTGCCAGCAGGTGCATCAGTAGTGAGCTGTGGGAACTGTGACCATATGGCGATGCTAGGTCAAACTACACTGAGGTCCAGAGAGAGCCCCTGAACAAACCTATGCTGGCAGGTAAAATTAAAAACACCCTGTCAAAACGCAAACAAAATTAACTGCCGGCTTTAATCCCAAGGGATGCTACCTTGCAGGTGCATATCTGTCTGCGTTTTGGCCTCTGGCCCTGGTCTGGCAGAGAAGCGAAGCATAAGGTAAATGAAGGGGAGAACATGGTCAGGTCTGGTGGGTGGCAGGCGCAGGGCAGAGGGGTGCCAGCCTGCCAGTCCCCTCCTTGGACAGAGAGGGTTAGGGGGCAATGGAGACAGTGTCTGAGCTGGATGAAACAGTTCTAGACATCAAACAGCGTGAGGTCGTACAAGGCTCATTAGGAAAAAGGCTGCAAGTCTTTTGGCCCCCTCTTTATTTTGTTTAATAGCGGACACATTTTTGTTCCCATGGTGAACTATACTGCTTATCTTCAGGATGCAAGATGTTTGATATATAAAGAGAGGTGGACACAAAAAAACAAAACAAAACAAAAAAACACACAATCCAGTACAATGGCCTTGTACTAAATGCTACCTTTGTGTAGCTCAAAATGTTCTACTGTCCTGATCAGTGTTCATTCACCTCTTCGGTATTTCTTATGGCATTCTTATTATATTATAAGGTGTACCAAATATTTTTATAAGACATAATTTGATTGCTGCATAACAAAACAGAAGTAATATGGATGGTCTAATAATGTGCAGGGGTAGACCACCTCTCCTACAAAGGTGTGTCACATTAGGTTGAATGTCAATTAGCAGCATATGTCAGCTATGAAAGAACACTGGTATTAGATTATCTGTGCCACCAAAACATAAGTAACCTGTAAAAAAAAAAAAAAAAAAAAAAAAAAACTTGCCAAACCATTTAATATATCAGGGGGAACTCAACATTTCACCATCAAATAGCAAATACAGACAAGCTGCACTTTGAGGTAGAAGCTGAATCTAGATAACATGGATATGATGGACACATAAAAGGAGTTGACAAATTCTGCTAACTGGCAGTCAAACTAATATGACCCACATTTGTAGCTGCAGTGATGTAAGTACTTCAAAGTTGAAGTTCTTTTTCATGAATAGTTTACACTATTTTGTTGTTATTCTCTCTTCATCGTTAGTCAGAGTGTCTGTGAATTTTAGACAAGAGACGTGGGAATAATGGCACAACCACATCAAGCAGTGAACTTTCTTTCGTTTCTTTTCTTTTTTCTTTAGTTCATCTTTGATTTGGCAAATAAGAACAATGGCTGCCAATATGTGCTTCATAATCAAGAACCACAGCCCTTTTCATTGTTTTTGTACCAATAACAACTTTTATATTTTTGTACCTGGGATAAAGACCAGAGACGGTAAATTATAGCAAAGATACTGACAAATGTATGAACTCAGTTTTGAAATTCTACGCTCTTAAAGGATGACAGACCGTGTTTGTCTGCTGACTAATCCATGTAACTTTTGTTTACAAGCCTTGGTTTGGTTGTAAATGGGCAGTGTGAATTTAAACAGAGGAGGAAAATGTGCTAAAAGGAAAGCTTTCCACTATATGGATCAGGCCAGATAACACAAGCTGCAGGTACAATTGACCCTACAATGAGGCTAGATTAAGATCTGCAGGTTTTGGCAAGTAGTATTTAGTATTTCTGTAGACTTGCTGAGTAAATTATTGGTTTCATTTGCCTGCTCTTTTAGCAATGTCCACTTTGGCTCCATTTCTCTCAAAACTGCAGAACAGAATTTGTCCACAGAGTCATCCTTTATGATATACAAACCTAATATTTTGGGAGGGTTTCTATTAAAACTTACCAGCTTTCTTTCTATCTGCAAAACTGTGCATGAGAATCAAGCTTTTCTACACTAAGAACTAAGTCTAGGAAAATATAAGGACGCAGAAAATGTTTAAGTGTCAGTTTGAAGACGGCGTTAAAGGCAAGGTGAACTGCTTTTCCTGTCTTACATGACGTTTGCATAACAACTATATTAGAAAGGCTCCCTGCCCAAACTTCCATTAGCACCATCTTCCCTGTGGAGAGTATCGTCAGTATGAGAAAAATGGCTTCTAATTTTTAGACATATTGGCATTTCCAAACTGCTGATTGCTGATTGCTGTCACACAGAGACATTGTTTTACAATAACATTCCTTTTGTATCACAGTTCTGTGAACTCCACATTTAAAGTAGAGGTTTGACATTGAATATACATTATGCAGTGGCTCTGACAGATAGAGGTGTGGGACAGAAAACCTTATTGTTCAAATGGCTAATAATTATATTAAGTAATACAAAAATTATCATGCTCCTATTATTGTAAGTGAAAACAGGCTGGTGCATTTAATATCAGACAGGGTGCTGCCCTATATGAAACTAAATCAATGTTATTGATGAGCTTCACGTCATCAGTTGAGGGCTCAGACGGCGGTACGTCGCTCTAGTCCACTCGGAAATATGACAGCAACTGTTGGATGGATTTCCATGGATATTTGTACGGATATCCTTGGAGCCCGGAGGATGATTCCAAATGCCATTAGCACTGTATTTATGTTTAGTGCTAATAAGCAAATATTAACATGCTCACACGCTAAACTAAGATGGTGAACTCAGTAAACATCACTAGCATGACTGTAGACTCTTTGGTGCTTTGGTCTTGGCCTCTTGTCAAACTTTGTCCAAACTGAGCAACTCAAAACACAATATATCACTCCCCCATAACACACCATTCTTCCTGATAGACATGCAGCCTGTAATACTGCTGGCCTCTTGCTCTTGCACTTTAGCTCTGATAACTACTATACTACAGTGATAGATCCCTATTTGTCACTGTTTGCCACTGCTCAAGATGGTATTTTTTTAGCATCCCCAAAGTTTCTTTATCAATCATTATTCTGATACCATTCATCATTACCTCTAGGCCTAAATACAGTTCTTATTTTTGTCTTTTATGTCGATAATATTATTCTTCAAATCTCAAACTTAACATTTAAAAACACATGCCTATACATTTAAATGCTGGTAAAATAATAAACAAATAAATAAATTCAATCCAATAAAGCAAAAAGCAAAAAGGACTGTAAATAACCCCATTATCAGTGTCCTTAGTAAATTTAATGATAATAGAGATAAATCATTCTTCAATAGATCAAGCTTTAGGTCTTCTTCTCATTTACTAATACTGAAAAGAGGATTTATGCTATTTTTTACTACAAAAGTGAAGATTTATTAGTAAAAAGATGCGTGCATGCATTTTTCTTTTTATACAACTTCTTCCACTGCATACCTGGCAGAAAAAAGTAAAATAGATAGATAGATAGACAGATAGACAGACAGACAGACTGACAGACAAATAGATAGATGAATAGATGTGTTAATTTGTTGTTGCAAAAGGGAGAAAGACCTAATGTGTTTACCTGTGGAGTATAATCATATTTAGAGTAATGCCCTGGGGACATTATAAATTTAGTCCTTGTATACTGGGAAATAACTAATGCTAGTTAATATATCAACATTTTGCGGCATATGAAATTAATTTGCCATTTAATAGAATATCAAAATACTGGCTGCTTCCTCTTGGGTATAATTTCCCATTTGTGAAAATTAAATTGAAATTTAGAACAAAGACATAGGTTATCACTAAAGGTCAAGTGTCTGCTAACAAGCCCTTGCTCCCATGTAAACAAATATCTTGTTTCTTTTAAAATTCCTCTTTTCAAATTGATTAATGGACTGGAGAAAAAGTGCAAAAACTATTCAAGCAGTCTTCATTTGACCGTTTTATACTTGGTGGTTGACTCACATAACGTATGTACTCAGTAAAGATGTCTTTTGAGTTACCAATATTTTAGAGGTATAAAGGAACATACGTTACCAACCTTACTCAAATTTAGCCTTTGGACTTCTTTGGAAGTAGTGTACTGACATGAACATCTAAATGCACAACACAAAAATTGTTTACTTCAGTGTTTCCTTCAGCCACCCCCTGCCTGTGTGCCTCCTGATGTGTATGCCATCCTTGGAGTAAAGTGTCATTTCCCCTTTTTCAATGAATTATTGGCCGTTAATTTTCATGTGAAATCCGCAGTCTAATTAACAGGTTTGAAACTACATGAACAGTGGTGATACCACTTTTTTATTAATAGAACATGCCTTTTGCAGAGTCTGCACACAAAGCAAAGGCAAAGATGGATGTCTTGGCTTTAATTAACCAGAATTATTTACTGACTAGGGCTGGCTTATGGGAGCATCACTCATGTAATGGATATATTAGCAAAAGACTGAAGGGATTAGCTTCTGTGGAATTAACAGACTGTGGGCAGTCCATCATGTAGTGATGTTACTATACAATATTGATACTATATTTATAGTATAAATAGTATAATATATATAAAGTGAATGCTGTATGTGCATATACAGTATGCTTTTGTATGTGAGTGCACATGTGCTTATTTTCTGTTTTTCCAACCCATAATTACTTGCATCCTTGACACGATGGATAACAGAATGTTACCATCTGTTGTTTATTATGAAGGCCACATTAAGTGCATTTTCCTAAATCCTAAATCAATTTCATATACTATACTGTTCAATGCAGTTGCACATCCAACGGGACTAAACTGTTGTTACATTAGTGAGGCTTTCAAAACGTTTTCACAATTCGTGTATTTTTCAAACTTTATGATAATGGCACAGGAAGCTGAGCAACAGTTGAGGCCTTACCCTTTCAGCTGGCAAACAGCCAAGACAACAGCTATATTATAAGACCGAGTTATGTCCTCTGATCTGCAGCTCCTCCAGGCCATCTCTTCTTCTAAATGGGCCTCTCACTTTCAATTGTTTGGCCTTAAATCCCAACACTAGATTAGTATTTAAACTTCCTGCTTTGTACCATATGAGTTGCTTCATATTGTATGTGCTACAGTGAAAAACTACTGAACATTTTGTAGAGTACTGTATGTATTTGACAAACTCTGAATATTTTCAATGCATTGTTTTAATTATTTCTTTCCACCACAAAGGTGACTGTCTGCAAAAACTTTTTACTGTTAAACTGATCGCCATGGTTAAGATTCTTTTCCTGTATCACATCTTTTAATAATAAAACTTGCAGTCTTTGTGTCAAAGTATCAGTTTGTACAAGCAACCTTTACTTTTTTCTTTCAAATGCTCCGTGACAGTTGCAATATATACAACAACTATGTGATGGCTGTTTGTTGGCACAGTACGTCCTGAGACCTAAAAGTTTTAACTTTTTTAATATGTAAAGGGACTATCTTGTATTATAATGCTTTCTTATGAGCTGTACTTACCATCATCAGCTAATGCATTTTTCCTTTGCTCACCTGATCATGGACAAAATGTTTGGCTGTAAACATGTATGCCAGTCCAGCCCTTTGAGCTACCTAAAGCACATGGATACAGACATAATCTTTACTTAAAGTGGAAGTAATTTTGAGGCACATTAGGCTTGGTTTGGCTTTAACTTAATCTCCCTCTGGTATTTTGTTGTGATAAAAAACTCAATACCCCCTGAAGAAATGCATGGGCGCAGTGCTACATGCAGATTTGTCTTGCGTAAATGTATTCAACACACACAGGTCTGCACACACATGCACCCGTTTAAACGCCTGAAGTAATGTCTTCCTGAATAACCAGTGTTCTTGAACGTCATGATAAATAGAGTCACATTTGGAGTCAGGGTTGAATTCCAATCAATAGTTTTGTTCATCTGAAACAAAAGCAATCTATAATGTCTACAATACATGTGAATGCAATCAATGGTCTGGCATACAGCAATGAAAGCTGTAGAGCAGTCATCCTCACCTTATGCTTACTTAGATCAGCCTCTGCCTCTAGTGCTGGTGGCCCTCAGTTTTGTGGACTGGTGTCGTCATATTTTAACTTGTGGTAAATGTCAGATGTTGTTGCAATGATTCATGCGAAATTCGAACGGCTAGAAATGGTAAACAGAAAATGGCAAAATCAGCAGGAGATTGGTCTGTGTTTGCAGTTGTGCCGCTGGTCACTACTGGGTTCTGCTTGGCGTTTATTTAACATGACACATTTCAACAGCACCTGGGGAGCAAGGTCAGGCTGCACACTAACAGAAACACAAACTCACACACATGAATGCAGGCTCACACACCTGCATTCTCAGAATCACTCATTTCATATTGGCCATCCCTGCTGCTTTTTGAAAGAAAGCCGCTCCTTTTCAAATCCTAAAGGGCGACATGTTTTTAATTATTGACATTCAGGTGAGGATTAGCATTTGATGCCGTCTGACCCCAAAGACATGAGTGGCATTGGGCTGGGTAGGGAGGAGGACAAGAGGCTGGGGGCTGGCGATTTTCCGGGACAAAGAGCCTACTGAGGAGGCAGAGGAATGAGCTGGGGAGGTGGAGGTGCAGTGATTCACATGCAGTGCAGGAGGCCTCTCTGTATCACCCCCACCCCTCCCCTAAATCCCAGGAGGGCAGGGGGGAATTGATGAAACGAGCAGGAAGGCCTAATTAAAGGCTCTCAGCTCAAACGCATTGATGTATTACATCTATTATGCCACAGTTCGATAGGTCTGCCAGGCCGGGGCTGCCGCGGCTACTGAGTCCCGCCAAACAAACTGAATAAATAATAGCAGCTGAGAGGGAGAGAGAGAGGCAGAGAGAAAGAGAGAAGGGGAGATGAGTTCAACAAGAGTATTGTGATGAACTCTGCTATAGCTATAGCCATGTTAAACAGTCTGAGATTTATATCATGAATGTACAGCTCCATTTACAATCTATAAAGCAAGAGTTGCAAGCAGGGTATGATATGGGTAAAAAAGAATTATCATGAGTAAAAGTCAGTGAGTGTTGATTTGGAGATTGTTTTATTTATATAACATTTCAGCATGTTTTATTTGTTATAAATGACTACAGGTAGTGTTCAAAAATTCAGATGCCATTGATACTTATGGCTAATTAATGGGCAAAGCTTTAAAACATTCAGCAAAAAAGTTTGGAATTCGACACACAATAAGAAGAAAATTATGAGGTCAATTCATACTGTACTTCATGGTTTGCTGATTCATGTGTAGCCTTAATTGTTTAGCTTTATTACGCATTATTGGCTTTGAGATCAAAGGTCGAAGCCACCAACAACTCAACTGCTTCTGGATATTAGTTAGTTTATCACTTACGGTGCATGGGAGGAGTGGAGGAGGTAATGGGGTTGAGTTATGCATTTGTGTTCGTCAAGGATGACTGAATGCACGCTGATCTGGTGTGGGGGGTTGTGCCAGAGGAAACTATGCATATATAGGATGAGGAGAGCGATAAGGAGGTACAAAGATGAGGAGACTAGAAAAAAAAGCATGAAACTATGTACATATTTAATGTAATGGTAAAGGGAGGGGTGGAAATGAAACTGGTATGAGGTACATAAAAAGATAAAAAGCCTTATGCTTTTACATTCAATTCTCACCAAAGTTAATACTGTTATTGGCTAATTTACCTGAGGAATTCAGTTCTTAATGCATTCAATCTCTGCTAAGCCAGTTTTTCAACTATGTTATTGTATGTTATATTGTTCACAATTTAACATCTTAATATGTCACACATGAAACACACACATTTCCACATTTCTTACTTGGTGGAGCACGATTTTAACTTTCAACTTAAGCTTTATTGGCCCCCAAGGGAAGTTTGTCTTGCAGTCAGGAGAAACAAAGAACACAGACTTGAATATAAGACACTTAAAACATGATAAAAAACACATATGCTTAAAACTATCATATGAGTTCACATAAAAAATACAGTGTACATAAATGTGGCATCATTAACATAAAACCTGGAGTACATCCAGCCATCTCCATCCAACTCAATTCACAATGCTTTTCCCTCTAACCGTGCGCACCATCAACCATTTCCTCATTATAGTAAATGAATGTCAGTGCATGTTTTTGATTGTCAACGAACAAAGGCAACTAGTACAGCGCAGTATGTGATTTCTCTGTGTATGAAATGAGTATTCAAAACTGAAAATTCAGAACATTTATGTAAAAAAATGCCACGAAAGAAACATTTTCAAAAACAATTCAATTCAGCTTGATATTATTATTAAACTGAAATCCCCCAAATGGTCCACAGACAAGTTGCCATCCAGTAGAGTATATGAGGATATGTGGAATGGTGAGCCCTTAATGCTCAGATGAAGACAGTAAGCCCAGGAAACATGGTGGACACGAGGTGGAGTCTGTCAGTGTAAATCCAGCAGCCAACTACATAGAGAGAGGGATATAAAAAGCAGGACAGTGACAAATTCAGTAGGAGTGCTTTTTGGTTCTGGCAAAGTGACGAAAGAATTCTGTGTGCGTTTGTCTCTTCCTGTGTGTGTGTGTGTGTGTGTGTGTGTGTTGTTGTGACGGTGTGTAAATATATGTCTTTGCCTGCAAAGCACACGGAGGAGCAGATTTGTGAGACAAGCTCGAGCAGTTGCCTTCACAGCAGTGGTGAGATTGGAAGCAAGTGGTTTCTGAGCCAGTGTGACTGATGGCGTCTGTTAGCATCGACGGCCGCAGAGAGGACGTCTTGTACTGGCGGCAGGGGGAAGCTGAAGCTTCCGGAAACAATGCTGTCCTCAGAGACACTGCTGAAATGACAGGACAAGCAGGGCCAGTGTTTCCATTCACAGTCCTCTCAACTTTCTGACACTTTTTCTCGCTTCCACCTCTCACCTATTATGATGCCCCTTAACACTCCTCGCCTTCCATGTCTTCCTCCCTCTATCACCTCCTTAACATACTGTATCCCTACCACTGTGGCTGAGCTGCTTCTGTCACCAACAGACGACTGTTTTTTTCCAGTCCAGTCCTCCAAGATAAGGTTTATAATTCCTTTCCAAGGTACAGATAGATACATCGAAAAAAAGCCACCTTCTTTCAATGTAACAGCTACCAACTAAGAAACAGTATGTTATATTTTTGCTCTTTCTGTGATCTTTTTCAAAGAAATTGTTTCAGATGTGATTCAAAAACCATGCTTCTACTGCCTGCTATCTAATTGGCTGGCATGTACCAATAATGACATATTGAACTACATGTAATTATAACAGCAATGCTATTGTAAGTATACATATTCATGACTCAGTCAGTTGTTTCGATATTTTGTTTATATTAGTTGATACAGGTTAAGACAGGTTATGACAGCAGAGTGGCAACCTTGTCCCCTTGAAATTATATTTATTTAGTACGTTTTGTGGAAAACATGATCAGTTACTGAATATTTTTTCGAATTCATGAAGTGATATGTGTTATGCACAAGGTGTGGGTGGTGGGTGTATAGAGCACAGGGCCTTAATGTAAGGTTAGATCACCATCACATATCAAAATATTAAAACTAACATTTGAAAGTAAGTTTTGAAAGAGAAACTATTAAAAATGGGATTCAAAATTTGAAAGCAAAATTTGAATGTCTGAACTATGTTTTGCATTTTGCAAATCTCTGTCTTCCAAATTTTGAAACTTGCTATAGCGCACATTCAACACAGTCCTTTCAGAGATTCAGTTTAGTTTTTTCAGAGATTCAACACTCTCTTTTCTAGTAGTCTCTTTTCAGACACCAAATCTGCCCCCTCATCTTTGCATTTTTGACAGGGTTTTAACAGGGAAAATGATCTGAAACTGAAAAATAGAATGTAAGCCAATCAGCTAACAGAGATCGTTTCCATTGAACAACATCGGTAAAAAGTGTACCACCAAGCTTTTGAAGCGTGTTGCTGCCTGGAGCTAATGCAACAGCTGAGGCCTTAAAGTGAGATGAGCTTTTATGTGTTTGCTATTTACATAATTGAAGATATAAATGATTTGCTCTTGTGTGCGTGATTTTTCCAAGCGTGCTTGTCCAACCCAACAGCATAGCTACCAATTAGCGAGCTACGTATCACAGCAACAGCAACGAAAGAGAGCCTGAGAGACACCAGGTATGACTGCTGTGGATGGACAGAGCTGCACACCTGTGTCGGGGTTTTGACACATGACTGCTTTGTGCGTCCCTGACTTTACCTGCCAAGAGACAGCAGACCCCTGAGTTTGCCTGCGAACTGACTATATAACACAGATGGGGATGAGACTTCACATTCCATTCAAGTGATGCTTTAAAAGATTTACACTTTCAAAACTTACTTTCAACCTTTAAAAACTTAATGCTAATGTTTTGATTGGGATTTTGTTGACATAAAATGGAACTGAATTATGCATTTTGTTTCTCTAAAAACTGATTTGCTGTTGAAAGTCAGCAGTATATAAACCTGATTTCTAAGAGACAAAGTTGTAGTATGTGATGTAAGAAACACATCACATACTGTATGAGCTTACAGCTTCTTGATCTGGCCTGTCACATCTGTTTCACTCCTGACAGCTGTTTTTGTGCTGTTTGTATGGTGCAAAATAAACTAAAAACTGAAAATAAACTAATCTAGCACATGCAAAAGAAAGTGTCACCGTTTCCTACCAGTGCAAGATTGTTGAGCCACTGATGAATTACGGGGTAAAACTAATGTACATTTTACCTTTTTTCCTTCATTGCCGTTAGCAATCCAGGCAACTGTCAGTCTTTCCTCAACTTGTGTAATGTCCCTCACTTGAGGTGTGCATCGACACGTTTACCTGTCAAAACATTCTTGAAGGATACTGATGAAGCGGAAGAGTGGCAGTTATGGAAAACATCAAAACTATTTCCCATTGGGAAGCCAGTGCAGCTGGTGTCATAATACAACACATGGCACATCCCCGCCTGCTAAAGATTTGCTTCAATGGAGTATCTGACATCTCCACAACTATTTCCTTAATTGATGTAGTTAAGTATGCACCCTCCATCTCTGAATTGTAAATACCTGCCGTAATGTAGTGTAAAATTATAATTCCGGCATCAAGAAACTGCCATAATTTGCAGCTGTCAGTTGTTCTGCTGCATATTAATTTCTCAAATGTACTGTTGTTTAGGAGCAGTTAAACAGAGAGTGTTGCACTGCCACCATAAACTGTTCATTACCTTACAGGCAAGTTGTCTGAATCCAGTATCAGTTCCTAACTTTTAATTATTAAATTACCCTTCAGTATTATTTATTATTCCATTTAAATTGAGGTTATCTTGGACGTGTTATAAATCTTTTCACAAGGGCTTTTTAAATTCTTGAACACAAGCGCCCGGACATATTCACTGCTCGATTAAAATGCTATATTGTCAGGTCTTAAAATACTGTGTGGACTTTATTCAATGTCAGTTTATTGATAGTATGTTAACCTTCAAAACAGCAGCCTTCTGTTACAGAGGACAGGTTTGGGAAGGGAATGATGGAGAGGGAGGGACTATTAAAAATAGGTTAAGCTTGTCTCTGCACTATTTCTAACAGGCTCAGTTTGTTCCCTCCGGGGTCTCTGTGATTTGGAGTGTGACCCTGACCCTTTGCTTCTGCACAAAGACGGACACACACGTGCACACACACACACACACACACACAGCCCTGAACATTGCTGTGCACTTCACTGGAACTAAATCACAGTGAATGTACTTGTCGGTTCCACTGGCCCTTAACAAGATCTGTGTGGCTGCTCTCGTCGCACTGTAAAGCGCCAGGCTGAACATGATTTAGTCTCACAGAAGCATTAAAGACATTCAAAGGAAGGATAGGTGTCACCTCTCTGAACGTGTTGATGTGACTTAGCTCTGCAGGCCCTCCTCACACATGTGATCAAATAACAAACTGAAGAGAGAGTTAAATATTGGTTTGAAATATCAACATCAATTAAGGATCATTATCTACTATACATATAGTTATGAGGTGTATTGATGCATAAATGAATAACAAATGGAAGGATAATTGCATGTTGGCTTCAACTCACCAGCGTCCAAATGTTTACTCTCTTGGGTTCACATTCCCTCAGGAATAATAATAAAACACAAAAGTTTAGAATTTAGATCTGTGACAATGTTTTTGACCTATTCAACAACGATCTACTAAAAATAACATATTAGGTATTAATCCAACCATAGTTTCATCAGTTACAACAAGAGGGTCATTAAGGATGAAAAGTAGTGTACTTTCCTGAAGAACACAGATATGCACCATTACCAAACACATCATCAAGTGAATCTTGGCATTGGAAACTCTTACTGCCATTAGACTCCATTCACCATGGACAATGTATCAGCTTCACTTAATGTAAAAAAGGAACGTTTTGAGATAAAAGATGCTCCACTGCACTTTCAGCTGAACCGGACAACTGTGTTTGAAAGTAACTTCCTCCTCCACACATAATGAATATACTGAACCCAATGTGGGTAAAGGTGAGGACACTAATCATACACGCACAGACAATAAAATAAAACTCTGTTTAATGATGGTGGAAAAGAAAACATGCTATGATTGTAGTGACATTGTGCACTTGCCTCTTCATCCTTCTAGGGAACAAGAGGTAATTCAGAATCTAACACCAATGAGAAAATAACAGTTGTGTGTGTCTTGGGAGTTAAAAGACTCTTAACGCCATGATCAAAACAAACCATATTCAACTAAATTTCAGAACAAGGCCAAAATTAGCAGTTACTCTAAGAACACAGTTTGTGTGTGAAATGGCAGACATTCAGATGTTTTTCTCGTGAATCAACAGAACAAACCTGCAGTACTGATGCTTCTTTTAATATAAATAGAGATTTAATAGAGATTTAAATAATTAAAGGTGATTAAGACATATACCTTTTTCCTTGGGTTTTATTGTGTAACTAAAATTTGTTCTGCTTTACTTATATAGTATATATGATGAAGTAGATTGCATGACGGGACAGAAAAAAAATTCTGCTGAACAGCGACAGTATGCAACATCTGATTTAAAGTGAAAAACATCAGTGTTTGAAATAATTTAATTGGACTGTATAAAGTTTTTGATCTTCAACCATACTAGATGCCACTACATGCTTAATACCAATAAAAAACCCTTAGGAAGCTATTACAGTGACAAGACCGTTTTCTTTTTGTTTTGACAGATTTACCGTCACACACAGAGAACAAAAGGTTTTAATGGAAACATGTCTCAAGGCTGCACAAATGACGAAATTGGGGAACAAATTCACATTTAAATATAATTAGTTTCAAGGTGATAACAGTGCATTCTCTGGTGTTAATCTTTACTATGCACTTGAAACAATTCTTCTGTAAAACAGTTTTCACAAAAAGGAAACATTATCAGCTTCACAGAATGAGTATTTATTACAGAAGTATTGTATTGCATTACATGTACAGTATATTAGTGGTCTATTAAAGGTCTAGGTCTTATCTTATCTTATTAGAGCTCAAGCGCAAGTTTTGGACCAGTTTCAAAACAGACCTGTGGAAAACCTATCCATCTTGACTTGCATGAATTAACTCTGATCTGAATAGGACCCAAGGACAGTCACACCCAATCTGAACAGACCCAAGGGTAAGTCAACTCAATCCAAAATGTGGTAGGCTTGAACAGACCAGAGAAAACGTCAGTACTGGCAGCGGTGTGATGAGCCACAAATTAACTAAAAGCTGTGGTTGAAAAGAGCCGTCATACATGTAATTTATTACAGCACTTCACCATTCATCCCTCTGTTATGCATCAGAAAACAGATTGTCCTTCTTTGATGATCATGACACTCCATAGGGCTGATAGTGGGTCTCCTCAAATCTATTCAAGTATTTGACATATTGACGCACAGACCCAAGACTGGCCGCATCAGAAAGGGGTACCTGACCCAGTCTGACTTGGGTTCTGGGTCTGGGCTCAATGACAAAGAATTGAGTGTTTGCATTATTTTGTCCACCTCCTGTAGATATAACGGCAGTCTAATAGGCATATCATGATGCTCTTCACAGTAGTCTGACAAGTCATCCAGCAGTCTTCTTTGACTGCGTTGTTTTATAGTGACATATGAACCACATAAACTACACTCACATAGAAATGTGTGATTCTCACACTGACACCCATAGTGAATGTACACATAAAAAGTGCAAGCTCTGAATTATGTCCTTAATAGTCCTTCACAGGCAACCCTTTGATTTACTGAGCATATTAGCGCTGCTATAACATTATCAGTGAGGTTAGAGTATTTATTTCATCTATCAACCCAGAATGAACATCTGATGAAACCAGAAATTAGTACCGTAAATTAGTTACACACCAGTAAATTAGCTGCATACTGACCTTTTCTTGGGCTTGTGCACAGATGCAACTGAAATACATCCTTCCTCAAACAGCAGCCTATAACATGGATCTGTGCATGTGGAGGATTTCCAGGATCTGGTGTAATTGGCTTCAGCTGGGGTAACAGCCTGGTGAGTAATGTACAGTTGCTGGGACCTACAGCAGTGATGGTTTATAGAACACAACAGAATCCAGAGGTTGCTGAAATTCCCATCACTGTTCATCTAAAACAAGGAAATAAACAAGAAAGACAGAAAGATGCTGTTTTACATTTTTGTCACGTCTCTCTTCCAAATGCTAAAGAGAAGATGGAAATCACATTTGTGAGCTGAACAATGAACATCAGTCATGATCAATAACAATCAATTCATGTAATAGAAGTGGGGTCTAAAAGGGAAAGCTTGACATTTTAAATTTAAATGTTATTCTTCTATACAAGGGATTTGAAAAAAAATGTTTCTACTATTAAGTTGCATGGCTTGAATTATTATTATTATGTCCTACACTGCTAGCATGCAAAGTTACTGCTAGTAACTGATTAACTGAAGAATCTTCCTAATATTGTTCCTGCAATGACAGTTTAAAAAAACACAATTGTGTGGCAATGATGAGGAGAAGCATATGCTATATTCAGGCCTAAACCTAAATAAGCCAAATCTTATATCTTATTGGAATCGACACCATTGGTACATTGCTTATCATGTTGATTGATCCAGCAACTCCAGTAAAAATACTATAAACTCTGCAGTCAGATTCAAACGATCTGGAAGATTTGGGTTGTTGCAAGATCTTCCAACTGTTTTAATACACACTTATCCAAATATTTCAAGAAAAAAGTCACGTTGCATCAACACATACTCGTGTTTTTGTGCCAGGGTGATCAAAAATGGCAACGGCATAGTTACAAATCAATTAAGACTGAGTAAAATTCCACCAGCAAAAAAGAGAGAGAACAGCTCAGTAGACTGAAATGGAGAGACAGATGGGAAAAAAAACAGGCTCTCCGTCAGTGTTGCTCTGCAGAGTGTAACGTGCACTTTGTGTGTGTGTGTCTGAGTTGGTATGTGTGTCCAGCACATGGGCACAATCCCTGCATCATAATGTAATTTGCTGCCAGATCTTGTACACCCACTGATAGGCTTCTGAATTTGTAGAGGAAACTGTAGAGCAATTGCTGATAACAAATATGTGGACTACTAGTACTCTGGTTTGGATTTAGTTTGGGATTATCTAATTTCTGTGTTTGTTGCATGTAATCACCATACCCTGATTAGAGAAACCCAGGTAAAGCCTTGTCCTGGGAAACAGAATATGCTACTCGGGTTAAAAGATTCCAGGACTGTGTGGCCTGTAAATGTCAATGTCCACAATCTACAATGGCAAATATTCCACTTGAGTAATGGCATGGACAAAAAACAACCAATATGATGATAGATGATATATTTGTGAGCTGCATGTTGATATATGCCTGTAATGAGGAGACTATATCCATTATAACTTGCTTTCTCATATTCCTTTACTGGTAGGATCGAGCGTGCAGTGTCGAGGCAGCCATCAACAAAAGGAGATTAATCCTCAACTGCTAAAATAACTACACAAAATGACAGAGATTGGCAGTTATTTATGTGTACTGTACTTGATTTGCACTAGTAATGTACAGTGTATAACTATAATTGCACAGTTTATATTAAATACATATTAAAATATGGTCCTAGGTATGAATTCAGTCTCAAGATTATATTATAGTCTAGTTTTATGCCATTTTGTTTCTTAGCTACCTCTTTGAGTGTCTTTATCTTGTTGAATGATTTCTGTCCATCTTCATTTTCATTTGTTAAACAATCAGATAATCATGTACACAGAGATTTGAAAACCCAGGTTACTTTACTGCATGTTGCATGTAAAAATCACATGTCACATATGACCAAAAGCAATCTATGACTTATAAATAAGATACAAGTGTGCATGTAAATGTACTCTGTGCAAGATTAAAAAAAACTCTTACTAATGTACAGTATAATTCAGCAAAAAAAATGCAATAAAGATTAATTAAAGATATAACATTGTGTTAAACCACCATAAACCACCGTTTTAAAAAGACACAATATTTTTGCTAAAATGTTTTTTCTTGTCCACCATTGTTAGTTTTCACATTCTGAAACTTCCATGGTCCTGCATACTGTACTATACATTTTCTCTACCTACCGACTGTGTCTGGCTCCCATTGTTTTATAAAATCTATTGAAACTGCTGCATTTACAGTTTTCGCCGTAGTTATGTCCAAAACAATTAATGACCACTTAATGGCCCTGCTTGCAAAAAATCCACCGTATATAATTTTCTAATTAAGAGCACAGTGTAAAAAATGTCCCACACATATTAGCAACTTCAGTTACAGACAGTGTAGTACAAACTCTGGGTTGTCACTCATATTTAACCACATTAAAGGTTAAAAGAAGATCACAAGTGAGACAGTGGGTAAGTGACCTCATTTTGGCGCCTAATATTGTTGGTCTGTCATGGTTGACATGTCTCTTTAATATTGTGTAGATGTTAAGAACAGTGCGCTTGGATTGGAAAACGGGTGGATGGCCCCTATTGTTAAAGAACAGAAAGGAAATAGGAGGCAAATGGTTTGGCATGCATTTTCTGAGCTTAACAAGCTTCCTTGAAACAACCTTCATGCTAAAGTTGCGCTCACCAACTTCAGTTATGGATGGCTGGTTGCTGACTTCCATAAAACACATTTGTATATTTGATCCGGGATATTGTCATGTTCTTGGCGGGCCGTATTTATAGCTGGCATTCTCTGCTGTCAGGGAAAGGTTGCTGAGATAGACAATGCGTTGGAGGGTTCAGACAAGCCTTACAGGGAAAGAGTCAAGATATTGACCCCTATTACAAAGCTCAAGTGAAGTACTTTACTGTAGAGGTGCAGTACACAGACATACACACAGCCAATGTCTGTGGTATATTTGCTCCTTAATCCAAATTTAGGTGATCTATTTAGTCTTTGCTGAGGCTTGTCTATCGATGGACACTCTCGGTTTATCCTTTATCGTAAATTTTTTAAGCAAGTATCCAAGTTCTCATTAAACTGTTTTAACTGTCTCCTCAATACGACATCCTCACAACCTCTTTCCAATAATGGCTGTTCTGGGATGTACATTACAGCTACAGTCTGCCTATCTGTTGTGTAAGGGCTCTCTGAGGTATTGAAATGTGTGTCTGAGCCTTGTCCAGGAGCAGCTGATGAAAATGCATGAGGGCTGTTTTGCCCTTCACTTATCAAACTTAGTACATTAGACTGTGTGCTGAATCACAGGGGTGCTAACTCAAGTATTTATCAACTTTGGATTTAGTGCACCCACAGGAAGTCATAGTTTGGCTTTGTCCTCACTGAAACCACCTATTCTGTTTAAGAGACTGCCATGACAACTTTCATTTGGTTAGTAAGGCTATATTTTAATGCAAATCCATTTACACCCAGAACTGCAGAACTGCAATTTTGGTATATTGAATTTGCAACAATTAGTGTATGCTCTCAATAATCATTGTTTAAACTGCAGAGTTGGGGAAGAATTAAAGTAAAAAAAATTGTATTTGTATGTCAGCCGCTCTTAAGACATCCATTTTCCCCCTTTTTTATCCTGATGCCTCTATAGGACTTTAAGAGGGGTGACATCATCCTAATACATCATACCATCATGATAATGATCTCCAATTAGCTCGAGTCCATTCAGGGAATTAAATGGTGAAGGGGGACAAAGATCAGCCTGTCCTTACGAGTGTGAAGCTGTCAAACCACAGTGCTAAGCACTCTGATGTCTTTGAAGTGAGTTCAAAAGGCAAGGACTGTTATTCAAAACTCTTTCCAGTTGACTCCTAATGAGTCCTAAAATTATGGCTCCCCTCTTATGTGAGTTTGACCTTTGGAGGCACACGTCTTTTCATTTTGCAGGTCCAATAAATGGTACCAGTCAGGACAAGGTGTTCTTTTCATATAATCCCATGGTTCTTACACATTTTGGAGTATGGAATGACTATTTATTGTGGAGTCACTGGAAAAAATAGGCTTACAAAAGGCTGCACTTGCTGAAAGTAAATATATTATCATTAAAACACTCAATAATTAAATTAAAAACCCATTTCATCTAAACTCCTTTCAGCTTTATAATCATCTAAGTGTCATTAATTGTAAGCTTCAGTTTATACTAGATTCTAATGATGTGAAGCTAATCTTTTGCTGCATCAATTTCTGTAGACAAACTGGGAATAGAAACAATTCAATTTAATTTTAGACTAGATAAAACTGTTGTTTACTGTAGCAATGTACTGTACTAGAGTTGAATAGCTTGTTATTTATGCAGTCTCTCGGGGAAATAGCAACAGCAGCACTAGAAAACAAAGAGATGGAGAGCTTTACAGAAATGTCAGTTGACTGGAATTAATTTCCCCAGCTGCAGGAATTCAAGGAGCAGGATCACAGACACACTGATTGTCGTCAACAATTTAAAACGTCATGTGCAAACACAACAATGATAAAGATAAGTGGCTAATACTTTCCAGAGGTTGGAGATATAGTAAGGGTAGATACTGTAATATGTTTTTTAAGAGAGAAAACAAGTCCCCCAGTTTTGATCACTGGGATCCCCTATCATCATGATAGGTTGCTGGAACAAATGTAAACTAACACAACGAGGCTCAAAGTGTCTTTAATCAATATTTTTATAACAACAATGGATCAAATGAGTATGTGTAAGGAGAAAGAAGCCGCTCATAGTGACAAACACACAGGGAATCCTCATCTATCTCTGCGATTCCCCTTAACTGTAGAAAGTTTTGGAACTCATTGTTTCGATTTTCCAGTGTGCAACTTTACTGTTTTGGTTCAGTGTTGCCACTCTCATGCTGGTGATATTGAACTCTAAAATCCAACAGTACGCAACATGCCCAGCAACAAGTAACAGACAGTCATTAAATAGTTGGTGAACACAGGAGAGCATCTGGCAGCTAAAGAGCCAGATATTTCCCTCAGGAGTTGCTGGAGACCAAAAACTAAAGCGTTTAAAGGAGAGTGAATACTGGACTTACATTTGTTAGGTGGCCAGCAACTCGACTCTAAATGAATGGTAATGTTGGTCCGTATCTGCTGAACGTGTAAATTAGCAACAGTATGGTGTAATTTATCAACTTTATGCTGTGATAATATGTCATGAATTGTGTTTACAGCTTGTTTTTGATGCCCCCAGGTGGCCAAAAATCAGTTACAGGTTTAAATACATTTCTAAACAGTTACTATTTATTTATTTGAGGAGAAAGATAAGATAAGATAAGAATTTACGTCTGATGCTTTTGTGGAGGCAGCGTTGTGTTCACAAAAACAAACTTATTTCCATCTTAATTTTAATATTATTTCCCTTTTTTGATTTATTCTTTCTTGATTATTGATTATTTGTGTCTGGTATTGCATATGTTCCATCTTCTTTCAGTATTGAGAGTCTTTTGCGAGAGGAGAGGCATTTCATTTCAGTGTTGGCCCTGTGTCTGCTGTGCAGAAGACAAACCGTTTGTTTGTCTTCTGATGAATGTGACATACACATGCCCAGTGTTACTTACTTACTTGCCTTACCAACAAATTTCCATAAAAATAAAGAAAATTGCTATTAGTTAAAAAGGAAGGTTATTAACTAGTAACAATAACAACTTTCCTTGTACACCCCACCCACTCACACACAAAGGCATCCCTCCAGTGTGACTAAATGAAAAGAAGCTATAAAAATGCATTAATCTAATCAGTGTTGTTCTGTACTTAACTAAAATAGATGAGAAGGGACAAAGGGACTGCTGAAGACTGGGAAACCCATCCAGAACATCACAACCACTTAATGAAGTCCTTGGCTGCTAAACAATTAATACGAGCCTACACTTTATTAAATATGCAATAAAGACTATTATGGCTAAGTGTGGAAATAACAGCCATTCTAGCAAGCATTAAAAGTCTAGCTCCATTTGAGGCTCATTTATGGAACCTCTCCCATTAAGGATACATTAATACTGCAGGCACAGTTGAAGGGCATTGGAAAGTACTCTTCTAAATATTAAAGATGGCTGTCACTGGAAAAATATGTTGTCAGCAGGCTGAAGAATTAGGGCTATGTAAATTTCATCACATCCCCGCACTTAATGACAAAGCAGAGATCAAAATGTCATGAAGGACAAAAAAGCTCTCCATATCTGATTTAAACAAAGTCAGACACAAGATGATTATTTAATGACCGCGTGCGTACCAAGAAACACATGGACACACACACACACAGAGGACTAACCTCACACACTTTACTTGTATTTGGCTTTTAACATCAAGGTAGGAGCTTATGTGTGCAACCAAACCTGAAACACTTGTACTTTTTACTTGATAGTTTGGTACACATTGGTAACACTTTACAATAAAGTACACACAAGTAGGAATAGTTATTAAGGAATGTGTGAAAATTACCTGATAATTAATGAACAGTTAATGAGTTCCTGAATAACCGTTTTAAGGCCTCTATACGGCAGTAAATAGTGTTGAGTTACTAGAAAACAGACTGGAAGATACTATATTAATGAATCATTAAGTAATGAGTAGTTCATAAGTATCTGTGAATTAAACAAAAACAACCACTTTCTTCACAAGTCGGTCCTGATTAACACTGAACTGAGGGGCACAAACTAGAACCAACTCATTCTTAACTAATTACGTAACCATTAGTTCTGTGCTTTTCTAGCAACACCAAAAATCACACAGAATAGTTACAATCAGGAACGACTCATGGAAAATATGGTTGTTATTCCTATTACTTAACAATCAATAAATATAGTATCTCCCAGTTTGTTTTCTAGTGTTGTAACTTATCATTATTTACTATATAGTCCTCGAATCAGAGTTATTCAGGAACTTCTCATTAACGATTAATTAACTATCAGGTTAGTCCACACTTGTTTCTTAGCAACTACTCACATCTCTGTGTACCATATTGTAAAGTGTTACGGCACATCCTGACTTTGTAGCCACTTCTTGAGCATGCATTCAATTCTTATTTAATGTACTTAGCTGTAATTATGAAATATCATGATATATGCAGCAGTAATTACTATAATCAAAAGCTACAACCTCAATAATGAACCTTCAACATTTTACTTTATCCACTCATTTACCATCAATATGAACAAACAGTGTACAATCTTTGATGTTGTGACATTAGAACAAATGAAAGCCAGCACAGCGCTGGTTTACGGGCTTATCATGTGGGAGTGTAGTGCTTGAATAATGCAGTATTGTTCTCATTAGGTTATAGCCAGGTCAGATTCAAAAAACTATCAAAAGCTTAAAAAAAGTTGCAATCCTCTTCCGAACCAAATTAACATGTTGCCATATGCAATGAAAAGTATGTGAGTATTTCTATACTAAACCAATATGCTTTGTTCACCCATCAATCCACTATAGTTCCTGGCTTTATACTAAACATAAATATACTGTGGGTTGTTTTAAGCTGTTTCACAAACTTAATTCTTTCAAAGGTTTTACTCATGAGGATAATTGAGGGTAGATGATGAGTGGCATTAAAACATCATTACAATTATTTTACACATATTGCATTTCTTAAGAACAACAGTATGATGTAGTGCACAGGATGTGAAGAGTGGTAAGTCTGTGGATGAATGGAACGCATTCTGTCCGGTGGAATATATGGTGATAAACTGTTTGTGATAAAGTATTTATTGAACAGATAAACTTTACTATTTGAAATCAGCATAAAATTGTGAATGAAAGATCAAAATGCTTGCTGCTCTCATGCTGCATATTATATTTTTGAATAATGGCTGTGCCTACATTTGCCTCTTTACTAATACTTTATGAATAAAATTATGAATGTTGATATTTGGGTGTCCTATAAATAAAAAAATTAAATTCCAAGCTAGGTTCATTTTTTTGATTACTGTGGATGTAGACATCAAAAGGATGTGGACATCAAAAGTTTTTTAAATTGTGGGTGCCAACTCTTTTCAAGTTCACCAATGCTCTTCTCCTTTGGTCTGACATAATCGTTAAAATGTAACATGGACAGAAATCATCATTATCAGAACTTCATGTTCACCACAGCCCTACTTGTGGAAATATATCACAGGGACTGCCATAAGTAATGACTGCAAAGTGTAATTGAATTTGATCATATTCATCTTCATCACATTAGAATTCGCCCAGAGAAAGAGGAAATGTGGAGCCCATCTTTCAATGTCCAACTAAAATTTCCCCAAAAATGGGGCCCAGTTTCACCATACTGACATTTGACAAGTTCAGAAGGACCCTCAATGGAAATCCCTGGCCTGTAATTATGATGTTTAAAAAAGGGCACCACGCTTGGAAATATTTCATTTTGTAACCTGAAAATCAGCAGATTAAAGTAATAATGGGTAACCGTGATGAGATTTCACTGGTTTATGACAAAGGTTAAAACACTCAAAGCATTAGCTATGGTTTGTTGGGGTCTCTTTTTAGAATATTGCATGAATCTAAGGTTAATTCCTTTAACAGTTTGTGAAAAATGCAGCCCCAATGTCCCGTATTTTAATCCATGGTTTGAGTTTTGTAGTTTGTCCTTATCTTATTTTATCCACTGCTCACTTTTTAAGAAAAAAGGACAGGTAAGGTATGTAAACAAATGCCTTTAATACACTATTAAAAAGCATTAGTTTATGAGTTCTTGGCCCCAGGCACTTACAGACTAAATATACACATTTACTAAATTATACTGTAGTTACCCTATAATGCAAAAGATTAATAAGATTGTATGACATTCAAAGGCCCTACCTAACGTTTAAACAATGCATCCTGCCAGCACCAACAGGTGCTTGAAATTACATGAAAAAAACAAAGGAAATTGTTAATAGACATACCGTGTTAATCTGTAGCATATGTTACTGGCTAAATCACATGTTACAAAACGTTGGTGAAATAAAATCATTAAACATGAAGTGGAATCTGTGTTAAAGTGTACTGAAACCTGCTTTTTGAGTCACAGTAGGAGAGGGAAAGGCAGTACAAATGAGCCTCTGAGAGCCTGAAAATATCCCTGGTCAAGGAAGAACATAGAAATTAGGTTAAACACTTAACAGCTGTAAGGGTATGTAAATTTGAGGTCATCAGCAGGAGATAGAGTGGATTATCAATTTAGTTGTATGCCCCTGTCAGATCATAAAAATTACAATCAGAGTCAATGTTTGCTCAGAATCCAAGAGGCTTCCATCAAAATTGAGTCCCCCCCCCCCACCCAAAAAAAAAACCCTGATAAATTTGTGTTAGTTATTCTTCTGTGGGTCACCAAACTGTTGTTTCTTTATTTTAACATCTAAAGAATCATTAAGCAAGATAAACAAGTGAAGTACAATTGATGTTTATGAAGTCTCTCTGTGTATTACCTGAAATTATTGCAAAAGGGAACCCCTACAAATTTGGAAAAGTGCTTTTCTCTAGCAGCATGAGATTCAGAAAGAACACAGGTTTTGCATTTATCAATCTCTGCATATCTTTCTCATAATAGTGAGTAACATTTTCATTACAAGTCCAAGTCATGTTCAGAAAGTCTGTGGATGGTCTCTGCAAGGTGAATAAATCATACCGGATTTTGATGCCCTCACGAAAATCCTTATATTTAAGATAGTCTCTCCTCTTAACTTGGTCTATTGTAGATTTTTCATGCACATACAGACCTCTTCCACGGGGCTGTGGGAGTTTGAACTTTGGCTGCCCTTCTTAAAAAAAGTCAAGGCAGGCCTCTGTGATGTTGATGAGAAAAAAAAAACACACAATTTTCCTCAATTGCTTAGATCAACCTATTGAATTCTTATGCTTCTGTATTCAGTCTCTGTTTATATTAAGGCTGGTGGTGCATGCTTTTGACAGCATAACTACTGCTCCCATGGTCAAGCCTTTTCACCTCAGCGGACTGACTTCTCCGAGGCTGAATTTACTCTATCAAATGTATATTAATGTGACAAGAACTCATTCCATTTCTAGCTGCTTAATTCAAATAGGATGGCAAAATACACATTGGCACCACACTCCTACTTTACAGCAAGCAGCCATTCACCAGCTGGCTTCTTGTAACCTGCAGAAAATCAGTTTAGCCAAATGACTGTAGCATCTACAACAACAACAAGGTATAAGCGGGTCATGCTTAAATCGGTGGTCTTTAAGAGTCATGTAAGGACACATTGATCAGCAGAATTTGACATGACAAATGAAAAACACAGTATGCACCATGTTATAGTGAAGTAACTACTTCATTTACTGAAAATACAGACATAAAAAAAAATCCAAATCCAAGAAATAAAACAAAATCTCAACAGCATGTAAGGTTGTGTAAAATACATCCAATCTCTATTCCACCCGAAAACCCAGCCAGTGTCACAACTACAAGGACTGATGAGGAAGGGAGAGGACGGAAATGCCAGATGATCAGCTCCTCTCTCCAGGGACGAGGGGTTTGAGATCGAAAGAGAAATGACATCCCTGAGAAGGATGCTAAATACCTGCCTCGCTAGGATGTGAAAAAAGAGTTGCAAACTAAACGGTCCTGGTGGCTGCTGCTTTTGTGCAAGTGTGCAAGGTGGAACACTTTGAAGGCAGAGGTGGTGGAGTTTTTCTGTAATGACTTACCATTTAAAGATGCACTGAAGTGAAAACAAAAATTGAAAAATCACATTTGCCTCATCATCAAGTGGATATGTTCGCCATATCCATCATGTTGTATGTGCGATGCTGCTTCCCTGCTATGATTTTCTATTTCAATATATATATATATATATTTGGGGCATTTTATGTTTTATAGCATTTATGGAGCAATGTTGAGAGTGATGCGAAGACAGTTCCCAGCTGGATTTACAGTGGGGACGTTGTGGTTGACATTTGGCATCTTAATCCCTATACCATGGGGCTGCCTCATGTTTCTCTCTTTTTGTGTTAATCTACCTACTTAATCTTTAATCTTAGGAAGGATACCCTTACACTTCAGGAGTAATTATTACTCATTATGCATTCACTATTCTTTGTGCATCATGAGACTTTGTTGGCTACAATCATGTAGGTAGTTTGAATACCAAATGTAGGTTGTTTGAATACAGGAAAAAGTACAGTGATATTCGTGCTTTGTGGAAATTTGTATCAAAAAACAATTGAAATTAACATAACTAACAAACATTGGCAGAACCTACTCTCCTTCCTTACTTCCTTCTTAACATTAGTTTTCAATGAAGGTTGCAGTGGCGCTGTCTGCTGCTTCCAGTTGTACAGTTTATATGAGAGAAGAGATGCAGAGCCAAAAGTGGTGCACTGTGCCTCGATATTCTACCATACAGTATATGCAACCAAAGTCCAGATAAAGTAACTTTAAAACCATTAACAAATATAACCAATGCAATAAGCACATGTTGTATATGGCTGGCAATGGCTAGTAAAACATAAAAGAAATATGTAGGAGAAATTGTTTCTGAACACATAACACCACAATTTTATGAGCCTATAGGGACAGATACACAAAGAGATAACAATTAAATGTAACTATTATATATACTGCATGAGTATTTTGATTTTATCATAAACTTTCTGATACAGATTACTTAGCAAGGATGAGGCCAAAAGTTGTTGCTGGTTCAGTGAGTGTGCCTTAGATTGGTTACAGCTCCAGCCACTTTGCATCTCCTTGATTACTCCGGAGCTGCTGCCCATTGCTCCAGTGCATTTAAGGCAGTGACATGAACCACCTCTTTCCAGATTGTCAATTTGTCCTGACAAAGGAATGATAGGTTGACATACTAATAGCTGCAAGTTATTTTTGCTGCTTGTCTCTGTGTGGTTTAGCTCATCTCCAGTTTCCCTGGTTATGTTAGGATCCTTCCACTCTCCCCGATTCTCCAGCCTGCTCTTCTCAGTCACCCCCAGTCTTCGTTTGTGGCTTACCACTAGCCGGTGATCATTAGACTCAAGTTTGCACTCTTCAGTTGCCTACAGTCTTTCCCAGCAGTGCTCCCACTCCTCCTAGTCATCAGCCTGTCCCCCCCCGCTGCCTGCCAACCTTCTCTTGTCTAGCTCCAGTTACTACCGAGTAGGTTTCCGGTTTTATGTCACTCTGTAAGACACATTTTTATATATATACAAATAATAATAATAATAATAATAATAATAATAATTATTATTATTATTATAATTATTTGTAATTATTATTATAATTATTATAATTATTATTAAAAAATATGTTTAAGTTACAAATTATTTGCTGGCTTTAGATTAATACTTTGTGATTTGTGCAATAGTTTCCGTTCAGCGTGCTGTTAGAAAGCAGTTTACCAACGTAGGGAACATACCATCACCACAGTTTTACCTTTGCTATTGTCACATAATAGTGTAATCTGTCCAGAAGTGGAGAAAGTAATATGGCCACATATCTCAGGAGGTTTCAAAATACTGTTCCTCTGAAATCCCAGAATTGGACTGATTTCATGGCGCGTCACCCCAGATATGCCAATGGAGCGTGAAATTGAGTCACTCAATGTGAAAACTGAAGAGAAAAAATCTTTTCTCTTCCCATTTCTCTGCAGAGAAGAGAAGAGACTTTTTTGCCAGTATGCTGGCACTGCTTTGGTCTTTAATTTCCAAAGCAACCAAGTGAAACAAACCTGTACATTCTAGACAAAAACAGTCATTTCACACATAAGAAAGTGGATGACATTTTGTAGCTAATCAGCGAGTACATGGGGGAGAGAGAAATATCGTTTTGCGGAGCAGGGAGAAACTTGCCTCAGTTGATGGATGAATTTGATAATGTAAGTACAGATTGCAGCAACAGGTGTGATCGAAACTGCATTTTGTTACTAAACAATACTGATGGACCAGATGTTATAATTTATAAAGTGTCACAGCCAGGTGTAGCGGAGCGTATGCTATATGATGCCAGGGGATTTTACTCTCTGGGCTGTTCTGTTACCTCACACTGTTACTGTAGACTCTTCCAGTTCATGTCATCAGAAAGTTTAAAAGTGGAGTAATGTTGCCACTCTATTGCAAAAAATACAGATTTGAGCAGAGGTGCACTCAACTTTTTTTTTTTTAAGCTCTGTTTAACATTTCAGTTAATTTAAAACCTGCTGTCTAGAATTGCTAGTTCTTTCCTAGTATTGACTGCTCAAGTAACACCATTACAGGAACATAAGACTCATTTGAGTTGAATATACAGTGAATTTTGTGTAAAAAGTAAAACTGGGGGGAAAAAAGTGTTTTAATATGATGTATACAAGTACGGCAATTGTGTCTGGAGTCTCTGCTCATCATAGGTTAACTGTTATTTACATGTGGGTGAGCTTACAGCTGGCAATCAAGACCTCTGCCAAGCAGCAACACTTCCTTCACCTTCATCTGTCAGACTGCAGGCACTTGCCCAAGGTATCATGATGACGAGCAAAAAAAGCAAAAAATACAAATTGGCTTTCACCCACGTTAAGAAAATCACCATAATTCAGCTTGTTTGTTACTTGCCATTACCACATGGTGGTTTTAATAATGTACAAGGTAAATGTGGATTTAAAAAAAGGGTATTGTCTAATATCAGCTGGGTTAATTGCATGCATGGTGGTAAATTGTTTCTGAAATAAGGAAGTAAATTAAAAAAAAGTACTAATTTAAGCCAAAGCATGTCAGAGTTGTTGAGTTGATAGAAAGCAGTTTGCACAAATAATGGAGGAGAAAATAAAAAAGCTGGCTCTAAGGACCATCCCATCCAACCATCCATTGTCCCTTGCCTCAGAGAAAACAGATGGTTGTTGGTACTTTTGAAGCTGATAAAAAGATTGCAAAAAGCAAGATGACAAATTTATTATTGAAAATATGAAGCAATCGAGCACTAATTTCTTTTTGTGAGCGTATTTTGGTACACTTTAAAGGAAGATTGTGACAAAGTCTGATCTTTTTTTTATTTTTCAGAGCATGAGACAGTGACTTAATTAACAAAATAAACAAGGCAGCAAGTACAGATCAGGGAGACGGTAAATGCCTCAACAAAGACAAAGAGGCAAAAGAAAATGAGGAATGCTTTCCCTGGTTCATTGGTAGTTTGAAGAGCAAAATGTCCTGGTTTAAACCCTGGCCCTGAATTATGAGATCAATTGTCTTTTGCACAGCAGACTTTGGCCCTTATTTTTATTTTCATTTTTTTTTAAATGGTAACCATGTTCTACTAAACAACACAACTCTATTGCCAGGAAAAATAATGGTACTGGACGATATTGCATAATCTTGGATTACATTCGACTACATTTTTATTTTTTAATATATCCATGCATTGCAACCACATGGGTTATATTGTGGTTATGGGAAATTAACTAGAGTTAAGGTTAACGCTTGAATGAGGTTAGGTGAAGATCTCTTTTTATGGTTTTCTGAGATGTTGCACAAACTTCAGCCTTTAGTGTATAAATAGAACATACTACATGGCTGTCCACCACTGTATTCTCTACATCCCTATTTTTTTCACTTTGCTACATAAAGGACATGCTATATAACAATAGTAACCTGATACTGGGCTGAAATGGGAGGGTAAGGACTTAGAACTGTAGCATTTTGGTGTCCATTATGCCCCACAGAAACCCCATGATGTAGACTATAACACTTATATGATGGTGGGCTTTAGAGTAAACCACAGATTTTCTACAATTGTAGTCCAGGACAGTCCCACAGATATCAACAATTTCTCAATTTATCATCCAGACTGCCATGATCAATCATGTCAAGGGCTGCACTTAGGTCAAGCAGAAAATGATGCCGAGCGCCCAAAACAATTTGCATTCATTAGGCCCAACCTTGACATGGCCAAATATGTTCTGTCACTGTTGAGAAAATAAAAGCTGAAGTTCTGAAAGAGGCCTAGACTGACTGGAAATGTCAGAAGAGCAGAAAAATAAAAATATAAAGAGGTTTGAAGAGGTTGTCATCATGAAATAGTCAGAATTATACTTGCTGGAGTGAGATATTATCATATGGTGATCCAAGGGCAAGGGTCTACAGACTCTACAACCACTTTTGTCTGAGTAATTGAGTATCTACAGCAGACTGTAAGAAAATCTAATAGAAAAGAGTAGAACAAATAGCATTAACAGAGGCTGTAATGTAGTGTTTGCATATTGATTAGCAGTACTTAATAAAATAAAAAAAACCTGGAATTGCGCTGCTAAGCATTAATATGATATGGTCCAAATCTCTTGCATATTTAGTATTCTGTCGTTTCCAATTAATATAATTTGTTAACCAGTAATGGACAGAATATTTACTGACATTTCCCTCTCATATCATTCTTTCCTTCATTGTGAATAAGTCACGTGTAATTTACTTAATATATTGTCATAATTGAAAATATAGGGCTGCTTTACTTTTGCATTTACACATTTCACTGATTACTGACAAATCTTTCATAGCATTGAAAACAATAACTTATATTTAGTTGTTGACCTTTTAATCAATTTGGCATTTTTTACAATTGGTTCACAGATTGTGCCTCGAAGGGGAAAAAAGTCGGGCCTCGCTAAGGAGAGGTAGAAGAGTAAAGGCACAAGACACTGCTCTGGTGAAGGACAACAGGGTGTCATTTGGTTCCTTTGAGCAGCATCAAGCCATCTTTGTCATCAGGAAGTTCTCCTAGAAGTACATTATTCGCTGCTGCCATCTCTCATCTAACAAAGCATGGCAGTCTGCACAATACAATTTGTGTGCAATCATAATTTGGCTCCTAGAGAAGAGCCAGTGAGGATTAACTATGGTGACCAAGCTGAGGCAATACAGGCAGCACTTGATCAGTGTGCCATCAGATAAAAGTGATCCTTGACTGTCATTTTCCCAACTGAACACTGAAGTGAATGAGAAGCACCGTTGCTTCTGCCCTTATATGTTTGTTTTGGTTGACTGAGCCCATACAAGCAGATTGTAGTCTGTAGAGACACTGACTTAAGTGCACTTATTGCTCTGAATTACAGGACATACAATGTAAAAAAGAACTTTGAATAAGGTTAGACAACTAAAACAGTATTATGTCACACCACACTTCCCAAAGCTTGGTTTTCTCAATCTCTCAATTGCACAACGTTCATGACCCATAGAATTTGACAAAAGGCTATACTACTATGATCAAATAATCCAATCTCTAGGTGTAGACATTTAGATATGTGAGCACAGTAATAACCTTTCACACAACTTCAACACTATTCTTGGGAATGTATTCTCTGCCTGTTTTAATGGTTAATAGAGGTTGTTATCAGTGTCTATTCAACATTAAAATGCCAAAACCAAAAATTTAATTTTACCTCCTCACCACCCTATCTCCTTGCCTGTGAGCACAAAAGCTCCTCAACATCGTAGGAGTGTCATAAGACCACATTATGTCTGCCACTGAAACCTCTCTGTAACACATCCTATCTCTCCGCTCACTGTGGTGACCCTCGGAAAAGATACACACAGATGGTCACACAGACAACTTGGCACCTTCTGGTGAGAAGGGAAAAAATAAAAATAAAAATATGAACATTTCATTACCATGTCATTTGGCAAAGACATGGTGATTAAAGAGATAAATGACCATGTGACTGGTTTGTTTTATGGGCCATGGATAGTTTAGTTCAGGGGTGTTGGTTACTGGCAAAATAACATACACATTTCTTTATTAGCATCTGCTAGGGCTAAGGTGATTAACTATGACTCATTGAACAATGGCAAGCATGGTTCATTGGTTAATGGAATCTTTTAAATAACAGTGTATTGTTAAGTTCACTTGATGCTAGGGTGACTTTTTTTACCAATAAGTCAGTTGGCTTAAATGGTTAATGCTACTGCTATGTGTTGAAAGGCATTCCAAATTGTTCTGAAAATATGGCCTTACACAGCAAAACAAATTTCATTATCATGCTGTCAAGATCAAATACTGCATTCATGCTTGTGCACCTCAACATTTACATTTTGGTTTTCTCTGGTGGAGAATGGTGTAAATGGAACATTTAGGCTTACGTAAGTGATGAAAAGCACTTGACCATGAACCTTCATCTTTTGTGTATAAAGTTGACTTTAAACATTATACACAGTCTGTCACTGTTTCATAATAACTATACTGTATAGAAGTTTAGATCCAGTGACAAGGTTGAACATAATGAGATTCGCCTTCTGGATTTATTATAGCTGACATGAGTTTCTTCTCTGGGTGGACACAGTTTGGTGACCTCCAGTTATAAATCCACTTTAAACCTCCAAAAGTACTGCACATACATTTTCAACAGGACCGTTCTTCCTTATTTGCAGACATTCACAAATAATTGGACACCAAAAAAAAAAAAAAAAGAAAACTGACATGAAACATCTTCTGTACACAGAAAATGGTTTGTTGTCTGGGCTTGTTTTCCTTCTGTTATCAATCTTCTTGACCTGAAGCCTTGTTGAATAGTTGCTGCATGTCTGTGGTTGAGACTATTAACCCCTGTGAGAACATTCATTATTGACTGCTAGAATTTGTGGTAATGAAGTAATTTCCCTGCATCCCTTTTTAAGAGTGTAATGATTTTTATGAAAATGAATGAGGGCCCTGTTTATCGTGGCATCTCTTCTTCTTGTATAGCGTGTCTATTGATTTACGTGGCTTGCAGTTGTGCAGCCATTCAAATGACATGTTTTTGTTAGGAACAATGGAGGACTAAATGAAGGCAACAAAAAATAAAAATAATAGTGTTCACAGTTGTCTCTTCGGAAAAGGCTTGACATCTACTGGATTGGACCTTTTGACATCTTCTCTTCAACAGTTCTGGCTGGGAGTCCAAGGCATTTAGTGAAGTAAACAACTGATTCACCTGACTCTTAGTTTGTCGATGCATAATTGAAAGTTGCTTGTTAAAATTTGATTGACAGTAAACAATTCAGGTTATTGTGTTTCTCCTGTAATTCCTTGTCCCCTTGTAGAATTATGTTGAAGATCAGCCTTAGTTACAAAAAGCCATGTAAATACATTATGATGGTGCATAAAATGTGTATATGGTCAACAAGTAGTGTCAGCATATATACCTGATAAAGAACAACAGAAATCTGACACACAGAATCATGTGAGACAGCTTTCCAAAAATAGCCCAGGTGATTGATAAATGAAATGCATGACTGATACATTGTCCTATTTGACATATTTTGACATTCTTATCCCTGTCTTAATTTTTAATGTGTTTTATTTTGTCTAAATTTTATTATTGTATATTATTTTATTTAAATTTTATTCTTGTATTTTGTTTTATTTTTGTACTATACTATTTCTTTTCTTTTCAGCCGTCAGTAGATGCAAGTTATAATTTTGTCCGAATATTATAATGCTTTGTGTGTGTGTATGTGTTAGCTAATCCTTGGATAAAAAAAAAAAAAGTTTTGAGTACTCCTGCGCTGATTCAGGATAAATGAGTGATAGCAGATTTCTACAGTGCCAAGGATGGCAATTTTTTTTTTTTTTTTGCCTACACCTCTTTTTTATTTAATTACAGCCTTCTAGTGGAGGAAAAAGAAACATCAATGCACACAATACTAAAGAAAAGGCAAAGCAATGCATGGCAACCCTATATTATCTCCGGTGTATCTAAAAATTCATTGTGAGTGGTTCTAATCAGTGATTAGCCTTAGGTAAAAACCCCTGATTTTTCAAGAGCCTTATCAGATGAGGAGAGCTCTTATCTGCGTGACTCTATTGATCTGCGCTCTAACAGAGGTGTGTGTGTGTATATGTAATGGCACTCAGGAGCAGGAAGGAAGTGCTTGTATCTACAGTGCCCACACCAGTGTGTGTCATCTGTGAAGCACTGATGGTTATCAGTTTTCTATTTCATGCTTTTTGTTATACCCCTTCCTGTTTTTGCACTGCCTACAGGTAGGGCGATCCACTGACTTAAAAACATACCTTGAATATGTAAAAAGAGATAAAGAAGAGTAAGAAATTCAGCAATACAAGTTTGTGCATTTGAGAATGCTTTGCTGAATGACTCAACTTTTGTGACTTATATTGTCATGCTCAATAAATATAATGTCCATCTCTTTCTGAATTGCAGATGACACATTCATTCTGTGAGTTTTAATCTTATAAGCGTATTACAGAGTATATGCCCAAAGCAATTATGCGTGATGAGAAAAGGATGTCTGTGTTGTGTCTTGTTACATTACCAATGTAATTCTTCACACAAATCATTTACATGCGACCTTACTGCGACCTGTGTATATCTTTAGTGTTGCTAGTCAAGATTTACTGTCGTCACATGCCACAGCATGTTATTGAATTCATTACACCTGCCACTATATGGACCAGAAGTTTAGAAAAGTTAATTTGAAGTTGTCACAGAACACAGGTGTTTGCAGGGAGACAGAGAGAACCATGCAGAGCAAAACATTAGAAATTAGTTTATTAGTGCTCACTTTGCTGCTGGAAGCATAAAAAAGCCAGAATTATAATACAAACTTTCAGGATTGACATGGCAATCATTCGCTGTATAGTGAAAATCCAGTACATCATACATCCCCACAGGGAGCAGGGTGTGTTTTGAGCTGAAGGACTGAGTAACACTCAAATAGAAGCAGTTTATGTTGGGGTAGGTAACATTATTCTTTTATTACAGTTTGATAAGCTGTATGCACATGTGCAATATTTAACTAGCTTTAATGATCAGTCACATCGACTTCACCAACTATACAAATCAAGAATTTATCCAGATATGTGAAGAATGACATTCTTTGTCTATTCTTAAAAGGATCCCACTTCACAAAAAATAGTCAAATGTGGTGGCTTAGCAAATCCTTGTATAACCTTCCACTTTATTCTCTTAATCAATAGAGAAGTACATTTATTACACTTTCGGAGAGCATGATCTTACGGTTCACAAATGCTTCTGCCAAATGCTTGTCTTGCCTGAATATTGTCAAGATACCTGATATTGACCAAGCACTACTTTCCAGCTCCCAAAATATAATAATATAATATAATGAGCAGAAAAGGCAGATATGGGTGGGAAGGAAACTTTCCGCTCAATTTAAGAAACACTTTTGAGGGAAAACTTTAAGAAGACAATTATAGCATGACGTTTCTGAATTGTTTATCAGAATAACTTGAGATTTTGAACGCAGTGGAGCAGATCAAAACAATTATTTCCTCAGTCATGCCACACTTGACATGACAATGTAGAAAGCCATAATCATTTCAGTCCTTAGCCACCATAATTAATAACAGTCCCTCTAAAACACACGATTAGGAGTACTCTGCCCCACAGGGGACAGGCATATGTAATTATTCTTCTTAATTAGTGGTCTGAAAGTGTATCTGATTAAGTTGTAAGACAGGTCTTTGACTAATTCAATTTGGACTGTAGCAGTTTGAGCGCATCAGGCCATTGACTGAACATAACAATTCCTGCTGTGCACCAAAGGATAAAACACTCAGGACATTAGGTCTTACCTGTGAGATACAAACTAGGTGATCAGACTGAGGACCATGTTTGTCACACCACAGTTGGTCAGCTTAATTGCATTTTACTGTTTCTCAGATACAGCATCAGGTATTAGCTTAGTTTAGTGAGTGTCACCACCCCGAGCTTGATTCAGACCTCCAATGGCCACCTACAGTCACACAATATGTTGCAGTTTGATTATTTGATTATCATTTAACTGAGATACCATTTGAAGTAAACCAATTTTAATAATTAATTATCAATTTGAAAGTTTGATATTAATCAGCTTCGGCTATAAACAGCTGTATGTTGTTTACAATTATAAGGGCTCAGTATAATAGTAGGAAGCTAAATATTTTATTACTTTATCTACATTATCTCATTTTAAGCTTATTATTTATAAATAATAAATAAATAAATGTTTTTTTGTTTGTTTTTTCATCCTAAAAGTAAACAATTATGTTTTTAATATCACTGTAAAGATGGAGGGTGAATGACAGACTAACAGACTGTAACAAACTAGTGCCCCCTTACTGCCGTTTGAAACTGCTGGAAAATGAACCATCAGTACCAATCTCCAAATTAAAGAACAAAATATGTTGTTTGTAACTGCCCTGAAGAACAACACATAGAAAAGTTTTTGTATATGACACATCTATTGCCAGGACAACATCATTTGTCTGTATCTCCAAAACCTTTTCACATCACTGTTGAAAAATAAATCTGTTTTATGATGATGTTGATGACAACACTATGGTTAAGGTCTGGTTGGGTTTAGGCACATAAACGACTTGGTTAGTTTCCATCAAAGTACTACTTAACTACTGGTTAAGAGTAAGGGAACAATTATGGGCCTAGTTAAAATAAACCTATGTTGACTTGGAAAACGTACAGCATCCTCCCATGTTTAAGACCCATCCATAAGTGGACTTTGTTGCTCTATAATTGTCACAGTCTGGTCCTTTGTCCCTCTCTTAGGCCAGGCTCTAAGCCCCCAGGACTCTGTATTACTCTTTGTCCCTGTCTCCAGCCTTTGCTCACCTCTCTGCCGTCCTCAGACTTTTCACCAGATGCCCTCTGACTTTCACTCCTTTCCCCATCACCTGACTGCCCCACCCACATAAACACCTATTCCCACTTCTCATCAGCCCTGCACTTACCTGGCCTAATCCACTCAAACCTCACTTGCAGCTCATTTCCTCATTAGCCACTCGTAATATAGCTGTCAGGTTCCTTTGTTCATTGTCAGATCACTGTTTGTGTCATGTTGCCTTTGTCTGTGCTTTTGTGCGTCTGTTTTTTCCTGGGACCTGTTTTATAACCTGCCTGCTTTGGACATTGCCTTTACGTTGATTTTGAATTTTCTGTCGGCCTTACCATCCCTGTGTGTGTGTGTGTTTGTACTTAATTAATAAACTGACTGAACTGTTCCTGCCTGCTTCCTCTTCTGCGCGTTTGGGTCCTAGCCCTGTGTCCCTGGTTATTAACGTGACAATAACATTACCTGATTTTTCTCTTTTCTTTACTTCATAAGTACAGCTGCTAGAAGGCTTTGTCACTTGAATCTGAACATATTTTGTTTTGGGGCACTTACTGAAATTTAAGTACAACTGAAACCAGATGAATGAAAAGATGATTATAATGTTAAATCCCTTAAATTTGGTGGTTCTGTCTAATTCCAGCAAACAAAGAGCGGATGGTGATTGCACCAACAAAAGATGTCAAAGCAAACTGTGCATAAAGCATTACTCAAGAATGTCTACACAATTCCTTTTATTGGTGTAGAATGATTTACTAATGTGAGTCGCCATAATAAACGTTTCATCTTTCCTAATGCCACAATGTATAAGAGTGTGGCAGTTTGACACCTAACCCTATCAGAGTTGTCCAATTGACATCTTTGCATGTCTTTGTTAAGATAATGTGAACCCTAAAAGGACTGTACTGTATGCCAAATTTAACCAAAAGACAATAAAAAGCAGAATTGATATGAACCATGAATTCACTGAAAAAGCACACAGAACAGCCTCATGTAGCTGTGTCGCAGGACGTCTTGGTTGGATCCATGTTCACAGGCAGGGCAGCATCATAAAACAGCAGGGCTCAGGAGATATTGCTAGACCACAGGCAGGGAAGTGACACTGGTGGTGATGGGGAGCAGGGTCGAGCATCAACAAAGTGCAATGATGACTACAACATGTCAGGTAGGGCGTTGAATATACGAGGCAGTGAAGAGGAAGGTCCCCCCCACAGAGAATCATAATCAAAGCACAGGGATAAGTAAGCAGAGTCACATGGGCTCATCATTATTACAAAGCTGTGTGTGCAAAAGGCAGATGCTAAAGCACAGATTTTCTTCTAATCTTCACATCGGTACACTATCAATGCACGATTCCTATTGTAAACCACAGTCTTCATGAAATCATGCACACATGAAAGAGCTTAATGTAAACATCCTGGCAGCCCCCACAGTTAACCACAGATTGAAATATACAGTCCCATAAATAAACCACAGAGGGCAGATGATGTTGAATTAGTGTGGGAGAGGATTACATATTGGGTCAGCATTTTGCAGTTGTTCTAGGAGACGTGCTGTCCAATGTGAGACGAGTTAAATTATAGGTGGAAAGTTAAACAGAACGCTGCAGAGACATTTTTGGTAGACAACAATAGTTCCTCTAGCTAGTCCTTGACATACAGTAGAGAGGAAGTGACCACCTCTATGCACTGTGAAACATACCAACTGTTTTTGTTGTATAAATTTCACTAGGGGCTTACAATAAAAGAAAATCTTTCTTGCTTGAGTGATTTATATCACAGTCAGATTGAAACCCAAGAAAACCCTCTCAATAGGTTTGTAAGCTTTATCACAGAACTTATGTGCATCATAGGTAGAACCATGACAATTACATACTTTTTGGTTTGCACCATATGTGTTGGTTGGAGAAGATGTGAGAAGTGAGTACAAATCCTAATAATACCTTACAAAATTTACACACATAATATGACACCTGTCTGCCACTTCGACGCAGTGACATTAACAATAAACAAGCATAGCTAAAAATGTTCCACCACTTGTATAGTGTGATGCACCCTCACTAAAAGAGAGCACCATATGTCAAAAACTGCTGTTATCCAGGTTTAATAGAAAATGTACCAAATGCATCAGATTAATGCTATATAGCTATATGTTAATATTGTTTACGTGTGTGTGTGTGTGTGTGTGTTGGGGTGTTATGGAAAAAGTCAAACTTAATTTCAGTAAGATACCTGCCAATACTTTATTTGTTCAGGTGTGAAAAATGCAGCTTCATTCAAGCAGATAAAATAGCTTGAGGGGCTTAAAGTTGACATGATATCAATATGCTCATAATATCCTCCTGTTCCTTATGGTCAACAGTGTTTATTTGATGAGTGAGACTCTTTGGTAATCAGCATAAATCTCTGGATTCTCATATCATCCACATATTTCCTAAAGCGTTGTTAATTTTAGCTTACATAATCAGCATTGAAAGATAACACATTATTCATGTTATTTGGAAGCTACTCAAACTCACAGGCTTTTTCTTTTTTTTCCCTCTCTTTGCTTTTATTTACCTTTTGTGAATATCTGTGACCACTGGAGTGTCGGGGCCTCTATTAACAATGAATAAACAAAAATGAAAAGAGACAATAAGGAAAGGCTCTTTCATGAAAGATGATATCAACAGAGGCAGGGTTCATGAGGGTGCTTGACTGTAATGGAGATAGACTGCAGATAGCTTCAGGGGGATGTGATTTTATTGAAGCCATTGTGACACTCCAATATCACCTCTTCTTAGATATGAATTATTGCACATTTGAGAAAAGCTGGATAAGAAACATTTAAAATCTAAATGACAACAGTTGTTTATATCCACATGTTGTTTGTGGAGTCTTTTGACTTTATTTAAATTGTTTCATTTTTGTGCTTCTCCACTCCTAACAAATTGCTGGAACATGTGCCAAACTCTTCGGTTGTGTGTTGTGTGTTTTTTTCCCCCGTCATTGTTAATTAATTAGATGGCTGGCAAAGGGCTAGTCATACTCATTTGCCCTGTGATCTTCCAGACGGACACGATTTAGAGCCAAACGCCCTTCTACCCTCTATTCATTTATGTGCTGAAATTCAACCATGCCTCAGCTGCTCACGGTCACAGAGGTCAAAGGTTATGGACTCAATAATAGGTTAAGCTTGCCATCTTAACTGAGGCACACGACAGGACAGGCAGAAAGGAGGCTGTTAAGTGAATGTTGGGATAGACCATGTGACGCCATGGAAAGCATCGCAAGGTCAAGCGTCGTTGCCTGCCCAGTCCTTGTCAACACCTTTTATATTAAAAGGTAAAAAAAAAAAAAAGGCTGTTTTTCATGCTGTCATGTTTGTGTGCAGCTTACTGAGCAGACATACGATCAATAAGAACAGAATGATAAATATATAATTTAGTATTTAGCATGTGTGTTGACAAGTGATAGGTACAAGTGTCAGTCGTGCGTCAATCAGGCAGTGACCAATAGCATAATAAGTGAGGTCAACAAATGGTGAAAACTGCTAAGCTGCCTACATTTCGACAGCAATGATGTTGAGGAATTATTGGTGGCCAACACAAGATTCTGCAAGGTATTTTATTTTAAAATGAAGTGGTCAAAGCTAAGCGATCTCTTAGCTGTCTGGAGTAACCATGAACTTTGGCATGATGGGTTAAAACAACATGAATATGTTGTGCTATTGGACTATATTTCTTTAGGCTATTTTGAAATTCACCGAAAGCTCTGTCAGTTAACCTTAACTTTTCTGAAGGCTAGAATGTTTTACACTAGACAAAACATTTTTTCTGTCTATGAATATTTCAGACCATGAACTGCATCTCAACTCTGTGCCCTGTTAAGAGTTAGTAGCAGAAGAAGAAGAAGAAGAAGAAGAAGAAGAAGAAGAAGAAGAAGAAGAATTGAAAACACTGAGTTCCAGTGAAGTTACTTTTTTTAAAATAGCCTTGGGGTTTATGCTAATATTTTAAAAATCAATCTCATTCAATGTTTATCTTTAGACGGTGATATACTGCTACAGAACTAAATTAGATGCTACTCTTCATTATTAGTGCTCATATTTTGCAGAGAAATCAGGTTATATTTTAAAATTATTTCTACATTTTCTTCTGTCTGAATCTTGTCTACTCTTCCCTTTTTAAAAAAAACACTTTATTTCAATCTACCCTGTGATAATCATCACTAAATCTGTGATATTCTTTACATCCGAGTGTAAAGGCCTAACCTCCATACTGTACATTTCCAATTAATAGTAATGGACCAGTGGGATTGCTTTCCATTTCCATAAAATAAATGAAAGCAGTGAATGCAGTGATTTTACTATTCAAGCTTTCAAGGTTTAATGTTTGCAATGCTCACTCAGTGTGACCTTGGCATTTCCTTGCCTTTACATGGCCAACCTGGACAAAGGAAATACAAAGAATAAAGCAGAGGAGATCTGGTGAGGATGGATTTTCTACTACAGAGTCACACTCTTTATCTTTCACTCATCTGTCACTGACTGTTTCTCCTACACCTCACTGGCAAGGCAAAACACGGCCTGTGGTTCTCTGTTCCCTCGACAGGGGCCCTCGCTGACCCCCCAGCAGTAATTTTAGACTTCATGTTGGCTGTGCCAGAGAGCCGGTCCCAGCTAATTCAAGGTCATCCTAGTTTTTATTATTTTTATTTTGGAGAATAGAAGCCGACCAGTTCTTAGGCACTGTGCCATGTTAGAGACAGCTGAATCATTGCATTATATTTCTTTAATAATTTTGCCAAGTGTCTGTAGCAGTCTGTTATCCATATGCCCATTTCTCTGTTCTGGTTTAATAGAATATTTTAGTGTTAATTTCACAAGGAGCGCTTGTTTTCAAACTGAATTAATGATGCCAAAAGTCCCCTTTGTATTTAAAAATTGTGTAAATAAAATCCTGTAATGAGAGTGTGAGGACTAAAGCTCCCTGTGGCAAATGCTGCCTCAGAGAGAGATGAGACAGGCATGCATGACACATGAGAATTGCAGCAGTTGGACACTACTTGCTCCCATGCGGAAGAGCAAAATACCGGTCACTGTTGGATTGAATAATAAACTAGAAGCAGGTCTGACTGCCAGCAGGGAGTCGGGCTTGCAATAGTAGTGCCAGTTATCTTGTACGTAGTCATGTTCGACAATTACAGTAAATGTTGAAGAGATGTCAGCTGCCTCTCATTGTCATGCTATGTCAGAAAAGTTGAAGCGTGACTGTGAAATGTGTTTGGACAGCTCTGGTGTCGCTAACCATTCCAGGGGACATCATCCCTCTACAGAGAGTGCGGTCAGAGGGGTCCTTTGTAAGGACTGACATCTACATAGAACCACTTTAGTGGTTTAGAGCGACAGGTCACTTTTTTACACTAACACTTGCCACTGGCCACTGTGAAGCTCCTGGTCTTTATCCAATGGAGCAAACCAACAAGCATTTTACTTTATTTCATTTGTAGACTGCAATGGATGCATTATACTCCCACACTACACCAGTACTATACCAATCAAAACTAAAATTGCATTATGTTTATTTTGATATCATATAAATGTGACATTTATAGAAGATTAATCTTTTTTGAAAGCTTATGTTTATTTTTGCCAACGCTGCTAGTAGAACAACATTTTCACTAACTTATTCTGTTGTGGCTGTACAACACACTGTTTTTTAAAATTTTAAATAAAAATGTTGTTTCTGAATGACTGATGCAGGCTTGTACCTCTTGCAAAGCCAAGCACTGTTAAACTTCACTCACAACTTTCCAGATCGATTTTCTCCTCCTCACTTCCACAGGATCACATCATTAGATTTGCCTGGTTAGGTGACACCTACACGTCTTATGGGTGATGGATGTTTTATATATAGAGACCAAATGAACCCCCCCCCACCCCCCCACCCCCCTTACCACCACCACCACCACTTCCACACACCTCCCTGTCACATACACACACAACTCTGATGTTCCTGCTATCATCTTCTATCAGAGAGGCAAGATAACCTCAGAGCCAATGACAAACTTTGACAAATGGCTTGTCTCCAAGCACCTGCGAGAAGATGGAACTGACAGACTCCTTCACCTTTCCTCTTCCTCCAAGCCTTGGGCTGTGCCAAGCAGGCATAAGTGATATACTGTAGGACATGGCTGGGTGTAAGTCATGCTCCTTCCGTTTCCTCCAGATTGTGAGGGTCTCCATCTATCATTGTCAGTCACCTCTATCTTTGCCTCTGTCCGTCTCACCCGCTCTGTCTGTCCTATGAGCCTTGTCTCTTTATTCATTCACCCAAAGGTCACTCTTCCATTCTTCCATCCCCAATGTTTCCTTCCTCCGCCACTGGAGCAGTCTGCAGATATCTATAGCACTGTGCAGATGGCTGGTAATCTGGCCTGGGGTCATTATGAATCCTAGCCAGGGCCCTGACCGACGGCTACTCTCCCCTTCTGTCAGTCCATCTCCATAAATGTGGCCGAAAATGAGCCGTTCATCTAAATTTCCAGACATTTGGCTTTTCTTGGCAAATAGCTGAGCTATTTGCCTGGAGAATCCGAATCCATACGCTTTTATTTAAGCAGACAAAGATGGATATGCGCTTGAGTTCTGGGTAAACTGCATGCACACACACCCACTTTCAAACACACACACCAGTGATTACCCCACCAGTACTATTTTGTGAGCTAGTTTATCACAAGGTTCTTTCTGAGCAGTGTAGTGCAGCACTGAAACACTGAATATTAAAGATTTCACATGCCACCTGGCAAAACTGTTATGTAGTTTCTGTCTTTTTAATATTAGCACTGACATATGGAGTAATAAGAAATGCCACCAAGCCTAAGGTAACATTCAAAGTCATGTGAATAATTAAATTTAATTTTAAAAAAGTCAGATGGGACTCTTCTCATTCCAAGCTCATGATTTTCCATGAGTCTTCACCCCTGGTCCTTTTCCAGTGTGTCTGCTTTTCATAATCTCAGTACCCTCCATGCATCATTCACGCTGTTGCCTCCTGCTTTCCTTCTTCTCCTCATTATCCTGCCATGTGCCACGTCCCTCCACCAACCCCTGGTCTCTGGTTAATGTAGTCACCTGACAGCCTTCCGAAGTCTCCGCCCTCCTTCCTCTTGGTGTTCATCAACGTGTGACATTACTGACCTTCACCGGACGCTGTTTCCATTAGTTTGACAAATCTGGTGCGTCAAAGCAGCTTTGTTGACATGCAGGTGTAGAATCAGCACTGAATGGAAATCGCATAATGAAAATGCCAGAGGAAGTGATGGTGTCTGTTAGGGGTCGGCAATTAGGTTCAGTCAAGGGCTGCTGTTTATAATATATTTGTTTGCTGGCTGCTTTTTGCCAACACCTACAGTCGCATATGTGGTTGGTCAGCAAATTATGTTCCTATGAAACTTATTTGCATTGGAGATACTATTTCTATAGGAAACATAATGTCCCTCAATTACTGTATATGCAATAGCAATTTATGTTCACCTGTAACATTTTGTTCTATATGCAGGACATTGTTAAACAGAAGAAAACATTGTAAATCTGCGTTGCCTTTTATAGTATTTTACCCAGACTACAATGTTCCCTTGACCATAACCAAGTATTTTGAGCTTAACATAACCATAAAAACCATAAAACCATAAAAAAAAGTATTGACGGGTGATTGTTTGCAGATACTGTACTGTATACTACAACATGAACATTTTGTGCTGACGGGAAACATTTTTCAGTTACTTTCAATATAAATGTTTCATCAAGAGGTTAATAAGAAACATAATCTATGGGAAATTACATTTCCTCTGACATTTCCTAATGTAGTTGTGGATGAATGTGTTTGGTATGTGTCCTGGTGTGGGTGTGTGTGTACAGTGGGATGCATTGGTGTGATGTCTGGAGACAGCCATGGCTCGGTCATTCCCAATGTGGATGAGAGAGAATCTATGACTGCCCAAGGAAATGCAATAGCCCCATGAACAGATGACCCAGTGATACGACACTTTAATTTGTATTTCTCTCTGTGTCTGTGTGCATGCGTTGTGAATGGCACCACGTCTTTTTTTTGCTATTGCAAAACCATACATTTAATCTCACCGTGGCTTCTATTCTATCAGTTTTCTTTAAATGCCCAGTAATGTAATTCAAATGCCTTAACAACTTTAATACATGAATGTAGCAATGCGCTGTGCAGAGGACAATGTTTAGTAAGTAAAATACAGATCTTCGCCTATAAGTCCACTCTTCAAAAAAATGCTGTCTGTGTTTTGGTGTGTGTCAAAGAGAGAGTGAAAGAGTGACTGAAACTGTTTTTTCACGGCTTTTTTTTTTTTTTTTTTTTCTTCAGGGCACTGTGATTTCAAGGTTCATATCGCCCAAGTGTCTTACAATATGTCCTCCTTTTTTAAGTTACTGAAGAAGCCTTTCTCATGATCAGTCCGCAAACTGCAAAGGGCAAGGTTGTGACTTCTGTATCCCGTTGCCTATCCTTCCTCCAAGCATGCACTTGATCTTAACGCAGAAAGACAGTGCAAACAGCTTCCCTCAGATTTGAGCCATGATGTGCAAGCAAGCCTGCCCTTCCTATGCTGTTACGAAGCATGGAAGTAGATTTTTTTGTGAATTGTGCACTCAAACCATAGCCTCCATAACACATTCCAAATCTACTCTCTGGCTTTTTGAAGGACAAGGCACATTTGCTCTTTGGCAATAGATATGCTTCTCAAAACAGCAGTCAGTGGAACAACAGTGAAGTATGCCCTTTCCATGACAGAACCCTCATCCATCATGAGGACAAGCATCCCAAGTTTATTTCCACTCCACTTCTTAGATTTACGTGAGAAGATTGCACCTTGAAGTGAGTGTTTACCCTCTTATAAACCTTTAAAAACTACATAGATTGTATATTATTACAAATTTAACAACAACTAACAGCCAGTGATCCATTTCACTCAAACTGTGCAGCTTTATTGACAGGTTTGACCATTAACAGTAAACATATTCTTTTCTTCAGATATCTGGCCTAACTGGTTGTTCATGTAGTGCAATGTTTAAATGCCCACACTTAAAATGAACAAATTTTGTTTAAATCTCCAAATAGTAATATGACTTTGAACTATGTTATAATGATCAGGTTCTAATCAGATTATTGATGAGAACAAAACTACTACACATAAGACATCAATGTGAATAACAACCCACAACAACTCTACAACCCATTTTGGACTATTTACTGGAGAATCAGACGCTTTTGTAGCTTCAGTCGATAAAATAAATAATAACTGGCTTGTTTCACTGGAACAAACTTGCAACACAGCATTTCATTAAGAGTTAAAGATCATTTTGTTTCATTTTTCAGTCCAACAAGGAACTGGCTGGGGTAGTATACACGAGCCTGGGTGCATGTATTTATATTCTTCTCTGCACTGCCCATGATACTAGTAAAATACAGAATGAGGTTATTTTACAAAAGTCTGATCTTCAGGCTGGATCAGTGAAATTGCGTGGAATCCATAGGTGTGCATATACGCACACCATTATCGCCACCATCACACCTGATTTTTGTATGCTTTATAGCCTTTCAGCAACTGTGTTTACCTATTCAGAGTGTGTGTTGCTGATAGATGACAACAGCCAGGCTGAGAATTGTGATGAGGTTTTGTTCATGGCATAATGCAGAGCCAGGTATCAGCAGATACAAGGGACCTGTCATTATCTAAAACACCACATTTCCCCTGAGGTACTCTGAAAGATACAGCACACTTGCAGACATGGTTTCTCTCGCTCTCTCATTGTCTCTCTCCCTCACTCTCTCTTACTCAAATGCTCCTACATTACACACAATAATTCATTCTGCAGAAACAGTAATGCATTATGTGTTAAGCAATGCTGTGTTCTGAACTGAATGAACAGTGCATTTCACATCTCCAGGGACCTTGTTTGTTATGTGTATACGTTGTTAGAGGCATGCACTCGTAAGGCTATTATAAACTCAAAGATTGTGTGTGTCTGTGCGTGTGTATTTCTGTACAAGTGTGCATGCTCACGTGTTTCTAGATATACACGCCTGCTTTAAGGGATATTTATCTTGATATATTCTCAGTATCTCAGTCAATTCAACAGTAAGGTAAGCAAACCACTTAATCATGATTAACTGTGGATTTTGGGCTAAAATATGGACTCTAGTCTTGACATCAGACCAGAAAAATAGCTCCCACGGAGAATGTTTAAAAACAAAATCTGACATGTCACATTAGGGGGGATTGTTAAAGGTTCACAGACCAGCTATTTTCTGTGCTGCCTGTAATATGGTTCTATTGAGGATGCTGTTTTTCTTTTCCCCCCTGTATCCCCTTCCCCTCGCTCCCTCTGTGATCCATATCATTGTTCCCCGGAGAGGGAAGAAAGGTGACAAACAAACCTATTCATCATCAGCAGGTTCTCCTGGCTAAACTGTTATTCGAGCTGAACTCTCTAAACTTTTCCCAGTGGCCTATTGTTTACGGCTGCATCCTCTAAATTTACACCCACCGTTTGTTTTATGAAGTGTCCATGGAGGGTAAGAAAGGTAGATAGAGGCCTGATGTCAGCATATTTCCCTGTCCTGCATCTATACTGTGATGTATGGTTGAACAGGGCCTCTGTTTGGGCCCTCCTTCTCCATTTTTTACATGGTACTATTGTTTTATACCACCTAGTTTTAGAAATACAGCATCATCATATTGCTAACCTCTCTGAGGAGGACTTATTGTAAATGATTGGAGGTTATTCACAGGACCAAAAGGGAGGGAGTGGAGTTGAGGTGATTTGGTGGAGGGAGTAGCGGGGAGAGAAGAAATGCAGGAGACTTACACTGTTTTGGCTTTAGAGGTAAAGGAGGCATTATATGAACTCTGGCTATTTTCAGACTTCTGTGTTCAGTGTAATGAACTCAACCTGTTTTAAGAGCTTCAATTTAGGTTGAGTTCATTATCTATAATTGTTCCTTTTATTTGTCGAGCTTTTGTTCTTAGACACACTAAAAGCAAATGCAGATAATTTGGAACAGTTTGTATTCTGCTATAACATTCAACTCACAGAGGGACATCAACATTAGCAGCCACAGTTGTTTACTGAAAACTCATGCAGGGATGTTGCTTAGACAAGTCTGCTTTATTGTCAGTGCGCCTGGGTTTATTGACTAAATTTTAGGCTGTTTTTAACTTACACTCAAACACTGCACATTAGCACCAAAGCCATTGTCTGTGAGTCCTTTTTAATCAAAGTCCGAATTGTCACTGTGACAAATTGAATTAATTCCAATTTGTTCCCTCTGAATGACAAGATTCCATTATTCTCATGGGCAAGCTGTCTGCAAATTGTATTATGACCTGATGTCTCCATGTGTATTTCCAAAGCACCCTTTGAAACACAGGCAATGTTATGGCTGAATGATTCATTGCAGTAGAGGAAATTATGTGCTGTATTATTATTATCTCCCCCATTCAAAAAACCTCTTTACCAAAGGGTTAATTATTCTGCATTTGCTATATGATCGTGTATTGTCCCGTTTTGTAATGGACATGTATACAAGCCTTTTCAAATATATTTGTTCAGTGGGTTATTATTAAGTCTTCACACTTTATTTACTTAATATCAAGTAACTACAGACTTGAAAATTAGAGCATATTTGCTGTGCACACTTAGAATTAAAGACTATCATTTAAAAAAAAGAGGATATCATGCTGGATATAAAACAGATCGGCTTTTTGCTGAGTTAACCTTTGTATGTGAAGTTGGATAAGGCAGGGTGGAAATGTATCATAGATCTGTGTGGTACTTTCTTAAGATTTTTACCAACTTTTTAATTCCTTACACTTCTCTGCTCAGTATTACCAAGCTGCCTTTTAATACATGTAGTGCCGGATCAATGAATGACCTTATCCAGCAGAAAGACATCTTAAGACGTTTGAAGAATTAAATAATTATTTCTTTGTGCCTGTCTTTCTTTCATTCTTTCTTTTTTTCTTTCCTTCAAACCACTGATGCACTTCATACCTCTGGAGTATCGGGCCAGATGAGCTCGACTATCTAAAATGATCCATCATTGTAAAGCTGCCAGCTGCTGTTACAATAAGTGCTTTTGGTACCTGTTTATGATGTCTATCCAGATGTCTGTCAGACACAGCAGGCATGCAGCGCATTCACAAATCTTCAACATCTTAGTTACAACAATTAAAAAAAGTATTTAAGTATGTACCTTTCAATTTATCAAAGAGATATTTAAAGAAAGCATCACCATCACAGTTTCCCCTAAATCCCTATAAACGCTATTGTTCTTTCACTTTATTTTCAAAACCCTAAAGCATGTTTGCATAGGTAACATGCTGGGTCGTCATCCCTCCCCTCCATTCACTTCTGTGAGGTTGTTAACTGTAGTGATGCAGTGCCTGTCTTTGAAAAGGCTGTTCTGCATACACAATTGCTTTGCTGGACATATACCTTGTGGCAAGAGTTCTGCTGATGTAGTAGTATTGCAGACAGATGCAGGGGTTACTCTACTCAAACAGGGTCAACATCTCCCCTGTGGTGCTCTAGTGTCCAGCTACCAACTGGGAACAGAGAGAGAGAGAGAAAGAATACAATGGAGTGTGGGTGTGTGTGTGTGTGTGTGTACGTGTGTTTGTGCAACAGATCTGGGGAACCCATTGTAAAGAAGCCTTGTCGACATGGTTTTGTTGCAACTAGTACTCAAAACACAGGGGTTTACTGCAGATACAGTCATTGCAGCTAATAAGTGTACATATATGTAACAGTACAACATTTTATATACAGTAGGAAATGGCTGAAAAATGTGTGCATGTCTCTTATGTGTGCAAGTGGGTGAGTGTCACTTGGTGTTGTGGGACCCTGACCTTCTGCTGACAGGGTAGGAGAAAAAACATGTGTAGTCCCCAGCTGCTACGACACAGTGATGGCCAAAGGCCTATGCAAGGGCTACTCAGCCTGTGGGAACCAGCAGGGGGCAGGGCGAGGGGGTCCAGATGTGTGAACGCCCTGGAGCGATGCGTCAACTGTGGCCTTGGATGACATGACCTACCCTAGGGCCAGGACACTAGTTTGGTACAGTATACTGCTGTAAAGGGAGTGCACTGGTGGCTTTGGATGCATGTGTCTCTGTGTGTAGCAGAGCAGTCACATATGACACAAGTCACGTAGAAGCCTAATAGCACAGAGGATTTCTCAAATGCAACTCATCTGTGAGCTTGAGTCTCACTGGATGTGTCTGGATGAGACAGAATACCACATAAGTGTGGTTTTGAGACATCAGCACAAAATACTGTGAGGTGAGGGAGTACCGATTTGACTGTTTTCAGTCTACTGTACCTTATGAACTACAGCACACAGGATGCCATTAGAGAAGGAGATTGCTTTTTAAGTGCTATCAGTACACTGTTTAATCTGAGGAGATTTATGGAAGGCAATCACCCAAGTAAAAATTTTAGGTGCCATTTATCAGACAGAATGGAAATTACAGCCATAATTTTCACAACCGGACACAGATGAGACCTTATAACCACATAAACCCCCCTTGAGGTCCCTGGGCTCATTTTTAATGTTCCTTCTTTGTGCTAGTGTGACCTGGAGGACTGACTGGCTGACTAGCTATCCACATCCCCCCCTCTAGGTCTGCTCATTACCCAGCCCTCCCTTCAGAGTGTCACAACGTGCAGACTAGTTTATGGACAGGAAGAAAGACTGTCTGGGCTGCTGATTGAATCAGGAGAGCTCTGGTGTGGCTTTTTTTTTTTAAAAACAATTGACAAATGCTGAATATTTGTGTTTGTCTCATAATGCCTCCCTGGTGTATCATCAGCAAGGTTAAGAATGGAAGATGTAAGGTTACCTCTGCCTAATCAAGTAGTGTGTGTGTGTGTGTGTGTGTGTGTGTGTGTGTCGGCATATTCTAAACGTTTTTAGGAGGATAAGAATGACAGAGAGTGAGGCAGATGGGTTTGGGGTGTGGTGGGGTTCATGCCTCTCTCCCCACCTTCCTGAAAGCCTTGGTGCATTTGAGCCTCCTCCCTGATGAATAACCATGTCACACAAAAATGGATGTTTCAAGTAAAAGCACCCTGAAAATACAGTTTAGAACAGCACAGCAGATGAAATAGGCTGTAAAATGGACCATCCATCATATTGTCTAACAAAAAGTGACATATGGGGAAGGGGTTTAAGGCACTTTTCATTAGGCTTCTGCAGCACTGGCTATCCAGATCACAAGACTAAATAATGACCTCTGCACTGAAAGTGTTTTCCGACGAATAGGAGACAGAAGACATACTGTGCTCTCTCTCTCTTTCTCTCTCTCTTTCTCTCTCTCTTTTCTTTTTTTTCCTGCAGGAAATAAAATGCCATTTATTTTCTCTCTGCCTGTCTGCCTGTTCTTTATATAAATCCCTGCTCTCTGGCCGAAGACAGTGAATGATATAGATTGTTCTTGGAAATGTACAATGGCACGGTCCTGTAAGAGAATTTTCACCATAAGTGTCCTTGACTTAAAATCTATTGAGACTGGTTGGTTCAGAGGATAAAATAATTTTAGGGGTTTGGCAAAGTTCCTCTGAAAGGAATGCATCTGATACATCCTCTAGTACATTGCGGGCATCTGAGTTGATGAAAGCATTGATTTGCATGTGTGCTGCTGATATATAATTATGATGAAGTGACAGAAGATTGTGGGTGTGGATGAATTGTAGTTCTTAGTTTATTGTATAACTAAATCACCTGTTTTATTTACAGACTTCAGGTAAATATGATCAGGTAACACATCATTTTTGGATAAACCTCATTTGACAGCTTTAACATAACCTCTTTTTTTCCCACTCATGCTGTCCAGTAAACTTTTACCTCTTGCATTAATTATACAAAAAGGCATAATTAGTTTGAAATGCCTAATTTAATAAATTTCTCCAAGATCCATCGTTTTGGTGTTCATTCATTCTCAATTCCCATTTAAAAAATAAAGGCTACAATTTAAAAATATAATTGGGGTATATAGATTAAGCTGAATATTTATTCTGATATGGCCATTCATTATCATTTATATCATGTATTTTTTTTCCCCACAGCAATTTTATAAAACTTTCATTTCTTTGAAACAAGAACTTGTGGTTGTCAAAGACCAGTGGAAGAATCAGTCATTGATTTATGAAATAGAATAGACTAATTACATACTGGATAAATGAACCATGGAGGAAGCGGAACATTTGCATTTACTCTGGCTATGAAAAGAGAGAAGCGACTGCGTGTGTGTGTGTGTGTGTGGGTGTGTTGGGTGTGTTGGGTGGGGGGTAGTATAAGGGAATATGCACGCTACCTCTTGCATCCTCTGTCTTACCCTGATCCATTTCAGGTCCATTGTATTGTCAGTTTGATTTATGTGGCGCCACACTTGCATCTGCCTACAATGTCAACCCTATGAAAAATATATGCAGCTGTTCATATAATGTGTGATGATATCAATGCTCTGATGAATGCCTTCAGTTCGATCTCCCTAAATAAGACGACTCCCATCCAACCCATAGCGCCCGCCATTAGCAAGCCACTCGGCATGCCTGGAATGTTAATAGGATTAGCATTAGCATTTCATTCAGGTCTCCTACCTGTCTAGCATTAATGCTTTGATCTGCTCCCACAGAGAACAGATACTAGGCCTGTAACAAGGGCGAACACATGTCTTTTCTCCTTTTGCTACTAAGTAGAACAAGAAAGGAGGACAGGTGGAATGTGTACAGTCAGGATCCATGAATGTGTAGAACATAAACATGATGTGGGTGAATAAAAGCTGAATAATGGTTCATTGAAGGACAATTTTCTCCTCTGGATGCCTGAACAGGGGAAATCACTCACACCCACACACACACACACAAACACACATTTACATTAGCTCTTTCCCCTTCAAAGCAGTTAGCAGCTTAACATGGCAATGAGAAGTTAGCTTTGAAGTTGGGTGAACATTTGCATGGTCTCGGTGGTAAAGCACGCTCACGCAGATGAACATCAGCCACCGAAAAGCTTAACATTCATTTCATGGTTAAACATATTAAAGTTTCTATAATGCAGAGAATAGAACGCAGGTCTGAGGCCTCTCAATTTGAATAACAGATGAATGCTTTCATCTGTGTGCGGACCATTGATGCTGCTCTTACCAGCGGCTCAGGAGATACATCAGTCATGATATTAACTGCAGCCCTCCACCAATCTACTTAGCTGAAGAGAACTTGAATCTATCGAAGTGGTTCCCAGGGGTTGTTAAGACAAACAGCTCGGGGCTGTTGAAACTTGTGCACAGTGTCTCTTGTCAGGCATTTTGCGAGCATCGGGTGGCCTCCCTGGCACTTGTCTAAACAAGGCAATGTGAGCAGTTCCAAGGTGAGTTTTTAGGTCACTTGTCAGTTGGAATGACAGTGGAGAAGGAGATGAGGCCACACCAGAGGAGGCTAGTTGACTGTGTGTACAGAGGGCAACTTATGTTAAATGACAGCTAGTCACCCTCTCAGCCTCAACAGTTTGCCTCAGCTGATGCGTGCAGAGGAAAAAAAAGAAAAAAAGAGAAAAACCTGAAGATTTTGGTACATAGTAGATAAAATGAATTAAATCAATATATTAGCTATGGTCCAGAAACTCTTCATGGTAATGCTGACCATGGAATGTAATCACATTAGACCTAAAATTGGAATAGAATAATTTGTGTAAAATCCTAATTTAGTGGAAGAGCTATTTAAAGGATAAATCTGGTGATTTTCTATATTTAAAAATGTTTTAACAAATTTGCCACTAAAAATAATTACCTCTGTGCCATCCATTATTGTGGAGCAACAGAGAAGGGAAGTCAGAAAGCATTGAGGGACGGCAGCTTTAGATCTTTTCATGGAATTTGTTGACAATCAAATAATAAAAAATAAGATATAAAATGGCCATACATATAATATATTAAACGTATAATTGGATTGATTGTACTAGAAATTGATACAAAATGACAAAAAAACTTAACTTAATTGCCACATATCATTTAGGTCTCTAAAATGATGTACTATTACTATCGGTGATAATGAGAAAGTAAAAGTTAAATTATCTGACCGCCTCCACCGTTCTTGCTCTTTCCTTTCTGCCCTTTTACTTGTCCACTTGAATGCATACTGTACATCTTTTAACACCCACACTCCATATATTACATCGCACACATTCACTATCTCGTTCTCTCTTTTGTCGCTCCGTCTCCCACATGGGAAACAAAGATCTTACTCTCTCTCCCTGATCTCATGCCTGCTGATGAGGGTAAGAGAGGACTGTGGAGGGGTAGGGGAGGTGGGATGATTTGACCTGCAGGTGTTTCCCCGTGAGCACAAAGACCTCTCTACAGGTCGATAATGCACACACTAATGGCAGTGAAGTGACTGGCCAGGAATGAGAAATAGCCCTCATCAGTTAGGGTAATGGTGTCCCTGGGCCCTCTCAGCCCATTCAAGGGGAATACTGTCAGATATGTGGGCTTTCTGTGCGTACCTGCTCATGTTAATTACAGACAGTGGCAGACAATCTCGTGTTTCATCGGGCCAATCCCTTGGTCATATATCATCCTTATGAGGGTTGCAGCAGAGGGTGAGTATTAATACAATAAGAGAAAACTCTTGAAAGTGAAGCGTATAGAAAAGCACAATCACCATGTGACTTATTTATTCATTGAGCCTTGGTAACATAGCATGAATATGGTAGTAGCACAAAAGTGCCTGTGAACTTGCGAAGAGTGATGAGTGGGCTCTTTGTTTTGAGCTTAGACCTCTTGTGTGAAAAGGAATGTGCTATGAATGATGGTTAAGATGCATACAACTTTAATTAATAGCTAAGCACAACATTACTCATTCTATGTATTTAAATATTTATTCTTGCAATAGAGAGTCAATACATTCAAGTTAACATCCACACACTCGATTCCACAGCATTGTTGTAGTTTATCAGCCAGGAAACAGTTCATCCATGACAATAAAAAGAACAATAGGTAACAACTGAAGGACACTAAGAAAGCTGCTGTCCTTTCCACACAATGCTGCTGACTTGCGTAACAGAGCTATAACACAGTTCCGCTCCATTGTGCTGAGACAGATTAGAAGCCAGTCTAACATCCAATACTTAGTTCTGTTGCTTTGATCATCATGTTAATAATGGCTGAAAAGTGAAAGCTTTAGAAAATTCTGACATCAGCTTGATGGTCTCACTTTGAGACCTGACATTGGTTTAATTTCAAGACAGTTTAAACATCCGTACGTCACTATGGTCATGACCGCACTTAGTGAATGGAATAGCCATGATAATGATTTCAACAAAACGGCTCACCTCCAGTTCGACACTGAGAGTTTCCAACAGGCAGGACAGCTTGATGTTGATCTAAAAATGGCATCACAGGTTGAGTGTCCTTGTGTCTTTGTACATGCAAGCTTGTTTATAGAAATGTTCATGCATGTGTGTCTTGGTACAGCAGGGTGTAGTGGGCATGCAAACCATGGTACTGCTCTATTTTTGGCATCAGAGACAGATGCCTTGTTTAAGCTAATCAACATGACACAGAAAGAGGAGGACTTGAACTATACATATCTTTATATTGTGCATATACACACAGTGGCTTTATCAGTATATTTTATACAGTATGGTGTGTGTGTAGAAATTGGCCAACATGCACCCCTGAGCACAGTTGGAGATTGAGTGGCTTGGTGAGTCAAATAATTGAATGACTCAACTGTGACAAGGCAAGCACATGGGTTGAAGGAATAAGAAGAATCTTAACTTTACAAAAAGAGAGACATGAAATGGACAAAAAAAAAATCAGGGATGTTGTTAATGTAACAAAACATTAGAACAGTGAAGCATTGTTTTTCATGTTACCATAAACATCTTATTACTATTATTAAAAACATTAAATAGCAACAGACAAACAGTTCCGGGTACTGGACATCGCTGGAAAACATGTATCACTCCCTGCATCAGAATAATAATAATTAGTTTATGAAAGTTCATAGATTATAGTGTTAAAAGGTAGTTGGACGGAATTTTAAGCACACAGTAGGCAGAATGTTATGCTCATATACTGATGGCCTTTAAACAAATGAGGATTCAGATCAATACATTAATTTCTTTGGTTTAATTACAATTATTTAACTTGCATGACTTTAAATAGATTTTGCTCCTTTAATTATACCTACCCCTAAACATTCAATATGCGCTTGAATTTAATTAGTGAGGAACAGTTAATTTTGTAACTGCACATCCGCTTTACCACCAAAATTACATATTCAGAATCGGATATCCTTTCGGGATTAATGAATGATTAGTCAGTTGGTCTTTCCCTGCTGTGAGCAACCTGCTGACAAAATTACATGAATAGAATAATAACCCGGTTATAATGCTGCTGTTTTTTTAAAGTTTTATCCCATCACATTTTGAGAAGCATTTTTAAATATGCACTTTTGTCCATTCACCCTCCACATTTCATTTTCATCAGTGTTACTTGGTTGTGCATGCAGGAACAGTGGAGCCACAGGGACCCTGAGCCTTTTCCAAAAAGGCACAACATAGTGAAGAGAAATTCCAAATGGAAGAGCTTTAATTACCAGTCTGTTTACCTGTATCAAAATGAGAGGGAGAGAGGTCAATTTCAAATCAAACAAATAAAATATTAACCAAGAACATCCAAGTGTAAGAAACTGCTTTTGGCACTCTCTTTGATGCCCGCTGAGTCAGAGCTGCTGAGAGAGTTGTTTTTTCAGGACTTGATAACCCAGTTTGCAAAGGCAAAGTCAAGGAAGGAGAACTTGTCAATGTAAGGCCCATTATGTGTCTGTCTACATCCCCAGTACTGTTTGTTGCAATACTGTACGTGCTGACTTCAAAAGATCACTGTTGTCTATAGTATGTCCTTATCAGAGCCCTGGCCATGTTGTTAGATCACCAGATGGCATTGTCAAGTGTTGCATTGTGTGGTCGTTTTAGGATTATATGTAGATTTCTTGTCACATTTACCGAATACATTTACATGAACATCAATGCACCAATTGCTTTGATGAATAAGTTCAAGGAATGAGTTTAAGACAGTGTTTTAATTACAGTGATTTTATGGTTCTACTGCATGGTTCAGTTTACACAGATTAATTTAATAAGTATTTGCTGCTTGCCAAACCATTAAACTCAACTATCTTGTATGGTTTGTAAGTACAACCTCTGACAAAAACATGCAAATAAGTAATTATGAAACATTACAAATCTAAGCTTTAGACATATAGGTGGGTAACTTAAGTTATATTTTGATTTATCGTGACTCTGATCAAAGCTGTGCAAATCAATATATTTTTTTAACAGTGACTTTGTGTAATGTGAAACGGGTCATTTGTGGTGAATACAAAAGGAAGAATGCCAAAGCAAGAGAACAGTTAAAGTGAATGTGCCAGTCAGAAAACATCAAGGATACATTAGATGGTGACTTGGCTGAGGAAAAAAAAGCCCCAAGATTTATTACAAAAACAATGCAACACTTCCAAACTGGCTGGCAGAAACACATGGTGCTATTAGTCTATATCACCATCGACAGAGTGGTAGCCAGTGTACTCCATACTTCACTAGACTATCATTTGTGTTACAGAGCCAGCTGAAAAGCTATAGATGAGTATCCTGTTTTTGAAATCTTGAGAAGCTTCATACAATATGGCAAGCAGTGACTGAAGCTCATTGACTACATGATTATCTGCTGTGGGCCTCTGCCTTCATATAAAAGCCTTAAGCCTACAGTACTTTTATTTTCCACAATGCTGCTTGATGTTGTTGCAGTGCAGACTTTGATGGATCATGCTTTCCAAGGTGTTACCTGAAGTAACTTCAGTTTCACAGCAGTGATTGATTAAGATGATAATATGGAACCATTACAAGAGGTGATGGAAGATTTGATGACCTGACATAATAGTTAATGTAGTCTCCTTTACTTGTAAAATGGATAACTGTGAACAGTGTCACTTTGAGTATACTAGCCATTTTCCCTGCAGAACTATTTTTTTCCAAAACCAAGGAGAAAGGGTGACATTATCATCCGCAAAACATGATCTTGTAAGTTATGCCACTTGTCCTAGGAAATACTTCTGAAAGTCAGTTTCTCTGTTTACATTCCTCCTCAATGAATGATTACACTTTCATTATTTTATACAAAACCAACACAATATGATCCGTTCTGGTGTGTCTAATCCACATTTGAGTTTATTAGAAATACAGTCGTTTTCCTTCAGCTCAAAAGCAGTCCAATAATAGAGAATGATCAGCCAGACATGCCCCAGCATTTTCAGAGTGATACATCCATGAAATTGGATCCGCTTCTCACACTTTCATCCCAACCCGTTATTAATATTCTATATCATCTGCACACTTCCTGTGCTACTTCCCATACTGTTTAGTGGCCTTGGAGGAAACATTTGGCTTTTGATTAGCCTTGCAATTAAAGTGTTATTTTTTAGTACACTGTTATTATTGTCGGGTAAAATACAGTTTCAAAGACGGGTCTTAAAGGCAGGAATTCCCCCTCTGAAAGCATAAACATATCCATAAAATTCAGTCATTACATATGGTACATTGGTATTCATGTATGTCAGTGTCTCTAAGGAGATGCTGCCTTCAGTCATTGCTGCTATGTCTTAAACGTGGGGTATTTTTTTGAGTCTCAACCATTTGGCAGAACGTGTATGGCATGAAAAACCTTGTGACAGCCTTGTGAGAGCATAATTCTTTGCTTTCATTGGGCTACATTCATGTTAGTTTGCAATATTAGTAGTAGATACCTGTACAAAACAAAGCATTCACCATTAAAACAATATTTTAGCTAGTTAACTAAATGTATCACCACAACCCTTCTTGAGTTACTTCCTAAAGTTTAGGAGGTCTGGTTCTAGCCATTGGAGATTGATTGATTGATTGATTGATATTTATTATATTATTATAACCCACAAAAGTTGCCTGTAGTTTTGTATTTAAAAAAATACAATAGTCATAAAATAGTTTTTCGCTCACAAGCAAGGTAAAGTGCAGGATTTTGCTCAGGATCAAAGGTAGCTCCAAACCACTGAAGAGTTACAAACAAGAAATTACTGAATATCAAAAGCAGTGAATCGGAAGTTGTACTAGAAATCATCCTCTTAAAACAAGCTGTGGTAGAATATTTTACAGAACCACTAAGTTCACGTAACCTCTCTTTTTTTAAAAATAAAATCACTGTTGAATTTAAGCTCATTAATCAATCATTTCACCTAAGCAATTGATCAAATAGCTATGTGTAATATGAAAATGATTTATCTTGAAGTGACAAACCCACAGATAACACTTTCACACCTTTTTTTTACATGCTTCCATAGTGTTGTTGGTTATAGTTGTGCTAGCCGATCACAGATTATTTTTCCAAGCTCACAGGAAAACAAACTGCTGTGTCTACAGTCCACAGTCCACAGTGCCCACTATTTGGGGACCCAGCCAATCTCAAAAACTGGATATAAAATAACAGAATGAAACTGAATGAAGCTTAATAAAGAGAATGTCTAAGTAATAAAACTGCGTTCCCATAATGAGTAGACATGAAAGGCCCCAGTCTCTCATCACCATCCCTATTATTTACTTGGTGACTGAGCAGACCAGGCAGCCAATTACAGGGCCTGTCAAACTGTCAATCATCATGAAGCAAGTCATAGAAATCAAACAGCAAACTGTCACAGCGACATTATCAGGTACTGATGAGAGAGAAAAGAGGATGTTCAAGCACCAATTAAAGGAGCAGGATGCGTTGCTAAGGGGGAATACAATCAATGTTGACTCTGAAAATTGAGGAAGATGGCAAGAAAACTAACCTACAACTCCATGACATTTTCCACACACGATGGCTGCTCATCTCCTTTTCCCTTATTTATTCAGAGATTGTGCAGTATGGTAGGTTAATGTGAAATGTGTCACCACCTTATGTACTCGATACAGGAGATGCCATCTGAAGATCAGCCAATAGCGGATTATAATTGCAACAGAATTATTTTAAAACAACTATTTGTGACTTGCTGCATGTTCAAACTTCAACAAAGATGACATAAACCTGGGACACTGCTGTTTCGGTGTTTTACCACATTGTTGGCATGCAGTAAAAACTATCAATGACACACCAGGTAAAGTGGAGACTGGATAGCTAATCATAATTGTTGTTCACTACACTCAATCTCTCGATGGATATATGCCAATAACATGTATCAAAATTAAATACTTAACTTTAACAATAAAATAAGAGCAAATCCATCAAAGAGTTTAGTTGCCAGATGAACTATGTTTGTACAGGAAGAGTATTACTGTTTTTACTGAGTTAGTGTGGTCATCCATTGAGGTGGAAACACAAGGATGGGGACAGCTCAGGACACGGCAGCGTGGTATTGCACCCGAAAATGACAGTGTCTGGTCACAGATCCTGTCCTGGTTTGGTTTTTCTCAGCAGAAAGCTCTCAAAAAGCTAGTCTGGTCAAGCGTGATGTCTATGAAAGGACCAGGGATGAAGAATACATGTTGAATTATTAACTGGGCTGTCTCCTTGGCAGTGGGTAGTTTGGAAAAGAGAATACAACTTTCACTTTCAATACTTCCCCATATCCTCCACCTCTATTTTGATGTTTGCACCTGGTCTCCCTACATCCAACAGGTTCAGCACCAGGCTCTGCCTGGCCTTGTCTCTGCTTCTCTTGTGTCTCCCATGTGTTTCTGTTTGGCAAGCGGACTGATCTGTCTGTTTCCCCATGTACAATTGACTGTTCACCCTCACATCTGCAGCTAAAATACTGATCAGCTCTGTGTTTTTACTTTCTGGTCACAGATACTCTCATTGCCAGACTGTCAAACCTACCTGTCTGACATTATGCCTCAGATCATTGAGTGTTCTCTCTGTAAATACTAGTCAGTTTATGCTGCTATCAGTTTCTGATCCTTAGTCTCTGAACATCAGCTGATCTACCCACATCCATCTGTTGGCTGCTATCTGTGCTCGGCTTCTTCAGAAACATTACAAATCAATTTAAAGGTTGGCAGGTGTGCTTACAATTGCAATCATGACTGTTTGTTTGTCGTTATTCACACATGTAAAACTGATCTGGATTGTTGTCAGTCCATGTTGCTTGTAGCTCTCATTTATGACTGTCCTGATCATCCATCAAATCAGACTCATCTTTTTCACTTCAATCACTATTGCTTGTGTGTTTCTGACTGACAGCTGGGTTGTGTACTTCAAAAGATGAAGTAGCTAAGCATCAAAGTCTGTGCTCTTTGAAACAGCAGTGCAGCAATAGTAAATTTCTCCCTTTACGTGTAAGAGAGACGATGAGAAAGCCAGAAGGGTGAAAAAAAAGGTTTGCTTGGAGGGGGGATGTATGCATGTATGTGTGTGATTTCATGTGTGCATTTGTGTAGGTGTGTCCTACGCTTGCAATGGCGTCACAGTTCTCTCCAGTGTATGTACCCTGTTTACTTTGTTCTTCTCTCCATCTTCCCCGTGCCGTGTTCGCTGCCGATTGGCAGCTTTCCAAAAAGAACAGCTTCCAATATTAGTGTGCTTGAATGCACACAGACACAGACCCACACGCACACACACATACCATGTATGCACACACGCTTTGAAAATGATCCTTAGACAATATTACTGAGTCTGGTAAAAGTGAAATTGGCTTGGACACAGCCGTCTCGATATTGTGGCTCTGCCAGCAAAAGTTTTGCCATTCCTCTCCAAACTTTTTTGACTAAACTGAACTAAATACAGAGCTGTCCTGATTTTGTGAGTAGTACCAAATGGATTACAAGATATTTTTAATGCAAGACAAACCTGCCACCTTCTGTATCAGCAAAGCATTTTTTAAAACCTAGCCCACCCATACTCGTAGAACCGGGATTAAAGTTATAGCTGTGAGTAAAATCACACAGGGGTAATTTGGCCGTCTTGCTGATCAAGTGGATGACGAACGTGTCATAAAGGTGTATTTTTTTTGTCTGGTGAAGACAGTGATGGATATTGTCCCAGATGTTCTGGCCACTGAAATACTGAGTCCTCTTTGCTGAAAAGGTTATTTTAGAGCAGGACTGAAGTCCTGTTGCTAGCTTGTTCTTGCAGCAGAAGTGTCATGGTTGTTGAGGCAGCTTCTATTTTCTGGTCTGTCCCAGTGCTTTTACCGGTGTATTCCCCCGATGCAATTCTGCATTCACCTGTCACAGCTGTATCTAATTAGTTACTACCCCCAGTGTATTTATGCCTTCTTCGTGGCCAGACATGGGAAGTTTGGAAGTGGGAGACATGTCAATCCCAAACCCTGTGCATTTGAGCTACTAGGCTTGAAACACATGGATGCCCAGGGTAGTTTTTACTTGGCTTCCTATGAGCACCACACATTTTAACAGAGATACCATTTGACCCATTTAAAAGAAGACTTTGCACATCAAACAAAACACAGAAGTGTTTTTAAAGGTTTGTCAATGATGCCGCCCCACATCGCTGTATAAGCTTTCTTCTCTCCGTGTATCAGTAGCAATTTCCAGGTTTTTCAAGAAATGTTTCAAGCCTTTGTAAAACTGCATACTAAAATAGGTTCCCTAAACTAACTTGCTTTAGAGTAGCCATTTGCAGGAGCGTGTGTTGCTTATGCGGTGTATGTATCCAGCTGATCTGACCTGTGACAAGCATATGGATACAAAACATGCGAGCACAGATGGGAACATCTGCATCAGGAACTTGCCATGCCATTGGATTTCCATGAGCTTGCAGAAACAGGAAGGTAGGTTAATGTAAAATCTAAACACAGGAATACAATTTATATATACATACCTTTATATTACTAACATAAAGGTCTATTCTGTATTTTCACAATAAACCATTAATGTAGACCATATTTTCCTCCTACAATCCATGCCTAAACCTCCCACAGTCCCTGTGCAATAGCCTCTCCAGTGTGTTCTTGAGTAGAAAATGTAGTCACCACTGATATAATGAACTGTATGGCAAGTCATATAAGACTCTGTTATAGAAAAATATATTGCGTTCTTCAGATCCTTTGGAATTCTTCTTCTCGGTATATACAGAACACGTAGCACAGCTTTTGAAAAACAATTGCAAGAGGGGATTATATAACATTTGTTATGGGTATTAATCATTTTCTTTAAACCCCCATTGTGCGTAGCATTGATGGGAACCCTGTCTTCTGCCAAGTAATAAGCGATGGCCTCTGTACTCTCCTTGTGCCTCTGGGAGTTTCACAGACACAGGGATACATTAAACTGTGTCTGTTCTGCTGGTTTGGGTAGTAATGAAAGAATGTTTAAAGAAATTAGACAATTTCTTTTTCAGTTTTTATACAGCTAAATGTTTTATGTTTAATGATCATGTGTATGAATATTTTGTCCTGTGAGATTATAAATGCCCCAACTTCTATTTCTGTCAATTATCTTTGTTCTTTAAACTACTATACTATACTAAATAACATATTCTTTCACTGCAATTTCAACCTCTAAGTTTACTGCATGTGGACGCTGCCTGCTGCATGCTACAGTACTCATGTGGTATAGGATGAGGTAATTATTTATTCACAGCAAATTAGGTAAAATAATAGCAGAACTACCTATATTCATGTCTGTCATTTTTCCCCCATGAACAACACACTCAAAGTATGCAACTCCAACAGGTTGGAAGTTACAGGGATTTGCCTGTTATATCTATTGCCTAATAGATCTAGGGTTTTAATGTCTAACATTAGATTGTTTCACACTGTTTCCCTCAAATGGATCCTGCCACAATCCCCTGTTGTGACACCAGCATGGCAAGCAATGGCCATGAACCTGATGACGAAAGAGCTGGTCAGGACCCCTCAATACAAGAGATGAAAAGACAGATGGAGCACACTCAACACAGCCTGATTGCTCATACACAGTAGGCAAAAAAAAAAAAAAAAAAACACAAACACAAAGCGGAGGGGTTGCACCAAACATACATATCATACATATCATACATATCCTAAATGTGCCCATTAGGCCCTTAGCTTTCAATATGTATGCTGAAGCAAGGAGGTGGAGGTTAAGTTTCTTTTTTTATTCCACTGATTTAGCGCTTCCCTTAACCAAAATCTATTGTTCCACACTGTGCACCCAACCTAATCTACCAGTGTAGACAAAGGTGGGAGATGGTGGCAACCAAAGTAATGCCAGGAAAGACTTTTGCAACACCAAAAAAAAAAAAAACACCCATATAACCAGTGTCACACCAAAGCAGGAATAGACTTGAAAAGTGACCTACACATGCAATGGTTCTGCCCCATGTCTAGGCTGTGAAAAACCACCAGACTTGAACCTTACCCAGCTAATGGGGACAACACCCAGTGACTCAGCAACCTAGACCCCAAGAAACCTGCAGTGCCTGAGCTGAACACCATTCCCTGAAGGATAATCTGATGTTCTAAGGTATAAATAAGGGGTTCAGGGCAAACCATGGCACCTTTAAATGTCCAAACAGCTTGTGTGGACTGGCAGCGTGCACAGATCACTCGCTTCATCGAAGTCAGAGCCAGCAATAACACTCTCTTCAAAAAAAAAACTTAAGGAAAAACCATTCAATGGGTTCATACAGCTCACAAAAGAGAGACCCGAGCACCACAGGACCCACTGGAGGAGAATGAGGGAAGAGTCAAGTCACTTAAGGCAGAAACCATTTCAGGAGACGGTGCCTGAAAAATGGCCTCTCACCAAACCAAAATGACAGAGGGAAATCGCTAGTATGTCTTAAAGATAGAAAGCGACAGGCCTCTATCAACTGATGTGATCAAACAGGACAGTGGACTTAGTCCCCCTTTTCCCAGAATGTCTGAATCCAGCCATCACCTTACAATTTACACTTTAACACTGGACATCACTGCCATGCAGTTCTCAGAATGAAAAGTAAAGTATTGATAGATAGATAGATAGATAGATAGATAGATAGATAGATAGATAGATAGATAGATAGATAGATAGCCTAGTTTTTTATCCTTAGTTTAAAAAAAAAAAGGATATGCAATAAACCATCTGGCTCCAATTATATTGGGCATGAAACATTGACAACCTAAGATATAGGTGGTATACTGGAACTTTATCACCACTGCACCTTGAGCTGAAATGAATGAAATACCTTGGTTGTGGCTTGAGGCCCCAAAAAACAATCTGGACCTCAGAGGTGACAGCCCATGGATAAATAATGTAAATACTAAGAGACAACCTTTTATTGAGGTTTTTTGTGTGAGGGGACTATGAATGACTATAGTGAGCATCCCTGTGCCATGGGATAAAATGCTGTCACTGCACCCTGTGTGAAGAGCCTCGAGTGACATTTGTCAGTGAGACTGACCAGCATTCAAAATGAAGCAAATAACCTTTATGAAATGATAATCAATCATGCATCATCAAGTCTTACCAACAAAATACCCCAGCACGATACTGTGTAAATTAATGTTTTATTTGTTAAAGTAGAGGCATAGTCGTCCATAGTCGTCATCTCAGTGAACTCCGTTTGGTGGTCCATTATTATTATTACTTAGTGCATGTGCACACGAGTTTAGAGCCAGGAAGTCTATACTATTTGTGTGGTCTCTAAGAACCATAATTGTTGCACTCGTTGACAAATGATCAAATGCTGATCTGAATTTTAGATAAAGGAGAAGAATTTCTTCACTTAATGTCTGCCAATGTAACTTTTGTTAAATGTAACAGAAGTTACATTTGGCAGTTTCCAAAACTTATTTTCAGAGATTCTCAAACATTGATGCACAAGTAAAAGCTACAAAATACAAGACTTAAGCCAACTGTGATTGTGATAGATGCAAGTGAGTAACATGAGCTACCAAAAATCACTTTTTCGGAGGCCACGGGGGCTCTATTGACTGCTTGTGGGGCACATTTTTAAGAGAGATTTATGAGAGAATAGCTACGCCCACAGCACAAATAGCCACTATGGGCACAAGCCACAAAGTTGCATGTTACTTAAACGCTTTTTGATGAAGTCAGAGGAAAGGTAGCCTACAGGAGAAATATAGTTTCATAATATGTTGCAACTATCAAATATGAAAATATAACAAATTCACGTTTGTATATTCATGATGGGCCTTTAGAAGCCTTAGTAAAAACCTAGAACTGTAAATGTAGCAGAAACATGTTGCAAACATATACTAACACAGATGACAAGTCCACCCTAAATGTAAACAGTGTATGTTCAGACAGTGTTTGAATACAAATTGGAATTAAAATGTATATCTGATCTACACATGGAAATCAGTTTCTTCTTTGACGCTATCTTAATGAGGCAAAGGACACCAGAGAGCTAAGTTTTCTTCAAGCAGTTATCCTCAACTAAGATGCTAATTAGTCAGCTTTATCTCAAATATTCCAAACACAAATCCAAGCACATTTTCAAATTCAAATTCAGTACTATACATAACCACCTGCAAGAGCCTCCTCTCTGGACCATTTGTTATAGCTGCTGCATTATGGCTTAACATGATTACTTGATATTTTGAACATTAACTGCCCTTTTATTAAAATAAACATTGCTATGCTGATATATGTTAATGAACACTACATTTTGTGAATGAGCTAGCACAGATTAGAGATTTATCAAGCAAACAGTTGACACACAAATGTTTCCCCTTCTGTTCGGAGGGCTGATAAATGCAGCATTTACATGGAATAATTTTACATATGATGCATTTACAGACATTGACACTTTAATAAATGGTTTCTGTTGATCTCATAATTAATCACTGTGATTAACTTTTATTATAAGAGAAACTAGATGACCTGACTTAATTCATCACAAACATTCAAAACTGGGTACAACACTAATAAGGAACCCACTGCACTAGTTGTATGAAGTCCCTTAATATTTAGTCTCTTCAGCAGCAGATAACTGAACACTATCATTCACTGTGCTGAATCTAATCAACACCTCTTCTGTCTCCTTTTCCCTAGATGCCCCCCAACAAAAGCTTCAGAAGACGCAGGTTCAAACAAGAAAGGACGTACCATTCTACAGCAGTTTATTACCGTCAAAGATCCCATTCACACATCAATTTTGGGAGTCACCTTCAATACTTCAAAAAAGCCTCTAGTGAAAATTATTCTGTGCACAATTGAAAAAAAAAAAAAAAAGAACACTAAAGAATAACAAATGACGCATTCATCTTGATAAATTGACTCTCTAGTGAATTAATCTCCAAGTAATTATACTGGAACACTTTTTGTTATTCTGACTTGTTGAATAGGGATCTGGCTTAGTTTCGGAGATACCACTGATTCTAATGAATCCGGTTGAATGGCTGTTCTGATGCCAGGTCACATGAGGTCATTTAGCTTTTTTGTAATATAAAACAATGAGAAGCAATGACAATTCAAGTTTATTCAGGTGTACAGCGTCATAGCATTTTAAAGCTCAAGACTAGCTTGCAGGCTAAATAATTCATGGACCCAATTTGCAGGCTGGAAATGCTCACACTCACTAACAACATCATCCGTGCTTACAGTGTAATGAGACAGGATGCTTTTTTTGTTAATTCACTCAAGCCTTTGTTTCAGTTGTTTGCTGCAGTTTGGATGCAGCAGGCTTTGACGCCTGCTCAAAATGATGCATTTCACTGTGGAGACACGTGCAATTTGTGGACACTCCAAGTTAAACATCTCAAGTTTAACCATCACACACACTAAGTTAGTGTCAGTTCAAAAAAATCAAGGTTAAATGCCCTGTACTAATACCCTAATTTGCCTTGTACCTCATGAAGTACCTGCCTGTGTTACATTGCATTAATGTCAACAGTGTTCAGCTATATGTGTGGGAAGCACTCTGTCTTAAAACATTAGTGTACACGGCTCAAAGTACAAGGACAGAAATTAAATTTACAATGTTGGGAGATGAGTATGAAGCTTGATGCAAATGTCTGGTGAATAAATTAATGTTGACTACCTCTGACTAATAAATAGCTTTTAGGAACAACAGCTGGTAGCAAATTAAGCAAGAAATATACCTAATCTCTATTTTAATATGAAATATAAATATAATATGAAATATAATATAATGTACGTAGTATCTAATTAATATCTACATAATGCAAAGTATGGCATTAGTACAATAATTCATAATATTTTTCAGATTTTTACAGGGACAAATAATGACCTTTACAAAAAGTGTCTCCAGGACATACTGTATCAAGTAGACAGAAGAAAACAATGGAAAATAATTCTGGTGCCAGAGTAGGGACAAAGCAATTAAAGGTCTATCACTGGTAGCCTTCTACAACAAAAGCCCCAACAAAAAGAAAGGAAGACAAGTTCCAACATCTCTGACAGTGAGGTAATTCAGCTAAGGGTAGGCTAGTAGCTAACCTCTATTGCTTTAAAACAAACAGCCTTTACCTGTTAACAAAAGTACAGTTAACAAAGACCTTTAGGCTAAAGCAAAAAAAAAAACCCAACAATAATGCCTATACTGGGATAGATGCTTTCTCCTTTCCCCATGACCCTGAACAGCCATATTTGGATATAAAGAATGGGTGGATGGATATGAAGCTCTATGTGTTCTCTTCTCTTTGGTTTCTGTTTAGGTTTTGTAAGTTTTCCTCTTACATCTATACCAGCTTCACTATTAAATTAAGTTGTCAAACACTGTGTTGCCTTGTAATGAGACCAATGTAACACTCGTGGCACTCTTGTTCTCTGTGCCATCATGACACTTAGAGCTGTACTTAGCATTTGTTTATGAACAAGAAGTGTCATGTCTGAACCTGCCCTTACTTGCTTGCAAAAGTGGTCAATTGTAAGATTAAGATCCTATTTTTTACTGGTTAGATCAGTTAAGGACCTCTAACATAAGAGTTGTAATTGAGAACTGAATACTTGCACAGTAATAGCCTACAAGATGTTTTAGACTGTGGCAATATTACCGAACATTGTGGGTGTAATCTCTCTTTTCTAGAAGTTTCGTGAGTGAGATTTATAAATAGTTGTTGAGACAACTGTTCCTTTAAATACCTTCTACAACTGATCAAAGACTCATTGAGAAATTAAAAGTCAATGAATTTGATAATGTCATTATAATCCAAGCTGGCAACTGTAAATGGGTTGCTAGGATACAGATATAAAAAGATAACTGGGTGAGGAGGTGATACCAAATACATATCTGATAATGCACATGTAGCATTGTACAATTCCTGAACTAAAAATAGATACGTAATAGAAGTGACATCTTTTAGGCACTGATATATAAACTGCAAGATGGGAACGTGTTGGATAACACTCGTCAAGTTATGTTTTAACTGCAAACAAGGATGGAGAAACTGGCACTGTTGTTCCAGCTGTGATCAATCTCATTAGATTTCAGAAAATTCTGGATGGATAGGCAGTTTAGACTTGATTCCATAAATGGACGTTTTTGCAGAAACAATGTGCTGCCTTCAATGCAATATAAATGATTTGTATTGTACCATAATGAGTGGGCTCTGGAGCACCTGAGGCCAAATTGTTTAGATTAAATATAATCTTAAATAGGTCAGCCCTTGCCTCTTAGGTCAGATTTAATCAGTAAAAGCTCACCTTTCCATAGAATAGTGCATAATGCAAACCTTCAAATTCAATTAAATTTTAAGGCCTGCTAATCAGGCTCTGGTCTTTATTTGCCTTAATCAATATCCTCTATCTACACTATACTGCATCGACTTATTTGAATTTAATATCTAAACACTACTATTCTCCATCATAAACTCGTCAGAATATTATGTAAAATGCTCCAGGGATCACATTGCAGTGTGAGTTGCTTTCCCTGAAATGCCAGAACACTTGCAAGGTGCTAATTTTCTTTCCCCAGAGGTAAAGAGGCCAGCAATCCTTTACCTTCATTATAGAGGAGATGCAATGATGAACTCTTTGTCTTAGAGGCAAGTCATTTAACCTCCTCTTACCCCAGCCATGCAGTTTGTCACTGCACAGTCATGCCATGCTGATGCCAGAGGAGAGCTAGAGGGATGAATGTCATATGAAAGTCAATGGGCAGAAAGGAATTAAGATGGCAGCTCAAGACGAATTTTCTACAATGTAGCTTGTGATTAGAAAGTATTACAAAGCACATGACCACTGGGGATTTAATCACATGGAAAATACAGTAGAAGATGATGAAGATAACGCAGCATAGAAAAATAGACAAAAGAAAGAGAGTAAATTGCACAGGCAAAGCTCATAATGACATAAATATATGGAAATGCAGGGTGAACACTGACAATTAAATACTACAGCTCTGTTTTTGCATTCAACATTATCATTATTTCTACCTGATAGAGCTCAAGTTTGATAGAGGATAGTGGTTTTGAATGGTATGGGCAGACACAACAAATATCCAACAGTATACTGTAGGTAAAGCTATGGCCCTGAACCAGGGACGTGTATGATGCTGGCACAGTGGCCTCTGAACAGCAATTAATGGGTATAGAAAATAATGTATGGATAAATTAAAATTATTAATGTGATTTGACACTAGAAATTGTAAAGTATATGTGAAAAAGCACATAATGACAATGAAAATGAAAATGCACTTTGTGTCATAATTTTTGATTTTTGATTCCACAAGGTGATATTATGGCTGTTGGTTATATATCTTTCAATTTTAATTAACCCTAGTTAGTAATATTTAGTTTAATCCTAATTTTTTCATTTGTATGGCAGGTGAAAGGGAGCTTAATACAGAGTTCCAATGGTCCGTATGTGCTGTTTTTTACTCTATGAAACCACAAACCACAGCAACAGTTTTAGCATCAAAGAACTTGATTGTTTCATTCAGAAATATACCAGTATGCCATAGTTATGAAGTGAACTAGTTTTGATCAACAATCCAAAAGTGAATTGAACCAAATTACTGCATGTGGGACTGCATGTATCGGGGTATTTCGTTTTGTGTTTACTTAATGCAATCTATTCACAATTAGAGATTTGTTTGTCTGTTTTTGTGATTTTATTGAATGATTTATGTTCTGGGGGATAGCCAGGCTGTGAGGGACCGAGCAGGCAGGCACATGGAGTCATGGATAGATTTTTCAAAAGACAAAGATATACCCAAAGACCGAAGAGGCCCACAAAATAGTTCAAATAACTCAACTTCAAAAACTGAACGGACTAACTAACCTAACGAAGACAAAACTGACCTAACGAACTGAACACAAAGGGGAACATGTGTAATGGCTGATTTTAAACACAGGTGTAACACAAAAACAAACACTACCAACTAAACTATAAATAAATAAAACAGGACCATTGGACTATAGTATAAATATTTGAACAATCAACCAAAACAAAAGCAACAACAAACTAATGTAGCCTAAAGAAATAAACAAAATCTTGAAACTAGAACTCACAAATTAGAACTACTCAAAGAAATCTTAACCAAGACCAACTTTTATGTATGAAACAAAAGCTTTGTGTCATCGTTTCTGTTTGCTGATGTACAATGTGAATGTAATGTGCATAACGTCAAACATCGACAACTTTTTTGTGCGTGACGTATTTTAAAAACTTGTTCTCATTTCACAAAATGTTAAAGGAGCAGAGGCTCTTTGTCATGAGGATTGTACATCTAAACATTTGGAGATTTGGAAACGGGCAGTATCTGCAACAAGCAATTATCAGTGCACTCAGTCAGTGAGAGTAGATGTGAGAATAGACACATTAATCATTGTTATCAAGACTGGTACTAGTATCAGTCCACTACAGTGTGTGGGTTGCATTAATGTGAGGGGGACTGTGCTTGCATGTGTATGAAGTGCTATACAATGCATTAAATGATCAGTTCCACAGGAGAACGGGGGCATCTTTGTAGGTTTGCATTAACAAGTTATTCTGTTATCAACTATGAGTGAGAGGAAAAAGGAGAAAAGAGAAGGAGAGAGAGTGCACAGAGGTCATGAAAACAAACATAACTGTTGAATTATTTACCACGACGATGAAAGACGATGAGTTGGGATACACTGTGGAGGAAAATACCCTTGCTGGGGACCTCAGCCCACTCAGCTCACATCCTGAAACATGAGACAACTGAAATGGGATCAGTGCTTACCTGAAAGAGTTAAGGAGAGGCCTGAGGCTGTACTTTAGAGAGAAACCAAAGTGTTGTCTGAAGTCCTTCCAAACAGGCAGGTTGCTTTGATATGTAATCTTTTGATTTTCTTTAGTTTGTTATCATCATCGCTCTTCAGTATTTTTTATTTTATGTATTTATTTTTTTTTACACATAAACCTTGAGTATTACAGTAAATTAGATGTGAAATAAAGTGACAGCACCTATCAAACCTTGGTATAAACATATTGCATAATTCAACTTTTTGGATCAAGATGTCATCAAACCTTACAAAATAAATAAGATTATTTATCTATTCTAAAATATAGCAAAAACAAATGGAAACAAACAATTTAGAGGCTGCTACACTTTTGCTAATGCTTGTCGAATGTTGTGCTTCACATCAATTACTTACAACACAGCCATGATAACTTTTGCAAGTCCTTTTCGTGCTTTAGGATTTCTGACTGACTATTGGGTGGTAACAGGTCATGTTTGGATACACTTCCAAGTTATTGAGTCTGTAACATCTCATGAGTTTTGGTCTGCATATTTTATAACCTCTTTCATAAAACAGAAATGAGGGACAGTGAACCAATTAAAATAACACTAATAGGGGCACCATGCAGTCTACATAATTAACTTATTAATGAGAAACAATTAAAAACAAAACCATCATACCGCATATGGTAACATTACTTTCACACAAACATGCAAACCACTGACAACATATGAGTAAATTACTCACATAATGGTTAAAAAATACAGACAGCATGGATTGTGTTTATTCATGCACAAAGAAAGAAAAGGAAAGGAGAAGTGTTTTTTTTTTTTGGCAAACAGAGGAAGTTGGGATGTATGGATGGGTCAATAAAATGTTGGATCTTAACTTGGGAGTTGATGGGAGTAATGCAGGTATTTTTCACAATAACATGTAACAATAACTGCAGAAGCAATTGCGAAAAAAAAAATACTACCAAAACTATTAAAGTAATGCTAACATCATCTCCCTTAATCTGAACATCAAATGATCCATTTGGTGGTGGAAATTGACTCAAATGAATATAATAATAATAAAAAAAGAAAAACTCCCACACAAATCACATTGGCTGTTTTCGTTTAGTCTACATTTCATCAATGTTTTAGTATAAAATAGGTTCTTCAAAGTGTTATCACAAAATAGTGGTCATTCGCCACACTTTACTAGGGTTCCAAGAACTAACAAAAAACTGGGGCAACCCAGTCAATCAGATTAGAGAGAAAGAGACCATAAAAACTTGTAGATCAGTACTTCAAAATGAAAAGAACAGCCCACACATAAAAAATACATTAAAAAAAACACATCGGTACACTTTAAATATACAAATATATGTAGATAAAGATTATACATATCTTCAGGCTATAACAGTCATGCCAAATTCATCATCTGGTAGATATCACTAAGACAAACTAAATCATGTAAAAAACCATCTGAGGATGGGGAAAAGTACAAATGTAATTCATTTCTACACCGTATGCAAAAACTGCACCTACATTTCCCATTGCTTACGCTTGAGCATAAATCTGCCATTTGTAATGATAACCCTGATAAATTGGGTTGCTGCCCGTTTAGAAAAAGCTTATCATCAATTTCTGCATTCTCTGATATTGGATTTGAGAGGGTAACCATCTCGAAGAAAAAGAAGATGAAGAATTTCATATGTAACAAAATAAATACAAACAATTCAAGCAAAATAGGACACACATGCATCACAAAATAGGTAAAGAACAATTCACAGAAAAAAATAATAAAAGTCTGTCAGTGATATATTTTATGTAATTATCGAATATAATTCACAAAGCCTAAACTAGTTGATTCAGGGGCCATGATGGCAAAAGCGCACCATGGCCTATGATACTATTTCAACGTTTATTGTGTCATTAAAATGTGTTTGCTGGGGGGAAGGTCATTCATTTCTTTAAAAGATTCTTCAGGAAGGGTCATGAAAAACTCTTACTTACGTAGGGTCGTTAAAATTTAATGAGGTCTCAATTCCTACAGGTATTGCAAAAATGGTATATGGTATAATAATAGCAAATAGCTTAAGGAAATGGCATTCTGTGATGATCTCATTCAAACCATATGTGTCTGATATTAAAGGAGGTCTTGTCCTGCATATACAGGCTGTCCTCACCTAATGACAGCATCGGTCGATTGTCCAAATGCATAAAAAGCCAGAGGTACACTGAATATATGACTTACATTCACAACACTTAAATGATTTAACCAATCCTAAACTTCAAGGTAGTAGGTCGGAAAAAACAGTCATATAAGTCATTTTTCGACACTGACAATCAGTCCATTTTTTCATTTAGGAAGTGATGTTAAAGAAATTGCACATAAGTATTATATTTGTATTGATATTACAAATGTCAAGTTCAACTACAGTATGTAATTAGTATACAGTACAGTATTGTATACATTTGTCTTTACGTGTATTATGTATAAATAATGAGATTTGCTGTCAATTGCTGGTAAATAGTGTGTCACAATATTGACTTCCGGAAAAAAAAATATTAAAGCTCAAAGCAGAAATGTTCTGCTGCTGATCAGTGTAAATAATAACTGTCTACTTGATATTCACAAGTGATACTCAAGCTCACTTTTGAATGTTTTTTTGCTCAAGTCTAATTGGGTTGATTAATCTCGCTGCAGATCCAAAGCATAATAAGATTAAACATAACCAATGGTAGTGGACTTTTACAGCCGATCATATTTACACTCCAGTCCCAAGAGATCTGTTTATTTTCAATTAGGTCTGAAACTGAGGAATGTTCTGGCAGAGTGTGGGGAAGGAACAGCACCTCTTTGAAAGTCTGCCATGGCCTGCTGCTCATGTTCACACTGATCTTCCGTGGCAACTCTTACTTCCTAAGCCTTACAAAACAATCACGCACATAGAAAAATTGTATCCGTATTGAAATAGGGATACCATGTGAGAGTTTTGTCAAATGCATTGACTAATGTTTAGTGAGAAATTGTGTATTCACGGATAAACATCACCCACATATACAGTATATTTTCTCTTTAAGATATGCTCTCTTTAAGATACGCATTTAGATATGTACAGTGTATACTGTACACAGTATATGCTTAATAGATAGATGCTCACTGATGCAAGAAAACAAACATTTATTTGTGGACAGACAAGCCTACAAAGCACGCAGAAACAAGCAACATACATTTCAATTCAGCTTCATACTGTAGGAGATACAGCTGAGCTAAGTCTATGTGTGTCTCCATGAATATTTAACACTTGAATAAAGATCAGCAGGCAGCTACTCTAGAAATGTTAGTATATTATTGGTTACAAATTGCAAGCCACAAGCATGCCTACCACTCAGAGTTAAATGTTCTGAAATGTACAACAAAATCCAAAGTATTAGAAATAAAGTAAAGTTATTTATATTGTATTTAAATAAATTAGAATAGTTTCATTTTCAGTTTGGTTTTCTTGATACTATTCTTTACTTCAAATGGAAGTTATACTGATGTAATACTTTGGCTATTTTAGGGTTGTGATAAAATTGACTCTGCATAGAGAATTCTGTAAAAAACATTACTCAATATAAAACAGATGTGCACAGACCTTAAATGTATTATTCCACAGTTTAGCTCATAGAACATTGCCAGACAAATATACATTAATCTGTAGATGCACATGCAACCTAATCCATGGGAGATGGAAGGGTGATGCTCTGCCCCGCTCAACCTCGATTGATCTTCTCCCTAGATGAGGCAAAAGGTGAAGGACAGAGCCATCTAATAGATACGAGGAAGATGGGAGAAAGAGGTAGAGGACATGATGAGGGATGGGGTAAAGTGCCACAGGAGGAAGAAGAAAAGCAAGAGGAGAAAGTGCAACAGGGGGAGGCGCAGAGGATCTGCAGGAGATTCACAAAAATGGGTTGGAAAGAAAAGTGTACAAAGAAAGAACATGTAGCAAAGTATTTTAGGCAGAAATCATGTAGACAGCACATGCTCAACAGTGTAAATCACAGATGTATGCCTACTGCATGTGAAAGGGAGGACTATTGAGACAGCCTTCCACGATTTACATAATAATGCCCCCTTATTTTACCTCTTTTTAAGTTTTAACAAAACTTCTCATTTCATCCACTCATCTACCTGTATGTCTACACCACAAAAGTGTTTTTTATTGATGGTTTAAGCTCATCTCTGCACTCCAGAGTGTCAGGGCATCAGTGAAAATACATCACAGAGAAGAGGCAGTCAACTTCAGCCTCCACACTGACAATAAATCTGAGGGTGAGAGGGCCTTGTAGGATATCTGAAAAAACTCGTTCTCGCTGATGAGAAAGGTACATGACGCAAAAGGACACTCCATCTAAAATGGGCTTCTGTCAACACAGACAAGGAGGAGATGGAGCAGCAGGAGAAGGGAGAGAGAGCAGTGGATATGAGAAGGACCGCAGATGAGCAGTTGTCTCCACAGCAGAATCATATTCTCTGAGCCTGTCAACAAGACACTTGGAAAATACAGTTGATTCCAGTGAAGGGATTAAAACGGCAGGGAGGTGGACAATTGAGAAATAGACCAAGGTGTAAGAAGTGGAATATTGGAAGAAAAAAATCTGTTGGAGGAGAAATAAGAGCAGCTATTGCAAGCTGAGAGAGAGCGAGTGACAGCACTGAAAATCAGCTGGAAGATGAATTTCTGTTGGCCTTGAGTTCTGCAGGGAATCCTGCAATTACCAGACCTTGGCATGTCTCACCATTTTACCCACCTGTTATGTTTGTGGTTGCAATTTAAGCCTTTTCTATTGCCGCACATTGTTTTGCTGCTCTGCATCACATCATCAGACAAAATGTCTCAAATGTAAACTGAAAACAGGAAATTTAATCTTTTTGCCCATTTTTTGTGTTAATAAGTCAGATTCACAAATGTCTTATGCTCTGGTTGCCTGTAACTGATACAATCAATACAATCAGAGTAAACTCACAAGTCTAGCAAGTCATGATAGGTAATAGAGTGTACTGCAATGCAAAATATTGTAAATATATCACTACTTTGTGTTTTCTCACCAAAGCATTTTAGCGTTTGTAGCTCTAATGTTTTGTGATACTAGCACTCGAGCAACTGGAGGGAGTCTTGAAAACCAGACTGCTTTTGAACTTTTTACCTTGTGCACTACGGAACATTTTGAAAAATACAATAATCTATCTTGTGTTTCTGCTCATTGAATTGCCCTACTTTTACTTGTCTGTCTTGTCTTAGATTCACTGCTCTAAAGGACTACGCCTGGCTTTTCCAGCAATGTAAAAATCTGAGGTAATCTCACATTTAGTATGATCATTTGTGCAGTCTCGACAACATGATACATTTTATAACATTTCAATATGCAGGTACATAATTTTCTAATAATTTAGAGTTAAAATGTAACTTTTCATATCTGTTGAACTTTGTGTAGTGAATAATAAATTACAGTATGTATTAGTTATATGAAAAGGTGGGGAAAAAGTTGGAATTGTAGATACATTTTCACATATTACATCAGCAATTTAAAGCTACTTAATTCTTTGAATTTTCTTAACAATTCATCAAATCTTTACACAGACTACATCTGTATGCTAAAGTGACAATCTATGGTACATTTGTAAACATAATTCATAACATTAATTTAATGTAAAAGTGTATCTAGTGCAGACTATGATTTATAATCTGTATTATCAAATAAATTGTCTTGTAGTAAACATTTGAAAATAAATGTATTTAAGGCAGAAGTGACTCCAGAGATAAAAGTACAATAAAATTGAAAGGCGTCAGATATTTTTGTTTGATTTTTAATCAGAACTATTTACCACTACATTATATATCCAATGTTTTCTTCATTCTTTCAGACCAGAATATTATGGTATCAGAATATTACAACATATTAACATGTTCATTTAAACCACATCTAATTTAATTAATCAGAGCAAAGTACCGGAGAAGTGAAGTGCATAAATTAGACACAAAACCTTTCTGAGGCATTTCTTTTCAGTGATCCAGTGCCTTGGAACAATTTTACAGCAGCCATGTCACAAAGCTCCCTTGGCACACAACAATTTGTAATTTGTAATTACAATGATTGCCTACATTCAATGGATATACAAACAAAGGAAGAAAACAAACAAAAAAACAAAGAAGATGCACAGGTGCGAAAAAAAAAAAAACCCTAAGGGCTTGTAGAAAAAACCAACCTACCATTAAAATTAAAAACAGTCATATATGCTCACTACAGTTACAAACAGAAAATGATTAGAAAAAAAACAATAGATACAATTACAAAAACAAATTTGCATGGTTTCATATACTGTTATATCTTATTTATATAGTACTGTGCTCCTTCAAGAGAAGCTCCTTGTGAAACCTCCCTCTAATGTTTCATCCCGTTTAAACAGAAAGACACTAGATAGCAAATTAACTTAGGCCGAACACAAAAGCAGAGGTGGTAGAGTGGTATCCATCACTGTCACCACTCAACAATAATTCTCAAAATGTCACTCTCCTTTGCATTTAATCAGATTCTGCAGTAACGTCACTCAATTTGTCCCTCAGTGTGTTTCGACAGACTCTCAGTTTGTCTGGACAAGCTGGCATGCTGTGAGTTATGTAACAGACCCCATTTGAAAGCTGCGCAAACTAATATACATGCATCAAAATTCATGTCTCTCGCAAGGCCTTAAATTATTTGTGTAGCTTTACAGCGCAAATTAAATCTCACGAAGATGTGTGTTTTGCTACGCGGGTCCATCTATCTTAGTCTGGAGCAGTAATTAGATTATCACTCAGTTGATGAGCTTCCATCACTCGGCCACCCATTTACTGCTACAGTATGTACACACTTGCACAGACACACACATACATGCACACACGTTGCCTTCTTCAAATGCAAATTGTGACAGTGCACACTATGTTGAAGACATTCGATTTGAGCCAATTTCAGACGATAAGTAGTATATATGTGGGTGTGACCATATTACCCTCAGCAGAAAAACAGACAACCACATACAGAATTTTTTTTTTCACATTTTTATTTCCAAAACGAAATATTTGCGTAGGTTATTTTGCCATGTAGCTTATGTTCTCTAATTAATTTGATCATTATCCAAAACCTAACTCAGGAAAGCCTGAAGCTGCACACAGTATAATATCTACACTGTATAATATATGTGTATTAAATAGTGCCTAGAGAGCGGGAGAGAAAAGAGAAAACAGAGAGGGAGTGAAAGAGATAGCAACGTGAATAACAGAAATGAATTGCGGAAGCATAGAACAGATCTACCATACGGCATTTGAGAGTATTTAAGTCATTGATCAGTGTGGCTGTTTATGAGTCATCCTGTTTACACCAGTTTGGCCACCCTTCAGACCAGTGTTAATCAAACTAAGCCTAATCAATGATCAAAATAGCAGCAGCTCAGGAAAGTAGAGCTTCATAATTGGACAAAATTTTATTTGAGGCAGACACCTGGAACCCCCTTTGGCTGGCAACACTGTGACACAATTATGGTAATTCCTCAGCACTATGAGAAAATACTTCTGTTTTTTCAAAAGCCAGTTTGGAAAGGAAAGTTTTCTGAAATGTCAGTTTCCTTTTAACTTGATTGTATCAAAAGATTATCCATAGCTTGCATACATGGAAGTGGAAAGAATAGTCAACGACAATTCCACACTTGCGTCACATTAATGTCTGAAAACACTCTGAACACACAGGCTTGGTCAATGTAAGGGATAATGAACAGAAATGTAATGTGAAAAAAAATTCTGGTTGAAAGGTCAATGCCTGAAGATAAAACTTTAAAGTAAGATTTTGTTTAAAGAATAGAAAGGAAAGAGCAATATCAAGAAACCCTAATCTAATCTTTTTGGAAGCAAGAGAAGAACACGGATTGGACCACGTCTTTTTGGCAAGGTTCTGATCTGAGTATGTAACTAATGCAGGACATCTTCCCAGTTTCATAGTTGGCTTCCAAAACAATTTATCATCAAACATTAGACAATCCATCTTGCCTTTTCATGCTATCCTGTACACACAAGAGAAGAAAAAAAAAATAGGGGGAGTAACACATCGGAAGAAGAGATTAGAAAGATGTTATCTACATCTGTGCATAGCCCGATCCAAACTATTAATCAAAGATTCATTTTCCCCTTCATCATGAGGACTGTTAATTCCTTTAGGAGATGAGAGTATTACTACATCCTTACCTCTGTAAGCTCTTCATTTCTGCAGATTTAAAATAGCATAGTGTCAAAGCTCACAACAGACCGGCAGCTCCACTTTGTTCTAAAAGCATTAGTCTCTTAATCTCTTCTTTTTTTGTGTGTGGCAACAGGAGTGGTGCAACTAAGCCACAACCACTAGCAAAGTTAAGATGGTGAATAAATCAAATCTGCTCAAGCAGCTTATAGATGTGGCAAGATTGCAAGGAATGCCATGTCCGCAAAAGTCCACTTTTGCTTATCAAATATGTGTCTCATCAAGGATGCGGTTTTATAGATGTTCGGCATCATTTGTTTAGAACACCAAAAACAACTTTCAGTGTTTACTGATTGCTAAGCTGGTAGTGTAATGATTAAAACTTCTAACACACAAGGCAAACAACAGGTGGTACTCCTTTCGTTTCCCACAATTAAAGAGAATAAAAGAAAATAAATGTTATTTTAATTGTTAAGCCCATTTTAGCTGGCGTAAATCTATAAACATAGCTGTGTTGTTTCTACTATGCAGCAGTTTGTTCATCATGCTTGCATTATTCTGTGTTCTCAATCAATAACTGCAAATCAGAATATGTTGGTTGGGAGCACCTTGAAATTGATTGTTTTAGTCACAATTTCTGATATGACTCGGTTAACATGTCTCAGCTACACACAAGGACAATTATTCCTATTGGCCATGCACACATGGGGTAGTTAGTCAGCCAATTACAAGCAGGCGCCTCTGTCCTAGATCTTGAAGGATAATAGAGGCAGTAATTATGATGTGTTCATTTTAATGGGGTTTTATTGACAAGCATGCAAGCGGCTCAGCCTTCGCCCCCAATTGTAACTGCTTGCGAAAACAGTTTTGCAACTCAATTAGATTTGACATTGTATTTGACGCCATGACAACAGATACAGGTAAAATGGGGAACAGATTATGCTGAATAGTGTCCAGTTCAGCTGTTTGAAATTAATCATAATGGAGGTGTTCTTAGAATACTGAAACAATAGAAACAGACACAATTTCCCTGTATTGAAATATATTAGAAATAATTTATCTCTCTTATAACGTTAACAGAGACAAGTTACAAAAGTTTCTTAAAGTAGAATTTTTCCTTTATTTTGTGCAAAACGATATTCGTTATTTATTTGATTAATTCAATGATGTACATGTTTTTGTGCAATATATAAGGTCAAAGGGTCACATTTTTTGTCATATCTGTTTGACAGTAATATAATCCTTTGTAGAGGAAATACAACACAAGTGAACCAACAAGAAAGCAAAGATACACTGTCACGTGTCTTTTCATTGACCTTTTCCCATTCTTGCTTATGCTCTCTTTTAACCTCTTTATATACGCTATCATAGATTTGGCACTCTCACTTTATCACTGTGCCTCACTCAGGACAGTATATTTTTAACATTCTTTTATATCATATATACTTTTAGATTCTGTCTTTTCCGTCTTATTCTTGTCCTTCGGGTCCAATCTTTTTATATTCCCACTGCTTTCTACTTCCCATTCCTTTCTCTCTGCTACCCTCTTTTTGTGTATTTTCTTCTCTTCCCTTGAGACTTTAAGGTCATGGTCAGCCATTTATAACCATGTGCTTTAAATGCTGTTTAACCTTATCGCTGCATGCTTTATGGATGCTTCATGACTGATGGCATAAAGCTTCAGTACTCTACTCCAGGTGCTGCAACCAGACCCCCGCCACCCCCACCCCCCTCCGCTTTCTTCTTCTCTGTCTGTCTGCGCCTTTCGTTCTCTCTCTGGATCGTATTTGTCGTACGCAGCGCTCATGCATCAACCCCTCTTCTCAGTACACAGGTAGGCGCACCACAGCTGAGACTCTGACAAATAGAGATAGGGATGGCTGATCACATGATTCAACTAGCCCACATCCTGTGTGCTCCCTGTCGAAGGACACTGACGTCATGGGTAGAACCAGAGCTGGTGCAATGACTGTGTCAATGTCACCTTATGTTCTGCTTAGCTGTTAGCAGAGTGCGCTGGGCGCTGCTGCTCCTGTCGTTACTGGCCTAGCAGCCTTGAGTGTAGCAAGGTGGAGGCAGTAGAGTGAGTGACAAGTCATCCCAAACTGCCACTTTAAAACCTGCTGTGGCTAATGATGTAAATCTAAAAGTGTGTGTGTGCATTTGTGCACATTTTGAGTGTTAGTGCATCATTACATCTGTGGGTGTCGTTTTTTAATGTGTTTTCATTTAGTTTAGCAATAAAGACATTGTCCATTAACCTCCTAATATAAATTTAATCTATTTTAACCCTTTGGTAAAGGTCAGAACACAAGAATAATCTAAACAATAATGTTGGTTAGCATGCATTTCTTCCATTTCATGAACATGCCATCCATTTATATATCATATTACAGTTTTTTACAATCGCTTACGTCCTTTTGTCCAATCTGTAGTCACATTTTCAAAACTTTAACACAATTAGCACAACATCTGTCTGTTGTGGACCATACCATTAACGCAACTGATGCATTTTCACACAATATGCAGTCAAATTAACTTTTCTAAACTGCTTACATTTTATTTAAATACAAGCTTACCTTATACCAAGCTTATGGATCTTTCTTGTCTTATTTACAAATGCTTGCACACAGTATGCCAGAAATGAAAACCTAATGTTTAAAACCTTAAATGTGGTATAAAGCCTTTACTTATGCAACGACGGCAGCCCCAAAGCTATACTGAAACAGCTGATAAGCATTTTTGAATGAACAGATCATTGAAAAATTGAGAAATAGCTGATTTACTCATAAATAACCCCCCTACTCGGCCGTCATAAACCCCATTTTCTGCCTGGAGGTGGAAAGTATATGATCATCGGCCACATGATCAAATGTCCCTCCTGGACGCAATGGATGCCGGCTGCAGAGAAATCTCAGTTGAAAACTGCCAGGGGTGGATAAGTGCACAAGCAAGAGATGACATAAGATGTAATGTGGATGAGAACATATGGCCAAATGCTGAAGATCGTACAGATTAGAACAGGACTGTGCATTTTTGTGTTTTTTTCCCTTCTCTGTCTTTTTTTTTTTTTTTTTCACCGTATTTGTGGATTTATTTTGCCAAAAAAAGTAGAGTGGTTTATAGTAAAAGGAAACTGAATTATAAAAAACATATTTCATATTGTCTGTTGTATGCAGGTAGAACTGTAACATAAAAAGTAATGCAGTTTTTGTAATGCTATCAACTGTCCGTTATGGTATGACTGACTATATGTTCCTCTTGGATGGAAAACATGTGCTTTGAAAGAACGATTTGATTTGCGATGGGTTTGCCATGTTTTGATAGAGTTAGTGTATGTAGAGAATGTTTTTTTTTGCATTTTGAAATGAAGAGTGAAGCAGCACATTAACTCTTTTGCTAATTGTGTGCTGTAGGTGTGCTGATGTGTTAAGAGTTTAAAAAAAGTATCTTAAATATAGGTGAACTCTCATTAGCCACTGTAAAACACTGTAGATTACATGTTACATGCTGTGTATGTTCTGTATGAGATTTGTTTTTCACTGTATCTGATTGTGAAGCACAACAGTAAAGAGTCAAATTATTGGTATAGTCGCTCTCCATGTATGCGTCTTCAACTGCATGTAGATTTAGTGTTTCTTGTCTTCAGTTACCAAATTATCAAAAAAAATAATAATATAAACAATAATCTATCAGTGTTGTACTTGTATCAATGTTTTATTGTAATCTGTATGCATGTGTGTTTCCTAAACCTCTAGCTGCACAGCAAAGTGCAAATGGTATTGTAAGTGTGCAGCCTAATTGCACTTCATTGTCAGGGCACACTCCACATCAAAAAGAGACCAATCTCTCCTGGAAAGCACACACATAGAGATGATAGTGGTAGTGTAGGTGCTCCAGTGTGAGTGTGTACATTTTTTTGTCTATTAGTGTGTATGCATCTGTCTGTGTGTGTGTATGTGTGAGTGTGTGTGTTAGTAAAAGAGAGAAATAGAAAGAAGTAGGGACACATCCGATGCCCATGCACTTTTGTGTGTATGTGGTGGGACTACTAAATAACAGTAGTGAAAAGCCCTCCAGCCACTGTCAAAATTATCTTCTGTAGCGCTGCCTGGCTCTATCAAGAGCCTGTGGGTTGGACTCACAGTTGTGCTTGCAACTTGGACAAACCACCAGTCTCAGCACAGGCTTACTACGTCCTTATTTCAATGCAGACAACATCGATGCAAAATAAATAAGTGGATCAACAGTCAGGAAGTCAAATTTAACAAATCAGTTATGGCAGTGTGTATGGGCCTCTCTCTCTCCCTGTCTCTATCTATTACCCAGTTGCCAGGATACCACTTCTATAATGCACAGTCCTAATTGTTTTGACTGAGTAACAAGCTGTTTAATAAAGGCACCTTGTACAGTGTTGTGATTCCAGTCATGCACAAGCTTAGCAGATTAATTTGAGGAGGGGGTGGTTGGTAGTGGATGTGCTGGCAGTGGCTCTGTCTGTTAATGTTTACATATACACATAAACAGGTACATCAATTATGTAAGGTTGTCATCTCAAACCCACCATAAGTGTAGAACACTCCTAACATTCATGTATGCTCCCTGTCTCCTTTTCTTGTCTGTTCCATTTCTAGACTCCATATCTCTTATTTTTATTCATAACATTTGCTTAAATTGTGTAATTTACAGTCTGTACATTGTTTTGAGCCACCAGAATTTACAGGTGAGCTGCTGCCAATGGTACCTATAAAAAAGGTCGATTTCATTATAATAAAGATTAACAATTTGCCTAATTTTATGCTGTAATGGATTATGCCTCTCAAGCAATGTTCCAGCGAGGAGCAACACATGCAGGAGGTGTTGAATGTAGGTGTGTAAGTGAAAGTTACCAATGCTTCTCAGCCACTGTGAGCCAACAAAGGCAATGGGCCAAAAACAAAATTATGCCAGTGTCAGTCTTCTTGTGGTCTCCTTCTATCTCAACCCCATTTTCAAAGTAACATCAGATATTCCCAAAAACCCCACACAAAAGGTCACAAAAACAGTGAACTTCTAGGAGAGAAAAATCAATTCCCCTATCTAGCATTTAAAAATGTCTACAAAGAAGCAGCTACTCCAGCGCTCAATCTTAATTCACATCTTTTTATATAACTGGTTAATAACCAAATAAAGAGATCTCTGTTCTTGGTAAGTGATTTCATATTAGGACTAAATTCACATTTATTATTCACTAATCTATGTATTTGTTATTACAGTAGCATCATCTTTTCCATTAAATTAAGCGTATTCAATTAAGCCCAAATTAGATCAGACTGTTATCTGTCCACACACATTTAACAACATATCATCATTTAACATTGACCCATTTTTATCAGTTATACAATTTGTAACTTGACCAATTTTATTTATTTATTTTCTGCATTTGACAATTTGCTATTTATATGACATGCATTGACATTGACATGCGCGACAGAATCACAGCCGTGCTGATATTCAGTACAACAGCACTCCCTCTCGTGTGACATTGCTTTTATACGACAGTTCTACAACCTCCATTTATTAATAACAGTAATAAGCGACAACAGATAATGATTTGCTTGTTTATTTAATCATTTATTTAGCTCCGCCAACACAAATAGTTCCACAACTAGATTGGGACTGGTAAAAATGTTCCTGCGCACTGGCTAGCCTGCTGCTTTCTGTAACGTTAGGTCTACACTTACCGCAGGCCAGCTACTTTGTATCATGTACATTTATCTGTATATTCCCATTTATTGTGCAACCAGTGAAATAAGAGTCTGTTGATAATCGCTTTGGTGGCCTTTGTGATTCCGATGAGTTAATAGCCTGATCAGACAGTACGTCGCTCCATTCTTTCCTGCTCTCCATGGATGGTCTCCAGCAACTTTTTAGCGAGCTTTCAGACACGCAAGACAAATACATTTTTTTCTACGACTCATCATAAATCACAATTCACGTTGTAGTCTCTGCATGTTTATATAAAGTATCTCACCTATGCCCACTCACTGCCATGATCTCCCTTGCTTCGAGTCCAATATCAGACAGTATCTGTATGGCAGCGGCTCTCAGGCTGTGTGTGTGTCCAATAATTGAACTTAAATGTTGTTTGTGGAAATATGTTCATCTTTGCGGTGCAAAGTTTGTTACAATCTAACATAGATAACGACCGTTTATGTAATTAACGGTTATTAGAACGCCTATAAAGCGCAGTAATATATGTAGTTAAAAGTCCCAGTGAAGTTATATTTCAGCACTCATAAAATGCCTCTAGTCCAATCACTGAACTGAAATATTCTTGAATATAAATTACCACATATAGCTTATAATGATATGATATACTAGCAATCTACTTATATTATGGCACGTTTACAGAAGAAGGAAACTAAATGGAACCTTTTTATGAATTTCTACTACTTTTAATGAAAATAAATATACAAACGCAAATAAAATGCAGGTACAAAAAAATACATATATCCACATAGATCAAATGATGCAGAATACAGTGTGTAATTGTTAACTTGTCATAATAAGTGGTGATTATGTCCGAATTATGTACTGTATTTAGGTAAAGTTGTAAGAATGAGAGAGCCACTCAATTGCTTACTCTTCAGCTTTATGTTTTAAACACATTTTTCTCATAATAAGTGTCACAGTTGGTACAAGGGGAGCACGAAGGAAGGACCCAAACACAGTTGAAAGCAGAGGCAGTTGAAAATGTTTTGACATTAAGGACATTTATTAGCAGAGAGGCAACTTTACTTTTATGCTACTAAAGACGTGCATAAACATGGTGATGCACTTGAACATGTCTGTAATGTTGTCTATAAAAATAAATATCAGTAGGTAAATAGGTAAATAAACACATATGTTATTAAATTATGACAAGTATAATTTGTAAAGACAACTCACCCACCAGAAATTAACATTGTCAAGTGACGAGCAGAAGTACTTTTTCTTGTCCTTGCTAATTAATTTGGTCCAGTGGAAATTATATTAAGGACTACATGCCTTTAGAAATGAAAAACGTTTGTGTCAACAGATAATAGATGTGATTTTAGTCAGAGAATCAGGTCACAGTGAGCACCCAACCTGTTTGTGTGGTCTAGAACATTGAAAATAATAACAAGCAAACCAAGTAACAGTGCAATTTCAACCCTTTTACAATTGTACCTATTTATCATTTCCTAGTGCCCTAGTCTGGCCCACTGTCTCCTTGGCATAAAGCTACATTAGCCATGGTTAAACACAGTCATCAATTAGCCTATTACAGTGTTCAGCAACTATAAGCTCCAAGATATCTAATACAACCTGGTTAAATCATCAGTTACACACAATTTGCATTATTTGTGGATGAGTACATCTAAAGAAATTGCACAAGCACTGATAACAAACAAATCATTATATATATTAACAGTTAAAGGTAAAGCACAGTTACAAACAATTACAACTGACTGACCACTAAACCAAACCCACGTAAAGCCACCATGCTGTGCACTAGAGGCTAATTAGCTGCTAAATCAGAAACAATTAAGAATGTAATAGGAGCCACGGTATCGAGATCCTACCAATAAGTACAGTCAAATAACTAATTAAAACCAAACTTTTCAGAAAAATTAACACTTGAACACACATCCTAAATGCAGAAGTTGTGGCAGATCTGTTGTATTTCAATATATTGTGTAGGTGTACCTAATAAAGTGGCCAGGAAGTGTTTGTGAAAGTAAGCAACAACAGTTTTCTTGACAGTTAACAATAATATTAATATTAATATCAATAATAATAATAGCGTGAAATATTTAAGACATTTTCAGAAATTTGAGATTTACCCAGATCTCCACTGACCCAAAAACTATCCCTACTTGAGCAACTTTAATCACTATGTGTACATGTCCCTATTTATTACCAATTCTACACATCTCTGTCACCTTAATTACTGGAAGTACCAATGATTTATTTTATTAAGTCAATTCATACACAGCAACACAGGAAAGCAAAAAATCCACCAAATCGCTTGACATCCATTTTATCCATCAGTAGTTAGACTTTCTTTTTTATTGTAGTAGTTACACTTAAGAAGCATTCATAAATGCATTTGTGACAGTGATAATGTTGTACAAAGCACAGCCTTGCTGGGCATTTACACCAGTAGAAGTACACTGTGTGAAATGTTAACTTCAACGCAGGACACAAATTTGTCTGTTAAGCTGCTCTGGCTAATGGCTCTGAGTGCCGTGGGCTACCTAAATACAGAGTCACTGAAGAGATTTGAAGTAAATATGTATACAGTGTTGTGCCAATGCAAAATAACTTTTTAGTTCGAGCATAGGGAGGCAAGTGTGAGTGCTGCATGCAAATGACCAGGATGCGTCTGCCGGGGCTCTAAGGGGGATGCTAATGTGAGCATTGAGCTTTCTTTAGAATGCAACTCAGACTCGAGTGGAGTGCACACAAACATGAACTTATACCTGATGAGGTGAGCGCTGTCATTCAAATGCATCCGAACCAATCAGCATGTGACAGGATTACCGACTTTGCCCTTGCAAAGTCAGGCCCTCTGTGTCTAAGGTAACTTTAGAAAACCACACAATTTTCTCAGTTGTCATTCGACTCTGAACGAGGGCTCATATGTATTCATTACATTATTTGTAGAAAAGTAGTTTTCCTTCATAAATGCCCGGAATTGTATCATTTTAAAACATTGCAGTTTGTATTAATGGGGTGCCTGATTTGGAAGCCCATTGGATATTTAATTTATTGGATTTCTTTAGTCTAAAAGTGAAAGATGAGTAGTGTTGAATTTAAATTTTGAAATATCAGACATAAATCAATAAAAACAGTTTGAAGTGATGTAAATAGATGGAATATTTCAACTATTTTTTTATTGAAACACATTACTTGTTTAATTAACCAAATATTCATAAAGAGGAATGTAATTTTCATGTCATCAATCCCACATTTTACAACCCTCATTTAACATTAATCATTGCTGTAATTGGTGATGATGAACAAGAGGGACTTTATTAAGATGACTTACATGTTACGCAGACAGTTTTTGTGCAGATTCTTAAGATGTTCCCTGGCTATGAAAGCCATTGGAGCCACAATTAATTCAACCTTGATGTTATGACAATAATTTACTATTAAATACGTTGTTGAGGTGAATTTTTGTGCCACAATTTTCAGTATCCTTTCTGTTAAATAAAATGTCTTGTAAATGTAGAAGTGGTATTGTTCACAAACACTTCTCCACCTGCAATGAGTCACATTACGTGTGACTTTATTGCAAGCTGCAAGTCAGATATTGCAATACTTTTTCTTTACAAATCAAATCCTATTTCTCTAGCTTTTGAGGTGAAATGTTGGACAGAGACCAAATTAAAATGATTTCTGATTTTGTTTTTTGACCATTAAAGATAATTACAACACTTGAGAATTAAGTTTTCAACCCACAGCTGGTATAAATCAAAGTTGGTATATTTCCAAAAGCCTTACTCCAACGTGCCATTATGAATGTTTTACAATAGAAATAAAAATAATCTAATTGATGCAAAGTCTGTGTTTTGTTTGTTTGTAGGTTTAGGTTTAATATAGTGCCTGTTGGTCCAGACTGATACAGGCTGTATAAATGGCTATTACTGTATTCCAACACAATCAGTGACTGAGAAAAAGGAGTGACAAATACTGTAAGATTATTTAGAGAACTAAAGCCTGTCAATGCTCAAACTCAACTTTTATTCTATTTTACACAGATTACAGATGCTTGCATGTCTCACCATAGACCATAAACTTGGGTCACAAAAATATTGAGGTCCCATCAACATTAAGGGGAAGAAGATGAAGCCATGACCTTTGACCATTAGGGGAAGGGACCACTATATATCCACGTCAGTCTCAAGGACACATACAAAGATGATGGTGCACTGTGCAGTAAAAAACATTTTCATGTAAAACTGCAATTTTTAAGAACATAAACAGTCGAAAGTTTCCATCTTAATTTAGCACAAATTTGAACAAAATACAACAAGATTACTTTATTATAAGAGTGCCTGTCAAACCTCAAATGGACAAAAACAATATAGAAAAACATGATGGAAATATGACATTTATGTGTGTTAATTTGAGGATAATTACAGTCGTTTTATTTCTTGACCAACATTCTCACCTTAGCCAAGCATACAAATTTTTTTCCGATATTTAAAGTTGTTATTTTTATTTTCAAAGTTTCCGCTCAAGTTTTTATATGAGCAAAAAACAGATGGATCGAAATGCACTCCAAGCCACTCCACTCCCCTAAAGCATTTTTTTTTCAAAACACACTACACCACTGCTGAACATGGTGGTGGCCCATTATGTAACCAAGGTTTGTACATGTGTGTTGTTCTGTCACCCCAGATATAGTAATTAATCTGTGGAGAGGGTGGACCACAATAAAGACTTAGCTGAGATAAGTTTCTATTGATGTTATTATTCACTAGGGCAAACATTTGTTTGAACTCAAATCACATGATATTTTGACACATTTTTAATCTAATTGGCTTAAAAAAAATCAACAAAATTCTGTGTACAAATCCATATATTTTTGTTCTTTGCTGGATTCTTGCTAAACAGCAGTAGCGTAAACAGCAGAGCAGCTGCATTCCCAAACCAGTTGCTCTTTACTTTCTATTACTGGAGAAATATTTTGAGTAACCCTAGCCACATGAGGACCATGTTTTCTGTAAACTGCAGACCTAGGCACTAGGCAACACAAAATGAACGTGTGGAGACTCAACACCAAAATGAAAATAAAAATACTGCTTATAAATCTGGATATTTTATACTGAATGAAAAACAAAAACAATGCTTTTTGCTTACTTGTATGAGTTCCATTCTCTAAAACATGTCCAGACAGGCTTGCCCAACATGAGGACTGGCAATATTGTCACACTGATGGATAACCTATATAGAAATTCTCAATAAGTCCTCTATTGACTTTATTCTGGTCTCTGAAAATCTCTGGGGAGCGCTTATGTGTCAACCTACACTTTGAAAACTCTGGATTCCGTGAAGCCAGTCAATTTCAGTTTCTGGTAAAACAATGGATTAAACTAAAGTTGTCTCAAGTACAAGAAAATAAATCACTAACCAACATGGGCACAAACTCAATAACACCAGTAATTCTTTTAAAAAGCAAAGGTAATCCAATAGAGGCCTAGGTGGGTTAAGAGGCCCACTTTACTGCAGAGCTCTTCTCCTTTTGGCTGTTAGAGAGAGAGACAAGGATTACTGCCATCCAAACACCTGGCCTCTCATTGTTGGAAGAGAAGCTATAAATCAGCTGATGTCCCATTTACCCTGCTGTCTTGTTTTCATCCCTGTCATATACACCCATTCAAGTTAGATTGGTGTACCTGTATTGAACCTGTTGTTGTTATTGACTGGTACTGGTCCGTGTGTTGCCTTTTTCTTCTTGTGGACCTACTACAGATTTACTCACCATAAATGTTTTAAGTAGAAAACTGATTCTAAAATGAGTGTTGCAATACTCTGATGGACACACTTGTAAATGCAGTCCAGAAGTCCACGTCTTTTAAAAACGTATGTTTGCCTTGTACAAGTGACGATATTCGTGAGTTAATTAAAAAATTCTTACTCTGAAAAACAAATCTATATAATTATTTTATAATGATAATATAATATACAACATCTTCTTAGTTTTAGTTTTCCTACAAATATGAGAAAAACATCATTCTCTCACTCCAGTTAGTGTCAGTTCAGCGCACCTGTAGAACAGCCGCCCCACACTTAACTCCTATATCAGCCTACATTAGTCTCGTGTTTTACCTGTAAGCCCAATGCTTTAATGCCTTTGTACATCGTCTGTCATGTGAAAATACCAGCTGTCCACACAAATAAAAAGTGTGTGTCTCTTGATCTCAGTTTAGTTGTAAAATCCTAGCATCTCTCCCCAGCAGGGCAGCCAAACATTCAGTCACACTGGATGACAGTAGAAGGTTTGGTTCAAACGTAGTTTAGCCGACTTCACAGTCAGCACCAGAGCTGAGAGCGTCGGAGCAGCTAAAAGACACGAGTCGCGCTGTCATTTCATGTTTACAGCCTGACATGCTGTTTCTCCTGCATTGCTCTGCGCACAATGACATGGCTACAAAAAAAAAAAAAAGTCCAGTGATTCGACTGACAAAACGAGAGTCGACCCAGTGTCTTTTCAACTGGCAACTCGAATCATCAACTTTTTGTGGCCAGCCATAATATATGCAAATTGTGGATTCCATAGTGTCTGAACATTAAACTCATTATTTGAAAAGAAACAAACATTTAAACCCAGTGGTTGATTGTTTAGTGTCATTGGATTGTTTAATTTACAATCATTATTATTATTTATGCGTTTATTTTTGTTTAAATGTTTGTTAACTTCCATGTTTTGTGCCTGAGGACCTCCTTGAAAACAAGATGGTGCATCTCAAGGGGTTCATCTTGTAATAACATTTAAAATAAATAAATGAAACAATTAAAAATTTGAAGGAAATTACTGTATGTTTACAGAAAACCACTGAAAGTAAATGTAAATGTAATATACTTAGTTTTAACTCAATAAATGTTAAAATTATAAATGTAATGTAATTATTAATTTGTTTAAAGGAATCAAATGTATATGTTGCATATACTTTATACTGTATGTAGCAGACTGTGAATTATAAATTATTTTAGTTAAGCACATAGCTAAAATATTTTGGTTTTGCTCAGTCACTGGTGAAACTTATGTGCATGTACTTTGCACTATACAATTATAATAATGTCTTTGGCAGCAACCTGAAGGTTTCCTGGGACTGCTTCTGAGACCATCTGTGCAAAGTATTCCTGGATATGTGCTTTAAAGCAGTCTAAAGTTTTTAACCCTGATCTTTGTCTGAGGCAAGACTGGAGTTGTATTTAAATGACAAACTCTTTCACATTGATTATCTACATGGGCCCGACCAAACTTCTCTTGGTTAGTGCTAGGCTTAACCTCTAACCCTCTACTTAGGTGCTGTTTTTTAAATACAACAACATTATGATAATGTTTGCTAGTTTTGGTTCAGGAGTATTAATCTGTTATAAAGGAAAGAAGAATAGAAGACATAATGAATACAGCGTGGGACTGATGAGAAATAACCCAAGCCTTGTAGCCAGAGACTCTGACGGCCTGACTCACTCTAATGGGAAGTGCCCTTTAATGAGAAGTAGGTGGTGGTATTAAGAAAGGGAAAGGAGGATTGAAAAGTCAAGGATCACACCCGCACACCTCCTTGGGCTTTGTTCTCCATTACCACAGTGGTATAAAATGTTCACGGCGCTGCTTGCATTACTCTCTAACATCAAAGAGGAGACTCATTTTCTGCCTCTTTAGCAGAAGACCTGGGGAAACAGAGATGCTGAAGAGGTGCATGCTCATGTTTTTGTGAGGACTAGGGTGGGAGTGTGAGGGGATGTTGCTATCGAGGGATAATGTGTGTTTTTGGTTGCTAAGGAACTGTCTGGCAGACCATCAGAACAGACAGAAACAGGGAGATAAGCAAACATAAAAAAAGGGCTTTTAGGATTTTTTGCAAAGTCAAAGAGGATTCTTAAAAACTCTTTACAAAAGAATATAGTTGAACATGAAAGAAGGAAGTGAGAATGTATTCTCTTACTGTTTTGATTTGAGTCCAATTTACCACGTTAAAATAAGCAGTCAATGCTAATATTCATTTTGAACAGGACACAAGGGTTATAGATTATTAATGTATATACCAACCAAATTATCAACCAACAAAAAGAAAACAACAAAGGAAAACCACTTAAACACAGAGCAAATGAAAATGTTATCCGACCATAAAAAGAAACTTCACATTGGCAAACGTGAAAAAAATCCTACATGAAGGAAAGCGTTGACTATGTACCGATACAGATAACACAGCCTAGCTATAGAGACAGGTTGGCATAGACAAAGCTGGCTGCAAGAAGGGGAGAGAGTGCATCCAGTGTAACAGACAAGAGGTAGAGTCAGAACTACACTTCCTCACCTCATGCCCTTCTTCTATTCTCTTGATTTTATGAAATGTGCGTGTTTCTTTTTCTTTTACAACAATCTCATTATTCCTTGGCGCCTTGGCAATACTGTTTTTGTTACATTTATGCCAATAAAGCAAACTGAATTGAATTGAATTGAATTGGATTGGATTGAATTGAGAGAGAGAGATAGAGCTCTGTAAACTGTGATTTATTCTACTGTAATTTCATGTTTACCTGTTGATTGATTATCACTGCATTTCTCATAAATGTGCCTTCTGTTATAGTGGATGTTGCTGTTTTTGCGTCCTCCTCATTCTGTCATTTTGTGCAAGGGACTCACAGCTAAAGAGGACCCACAAAAATTCCAGTAAGGTTGTTTTCATAAGAAATGGTGACTCACTATGCTGTTGTATTTGTTATACTGTAGTGCCAATGCTTATGTGAGAGCCTTTGTTGTGGGTTCATGGTTGATAATGAGCGGTTAAACCTTAAGGACTTCAGTTCATTCTTAAATGTAGGTCTTAAAAGCACTGAGCCATTTAAGAAACCACAAATCCTCCTTGTCTTTTTTCTCTCCCTCCAGTTTCATTCTTCCTCTGTACAGCTGGTACAATATCAATTAACAGCTTACCTTATTAATTTCGTCCTATCAATATTCATCATGACTCCAAGCTTGAACAGCCAGGGAGAAGAAAATCAAATGACTGCATGAGTTTTTTTTTTAAATGGATGCTTATTGAAAATGAAATACAGATCTATAAAAACTGTGTACATATTTGCAGCTGTGCTCACCATAAGAGGGTCCTACTTTAATAAACTCCGGAGAACAGTGTCCTCTAACTCCTGTCCACATTAGCTGGTGCCTTGTATAACAACCTGTATAACAGTGGGATGGAGCGATACCATTGGCAGGAATGCGTATTCCGTCACCCGCATGCAAAAGCTTGGGAATGTGTGTCTCTGTGCACTTGCATAAGAACAAAAAAAAAGGGGACCCATATGTAAAAACATTGCTCCATAGCACTACTTAAGGTTAAAAACTCCACAGGGACCTTTAAGTGAAAGACAAAGGGAGTTAAGGAGAGAAAAAGATGTCTGTTGTTTGATAGTGACGCGTTAAAAGTTATGAGTGTAACACATATTAAACCATTTAGTCAGCCAGGACCTGTAAACTAAAGCAAGTCCTCATACCAAAAGACAAAAAAGATAGTTTGTCAGTGATTTCCAAAATGACCCATGTAAGTATTTTCTGATCTGGTGATCCCATAAGCAGTACAACTCGCCCTAGTCCTCATATTTAAAAGATATTTTGTCAGTTGCCTAAGTTAAGGCAACTAAAACTACAGCTACTTGATTAAGGTTATGGGGATCCTGGTTATGATTAATAAAGCCAATGTTGAACTTTAGGAGACTGTAATCTACTCCTTTCCTCAGAGTAAGATCAATCATTTTTTGCGTCACAACAAGACGTTGCTTCTCACAAAAGTGTAAACATGGGTCATTTTAAGTGTTTGAATAAACTACAGATGCTGTTGTTTCTCTAGTGAGGATAGTGTAAACTAAAACTTCTGGTTACATAATTCAGTATAACATTCCTGTAAATGGTTGTCACCCGTCAGTTGATACCTTGGTTAAGATGAGAAAAGCTGATAGTCACACCTGACATCTAAGAATGCAGTTAAGGACCCGAGTGCAGATAGAGGCAGGAGACCGAAGACATGTTTAACAAGTTTAACTGGGGCTCAGTCAATCTACCGTGCTGAAAACAACAAACTGAAGTAAGATAACTATTGTCTGGCAGAAGCAGGCGACCAGGAAACACTAACAGGAGGTATATTTATGTTGGCAACAGGTGAAGCCAATGATTAGACATTGTAAGTTATTGGCTGGAACTTCCCACTGGTGTGGGCAGGGGAGTGAGAGAGCAGCCAGGACAGTCCACTAGCCACTGAGAGCCATAAGATCAGCACCACAGAGATCTCTACAGTGCGCAGTCTTGACATGACTTCACTGTAAACCAACGGTTATGCTGTAAACCAAACAGATACAATGGCCTCATATTAAGAAAATGGATTAAATTAACTAATAAACAATCAGAGTATATTCTATAATTCCTTCACTCAGGTGAATCCCCCTTATCCATCAAGTCTCCCCTGATTCATTGTGTAAGAACCCAGACCATGAATTGGACTTACCTTGGCTAATACTGACTTACTTTTTTATGTACTTGGAGCTATTTCAAAGGTGGTTGTTTTTCCTTTTCTGACACGTTTTTGATGCAGCTGCAAAAATGTATTTGAAGGTTGTTTTTGAAGGTTGTTATTGTTTCTTATACAGCAAAACATGTGATTTATTCGCTGTGCTTCATGTTGCAGGCTGTATGGGAGGCTGAATGTAGAAAAAAAGGGCAGAAGTTACAGTATAATTGATTTTTAGCTTTTGGTACCTGTTGAGAAGAAAAAAAAGGTTTAGATCTCAACCCATATTCTTACAATCATCACCAAGATGATTTAAATACTATTTCAAAAATTACAATTTCAATAACATATTCATTGTTAGATTGACAAATTCATTGTGTTTTTCATGGACTACATGTTCTTTCTCTCTTTTTCTCTTTCTCTGTCTCCTGCTGTTGCCATGTGTCCATAATAAGACCCCAATAAAATATCATGCTCCTTCTTCCCTGTGTCCTAGAGGACTATAATTACACACTGTGTCTATAAATTACTATGTTTACACATGCTTCAAGCATGGCCTTAACTACAATTATTATGACAAGTTTCTTCTGCATGGTACGGCCTGTCTCGACTTGACTCGACTCGACTCGCTTATGGTACCAGTGTTAAGTGAATAAAAAAAAATGGGTCGCTACTGATGGTAGCTTGGCTTTTTCAAAATGGTGGGTTTGTGCAGGATGTCCCGTGTCACTCGTGATGATTCTCTCTGACCAATCAGTGGTCTGCAGTGTTTTCACTCCACCTCGGCTCACCTCGCTTTGAATCTCGATTGAGGTGATACCAAAAAAAGTACCAGGTTCCAAGGAAATAGAGTCAAGCACACAATGGTGTGGTATGGCTTGGCTATGGTATGAATTGGCATTAGAGCAGTTGGGATGGAAAAAAAGAGGTACACTAAAAGAGAAGAACAGAGAAAAAGACACACTTATAATAAGCTTATAATAATATTTGAAGCTGTTTTTCTGGAAAGAAGACACCATGCAAACTTCAAAAACCTTTACAATTAGATTTTTTTAAGAAATTACTTTAGAGTTACTGCCCCAATCAGAACCCTGTGGAAATGTTATAAATGCACTCTCAACAGAATTAGACCAGGGATCATTGAATTCAAGTTTGTGTCATTCTGTATCGGTATAAGGAGGTCTTTTGGTTTGGCGGATTGCTTCTTTTCAGTCAGAATTCACCTGTGTGGAGGACCAAAAAGGGTACATGAATTACAAAGTTTGATATGTGGAAAAAAATGTAAGAACATTAATTTATCTAATGTTCAAGTAAGAATGCTACAATAAAATGTAACTTACAGCTTAAAGTCACGTGTCTGTAACAGCAAACTTAAATCCTGAAGCACGTGGATGCTGATGTAAAAAACTGGTGGCAGAAGACCCCTGTCACTCTCCCACTTCTACCAGTACACCACTGTACATAGTTGACGTTTGTAGGCCTTTTATTTTTATCCTAATCGACTGCTCTGTTTTTCTGTAAATATTTAAAAAACTGAAAAATATCCAAGAAAAATATTCTTACAACCTAGAAAAACATACATAAATAAAAAGAACTAAATACTGAAACCATAGAATGTTTTAATAATAAAATGGCTATTTAATGTATTACATGTATACTGCATGTATTTAAGTCAATCTAATGTGCAATACATTTTTACCTGATATCTTGAATAATATCAGGAACAGTGGCTTATCTTTGTAAATACAAATGTAGCCCTCAAAGTTACCAAGCTATAAAAAAGAAACTGTAGCATCATACATATTATTATACATTCAATAAATGTAAATCTCTTATTGGGGCAGACTGTACTGTACTACACTTAGAATCATATCAAGACTGTGACCACATGAATTAACTCTTCTATAAATAACAAAGTATTCATGCCATGTAGCCGCTTACTTGAATTAATAGGTACATACTATCTGGCTGGGTTAATTCTTCAAACAGTGAATGTGCAATTAAATATGGATACCACAAAACCACATACATCCCAGAGGAGGTGAGACAGTGGTTTAACATTAGCTCAGACTAATTCAAAATGTACCTTGCTGAGCTTCAGTCCACTGCTACTGTTCCTGCTCTCACAGATACACAACCAAATTATAACCAAGATAAATAAAAACTGTAGAAGAAAGAAACTGGACCTCTCAAATGGAATTAGACTCCCATTTTAGACATGTAAATAAACATCAACACCATTATGGGTGACACGAATCAGAAAATCCCTACAAATTACATGGTGAGAGTGCCGTGGCATATTCGCAGACAGGCTGGTTGTGTGCATTGACGTCTTTGATTTAGATGGTTTGGAGATGGGTTCGTGACTTTCATGAGCAAGGGATATTAGCAGTCTCTAAATGCTCTGGCAAATGGGCTGATACATTATATACAGCATGAAGCACTGGCAATCAAACAGGTAAAGGGGGACTTTAAAAAGGACACATTTGGAGATAATTACATGAACACTCTGGAAGTGAATTCATAATTTGCTTGACATTCAGAATTCTTTATCATCTGGTTAATTACCTCTAGTCTGAGATTTCTCTCAATCTGAGCACTTGATCTGCAAAACATGATGACAGTGTGTCAGTATATACAATGGACTGTATTTTCCAGGAAGTAATAAAATGTAGATAGATATATAGATAGATAGATAGATAGATAGATAGATAGATAGATAGATAGATAGATAGATAGATATTTGAATGAATTCCAACATACATATAGTATGTTTTACACATATTGTGCATTATTTATTCACATAAATCATATTTTTACACTGCTTGAGGCTACAATTATATGGTTTTCTAATTTTGCTAATAAAAAATTCAGTGATGAGTCCCCATGAGATCATGTAATGGGACACAGAGGCTCTTCTAAACTTACCACTAGATGGTGCAAATGTGTTTCCTACCCCACTCCTATCAGTAGATGGATGTTCTTTTTGTAATGCTTGAACCATTCAAGGTTAAACATAAAAATTCAAAATATTAATATAAAAAGTCTTGGATTAATTTCCTACTGTGGTAAAACAAAAGAAACATTTCAAAGGCTCAGTTTGGTATGAGTTGTGCAACCACCAAAGGAGAAAAAAAAAGAGTGTGTGGTTGCCATGGACAACCAGACATTAAAGTATGGTGTAAAGTATAGAGTGTACTCTTTTTTTTTCACAATTGATGAGGACTGTGGGGATGTAGAAAACACCGGGAATGGATAATGGAAACAGTGTAAATTGGATACAACATATCACTGTAAATAAGCTATTACTTCTCAGTCCATTCATCTTATGGGAGTGCAAAGCAGCTTTGGCTCCAACAAATAACACACCGTAAATAACTCTGATGCTTGTGGGAAATGTACTGACTATAAGCTCCACAGCCCAGGTTATTTTGCATATGAAACATCATTGAGTAACACCTGCAGGCACATCATAGAGTCAGAAGGTTGTCTCCTGCTGTTGTGTGCATCTACTGATGACAAACACAATCCATATGCATACTTCAAGGCCTTGAGAGTCTACAAAGACTTTGCAGCTCTGAGGGAATCAGGTGCTGCACTCTCACTTTAGCACGATACACATCTAAGCGCAGGCACCACACCGCTCTATGGGGATGGGTTGGAGTCTTTGTCTTGTTTTCAACCCCTTTGATATTTCCTGGTGGGAAGGTTGGGGTGGGCAGGTGTTTACAAGAAAGCGACAGGAAAAAAATTGCAAAAGTGAGGGAGTAAGAGAAGGTGAAGCCGAAATGGTGGGTGGAAGGTGTGATCATTCCTCCATTGATGGGAAGCAAAACATTTACCTCCTGTTTCAGGTGTGATGCTCAGAATCAGAGCGTGGAGCTGGTATGGTTTACTCAGCTCATATTTTATCTTGCTGTTAATTATATACAGTACTGTGAATAAGAAACATGGGTGGTAACATCATGAATGAAGAGAAAATCCAGTCTTGCATTTCCTTGTTACTGTAAATATAGACCATTTGACTCTGCCATTGAAACCTCATTATGAACTATGAGACTTTGTAATTGTATCTTATGACATGTGATCCTGATCTCTTTATCACAGTAGTCCAGTGTCCAGAGCCATATTATTAACTGTCCGTCTATTTTATTTTGCTTCAATCTGCAGTACCTACTTTTCCATTAGTTCTTTTGTCTTGATGTTGCAAATGTATTACATGCTACAAAATATATTATATGGCTTTAATGCTGCTATAATCATCATCTTTTATATTAACTGTGGATCAATTATTATGTATACTGTAAAAGGAGTCACTTGTAGGGGTGAACCCACGGATAAATGATCACCCAACGCTGCCGTTCCAGGTTCTCTCTCATCACACTCACCAGCTTCATTTTCAGATACAGGTTTATATCCCCAGCACCACACGGACGAGTAGCTTGTGAACATAGTGAAGCATTTAGCAGCGAAAGAGCCAGATAATGTCCTCACCTTGCAAGGCAGCTGAATTCGCCAGATCACGATCACGCAAGAACCCATCTTGCTTGGCTTGCTTGTGGTCCAATCAGCGACTTATGAGGAACTACTGGCAGCTACAGGGTGGTTTGGGTGTGACGACAGTGAGAAGCTGTGCGATTTTTCATTTGGAACAATAATGGCGGCTCCTAAAGAGGTTAGCGTAGATCCTGCTATAACATCAGTTATATCTGAACTGAAGAATATTTCTTCATTGAAAGAAGAGCAAAGAACGGCACTAAAAGCTTTTTTTGATGGAAAAGATGTTTTCGCTCTCTCCCGACTGGCTTCGGCAAGAGATCATGTGGTTTGTTGATCTGATTGGTTGAAGTTGATGGATGGGGATAGACAGACGGTACATCCAATAACCTGCAAAGTATTTTTTTTAGAGTACCTGCCCATTTCCAAACTGTTTCCAAGGACCACTCTTCGGAGGGTTCTGTGTAACAAACCATCCAGCGGGTAAAGTTAGGTGATGACCAGGTCGGAGCTAAAAGGAGAGTGAATGTAACATTCATCAGGTGACCCGAAACATAACTCCAAATGAATGCTATTGTTGCTCTATATTTGCTGGATGTGTCAATAAGCAACTGTTTGGTAACAAGTTTGCCTTATGAATTTAACAGAGGATAATATATCAGCGTTGTGTTTATAAAGTTTTCACTGCACCAAGTAGCCCAAAAATAAATGCAGGTTTTATTTAAAAATTGGAATGTTGCCCTACTGATTTAATAAGCAGAAAAAAAATAACTTTTTGCTTTTATACATCACAACCTTTTATCCTACTACCATGCTTTGTTGTTTAGATTATTGAGAAGTAATTTAGGTTTAAGTTAATAAGTATTAAAACGTTAACCATTTAAACCTGGTATATAATGGTTAATACTTTGTGAGATTGAACTGAGGATTCAGTTGCTTAGCTGCTGTATACATAATAGACTTCTACTTGACTTGAGAGCACAGCAGCTTGATGTGTTGAAGGAACCAAGCTGAGTCACCCCTGCATTAATCTCCATACCTGTTCACTGAGAAAAAAGAAAGATGTCTAGAAATGTTTCCCAGCTCTGGAAAGCTGGTCACCGTGGCACCACAGTGCAGTGTCACTCCCATCACCTTTAATGGGTGGGGGAAGGTTACCCCGTGTGGATGTCTGTCTGTGTGTCTACTCCCTGACATACAAGCTGACCGAAGTGACTGTGGAGCAGATGGACCCTGATGCGGATGGCTTGATCAAGTGGAGCGTTATCAGACCACCCACTCTGGCTGACATAAGCTGTGAGGGCTAAGCGTATTAGGAGGCAGGGGGTCCACGGGGACTTTGGGGACACTTCAGAGTAATAAACTCATCAGGAGAGAGACAGATACACCTGTTCGCTACAGGGTGACTGAGACAGAGGGCACCGAGAGGGAAGGAGTCAAGGAAGATAGAAGGAGGAGTGGTTGGTTTAGTGCACAGACAGAAAGAGGGAGGTAGCAGTTGAGGGGTGGGGGGATAAAGGGGAAGAGACAGAGACGCTCATCTGCAGAGGGTGAGGCTGTGACCATCCCTAGATTCAAAATCGCCTTAGACAAGGGAAACTGAGCTGGCCTAGTTGAAGCTCCAAGTCAAGTCAAACAAAAAAGGGGAAATATATCAAATCCTGTTATCAAATCCCCAATCTTTTGAAATCAAAATGACATTGCTTCTAAGAAGTGTTTTTGAGTAAAAGAGGAAAACTAAGAGGTCATTTGGTGTTTATTTAAGATTATTTGTTTGATATCAGGCATGACTGAAAGTCATTATACCCAATTCTCTAAGACAAGACCTTGAGATATTATGCCAAAATGTGAGACAAGTGAGTGTTTTTCAAACTGTGAATTTACAGTTGTTTTGTAGAAGCCTAGCCTTGACAGACATGGGCAGCTAACACAGACAGAGAGAGCCAAGATGATAAAGTCCAGATAAAATGAGATGGGATGTGAAATAGAGGGAGAGAGAGACAAATCTACCCCCTCCACATACAGTAAGCTCAATGAAACCCAAATATAGACACTCTACGAGGTCACCTATATAAAATTGGTTGGTAATTTTCAACAATCCTACAACACTTGTTCTTTCTGAATTTCCAGAAATAATGCAGTGACCCATATGATTCTATCTCCTCTGTAGAAAATCACTTTGACCTATTTTGATGTAAAGTAGTCCATGTTCTTATTTCTGCCTTTTATCATTTAAACGAATGCATTAGATGAAACAAAAGAACAATTTTAGACACGCTTGCACAGTATAGACATTATTCAGTGCCATTCCAAAAAAATATTATATTCATCTCCTTGCAAGACTCTGGTGAACTGATAGACATAGTATCCTAAAGCGTTATTATGCTTGTTAAGTATTAGGTTGTTATTTAGTGGTTAGATGATAGATAACATAACTTGTGTTGAATCTTCAAATTTGAAAAGGCAGCATCCTTCTCTTTTCACAAGGCTCTGTTCGTCAACACTAGCAGGTTTATTAAAGTGTCAAATCATGAATTTAACTCAGTTGTTTCAGTGCAATTTATCAGTCAAATTATACAAATAACAGAGCACAAGCCTGTTTCAGTTGTGTTTGCGATTATTCATTCAGATCATCTGCTTATCCAATGATATTGAAAACAGGGGCCAATCAGCAATGAAAAAACGTAGCAAAACTTTTATTCAAATGCAAACAGTGGTGCGTTGAACACCCTGTTGTGTTAGACACTTGTTGCAACTATGGCATTGTGCGCCCTGCCTTTCTAATGCAGCAGGGCTTATGAACAATTCGCTGCTGATTGGGTAACACCTCTGACATACCCACCAATGGTGGAACACGTATCTCTAAGCCTGTTGCAAACCGTTTCACACCACTCAAGAAAACATGTTGGCCCTGTGGAGCATATTTTAAATCAGGCCTTTCAGATATCACTTTCAAGACATTAACCTGCTTTCTACAGTACTTTCCTCCAATGGGCTGTGAGTGCAAACACTTGAATCAAGCATGATAATATCACTATCATCCTTAGTGTCATTCTCATTAAATTGTGTAGAGCAATACTTTGGTTTGCATATCTGACATTGCTTAATTAACGTGGGAAAATTAACCTTTATTAGCCTACATTGCCAGGCTTATAGACAAAAAAGGAATAATATCCTGCCAATAAGTGTTGATGAAAAACTATTGTCTGTGTATTGTTTGTCAAGGGGCTTCCTCTGTCACTTTGATAAGCTCTTTATGCTGTCTAATAAACTCCTCTGTTTGGCTCATTGATATTAGAGAGATTAATTAAAGTTACAAACAAAAGCAATGCAGGGAAAGGTTGGTGCTATTACCAGTGACTGCCCAGCTTTATTTCTTCCATAGGCTTTGAAACTGTTGCATGAAGAACAGTGTATAGTACGAATTGTGGAAAAAGGTGTTTTAGAACTTACCACATCATCTGATCAAGTAACAAATTATGATGAAAACCCAAGAGATAAAGATGCAGCACTTTCAAAGTGTCTGAGTGTTTCTGACTGAAGTGAGTCTGAAGAGAACAGATGGTTGATGGACATTTTTAATGCAGTGGGTGGCATACAAGGCTAACATTTAAAAGCCCACCTGTGCCAAGGGGAGCTGTTGGTCTCTGCAGGTAAGAGGATAGGTAATTATTTAAACCTCAGGGTGAATAAGATATATACTCTAGGCATAACCATGCTTCTCATTACAGCACACATTTCCTGTGTCCAGTCTAAACTGGCCAAATGTGATTTGGCTCTTTAGGAGCACTAGGTGATGCTAAAAAGCTATAGGGGATGAATGTCCAGCAATTTACAACAATTTAACATGCCCGATGAAACAGAATATCAGTTTCACTGTAAAACACAGATCAACTTCTCAACATCTCACTGAATTTTTTACCAAAATAAATAAGATCCTGCAATCCACCTGCAGAAGCCCATTATATATAACAATCCAACAGCGAGGATTGTGATGAATCAAAATCAGTTACACAGTGAGCATTGATCAGGAAATATTTCTTGGAACGTGCAAACAGTGAACATTCGGTTGACACAACCACACACAGGCAAATAAGGCAAAGGCAAACAGATGCAGGTTGTGCTTAATCATTGAACACATTCATCCTGTCCAATAAACTCTGTAAATGAAGTGTTTGTCACCAGCAGCCCACGTAAAGATAAACTGAAAATCAACATAAAGACACATTTAAAAAAGACACAAAATGTACAGATACATTGACAGTATATGTAGGGTAGCATTCCTCCATCAACCTCTTTAAATAAACCATTGTTTTTCTTGAGGCTTAATGACACTGCTAAGCCAGGTCAGGGATTTAAGCTGCTCTGTTACAAAGGCAGCAAGAGAGATAGAAGAAAAGAAAGAAAGAGAGCCTGCATAGTGAGCATATAGATAGATTCCCAGGGCTCAAACTGTAAACCCTGACCATGCTCATCAGTACCTTCCTCTATTATTCCTCTTTCAGACCGACACAGTGTAGTGGGGTTCTTGGCGGTCTATATGAACGCATCAACGCATTGATATCTGACTTGGCTTTTTAACCATCCTACTGACCCGGTTGTTTGAATGCGGGTTGGACACTACTCAGCTTTGATGAAGTTTGAGGTTTAAATTACATTCAGGAAGATTTAAGGCGTCAGTGTGCTTCAAACAAAGTGCTTCTGTATCAAGCTCTCTTTTTTCATTCTTCATACAACTATTTTTGAGTGTGGCCGTTTAGAATAGTTTACTAAAACAACAGTTTAGAACAACAAACTAGTTTATTTGAAGTATACTGAAACCTTTACTTACTACCGTGTGAAGGTGTGAAAGAAACGACATTAAGAGAGAAAGAAAGATAGCAGGAAGAGATCCCAATAAGCAAGCAACAGAGAGCAAGTGTGTGAAAGGGAAATTGAAAGTTAACTTTATACTATATAATGTCATTATTTGCAATTCAATTGAATTCTGAGGTTTGGCATTAAATTGTAGGGAACTACAGTTTCACCATCTCCTTTAGACGCTCAGGGATTAACCTGTAAAATATACAGAATATGGGGTCAAATGGGGGTTGAACTAACTTTCAATAAAGCGTGTCATACGCAGGTCACTTGTAGGAAAGAGATTAATATTAATAGCTCAGTGCAGTCAGGCGGCATTATACATGGGTGCTGTAACTAATGTACAGTAAAGAGGGCTTATGCATTTGAAGAATGAAAGAGACACATAAAAATATCATCAGTACTACTGTCTCAGCTTTCATACTATCATAGACAAAGACAAAGAGTTACTCAAACTGTGTGGGGAACCAGCATTTCTCTCCTGCTGTGAAGTGAAGTAAACAACAAGGTGCTACTCCCCCTCTCCCTCTAACATAGCGAACAGTTGAACATTGTAAAGAAGAAGAGAGGCACGGATTCAGACGCAACATGGAAAAATTTATGAGGGAGACAAACAACAGGCAAGAAAAAAGTAGCGGTGAAAGAGGTGACACTGCTGGAAATATCCATGTGTAAAAGTCAGCTCTGATTTTTTTCCCCCTGTTTTTTTCAGACAGAGGTAGCAGAGAAAAAAACTCACACTCAGACGCCACATGGTCCATCTTCATGGCTTACATTTCTTTATGGTGGAAGAGCATAACGGATTTTTTATTGCTCGAGGGAAGCAGAAGTGAAATCAGAGAGTGTAAGAAAAGAAAATTCAAAAATGGGTTAAATAATGTAGGCAGGAAGAGGCCTCCTCTCTCTGATTACCACCTGAAGAAAGGCCATTGCCATTAGATTGAAATTTAATTTACGAAATAGTGTTTTAATGCAGCTGTTCACCAGCAGCCTATTCCAAATACGCTTTCTGTCAGTGCATTTCCTGAGGGCCATTTAATTGGGGTAATGAAGAAAGCTGCTAATGGCTGGGTTTATCTCTGGCAGCACTGGTGACATTTCATCAAGGCAGGTGATTTTCCAGGCGTTGTTCAGTTCAATATGTAGCATTTTGTAGTTGGAGAGAAAAAATAAAAAAGTAAACGTTATTTGGACAAATTATAAAACCCTGTGATGGGAACAATGCGGTCTTGAGGAAGATGGATAATTCAACTTCATTCAAGAGCAGATTTAATTATTTTCTAATTATTTTCCATACACGCTGCTAATCATATTTTTTACACATCTGGTTCATTGCTACCCAGCACTTCATCATGAGGTCTATAATTCTTGGAACGCCCACATGACCTGAAGACTTCAGAGGAAGGTACGCAAAATATGCATCACATTTGAATAGACACACACACATACAAGACCCACACACACACACACACACACACACACAGACACACACACACTGTATGCAGATAGAGACAGTGATGTGACATTTACCTTCATCAGTTATCAACATCTTGACATTAGTACATCAAACCTGCTGTTTAATAATGAGCTTTGGTCGCCATCTGACTAACGAATGGTTCTGACACTCTTGTCATTCCCTCCTGTCAGAGGGAAAGGTCAGTGAGAAAGTCAAAGAGGTTGAGACCCATGTTTATACATGGATCGACTACAAGATTATACTGAACAAAGCTGACATGTTGAAATAGCAATACCAAATGAAGGGCATGGCAAAACTCTGACAAAACTGCAGCTCTCTGACAACAGTCGAGTCAAAAGACGACAAAAAGTCCTCAGGGCTTTTCTATGGATGCGTTAAGATATATTTTTTAATACTAAATAATGCAATTATGGGTGGCATGGTGGCTCAGTGATTAGCAATATTATTACACAGCAAGATGAGAAAACTTTGATTACTGTTTGCATATTTTCTTTATTCTTGCATTCACCCTGATTGCGCTGGCAACCTATCCAGTGTTTTTCCCTACACTCACAGTTAGGGCTAAATAGTATTTCATTATTGAAGGCTAATGTTTCAGTCAACCTCAGTTAGTTGTGTGGTCTAAAAAACACACATTACAATTTCAACGGTGATGTCTTCAAATTCCTAGTTAAGTCTAACAAACAGTTCAAAACACATAGATATTCAATTTACCATCACACAGGACAAAGAAAAGCAATAAATCATCACCACAGAGAAGGTAGAAATGGGTAATGTTTGGCTTCTCTGCTTGAAAAATGACAAACAATTAATCGATTACCAAATTAGTTGCCGCTTACTTTTAATTTCATCTCCAGTACCTAGAAAGAAGATTTGAATCGACAGTTTCTGTTAGTTCTTTTCTTTGGAACAGGAACTATAATAGACAAGCTATAATTGTTATAGTATAATACTGACAAAAAGATGCAGGATTTCGCTGTCACTTGAAGTACCTGCTGCAATCATCAATTCCAAATGTCTCCTCATTTTCCATCATATAATTCCCCAGGTTTTTAACACTTTTAATTACATACAAAAACGTTTAATGTAATTACTTCTGCATCTCAGGTGGCATAACAGATCTGACTAATAATGCAGGATAGTTTCATAGATAGACTGACTGCATATATAGGCACTGGTACAGGGTGCAGGGTTTTCCTTTGGATTCAGACACTGTGTCTCTGAAGAAGGGAAGTTGTCTGCAATGTGGCTGACGGGCTCTAAATGTAAAGTGAAACTGAAAACTGGAGTGATGAGTGGTGCATAAAAACACACACACACAATCCAACCAGTCATAATCCATAAGGTCAACATCCTTAAGTAACTACAGTCAAACGTCGAAGAACACTATTTCATTTATGCCGTTCTTTTACATTAGTCTTTGTCTCTCCGAATACATTCAAAGCTTTTAATCCAGCTCGCTCAAATGAATCCACTCCCACTGAATCTAAGTCTCTTTGTCTGTCTTTTGACAAGCGACTTGACTGACCTTTTTCCAGCCACTCCAGCCTCACCCTCGCACGTCTCTCTCGGCGAGGCCGTCCAACGCGCGCTTCCCCCCCCCCCCTATTGTAAACAACAATGAAGTGTGATATTTGAAAAAAACAGATGCGCCACCGGTGAACCGCGAGCCACCAATCACACGTGGCCCGGGCCCGCCGCGGCTCCCCCAAGCCCCGCCCTCCCTCCCCACCTCCTTCAAAGCCATTGGCTGCCGGAGGAGCAGCGACGATGTTTAATGCACCATGCGGTGTCCGGAGTTCAGTCAGTGAGAGGAAGCGTTCAATGTGCTTAGGGCTGTCTTACGTGCACTAAATACTAAGTAACGACTGTGCGCATATATTCAAGGGGAAAAAAAAGAAAAATCCCAGTTTTTTTTTTCTTTCCTGACAGCAGCGGCGGCAGAGACCTGTGCCAGACTGCGGGGTTGTTGCTCACCACCTCCTCAGCAGCTGTCTCTCTCTTTCTCTCTCTCTCTCTCTCGGCGTGGACTTTGACTGGGGGGGGGGGGGGGGGGGGGACGGCGGACAAGGACACAATGCCACGCCGGGGACCGGCCGCTCAGCGCTGCTCCGACCGGGGGGACAAAAAGAGACTGGTCGCTTTTTGAAACATCCACCCTGGATCTACCCTTACCTTACCACACATCTGGATTTTTCTTTTTCTTTTTCTTTTTCTTTTTTTTTCTCCCCTTCTTTTTCTTCTCATCATAGAGTAATTTCTGCGCGCAGTTTTCCCCTTCCTGAAGAACGGTGACTCACTGCAGGCAGAAAGCGAGCTGCATCCTAATCAGACAGCGGAGAGGACTTCAGCTCATTGACATTACAGTCATACTTTTCTGGAGCACTTTTTTTTTTTTTTCTTTCTTTCTCTTTTTTTTTTTCTTCTTCCACTGCGCTTCACTGTAGCCTGCCTGTGCATCGGAGGCGTGCGGCTCTCTCCCCGCACACTGAGGGGAAAGAGGATACGGGCGGTACCTGCTGAAGTGGTTCGGGGGATGAAACTCTTGCCGAACCCTGCTGGGACCCACTGTTTTGATTTTCGCATTTTATATATTTTTGGACTATTGCAGCGGTTTCTTTTGGTAAGTTTACGTTGTTTTTTTTTTTTTTTTTATTGCCTTCTTTTTTTTCCCCTCCTGTTATTTAGGCAGCGTGTCTTTTTCTCGGTGTAATGTCCCGCTGGTCTGTTGCTCATTTCCCAGCGATTGTTGTTTCACAGCCGTGCATGCGGATGCAACAGCTTCTCTCATGGACCGCTGAATCTCGCAGGGCTGAGGAGAGAGAGAGAGAGAGACGGGGAGCACCGGCGGAGAGAATTACACGGCTGTGCGGAGATGTTGGCAGCTCGTTTCCCGATTTTTTTTTATAAGGCTCATTGTGAATATCCGGATTATGCGGATTTGTTAATGCGTGTAAGAGGCTCATTTTATGCACACTTGACTCAAATAGCCGCCACAATGGGCCGTCTCCGGCTGTACGCGCACGGTGTCTCTGTATTATTAAAGTTGCCCCTATTACAGTTTTTCCGTCAGCCTTCTCGTAACGTGTCAGTGGGCCGTCATCTCGCCGGGGTCAGGTCGTGCAGAAACTGCGTCCCGAGCCTGCTGTTTACAACAATAGGCTACATGTAGAAAATCAGCTACAAGGGGGATCATTATGTCCCTGTGTACCAGGGCTGCGCTCAGTGTCTTCCCAAGGTTAACTAATTGACAAGCTTCCCCCCATAATTGCGGGAGATGAATTACACATGAGACCTGTTTCATTTTTTTGGCTCAGCTCAGTGGATCTGATGTCTTACTGGCAGAATGGCTCTTGTGTGTGCTTTTAAGCAATTTCTATTGGGGTGACTAATTGACATACATTGTAACAAGTATACATCTTTTTCTGTTTTCCTTCTTAGGTGGTATGAGTGAACCCTTGCAATGACTATTCTGCTCGGAGACTGGATTGCGATTATTGCTCAGATGAGTCGGGGCGCTCAGCTGAATATAAATTAGGTGTTCAGCACCACAGATTGCTGGAAGAGGAGAGGAAGAGAGAGACAGGGCAAAGACAATCCACGAAAACAAATGCCAAGGCCTCACATGATGAACAGAACTCTTAATGTGATCCTGAATAATAAAAATACCAAATTTGAACAAAATATCAACAGGTCAAAGGAGGCGTAAACTCTACACACATTACAGCGGCTTTTACGGAGTGGGGATGTATCTTTCTATTTTCTTTTTCCTCCTCTTATGGGCTCAAGCCCTGACATTGAAAAACTTGAATTACTCTGTCCCAGAGGAACAGGGTCCGGGGACAGTGATTGGGAACATTGCCAAAGATGCCAGACTCGGACTCGAACAGACTGGGCAGGGAGGACAGGGTAAGAAAGCCAACTTCAGGGTGCTGGAGAACTCAGCTCCGCATCTCATCGACGTGGATCCCCAAAGCGGACTGCTGTACACAAAGCAGCGCATCGACAGGGAAACGTTGTGTAAGAGAAACCCCAAGTGCCAGCTCTCCATGGAGGTTTTTGCCAATGACAAGGAGATCTGCATGATCAAAATTGATATTCAGGACATTAACGACAACTCACCCACTTTCCCATCGGATCAGATTGATATTGACATTTCCGAAAATGCAGTCCCAGGGACACGCTTTCCTCTGACCAGCGCGCATGACCCAGATGCAGGGGAAAACGGCCTGAAAACCTATCAAATAACACGCGACGACTACAATCTCTTTTCCTTGGAGGTGAAATCCCGTGGGGACGGGACTAAATTCCCAGAACTAGTTATTCAACGACCATTAGACCGGGAAGAACGAAGCCATCACACCCTTATTTTGTCAGCCACTGATGGGGGGGAATATCCTAGGTCAGGTACCATGCAGATAAATGTTAAAGTTATTGATTCCAATGACAACAGCCCTGTGTTTGATCAGCCCTCATATGTGGTGGAAATTCCTGAAAATTCACCCCCTGGTAAAGTCCTGATTGATTTAAACGCTACCGATCCTGATGAGGGCAACAATGGACAAGTAGTCTATTCTTTTAGTGGCTATGCCCCAGAGAGAATCCGGGAGCTCTTCTCCATAGATTCAAGAACAGGGGTCATAAAGATTCAGGGCGAAATTGACTATGAAGAGAGCCCAGTTATTGAGATTGACATCCAGGCAAAGGATCTAGGTCCCAATCCAATCCCAGGTCATTGTAAAGTCACTGTTAAAGTGCTTGACAGGAATGATAACTGGCCATCTATAGGCTTTGTGTCTGTGAGACAGGGAGCCATCAGCGAGGCAGCCCCTCCAGGCACTGTCATTGCTCTGGTCCGTGTCACAGACAAGGACTCAAGCAGAAATGGGCAGCTTCAGTGCAGAGTGCTGGGCAATGTCCCTTTTAAACTTGAGGAGAACTATGACAACTTCTATACAGTAGTGACAGACAGACCCTTAGACAGAGAGGTGCAAGATGAGTACAATGTCACCATTGTTGCCAAAGACAATGGCATTCCTCCGCTAAACTCCACAAAATCCTTCACCGTGAAGATTCTGGATGAAAATGACAATGTTCCTCGCTTTACCAAGTCAGTTTACCTTCTCCAGATACCTGAGAACAACATCCCTGGGGAGTACCTAGGTTCAGTTCTGGCTCATGACCCAGACCTTGGCCAGAATGGCACAGTGTACTACAGCATAATCAACTCCAATGTAAGTGGGGGTGATGTCAACACCTATGTCAACGTGAACGCTGCTAACGGTGCCATCTATGCTGTGAGATCTTTTAACTATGAGCAAATAAAGTATTTTGACTTTAAGGTTCTTGCTAAAGATGCAGGATCTCCACACCTGGAGAGCAACGCAACAGTGCGCATCAGTGTGCTGGATGTCAATGACAACATCCCCGTCATAGTTCTGCCCCTGCTCCAAAACGACACGGCTGAAATCCATGTGCCGCGCAATGTCGGTGTTGGCTACATTGTCACCACAGTGAGGGCGGTGGATAATGACTATGGTGAGAGTGGGAGGCTCACCTATGAGATCTCAGATGGCAACGAGGAACACCTCTTTGACATTGATCCAGTGACTGGGGAGGTGCGAACAGCCCACCCATTCTGGGACGATGTCAGCCCCATTGTGGAGCTGATCATCCGAGTATCGGACCACGGCAAGCCAACACTCACCGCTGCCGCCAGGCTCATTATCAAGGCCTCCGACGGGCGTCCTCCTGATGGACTGCCACGCACAAAGGACAATCAGAACTGGGATATGTCCCTGCCTCTTATTGTAACTCTAAGCATCATATCCATCATGCTTCTGGCTGCCATGGTGACCATAGCCATCAAGTGCAAGCGGGAAAACAAGGAAATCCGTACCTATAATTGTCGCATTGCAGAGTACTCGCACCCTCAACTGGGAAAAGGCAAGAAGAAGAAGATTAACAAGAACGACATCATGCTGGTGCAGAGCGAGGTGGAGGAGCGGGATGCCATGAATGTGATGAATGTGGTAAGCAGCCCTTCTTTGGCCACCTCTCCCATGTACTTTGACTACCAGACACGCCTGCCACTCAGCTCACCAAGGTCAGAGGTCATGTACCTCAAGCCCACTGCCAATAACCTCAGCGTGCCCCAAGGCCACGTGGGATGCCACACCAGCTTCACAGGCCCAGTCACCAGCACTACAGACACACCTACTAACCGCATGTCCATCATACAGGTAAGAGAAATTGCACTGTTCTCCTTCACTGTCATGCCACCATTTTCACGTCACAACCCTCAGAAAGCTCCCATTTCCTGTATCAACGTTTTCCCCTTGTTTTATAAAATGAAAGGAAAAGAAGATAAGGACAGGCAGAGGCAGAGAGGCCCAGGAGCACAGAGAGAAAAGAAGGAAGGGAGGGGTGAGCATTAGAAGGATTTAACAGTCATTCTGGTGCTCTCATAGAACACAGCCAGTGACATCAACACAAATCAGTTGTGCCTGAAATATGTCACGGTAGGCTTTTGAAATCAGTTTTCATGTTGAACATTTTTCATTAATCACTCAGTCACTGTCGTTTATTCCTCTGGAATAAAGAGTTAAGTCTGTGGCTGAGAATAATAAGGTATGTGTTTTTAGGACCAATTCCATTTTAAACTACTTAATTATCCCACAAACATTCATATCCTAATCCAATAACTCGATTTTCTTTTAGAAATATGCTTCCCTGTATTGTATATTAATATACCTGTACACAGTAATAGTAACCACTATAATGCCTTTCCATAAGAGTAAAGTTTCTCCAAACAGATGCTTGTTTGCTGTTTCAACCCAGTTTATAACGTCATATCAAAAAGTCATCAAATTCTATCACTCTTTGTGGTTGATTCTAACGATTTTAATTCCTAGAGATTAGCAGATTGTACTTCTTATATACCACTTTATACGTCTTGTGTGGAGTACTTGGGTGTATAAGCCTCTAACGTGATAACTTCTCTGTGTCTTTGGCCTTAAACCCATTAAAAGTCTGTCGTGTCAGACAAGGATTAAGGCCTGCTTAAGACAGTGGTATGCAACACTGGGGCTAACGGGCAGTTGTAGCAAAAAAAAAAATAAAGTCAGTTTACCTATTGCGAACAAATTCAAAAACTATGTTCCTCTTATAATTTGCTAGGAGTAATACGATCCTCACTGAGTTTTATGATTATTACATTCTGCCTATGACCTTATACTATTTGGCACAATTGGAGAATGACATTCTTTCCAGTTACATCCTGATGGACGGTAACTATTAGTCTCTTGATTAGGCTCTGTGCTGTCTTTTTTGTCCCACTATTTGCGCTGGACGTGCATGTGACGATGACTGTGATCAAATGCGACGTGTTCCCACCAGGGAGGAAGGCCACTGTCTGTTGTTCCCACTCTCAGTCAAAGCCCTGCTTCTATTATGAGCCAGCTGCATAGGGCAAGGGTCAGTAAGAAGACCGTTAAGGCTTCCTAATCAGAGGGACAGAATAATTGCTGGCCCATTCTGCAGGCTGTTTCTCTGCTAATGTAGTGATGATGAATTAGACTGTGTGAGGCTGTTGCACACCCATTTTGTGCGCTTACTTTCTCTCCCCTTTTAGATTGTCAAAGGGAAAACAAGCATGAGCAGCAACAACACATTCCTTAGTTTCTTGTTTACAGAGGGTCCCCTTGACGCATCAGGCGTGCAGGGTGCTCTATTGTATTATTCAACAGAAACCTGTGTTGAGGGAGATGGCCTGAGGCATTAAGTTTCTTCCGAAGCTGTACAGAAGCGTATCACTTTCCTCCCTCCTCTCTGCTTCTGCCTCCTCTCTCCGTTCGTGTGGACAGTAAGTAATCTGAGTCAGAGGAGAGTGGCTATGGGAAAAATGTCAGGAAACAAAGACAGAATTCCCCTTCCATCGATCCCAAGGCCTCTCAACCCATCTGTCACTACAGTTGCCATGGGAGGAGAGGCTAAATAGGAAAAATAAATAAAGGGATGGATAAAGCAGGCGAGCATATCGTCTGCTCAGTCAGTTTCACAAGGGCACCTTAGTTCTGCTGTCTTCATCTGCACCTAGTAAGGCTACTGTAGTTGCCTGCAACTCCCAGTCCCTCTCCACACTGCTGCTGGCCTCTAATGATGTTTTATAGTGGTGCACTGGCAGACAGGCTGGGCTTGGTCTCTAGCTGGGAAAGGGGAATAATATGAACATATCAGCAGAGCTCTACTGGCCTTATCATTGTCACCACCGTGCCAGCACCCGGCCCGGTGGAGAGCTTCATTTCATTTCTAAAGAGAATTCCTGGGATAAGAAGATGGATGATACGTAATGATGCCTAATTCCGCTTAAGGCGTTGAAGGGAATTACTTAGTGTGGAATCAAGGTTAAAACCAATCTGCCGCAAAATTCCTCAATGCTCAGGAAGAAGGGATTTCAGTAATTCGCTCCAAAGAGTGAGCCCACGCCCACTCTGTCTTGACTATGTTTTAGGATTTTGTCCCACATTGTGTTTAGCTTCAGCAGCTGTGCCAGGCTGTGGCCCACTGACTGGTTCATGAGTTTCTGTGCTGCTTTCTTGCAACCTTTTCTAGAAGCTGTCCTCGTTGTTACCAAACATTCGAAGACTCCTGTGTCATTACTTTTAATTGGTCCATAATTTATCATATTGATTTGTTTTGATAAGTTCTGAGTGTTCTTATTTGATTTACCATGAAACTCTAATTAAACAGAATCCTTTCTCCGTGGGAGACCATCCATGTTAATAAGATGCAGGTGGTTCAGAGGCAAAGGGGGAGTCTGAAAGGCTATAAAAGCTGCCTTTAGGTGGCGGCATTCTGCCTTGTGTAGAGTGGCATTGAGATGAGGGTGTCAAGGAGAAAGGGGGCTCTAGCCTCTGCTGACTTGACATTGTCACTTGTCACCTGGTAAGGAGGCTCTTACTGCTCTAATGAAATATGTCAGACGTGAGTACGAAACAAACACACCAAAATAGAATATTTTTCTGGAATTGCCTGAATGACAGTATTTTGTTACATTTGTTTTGAATGAACATTACTGAATTTACCAACCACACTGAATCCATTATATTTAAAATTTGCTCACAGTTTTACTGCATATAAATGAGAAAAGCAAGGCACGTCTCTAACAAACAATTTATAATAAACAAAGGTCTTTGAATATAATCTCAAAATGACAGGCAGCCTTAAACCTAGTGAGTGATTTTAAAGAACAAAGTGTGTCTGTGATCATTTAGGCAGCGTGTATACAATATAGGAGATACAATTTTCACTCTGATCTGTTTAGGTTGAGCATTCAAACAATGAAGCTGGAGGAGATGTTGAAAATGAATGCTTCCAGGAATGGTCTTACTCTGCATCATTTAGGAAGATTGTGTGTGTGTGTGTGTGTGCGTGCATGCATGGGGTTTGGGGGGGGGGGGGGGGGGGGGGGGGGGGCTGTAACGTCATTGTGTATTCCAGGCATGTGATTTAAGCCTTTAGCTGGCAGGCTCCGTGACAGAGCCCCTCTCTTTTATGAGCGGGACAATCTTGCATTTGTCCGAACCTTGAAACACCCTTCCTCCAAGAAACACACACACACTCGTGCACACAAACACACAGATGCGCATGTAACCGGGCTTGGGCTGTTCTTAAGGATTCTACCGAAAAGTCTTATCAAAGCCTCCGCTGTGTATTGTATTGAAATTGCTCCCACACGTCAGTGGCCACTGAGGCAATGAATAGAAAAGCGCTCTTTATTTCATTTCTCTCCTTCTCCCTTCATCTTTAGATAACTGCTTTCCTCTGGAGCTTTTATGGAATGAGTTTAGTGAACCTGTATGCATTGAAGCCCGCTTACAGACAGGATCCAGCAGCTCAGCAACTAGATGCACAAACCATCATTTATAGGGCTGAGAGACAGTTCAAGAAGCTATTTGTAATTTGTGTACTTTTGTCCACCAGTTGAGCTCTTGGCCAGATTTGTTGTATTTAAGCTTGCCAGTACATCAAAAAAAAAAAAAATTATCAACTTGCCTTAGGGTGTATCTTCATATTTCCTCAAATAAACCTGCTGCTACTGTACATAACACTACACACTGGTATTCTGAATTATTAATAGGTAGTTTTATTTTTTTCATCTCCCCTAAGCTCATATGATAGAGACAACTGAGAGGAAGTGTAGTCAGGCCACAGAATGTTGCTCTGGGGAACAACAGTAAATTATGTTATCTCTATATAAGCAAATATAGAAATTTTATCATTGAATGTTTCATTTATTAGCTGCCATAACTGTTTTTTCAGTTTGCAGAGGTGCTTGTTTCAGTACAGATGCATCAGTATGTCTTGAAGCTGTAACAGAAGTGTAATGCACAGGACGGAACAGCAGCTATATTTGCATCCTCTGTCATTAATAAATCATAATGTTTAACAAATCAGAGGGAAGCGGAAGATGTCACGATAAACATCAGAGGTCTCTGGCTACATATTTGTGAACATGGGTGGGTGGAGGTGGGGGGGGGGGGGGGTGACGGGTTAATTGGGAACTTTCTGATGCAAGCAAAATTTGAGCATTTATCTACTTTTCCTTGGTGTGTTTCCGATGTGAGAAAGCATGACAAAGTGGAGATGACTGTAGTAATATCTAAATGTGGTAATGAATTTCTAAAGTTTTAGAAAGAAAGACGGAGGAAATCTGCTCGGGTATTTAAATGATAAATAAATATTTAAATTCTTCAAAGATTCACACAATTTATAGTTCATTTGCAGATACATGTTACAAGTACCCACAACATTCTTTTGAGATTTGAGGAAGCTGTGAAAGTGGATGTTTTATTTATTGCAAGTTCTCAAAAATCCAAGTAACCCTGGTAAATAATTGATTATAAATGTATGCCTCTAACTATGTTCAACACTAGACACAATTTCCATCTGTATCTTATGACAAACTCCTATTGAGTCAAACTGTAGGCAGAAATAGATTGATAGATGACTGTAGACAATTATGTATGTATACAGTATATTGGTCTTATTAGTTCAGCCATCTGTTATGTGTACATGTGGACACAGCACTTATCCGTGCTGCATAATTTCATTATTTTAACAGACCTCCCGACCTGGCAATGCAGGGCAATTGATAGATTTTGTTTTTTACAAGTGCAGAGAAAGGGACAGGATATGAGAACACAAGTTGACCTTCCGTGATAGCCAGATTGGCCGGACACATTAAACCAATTTGCTTGGCTCAATAGGAAGCAGCCTATTGGAGATGACATGGGCACGATAATAAGAATGTGGATTGTCAGTAGACATTCACTGTGGAGTTATTGTGTATTTGTGTCTGCATGAGTGTGTTTGTGATAGAGGTGAAGTGGATGATCAGGACTCCCTTTGCCTAATTCATTCGCACCAGAGCTTCAGATATCATGTCATATTGTCATGTCTTTTTTTTGAGTAGCAAGTGCCATTGTTTGGCTTGGTTTACCTTCCATAGTCAGACTGGCATTTTAAGTGGTTTCAGATCAAGTCCTATCAGACGTAGCGATTACTTTTCTATTCTGTTATTAGAAGGCTACCAACTTATTTATTTTGACATGTTTTGTCATTTGTGTTTGCTGTGGCTCTTTTCTTGTGCGGCAGTGAGTCTGGTTTTCCTGACCCTGCTGATACTGCGACTTGCCCATATTTCTGTTGCATTGCAAATGCACACCTAAACCAGATGGATCCGTGCATTTTGTACCTGACAATCATTTTACGGTAATGTGTTTTCTTTTCAGTTTGAACTCCTTTGATACATGCTATTTTATAGAGGAAAAGAGGAGATCTGTGCATGCCCCCAGCAGATTTAGAAACATTTACGTTGGTGGTGCTGGCATTGTGCTCAAACAACTATGCCACAAGGAGCCAACATAGCATCAACAGAGGTCAAAAAAACAAGAGAACAAAACATAACCTTCACAGTGGAGCAATCTAAGATTCAGCTGCCATGGATCTATGTGTGTGTGTATATACGTGCACACATGCACATGTGCAACCACCTGCAGTGCTCTGAAGCACCGGTCTTGCTGGTTCCCTCAGATTGGAATGGGCTTCCCTGTAGGGGCCGTCTGCCCCCTGAGGGCTCTTAGATCCCTCCTGGGGTCTTTAGACTTTAACGTTTTGAGCAGCAGGGTGCTGGAGCTGCAGCTATAGATGGGTTTATACTGTACATACGAGTGACCTCACGGAAATGTGCACTGAGATGCATAGCGCAGAGGGCTACATAGGCGTACATGGCGTGGTGATGTATTCTTTGAACTGCCAGCAGCTGGGTCTCCTTGCTGTAAATCAAACACTTTCAAAGTCAAACAAAGTGGAACTCGCTCTGCTGTGTCTTGGCAAGAGTCCAACCTGAAAGAGCTTTTATTTCTGCTACATCTTCCTTCACTGTGCCCCCTAGGCATGTGCTGTAGAAACAACACGCAGCTCAAAGAATGAGTTATGTGAATCTGTTCTCACCTTCTATCTCATTAGTATAAGAGAAATGATTCATCCCTTTCTCCCTGAATCTCTCTCTGCTTGTCCTTGCCTTCTACAGTTCAGCACTTCTTCAGCTTCATCACTAATGTGATTAATTGATTGGAGGGATATCCCACGAATACCATCTAATTTGCTCTAATTTCACCCAACTACATGTCAAAACAAGCCACAATAAAGCGGGCTTCTTCTCCCTCGCTCAGATGGGAAATATACTTCGTAATTTGAGGAGTATTTTTCTAAACAGTGTAATCCTGCCAGTGTATGTTTGTGTGTGTCTGAGAAGGTCCGACACTCTAATAAAGATCCCACTGTCTCCTCTGTTCCCGCTTATATCTGTAGCACAGTTTGAAATCTGACTCCCATGTCTAAAGCCCTGTGCGGACCTGTAGGGAATTGACAGCCACTGTGTTTTGCATTGGCTGTTTTGTGTTTGTGGCAACAGAGGCGAATGAGTCGGCACTTCCAGATGATATTGCCTAAACAAAGGGCCCACTAAGTGGTGGGCACACAAGATTTGTCATCAAACGTTTGACTGTGTCTGCTCTTCAGGGTAGCAGGGGCGATGCTGAGCGCTAATGGCGTACTGAAAATGGTATATTTGGCCGGTTTCATCTTTTTCTATTGTGATACACAGATGTACTCAATTGGCCCCCTCACTGGGTTTATGTCTTAGAGAGAAATCTTTTTGAGGCCTTTAGCATTCAGATCAATTGCTGGTTTGCTCCGTTTCTTATTGATTTTTGCTCTGTTTGGTACTCATATACTGTATTTCATTATCTATCGCTCTGAGCATTGCTTAGTTAAAAAAAAAAGAAAAGAACTAGTGCTCACTTTCTCTCTTCCTTGCTTCCCCTCGCTCTTGCTCTGACTCTCTTCCTTTTTTGGATTCCTTTTCTTTCTCTCTTCTCTTGTCATCTCAGATAAGCATTGCAATTGCTCATGTTACTGACGACCCAAGCCAAATTCATAATGATGAGATTATCTTGTCAACAGTACAGAGTGTATATGTCTGCCGTATTGATCTGCGCACAGTCTTAATAAATGAAGTACCACGATGGAAGCGTTGGCTCAATGATAACTCTGAACAGATCTTGCTATTTATACACCCTCACTGAGATGATGAATGGAACTTGTGTATTCTGCCCTTCTCCTCTCTTTTCCCTTTTCCTCTTGTCTTTCCTCCTCTCCTCTCCTCCCATATTTCCAGATTGATGGGGTAAAACAGCCCCTCTTCCCACACACATTGTCTGAAATGTGTCCTCTTTGAGGGTCACGTTGACATGCTGAGTCGATGTACTCCCAGGTGGAGAGACATGTGTGCTGCTGTGGGAGGAACCAATCAGATAGACTACAGGGGAGGGAGAGCAGGGAGGGGAAAATTACCAGCACTGGAGCTCGGGCCTGTGTGTGTCTTTAAATGACTGAGGTTTCAAGGGGAGTTTATCTCTGCATTTGAAGAGAAGGTCAGCGGGGTTTAGAGCTTGAGATTATGTGTGATTGTTTCTTCTGTGGGCTAGCTGATTAATGCTAAAGCTGGTTTGACAGATTCCTAATGCACCATAGATGCACTTAAAAGAGACTGAGAGCAACTGGCGTCCAACACTTTGACAACGAAGCATTATCCTAAAGCCTTTTCCGTCAGTTTTTACCCAGGTGTATGGACAGCATCCTCCCTGTCTTCCACTCCTCCTTTTCCTGGCCCCTCCTTCACTCAGATACCACTGACCCGATACTTATACAGTAGATAGGTCACCTTGAAGTCAAACTAGACATAGTCCATCTGCTGTGTGTGTGTGCATAGAGAGACAGGGAGGGATAACGCAGGTGTTTGTGTGTCCACTTGTGCATGTATTGATATTAGACATATGTGTGTGCTTGCATCCGGTGTGGCTATGTTGTGTGTTTATTTATCTGCGTCTGGCCTCAGCTCTGGGCTTTGGGGAAATATCTAAAATCCTTTCATCCACGGAACGGCTCTTCTTCCATCAATTCAAATGGAATAATTTGTTCTTTAATGTTTTTGTTCACAAGCTCTCGGCTTCTGTTTTGTTAACCCGCAACCAAACCACATTTTGTGGATGGTTTGTTTCAAAACTAAATTGTAAAATGCTTATTTCTTTAGTCAAATTTCATATTATTGAGGAAGATTGCTGAATGATACGAGATCGAAAACCCAGTAAACATGTGCTTTTAGAAGCCGGAAAACAGGTTTACGGCATCTCATTTTTAGATTGCAAGGCTGCAAACATTTAGATATTCTAAAGAACTTAAAGCTGAATGCTGGCTTGCTATAAATGACGAGCATGCTTATTTAGATATCTCTCCAAACAGTGAAGGATACCTGTTGTTGCATTTTATTAACGCATTTTATGTATTGCAGTTTGTTTGATCATATTGTTTCATGCAGTGGTAATTTGTAGTACATTGTATAAATCCCGTCATCTGAAGAGGGAAAACATTGAAGATCGATTTTCTCAACTCTTGGAAAGAGTGTTTTTACCAAAGTGTCAAAAGACCTGTTTGTAGACCTTTTGCTCAATGAGTATACTACATCTGTGCTTGTTCTTATGTATGGTTAAATTCATGTATGCAATGTTTTAAAATGTACGTAAGGAGGATAGGCTTGTTGCCTCTGTAACAACTTTGAAATTTTGGGCTGAGTTGGCTTTGGATTAATGAGGGTTAAGTAAGGTCAGTGCTGACACAAGATTTCAGTTAACGGCAAAGCTGTTATAACTATTGATGAGCAAGTACTGAATGATTAGTAGCTTACACACCACGATCACATCACTGCACCCTTTCCTTGTTTTTTTTTTTTCTTTTTTTTTACTGCTTTCCTTACAGTTTCTTCACTGTTATAAATCATTTAATGTCAGGTAAGTCCTGTGTGACTCACTCTGTTTTCACTTTTTTCCCCCTTAAGTTTATATCTTCCTGTATCAATAATCATAACACTGAACCCAGCAGTAAGGTGCCCAGACCAGCTGGTTAAATGTGTCTACACAAAACGTCTCGAGTAGTGAGGGAAAACAATACTGCTATTTCAGGAGAGCTGGCAAACTGCTGTGTTAGAGGTTTTTGTGTGTTGGAATAAATATCTATGCCAAAAGCTACATTTATCATTTACTCCTGGGGCTAAACTGCCACAGATGTGGATTGTGTTGATACGAGTACAAACACGCCGTCTTGTGTCGCCCCTCCTCTTCAGAGCAGAAACGTTTCCTCTGAGCTGGCTTCAGAGCTGGCAGCTAATACTGAGTTGGCTGCTGAATTGTCAGTGTTGTTGCATTTATAAAAGATAATGCTGGTAGAAACGGCAGACTTACAGAAGTAATATAGCAGAAGATAATTGCAAATATAACAGGGCCTGAAATACTTGGTTAAATTTAAAATGAGGAGGGCCCCTTGTCCTTTTTAACTGGAGACCAAAAAAACATTATTTTTGAGAAAATAGAGATGGGGTCAAAACCTGTTCCAGTCAACTCTTTTTGTCTAGTGGACTGCGATTTAGAATGTTTTTTTATTTCATGTCCTGGTCCTATTTAATGACTTTATGTCTGGTGTAGTGTTGACTGCCATTCTTGAACAGACTGCCTCATTATATTGCACTGCACACAGGTGTGACTGCACCTCATAATAATGGCTTAGGATTTTCACATATATACACACAATCAAACATTCATGTGTGTTTATGTCATTAAATATACATGGGTGCTATGTTTCACTGTGTTCCACTGCTGAAAAGTATGTATTCTTAGCTCTCGTTATTTTTTTAATGTATATTGTTTTTAGCGTACTACTAAAATCTGGTTAGAAAGATATAATTTGAAGCAAAAAACTCCTCAGTATGGTTTGGAGATATGGTAAAATAGTCCTGTTATCCACTGTCATCGCTTCAATTGGCAGTAGCCCATGTATACTATTTAGTACTGGTTGGCAAAGTGCTCATGAGAGCACTATGTCCCTACTACTTGTTGCAGATACAAAACTGCTGTAAACAAGAGAAAAAAACCACTGGATGTCTCAAACTTATTAAAAAAATATTATTTTCAACGTAGTTTGTGGGGTATGCTAGCCAACCAGCAGATCATTTGCATTCTGTCTCCATCTGGGGCAAAATATGTTTGAATCAGTCTGCCACAAAATCAGGTTATTTTGTGACAAGAAAAATAAAAAACATGAGTCTTATATTCTGTCACAAAGGTATGGCTTCCTCAACTGAAACATTAATCTTGAATTCAATTTATTTGAATTCAAACTACAGGTGCATTGTGTGCAATGGGTCACAGTCAAATTGGTTTATTTACTTCCATTTAGGGAATTTTTTTTGGACCGTTTGCCGTGGTATAGAGCCTCAGTTGTACGTTTCCAATGTGGCAGCTTATTGTAATCTTTACCCGAGGGGATGTTGGTCAACATCATAACAGTTTATGGGTAACGTTATCCTTTTTAGTTAGATAAGGATGATTCATTCAATAACAGCTTAATCAGCTCATTAATAAATCAATTACATGCATAGCAGTTAAAAAAAAACAGATTATTATATATATATTTTTATAGTTTGTGCTAAACAGATTATTCTGTATTACTATATGCCTATTAAGACAAGCCTTTTGAGACATTTTGTTTATGCAGGATTTGGTTTAGTCCATCATTAGATCTTTCATGCATCATAAAATGAGATCTCCAGCACCTGTAATGGTGTGTGTGTGTGTGCAAGTGAGAGAGAGAAAAACAAGTCCAAGGATACACACTCTCTCAGGAGGTTTGTATTTTATTATTATCTACTTGAGTTGATTCTCAAGATGATAATGACAGGCTTAAGAATGGAGTTTAACAATGCTTTGTTGACCATCTCTCAGACTCAAAGTCTGTTTAAACCCCTAAGAGTTTTCTTTTCATGCTCTTTAAAAGAAATTTGGTCTTTAAAATTAAATGACAAACATTATTTCAAAGGATGAATGTGCTCTACAAAAGCAACTCTTAAAAAAATGAAGAAAAGCACACTGATGGACTCTTTCATAGCTGTTAAAGGCAAATGCAGCTATTTTACTTGTACATAAGGAATCTACCTCATAAATGAGACCAAAGTAGTCATTTGTAGACAGAAAAGAAAATTATATCTATGCTTGCTCAAACCCTTCCTCAAAAGGAATAATAAAGTAGCTGTAACTGCACAGGTTGAATGAAATCAGCTTTGAAGTAGTGTTTTTATCTCATCTCTCTTGATGAAGAGTTGCAAACACGACCACCTCAGCCCCCCCTCTGCCCTGTGCACCCCTTCTTTTATGTCTTTCCTTTTTGCTTTTCACCTATCGATGATTTCAGTCCCCAACTCAGTGTGTAGTTTTGCCTGCCGTTTTCTCACTATATGAAGTGGTTTTGTTATGACTGAGGATGATTTAAAAAGAAAAAAAAGAATGTTGTGCGACTAAGAAAACTTGATGCTTTCCACTGTGTCCCTAATAGGCATCTCTAATGACACTGTATGGTCACCCAAAATAATAGGCAATCAATGTGAGTGGTTGCATATTAATTATAAATATTGTTTCTTTGCTGGTGAGCAGTGAATATGCAAGGGAGAGGTCATGTTGTTTATGCAACTGTATATAAAAGCCTCCAAAGTGCCACTTAGCCCTATTTAATGAAGGAAAAAAAGCCCCTTTCCCCACCAAATGAACATGAACACATAAAAATTAAAAACGAATGCAGTTATGTTATGAATTATGGCAAACCATGATTAACTAGATGAGACTATTGAGTTGAATTAGGACTGAGTCACCAGCTTCATAATAAATCCCACAAAAAGCTCCATAATAGTTCTATAAAAAACAAAGTCACAATATTTTTAAGGCAGTAGCAACACAGATGTGGGCGACTTTATTCAGCTTGAGTCATATCAGATTTGTGGTACTGAAGTCGAGCTCAGTACAATTAGAGAGGGAGAAGAGCGGAGAGACTGTCAGTAAGAGGGATACTTTAAAATGACTGATCACTAGGGGCAGAATAAATAATCGATATATTCTGATACAGTCTCCAGTGATATGTTATCGTTACACTTGCACTAATTTCACAGCATGTTTTCTTGCTTTACTAAGGTATTTTGTTCCTTTCCTGGAGACATTTCTGAAATATTCCCTGGTGCATAGTGTTAAGTGTCAGCTGCTGGAGGATGCATTGTTGTACATGCATCAAGTCCATTTAGGGTTTGCACTTCCTTATATCAAACAAACCCAGAGCTTTAAACATAAGTCACATGGAGTGTCAGCTCACTCATTCATTTGACAGTTATGGTAACCTGCCATCCTGCGACCAACATTGTGGTATATAGGAAAGTCTACTCAGTTTTGTGCCGGTGACTCACTGTAGCAAATCATTCTAAAACCCTGCTGCAAGGGCTTATTGGTCTTGTTTTGTGGTCTTACCCAAAAAAAAAAGAGCATAATAAAGTCTGTTTAGACTGCAACTGGACTTCATACCTCCTAGATGCCAAACAACAGGAGGTGATTCATCCTGTATCTCAACATATTCTGATAATGAGGGCTGTAACTCTAATTCACAGTTGAATATGCACCATGGTTTTGGAGTAAGGGTTCGGTATGTTTTTAGTACATTTGGGAAAGCAAAACACAGAATTCCTTTTAATTTACTTTGAAATACAGTAACACTAAAAATTGGCTCGGGGGCCATAAACCCAGCTGTCAAAATGTAAAAAAAAAAAAAAAAAAGCAGATAGACTTTAAATCCCCAGCTGAAACCAGCAGAACTAAAAGGAGTTCAGTAGAAGCTGTGCGGTTCAAATTAATGACCCAGCAGACTAGGTGCAAATGTTCCCTTACTGGTGATTCTCTGCACTTCAAAAAGAAACCTTTTTTAAAGCTTTATCGAGAGGTTTGCTGACCATGCATGCTCAATTTCAGCTGTTCCTCGTGTCATTTATACACTTGCACTTGTTCGCATTTGGAAGATGCCAGTTAAACTACTAATTTTTTACCTTTGTCCACAAAACAGCTCACCAGGGCACACTGGCATTATACAAGAGGTTGTGTTTGAGTGTTGCTGACATGTGGTAGAATAACAACCAGCAATAACATATTAGAGCTCAATTTTCAATTTTCTGTTATTTTAAGGTGGGCATACTTAAAACTCATTTGTTGGAAGAACTGGTGCACATGTTGCATTCTTTTTACCTGTTTTTATGACATCTTTCTTTGCAGGATAATTTGCAAATACTGTATTGTACAAATTATGTGGAACAAATACAAATTATCAAATTATCAGAAAATATATATTTCTCATTTTTTTTATTTTTTGGTGGATTGCAAAAGAGTTAGATAAGTCCATGTGCAGGACACCATCAAAATGACAAAAAGGAATGCTCTTATTTCCACAGAGAAACCACTTTCTCTTGATAATCTTTCAAAGTCTAATTTATGATTAAGTACTGTCCAGAATCATGGTTTCCATCTGGACTGATAAGGCCTCAGTGTGGTTGAAATCTGTCTAGTCTCCATTTACCGGCATCAGCGCGATTCCTTACTTGTCTGAAAGTCATTTGAACTGGACCTCTTGTAAGTTATTTGGAAGATAGTGGAAGATATTTAGCAGGCAGTAGACTGTGATGGCTTTAAGTTCACTTAAGCCCCTTGATTGATTAGTCTGTTATCTCCAGGAAGATGTATAGGACCAACTAATTAGATTTGATCACTTACAATTGCTCCTCAGCCACTAGGTAATCAATGCAGTCTAATTATTGTCTAGTTTCTCCGCCCCTTTTTCCTTACTTTCTTTATCATCCTCTCATTTTGCCCTTTTACTCTCCTCATTCTGTTTTTGTCTTTTATTTCCTGCATTTGCTGCATCCGGTGTTTTCTTTCCTCTAAGCTCAATTTCTCTCTGTTTTATTCTTTACCCACTCTTCCCATTTGGCTGAGCTACTTTGACAGTTTTCCAAGAGGAATAAACTAGAGTTCCCTTGGTGGGAATGTCACACACATATACGCACACATCAGAGACATAGTTCATCAAATTAAAAGCTGCAACATATGCACTCACACACATATACACAGAGTGAGTACTATGTGTGTTTTTGGAAGACAGCAAAGGACAAATGCATGCATCATACCTAGCAGGGTAGGTAGAGGGAGGGGGTGGACCCTCGTTCCTGTGAATAAAAAAGAGCTGTCCAATGATGTGTGAAAGAGAAGCTGCAATTTGTCCTCTTTCTCCACCCCTACCTAAGATATCAAACACACATGCACGCACAAACACAAACATAGACCGTAGAAATGAGCAGTGCCCCAAAATGCATCAACAAGGCCTGAGAGTAGAATAGCACTCCAATGTGCTCGTCCCATTTGTCTCAATCGGCCTGCTGTCTGCTCGGTCAGTCTTAGGGTCTCAATGGGAATACAGAATAGAGTGCAGCTTTTTACACTTACTCAGCCTCACTGTACTCAGTATCTCTGTGACCTTTTATGGCCTTGCTGGACGGACTAGATACAACACATCATTCAGTACAATTCAACAACATGCTTTTGCAATTCTCATTCACACTACCAATGAAACTAACCTCTGCTCTGATATCTACACAAAGTGCATTGACCCAGAACTGCTGAATTCATTGTTTAGTGAATAGGTTCAATGCTTCTCTGAACCTTAAAGTTCAAAGGGTCAATAAGTCATATTTTTAAACCATAAAGGCAACATATACAAATGCTGCAGGTTGGGTCTGTTCAATTTACAGTAGGTCAGTTTGGTTCAGCTCAATTCAGAAGTCCCATAAGGGGAAACTAAATAGCAAGAAGTGCAAGCATGCAACATGAAATACTCAATTATACTTGCGTTGCTAAATTAATTTATGTATAATGCAGTGTGTAATAAACTACTGGACATCTCGCCAGTATGTATCAATCCTCCCTCAAATGATCCTGTATTCATTGTGGGCTCTGACAGTACTCTGTGTACAAGGCAGCCCATACTGGCCATCATCGATCCATTAATTGAAAAGTGGCCCATTGTACTGATAGGGCTAGGTAGTATAGACAGAAAGGAAGAGATGGAGGCTTAAGATCAGCCTGGACTCTAATTGGCAGGAAAGAGGTTTCTATGAAGTGGTGTAATGTGCTTTTTATTGGCTTGTTTGGGGGGGGGGGGGGCATATGCTAGTTTAAGTGCATTAATATTATGTGTCTTTTTGGAAAGAAAGGACTACAGTCATGAATACCGTGCTGTGGGGTTCAGTGGTGTATGTCCGTTAAAAACACTACCAAAGCTCTTTTACTATTTTTTACAAGTTCATTTAATTAATAGTAAACACTACAGTGGGTGAGAAAATATTCACTTTTTAGTCCATTGTAATGTAGAAAAAATGTTACACAGGGATATCATTTAGATATTTGTTCTATGTGCACAGGTGCAGAAAGTAAATTAAACCCGATAACAATCAAGGAAAACCTTTTTCTGTTAATGTCCTTTCATCCTGATCAGATTCAGTGCTAACAGAGCTGAGTTGATTGAAAAGTATGTCCAAGGACAAGTCCCTGGTTATAAAAGTACAGAAGGGGCACATCAATATAAATACGTTCCATCTCCTCTTTTTGAAAAACTCAGGCTGTTATCATTTCAATGCCAAACTATTTCAAACATTCATTCTTTTCTTACTCCGTGGTCAGATTCCAGCCTTTGATATATTCTGTGGGTGTTTTCTTTTAATCTTGACGAAGGCTGAGGTGGAATAGAGTGTTTAGGTAGAGATAAAGGTGTTGGCAAAAGCATGGAAGGTCAAAGGACTGAGGTGGCCTGTCTAACCTTCATACACCCTTTTTCATACTGAGCCACCGCAGAGCACGGATGACATTGAAATACTCTATCGACTGTGAGTCAAGCTGTGCATGTGAAAAAGCCTGGCACAAAGAGACATTACTCACTAAACATGACATTTTACTGCTATCAATTCAAGACAGAGAGTTGTGCACTACATAGTGTAATTATTTGTGTTACTGTGATGAATACCACTACAACAGTATGAAAGCTATTCCTCTTGAAGGCATTTGTTTCCACCCTTCCTACCTCTACCCAACAGGGACTTTGAGATATTCCTGTAATAATTTAAACAAAGTATAAACACATTAGTTTCTGTCTTCCTGTGTTCTTTGTGGCTTACAGTGAAGTCTATAGATCTAATTGCTTTCGAATCAGTTGTTTTCATTATTAATAAGGTTGACAGGTTTACTTGTGTAAATGCCAGAAAGAAACTGGGATATCTGTGACCTTTAATCTCAACTGACATGATTAAAAACCCTCATATACCGTACTTTGCTATAATTACCAAGAGAGAGACACAAACTGGGAGAGAGACGGAGTACTTTCAAGTGCCAATGTGATTGATCCAGTCTGTAATGCACTGCTGCATACAGTGCTGAGTGTTTGTGCAGTTTATGCAGTATAGGGTTTGTACCAGTATTCCATTATACTACTGTATTCTTTCGTACATATCATACTGTTTCTTTGTGTGACTGTTTATGTAAGACTACTGTGTGCACAACAAAAGCACGTGTGTGTTTTTTTTCTATCAATCCACATAGCATGAAGCCCCTTTGCATGATCAGTTAGTCTCATATAAACACCAGATGGTTCAACACATACAAGCCCCAGTTCCTCAATTTTTGGAAAGAAAAGTGTTGAGGCTCTGAGAGACAACAGTTTCTCACAGAAATGTTGTTAGAGGAAACTAGGAAAATTGCATTTTGATTTCTGTACAAATATTGCTGTAATCTGGTTACTAGATGTTTAGCACTTCAACACAGTTACTGCAGTTTTCTATGCTCATCAAGACTATTGTCCTAGCAGTTATTGATTATATTATGTCTGCCAGACTTGATGTTCAGCTCTGCGATTTAGTCTCAAATGGCCAATTAGCCTGCTTTATATAGTTAATGAAATGCTCAAACCTTGACAATATACAGCTCAAATCCCCAGTATTTTATTTGCTCCTACTTTGTCCTCTACCTCATTTTACTCTGCATAATTAATAATATGTCACTAGGAGATCTTGTCGAACAGTAGGAATTATTTCTATAGAGCCCACTACATACTTTTTTTCTCTCTCTCTCTCTTCTCCACAGACGGACAATTTCCCCACTGAGCCTAATTATATGGGTAGCAGACAACAGTTTGTTCAAAGGTAAGAGTTGGGATCTATAACCGTCACTACATCTCAGACCTTTGTTTTCTTTTCTCCAATAGTCCCAACACAGGTCTATTCCAATAGTAACTAAACTGACAATTAATTGTACTGAATCATAGCAGGGAGAGGAAGGGCAGGCACATTTAATTAGGTTTAAAAGTGGTCACTAACAGTATTCTCTATATTACATATATATATGCAGTATAGATCAACCACAAGATATCTTTTTTCTTGTTTTAAGTTTCCTTTAGCAGTATTTTTAGAAGCATTTAATTACATCCTAAATCCTATTATTATATTTTTTCTTGTTTTGTTTTAGGCATTCAGCTGTGTTCATCAATGTTTCATGTTGTCTCTAAACTTCCACTGAGGGTAAAAAAATAAAAAAAGCCTTGACAAATGCGCAGCCTTACACTGTGTACTAATACTCTGTTTTTGGTTTATTTGTCTAGTAGTTCAACATTCAAAGACCCCGAGCGAGCAAGCCTCAGAGACAGCGGTCATGGTGACAGCGACCAGGCTGACAGCGACCAGGACACCAACAAAGGCTCCTGCTGCGATATGTCTGCAAAAGAAGCCCTCAAGTTAAAGGCTACAGGCGTGAAACCACCACCTTTGGAGCAAGGTGAGCCCTCATTGACAAATTTGAATGCATGAGCAATGAAAGATGACGTGGAAGCCAAACACACTTGAACCAAATCACTATCAATCTGTTCTCTCTGCTGCAGTCTTTGTATTAACGATTGAGCTCCTGACTTGCCTGAACGCTCACAATCTGAACTTATACTTGGCTACTTTATTCTCCCCTACTTTGTTCTCTGCACTTTCCTCATTTAATGTGTGTGTGTGGTGTGTGTATGTCTATGTGTGTATTTGAGGGTGTGAGCGAGTGTGCATTCTATACACGTCCTCAGTTTATCAAAGCAGACAAGCCCATTATGTTTTTATAAGCCCAACTACTTCAGCCTCTCCATTTAGTCCCCCTTCCCTGAGCACCCGTCTCTGAAACTTTGATAATGGAACACGGAAAATGACTTAGTGAGCGGCAAGTGATGTAGCTTCGTAGTGTGGTGATTAAATATGAATAATTATTCTAAGCGCTGTGGGTCGGGCAGATTACACATGACATGTGTAGAACAATAACTCCCCAGATATGAGTTGTTCCAGTCCTCCTCACCCCAGCCAGCTCGCATGATTAGTGCAGGGTCAGGGGAGGCAAGAAAGCCAAGATTATACATAGGTATGCAGAGAAGTAATTGGGCAGGAGGTATGGGAAATTTCTCACTGCAGCTTCACCCAGTCACGTACCTCAGTGTGGGCCATTACCTGCTTGGCAAAACAGATATTACCGCAGAAATATACATTTACAAAAGTCTCTACACCAAAAAGTATGTATCTCACTGACTGGATCCAGAAGTACTGTGCTCTATACTGAACATGGATCCTCTGTAATGGTGCTATTAATCCAGGGAACAGAAGGGTTGTTTTGCTCCTTGCGGAATGACAATGACAATTTGTGCAACACTCTGTGCTGCAATATGCATGTCTGACTAGATCGCTTTTTTTTTTTTCCTTTTCATTGGTTTTTAGAATGAAAAAAAGCCACACACGTTGGCAAGAGAAATTGGTCAATTACAAAGCTCCATATGTTTCTCATTTTGAAAATGTTCCTATCTAATTGTCCATGAGGGACTAAACGAATCACATTGTACACACCAAACACATGACAAAGGGAGGCAAGAGTGTGCTGGGCAGTAGTCGGCCAGTAAAAACTGCCCCAATAAAACATTGTTTGTGGATGTGTACTGCTACTGCTTGACTGTGCCCGTCCATCCACCTTTCAGTGCGTTGTCTTCGATAAGTATCCTTCTGACGTTCTTGAACATTAGACTGTCGCACCCCTACACAAAACGACACACACATATACACACACACACACACACACAAGCCCGGTGGTGCTGGAAACTTAGTGAAAGGCTGTAACCTGCCTTTGCCTCTTTCTCACTCATCGCTGCCCTCCCATTTACTCTCACCCTCCACTGTGTTTTCACCCTTGCCCCACAACGTTCGTTCCACTTCTCCACCTCTCCTTGTTTGGGAAAATCGATTGATGTGAGATTAGACAGTTAACTGGCTGCAGCTGGCTGTGTTTAGCCAATAACATGTGGGCTTAGCTAAGCTGTGGGGGAGGGCAGGGGCAGGAGGCCAAAGCATCGTGCAAAAGCAGTGATGAGGAGTGAGGGGTGGTGAACATCCCTCTGGCACTGTTCCAATGCATCTTTATTAAGTGCTCAAAAGTAGTAAATTGTGCTTTATTGCACTTGCACTTTATTTACATGAGAAAACAATATTATAGTTTGATCTTCTGCCTCACAAATTACAATGTCACCTGCTTACATCTATCTTTTTTTATGTGTTACATTCTCCTGCTGTTTAAGATGAATCACAAGATGGTCTTCTTGTGCCTGGTAAGCTTAAAAGTAGTCCCATATGCTATTTTGTCTTAAGCAGGCCCACTCATATACATGTCATTTATTATAGAAATGTTATGGCTAATTAATGAGGCTTAGTAACAAGTAAAAAATAAGTGAGTAGAGGAAACTGAAACATGAGCTATCAAAGGAAATGTGGTGTCATGTGCTGCTCCCTTCATTCAGGTATTGCTATCTGGGGTTTAAATAAAGCTCCCTGTGTGCACACAAATTAAGTGTACACATGAAAGCACACAGGTACTGTGTGTCTATTATCAGACGGAAAAAAAAGGAAAAGAGAGCTTGTCATTGGTCACTGTCCCAGGGGTTGTTTTCCTGCAGGCTTATTTTCTTCACATCTCAGCACTTAGCATCTACTTCATAGGTTTCCCCCCCCCCACCCCCTTCACTCCTTCATCCCATCTTAAGTCCTCTGTTTTTCTCCAAGCATAGCCCTCCCAATTATACTCTGTAGCTCTCTCTGCTTGCCTGCCAGGACAATGAGACCTCATTCACTGGCTCAGTATAAACAAAACTACAAGTGCACAAAGCATGTAGTTCAAGTCCCAATCAATCCCCAACCCTGTTTCAGTTCTTAGCCTTTATAGTCCCTAGGTTGTAGCCCGCAATGTATACACAATTGTGTGTCCTTCTCTATTTTGTTTCTGATTTTGTCATTCTTTTGTCCTTTTTGTCTCTCTTATCATACTTTGTTCCCCTCAATTTAACTATTTATGCTCTCCCATGGTAATAGGCATTGGTAAAACATACGAGTCCCTATTTCCATGCTTCTAATTCATCTTCTTCTCTGATGTTCAGTACAGTTTTCTTCCAGACAACATAATCTGGGCATCTTTGCACTAGGGACCAGTCTCAAATTGATTAATTAGCCCTGCAAAATTGGTAGCAATGTATTAATTAAGCTTAAGTATATCAAATGCATTTTTTTGGCAGTTTTAAACGACGATTAATTGATGCTCCAACGCGTCTGCAGCAGACGTTGATACGGGGTTGTCTGGCTCTGGCAGAGTGGCTGGCAGCACATCGCTCGCCTCTGTGGAAATGACTGCCACAGTCACTATCACGAACAGACAGGCGGCAGTGGTATAGGGAGATGTTACCCACTGATAGGGCTGTCCGAGGAAATGGAGAGAGAGGGACGATGGAAGAGGAGGAGGAAGAGTGTGGAGGGACACTGTTTGACAGGGATACTGTTTGACTGTACCAGCTGACCTATCCTAATTAGCTGCTGTTGGAGTGTGATAATCAAGCTGCCTCCTGCCTTGTTTTAAAAGGGAGGCATGAGTGGGGCAGAGGAGGGGGGAGGTGGGCTGAGGATGTGATATTACAAGGACAGCATGGATACAGTGAGGAGCAACAGCATGAGATGTGTTCCTATGACAGCACAGTGGAAGGCGATGAAATTGACTTTTCCCTCTTATTTGTGGCAAGGTGATAGATATCCCCACCCCCACATCATCCCTCAGCTTGTGAATAGCTTAAATAAGAGACATGTCTTGCATTGTCAATTGCTCACACACATGCAGTCTCTTTGCACATACACACCAAACAATGATGTAAATGCATACCCAGACATATATACTGTACACAAATAAATTATGTTGGCAGTACAGAATACAGTATATTTAATTGTTAATCACTAAACCCTATATTTGTATGATGCTTATCTTCAGTGTAGGTGTTCAGTAATCTATAGTGCCTAGGCTGTCAGTGAGTCCTCTGAACTTGAATGAATGTACAGTTTAAATATCAAATGTGCAATTTTAAAGAGATGTTATTAAAACATGGTATGTATTTATTTCTCATGTTTGGAATCACGATATCTTAGAAAGATATTTGAGTTTATATTTTATTTTATGTTTTGCACGATATCGAAAAAACTATTGTCATCCTTTATTCTACATAATGTTTCATGTCAAATATGGAAGTCATCTTGACATGACTATATCACAGGACATCCTGCTGTAGGTATTTCATATAATATGTCTCCGGGAACAACAAGATCCCATGAGAGCCCATTTATTCCTTTGGACATACTGTAGAGCTGATGAATTTCACCACTATTATTATTCTCATCATGAGCATTTTTCAATTAAATACAGTAGCCAAAACAATAAGCGCAATATATATTTAAAAAAAAGGATTTAATGTAATGGGTTTTTTAGTTCTCTTTGTGGCATTGCGACTTGACAATTATTCATTTGTAAAATCATGGGAAAATTAGGTCTCTTGTTTTGTTGAATAATAGGTTTTCTCTGCCACTTCACATTGAGACCAAACAAACTAAATATTCAGACTTTAATCCATATTAAATATTCACCCATCTTCCCTTGTGGCAGTCTTAATCTTAAGACTCTAGCATTACTGTACTTTTCCAAAGTGTTCCGAGTCCCCACAATCTAAGGCTTTCTTCTTCTTTTTTATTATTCGCAGCAATTAAGTTTGAATCATGAGTGAACCTTTGATAAAAAAAAAAAAAGAAAAAAATGAAAAAATGCAATTCCAAGATTAATTGACTGGTCAGAAGTCAGATCAGATGCCCTTTTCACACTTGTAGCCATGGCAACCTCTATCCTGCTCATTCTGGCCTTCAATAAACCTTTATCTGACTGTTGTAAAAGGGCATTCTATTCAACATCATTCATATTTCATGGACAAATAAATGCAGACACGTTTTTCATAGGATGGGTAGATGTGTATTATATTTATAATTTGAATGCTTCTGAATTTGAATTTGAAAAAGGAGCATAATCAACTTGTTATGAGTTCATTATTGGCATGCATGTATGTCATTTTGGTTACAAATAGTGGCACTTTGGCCAGTGCAGTTAATATACAGTATATCACAGTTATAGTTGCAATTAATAATGCATATATGTTATTTGGAGATTTTTGTTTTTTAAATCTTAAAAATGTATGAAATATCAAGTCCTTCTATTATTTTTGACCAATTGTGCAATTTATAGGCAAAACTGTGCATCTACGTCACCAAGATAATTTAGTTGTTACAGAGTTTTCCGAAAATTTTGAGAAAATGAGATGTTGTTGCAATTGAGTGTAAATTATGATTTATTACATGGATGAGTTTTTTTTTGTTTATTTTTTTCATTTCTTTGTTTGAAAATAGTCATTTATATGTGGCTTCTCTTTTAGGGTAAATTACTGTTTATAATGTAAACATTTTAGTTGAAACAAGAGAAAGACAGAGAGAGACACAGTTTAGGCTCCAAACAATTGAACACTCAAAACAAATTAACTAAGCATCACAAATATTGGCTGCTGAAAGACAGACTGCTTAAAGAGGCATTTCTTCTGAAACATTTCCAGTGGGCATTAGATCCAAAGTGGAGATGTAATGGAGTGACGGCACAGCCAGAACATGACTTAATTATATCTTGTGGACAGGAAAACTGACTTTTAGACATACATTTATCAGATGAAAACTAAAAAAGCAGCAATGAAGGTTTGAAAAGTGCCTGCTGGAAGTTCCCATTTCTCATTACCATCAATAGATCCCTCTTACCTGTGATATTCATATACAGTATATCTGATATTATAATATATACTATCAGAAACTTTCATACCCTTTCGCCATTTGATCAAGAAGCTCTATTGCAATATTGCATAACCAACTCCCAGGCCTTAGTAAATGTATATATTATCAGTGACAACAACAAATATAGCACAATAATTTCTCATTGATTTACACTTTACACAAAAAATGAATGAAAAATGGAGTGGTTGAAAAATGTTCCTTTATTCTTCCATAAATCAGTACAGCAAGAACTAAAAGCCTAAAGCAAAACCATTATTATTTTTCTAAACGTCTCCTATTAGCATTTCAGGGTGTACTCTCCAGTGCAAAGAGGGCATTGTTAATGTGTGATACTTCACACAATGTTAAAGTAATTGTTTTGCAGGTTAATGGACGAACATCTGCTGAGAGGGAAGCTTCATTTGAGAGCATTGTAATTAGTTAGTTTACAAACATTACACTAAACAGGTAGCATATGGACGAGTCATGGTTTCATGTGATGCTATCACATCTGTCTGTTTAAACATGATTAATCGACGCCATCAGAGTGTGTTTACACCCGTTGTTACATTGGAAACAGGGACGTGCGTCATTCCAGTGAACTCCCTCAGCACGACTTGATGTGTTACAGAGCCCCTCTACGTCTACCGTCTCACTCATGTTAGGTCTTTTCATTAGTAATCATTAATATCAAATCTTAAAAGATCTATCTAAAAGTCTGTAGTATGGCCTTGGGGAGTGGATTAGAAAAACAAGCGACATTTGAAAACAGCAGCCAGATGCTCATGTTTCTTCTTACTGTTTGTGCGAGCATTGGACAGAGAGGATTTGTCTCTGAGCCTTTCATCTTTTCCTGCTCCTCATCTTCTCAGCTCTCCATGGCCTGTCCCTGGCTGGGCTGATAGTCTGATTCATGGCAACATCACCAGCTACTTTTCTGCTGTGGAAAATGAGAACCATCAGCAATCTGGACTTCTCCAGGATGCATCACTCAAAGTCAAATAAGATTTGTGAGTGTTTGTGTGCCCATACACATGTGCCAGATCGTGTGTTCGCCCCATTCTTAACGGATATGGCGGTATCGCACAGCAGTGAGGCGATTTGCGGCTAAGCTAGTGGAATCCTGTGGAAAGCCTAAAATCTTTTGGGGTAAAGGGAGGGGAAATATCACAGTCTTAGGATTTCTTCTCTCTCATTATGGAAGATTTAAAGGGATTAGCCTATTTTCTTTAATACATGAAGTTTTATTAAATTCCATTGTTATGGTTGTGGTTCATGAAGGGTAATGTCCATTCTTGTGTCCCTACTCTGGTGCTGAGTGTGTGCGGTATTGGGCTGGGCTGGCTGTGGGGTGTGATTTCCACCTCTAAACCTTAGCCCGCCTGCATGGCGGCTCACCCCCTGATCCTCATTCAGCCAGTGAAGCCTATCTCAAGCACTGTGGCACCACAGCGTTGGAGAGGATTGATGAATATCTCAGACTCTTACCACTAGGGCTATAAATCTCTGACATTATCCCTTCACCCTGGTAGCCTCTGTGAATAATTATGGCATGTTTATGGAAGCAAGGGATAAAAATATGTCTTATTTCACTCTAAGCACCATTACAACCTCTCATCATTGCATGATTGGACATCTCATCTTAAAAAAATTTGCATCAGTTCCCTATTGAGAGTGCTTTTCTCCTGCACCTTGCAATAAGGGCTGCTGCCCCTAAATGCTTACGGCTGCCCAGCCCTCTCTCCTCACACCGCTCTGTAATGAGAACATTACAGGGTATTAATCCAAGTGTGGGCTCACTCATATTAGACGTTGAAAAACACACAAAGCCATTAAATGCTGTGGAAATGTTATTCAATGCCCATTAAAAAAAAAAAAAGGAAAAAAGTAGGTGCACTGGGTATGAGGATTAGTCCAGAGTCATGGAGATTTAAAGTTAATCACTTTTCAACCATATTGTTAAAGTTCCATCCGGTAAAACCTCAGTGATATTATTATTATTATTTTTTTATTCTCATTTTTTACTGTAATTTTACATGCACTGTATTAAGCACACTTTGTTATGCTGAACTGTAGATTTGGTAAGAAGAATTGGAGATGCTTTTATCATTGTTGTTGTGAGAAGCCTCACCTGCAGATGAATTTGAATTAGTTTGTTTAAATGCCTCATTTGTGTGTAATAGAACTCAGAAAGTGAGGCTAGGCGGTTTGATTAGTTTGCATATTTCATGTTTACAGTTTATACATGCACACAAACTTGCTTGCTGTAAACACACTAGTAGCCTACATTATCATTCAGAGTGTATGTTTTCACTCTGGTGAAAGTGAATTGCGAAAAAAAACTCGTTCTACCGCACACACGTAAAATGTATTCCCTCAAAGCTGCAGCAAGAGAGAACACCCAGCGTATTTATCTGCTCCATCATCATGACAGACATGTTTCTGCTCCCAGTTGTTCTCTTTGTAATCACATGAACAACAACCTTGTAGATGTGGTGTCTGTGCTATAAATGAAATTAATTAACATTGTGTGGCTGAACCCCATGGCAGTGCAGCCTACGTCCCCCCCACTCCTTTTTTTCAGGCATTAACCTCTAATTGAAAAGCTTAGTTAAATTTGTAATAACAACATGCACAATCAGGGTGTTATCATAACTTTTGATGCTGAGATAGTTTAAGATAGAAGCTCTGGCACCAGATTCAGAGAGTGGATATGTTGCTGCAGTGTTCCAGCTTATGAGTGGTACCAAGTGAGCTTTTACTGAAAAGAACAAACAGGCTGAATGGTGACTATGAATCAGTGCTCTGCAGCCTTACACTGCCTGTGTTTGTTGGTTAGGTTCACAGATTGACTGACAGAAATAACTCCTGTGAGCATTTCAAGAATAATTTGTAAAGGCTCCTTGGATATGTTTCATAACATGCTGTTGCTGTACATTTGCACTGTCCTTATGTATGTATTTTTTGCTACATTTTGAAAATCATGTGAAATTCTTGTGAGTCGTGGGCAGTGAAAAGACCATTTTTTTCCAACTTTCTAAGGGTTAAATGGAGGCACTCACAATACAAGTTAGTTTGTTGTCACAGCGCCTCTCTAAGAGTATGTGTGACGGAGCAGCAGAAGAGCTGTTCCAGTATCTGCTCTCAGTGGGTGAAACATGTTGTCCAGCACAGCAGTAGGGAGGATACTACGGAGCAGATTATAATGATACAGAACATCGTCACTTCCTGGACCAGAGCCACTTCGCGGCCATCTGTCCTCTGTCTATGGACAGCCGGGCATTGGTGCATTTGCATGAGTGTGTAAGTGTGTGTGTGTGTGTGTGTGGCGGATGAAATTAACCACTCTTTTACATATGCTTTGATAGCCTCTTTTACTTCCTCTCTATCATTCATATACATAATCATTCTCATCTCTTTCAATGCTGATTTACGTGCCTTGAAAACTAAATTGGTTTCAAATATTGAGCATCGCGTTAGTTCAGGCAGGCCTCGGAGTCAAGCTCAGCTCAATATCCCAGCTACATCAGCTGACCATTGCAATCCAGGAGTCAGCTGATGATTCCCTTCTACGCATCTATTGGCAATCTCATTCAGGGCGCCCTATTTAAGCTGCTTCAGCCTGCCTATCCTTGCTGCTTCCTCCACAAGCCGCTTCACAACCCACCTCCTCCCTTCATTCTGTGTCTGACTTATTAATGTCATTTCTGTTGTCATTGATGCCTGCTCTGTTCTGTACCCTACTGGGGGTTCTTGTCACTGCTCTCCCTGCCTTAGGCTTTCCACGTATGCACCTGGACGGGCAGGGAGGTCCCAGAACAAAGCATACCGCCAAATACATCTAACTGCAAATACATCTACTGCATGTAGATCAAGTTTGTTTGTCATAGTGGTCCTGACTGAATTGATGATTAAGAAATGTATCAAGTAAAAATACCAAATAACAGTTACTTCTGACGAGTTGCAAAAACTAAATATAAAGAGCTGCTTGCTTTTTTACGTCTTCAAATCATTATACGTTGAATTCAGATGAGAATACATTTGTTGGTTAATTTGTATTTGTCATTATTTTCAAAGTTTTAGAGGTTAAAGATGAGTTGATTAATGGTAGAAAATATTTATTGATAATCAGTAGCTGCAGCTTTACTGTCCTTGTAAATGGCGGTATTGTAGCAGTCTGTAGTTTTTGTCTCTTGAGTTGGATTTCTTTCAGATCACAAGAAACTAATCTTCCAAGAGTCCATGTTATAAAATTAATGGAACATTACAAAGACTACAGATAATGACATGTAACAGTGTAAGGTTGAGTTTTTATGTTCTTTTATGTTATTGAAATAAAGATTTAATCTCTGTGAATTGTACTTATATACTGTATTTTAACATTCTTTTTTGCAATAAAATGTTGTAAGGTGGAGTCCCTCAACAAGTATTCTCTCTAACCCAACCTTATATCTAAAAATATGATATCAAATAAAGCACCTACAACATTATTCTTTATTATAAAGTGAGATGGAAAGACAACATTTTTACTATTGAACAGTGATGTATTACATATGACAAATTCTCACCTGTTGCCTGTTCTCACAATTAAAGGAGTAAGTTCTTACATTGGCTGGTAACAATATTGCGGGAGGTGAAGTGACAGGTGGCACAGATCTTTATTTCACATGACTTTGTCTCTGATCTCAGCATACGCATTTCCCTTGCAACTCCACTTTTTGCTTAATGAAGTCTTGTGTGTGTATGTGTGTGTGTGTGTGTGTGTGTGTGTTATTAAATACCAGAAATGATAGGCTTCACTTCATATTTTGTGTTAGTCAGTTGTTGCCTTCCACTTTTTATCCATAAACACATGGTGCAAGTGGCATCTTTGCTACTGATAATGTACAATTTAAAAACCTAGACCCAGCGGAAAAGTGGTATCTGTAAGGGTGCAGTTATATTAATATGTTTTTTGCATATATTTGGTGGGACAGACACATCAGCTGAGGTTTGGATCACACAACGCTATGCTTTGACTTGTATTGTGCCCGGTAATGCTATAGAGGATGCAGCCACATTATTAATTCCAAAAACACCAACTGACAGATTGTTTGACCAATTCTATGCAGACAGTTTCAGACTGGGGAAATTGTTCAGCTTTGATTATGTGAAAATGAAATTCTTGGTAAAATTGCCTTAGACATTGAATTAAACACAACTTCCACTGAATCAGTAAGATACAATTGAAGGGCCCCTTTGTCCGGGCTGTTTTCTAGGCTGATGTGAATGAATATTTGTGGTGCCCTGGGGCATTGTTTCCCCATGTTACACTGCATCAGGAACCAGAGAGATAAATGGGCCTGGCCTGTCCAAGGCATCAGGACTTCTTCTCTCTTCAACCATAACTAGTAATGTCCTTTCATCTACTGCCTGCAGTGCTATAGATAATGGAGTAGCTGAAGAAAGGAAACACTAAAACAAAGAGATGGGATGTAGTTTATGCAATGACTGTGAATGGGATTACCAGAAATGACAGGAAAGAAGAAAATGTGAAATATGAAAGGGTATATGGAGCAATAGGCCTTGAATGTATTAAAGGAATACAAACTCAAATAGGTGCAATGAAAGAATTAATCTAAGAAATAGGACCGCAAGAAAGGAAGGAAGAAACATGGCAACCAGTTGTTAAACGATCAAATGATGAGAGGACGGAGCTCATGGGTGGATGGATGGATGGATGGATGAAGAGGGGCGGGACAGCAGGCAGGCTCCATGGGAGATAGGCTTAAGTAGCATGGTGCCTGGCTTCCCGCTGTCACTCAGCCACTAGTTCAATTCAATAGAAAAACCTGTCAACGCAAATACATGCCCCGCTAAGACACGCCTGAACCCATTCACATGTACACACACATAGTTGCACACACTGTTGCGGCATATAAAAACTGTCATTAGGCCGACCCCTACAGTTGTAATAAATGTACATTAAAATATTTGCTCTATAAATAGTGCTTTGTGGTATCAGTATGGATGGTAAAACAAGTTAGCTGTATGAATTTAATAAAATATCTCTGTTACACGTGTGGCATTATACTATAGCTTTTTCATATTGACGGAAATTTAGAGAGAGAATGTGTGCATGTGGGTCTTGGCGAGTATGTGAGGATGGTGACTGGGAGTGTTTTTCTCCGATAACCTCAGTTTGTTACTTTTTGATCCTGCTAAATTAAGATAAGGGGCTTGGTTAATTAAACTGTCACATGGCAATACCTTGAGGAATTGCGGGCCAACACAGCTTTAATTGGGTGGTTGCTATTGTCCCTGCGCTGCCTCGCTTCCCCGGGAAGCAGCCCCACAGAGGGGAAAAACACCCTCATGGCTACTGGCAAACGGTGGAAAAGTTGAAGGAATGACAGGGTTGAATATTTAAATTAAGAGGTGTGGGGCAAAGATGGGGTGATCTGATCCTAAATGTATTATAATAATTTAATAAAATATAATGTAAGCCACTAAATACATTATATACCTAACATGTGATGGCAACAATGGCTCCGAGAACCAGGTTGGACTTAAAAGGAGTTTTAATTGCTGCTTCAGTATGCATGAATGAGAGTTGTGTAATTTTCTGTACATTGCAGTAATCTCTGTTGTGCATTAGTTGCAAGTCTCCAAAGCCCCATGGACAATGTCAGCAAGCTTAAGATGCATCTGTAATTACCAGCAGCCAATTAACAGCTGACCTCACCATCCCACCTCAAACCACAACAAAGATCTATTATGGAGATTTAGAAGGCTTGCAGTGAAAACAACTAAGTGTGATGGATCTTCATACAGTGCTTATGGGTGTTTGCACCTCCTCTTTTGGTTTACACAGACATGCATGTCATTGAAATTCAGACCACGGTGAGGTAGACGTTTGGATGTGTTGCAGATTGGTAGATTTTTTGTAACAGGTTTTAAAGTAAAACACCATGCAGTTGATCAACCTATACATGTTACTCCCACTAGTTTGCACCAGATTCCCTCAGGTGAATATTTATTTAAGCGTCCTAGAGTGTAGCAGTATTTTATTTTAGCTGAATACGATTACATCTTAGGGAAATGCAGCGTGCACATACATTTTCTGAGGCACCACACAATGCATCATATTAATACAAAATGTCTGCAGCTGTAACTGATATAGTTTTAGAAAACAAGCATCACTGAGTTCATTATGGGATCTTAGAATCATTGTGAGGTTGTTGCTACTCGAGGAAGTATCCTCGATAGCATAATGCCCATTGTGTGGTGATGTTTTGAAAACAGTTGTCCATCTGGCCCTGAAGGTGATCTAAATCTGCCTTAATTAACAAGTGGGAAATCTGGGTGATGGTCCCCAGTGCTGCCTCTCATCCCCTCCCAAGTGGGGATCAAAGAGGATGAAGTTTAGAGCCCAGGGATAATCTAGTTCCCTAGATTGTGATAATGCTGCTCAGGATGATCATGTGGATGAGAGAGGGTTTGGGTGTGCACATGGCCATGGGTTCATGCTTGCATGTACTTGTGTGGCTGTCTGGATGTGCTCAAAAGAGAAGAGGCAGACAATAGTAGAGTGTGCCAGTGAATTAGTACACATAGACTGATGGAAAATACACACTCTTGCTGTTGCTGTATCCAGGCAACCACATCAGAATTCAAGACATGTCGAACAACAGGTGATTGCCACCATCTTCCCTTTTCAGCTTTAGCTGCTAAATTATGATCCTTTCTACTCAAATATTAATTAATTTACAACAATTTCAAGTGACAGTAAAAATTTCTTTAAAAAGCTTATTTTATTTATTACACATTCTTTACGAGAAAAACACATTTGCAGCATGAAATATAACGAAATCATTTAAATGTAGGTAACTGATAGAACTGTGACTTAGCTTTGTCTGTGTTCTTTGTGATTTTTTCTTTTTGTTTGCCACTCACAAACAGTTTGTGAAATGACAGTGAGCTTAAGCTCTGCTGAATCTCATTTTAGTTTTAAGTTCCCTGTTGTTCCGCATGGTCTCTTCCCACCCTGATCCGTGTCTGGTGTTGGTGTCCAGCTGTTCCATCAGCACGACAAGTGGTTCGGGAAACTCCCTCATTGTTCACTGACCAATCGCAAACACACCAGAATGCTGTCAACGAGCATTTTCCACCCAGTGGTTTGCATTTGCCTGCACCTGTGGTTTTAGCCCAGAGGGCAGGGGATGCGGGAGGGGGGTGGCAGAATGGGGAGAGGCTGGGCATTGGGGTGGAAAGGCAGTCAGGGTTGGGATTAGGCTGTCTTTCTGTCTGTCGAGATTAAACGAAATAGATTTATTGTGAGTTTCCCCCATTTTGTTGTGTTTCCCTCAAAATGCATCAGAGGACAGCTGAGCCTTATCACCTCAATTTGCATTTTTGTCATTTGCATGAACTCATTGGAGCTTGGAGGCAACTTACGGTTGTGTGTGCACGTATGCATGCATGCGAGTGTGTGTCTGGGCATGTGCTTTCGTAATTTGACAAGCAAAATAAAGAACTTGTCCAAACAATCCAATAGACATGACTGGAAAGAGCCTGCGCTAAATTCATGGAAATTTTGCACTCGGACCACCTGGACAGTTGAAGCATTTGTTGTCCAAAATGTACTGGTATGTTAAGAAATGACACTAACTGCCTTCACTGATTTATAACACATTGTAACACAGTATCATGCTGCAGTAGAAAGTCTACTGTGGAGAGTTAGTGGAATAGATATACTCTGCACTGCAGTGCTTTGCTAGCCTGGGTTGTGAATCTTATCAGGCGGAGTTGTGGTAGTGGATTTTGTGGTGTGTATGTGTTTGTGAGTGTGTGTGCCTGCGTGTGTGTGTCCAGGCCCCTCTGGAGTCCATTAATCCCAAATCTAACAGACTTACTGCAGAGGCAGCCTTTGATGTGTGCTGAATCCCTCTTTGGAATATCGGATGCTGCTTCCACAATATTCACTTCCTATTCTCTCATCAGGAATACATTGTTTTGTTTGTTCCCCCATGGTGCCAGGTTTGTCCAGCAGGACAGGTGGCTGCCGTGTTATGAGTTTGTTTACAATTCAGGTGTGTTTTCACCAGTTCTCTGATCTGTAATTTTACATCTCTGAGCTCGTTTAATCCCATTCTTATCCTGTGTAAGCCTTCTAATCTTTGACCCTAATCTTAAACCACCACATAGAATGGGGCAGCGTGGATTGAGGAGAGTTGTTTTTCTCACCTTCAAAATCTATGCATACATTTGTCAGAGAAAGCTGGGGTCCTCTAGCTGTTGGTTTTTTTTTTTCCTTATGAGCCGAGTCAGAGAGGTACTTATTGCTATATATTTCTATTTATTTGTGTTTTATTGCAGTGGCCTGGACTTGAACCCAGCCTGTTTTTAAAGCCTCGTGCTCATAACTCAGTCTCAGGAGTGAAACACATGAAGAGGCAAAGAAAGTATAAATTAGATAGTGAGATGGAAAACACATTTCTATTTGAAATGATTATCCCCCCTGACGGGTAGACTAATAGACCGTTATTGCATTTCCGTCAGTTTCTTTTAATCTAATCATACTTATAAACAGACGAGTGAGAGTGTTAGTGTGCGCTTATGTTTATCCACACAGAGACACAAGCAACCAGTGTCTAGACAGCAAACACCAATTTGGTTGGGGCACGGAGGAACATCAATGCTAAAGCAATGTTGCTGAAAGACTAGGCATGTTCCTCAGTCTTGCATGGAGAGGAGAGATTGTAGTGACAGACAGACGGCGATAGGAGGAGGAGGAGGAGGTGCAGCCGAAATAGAGGAGATGTTGGCAGAGCTCACTGTGGCTAATACATCCAAAGTGTGTCAGTTAGCTCTCTAAATGTGTTAGGCCCCAGGGCTGAGAAAGCCAACACCATCGACTCAACCTACCTCTCTCCACCTTTCCACTTAGCCTCTGTTCAACACCCGCCGATATCCTTAGGGGAGCTGCACTGCTGTTCATTGGCACAATTGATCAAATGCCTACATGTTAAAGTGTACAGTTTTCTTATTGCATGTATTAGTCTCATGAGTACATGTGCTGGGTGAATTCAGAGTGGTGTGGTGCTATGCGGCATGGCAAGTTGCTTTACAGGTGATGTGATCTTCACACTTCTTTCCTCTTCTGACAGATGTCTCACACTGTTTAGCAGGCAGTCAGGCTAAGACCCATTCTACTACAGTAGGTAATGATACTATTATTTGATAGCTAGTTATTTCACACAGTGTCTGTGTCATGTATCGTACAAAGAAAAAGTAATGAATTGAACTTTACTATATACATTTTCAGTATTGGTGATGTATTAATTTAGCCCAAATCTTTTTCCTGCATTGACATTTCCCTTTATTTGCCAAATTACATGTAAAAAGTGCATAATTCCAAGTGATTTGATGTACTACAAGGATTTGTAATAACAACCAAATAATATGCACAGTTAAAATGCCAGACTCTATGTGCTCTGGTGAGTCGAAGTGTAAGAAAAATGAAAATGTCAGATTAAGCTTTTTGAAAACATCTGACTGGTGTCATACCAGGTATGTGCTTAAACTCACCGTATTTTAGTACACAACACATCTTCACAAGTGTCACAACTGTTCTACTGAGCGATACTGGAGTTTCTGGTGGTGTCACAGTCTGCAGAATTTAGTTTATGATTTCAAATCTTCTGCATATGACGCTTTCCATCCAGTCATAGTCAGGGTTTCCTATTGCAGCACACACTCCCAAACTCGGATTATGAATTGTGTTGAAAACAGGATTTTTCTGTTACATTTTTTCATGTCTGCCACATTTTTCATAACCAAGTCAGCACCAGCCATGAATAATATATTCTTCTAGGTTTTGGCCCTGTTTTGGATTGCATTAGGTTCGAGTGTCAATCCTCTCGACATGTTTCACCTACTTACCCTGTCTGTATTGATATTGACCTGTTTCAGCCTCTGAGAGAAAGGTATTGCCTTCAGCAGTTGTCAAATAAGCATAAATGTTACATAATTGCTTTGCTTTTCCTCTTTTGCACGATTTGATGAATGTATATAAATTGCCATTGCAACCTTTGTCTCACCTTAGCTTCTTTCTACATACAAAAAGTCAACTCTAGAAATGATCATGGTCATTTGATGCCACATAATCCCAATGCAATAGTACGGACAACACTATGCTACTGTATACTGTATGTGTTGTTGTATTACAGTGATGGTTCTGTTGAGAGAGAATCAGAAGCACTTTCCCTAATCCTGCTAAAGCAGTGCACATGGGAATGATTACTTGCACAAAGCCATGACACCCTGAGTTGTTCAAATCCCTTTGTTCAAAAGAGAGCGACAAACAGAGAGGCAGACACAGAAAGAGAGAGAGAATAAAATAAAGTGATTTAATTCAGCAAATGTGACAGGATTGTATGACGTCTGGTGGATTGTTATTGTATGGATTGTCTGAATGAAGTCTCCACAATGCTAAATGTGTTCATCCTTGTTGTTTTAGGCCAGTTATTAGGACAGGGCCACAGCACCTCATTGTAGGCACTAAATCCAATCACTTAAGATTGATCCCTCAAATCTAGAGTGTTGGAAATAGTATCATTACAGTAGCATGGGTAAAATGTATGCAAAAATGTGTTGAAGGGAAGCACTTCAAAAGACGACCCACTGTGAATTAGCAACAAAGGGTTTCCCTTCATTCTTTCTTTAATAGGGTATTTTAAACCTGTTTTCTCCTTGGATAGAAACAGGATTTCTGTAATGAGCTGGTGAGTCATATAGCCTGTTCCCTCGGCTTAATTTTTTTTAAATTCCCTGCCCCCTTCCTTTTCTATCTCTTCCCCTATTTTTTCTTTGCCTCACTCTCTCTCTCTCTCTCCCTCCCCCTCTCTCTCTCTCTCTCTCTCTCTCTCTCTCTTTTTCTATCTCTCTCTCTCTCCTTCTCAATCTCTCTCTCTCTCCTTCTCACTTTATTTGTTGTGCTCACTACCTCTCTAAATGGGCCAAGGCAACTTTCCTTGCCATCTACTGGGGGAAGGAAGTAGATTAAGGCTATTAACAGGCAGAAGGATGCTGATCAGCCTTTCTGGTCTCTGATCTCATGTCTGGTCCATACTGTGCTCTCTCTCCTAAGGCTCTTCAGTTCTCTTCAGTTATAGGCACCCTTCAAACATAGTGTGTGTGTGTGTGTGTGTGTGTGTGTGTGTGTGTGTGTGTGTGTGTTTAGTGGGGGAGGTGTTGAGTGACTGAAACAACCCATTTGATTCCCACAAATATGCCCAAATGCAATCTAAGGGTGTCACGCAGAGACCAAGGCAGCAAAATAAAATAGTGCACTCTCATTCAGATCTGCAAACAGTCAGTACTGTAGTAGTGAGTAGAATAAAACATGGTGCAGGCATGCTGTGTCTGTTTATGTTACTTATGAGTGAACATCCAGCAATTCACACACAATAAAGACAAGGCACACACAAGCAAACTATATTTAGATGACAAACTGCAATAAACCCAGGCTAAAGAGGGAAGAAATAAACAAAAGAGGAAAAAAAGCAAGGCGGTCCAGAAGCATCCCCTGTCACGGTGCAATCCCCCATGTCCTAATTACACAGGCTTAGAGGAAACGGAGGATTAGCCACTGATTCACCACACTTCTCGCCTCATCTTCTAATAAGTCCCCTTCTTGTCTCCTTGCCACCCTTTGTGCCACCCTCCATGTCTCTCTCCAGGTAAAGGTAGCAAGATAGTATTGACCTGTGGCTTCTTTCTCCCTTTGTTCCTTCTTGCTAACATGTCTGCCTCAGACAACACCACCTAATCCTATTTGAAAAGTAGGGTGTGCTACAGACTTGTTTTGTTAGCTCTTCTCGTCATTTTATGTTCAATATTTGGACATATAGTAGGGTTGTGTTTACATCAGCAATCCATAGGATCACATTCTTACGTGTAAATGGTTTGCTTTGTATGTGTATGTGTTGGTGCATGTGTTGGCACTGTGTACAGTGTCCCTGTTTATTATAGGGTAAATAAATGCTTTATTCCCCCTTTTTATTAATTAGTCACCTTCTGCTAACGCTATTCTCTGGAGTCTGTCTATTCATCTGTGAATACATATACACTGAACATATTTCATTTATTTATTTATTTGTATATCTTATAAAGACAAGCTAAGAAAAACCAGTTGATACTGCAGATCTGGGGCTTTCACACAATATCTCATTTGTCTGCAGAGCTTTTTTTTCTCTTTAATTTACAATGACAATCCATACATTCAATGTAAAAGGCACAAAAACAAGTAAAAAGACTGAATTATAATTGTATTTCTTATAGTTTTCTACTGTATTTGTGCATATAAATAGTAAAAGAATATTATTTTTAACTGTTCAATAATAATATTTTGACTGATTATTTGGAAATATTTGTAAATATGGCTGGGCGCCTGTGTCATTTTTCTTGTATTTTGGGTTTCTGGCAGCTAAATACTGCCTGCAAAAAAATTGCCAAAATGAACTGCCTATGTGCTAACTGGACTTAATGTGCAGGTTTAGCCAAGCTTTCATATCTCTCTCTATGTAATAGATGGTTTGAGTGAATTGTAGCTAATTAGTGTATATTTTACAGTTGTCATATATGTGTTTTAGTAAATGTAGAAAAAATTCATACATTTTCTAACAGACTAGTAAATCTGTACATTTTCTGGGAAATCTTTACATTTCTTTTCCTACTTGCATTCTGCGAAACCCGCCCTGCTCTGCCTCTGATTGGCTATTACTCATTTCCTTTGTTGGTTGGGTTGGTTAGGTTGAGGCATGAGGAGTGATGATTGGTCAGGGTTAGGGTAAGAATATCAAGGTAAGCCAATCAAAGGCAGGCTGGAGGATGAAGTCAAGAATGTCGGGCATTATGACAGACCCTCCCTGATGGTTGTCAGCCTGGTTATTTACTTTTTTATTAACATTTCCAAATTCTATACATTGGGAAATGCATAGATATACCGTTTTTCTACATTTACCGTAACATATGTAAAGATTGCAGTATATCACTGCATGGCTCAACTATTGAAATTTCTTTTCTTCCAGGTTATAACCTTTTCATGTTAATTGTTTGATAGGTAAAAATAGCGTGATGACAGCAGGAATGATGTAAGGTTTGTATCTCTCAGACATCTATATATAATAGCTTGCCTATGGCTACTCCCCTGCAATTGCTCCACCATTAGAACACTTAAGGAGTTAGCGAAAGAGGAGTTGAAGAGTGAGCTATAGCCAGAGGAAATGTGAATTATACAAGGTCTTAAGTCACAGGTTGGAAAAGAAGCTCTGTTTTTTTTTTTTTTTGATTGGTTGAAGCAAAGATCTTCCTTGACTGACCTTGCAATATTTATTAGGTGTTTCTGACCACTGGAAACAGTGAATGCTCCAAACTGCTGTGTGCACAATGAAAAGAAAAAAAAAAGAACACAAAAATAGTTTATTCTCCATGTTAGTTTTCTTCCTCTCTGTTGCTCTGTCTCTAGCATGATAGCACATCAGTGACGAACACTTAAAACTTGGTTGAGTGGGTTGGTTAAACACAGCAGTGGGAATTTTCTAAAAAGTGTTATCATACATCATAGATGTGGTTACAGATAAACATCAGTTTGCCTATTCACAGCAATTTTTGGCCTTGGATAGGTTCCCATGGCCGTTCATTACTGTTGAACCTGTTTGTTGAGGTTGTTCGTTTTTTTTTTTTTTCTAGTCTCGGGTCTGATTGTCAACAGATAACAGAGAAGAAGTGTGATCTGTCCCCACCCTCCTCATTTTTTTCAAACAGTTTTCCCAAGGCCGACCTTTACTAACAATTAAAGCTAACAGAAACCTTTGATAATTGAGATTATAGCATGCAGCACATGGCTCAGCTGTGAATGACAAGTCTAAAGCGTGTAGTGAAAAAACACAGAATACGAGGAAAAGCTATTCATATTTTAATGAAGTATCTTTAAATGAGCTTCATTAAAAAACAATCAATATGCCCTCAAGTCCCAGACGCACTAACAATGGCAGAGTCTAAGTGCACAGTCCATTCTGCTCTATTCAGACAAACAGGCAAACACATACACACAGGCCTATACACACGAGGCAGCTTTTATATAACCAGGTAGGTCACTTGCAAACAAATTTGTATTTCTAAGGACCACATTGTGCATTTTAGGGGCCCTCATTGCTGCTTTGTGGTAAAGTGTTGTTTGAGAACATCAGTCTAGCTGTCCAGATGCCCCTCATCTCTACAACCCACGGACCTTTCTCGCCACCCACAGCACACAGCCCGGCTTGCTTATCATTGATTAGGCTTTGTGTGTTTGTTTTTGTTTGAATATGAGCTTATGCTCCTCTTCCTCCTCCTCTTGGGTTTTTATCCCTCTCTCTCCTATGCATAAATACTCTCTCCCCAGGGTGTTCTTTGAACAACTTAGCCAGGCATTAGCTGACGGAGGGGCCTGCAGTTTGTGAGGGAATGCCTGAAGAGAGGAGGTGTTTGATCCTGAGATATATGTCCTTGATTCAGTCTCGGCATCGCCAGCCACCGGGCACCCCCACTGCTGCTGCCAAGCATTTCCTGCTATGCATCGGTATTCTTTTGCCTCCCACTGTGATGAAAGCTATTACACTGGAGAGAAGTATCCTTCTCATTGTGCTAAGCCACCCACTGCACAAAACAATCCAGACCTATTCCCTTCACACTGCACACAGTTGGCCTTTAAATTAATAATTTTACAATTGTCCAACAATTTATGATAATATCATAAAATTGTTTTAATTTGGATACAGCTACATTAGTTACATTATGTTGACCATGGGCTCTGATGCTATGGATGGAGAGCTTCACCAGGAGGAAAAAAAGGAATAAATGTATTTAAAACTGCAGTTTGTTCTGAATTATCATTTTAAATCACACCATGGGCACCATTTACTGTTGCTGATTGATTTCTAGCAAAGCAGTGTGCCAGTGTAAAATGCAGGTCCCGCAGCAACATCAGTTTCATGTAAAAATACTGTTGTATTGCAACCTCTTGAAATAATGTTGACAAAACAGACTGGCCAACTGTAGAGAACAACCTGTTCTCCCAGAACAGCTCATAGAATCATAACAACATCAGATGCAGTAATACACTTGAGTAATGTTTTCTCATTTTCACAACAACAGTGCTGTGTAAGGACAATGGAATATAAACTAACTTGCTCTATATCCAAATATATATATATATATGATGAGAAACACAACATTTTGATTTATTTGAGTCTGTGTCATAATAAAACCAAATTCATAGCAGAAAAAAATGGTGAGGGAATTTCATAAGAAAACATCGGTTCTTTTATAAAACGTACTCATTTCCACAAATTGGCAACTGTAAGATGTAACAGGTTTATTGAAATGTAGGTTTCCACATACAAGGTATTTGCTGTGGTGTATTGGTGCGTAACAATTAAACTTAGAAATAAGAAAGTGAATACCCTATTCATTGATTTTTATTTTATTTTATTTTTTGGTGAATAGCCCCTAGGACAAATCAGCCCTCCAGTCTACCTTGTAAACTCAGAAAATCAGAAATTTCCGAAGCACACTCTCCAAACCCTGATCCAAAGTTTGATATACTCAGTTTAACTGCTGTTGTTTTGGAAGACCGGCGACCTGAGAAGTCACAAGATATTTACTAAACATTAGGCTCAGTCGGAGTGGAAACTCTCATCTGTGCAGTTCAAATATTTTGTTACCCTGATTGGCTGAGAATGCGGGGGGGGGGGGGGGGTTGCATGGATCAGCTGGGCTAGATAGCAGTAGGCGAGGAGATTAAAAACACAATAACACACACGCATGCACACACAAACCCACACTGTGAGCTCCCTCAGGTGAACAGGTGCAGTCATGGTCTGTCACAGATGCTCTGCGCAATTCGTCAGCTGCCATTCCTCCTGTCCACCTTGGGTGGGTTGGGGGATATTCACCACAACACAACCTCAACTCACAAATACACACACACATTATCTCGGATCACTCTCCATCCTCATAGGCTACTTTGGTAGCTCATAGATCCGTCTAATGACTACCCAGGTGTGCATGATGGTAAAATGATTCACCAGCACTCGGATGGACGCTAAATTGTTATGTGTTTGTGTTTGTTCCTGCACCTTATTTTTGAACTCAGGGAACACTCTACCACACTATTAGTTCGTCCTGTGTTCAGCTGCTCTGCTAGCGATAGCCTGTGTATACAGCTCTCTCCTGGTTTCCTCCCTCCCTCCCCCAGAACCACAGCGTGTGACAGAGGGACATTAATCACAGGGCTGGGTAATAAAGCGAGGAGGGATGGGCATGTAGGGCCAGGGGGGCAGGCGTCTGGAGGGAGAAAAGGGTGTTTAGGGAAATCACACCATGCTTTATGACACACACTGATACACAAGCAAACTTTTACACTCACAGGTTTAGGTGCACATCCCTCGTGCACTGCACTGAAAGCTTCCACCCTGAAAGTTTGAAAAGTTAAAAACGAGGAGAGGAGAAAAAACATCTTTTTACTGTTCACTTTTTATAAGTCTGTGTTAAGGGAGAGCCCTTTGCCATCCTGCCCGCATATGTGTGAATATACACGGCCTGTGGCCCTTGTTAATTAAGTGTTAATTTAGTAAAAGACTTTTTCTGGAAGGAAAACAGAGGGGCATTTCTTTGTATAATTTGGAAAGAGATGAGAGGCGTTTTATGGCTCAGTAGAAGAAGCACCTTCACTTTTGCTGTGATGCTGAGATGGCTGCGGGAGGTTTTCATGATACTGATAACTCTCATGATATGAGCTGGTGATAAAATGTGGCTGTTTGTATATGATTGCTAGCTAAATGACAGGAGAGTGCACAATTTAGTTGTCCACTGGGTTTAACTATATTACGTTTTTTTTTCCCTTCAAGATTTATTTCTGACCCTTTTGGGTTATTGGAGTTTTTTAATATCGACCTCATTCCATCTTGACATTTTACAGTGGACACTGGGTTGTGAATCATATCAAGTGGAGTTGTGATAGTGGATATGGTGTGTGTGTGTACGGCTGTGTTATGTTCATCCTCAATTCTTCTGTCATGTATTTTCTGTTACATTTGCGTGTGCATGGTGCTCCTAAAGGAGTATTAGAAAAAGGTAGGTTGAAAAATGATATACCAGTAATAGTTTCCTGTTCTTGTAAATCCACAATAACTACACAACAAAGGCTCAGTGCTTTTGATCCAAATGATCAGGGTATTCAACTAACAGAAAGAAGACAGGACAACATTGTAAATCAGACCTTTTTAACAAAAGAAAAAACATTATTCTTGTTTTTTAAGAATAATAGCAAGTTTATGTCTTCTCCTTTCATTGTGTCCTTTTGTCACAGATAAATTGCTGTGTTAGAGTTGTTTTTTTGGTTCAGTCTGTTTTTTGGTTAGAAATATTAAGTTAGAGGTATGAATTAACTCATACATGCACAGTCACTGCATGCAGGCACATACGTGTACAGACTTCAGGCGTTCACTGTTGTTTCATCCTTGCCTTCTTCTGTTTTGAACACACTGGGCAGTCATTACACACTATGTTTTTGATGCAAGCTCTACTCTACGCTACTGCTTTTAAATGGAATTATTTATTGAGATTATTCAATCAAATTATTCACAGTTTATTCTGCAAGAACTGCCACTGAAAATGACCTAGTAGCTTTCAAAATATACATGTCAGGACAGATTTTGACATTTTAGATAAGGCACTTCATTGGTTCAGAGAATAATTAACAAGTCCTTCATTCATCTAGCTTTCACTTTCACTGCTCTATCTCACCCCGTGCGCTGTTATGAGGCACGGCTATACCCGATGTTGACAAAGAACACAGTGAACCAGAATCATTTACTTCTTCTGCTTTTTGCAATGTTGCTGAATTAAGGGTTTCTCTGCCCTGGTAAATGTTTCTTTGACACTTTTCCACTTGTCCTTTTGGTACTGCTCAAAGATTTCTAAGAGCAGCTTTGATACTTTTATATCTGTTTCATGTGCTTTTAACAGTTAAGATAACTGGCAGCTACATAGCTATCCTATCTAAGTCATTGTTACCCAGTCCTGCTATTCTGCCCTAAAGCAAGGCAATTAACCCTGCCAGAGGTAGTAAGATAGCTCTGACTGCTTGCTTTTAAAGAAGCATCCACGAGTACAAAGGATTGTGTGGACTTAATTAAACTTTTTTTGTTGGCAAAAGAGGTGTAATAAATATCTGATTTCAATCAGAGATTCAGGTGAAGTGTCTACAATAGGGCTGCAAAAATACAAACATCAATTGTGCCTGTCTCCTGACGAGTTTCAGTGACACTTTCCTTGTAAATGAAGCAGCATTTTCAATCTTCTCTTCTTTCTGATGTTTATACTGAGTATTCTAAAATTCTAGCTGCATCGTCCCCTGTCTTTTGCATTTGTTCCCACTTGGTTCAGGGCCAATGTGATTATAAGAAGTACAGGCCATTTTAAAGGCTTGCATGTAAGATGAGCTTTAAGGACACATTTTTCTTTATCCATATAATATCAGTACCCAAGATTGCAAACTTGATTAAAGAGAGACCACTGAAAGATTAAAATACTGTGTGTTGTAAACACCGATTTATATCTTGAGGTTCAAACTATCTTGCGGTTTTGATTTTGCAACAGATACTTAGAATTTTTGCTGAAAAATTAAAGCAATGATGTTGCAAAAAGAAAAAAAATATCCCCATGATAGATTGAGGACATCTACTAACAGGATATCAATACAAACATACATAAAAGGGAGTGGAGAATATAAGCAGATCTAAAGTGATGGAGAAATAGTAAAGTTAATATGGTAATATTATTATTTTTCTTAATTATTTACTGTATATTCAAAAATAATGAAAAGCAGATTATTTGTGTTTCATCATTGTACCATAACAAATCATTGTTGAGAGGTGAATCAAATTGCAAAAATGACTGCATATTTCAGTATATCTATCAGTTTGTTTTATTGTGGACCATACACAGCACTGAGAGAGAAAGTGGAGATGGAGTGACTGAGCACGCCCCTGGTAGCCAAATCGTCACAGGCAAATGTGACCTTGGTGGTGCCTTCTATTGCCCATCCCCGAGAACTGGTGGAGCCATGGCGAAGAGACAGAGGGAGCGAGGGGAGAGAGAGAGAGAGAGAGGGAGGGAAATTAATGTCACCCTTGCTCTCATATGTCATATTGTTAGGCATTGATATGAGGAGAACGCCTCAAGGTTGAACGTGCGGCTGAGACATGAATAATCTATCAGTGGTTTCCTCCAACTAAATAGAGGGAAATGTGTCTGCATGGATTATTTATGCTTTAATATGCACGCGGTGAATGGACAATCACCTCTGAGAGCATGAAGACATTGTACAGTAGGGACCAAGTTATTTGTGTGTGTCTGGAATGCATGCAAGCTGGGTGTGTGAAAGGCAGTGGTTGTCCAGCTGTTAAGCTTGGTTTCACGTAGAGTCTATCTTTTGTGGCTTGGTGATGGATTACAGTAATAGCGTGTTCTGGTTGGAAAGGGTATCCAGGTTTGTATTATGTATGTACAAGCTTTCAACCATATCATCGATCTTTGTGCTTCGACATGTTGTTTATATTTTCCAACTCAAATCTCAAATCACTCTTGCACAAACACAGGCATGCACACACACACACACACACACACACACACACGCTTCTCAATGTGTGCAGATGCATTGGCTCACCCCCACACCATTTAAATGTAGTCCATCTCAAACTGGTGTGGCCTCCGCTTTCTAGCTCACCTTATTTCCTCTTCAGATGACTGCCTCGACATGGGAAATGTCAGGCTCTCTTTGCCAGCGCTGTTTGGCTTCTTCAAACATTTGTGAAGTGTTAAGCTCATCTCTACAGCTTAGGAGGGCAGTCTCTCAGGAATCAAGGCTGCTGACCCGCTACACAGCAAAGACAGCCTAGCCAAGTGCACTCAAGCACCTCCACTCTGCCCGCTCATTTGCATCAACGAAAGATTGTATTAGTCTTAGTTTGTGGTCTGTGAGGCAGCACTCTCACCGTTCTGTAAAGGTCCATGCATCACATAATGGAATTGATGGGGTGGCATTACGGCTTTTAACAGAAATGTTGTCTTCTCACATTTAGGTGAGAATAATAGTGGAAATGTTGTACAGCTCTGAGTTGCCTCATTCTTACTCCTTTAAATGTTACCTGTAAAACAAAGCTGACTTTGGTTTTAGACTTCAAACCACAACAGGCCCGCACCGGAAGATAAATTACCTTGTTTCAAAATGTGGTTTTGTGGTTTTCTCACACTCAATATATGAGGACAAGGATTCATCATGAGGAATCAAGGTTTAAACCATTATCGTTAAACAGGGGAGGTGAAAGGTGACACAAAGCTGTTTTTGTTAATTATAAAAACATCACATTGCGAAGTCTAAGTGACTTGGACTAAGTTTTAGTTCAAAGTTTGCTGTCTGCCACTTGTGCTAGTGACACTTTCATTGTGTGATACAAACATTAATTATACTCCTAAATTAAGCTTCTATGAATAGACTTGCCTAATTCTTCTTAACAAAGAAACTGCCTCAGTTCTGTTGCAGTTTTTGTTCCAAGTGTATTTAAGAAAACAGGCAACAAGTGTGGCCTTTCCTATAACAATTTAGAAGTGTGGTGTTTCCCTGCAGCATTTGAATCCATGGACAGGCAGAGATGCATCGCATATTTCAAAACCAATATGCAAATTAGCCGGAGCTGCTGCATTTGTTTAGAAGCCTGCGTAATGACCCTTTGGATTTTACTGGAGAGCAGTGCTGAATTCTGGTGTGTTATTGCATTCTGTGCTTTGTCTAACTTGTACCTTGTCAAGTTTACAAGTTTGTTGCCATTGACCACTTACAGTGTATTACACTGTCAAATGTATGGTTGGAGATGAGAAACAAGGAACTAGTTGTATCAGTTTCATTTGTAGAGTCTCAACTGTTTGGATCCTGTCTGTCTGTATGTGTGTCTTCTCTTGGTTTCATCCTATTCAGCCAATGGAAAAAATCCATTTATGGGACAACAGATGCTCCGTTTCTTTCTCTATTTTTCACGTCACGGGGGAGAAAAAAAAATGTGCTCCTCTTTTTTATTTTATTAATATTTTTTTTAACCAAGTTCTGGATCTGTTTGACACAGGCATGAACACTCCCATAATCAGCCAGAGTGTGCATCCTTCTGAATAGAGATGAAAGAGGGGAACACACACACACACACACACACTCACAATTATAGACACATGCACACACACACAAAACAAAAACAACAAGGAGCACACAAATAAACAGGCACAAACACACAGAGAAGAAGCACAAGCCATTTGGCACTGTCTCTCTGTCTAGGGAGGGCTTCAAAGCCCACTGACATGAATTTATGATAACGGCACTATGCCTTTGCCAAACCTCAACTGTTGTTGTTTTTCTCTAGCTCCCTCCCCATCCCTTCTGTATGCTCTGCCATCCCCTTGATCAGAGCTTTGGAAAATGCTAGCAGGTGTCCCCCAGTCCCTTGGAAAGGTGTGTGTGTTTATGTGTGCGTGCGTGCGTGCGTGCACATGTGCATGTATTTACAGTGTTTGGAACGGGACATCCTTAGCTGGCTCTTCCTTTTTTTTTACATAATTTCAATAAGCTTGGCTCTACCACCCTAACTTTGGGCTCCAACTCTTTGTACAGTTCAGTTTCATAATAGTACTATGATTCTATTACCATCTCCCTGTGTGGTTTTACTCTATGTACACTACTGACATTAATATCACTTTCTTCTCCATCCATCCCCTCCCTTTGTTTCTCTCTGCAGATGAGGATTGCGTGAATTGTACGGAGGAGTGCCGAGTACTGGGTCATTCTGACCGCTGCTGGATGCCCCAGTTTCCTGCTGGAGGAAACCAGGCAGAAGGCGTCGACTACCGCAACAATATGTTTGTTCCAGCGGGGATGGAGACTGTGCCCGAGACAGAGACCTACGAGGCTGTCAATCCCAATGGCAAGAAGACGTTCTGTACTTTTGGAAAAGAGAGGCGTGACCACACCATCCTGGTCGCCAATGTCAAGCCCTACTTGAAGGCGAAACGTGCCCTCAGTCCACTGCTCCAAGAAGTACCCTCAGCCTCTGGCAGTCCTACCAAGGGCTGCTCCACCATGTCTCCCTGCTCCTCAGTCAAAAGCCCAGCCGATGGAGCTGAAGGCAAGCCTCCTCCTGCCACATGCTCAGGCCACTACGGGCCTCCTGATGGTCAGTACCTATCACCAACCAAACAAACCAGAGACCAGGGGGTCTACCCACCCTTGCCTCCCTCAGACCCAGTGGCCAAGGTGCTCGCAGAGGCCCGCTCCAGGATCAGCCAAGAGGCAACAGGTGAAATGGAGTGTGTCCTGGAGCAGGTGGAGCCCGACGCCAACCATGACAGAATGGACGCTGACCAGGTGGTGAGAGACATCGACAAACTATTGCAAGACTGCAGAGGAAGTGAGGCCACTGGCACACTCAGGAAGTGACAAAAAGGAATGCAACAAAAAGAAGTCGGGAGGTAGAGAGAGGAATAAAATGCTATTCCAAAAACTCTCATGTCAAAACTGTCACCAAAACAAATCAAAAAGGTTAAATGGCTCTTATGATAGGAGCTCTTTTCACTGTATTTGTTGTTGAAAAGTACTGACACTGGACGGACAATGGAAACATTTATTATGTCAGTCATTTAGCACCAGTTTTGGTGCTAAGATCCCTACCAACTAAGGAACTGGGTAACACACATCTGAATTCTGCTGAATTTATAAACTCTTTTTGTTTTGGATTCTTAAGCAAATTGCAGAGGCTTATGCCTCTGGCACCTCGCAAGCTATTATCTAAGTGCCCACCAGCTCATAAGTGTGTTGTTCATGGTCTCTCGTGAAATCCTACATATCTAAGTGTGTGTAGGTGGATTTCTGTTATGTGTGATGGCCATAGAAACTGAATGAAAAAAGGACTATTTATGGTCAGACACGACAATCGAAACAGGAAACAAATTCTAATCTATTTGGGACAGTGAAAGATCGAAATACACAAAACAACCTTACCTTTTCTGACTTTAATATAGGCGTTTAACGTGTGATGGATCCTGTATCTGAAAATGAAGAGATTGGTTAATCAGGGGTGTGTTTGCAGGTTATGGACTTGGGGTTGGAGGGAATTAAATGCTACGGTGAAGGAGAATTATTAACAGTAATGTAACCATGTTTCACCTGTCATTTGTAGCCACATGTGTAAGTTGTGTCTGTCTCACGCCTCTATTTAAACATTCATGTTGCTGACCAGTGTAGTTGCACGCACCAATTTTACACATGTGCACTACACTTTGTGCATTAACATGCTGACACACTCACATGCACTGATGCCCTAAACACACGCAAATACCCACACACACACACACACACACACACACACACTAATGCTTACACACAACTGGCCATCTGTGTAATCGTCTTATACATGAACATCATCAGCTTTCAGTCCCTTGTGTACAGTGAATTATCATGTGTGTGACTATGCCTTAAGGCAATCACAAGTTGTATAAAAAGGGACATTTTTCCTCAACTGTGAAAAGATGATATCTATATGATTATATAGATGATTATATGTATGAATCCATGTATAGTGTCCAAATATTAACAAAATATTTATACATTTTCTAAGAAAAAAAGAAATGAGGAATCTCAGCAAAAAAGTGTCCTCGAGTAAAGGTCAAGAGCGGAGTTTTAACTTAAAGGACTGCAAAAGGACACTGCCATTGTTTCGAAGACAATTATCCAAAAATATAAACAAACAAGAAAATGTCCCTTCACATTATCACTATACATAATATCATTATATGTGTAAATGTATCCAATTTAGATGTGTTTACATCAAAAAATTGACATATTTTTATTGATTTTTCCTGCAATTTCTGTGCATTTGAGCCAAATTGTTATGTGTACAAAAGCTATATTGTGTATTTTATTAAATTAATATATAGTTGTGTTGCAATATACATGGGCTTATATTGTATTTGGCAAAAGTTGCCTTAGTAGCTGTCGAACTCTGTGAGTTTGCTTTAGTTTGGGTTTTTGTTGGTGTTTTTTTCCTCTCTATTCTGCATCTTTGCAGGCTGGCTTCAGTGCTTTTGAGATGTCGCCTCTTTTTACCCTGAGATCCAGCTGGATCAAATACAATAACTGTTGAAAGCTTAATGAGCCAGCTGATCTAGAATATAATTCAAACCAACAACAAAAAGCAACAACCACAAGATAACAGTTTGAATATTTTTACTGAGCAGATTTTTACAGGGCAGCTATTTTCTTTAACAATAACTAGTATGCGTATTTTGTGTTCATTATGTTTTTACTTTCTTTCCAAAAAAGAAACCTGCCATATGGAAAGTGGAGTGGTTTCCTTGGTGATCATAAAACTGCCTTACTGTCTCTGCGGAGAGCTTGTTGTATCTGTGGAGCTTGTGACTGCTTATAAAGCCCTGGTCCACCAGAATGTGCATTTTCTATAAAGGACCAAAACAGGTTCTTTTTCAGCAGTCTGTGTTGTTTATGTATGTACTCCTTCTCGATACATGTTAGAATTCTCATACTTTGCAGAGAAACTTGACATCTGAAATTCTATCTGAAGTTACTTTGGATTTGATGTCTTAGCTGTTTAGGTACACGGTTTATATAACCAAGTGTCTTCACATTCAGGCTTTCTTAAAAAATAATTATACAGACATTTATTTTTGAAAATTTTGGCACATTTCGGCCACTCTCTGAAATAAGGATGGGAGGTGCTTTTTCTAATATTGTCTGACAGTAAAATAAGCAGAACAGTAGGCTATTAGACTAGATGTGTTCTGGAAAATATAACTACAATCACCAAATCTATGTAAGATGCAGCCATGAGAGGGAACAGTGACTTGCATTCATATGGCTCCTGGTGTGTTTACTGTGAAGTGTATCTTGAGCTGAGTTGGAATCTTGACAGCAGATATAACGCATCCTGCAGACATGTCACATCTGAGTATTTTGGTATTCCTGTTCTTGCTTCTTTTTCTTAATCGAAGTACATGTTTGGGCATTCTCCTGTCATTCCGCCATTCTGCTGTGTCTTTTGCCTACTTGCCATGTTTTTTTATTTGACTATTCATTTGCTTACTTTTCTCCTTTTCAGCTGTTTGCTTTCTCGCCTCTGAGGAGCCAAGTAACTGTTAGCTTTTATCATCTCTTTCTTCTGTAAAGTATTTGGTTTCAGTTTACCCTTGCTCTTTCCTGGGAGATGGCAGAGGCTGTTTTTAGAGAGGGCTTTGGAAGATTTGATGGAGGAGGAAAATATTTATGGTTATTTTTAAATGGGATTTTTTTGTTATCTCTCTCAAATATCTGGATAAATCAAGCAAGCTTGACATTCAAATCATACAAACAGTTAAACTGGGCTGTTCAAAGTGCGCACTGCATCTGTGATCCTAACAAAAATGTTGTTACAAGAGCTTGCATGCAAACACTCAGTCACACACACACACACACAAACACCTAGGCACTTCAGCAGCACACTGCCTTTCATTTAAATGCATAGCCCCTTAAAGGTAAAGTTAAGGCTGAAAGAGAGGGCAAAACACTACCCAGACAAATGTGACACTCCCACACTTGTCTTCATGGTTTACTTTCTTTTTATCTCATTGTGCTCAGTCTTTATGCTGGATCAGACATTCTCCATTCTGTGTGTGTGTGTGTGTGTGTGTGTGTCCCTATGCTTGATTCGCTTTCATGCCCTCATTGTTTGACAAAACAATTCCTTTCTTCTTATTTAATTTATTTTACCTGTGTAGTATAGATTTAATTCCAACTCACATTAAAGCTCTATTGCTGTGGTCTTTCTTTTATTTGGGCATTAATTAAAACAAAGTGCAGAGATCACTCCAGGATTCTGTCTTTTACTCAGACTGGCTGCCACAAACAGTCACTGTCACAGTTCAGGCACATTTAAAGTGCTGTCCCCTCTAATGGTGTTTCCCTGGCCTGGCAACTGTCTGTACACTGACAAACTGTGGGCAGGAAATGAACTGGGTCCAGTGGAAGGAAGGTACTCTTTAAAGCCATGGCCCCTCTCTCAGGCTATTTGCTGTCTAATAGAGCAGAGGCTGCTGCTGAGGTCAACGCATAGTTGGAGATTGAGCATAATGCAAGGCCTCTCAGTATTGTCTAATTACACACTGTTGGCATCATACACTGTTGGCAGTGCATTACTCAAATCTAGAGTGGGTTATTTTTGCCCACTTGAGACTGTTGGTTTTACGAAGTGATTAAGACAGGGCCTTGTTGATGGTGGATAACCGCTTCTGGCCTCTGACTCACTCTGATACAGGTGCACACAGACTCAGACAGCCACTGCTTCACACATAGAAACAACATGCCATTTTGGTTAGTTAAAACAAGCACCCAATGTTTGTCAGTGTCGTCCCCTCACCCCCAAGCCCACACTGATGGCATAGGGCTCCACGCTACAATGGGCAACTGGTGAAAAGACCAGAGACATTCATTTGTATGGATTATTTCAACTGCTATTGTCTAAAGGCTGTGTTCATTGTGATCTATCTGAAAAAAAGATGAAAAGATCAAATAAAAAAGCAATTACTAATAATGTTTGTTCTTGTCATTGTATGAGTTGGTTGAGGAATGGCTAGTCGTGGCTTTGATTTAATTTCGTCTCTCCCAAGAGATAACCTTGTACACCCGATATTTTTGTTCTCTGAAGCATCTACACGGCCAATTTTGCCTTGTCAAATAGGATTGCACTGTTTGCTTTCACAGTGCCAGCTTACTTTGGAAAAGATAAAAATTGGCTTTTTCAGTTGTGTTCTTTGGTTTTAAATGCACATATGTATGCATGCATCTTGTGCCCAAGCACACACACACACACACACACACACACACACACACACACACACAAACAGACTTAAAATGTTGCTTTGGGCAAACAATTCTTCATTCATTACATTAGTTCACATTTTTGCCACACAAAAGATTACTGCTCATGCTGTGTTTTTTTTTCCTTCTAATTGCTCAGAGGCAAATAAATTTGTGCTTGAAATGTGTACTAATGCTTTTCAGATAAGATGTTGCACTCCACCCTTCAGCTACTGTAGATTCGCATTCAGAAGCCAATTTGAAGTCTCTTCAACACTGGCCTGTGGTTACAGAAATATACTGTACGCTTCCCATTTGCTCAGTCAGATCTAGTTTGCTCAATTTGTGATTAATGGCTATTAGGTGTTAGATGCTCGGAGTGGAACATACATTGGCAGTGGCAGATGTGACCTCCCTTGTGGTGTTTAGTTCAACAAGAAAAATAGTAAACAAACTTTTTAGAGCTGACTGGTGCTTAAAGTATTAGTGCTTTGAAATGGGTTTTTAACATCCCTTTCCAGTGTTTCTCAATACAAAATGACAGACCATGGAAGCTAATGATTCCTGAAAACATTTATCTCAGAAAACTATTTAATCATCACTGTTTAATTGCAGAAGTACATATGGTTGTATGCTTTTCTGACTCCAAGCATCAATCGGCATACTGCTGTCTAAGGATTTAAGTTAGTAATTTCCCAGACTGCTGTCCTTATAAATGCTCATTCAGGACTAACACATCCTAACTGCTAAAATCTGCCAGTGGATAACATATTTGTGCTGAAGTGATTAAATATTAAGAAACTATTTTTAAAATTCAAATATAAAACTGAAATACTTTGCTGGATAACTCATGTCAGTGTTTTTATTTTTCTCAAGATCCATCTTAATACACTTGGAATTTGACTGGGATGGTAATATTAGTGCTTTATGTATACAAAAAAATTGTGGCAAAAAGAACTCATTCAAATGCATCAAGATAAATTAATTATTTATTATCTGAAGAGGACTCTATCAAATTAACTTTCATTCTGACCACAGAGGGAATGTTTTACCCAATACTGGATTTACAGACCATTGGTATGCACCAAGGCTTTTTTCTGTTTGTATCTAACTAGTCGCCTCAAGGCAGATATTAATTAAAAACATAGCAGAGGTGCTCTCTTAAAAACACAATTTCTAGGACTGCAGAGACATACATGCAGCTCCATCTCATATGCTCCAGTGGTAAGAGTTTATTTTAAACAGCATACTTTTAAAAAAAAATAACAGCCTATCCTCTTGTATGTGTTAATCACCTTCAATCATAGTCTCTCAGAACTTTACAGATCACACAATTTTCCACATACAGAAACTGTGACAAATAATATTAGTTGATTTATGATATTATTGGTATGGCAGACTGTGTGGTAGGTAAAGAGCAGCAACAAGTACATAATGTGACCAAACCTGAGCTGAAGTAAAACGCAACCTGAATATAATGCATCAGCAACAGATGCGTTCAGTAAAAGACAAATGTGACAATTATCATAGCAACATCATATACCTATGTTAGTTTAATAAACAGAGCAAGGACATTTGCATTCAGTTTTGGTGGATGTGCAAGTCTAATAGTCATTTAGTTGTTTCGTCTCAAACAAATTGAGTTAGAGAAATCAGAGTAACACAAGATAGAAAAATCATATTTCTGCATTTTAATCAAGGTCCTTGAACCAAATAACTGTGCTAATGGGATTTAATCAAGTACTGTTCTGTATTGAGCTGGCTAAAAGGGCAAATGAAGAGAAGATCTTTTCAAGAGAAGGTATTCATCATATTTGAGTTAAAGGACAAGGGTTCTACTTTCATCTGTGGTAGCGTTCAAGAAAGCAGGAAAATTGAAAAACGTGTGTGTGTATGATGGTGTAAAACAGAAATCATGTTGGAAACATGAATGTATGTCTCACAACAGCTGATGCCGCTGACAAAAAGAAAAAAAGTAATACAGAAGGTAGCAATGGCCACAGTGCCTGAGTGGGTGTTTAAGAGAATCACTTTTCCTCGAACAGAAAAAGAAATTATGGAACACGCAATCATTGCAAACAACGCCACATGCCTAAATAACAATGCATGGTGCTATCAATGTCAAGAGTTCTTGCGACGTTCTATGCGTTCTTCCTTGTCTGAAAGAGAGCCATCCTTTAATATGTATCAGCTGGAAACTCTTTGTATGCTTTTGTCAACAATGAATACAGATCTGAATGAATACAGAACGAAGACACAAACACAGCAATTAACATATTTTTACTACATTCAGCCACTCAAGAAACTTCTGACTGCACCCAACAACTCAGACTGCTGGTTCTCTTTCACATTTAAGGCCTCCATCGCAGTCATCTCGAAGAGAAGCGGTGTGTTAAGTGTTCTCACCGGAAGCAAAATAGAAAGCAGTGAAATAACGGCTCTAGACAGCTTCTGTGAAGGGGCTGCTCACATCAGTGAGGAAAAATGCTGGATGAAAAGGTCAATAAGCAACACGGGAAACTTAATATGAAGTAGACATATGAATTCCATCACATGGATCAGTGCCCCAGGCAAAGCGCAGGACTGACTGACACTGCTGAATCAATTCATAAATATCCAATGTCTGGTGTGTAAGATGCTCAAGTGCTAAGAGGACCTTTCACTAAATGCCACCTGGACTTTTAAACCAATTCTATTCACCTATTTTGTTTCCTGTTTCTGGTGTTTCCAGTCAAATCAGATAAAGTCTCTGAGATTCTTGCCATTTTAGTGCTTCTTTGAGGTTGCTTGCTTTTGCCAAGGTATTAGTTTAGTTTATATTATTATATATGTTTATGTTTTATTTACTCAAGCATTTGCTGGTTAATTACCGAATTGTACCGATTTGTTCACATAAACAGGCAAATGTCAACCATGGTAACCACCTTTATTATTGCTTTTTTCATTTGCTTCCAAGTATATATACTAATAATATACTTGGATCAGTTATTTTAATAGTCAATACTCAAGTGATTTTATTGTTCATACTTTGATAACTTGCCACAGAGGCCATCACAGAGAGGATGTATTAGATGAAAGACAAGATAGATATCTAAATGGCTGTACAATAACAACAGGATGTGATTTGGACCGAGGGAAGAGGAAGGTCAATATTACAGTAACAGAATATGACCTTGGGGACGAACATCTTACTATTCAATCTGTTCTCCTTTGACAGAGGTGCACAATTGATCCTTTGCTCTAATATCAATTAACTATGCCTTCATCAGCTGAGCTTTAACACAATGCCATTTTGACAATGTTCTTTTGGATATATGTTCAGCTACCCATATTGTCTTCTTTATATTTAAACATTCTTTTAAAAGGAAAGCTTGTTTTAAGTGTAATCTTTGTAAATTCATGTTCAGTTAAGAGCTAAAAGCAAAGTTAGAAAAATTCCTCTTTAAATTCCTCCGGGAAAAGAGCCATAATCTAGTCTGAGGTTAATGCAACCCAATACACAGAACATGTACAGTGTTGAGTTAAATTTCACTCATATAGAGTAAGTATGCATGCAGAAAAGTTGAATACACACACACACACACACACACACACACACACACACACACATACAGACATGCACCCACACATTCACCAGTTACCTCTGCTGCATACAAAAAAAATGTTAAGAAAAATAAATGAGTGCGGCAGATAATTAAATTTACCGTAATAGCTTATGCTCTTTATCTGCTATATTGACTTTATTTGTCCAACTAAGAACATAAATGTCATTTTTCAAATGGTTATGGGATTTAATGCCTGGAGTTCTGTCTGTTCGGCATTTCTTATCATCAGTGCTGCTGTCATCAGACAGGTTGTGTCCAGTGTGGTATGCATACCTGTATCACAACATCAGACAGAGAAAGTTAGCTAGTTAACTTTGGGAGCAGGGCCAGGCCTCAAACACCTGGTATACCCATACTGTTCTGTTTGTCTCAGTTTTCCCAACGTACCCTCCTTTTCCCTCCCCCTCTTTCATTTACCTCCCTACCTCATTCTTCCCCCTGTCCATCCTTATTCACATCCATTCACCCTCTCTTCCCTCCTTTCATCCCCTCTTATTCTATCCTTTGCATACCTCTCCGACTGTTGCCAGTGAAGTGTTCCTTATATTCTCATATTCTTTACCCTTTGAATTGGAGAAGAAATGCATTGTCACGAAACAAGGGTTACATTTTGGAGATGCAAGGTTTAAACACAACATGATGAAAGTTTAGACATTTTCTGTTGTCAACTATTGCGAAGTTATGGACAGTCTACTTGAATGAAGAGCTCTTCTGCCAGGATAATGCTTCACTTTGATGGCTAAAGACTACGGCCTTGAGAGTCAATTGAGAACAATGCAAATCTGTGAGACATTTGTCTGTTGGCACCTTTTCAAAGTTTTGGTAAAATCAAACTTTTGTATGGGATAGTATGTACAACAATGGCAACTGGCAACTTTTAGTCGGATCAAAGCCTCTGCCTTCCTCCCTTTGTTTTCAAAGTTTATTTATCTCCAGTATGAACACAGCAGTGGGTATCATGCAGGGACGTCGGCCCTTCTCTGAACTCAGAGACACGGCTGACAAAGACGATTAAAGCCTCTCACAGCATGCCTGCATGTGATTAGACCATCCTTTAGAGCTTTGAACCCCCACCCCCACCCTCAACTATTCCCCAATCTTATACACTGAAACACACACAAAAAAAAGAATATGCAGTCCGCATCAATGAGGAGTGAGGAATGGAAGGATCAAATAGGAATCAGCAAGGGAAAAACAAACAAAGAGTTGCTAACTAAGCTGGGCGACAGACAGAGGCCTTTTCCTCGGCTAATGGCTAGTGCAAATAGAATGGGCCTTGAAGGATTTAAAAGGCTGCGGCTGACAGTTAAAGCAGTCTGAAGCTGAACTACAACAAAGTGAGAATGTGATGTATCCGCACAGCACCAACCTGGACAGGATGAGAGGGTGTAAATAATTCCCCAGAGATGTGTGCCACATAACACAAAGATTCCCTGGTTTGGGTGTTTGATTTGTTTGAATGCCATCTGACATTTATTTGGCCAGCTGTAGGGAAATTACCTTTAAGGATTCTCAGTTTGGCTCAACTTCTGTGTGTCTTTCTCCATTTGAGGTGCCACTGGCCACATCTGTACAACATATATTACCTTAGAATAAACTGCACGTTATATTTGCTTATGTTGTGAATGGAGAAGTAATGCAACTTTATATAGAAAGCTGACCGGACACTAAAACACTGCTACAAGATAAAAAAAAGGCTAGCATGATTTTACGGTGACTCCAAAGTCACTTTAAAATCATGCTTAGCCTTAGGTTATCCAGGAAAAAGTGTTCCATTTCCATTTATGTCTCCTTCTGTCCTTATCTGGTCTAACATCACTGCCACCACATCTCCGTTACCTTAATGGAAAACATAAGAGATGCCCTTCTAATGTTTCCCCCTTCAGATATACTTCTCTTTCTCTGCCTATGTCTGTCTCTCTTTTCTTCTGGACCACCTAGACTATCACAGCGAGTGCCGCGTGTGTGTGTGTGTGTGTGTGTGAGAGAGAGAGCGAGAGAGAGAGAGAGAGAGCGAGTGAGTGAGTGAGTGAGTGTGTAACTGTGCGTGTGTTGTGCAGCTGGGCTAGTGTTACAGCTAAGATCACAGCCCAGTGCACATCTGAACACCCTGTTTTCAAGTGTCAGCTGAGTGGCAGAAGGACAGTGACAGTGCTGCCTCAGATCCCCTGTCCATGTGACACAATGTGCCTGACACCAGTTTACAATAAGGTGTCATATTGTACATCAAAAGATATGAGCTCGGGCAAAATAGTCAGGTCCAATGACTGATTTTGTCTCTGAAAACCACGTCTAGATCTTATTTGATTGATTTATTCATTTATTTATCAACTGACAAGCAACAGATTAAGCTATTGATAAAATAATTGATTCACTTTACACCAGCTTCATGCACCCAAGGTGCCAAGCCCATGTGGGCTCATGGGAAGCATCTATATTTCATGTCAATATTTGCACATAACAAAAATATTCCAAAAGAACTGGGATGCACATTCATTCAAAAGGAAAGAAAAACCAAAGCTTAAAATAGGCTATGTTTTGATTTTTTATTTTCTTGTTTTCTTGAATGACTATTCTCTGTAGTGAAAGAGATGGAAGGGAGTAACATGGCATTGTTATTTTGTGGTAAAACGTCTTAGGGAGAAGATCTGGGTGGACGGTACACAAAGTGTGTGACTTTAACACCAGTTAGTGTTGGTTTCTCTTAACTATGAAAGTGATCTGTCCCGCATGATCATGATCATTTTGGAAGGCACTGACAAAATGACCCTAATTAAATGTTTAGGTATGAGGAATTTGAAACCCCAAACTCATGCTTTAGCTTCTTAGAAAGATAGTCAAAAGAAAGACATTATCCAAAACTCAATTTTCAGGATGTGGCAGATGGACTAACAGCTAACAGGTCAGATCTTAGAGCTCCCTTAGTTTATGGAAAAATATGGACAACTAATGAAAAATGGGGGACTGATATATTTAAATGATCATACAGTCATCATAAAGTATATGACACACTAAATGCTCATTAACAGTTCTTATTGTGTGACAAACCACTGATCAAATATCATAACATAATAGTGAAAATTGCATGTATAATGCACATTTTGAATGTATTCTTATCAGGTTATCCAATGCATGACCTCCAAAGACATTTTTACATGCAAAACCTCTTTGGAGGGGCCAGATGGTTCAGCCCTGACGTACATGAACCGTTAAATTTCAAAAGGTTGAGATGGTGCCACGGGTGGCAAAGCTGCATCTGGCATGGTATTGAGAGGCCTGTGTGGTATCTAGACCACATCCATTCCTGATGGCATCATCCAGGACCACTGGGGCACAAACTGATGCCCAATGATGACTGGCAGGGTCATATGAAGAACTGCCCAACGCCTACAAAATGTCAAATAGAGGAGATACTGATTATTTACGAAAACATGAAAAATTGAATAAACCTAATTTGTCTTAATTTTATGTTTTAATGTTCTATTTCAGGTATAATATTTGGATTATCACAATCTACATTTATCTTGTATGTATTTGTACAACTCTTCAGATTGACTTTCACTGAAAAAATTATCAACTTGACATATTTGGTCTCTCCAGTATTCAACATATCCAAATGTGTTGACCTAAATTCAGTCTGAAGTGTGTGTTGGATCAAGAGGCCTGTGATGTCATTACTCCTTCTGTTATAGCCCAGTGGATCACAATCACATGCTCCATAGCAGTTGGTCATGGGGTAACAGAACAGATTCCTTTTGTATGCTAGAAATATTGTATTCATTAAATGCAGCACATTGATACATTGATGTTTATTTTATTTTTTACAAACAGAATATTCTCATATACATATTGTAACATGATACAATTGTTGGCAAAACATCCACTGCCCCAGTAAGATCCTTGAAAATATGACAAATCATTGAATAATTACATTTTTAAAATTCTGAATTCATGTCAGACACAGTCATTGTTACTTAGAAATAACCTACAGTGTCTGGAAAGGCATGCAGTTGTTTTATTTTTTTTAATGTAAATTCTATTTTTTTTTTTTTTTTTGGTGGCAATAGGCTACTGAAGGGCATTGTGTTGTGGGCAGACATGGCACATCAGACAACTGCTTTAAACCTCATTGTTTTGGGGTGGCAGCATCATACTCACTGACAAATATTTCAAAACCTTGGCAAAATACAACCAAAATGCATGGCTAGATACCATTTGGAAGAAGTGGGAAAATATTGGACGTTTTATTTGGGATTCGGATGAACTGACATGAGTTGCAGATTTCTGTGTACACCTGTATTCCAATGAGTCAATTGTTTGGCACATTAAACCGAGTACAAGGTGCTGCCAATGCTTGACGAAAACAAGATTTTCCCCTTGGAGAGCCAACAGCACTCAACAGACGACTGCTTGTTGTCACACATAGGTTATGTAGGTCAGGATATGTAGACTGGCGAGTACAAAGGAGAGCACTCAGCACCACCTCTCTAAAAATTGTTCATAAATACTGCAGGGTGACGCTTTGTCTTTCTGCTGCACTGAACCTACCCTCGCTTACAAGACAGCTGTGCTTTGGCAATGTGCTTCCCAGTCTTACACAGCATACACCCTGACAGGCCCCATATATTCTGGTGTATTGTTGTTAATGTTTAAATGCCTTTACTGCCATGCCAATAGAAAACACAGTAATGTACTTCCCTACAAGCAAGAGATGGAGAAATGAAAAAAAAAAAAGGGCGTGTGAAGCTTATTTGGAGATATAAGTTTGAATATGATTGACCAGACTGCACAGACCTGCAAATCTGACGTCTTTGCTTTTGGAATTGCAGCATTTACCGACATTATTTATCTAGTTTGCACAGCTGACAGCCTAAAGCTTTGCATATACAGTAAGGCTCTACGGTGGAAGTGATGATGTTGTGCTAAGCTCTTTAAGGTCACATGAGTTTCAAATAGCAGAGCAGGTGAATCACTCACCAGACACACCTGATTAAAAACTTAAACCTCTTCTTGGAAGATTCTTCGTTAGAAAAGGTGTAATTTAGAAAAAAAGTTTGCTTTTGACAGGTGAGCGTTGGGGAGGTTTGCATCTCAGCACAAAGCCTGACACTTGTTTACATAGTGAGTTCAAAGCTGTCCAGCTTACAACCTGATATAGCTGCTTATTTGGATGAAAAGTAAGACCCTGTAAAAACCTTTATTTGCATAAAACCTTTGATTTAACACAGATGAATGCACAGGAGAAAGCAACAGCCACTTTGTTAAGATTAGAAGAGTTTATTTGTCACATTAGTCAGAATTACCTGTGTTGGTGTCAGCTGTGTGGAATAAGAACTGAGTGGGAGGCATGGGGAGAGGAAAGGTGAAAGAAGCACAGCAGGGGAGAAACGCTGTAGGGTAGCTACAAGGAAAAAGAAGAAAGATGGAAAAGAAGAAAGAGATGCACCTTGTTGCCTCATAAGGTTCACCTTCACCTCCTCCTACTGATAATAACTAGCTTTGCACACTGAGCCACAGGAAAGAGGAAAAGCTCTGTTTTGCTCCTGCTTCCTACTTCCTAGGAGGGCTTTATGTGTCAGAGAGGAACCCGAGCAACTCTGTAGGACTGAACCTCTTCTCTCTTCAGTGTGGTGGCTGGAAGGATGTCTACTATGACAGCTGGAGGTCTGTTGTGATGAAGAAGGCCTGTGGAGTTAGATAAACTGCCAACTGATGTCTGCTTTAGAAGGGGACTGGAATCTGTGATCCAGGCACTGATGCAAAAAGATTGAACTAGACTGAAAGAGATGCAAAAGAAGAGATGAAAGGGTAGGAATGAATGGCAGGATCCTGTTGGCCATATGTCTTCTCATACCGTCTGGTGTAACCTCTGCCGGTCTCTCTTGATTAACATAGAGGTCACATCGTAATGAATCCAACATGTAAACAAAACTGACGGGGAGGAAGAGGGAGGCCAGATCATCAACTAGCCTCTCTCACAAGTCCTAATGCTTGTGTCTCTCTTTGGCGTTTTGTTCGTGAACAGATGCTTGAACAGATGAACACCATGCCATTGAAAAGGTCAAGCCCTGTTGGTACAAAACTGGGATAACTTTTGACCAACATGGCTAACTACCAATGTAGTGATTATAATGTTAATTATGTTAATGTTATGTATGTCTCTAGACTGAATGTTTTTTTTGTCTGTAGGAAGAAGGAAAAACAGGAAATAAAATCTGATCTGGTCCAAATCAAGCTCCCTTTTGTGCCGCTAAAGTCCAATTTTCCCTACCTGGTGCTCACTGCTGTGCCAGTCATCACTTCTCAATTCTTACAGACAAAACCTTTTCCTGCACCTGGTTTGTTTACCCTTTCTTTTCATCAGGGTCAATTGGGTAGCCAAGCTCTGCTGGGACAGTGCAAGAGTTTCATGAGCGTTCTCTGCTTCTGCTTTTGCTCGACATGTCTTTGTTTGCCTTTGTCTAGACATCTGCTTTTTGTTGTGTAAAATGACGCTGCTCCTACATTAGTAAGCTAATAAAGTTGCTGATGCTACAAGCTCATGCTATATATATATATATATATATATATATATATATATATATATATATATATCCTTCCTTCTTATTTTCCCCTTTTCATTATTTTTTGTTTCTGCTCCTCTTGACTTCACACTCTTTTGCTAACTTTTTACTCCTCTCTCATTTATTTAACCTCCCTGCAGCCCCCCCGCCCCCTTTATATCTCCTCTCTTCACACGACTATAACCATGTCTATGGCTTGCAGTGTTTTCCTGAAATTAGAGTCACATGCTGCCTCTTATCCAAATATAAGTATGTGGCAGGTCTCCGCATTTAGTTGTCAGTCAAAACTACAAGCCTCCACTCATCCCAGTGTCATAGGTGTTGATGAGAAAAAGACTCTAACCTCTATTCTCATACGAGCATTCGGGAACAGCTCAGCGGCACCATCAATCCAGCCTCCATCAGTCTGACAGAGCTGTAATAACACAAATCGCTGTGACTTTCAAATGCAAAATGAAGGTAAATCAGTAGTCAGCTCACATCTACTGCCAGTCTCACAATGATACAAAAATGAGGCAAGGTGAGGTAATGAATAATAAAATTGCCTTCATGGTTACAGTATATTTTCCAAGACAGATTTCCAAGGAGAGCTCAGTGTTGTTGTTTCTTTTAAATACACGACAACTGATTTAACAAGACGAGTTGATGGAGAAGATATTTTTACTAACACAAACAGCTGCAGCAGGCAGTGGAAAGCGGGAGAGTCTGACACCCACTCAGGGTTTTACACTAACACTTGCCCAGTACTATTAAGGCTTTTTCTCTGTTGGCAACTTTTCAGCTCCCCTGGAACAATTGATGGTTCAGTGCCTTGCTCAACTGCACTTTGATGGTAGCTGTTGAGGGTAAGAGTGGCATTCACTCAGCTTTTTGTAGTCAGTCCAGAACTGGCAAATTTTCACTCAGAATGCTGTTTCTCTAACCTCCAGGCTACTACTGGAGTCAAGTGTACATACTCCTAGGAAGCTATCAAAGCTGGTTTTGAAAATGTTTCACTTTGTTTAGAGGCAGGATGCCGAGTGATGCCAGATCAGGTTACCCACTAGGCTGATGCCAAGTACCCCTTGCAATACAGATATGTTAATTTGGATTGTGTTGTTGTATTATTAGATCTAGTTAGATTTATTTAATTTTTTTTTGCTTCTATTCCTGTGTATTGTTTCCACTGCAATATCCTCTTAGTCTTGTTTGTGATGAAGGGCTATTTTAAGTCAATGAACAGCAGTTTTCTAATGGTTTCCTCATCATTCTAGAAACAGACTATGAGGTTTTGCTTGACAAATCCTGCCCAGAGGCTGTCCTTAGGTTATTTTATCAGTGGTGGCTATCATAAGCCCTCTCAGTCACTGCACTAGAAAGCTACAACAGGCCAATTGTGGTTTGTCTTATTACAGAACTGGCCATTACTACTGCAATGCTGCAGTGTCTCTAAACACATGTGAGCTTGTTAATATTGACTATACATTATATGATGTATTAGGGTACTAAATTCTGTAAAGACTAACAATCATCAGACAGAGGGGAAATCAGAATGTATCCTACATTTACAATTTGTTATTTAAACCTAACAACAAATTTCAGTAACACTTTCTACACGTCTATACTGCATTATGAAGGCATTCATAGTGAATTATAATGCAACATGTGTGTGTGTGTGTGTGTGTGTGTGTTTTCACTATGAGATGAAAACAATGAGTTGGGGTGTTCCATTACAACCCCCCCTTCATACACACACACACACACAAACACTTGCATTATAATTCACTTTGAATGCCCTCATAACGCAATATGGATGTGGTAGTCAAAGAAATTGTTACTGAAATGTTTTATCACTTATTTACTATCCTGATTTCATGTTCCCGCTCAAAAAGTTGTTCTATTTCAAAAACCACAGCAGTTTACAGGAAATAGGGACCTCATGAGGCAAGGACAGCTTACTATATACTTCCTGTAATAGACAGTGAAAAGATAAAAATGCAACAGAACTGCTGATTTAGTTTGAGGGCAAATGCTAAATGGTTTATTATTGTTTATTTATTGATTATTATCATTAAATTATCTTATAATTATCCTGAGATTTTAAGAGATTTGTACCCTGTTTCATCAAAATGCATGCAATAAATAAAATATAAAAAAAAAACTAATGAGCTCTACCTATCTTTGAGCAAGGGAACAGAATCTGCACTTTGCTCTACTATAAATTGATAATAATAAGCTGATATCACCATCTGATTTTCTGTGCCTGTATTTGTTTATTTTTGTGGAGGAAAAGGGTGGGCATCCTAAAATTAGCCCATTGTTTCCGAGCTAACAACAGGCCATGACTCACCAAAGTGACTGCATGGGTATGCAGGGTCTACTGCAATCACTGCCAGGCTGGTGCATTCCTTAACTGCAGTAATGAATCCATCTCTCATTTTTATAGTATGATAATGTCACATACCACAAGGCTATGGCTGGTCAGGAATGATCCCACAAACATGACAAACTCAACATTCTGCTGCCTTCCCTGTCACTAGATCCCATTAAATAAGCTGCAGGCTGGTGAAAGCAGGGACACCACCCTTCAACTGGAAAGCCTAGTCTCAGGACCTTGTGACTGCACGCATCCAGCTTGTTTAAGTGTCTTTGAGCAAGATAGTACAGAGGACAATAGCAGAACCTTTCTGGCCTCCCTGTGGGAAAACACGGAAAAGAAGAATTTCCTGTTTTGGAGATGTGTCGAGTATGGCAAATAACTGAGATGGATTTATTAGATGGAGATTGAATAACCATTTAACTCTTAACATCAAATTTAGTCGACCTTTCTTGACTGTAAGTACAGGAGTTACCCAGAACCAAACCTTTTACCATCTGCACAGCAGTTAACTGAGCCTGTTTCGAGGGCAAAACAAGGTGCAAGTTACTGTTAAAAGATTATCCTCCTATTTTTGTATCCTTTGAATATATTACACATGTTGCATCATAAAACATCTGCCGGTAATACTAAGATAATCACTGATGCTAAATATAGATAGACCTGTGCTGACAGTATCTACCAGCAGAGAGCTATCAGGGGAAAGAGGTGTTTAAGGGAAGCTTGCCAAATGCGATTTCAGACCGAAATTCCCCAGGCCAACTGTTTGGGTCGGCACAAAAGGCTGCTGCAGATGAATCAAGTTGCAATGGCTTAATGGAAACACTGAACTGCCCTTCATTTTGCAATATTTTTCTTCATTTGACATCTTGTGTTTTTAAATCTATTATTTATATACTGTACCACTTGTGTGTCACAATGCCTTTGTTTGGATGGGAAGTAACACAATATCAGGATTGCGTTTCTTTTTCCATACCTGATAGGATGAAAGGAAAACAAACTGGTCATGTCAACAAGGACAGTTGTATACATAAAATACTGAAGATGATACACATTTTGGAAGTTTCTACATTGCAATCATCTAGGGTTGGAAGAAAGAGTGTGGCCTTCTTTTCCTATTGTTTGTTGCCCAGTGACATACGATGTAAAATACAGTTAAGAGAGGTTACTTTATGTTAAAGATGTTAAAAATCTAAACCTTTAAAACAGCAACCTTTTATTTTTCTATTATGATTAATTAAAAATTCTTTGTTTTAGTATAACCAACATATCTCCCCTGTAAATCAATATTTTAACCGATGTTGTTGAGGCTTATTCCCAGTGTTCTGTGCTCTACTTTTAGTATGAATGTACAAAGTCAGAATACAGTACAGCACTAAGTGTGTTTTTAAATAGCAAGAAGACAATGTTGCATGTCGTTGTGGGAAAACTCTACAAGTGACATAGTTAATGTAAGTAAAACCAAACTGTGTTGAAATGAAAACTGACAACCTCATGATGATGGGAACCAACTCTCAGTTTTTACTGTTTATCCAGACTAAATACGTTGCAAGCACCATGACGCACTGTACATACATGGAATGGGTACAAGTGAACTTGAGTTTTGAAACAGATTAACTAATCATTTTACTTACCACATTATTAATAGTAGTTAACATGTATACATTTGCTGCATGGATTGAACTTCCAGATCTGCGATTATCACTACCATGGTGACAAACAGAAATTGCCTGTGTTGCCCAGTGTATGTCAGAGCACTGACTGCAAATGTACTTTCATCTTGGTTAGAAGATTTTGCTCATACAATAATAGTCCATCACCTTGTGAAGGTTGCAGTTCTTTCAGATAATGAAATCTTCCTGTATTCTGTTGGCCAAGCTATCAGATAAGCAGCTGATAGAAAGATTACCCAAATTTGGTAAGCCATACTTTGGCTTCACTATCAACACTCTGGCTTTAGGCGGTGTGTTGATGTTGACAGGATGCATTTGCCAAACTCCTGAGCAAAAACAGCTGTAAGCAGTTTCAAAGTAATAGGTTTTTTGGCTATAGATGGGTAAGGGGGCATATGGTGCAAGTGATACATGTTTTCAGATGAATTCCTCTCATATTTATGGACAAATGCTTCAGCAAGACAATGTCGAATAGTGGGGGTCAAAATCCCAAACTATATTTACTACTTTAATTTATGAAGAACGGATAACAAACAGCACAGTATCAGTGAATATTTACTTAATAAACATAATGAACTGTTCATTTACATTCTTTAAAATTATACATCACACTGGCTTTGGATATATGAAACCCATAAACAGCAACAAACTAAATATTGTGCACTTAATTTGAGGTATACTAGAAGAAGCAGAGCTAAACTGTTAATCAGGAGCATAATCATATTCATGTGTATCAAATAACTGGTTTTTATTGTAGAGAAAATTAAACTCTTGTAAATTCACTGCATCAGAGACATTGATCTTTTATATTAAGTACATCCATATGAACAGTAGCACCTGGGATTCCACAATAAAGAGGCATGAGACAAAGGTATTATGCGGTCTACCACTTGTGACTTTTCTTTTTTAATCATCACAAACCACACCAATGTAAATGCCAACACCTTCTTCAACTGAAGGCATCTAGCAGCTGTTCATAGATCCTTGATGCACACAATTGGTTGGAAAAAAACAACCCAAAGCTCTTTTAACATAAAGGAAAAAAGAATAGTATACAGTGTTTACATAAATCCCACAAGAGAATAAATAAATCCAAAAAATAATATTTACATGAATACAAAACCCTGTAGATAGTTTGATAACATCCCCAACTTCCTTGTAGTGCCGAGATTATCAGCAAATACTACGTGTGCAAGTATATATTTGTACATGTAGTGCTTCTTTCATACCATGTAATCAATACGGAGTCCAGAGTAACATACAGTATATGGCTCACTGGCGGGTAAAAGAGCCCTTTGTCTCTGTTAGACTATAAACATTAACTTTGGTGATAGCTGTCTCAATATAGTACAAACATGAGCAGTGTGAAGAGGTAGACAACAAGCAACGGAGATAGAAATGCATGGCAGTGAATCCTTAGTATTTGAAAAAGGCAACATATGTCAGGTTTAACCTCATCCCTTCCCAGCCTAACTGAAGCCAAAGAGGTCATACTCTGCTTCATCAATCCAAACCCTTTTAGCCTGGTCCAGCTAAGTTATCTAATATATCAGTGTGTTACTGTCTGGCCTTACCAAGCAGCAGGCCAATTCCCATGGTCACCTGAGCAGATCATTACTTTAGTATAAATTATAAGTGTGAAATGTTTAGTAATAATCCTTGCATCTGTTTTCCAAAAAAACAATTTAGGCATCACAGCCCTCGACAGGCTTCTCCCCACATTAACCATCCTCTATATGCCAACAGGCTGCATTCACTGTACAGTAGAGGGCTTAAAATCAACAGGCCATCTGTGAATAGATGGAAGGCAGGGCCGGGATGGGGCGGCAATAATTCTCCATTCCAGATGTGACCCTACGCCAAGCTTGGCAGGACAAGGGCAGTGATCCAGGGGGGAGGGATGGGGGGAAGGTTATGGTGGTAGGAGGGTTACTGGGACTGCATTGAGTGGAGAAGGGCAGATTTGTTATGGGCACACGACAATGAAGAACAGGGCATGAAATGATAGAACGGCTGGCTTTGGGGGCCATGTGGCAACACAATAAGGACTCAGAGGCAGCCAATCGCAGGTTGGAAAAACAAACTTTGGGGACTGAGGTGGGAAGGCAGATGGGGCAGGAGCCAGGGCCAGGGTAGGACAGCCATATGTGAGAGGCAGCTGATGTGTGAAGTATTATGCCCAGCAGTCACCCTCTCTACACACTGCTGTGTGTGAGGGCACCTTGGACCCCTCAGAGCCACATAGATAAACACTATCCAAACCTCCTCATTTATAGCTTCTCATTAGTTAGAGTGGGGAGGAGGAGGGGAAGTGTGTGAGCCTGCCCATAACCCTGGCACTCCCACTGGAATGAATTAGAATGTTTTATATTGAGTTGTGTTTTAAGGTAATATTTTATTTTAGAGCTTCTTTGACCTCTAGATTTTCATGGACAGACGCACAGGTTTTCAGACTGACTTTTTAATGTCCATCAATCAGCCTTATTGTAATTCATACTGAACGTTATTCAGGAACATTTTTTGCCCTTTGTCAAATGTCCTTCCGACTCTTCTCTGCTCAAAGCTGCTTCTTTGAAGCCAGCTGGGCAAACTTTAATTTTGTTGCTCTCCATTTTAGTTCCATATTTAATAGCCTTTAAAAGAACACTTTAGAAAATTGTTTATCTCTACCTTTGGGAACCATATGTTAGCAATGGGCATTCGCCATTTTAAGGAAGCCTATTGTTAAAGATCTGTGCTAAAAACATAACATCAGCCTGAGATTTTACACATTCAGCATCATTCAGGAGAAACATGGCGCAAAAGAGATCTTAAGAATACTTATATTAGAACAGATATTATGGTCTAATGCTTAAGATTTACAAACTCTCACTCTTTGTTAGTAGCTTGCCATTGAGGAAATGTATAGCCTGCAAGAGTAATACAATTTGCAAGCTATTGTGGTTTCACATTTAATTAGACAGAACAACTGTGTTTGAGAGCTACATCCCAGATTCAAGTTAAATGGTGAACAATTATGTTAACTAAGTCTCCAGGTGATGTCAATACAGGGAGACAGCTAATATCATTCTCAGCCTTAGTAAAAAACAGGGTATGGGTGGTAGGATTATTTTTTCAAGTTAATCTGTTACCATTATAAGAAGTGTATTCAGCTCCTTGATTTCTTCTTCATTCTGCACTCATGCTCTTTTTGACTTTACCTTCAGAATACTAATGTACAATTTGGTTTAGAATGTTTATTTATTACATTTTACTCCCAGTGCGGAATAAGTCCCACAACACAGGAATCATTTCGATTGTTTGGCCTCCCTGAAAAATAACAATACATATCCACAGCAACTCGCATGATTGTAATAAAGTGTGTGTGGAAAGTTAAATCAGTCCAATCATCTTTTAGGATTAGACCATTATACCAATAATAATAATGAATAACGTCATAGTCATTGTCTGAACATAATGCAATTTAAGTAATATCTGAGGAGTCTTCCAGGACAATAGTGCCCTTTTTTTTAATATATGTGCGATGTGAGGTTTTGCATGACAGCCATTATGCCAGCGCCTTTACACATATTACATAATCCCCCTCAAAAAATTCATGGAAGACTTAATACAAAAAATAACCACCAAAAATAATAATCAAATTGATTATTCAAAAAACATTTTGTAACATTTGTCTTGCATTCTAGGAATGTTGACAGACTGAAGTAGAAATAACCCGAACAGATTTGTTCTGAGGGATTATTCTTCACCATTTATGCAGTAATGCACATATGCTGTATGTTACTTTATTTATTTATTTATTTATTTTGAGAGATTGATACTGAGGTCATGAAACTAACCCTGACCTCACCAACTAATCATGTTTGATTCCTGGGGTCAATGTCTCTCACCAGAATGTCACCGACTAATACTGACAACTCAATACATATTTAATGTTTAACCCTAATGGTTTCTGCCTTGTTTTGTTGTCTAAAGAGTCAAAACTTCATGATGGCCCATTGAACATTGACCATTTTTAAAATACTGTGTTCTGCACCTATGACAGTTTGGGTTTTTGTGTCACCTTGCCATGAGCTCGACTGTGGTTTGGTCTAATGTAGTGCCAAAGTGTGTTTGCATCAACCCTTATTCACTTCCACTTGTACTATGCTCTGACGTGGGTACATATTCAGTGGGCTAGTGCTGATAGTGCCACTTTACAGCAGTAAACTGTTTCCTACATTGGGAGAGGGTTCACCTTGGACCATATAAACAAATGAACCAAATGTGTTATCCCCTACCGAGCTCATTAATTAAGATGCAGTTTATTTACTCAGGGCATGTCTGCATGTGTTGAGAAAAATATCTGTAATGGAAAAGCTCTGCTGAGTGCACTGCTTTTATTGGGAATGAAAACAGGTGAATTAACGGGTCAAGGCTCGTGTCAATCCCTACCACGCCCATTGATTATGTTTTCCTCCTAATCCCACCCAGTGTCAAACTGTGCCTCTGGTCGTGAAACTAGCACAAACACAGCCTGTGTACTCCTGGGCACAATTTATTAAGAGCAACAGAGCCCTGTAATGTTGGATTCTCAGGACAGGTGTTCATTCAAACCAGCTTTTTCCTCATTTCACAAGGTTACTTTTTAAGCTTGTCTGAGTACACTTCTGAAATATATCAGGTCCTTTGAAGTATGTTCTGTTTCAAAGCACATGCAACCTGTACTGAAATTAATGAGACTTCCTATTACCTCATTATTGTTTTTAGCTAAATGGGTGTGTGGGTGATGATGTCTTTTTGTTCTTGGAGTTTACCCTTTCAGTCCTAGATCTATTTTGAAGTTTGAATGGCCCTCTCTCTGCAAATAAAGGCTCACTTGGCCCAGACAAGCAGCACACAGGTGCAATAGCACAGCTGTAAAAGGGGTTGGATTTGGAGACATTTATTATTATACATTTACATTATTTTTGGGTGCGGAAAGGGCTGTCATCAATCATGGTCAATTAAATAAGCTCCTCTCCTTCCCTTCAAAGGCCGAACACTCACCACTACAGAGCATCAACAGTTTTGTAATGAGGATGTAAAGATCAGACAGACTTCTCCTTGAGCTGAAAGTACAAGTGTAGAACTGCAAGGTGCAAATGTGTGGCACCTTAGATTCACTGGTAACTAACTACTCGTAACTAATCTTTTAAGCTTCAACTTTCCCATTATTATAACTGGTTTGATTAATCCGTTGTCTTTATTTTCTTGGCTGCCTGTAATTTAAAGATTCAATATTTAAGTTTAGATGGGCATGGAAATGTTAAGCAATAGCCTTATTATAGGGATACAAAAAATATTTTTCAAACTGAGAAAAATGCCATCAGGATTTCCAGATGCTGGAATTTAAGAATTAAGTCAGAAATCTAACTTTAAACTCAGAACTCTAAATTGTTCACGTGTGGCCTCAATCCCCTTCCATAGGAATGCAAGGAATGGCCTAATATAAAATCTATAGGAATATTTTAGAATATGTCTCAAGGTAAAGGTGGATTTACTTTAAAATTAATTACATGATGATGAACTAGTCAATCAATTCAATGTTGCCACTGAGAATAAAGAAGTAGGTCTATAGCATCTGTGATATGTCAAATGGATACATGTATTACGGCAGCAGCTATGCAGTTATTGCACTAAATCATCTTTCATCATCCCCACCATGCTTAAATCATCTACAATTACCATTGCTCTAGCCTGTACAGCAGTACACTTGATTTGAGTTTCATGTGTGTCCTGTTTCAGTTTCCTATCCATATTTTTTGAAGTATGCTGCTCAGTCATGCAGCTCATGTACGAATTGCTGGCGACTCTGACTGAAACAGCTGATTGGTTCAACTTTATAATTCCACTTTTATCAATCGATTATGTGTCAGATGCATAAGACATAACTAGCTCTACTGGAGGTCACTTCATTGATTAGTTAAGATTCATGCTGTGCGCTTTTACCACAACGGCAGGGTATTGGCAGAAATCATGCCTTTGTATTGGTGATTAAATGTGTTCCTTATGAAAATGGAACTTGTCATAATCATTCAATTACTATAATTTAAATGCTGCACAATAAAACAGCATTTGCAATACCTGTGACAAATCACGTTATTCCCACAAGTTTAGCTTGAATCATCTATTGCTGAAGCAATCTACATACTCACCCTTTGACACTTGATGAATGATGAATAATCTCTGCATAACATTAAATGCCAGATGCTGTTTTTAATATCACCACAGGATTTTGAAGAGTATCATGGGAATGACATACTGTATGCGTGTACATGTTAAAATGATGGTTGTAAACTGTATGCAGTTATGGCTGGGGGTGGGTGTGTTAGTGTATATATTCTTGTGTCTTTAAATAACCAGTCCACATGGACTTCAGCTTTCTCCCTTCTCTCATTGAAAGTGACCTAAGACAAGTTTCAAAGAGCTCCTTTAAGCCAAAGTGCCCTCACTTACCAAACATGCCCTAACCGCCAATGGTTTCACACTATTCGGCTGAGCAAAAGGTGGCGGTAACACACAGAGAAACTGCATTAAGTATACATGGATGTCAAAAAAAAAAAGAAGAAAAAGCTGGATTTAAAATACTGTATGTATGTATGTTTTATGAGTGCATTCAATGTGTTTGTTAGAGTTCATGGATACACAGAATGTGTTTACACTGACTGTAAACGTAACATAACTTTGTTTACAAGAAAACTCCACAGGGTCCCCTAACGTGGGTCCTCACAAAGATGGAAATACAAGAACGTACACAGACATACATACATATATATATAAATGTTGATACATACATGTACATAGTGTATATATACACACGCATACATATATAGTGTATATATAAATACACACACATATACATATATAGTGTATATATGTGTGCACATATATATTGTATATATATATATATATATATATATATATATATATATATATACACTGTATATAACCGTCACATATCATTCATATACAGATTGCAATATATGAGTCTTTCCTTCTGGAACTGTACCCACACATTTTTCTTATTGCAATAGTATTCCCAGAACTATGCTGCTGATTGCACCACACAGACAGCTGGTTCCAGATGTACGTGCAGATGCATTTTAAACAAAGCTGATAAATCTATATCAGCTGCTTTCTGGGGCTCTCAAGTGTGTCTTAAAAACATATATGTATCTCCTCTTGTCAGAGCCTTGGGAAATCTGTTTAGGTCCAGTCAGGAAACTGAATGCAACATGCCTGTCATGTCACAGAAAGTGCAGTGCTTGGCTATTTTTTTTCTTCTCTTTGAGAAACAAATTATGCAGATACATCTGTTTGGATGATTAAGCTAATTCCGCAAACGCCCTTGAAGTCATGACTTTAGCCCGGCGTAAGAGGGATTTTGCATTCATATGAAGTATCTTGATTCTGTTAAACAATAATTTGCATGCAGCTAAAATGATTTAGATGTAACAAGTTTATGGGATGATAACCTGGTTAATGGAAAAAAAAAATGTTAAGAATAATGCTGAAAATTAAACATTAGATTGTGCATCTCAAGTAAGTGTGATGTGGAACTACATGGGAACTAAAGTAAAATAATGCTGTGTTGCCTGTACCACTGACACAATTTAAAATGTTTTTTGTTCTTCAACAATGTTATTTAGATGGCCACTCTGAAGCCACTTGATATGTTATTATTTGAGGTTTCTTGCAAATTGTCAATACTATTATTAAGTAATGTTCAACAATCCAGTATTTTGGTTTAGTATATGCAATGAGCAAAGGTCTCAAGTCCCTACATGGCTACACAGTACATGTCCTGTAATTCTTGAGCATTTGTCTTGAGACACACAGTAGAGTGTGGATAGCTGCATTATTTTCCCTTACTTCATCTTGTTGCTGCACGTCAGTAAAGGTTTTTTAGAGCTCATGAACGTTTCCACCAGTTTGATCATTGCCATTTCTCACCTCCTGTCTTTCAAGCCATGCTCCTTAATGATTAATCTCAGATCATTCACACCTGCAAATAATCATGGCCAACATCATTAACCTTGTTGACCCCCTGTTCCCCGTTCAGCTCATTTTTCCCTACTGCTGAGCCTGTTCTTCTGCCATTCATCACTCCGTCCTGACATGATCTCCAAACACCATGAGAGGAGAACAGCGTGTCTTATTGATCTCCCGTCAATGCCTGGAATTGACCAAGAGGAAAGTGATATAATGCTCTCAGTTTGGTATTTTAAGTGTAAAAGAGGAAAACGGGAGACAGCACTGAATGTATGTATTTTAACCTGGAGGTCATATTGAGATTAAAGTTCCTTAAAGTTCCTTAAAATACTGTATGGTCCATTTAAATAACTGAACCTGTGTTACATATCTTTGGAATGCCTTATATCTTAACTTATTATACCTTTTTTACAATAAATTTTGTGTGTTGCTGTTAATAGGACTATGGGGTGTATATTAAAGTAGAGGCATCTTCATTTTCTTCCACCATTTGCTGCAATGTCACTCTGAGTACATAAGTATGACGTTTTAATAGCAACCAAAAATATATGTAAGAGAAAAAAATACAAACATATTCTATTATAAGTGTGACTGTAGTATTTACCTAACTGCATATACATCACTGTAACCTAAAAATGAAATATAGATATCTTGGTAAAAGGAATTTAGTATGTTCTAAGATAAATGTATCTTGAAATGTTCTTGGCAGCATTGTAGAGACCTGTATCTATGTGCCTTGTTTGCTTAGTTTTCTTTTACAAGAAGCTGGCCTACACTCTTCTTCCTGCCCATTAGAAAATTGTTTGCTTTTAAAGTGAATAAAATGAGCTGATGTGATGGGCCATTACAGAACTCCACAACTCTGTGTGCTGATAATGTATTTCCATCTTAAAGTTGTATTTACTCTGGTTCAGCTTGTGTTCCAGTTGTGCCATGCTGAGCAACAGTTGCACTGGAAGAGCAGAAGCTGGCCACAATCACAAGCACTTGTAAATTAATGTTTAGTACTGTGTGCAATCCTAATCAGAATGTACGTCACAGAAGATCTTATCCTTTAATACCATGGCCACTTGCCACATATAATCAAATTATAAATATCAGTGATTCATATAGTTATTTCATCTCACTTTGCAAACTCTTTGCATTTCTTCATTTTTCTGTGCAGTTTTAATCACCTTTCCACTCACGTTTCCCCCTTTTTGTAATTGATTTGGATTTCCTGATTATAGCAAATATCAAACAATTTGGAATTTAATTTAATAATAATAATTAATACTAGGGGGAAGCCCAGTGGCTTACGGGTTAAGACGCCAGCGATGAAATATGAGGCTAGATCTGCAAGCAATTAGCTTAGTTTGACTTAAAAACGTGAAACAGGGGTAAACAGTGATTTCCTGGAGCCTCTGCTGGTTGCTTGGCAACCTCATGATTATGATATGTCTCCAGGTAGTCTCAGCACTGAAAGTCAGTCTCAGCACACAACTCCCTGTAAAAACTAATTTTTACAGTTCGGTTTATCTGGAACATACAAACACATATAACACATATAAAGAAATGCATGACTAAAAAATGAAACGTGACAACAGGAGAACTTCGGAGTCCTCTCTGGTTTCAGACACTGACACATATACAGTAAGTCGATGTTCAGCAGAGTTGTTGACCACAAACTAAAAATTATGACCTTAATTGAAATATAGTATCCTTGCCACCACAAAAGGCCAATAAGGCCTGTAGTTCTTAACTTAATATGGATTAAACTACCTCCTTATTGAGGCAGAAAGTATGTACTTAGCCCAGTAGTTATTGTTTTTTAATATGTTCACATCTAAAATATTGACTCCATTGAGTGTGGAGCTTAAATATTCACTAAATATTTATTGAGCTCATTGTTTAATACACAATTGCTTTCTTCCTTGAAACAGAAACTTCAAACAGGACTTTCTACCCATCCTCCTGCTCTGAGGCAATGTTTTAATTTCCCGTTACTGCACCAGAACATTTGTGCACAAAATACCACACTTGCATAAGATATTTGTGGCAGTGGAACACAGAAAATGATCAAAATAAAATATTCTTCCAAGGTTTTTATTTCAGACAGTCTTAGCTGAAAATGTTTTTTCGAAACTGAACAAAAGAAAGCTCAGGATTCTTTGGAACAGTGCCTCCAGAGGTACAGCACATCTTTCAAAACTTTACAAAAGGGAGCCACTTGTCAAAAGCGTAATTTCTCAACAGTTAGTCCCTTTTGTGAACAGGAAAGTATTGTGCAAATCCAGGTGTTATTGTGATGACAAAAATATATCTCAGCCACTCAGAAGAGGTTGGGAAAACAGCATTGTACTGGGCGCATTGTACTTTTGTTTCACTTTTGTATATTATTTAGAAAATCTGTCGCCCTCTGTGACAAATAACACTGTATTTTCAATTTCTCTTTTACTCATAAGGCCTTGTCTCAAGTCTCCAGACAGAACCTGCGTGGAAGTGATTGTTTCATACTGGGGACTGAAGATCCTGTCATCAAGACATCAGACTGGGTAGTGAGCACTGCTGCTGCCAGACATCACTATCTTGGGCTTAATCAAAATGGGTTTGATGGCAGAGCCATTGAGTGGTACTGTTCTATCACTGGCACTTACTCGTTGCAGCCATCTGGGCCGTGCAATCATGGCACACTTATGTAATCCTCCTCTGTATACTGTATGTCAGCATGCCCTGCTATACCACAGCAGGATTTCCTCTTTAGTTAAAGGTACTGCATATTCTATAATGATATTCTACAGATTCTATCATCTGGGGATGACATCCAGCATGTACATCTTGTTTACATTTATTTAACTGATGCATAACAAAAAAATGCAGTATCACAAATCCTGTCAAATAAATTTAAAAAAAAATTGAAAAAATGTATTTACAGGACTATATGAGTGTGGGAAAGGTGATTTTTATGCCCTCGGGGTTTCTTAGAGATTACCTTTTGTCTGAGGTGATTGTAATCACAATAGACTCTGGGGTACAAGTACCCCCTTAATATTAAGAAATTATCAATAATGTGTTGATTTCAATTACTTTTGTGTTCTTATAATGTACATAAAAACTTAGGCCGGATATTAGTTTTGTTGAGAATGCGAGGCATTTTTGTATGAAGTTGAACAGCGAAGTGACGCTGGGGTGATTGGGGTCTACACTCTATTAAAAGAAATAAACAGCTGACACTGGCTTCCAGCTGTCTTTCATACACAAAACTAGGATCCAGTCCATCCACAACCCCAAATATTGTGCTTTGGCCGTTTGATCTTTGTTTGACCTCAGTAATAACCTTGAAAAAAAAACACAAAAGAGGGTGAGCTGAAAAAGTAATAATAAGTACCTGGTTCCACAGCTGTATTTCTATGGAAGTTTCTTATATTAACCAAGTGCTGCTCCTTATGGCATGTTCACTTTGTTGTTATCAAGTAAAAGAAACAGAGAAAGGAGAAGAGATGGATGGCAGCAGTAGGAGCATGGAGGTAAATGAGCTGTATAGCCAACACTGTATGTACTGTACAACTATGCAGCTAGTCATTGTTTTCTATGCAAATTATTGTGGTGACAGCTCAAAGAAGTACGTTAAACATTCATCATTTTAAGTCTTTGTTCATAACAGCTTAACCTTTTGTGTAACATTACTTAAATCTTCTAGGATTTTTGTTTCAAAATTATTTAAATTGATCAGTTTAGCTGTGAAGTAAAAATGTCTCCTGTAGGGGAATGACCCCCAGACTCCCCGTGAGGGTTGGGTTGCAGAACATGTACATTGAAAATGGTCCCCCCCAATGTTAAATAGCTGCTTTAAACTATATATAGCCTCCAGTAAAGGATAATTGTGTGCATGGGTGTGAAACAGAGAAAGGAGTGAGAGAGGGGTGGGTATACAATACTTTCATTTTACTTTTTTTCTACAAACCACAGAAGATGGGGAATGTTGTTTTACAAATGGAAAAAAAGGAAAATCGCACACACTCGTGGCCAATTTATCAACATGTAGGTCAGACGGCCTTCATCATGTGTGTTAGCCCAGCCCAGGTGCAAGATGATTTCAGTGATGGAGTGTTATTGCCTTACATGATCAATCAGATTATCTGCAATTACCATTTAGAACTCATTTTTGTTGAATTCACTCTTGATGATTCTAATAGAATAAGGGACTGAAGTTTTTAGAAATGTCTGCTAAAGGGAGAACATTTCTCTGTGCTCACCTTAAATGTGAGTTTAAGTTGTATACAAATGAATACGATTTTGTAACATCACAACTGTTTGGGAGCCAATCATGATCCAGTATGTAAAAGGTGCAGCAGTTATACTTTTAAATGAAAAATATTTGCATTTTCAAAGATTCTGGATTTTTCAAGGAGGAGTAATTAGTAGTTAAATAAACAAGTTAATTGAATTATAAGACATAAATTATTATTCATAGCATAGTATGTTTATATATCTTAAAATATATTGATCCAGGGGATCTTTAAATGTAGGCCACGAAGTGTTCCTTTAATATAATACCATAAACATGATCAAAAATAAAAAAAAAGTTGTCACTATCATAAAACAAATACAGAAATGACAAAGACATCTCTGCATGTGTCATGGCAGACTGTTATTTACAGTCAATGAGAACATGGCACAGGATGCTCTATCTGGTGCTCTGTCTGCTTAAACAATTTGGTAGCATTTTGACTGAAGGATTTGAAGAAAACATTTCAGAAACCTAGGCTCATGACCAAATGGCAATTAAATGTTTTATGTTTTGTGCTGAAAAAGACAAAATAAAAAACACAGGCACAAAATATGTACTAAACCATGCTGTCGAATTGGCTTTAAGGAGAAGTGGAAGAATAGAAGTTAAGACATCACTTTTAGATGAATCGGTTTCTTTCCAGTGTCATTTATCCAGCTGAATGAAACTTTACTGGCCCTGACTACCAACAAGGGTCCATACTGAGGTCAAAATCTTTAATCTCTGCAAGGTTCCCATATGGATTACTACCAGTCTCTATGGAAACTGTTACAATTACTTTGAGTTTTATTACTAACCTCAGCCACATTGTGCTGGCCTGCATCTGCGCACAGTGTCTCCCCTGGCACACTTAAAATAATTACATCAATTTTAGTGGTGGAAATCCTACCATCCAACCAAGCAGATGTAACCTATCCCACCCCATTAAAGCAACAGAAGTTGCTGAGGGTCCCTTGTACTTAAAGGGAAAATTTGATTTTTTCAACCATATCTGAGTTACAGTAGGGGTAAAGTGTGAAAAACGCCTGCAGTCATTGCCAGTTGCGATTGGGATTTTCTACCTGTCTCCAGGCGCAGTACTTGTTTTCCCTCGCCATTTGCGTCAAATGACTGCGCTGGTGGTGGAAGAACAACAGCTGCGTCCCAGAGACACGGAGATCGGCAACAACTGCAGCCGTTTTTCACGCTACATCCCTAACTCAGATAGATAGAGGTAAGGTTGGAAATCCACAAATTTTCCCTTTAGGGGGCCTCCAACATAATGAATTCAAATATATAGGTAAATAAACGCCATCCCTAAAGTACCGAGCATAACACAACGTTCCGACAAATTTGCTGGTGCAGGATGTAGCTGTTACTTCCATCAGTATGTGTCACCCAGAACAGCTTGTAGTCTGTAAGAAGATGTTACCTTTCTGTAAAATGAATTAATACAACTGTTTGAGAGAAACAAGACCAGTGTCCAGAATCGGTTCCATCTGCAGCCTTTACTTTGAGTGAGATTCAGTGCATTTCTAATGCGTTTACCCCTAACCCTATGTGGTTTTACTCAGAGGTGGAAAGTAACAAATATATTGTTACTGTACTTAAGTAGAGTTTTTAGGTATTGAGTATTTATTTTGCATTTTTGCACGCTGCCTACCCAACATCAAGACTGATTTAAACCTAAATGGATGGGACCATGGGAAATACATATATAAAAAATAAAATTGGTGTATTCATCAGTGCAAGAGAGGGACACTCGACAGCGGGGAAAAGGCATCTAGTGAATGTGATGTCCATGACAGAGCGAGGAGAACTAGAACTAGAACTACTTTTTACTTTTATTCTTTGAGTACATTTCAGAGCCTGTACTTTTTCACTTTGACTTGAGTAAAAAAGTTGAATTGATACTTCTACTTTCACCAGTCTTTTTTTAAAACAAGTATCTGTACTTCTGCTTGAATAAAGAATGTGTGTACATCTTCCAGCTCTGTTTTTATTTTTTATAACCAATCATATACTAGATGAGGTGAGACTCATCACCCTGGAAACCAAGAAAATGGAGAAGCTTGTTTCTGTACTTTCTAGATGAATTATGAATTGTGATGTTAAACATATCTGCAGTTGTTAATTCTTTTTACTTCTCTCTGTCCCTTTGTCTCCATCATCTGCTGCTCTTTCTCTTTCTTCTTTCTCGCTCCATCATCGGATGATGACCGTCTTTTTTTTTCTCTTTCTCCATTTGCTGCTGTCTATGTGCCACGTATCATAAATCAACAGGCTATTTCAACCATTACTGAAAATGTACTACTCAGCTTACATATAAAATTATATTTAAAAAAAATTATTCAGCTTAAGCCCCAACAAAATGACCTGGCAACGCTGATGACTGTAGATCTTACATTTGTTGTCATGTATTTAAGTTAATAACTAAAGCGCCACACATTCAGTGTCCTTGAGTGCATGACCTTTGTGTTGATCATTGTGACTACATGCTTAAAATGGGGTCCCCACATTTGTTATCTAGCCATGCTCACAGAATGTTCTACATTTCTTCTTAACTAGCAGAAACACACTCATTTTATTTTAAGGAATGAATTTTCGTGCAGCTTGTATGGATGGAGTGTTGGGATTCCCAGATGAATATTTTTTTTTGGTCCATGAAAGAGAAAAGGAGTTCTGGTGGGCTTTGTCCTTCTTCTGATGAAGTGGGTGATACTTAATAAAGTTTGTGGTTAGTCACATTGCTGTTGTGTTCCACTGTGAGCATGCTTTTCTTTCCATGTCTCAGAGGTCTGAGGGTAGAAGGATTACGTCCTTGAGGAATTGAGTACACCTTTCAGTGTGCAAAAGGTCCCCATGTTTATTGAATCAAAGTGCAGTTCCCCAATTTAGATTATGTGTGAGAAGTATTTTTACAGGTCAAATCAGTTTTGAACTGGAATTGCGTCTGCATCAAAAGAGAAAGGGAGAAAGAGGGAGTTAAGAAGGAACCTGGGTGTTCATTCTTTTTGTTCAGCTCTTTGCATAATTTGTCCATTATCCTGAGAGCTGCTCAGGTCTGTGACATTCTGGCAGAGGTCATTGTCGGCTGCCACTGGAGTGTCCAGGAGTGACAGAAACACACACAGGGCACATAAACAGGCCTACATGGTTCACAAACGTGAGCTAAAGGTCAGCAACCCCTGCTATTCAACAAACACACCTGGTGTCTGCACAGTGTACAACAGTGAAGTGAAATACTATTACATATAGTACATCAAACAATGTTTTATAGGCCTGTGGTACCTGAATGTCTTTAAGTGGGAGGATTATTTAATATGGGTAATATTTTCACAATCTTACCTCTACCTCTCATACTACTGATATCAAAATAACTGATGCACAACCAAAAATAGAATAATTATCCGTGTAATTGGAGTTTGTTTCTGATGAATGAATCAAAAGAAAAGTCTATGATGTATCTGTAAATTTAAATCTGAATTTTAGAATTTTAGAATCTAGATATATGTAGATATAGTCAACTAAACCAAACTGTGAGGATCCATCTATTCTTTCAGGGTCCAATGTCCCCAACAAACAACTGTTTACCAGTGATTGTCTAGCAATAAGCCACCATTAAGCAGGCAGCATACTGGGAAAAAACTATTGTGCGAATGTTGTATAATTAATAATTATTAATAAACAACAGCCAACAGTAGGCTACAGTATGCCAATATTGCATATATCATATTAATCATGCATCCTTCACATGAACTCTCTCACCAAAGACATCTAAAAATAATTTAACAACCACAAACGTTTGCCAACTTATTGTGGATGTTGCTCCTGACAGGTTAAAGTGCACAAATACATTCTGAATAAATTATTTAGATGTAAATAAATATAGTAATTGCTATCACTAAATATTAATAGGTTTGATAACTGTGATCCAGTGACTGTATTTCTCTAAAAATAACAATAACATTCATGAGCTATTTTAGGGCTATAATTGCCAACTCATTTAACTGGAGGTAGGTGTCGAGTTAATAGCCCAATTTGCAAAGCTGCACTTTGTCTCTTAATATCTGGGTTTTCGTGTCAGATAACAGAAAGATAAACATAAACTACAGTGTATTGTCACTGATTTGTTTTTTCTTAAGTTTTATTCTCTGACAGTTTGATGAATACTCCTCTACATTTCCCCTAACTATACTTTTTTATATTTGGAGATTAAAATAAGTCAAAATAGAAACATTTAGATTATGGCGCTCCACAATGTTAGGTAGAATTAATCTAGCAAACAAGTTATGCAGATTCCTTAAAGCATTACTCCTTTGGCACCAGATTTTCTGGACATTCAAACAAAATGTTATTTCGCCAACAACAGTAAGCATTCCATCTAAAGGGATAGTTCTCATACTTGTGATGGTTACTGGTCAATAACAGCTGGACACATTTCTCAACATGATATAATAAATCATGCTGATTCACTGATGGGGTTCATGTTGAGTCTTTGTTTTTATTTTTATTTTGAAGAAATCGAATAGGTGCATTCTGTAAAAATAAACATCTGTTATGTTAATTTAATGCAAATTGACGTGAGCTATAGTACAACCTATACACTTATACACATGCAACTTGATTTATAGTGATTTGTTAAGATGGCCATCTCTAATTTCTACGTAGTAATTCTAATTAGGATGTAGGGAAAGCACTTTTAAGTCTATTATTGAAACTAGTAATATTGAGTTCACAGGGGTCAGGCCAAAATGATAATTGGATGATAAAATTGATTCCCACTTCTGTTTTATTTGCTTCAGGCCTGGCTTGTCCTATTTCTATTTCTTTTTCTATCCATCCAATTTTCCTCCATCTGTAGTAGAAGCTGGCCACCATCAGAGTGTGGAGGAGGTTATTCAGCAATGGTGCACCCACTCAGACGTGAGGGAATAAACGGGGCGGAACACCGAGCTATTTTGGTTGAGCTCCTCAGTATCTAGGTCTAAGTGATTAAAACGGTGTCTTGTGCCCATATTCTTCTCAATGAAGGTGTGTTTATATTTCTATTTGATATTCTGTCATTGTCGTCGACTGAGAAAAAAAAACAGTTTTCACTCGTAGTAAGGATGTTTTTCTTTGTGATCTTTCCTGTTCACATGTTGTATTTCTTTGTTTCACTCTATCTATCTCCCTATCTATCACACTGTAGCACTAAGAAATTATTACTAGCTCCACAATATGCTTTATTTTCTTTTCTCTGCAGGTACCCAATGGAGAGTGCAAATGCCACATTAACTCTCATGGGCCTCCACATCTAACCCAAATCCTTCTTTTAACTTGAAAAATGGCTTGCTGCGCTAACCACAAGGGACTGAGAAGAGGAATGCCTGGTCTGCCCACACTGCTGTATTGGGTTACTTATTGACTGTAACATCTCTCTTCATTCTGCTTTACTTCATTTTCCTTGTCTCACTCCCTTAGCCCTTCTTCATCCACCCCTTACATTTCATCCACCCAGCCCCAGAGACCCGGGCACCATACAGGATGGCCAGTTTCAGCTCTATACCCTTTTGCCTTACACAGTCAACATGGCAAAGAGGTTTGTTATGGAGGCCCAGCTAAGACTGCGATCACTGGGGCAAAGCCTAGTGGGGCCAGGCTGAATGGATGAGCTGTCAGGCAGCCAGTTCTGTGATGAGAGACCCAGACTTCATGCAGGCTCAGATGGGGAAGATATTGGTTCCTGTCAACCCCACAGCGAAAAACACTCCCATGTCAGAAGTACCCCTAGAATGGGTGTGGAAGTAGGAGGGGCAATAGCCTGGGGAAGCAGCAAGGTCCTGTTTTGGGAATATGGACTTTATCCTTGCTTTTTCAAATCCATCTGCAGAACACCCATTTTAAATGCACAGAGACACACAAAGCATAACATGTTCCTCAGTGACAATTTCATTAAGTTCTAATTAGAAGAGTATTGGAGACACATCCTTGTAATGTTCATACTAGTGAGGCATTTCATTGTCGATGCAATATTCTAGATCCTGTCTAAATTCGTTATAACTCTGTCCACATTACATTGCTGTCTCTAAGTTGTTTGTTCCAAGATGTACCACTGAGAGCACAGGAGGTGACAGGAGACTCCTGGGGAAGAAAGAGAAAGTAGGAGGGGAGGATATGAAGGGATGATGTAGAGGGAATAAGGAGACAAATAGGGTTCCCAAGAGAGTATGAACAGATGAGACAACGATGGTGTCTGATAGTAGGACGTGGAGTGACAACAGAGAAAAACATTAGTAGAAAGAGAGAAACAGGGAAGAGGACAGATTTTGGAAATAAGGAAAGAAACTGACTGGTCAGGCCCAAAGAGCCTCCAATTTATGTCCTTTTCTCTGAAGGTAAAACTCTCAGATGGTTTTGTCATGTGGTGAACATAATGTATTGATTCGTTATTTTGTGCAGCTTTTAGCTTTATAATGACTGTAAGTCTGATTCAGATATTTAGTGATCTAAGGCATAATCCATCATAATAACATATATCCTTTTTTAAGCAAAACTGTTTTACTTTCTCTTTTCTTTTCTAGGTGATACAAGGTTTTTTTTTCTGTTGAAGGTGGCAAAAGCTTGTATTGGATTGTAAGAACTGTGGATTTTTAAAGAAACAATACTGCTGTAGTGTATTTTGACTGCTAAATCAGAGGGTGACAATCTAAAACTGATACTTTCATTCATAGCCCACCGGAAAATGTATAGTGATTCAATTTTCAATTTTGACTGAAGTTGTTGATTTTATTCGACTCGCATCCACAGTAGTAGTTTGGTCATAGCAATAAGAACAGATGCAGCATGGTAAGAAAAGATGTGTACATGTGCACAGGGACACACACACACACACACACACACACATACACACACATGAAAAACACTTGCAGAAAGAGTACACATAAATTCAGCAAGAGGATAGAAAAAAAGAAGCACAAAAGTACTAGACGTATTGAGAAAGCTACTACACCATGGTTGAAGACAGGCGGGAGAGAAAAGTAGAACTGGCAGAGTTGAGAGGAGCGAAAGCAGGAAAACATCAGTGGAGAACTCATCACAATGCAGTGCAGCAGAGCAACTCCCGGCCTGCACCACAGGAATCCCATCTTCAGGGCTCAGAGCAGGTAATAGGAATGCTCCAGCCATTAATGCTGGGAGAAGAAGAACAGGAAAAACCCTGTGTTCTCTGTCGAAGCCTTAGCCTTTCTATTGCCCACCTCTGATTCAGCAGCAATCCACACCGCCACACCTAAAAGAAATGGATTAAAGGCAGTTCACAACTTGTATGGAAGCCAACTTACATACAGTGCTCTGTGAAAAAGAGACTGAACAGAAGAACATGATACTATGAAAATGGGAGGAATTGTTTTTGTTTGAAAATCACACTTTTTTCCCTTCAATTACAAGGCCAGATATGGGAGCTTTGTTTACTCAGAGGATTCTGCATATCCCTTTGTTTTTAATGCTAATTGATTATGCTGGTGCTACAGATAGAGAATATATTTTTTACATTAAAACTGGAATATGATCCGAATACATTAAGGTTATAGACTTTTAGGAAAGCAGCACAGAATCTCATTATACTCTCTCTGCTTCTCAACAATATTTTCTTCAAAGACATTAACACCAAACAATATCACAAAGCCAAATTTCCAGATCATTTACATTCAGGAAGCCTTGGCAACAGAACCTCGTTTCAGTTCTGTGTAACATGGGAAACTAAGCAATTTAAAGGCTTTTTCTTTTTCAGAAACTCACTCATGGGTGGGCTGTAGCTCGTGTGTATGCATTTTATGATGAAAAATGTATTTAACAGGTTTGTTAATTATCTTAATCTACCACTAATCTGTAATATTCCCCTCTTTTTTCAATTAATGTTTTTCATATTTCTCCCTGAAAATTATTTAGACAACTGAGATATGCAAGTGCCTCTGATAAGTGCCAGGTATGAACAGTGGCAGTAGCCTATTTGTACCAATATGTATTTAAACCTAAAATATAATAGGGTACTTTTTGAAGGTAAATATAGGATCTATATCTGGAAAATAACTAAAAGTAAAATAAATAACAATAATATGTTTTTTGGGTTAACTATTGTTAATAATTTGCTCAGAAAAGTAATGCTATTTTAATTTCTAGCTCAATATGGGTTATTATAAGCTAGATATCTCTCAATACATCTATTTAGAAAAAGACACATTTAAGGGGTTAACATATAATATACAGTATTCTCTCTCATAAGAGTATGGTGTATAAGTTTTTCATTATATTGTGAAAAAAAATACATTGACAAATGTGCCTAATTGAGATTCATAATTAGACTTTGACTTGTTATGTCAGAACAAAACCCCACTTTAAGCCCATGCACCTAAATCAAACCATTAAAATAAGCAGCTTATATCAACATAATGGTACTTGCATGTCCAGCAAATAAGTCAGTTGTTCATTAAGAAGGCAGGGCTTCTTTCTTGTTGGTTGTCTCTCCTTCTGCTAACATAATCAGCTGCATAATCAGCTCAATCTGTTTCATGGTCTCTTGCTACTGGTAGAGTTAAAGGCAGGCTTGCCAGCTTTTCTACACAGTACTCGCCATCACACTACATCCAGATCAATAGGTATTCACCCAGAATTTATCATTGTGATCCTATATTTGTCATACCCTGGCGCAGATTCAGGTTCTCCCATGCCTCTGGTCAGATTCTTAATATCTGTTTCACTCTGGAAAGTCAGTTGTTCACTGAACAGGTTAACATTCCTTCTATACCCAGAACATTTCTGTTCTCTTGTTTTGTTAACTTTAACTAAATGCACTGAAACTCTGATCCTGACACCATCTGTTGGTCTCTCTCTGCTTTGCCTCCTAAACAAGATTTCAGCGAGACAATAGTTATTTGGCCACAGCACAAGGTAAAAATCAACAGCAACCACCAGTTTCCCCTCCCAGGCAAACACTGCATTCTGCTGCACTGTCCGTAACAACTTTTGGGTCATGGATAGATATTCATCTGGAGCTTCCCAAAGATTAGGAAGCCAAGTGCTTTGCTATGTCTTATGGTAATGAAGGGTTGTTTTTAATAAGCTGCCTGTTCTGGCTCACAGGAATGTGAGACTAATATCTCAGCCTAAGTAGGAGGGTCACTCAGGTCAAATCCAGATGAAATTGCGGCTCACTTTTAATTCCAAAATCTTCAGTATCTATTGAAACATGAAAGAAAAAAAATGATTAAAATATTAAGACCTATTCTGTGGTTTTATAGTGCCAAGATAACGGCTATATTATTAAACACACTTTGTTGAAATCAAACTTGCATTTTGTTCAAATATTTGCTTTTAACACTATATAAAGGGTTATAGAATTGTTTATTTTATAAAAATCAATTGAACAGCAGACTATGCAAACATGAAAGTGGCAGAGGTGACCTTACTTCAGACTTAAGAGGTTAAATGTTACTTGGATAAAACCACTATCAGATTAGATGAGGGTTTCTCTACCTGAGAAATAAGAGCTCATCAAACACCACTTTAATTATCAGATGTGACTTATCAAATATGGCTTTGAGACTATTAAAACATTATTTGCACATTTTAATAGACTAAAGAGCACTTAATTGAAGGTTATTCTTAAAATGTTCATATGATATCTTGATGAGAAGTGCTATTTCACACCAGCTTAGCCCTCTTACTGGCTGCAGATAGTTTGAAGTGAACGTGGTCTCACTGGTGGGGCTGTTTCAAACTCCAAGGGCCGCTCCAAAGCCCTTTTACCACTCATATTTTGAGTGGAGTGCTTAGCATAGAGGAGGGATGTCACATCTGCCCCAGAGTTTCCCTTCTCACCCTTCAGAAGGCCATCCCCTCCATTTCCAAAATTACGCAAGTATGCAAGAGGGACCCCAGATCGATGAACACTCATCAGCCTCGCCATCTGGCCCCAGTTTGTTTTCTTAGCAAATGAAGCCGAATATTGAGCAGGGTGGCTAATGGCAATGAAATCTAATGGGTTGCTTCTGCTATACTTGGCCATTTGAATTTTGCAGATAAATTTGTATAATAACAGGTATTGAAATAGCCTCAGATGCAACCCATTCAGCACACAAGTGTACGAACATAATAACTGATATCAATGCAGGTGTTTTCAATCAGCTTTTAATGGCTTTGACATCACTGATTGGGGTGTGGCCAGAAGTGAAACATGGTTGCAAATATCAGCCTATGGAGAGCAGTGCAGCTGCAGTTTTCTGTCCTTGGTGATTCAGAGTCATCATCTCTTATCACTGAGAGGAGGACAGTGACTTCCCTGGATGTTACTAAAACCAGGACTTTAGAAGTTTAGACAAATAAGTCCAGAATGGCCCTTATTTGTAGTTAAGGTTGGAGATGACTGCTGTTTTTCTGCATGAGGTCCATCCCTATTGACTCATACATTTCTTTGCATGTTATATGTTAGAGAGCCTTATATACCAAATATCACCAACACCACAAAATGGGAAGGAGAAAAAGCCACAGACTGGAGATATTCGCACCTTTTCAGACTATTGATGTTTGTGAAGAGAATTCTTTTAGCACTTCATCACTTGAGTTTAAATTCATTCATACAGTTGGGATATTTGTCCTCCCTACTCGTATCTTGGAAAAGTAGGCCATGGGCGTTTCTCCTCTTCATGGCTTTTTTAGAAAACTGTCTTCAAATACCAAACATATAATTCTTTTATCCGCAAATATTTAATAAGCAACATGCCCATGAAACATTAGTGAGATACAGAAATAAAATCTTAGATTGAGTTTACTTATACCACATTTTGGAGTAGCTCATCCAGTGTGGGTTCCTTGATTTCACTTTTGCAACCGGCCCAAGACTGTTGCAAAATAACCACACAAACTCCTGTGCTTCTGTGCAATATGAACTGGTTTTACTGTATGATTCATATGCCTCAGTACGCTTCACAGCTTCCCTATTTGTAGAGTGCCAGTCAAAAGCACACAGTGGACACTGATCACAAAACTCAATTAAAAATCTTCAGGCGTTTTCCTTTTCTTGTTGATTTCCCCCCACTTTTTCATCTATTTTTGAAATGTCCAATTTAATATACAAAATATAATATACAGTGGCACCTAAAGCAACCAGTACATGTCACTAGTGTAGAGGCAAGCCCATGATCCCACAACAGCTTCCCAACCACAAGCACTTCTAGTTGTGTTTCATGAAACTTAGGATCAAGCCATTATTTCGGTGGAAACCTGTTTGGTAATGGGTGTTTAGCACAGGCTGGTTGTGTCCTCTAAGGTTATACTATCTTCATGCTGTAATGTACAGTAATGTATTGGCTCGCTCCCTTTAAGACACCTTTGTGTAACCATGGTAAATAGTCAGCAATCCCAAATAAACTCATGTGCAAACATCAATGAGAGTATGGGGGGGGGGGGGGGGGGGGGGGCTCCCTTTCTTGCAGGAGTCTCAGTTCCCTAAAAACATCGAGACACATCAGGGCTTTGTTGTTTGTCTGCTTGTATACTATTGTTTGAGGTCAATCCGGCTCAGTTGCTGTGGCCTTGTCTAACGCACCTCCTGTAGAAAGGTACTAGAGTGAGAGTGCGAGCACAGACAGAGCCTTGTTACCTTGTCACACTGCTGTGGGCATGACGTGGGCATTATACAGCAAAGGTTGGCATGTCCATCCCAATTCACTAAACCTGCACCTATAAATTTCAGTCTGCTGCTCTGCAAATCTAAAAACTGACTAACAAACAATATAACTACAGCTCTCCAACACTTTATGTAATTCTCAATTAACACAATTTTAAAGTCTCTGAAAACCAAAGCTTCTTATAAGTGAAGTGATCTTACATCAAAACAAAGTTTTTTGCCAAAGTTACAATAATTTGGGTAATTTAATTAGGGGATTCATGTGCTCGTGTTTTGCTCTGGGCTCTCCTCATTGGTTTAAACAGGGTGGAGCTCAGTCGGAAAAAGGTGATGTCACTTTTGAGCACCAATGAGGATTTAGCATTATTTAAATGGACAGTGGGTGTGTCTTTTGCATGTGTTGCCAGGTCACTGTCAATTATGCATCTACACACAATCCTGGGGAAGCTGATAAGCTGAGATTTTTTGTGTTTAATACTTTAGTATGTTTTTTTCTCCAAAACTTTAAGTAGGTTTTCACTTTCACTTTTCACAAGAAATTTTTCTTGGAATATTGGTGCTTTTTTTTTAATATGTAATTAAATTGCACAGCAGTAATTTTATTTCACTAATGTAACTGCTGAATTATTTTTTAAATGTATGATGAATACAACATGTTGATTCTGTGGTCTGTTGTCTGTTGTTCACTTTTTTGCTCCAGGATATTCTCAACCCACATCTGTCGATTCCCAACGACAAAACTTTCACTTCAACCAACGGAAATAAATTCCATTTCCTTAAATGACCTCTCAACAGCCAACCCCCTCCGTATAACAACCCTGAAGAAAATAATTACTTTCAACGGTAGAAATTGCCCATCCCCCCAATAAGTCTATTGACACCACTCTCTGGCCCGTGCCAAAGTTGAGTGTGTGTGTGTGTATGAGGCACACTTACAGATGGTCACAATAGAAAGCAGTCCAGCGGTCCAACCCCTTCCATTCAAAGCAGTATCCTTTATCAGCTTCCTCAATACCCAAGCTGCTTTTATTACTCTTTAACCCAGCTGCCTGCCTATTTAAACCGCCCATACATTTTCAATTGACAAATTCAAATCAAACAGCCTTGACCATCACCAAGGAAAAAAAAGAAAGAAGGGAGGATGTATTTATGAGGAAAATTTGATTTTCAAATGCAAACAGGCAGCCTTGATCAAGTTACAAATGCTTTGTTAGAGAGATTTTGAGTGCCATGACATTAAATAAAAACTGCTTTAGCGACTTTACGCAACGTGAATATTATTACATTTAAAACAAATGTTGCTATTCTTTAGTTTCCAAGCATAAAATGATGTTCTTTGTGCATATTAGCTACTATCAGAATAACATTTCTCAGATGTACTAACACACATGCATACTGTTTTGAAATGTGCAAAAGTCTTACAGGCTATCTGTCACTTTCCACTTATAGCCATGTATGTAAGCAGTTAAGTATTAACCAATGTGTAGCTTGATCCAAAATAATGTTTATTATTAAAATACAAACAAAAACATAATAATAGTAACAACAATTGTTCCCCCTCTGACTTTGGATGTATTTTGAGTTTTAATTTTTGTTGGAGAATGTAATTGAGAGGTACTATAAGGTGAACTTCAGAAGATTTTTTTTTATCTTTCAGTGACAAAACAACTTATTTACCATCACCCCCCTTATAATGCAATTTAAAGTCTCTCATTTTTTCAAGGGTTAAGTGTCATTCAGGGGGAAAAAACAAAAAACAAAACACTTGAATTGATACAGACATATCTGATTGGATAAAACAGCAAAACACCTCGATATGTCATGATGTGATTGGTGGAAATGCAAGCATCACTCTCCTGTTCCTGTTTGAATGATGCAACTGCCATGTGCCAGGGTCACTGGGGCCCCTCTCGCAGAAGAAGATTGCCAAGGAAACCTCTTCATCCGTTAAAATACCATGAGGCCCTGTAACTCAAGATCAATAGCTCTGAGACAGGACGTGATGCAGTTTTCTGGTCAGCTGATGCACACTGTGTGAGTGAACAATGGCAACAATACCAAGCGCACGTGCCCCATTGTCGCAGTGAAACTGAGACATTAGCCCTTTCCCCTGGGGCTTCCTTCCATCTCCCATCTGTCTTTGTTGTCTTAGATTGGTCGACACCATGTGGCTTCAGCAGTGTCTGAAACAATGTCAAGACCATTGAAAATGTCAGGATTCAAAAAATGCAGTCAACAGAATGTATTCACACATTTAACTATGTGGCTGTTGCTACTGACTAGGATCATACAGATACAAAATATATGTTATTGAGATACTATTGCTGCTACAGAGGTAACATTTTTTGTTAAATTATAAGCTTTTTTCCTTTTTTTTTTTTGTATAACTGGTAACAGTTAAGGGTTAGAAAATGACAGTGGGTGAACAATGTTAGTGGGACATATTTCATCCACTTTAGGATCAATGAATTTTTTTAAACAATCAGTATGTAAACAAAGCTTTAATTTATATTAATAGGGTTTATAAGCTGTATTTCAAAGTTTCCTCCACTCAAAGATGTGTTTTGCTCATTGTTACTTCACTTTGATGTTTGCCCTTCACTGTGCAGAATGATGTATGTGTAGTTTGACCCTCAATGGCTGTTTTCACATTCATCTGCTGAAGGGGTAAAGTGTCTCTGTGCTCACCTTAAATCTTTGTGCAAGCATGATTTTTTTGACATTACAGCTAGTTTGACAATTCTGCTGTGTATTCTGTACTCACTCTATAGAGTCTGTTCATGATTCTGTTAAATGTAGATATTTAGGAAATATTACAATAAATAATCTAAAACATACTGGAAGCACCCAGACCGTAGTCTGAGCTGAAGGGTCATATACTTATTCTCTCACCGGGAATCCTATCTCTCCATCCAAATTGTTTCAGTCTGATTTGGTGAGGGTTATAGATGTCTGCAGTAGATTTCTGCCATCACCCTGTTACAATGAACCACAAAAACATACATTTGAAAAAGTCAGCCCCAATCTAGAAATCATGATGCAAGTTCACTGTTCTTACTTCTGTTATTGCAGAGCCCTTGATTCCTTTTCCATAAGGGAGACACGTCAAGCCTGTGAATACAGTATAAATATAAGGTGGAAAGTCAAACAGCAACAATAGCTCTGGGTCAAGCTATACATTACTGTAAATCATGACTGACTTTTTTCATTTTTTAATATTATTATATTGGTTAGTGTAAATAAAGCATTTTCCCTGCAAAAGTCTTGTCTGAGACATTTCCTGTGCATATTCTATTGTTCAGTGCAACAGAAACAGACAAAAAATTCTGATGTAGTGCTGATACTCTACCTTGTAAAATATGGCCCGATTGGAGGCCACAGAGGGTGGACCACATCAAGCGGATGAATTGGCCATAACACTCCTGAGAGCCCCCAACTGCCAGGAACAATTTATATTACTAGAATATGTGCCAGAATGTATGTACTATACATTTGTGTCTGCATGTGAGTGCGTGTGTGCATGCATGCATGTGTGCGTGTGTGTATGTAGCTGAAAGCTGTTTTTGGAAGCGCAAGACAAGTGTTGTCTCTCGCTGACTACTGAAATAAAGTAAAAGTTATGTTACCCAAATTTATGCTATTTTATGTTATATTACGTGTTGCTCTTTCATATGGTTATTTATTTTAAATTTTTCTTGGTATCCTTTCATTTATATCAGTTCATGTCTCAACTGCCACAAAGTCTCCAGAAATATCAATCACATGGCTTTATGATTCATAGTTTTTTCCAAGCTAATATTACCTTTTTTCATCCCAAAATGCAGAAGCAATAATGAGCAGAGGCATCAATCCTACTTTCTGACACTTTATGCTTGAAAAAGAATTTTCATGTCAAGCAATAACTGCTAGTGAGCCTCAGCGGCACAAGCTCTGGGCTTGCGCCTACACCAAAGCCTAATGGGACAGATCAGCTCTTGCATAACTGGGGGCAATCACTCACTCCGTCTCCTCTCTGACAGGACTCAGTTATGGCTTCTGGGTAATATCATTTCTGTTATCTTAAGATATCAAATTTCTGTCTTTATTGGCAAAGACCTTAGCAAATGGAGGATAGTTTGCGTGCCTTAGCAAGACAGAGGATGAAAAATGAAAGCATATTTATCCACCTTGCAAGCCCCGTTTGGAATGGAGTTCCCAGGACTTTGGAGACATTTTTAAGGCATCAAAATATTTCAACATCACTGAGCTTTTGTTAAATATAACTGACAATCTCTACCTGATGTAGAACTGTTGTTGAGACCTTTAGATCCTGTTGCCTCAGGGGTTGTTTCACAATACTTCATACTCTCCTGCTTTTTCAGTGTAAACTTCCAATACTCATTTGCAATATATCGTATTACCTCTCTATCTGAGTATAACATGTATTTATAAAACAAGTTTATAAGTTTGTCACTGTCAGCAGTATATTTCAATAAATAAAACAATAAAACAATGCTATATGCAATTCAATTTTTAGTCTTTCTAATTAGATAGCCACTGTTAGTGAGTATCTCACTGTGTCTCGCAAGTCCAATAGCACTGTTGTACTATTTTTTCAGTTTAACTGGCTCTCACATTCAAGAGAGAAAATCTCCATAGCTGGGTTATTTCCTTAGGTACATTTTGTATTTACTTGTTAATAATAATAATGTACAGCACAATACAGCAAAACCCACTATAAGCAGTGAGAATACTAGAGGTTACATGACAACAGTGCTGACTTAACTAATGAAATGACATAGAACTGCAGCATGAATTGGTAACAATTATGTGGCATTTTAACACACACTGTGTGCACGTCACCTTTTACAAAACACATGTGGTTCTTTATAAAGAGATGTTGATTGAACTCTGCTTGAACAAGTTTGTATGCACTTGACTGTTGACAGTTTTCTACTAATTTAAGCGACTTGCTTCTAGCCCTACCTGAATTATGCAAGTGTTAATTCATTTGTGCTATTTATTGTAATGACACAGATTACATGACAAGTCAACAAAAAAAAAAAGAGAATCAAATGTCTGGAACAAAATGTTTCACGAGAAAATATGCCACTGGCATTGGCACTGCTTTAATGCCGAACACACTGATCAGAAGACTTGATGTCAGAGCTACTGCTCTGTATGAAATCAACTGTGCTAACCGTGAAAGCACTCTTTTCGCACTTCTGTTGGCAAGACAGGTTGATGGGCCACTGTTAAACATTGCAAAAACAATGTTGGACTCCATAGTTTTCTCTGTACCACTGCCAAATCTGACCAGTGATGGCATGTACAGCCGCATGTCATAATCCAACCACTGGCTTTCGAGTTGGTGTCCAGCAAACAATGTGGGCTTCGTAGATCATTGGTGGACTTTCTGGTTACATGGTCTGATTAGGACTATTTATCAGATAAAATTCAGACAATATTATTAGGAAACAATCCATAAACTTTCACTGTTATGCAGATGATACCCAATTATGTTTATCGATAAAGCCAGATGAATAGTTAGCCAAACTTCAGGGATACATTAAGGACAAAAATAAAATAAAAAAACCTGGATTACCTGCCATTTTTCCTGTAAAATCCAGAATAAAGTTTAAAATCCTTCTGCTCACTTACAAAGCTCTTAATGGTCAGGTGCCATCATATCTTGAAGAGCTCATAGTACCCTTTTACCCCACTAGAACCCTGCACTCCCTGAATGCAGGGTTACTTGTGGATACTATAGTCTCTTAAAGTAGAACAAGAGCCAGAGCCTTCAGCTATCAAGCTCCAGTTTCGGCTTGGGAGGCAGACACCCTTCCTCATTTACGAGTATGCTTAAAACTTTCCTCTTTGATAAATCTTATAGTTAGGGCTGGTTCATGTGAGCCCTGAACTGTCCCTTAGTTATGCTGCTAGAGGCTTAGACTGCCGGGGGATTTCGCATGATGCACTGAGCCCCTCTCTCCTCCTCTCCATACACATTCTTATCCCATTAATGCATCTTACTAACTCCACATCTTCCCTGTAGTTTTGTGCTTTTCGCCTTCTCACTTTCTGCAGGTATTTCTGCCTCTGGAGCTGTAGAGTCTGGATCTGTGACTGCAGGCCCTCTTCTGCCCCCATGTTCCTGCTCCACACTCATTGCTACAATTATTATTAGTCTGATTATTATGTTGTCTCTCCTCCTGCTCTCTCCCCTCTCCTCCTCTCTCTTCTCCTTTCAACCCAACTCGGTCAAGGCAGGTGGCCACCCACCCAGAGCCCAGTTCTGCTCGAAGTTTCTACCTGCTAAAAGGGAGTTTTTCCTTGCCACTGTCGCCAAGTGCTTGCTCATGGTAGCAACTGTTGGGTCTCTGTAAAAAAATATTTTAAAGAGTACGGTCTAGACCTACTCTATGTGAAAAGTCTCTTGAGCTAACCTTTGTTATGATTTGGCGCTATATAAATAAAATTACTTTTTGACTTGAGGCTGGGATAACATAACAAAGAGACTGAGTGTGTTGGAAGTGTTGGAGCAGCACAGGAAATATACCAACCCATCTCATTAAAATAAAACTGGCAGTCCAGGACAAGCATGTTGAATAGTAACACTCTAGGATTAATGACAGAGCAGAGACGAACTTTGAAAAGGGATGAGGTAACCCCCTGATTCAACCATACACTGAAGTCCTGTCACTAGTAAAAGACCAATGAAAGCGATGTAATATTGAGATTGTTGATAATAATAATAATAATAATAATAATAATAATAATAATAATAACCACTTACGGTTTTTTTTGCACCTTTCAAGAGGACTCAAGGCGCTTTGCACATGGAGACACAAAACAAAATACAAGAACAGAAAATAATAATACCAATGTTTGCTTACCTTGCCACTGAGCCTTGATGTTTTGTCGGTGTTTAATATTGTTAAAGCTGGCATTACACCATTTTACTCCTCAGGTTGACCTTCAGTTGAGTAATACAGGTAATGAAGAATACTCCTCTCACTCCTTTCCATCAACTCAGCCCTTTCCCTCTTGTTGCTGTCATTGTGGGAACTTGTGAGTCACCTGGCAGAGAATCAGCAGTTTTATCCACCACTTCAGTGGCCTCACAGGCCCCCAACGAAGAGATTACTCATCTACAATCTGCTGCACAACAATCCAAACCAATTCTACCCTATACATTTTTGAGATGCATTGTCATGAACCAAATTGTTTGTTAAAGAAAATCGAGACCTGACGGTTGCAAAAGTCAGGGAACAGAAATTTGATCAGCTCAAATACTTCATGGAGCTGTTTTCGTAACTTTGTTTTTGAAAACGTTGTCCTCGTCGATTCAATTTTTAAGAGCCTCTTAGTTATGTAAGCACCAACACAATGCAAGCTAAATTCTTGAAACTCAAAATATGTAGGTTTTTTCAATTGCTCCTATACTCTATTATGCCCAATTATATTGCCCTTTATTATAAAATTATTACAACTTACATGGTTGAATGCATTTATCGTATGTTGCTTTGGATAAAAGTGTCAGCTAAATAAATATAATGTAATGTGTACATCTTCAGGATGAGTCAAGATAAGTAACTATAGGCATTTGCTGTATGCTGAATATGTTTAATAAAGGTATTCCACTCAATCTGTTTATACTCAGCATTTTTCTCATGCTTTTCTTCTGTAATAGCCATATGTTGTAATGTGAAGTCAAGTATCCTGATATCACTTAATGTATCATAAAACTGAGATAATAAATAGAGATTAAGATTCACACAAGGGACCCAAGAGGTAAAACCATATTAAATCACTGTACAATTATCATTATTAGGTCTATATCATCACCACAAATGTAGATATGCGGAAAATCGACATACTCTGTGCTGTGTATGTGTATGTTACATCATGCCAAGGCATGAACAGAACACACTCCTCTGAGACTAATTTGCCCACCTACTATGGTTAATTACATGCTGACAAAAACACAGCTGGCAGAAATGTGTAAAAGGACAGTAACGTTCTACTGTAGGAGCCAGGCAAAAACTATGTAGATAAAAATGTCATAACGTGTAAATTAGACCAAACAGCCCATCCTCAGACAGTAAAAGACAATAGTGTCGATTGTTTAAAGGGGTTAAAACAATCCCTTACATAGGCGACCTCTTGCAGGCGTGTGAATAAGTACATGTAAATTCCAATGAGCATGGAAGTCAGGTGACGTAGTAAAATGAGCAAGTCCACGTAGAGAGAAGGACAGGGTTAGCCTGGCATTGCCAGAATAAATTGCAAATGCGTATTGGTCTGGAACTTCTCAGGTCATTTTGGATTTGCCAGGGTCGTTATCAACAGGCGCAAACAAGCGATCAGAGCAACGAAACACCATTCTGTCGTACAGTATGTCCTGTCAGAAGTTCAGCAAACACATATTTCTTGTCAACATAAAGTTAAAGTGCAGTTCTTATTTTTTTTTAGAAGATTTACCGTCCAGGCCGTTTAATACCGTTTTAATAGCTGTTTCAACCAAACGTTATTCATCAGTGGCAGCCATCTTGGATGTTTTCGAAGATGCGTCAGCGACGCTCCTCTCTGTCAGTCATCGTATTAAGACCACCTCATATTAGATAAACGGTTGTGATTGGCTCGCCACACGTTCTGGTGGAAATTAATCATAGACGGTATAAAAGAAGTGGACGTAGCCTCCATGATGTCACCCATTGGTTTGTGAACAACCGTTTTGAAGCTACAAGTTTGGCAATTTCACTGTCGCCATCTTGGTTTTTAAGAGCCAAAAGTGACATTATTTGGACGAGAGGGTAGCGCTACATCTGGATCCCAGGCTAGGTCAGGGTGGATGGACAGGTAAAATACAGGACTTTGACCCAGGAGACCCAAATTAACTTTGAGTTTAACTAACATACTAACGTTATGTACGTTAGTCAAGTACATTAGTTGTGTACATACATAACTACGTTGTGTGTGGCGTTATTTGAGTTACGTAAGTAACACACTAATATTAACCCAAACCATGTAGTGTCTAGACCTAACTAAACTTCAACCGCTTCACTATGCTTACAGGTGTTTATTATTGTTACCATGACAACAAAGTTCCAGTTGTCGTTGGTACTCTACAACATTCATATATGTGGTTTTGGTCATATAGCGAGCTCTAAAAATCACACATATGTTGTTTTGGGAGTAATTGGAAATTTCTGTCATTTCGGTGTGAGGATGGGTTGAGATCACACCGTGAAACTGTGATACAATTGTGAAAGCTTGTGAGCAAAAGCATGCTTCATAGTATTATATCACTATGACTTCTTCTCGATGTGAGAAACCACAGGTTCAGCCCAGGGATCCTTGGCTGAATCCCATATGAATATTTTAACATATTTACATATGTAGTCCTGTATGTATATTTCATTATGTATGAATTTTTGATATCTTAGCATTTTGTATAGTTAAAAGTGATTAGGAGGCATAGCCCTACATAATGCAGAAATTACTAGTAAAAATAAAGACTATTTCTGCATCTATTTTTCAGAAATATAATATATAGATGACTGATCTCACAGTTTAATAGATCTGTTTACTGATCTTGCGGCCATCATGGTATTTGGCAAGGTTGGAGCTCTTTCTGTGGGCTGACACCCTTTGATGTCTCCCTGCTTGTTATTTAGACCTAAATACCTTAAAGTCCTCCAGGGATAAATAAGTTCCTCAGTCCTCCCCTCTCATGCTGCCACAGAGGATAAATTATATACAGATCTAGTTCTACTTCCTCTCATCATAATAATATGCTTTGCATGGCTTTTCCACTTCATCTAGAATCATGGTAATCCCTGTGCTTCTGTGTAATTATCTCTCCTCTAGGCTGATCTCAGTGCTCCTCACCTGCTCAGCCTAGTCACATTACCTCCTCACTTTTATCTATGACTCTTAAAGCTGCTGCCAAGGGTCCTCTTAACTCACCCCACAACTTTTCCCTTTGCACACCCCTCCCCAACACACAACCTTTCTCTGTATATCTCTCTCCTATTCCCCCCTGTTCCTCACTCTATCCTTCAGAGGAATGTGATTAGCAGAGAAAAAACAGTGCTTCACGGCACATTTGTATTGCGGGTATATCCCTCATTAATTTCCCAACCATTCTAATAAGTGGAATGAAAAGAAAATAATGGAAATATAATTTGCTAAATTGACAAGGAGTCATTGGATACCTGGGGGAACAGGGGCTGTTCTTTTCTGTTATGCATATTATCATACCCTGCTGGTCTATTCTTGTGACTGACACTAACTATTACTCCAAGATTTCCTATATTCTAAAGCTCAGCTTATTTCTCCAGCTTTTATCCAATGGCAAAGAAAGATATTTCTGTTTTTTTAACCAAATGTCCAACAAAATTGAAATGATGGACATATTCAGCATTGTGGCAGATTTTGTATTGGAAGGATTATTTCTGACAGTAATTTTTGTTTACTACACAATGGGGTAAGTCATTTTGCCCAAATATATCTTTCAATAGCTGTTGAAAACATAAATTTTAGAACAGTGAGGGGCAGCAATTACCTTCAAAAAAGTGGACATGTAATTCAAATCCAAATTTCAAGAATTCTACTAATGTTTAATCATTAGGAAAAAAATCCAGGCAACAACATTTTAAATTTCATTACAACCAGCTAAAATGTTACATATACAGTAAACCCCATAATTGTTTAAAAAGATAATGTATATACAGTATGCATTTATTTCTAAGCTTTTCAAATTCCAGTTTGGGACAGTTTGGGACTGATTTAAGCAACTAACTTTTGCTGAAGGCAAACTGTGTTTGTAGCTTTTCAATTATCCAACATTTTGTTCAAATAGTTTGTATGCCTTCAAACAGTCAAGTTTAATTGAATGGTCTTAGAAGTACTTTTCATCACTTAAGCATTGAATACTATGTCATACTGAGAGGTGACTAACAGTGCCTGGGGAATGGAGTCAGCATTGACTGGCTGGACTGGAGGCAGAGAGTCTCCAGACAGAGATGGAGTCTGAACTTGGACCCCTCTCAAGCATTTGCCATATTGATTAGAAAGTACACACCTAATTTTGACCAAATGTAGGTGCCAACTGCTGTGTGATTAAAAACATTGCTTGTTGTTGTCTGCTGCTGTAACAGACAGGGGCAAACAGGTGGCAAAGCGCTTTTTAATTCTAATAAAACAAGTGAAATGGAACAAAACACGCTTATCATTCAAAAAATAAGAGTTACACATAAATTAACCAAACAAAGCAAACAACACACAAATCCTAACTCTCTCAAAGGGCTCTTCAGCCCCTAAATTGCTGAAACTGAATATGATAATAAATTGACAAAGAAACTGTTTTTACTGGAATTCTCCAAAATGTGTCTACATATATTCCACATGTCACTCTCCATGTTACTTACTGGCAAGACTTGAGTGTCTTAAGTGACTTTAGCGTGTCTGCTGTTTACAACAATATAAGTGTGCCTGTGAATGTGTTTATTGCAGTGGTGTAAAAGTTTCCAGCAGCCTTATGCACCACTGTGGTGAAGAAGGTCTCTCCTCAGGGATAATACGAAGGGCAGAGGTGTTAATTATTCTACAGATCAGCAATGTCAGCGTAACTCACTCATTGCTCCTAATTGTCCCTCTGGGGGCGCTCAGGTCCTCATTATGGGAACACTTTGTGTCAATAACATCAACACTAGTCACCAGTGTTGATGTTTTTTTGCTGAAGTATTTCAGCAGCATTTAGAAATGTTCAGATGTTTTTATGTCTGTTTCATTTATTGGGGAATCTCATTTTGAATGATGATGCAAAGTGTCTGTTAGAATTTTAAATAATTTAACAAAGATGCCAATTTTGTTGACTGAGATTGTAAAGTGAAGAAATTGCAAAAGACAGAAAGAAAGATTTCCCACGAAAACAATAGCTTCTGGCCTACTTGCCTAATGGAACTAGTGGAGACTGCTGCAATATTCTTGGCAGATCTTTCGAGTAAAGAAAAATAAATATTTGAATGTGCTCCTCTGTTTCTCCCTATTATGACTCAACAAGCAAAGCTCAACACTGTGCCCAGAGATGGGTGCACTGTTTAGATCTTTGCTCTCTACACTATGGAGTCAAATCTTACTAAAACAAACTGGAAGCTAAACCTCCCCAGACACCAAACACTAACTTTTCTCTCCCATGCATAACAAAATTCTTGAACTCACTTTTCAAGGACCCATAATAAAATTTCTAAGGCCATTCACAAACTATAAGTACACGAACACAGTTGTATAGTATACTTTACTCCAAATGTTGATTATTGTATGAAAGTCAAACAGTAACCTTTTTCAATCTCTATTTGCTGCTTTTGTACGTATCCACTTTAAATACTTCAAACTACAGGCAAAGTCAATTACTTGACCTTCATTTAAAAAAAAAAAAAAAAAAGCTTTACAAACTCTTACACTATATCTGCCTGGCACTGGCTTTCAATCATGAGGAAAAACTGAACTAATCATACTAATCAGTGTTTTCTTAATGCATTTCTTTATAAACAAATTTCTGGATGCAAGTCTATAAAACAATGTGGTAACAGAAGAATGTAGGCATGTGCTCTGAGTGTAGTTTTAAAAAAATTCAAGGAGGCTAACATACAATTGTAACGACACACAGTGTGGAAATGCTTCCAAGCATCAGGGAAAACTGAACTGATTGTGTTATCAGTGTATTCTTAATGCATTTGATTATAAACTCACACACACACTATACCTGGTCACTGACCTCAGACAATTCTTCCCTACTGCAACATACACACACACTTTATGATTTTTATCAGTCCTGGATACAATGTGGTCTGTTGTTTGATAAAAACCTTTCTTAACATTTCTTCCGAGCATCAGATAAATGTATTCTTAATGTGTTGTCAACTCAAAAAAAGGGCTTCAACAAAATATACCATCATGGTTTGTTTGAACTTATCACCTCGGTCTAGTCTTTCGTCTTTTTTGATTTCTCTTCAATGTCCAATGTTTAACTCAAAAGCCATATATTATTAAACACGCACTTCCCCGGCATTCTTGCAGGTAAGCAAACTGCTAGCGCTTGATAACTTTACTCGCTTGTCGGATATTCCCGCCGCCAACTAGCTGCATAGGCCAATGTTGATTACGGGATACTAGTGACGCTTCAGCTGTCACGCCGCGCAGCACTAGATTTTAAATTGGTAATACAAGGAATGTATTTTGTGTAACGATACACATGTTTTGGGATTTTCATGAACATTTTATAAATAATACCTCAAAAATGTATATTAAAACTGAGGGAGTCTAGGTGATTGATGCATAGTCACGTGACAGAGTCACATGACCAGGAGGTGATGCTGCACGTACCTTGTAGAGGTTGACTCTTCCTTTCATGCAGGTTTGTGAACTGGTTGTTGCAGCGTTTACTCTAGCAGTGTTTGTAATGAGCGCAGCATGAGGTTGATAGCCGGAGTAAAACTGGCGGTAATAATCACTACAGTGTCTTCTTGTGTAGCATTCATTGGTTTTGCCTAGTGCTACCCTTTTGTTTGTGTTTGGCTTACATGATTGCTTGACATGTTTTTAACATTCTTAACCTGTGTTGAACAGTACTTGAAATATTTATTGTATTAGACTTTATTTGTAACCAATAAGCTGCAGTAGCTAGAGACCTGGAGATATTCATACATGTGTTTATCTGTGTATTTTTTAGCCTTGTGGTATTTATAATGTCTTTTCCATTTATAGCTGTAACACTGGAATTCTCCCTCCCTCCTCCTGCATTACCGTACAGTTTGTATATTTTTAGGCTTATATTTTATTGTCATCTTTTACTAGTGTTTTAAGTAATATATTGTAACATTGGGACTGGCAACTAATGTGCTTTGTTTGTTTTTCTTAAAAAGGAACAGGGCACTGCTCTCTACTGTTATTTTATCTTTTTTTGTTTGTTTATTTGCTTTTCCCAATCTCTTCCCACGGGCTGTCTGCTTGTTGGGTCCCATATATGCCCAATTATATCAGCAGGTTTACTTTTGATAGTCAATAGGTGCTAAGCACCTATTGTTTGTTAAATTTGTGGATGGTGATTTCATGTAATGACGGTTGCGCTCCTCCCGTCTGTATCAACAGCTTGGCTCTGTACAAGGCCGGGTTCGTGCTGAGACACTGCCTCCATTCTGTGGTGGGACTGCACTGTGTGACACTTAGGTGTGTATACTTAATCCCGACACTGCATAGTATTTTATTGTGGGAATTAAGTGTGTAGTGCATGCAATTTTTGGTGTCAGGCCTGCTCTTCCTCTTCTGTCTCCCACAGTCATCAGGCAGGACAGCTTTCTTACCTTGAGGAAAATGTTAACTCTAATTTTCACCATCCGATTAATTAATTGTCTTGCTTATTTACCTGTTTCCTATGGTATTTTAGATTGGTTGGACAACAAATAGAAGCAGTATTCTTCGCTACCTGCAAAAATATTGTGTAAAAAAGTATTCTAAGCATGTAACAACAGATAGATGGTTTATGTTTGGTGTATGACAATAGTCAACTGTGCACTAGTTCCACAGCACAGTCCATTTCTCTTGCTTATAGCCATGACATTGACATTTATATTATCAACCATTCCTACATAAAACTGGGACATCTTTTTTTTCAAATCTAAATGCCATTTGTGCTGATCTCTAAATTTGACAAAGAAATATGAAATATATTGTAAATGACAGATTGTATCAATTTAGATGTCAATTTCTATGTTAAAAATGTTCTATTCTTTTAAAAGGAAAAGGTAATACACAAAAGTGGCTGACAGAAACAGGATTTTGTTATTGCAATTTGTCAATAGCCCAACATTCTATCAATCGACTTGTCAACAATAATTATTCTGCTGCCATCGTTTTTGGATTCTAACAAACAGTTCACATTCTAAATTACTGACAGGGTATTTTTCCTGTTTCAGCAACACTGGGTTAGGCTGCTGGCCTAGTCATATTTTCCCTTGATGCATATCTACAGTTTCAAAGGCATTCTTCTCAACCTATGCATTTGACAGAATCGTTTATTAAAATGTATGATTGCTCAGTTTGTCCTGCATTGAAATGACTCTCATTGCTCATCCAGATCCCATCAAGATAATGTAAAAAGTAAACGTCAATAGCCTCTTGTCTACTAAAGCGAAAAAGAGACTAACCCACATTAATTTTAAATGAAGCCCGTTGAAACGCACTAAAGGTTACTTTTCCCCCCATGTAAGGTCAACAGGCAGACTGCAGTGTTTGAGCCAGTAAAAGCATGAATAGTTTATAGAATCCACAGACACTAAGCAAGATCTTAAAAATATGCAGCTGGGTCTGGTTTTAACTGAGGAGTAAATAAGCAGATGTCTTTTCTGTGAGGGTTGACCAGTGGTATCTCTCAAAATGTCTATTTATTTTGGGTGCTCTATGAAGTCTTTATCTGGATCCAGATAACTAGTTAAGATAAAACATCACAAGATGTAACATTTTTATGCAAATTCCAATTTATTTAGATCCTCTTACTAAATGAAAATTATTATACATATTGTACATTGCATTGTACTCTTCTATTTTAAAAATGAGATAGAGATACTTTTCATTGCATATTGTATAGATGTTAATTTTAAATCATACATCATGTATGTCCTTGACTTATCTTAAAATGGTGTTATTAAACATGTCCTAACAAATGGATGTGAAGAAAATTATTTATAGCGATTATATGCCGGTGGGTTATTTTCACCCTTATAGACAGTAAGACACAGTATCACTGTAAGTTCTACAGGACCCACTTCCGATTCATGTTACTATATTACATAATCAAGCAGATAATTAATATAAGCTCTTCAAACAACAATACATATGTGATACTGCTCCAGAGCAGACTGAACAGTACAACACAAATGTGCGCTTTCAAATACAAACAACTGATTGAAAACAATGGGAAATGTAAGCCAATATGTTCACACAGCTATGAATTATGGCCATTATACCAATACCTTTTACAACACCTAAAAACAATCACATCACATCTAAGCCAATCTTTAACTTCACATATATATTCACCTATATATTAAAGGTGCATTGTAGCCTGGCATTGCTTCTCAATTCATTTTCAATTGGGGTGTTATCAGCAGGCGCAGACAACCAATCAGAGCAACGAAACACTGCCCTGTCGTACAGTATGTCATGTCAGAAGCACGGCAAACACATATTTTTCATCAACATGAAGTTTAAGTCTAGTTGTTTGTTCTTCTTATAGAGAAAATTTAACGTCAAGTCCATTTAATACTGCCACTAAAGACGGCCGTTGAACGTTCCGAAACAGCAGCAGCCATCTTGATTATATACGAAGATGCCTCACCGGCACTCCTCTCTGTCAGTCATCGTATTAAACCTGCCTCAAGCTAGAAAAAAATGTTGTGATTGGCTAACCACACACCGGTTTCGAGGAAATCTGTCTGAATGAGAGAGGGACCAGACATATCTGCCAGAGCAAATGAAACATGAGCTTGCAAATGTGTCTGGTTCCCAGGGTAGTTACATTGCTGTAATTTTTTGCGAAAACCTAAAAACTAAACCATAACCATCACAGTATCAGATTAGATTACTATTTTGGAAGGCCCCAACAAATATTTTCGTCCTGCCAATAAACCTTTTTCAGAGCAGACCCTTTTGACTTGTCAGAGCTGGAGAAGAAAAGGTGTTACTAATAACATGAATGATGGCTTTGTTCCATTTATGAGTCTAAGTAAGCCATCCACCGAGCCAGCGTGCATAATACCAGACACTGTGCTTTTCCCCAAGTCAAAATGTCTGCCGCGAAAAAGTCAGTCAGTCAGTGTGAAGGGGAATTACGAATGATGTATTTTGTCATTTATGTGGGGGACTTGTTGAACACAACACTCAAAATTTCCATATTCAATCTCTGCGTCGGCAGCAGCACAGCACACTATTTGTCATTGTTATTTACTGGGTATGGCAAAGGATGAAGGGAGACCTGTGACCACCTCACTTTCACGTTCACACAGCATCCTGGCTGCCGCACCAACATTCAGCTTCACTGCAGCCAGGCTCTGAAGCTCCTCCTTTTTTCAAACACTATAAGAACAGTACCATGGTGTCAGTTTAAGCTGGCCTATCTACTCGGATGAAAACTTTCTCTGACTTGTTGTCTTCTGAGATTTTTCAGTGTGTTTACCTGTCCTTTACTGCAGCAAACATCCTGTTGTCTTTAACTTTTATGTGTTCTGCTTATAACAATTTGTCAAAATGGCTTTTAGTTACTGCTGTGGTGACCTTGGGTGTTTTGAAAGATAGCCAACAAATAAATAAATGCCTTATCTGTGAGGATAAGACAATTTTATTAAGATGATTGGAATTTTTTTTAAGGCTGAATGGGCTCATAAGGCTTAGTATAGAATGTAAAACTCTACAGTTTCTTGTATATACTTTGAAACATAATGTGAATACAAAAAAGTATATTCATATTTACAGAGGGTTATATTTTGCTATTTCTGTTTATGTGCTATTGAGTGATGCAATATAGTCTCTACTATAGGTCAATAGTGCACACACTTAAAATAAATTTGAATCAGATTTTTTGTCTAAAAGAAAATGGTGGCAAACTGGAGAGCAACAATCTTGTGGCTTGCTGCCAACCTGTGATGTCCCTCTTCGTAGCCCCATTCCCATTTTTGCTTAACCTCTTTCCAAAATACTTTCTCCTCTAAAAATCTCTTTCAATCAGAAAACCTCTCTCCATCACTTAACATATCCTCTCCCTCCATCTCAATCCACTCCGCAAAAATGCTTCTGTTGTCCTCATAGCATCAAGGAAAAAACAGAAAAAAACGACTGTCAGCCACTCTCTTCCTGTCACACCCATTGAAACCTCGCTCATCTGTCTGCCCAGAAAATAAGCTGTCAGGATGGAGAAAGCCACTTGTCTAAGGATCATATTTATGTAAGAGTTGTGTCTGCTTCCAATTTCACGTAGGCGCAACATCTTTCACCTTCACACTCCTCTCCAGGAAATTCATGTATTTTCTCCATGTGATTGCAAATTGCTCCTGCACTCCACGTCCCTCACTCTTATTTCTGCTGCCGCTGATGGATCAGGTCTGGGTTACTGGCAGCTGCATTTTCCATATGGATCAATGGTGGTGTATGCTTGCTGATCACAGATGACTATGAATATTTGATGCTGCAATATTGTTTTGCTTGGAACACATAAATCTCAAGTAATCTACATACATACTCAAGATTCACACCGCAGCCATTTTGTTTACCAAGACTGTATTGGGGTCAAAAGAAGGCTCTATGAAGAGCTTTGGATGACAGGTCCCTGCAAGCTATATAACTGGGCTACTTGTTTGATTGAATAACCTTTGTTCTGACTCTCACAGTTTATTAAAGGAAGACTTCAGTCGAGGGTGTTGAGACACAACACTGAGAGAGGTCAGGTCAGGCATTGTTGAACTTCATGGGCTGATATTAAACTTAATTCTTCCCGATGCCTCTGCAGTGCCATTCTCTACATGCCTAATATTTGGTAGAAAATTAAAACTTGACAGGAATCAGTCTGATATTTTTATTGGTTATGTACAAACATCCAAATTTGTCTTTGAGGATCACGCATTAATTTTATCAGTTTGACAAGTTCTTATACACACAGCCTTAGGTCCTTTACCAGCCACATTCTTCAGTTAAGCTCCATTATGACAGGTGTGTGTTGCAGAGGGCTTGTACAGGAGGCTTCTTGGTTTGTCACCTTCATGCCCAATTAGTTTCTGTACCATGGGTGCAACATCTGACAAGTGGAGACTGCTGGAGAGAGCCAGACAGGTGGTGCGTCCCTGGAGGCAAGTATTTGCAGAGGGATACAAATGAATGCCGCTTATGTTGGGTTTTAAATTAAAGATGATTAGTCCTTATGTTGTATTATTTTTTTACTTTTCAATATTCCAACTTTCACATATCTAAAAATTAATCTTCACAATTCAAATGATGTGTGTTGGTGAACAGCCTTTATTTGCTTTCAATCAATCAACTAATCATCATAATCCCTCCTATTGGGCAACTTGGTGCCTGTTCACACAGAGACACGTTGCTCAGGAGAAAAACTCTCTCTGTATTTTAAAATCTGATACACAAATAATCAATGGATCTGGGGAATTGGCCATAGAAGAGCTCCAGCAAGCCTCACAGTCAGCTGTTGAATACAGACAAACTAAGCATTCTTGTATCTTTTTTTAAATTGAGAGATTTTACTAGCTGTAGTTTAGAATATGTACAGAAAAGATTGAATACAATGTTTCAGTTTTTCAAAGAAGCCCACTATTAGAAATTACACTGGGCAGTGAAAGATAAAGAAACAACAGTTACCTCAGAAGTGGGGTGGGGTCACAATGCAGTATTCAGTATTTAGGTTACCAAGTTTATGTCTGTGGATGTGGTTTGTTCTGCACTGGTCATTAACAACACCAAAAGAGCAGGAAAAGCGACACTCAATTTTCCTGGTGACCCAGTTGCAAAACAAGCAACTCTCTGGGCCGGTAATGAGGAATTATATCACCTTGGAATATTCATAACAACATTTGCAACAACAAACTTTGCACGTGATCCATGCAAGTGAAGTGCACAATGTATGCATGTGTGAGACAGCAAAAGACTGGGTCACATGAGACTATCTGTTCTGCTACCACACTTTGATGTAGTGTTTGTCAGTTTTTTTTTCACCCCCCTCCCAATCCATTTTGCTTGTGATAGAACGTAAGCTGTCTCTATCAAAGCAGCTCAGCATGACACTGTTCTGTGTGTCCGTTGGGACCCTAAAAGCCTTAGCTGGTGTGAATAGTGCTGCCAGAGTGGGCAGTGCTGGTGTGTTATGGTGCTGGCTGAAATGCCTGTCAGTGTGGTGGTGTTCGTCTCGCACCACAGGAAGTTAAATGACCGTGGCAATGAAATGAACAAGCTTTGAAGTTAGCGCTGCATATCACATTGGAAGCATTTTAAAGATTCTCTGTGTGTGTCCGTGCATTTATATATCTAATGTATTTATAATTTGTTTTTGTATTTATTTTTCAATCTTACTTTACATTTAGGTATCAGAGCAACAATTTAAAAGCTTTTTTTATCAGGCATATTTTCATGAACCAAATAAACAAACTTTTTTCACTGCATCAGTCAGCTGTCACCTTACATTTGAGTTTTTTAATGATAACACTTTTGCTTGCGATGGCACTGATAACAGTGATCCATGCAGTATTCTAGTGTGGGTCTCCTTTGATTCTTAAGTCTTAAAGTTTTGCCTTTTTGCATAATGTGCTATGGGATTTTATAAATGTGACACCAAGGCACAGTAACAAGGAAAATCATTAGAGATCCACAAAGCCAAAATGTATCTAAAATGTGATTAGGAGAAATTCAAAGGAAAGGGCTGTTTTTACAAGATTATTTAAGTCAGATTAAAGAGCTTTCAGACGTTGTTCATTTCCATTTTATATTTAGAGGGAAAAGATCACAGAATTTTCAGTACAGCAGTGTGATTCACAGGCAGCAAATAGACATTAAAATTAAGGAGTGCATTTTCATTGACGGCACAGATAATGTCTCTGATCACAGAGTCTTGGAAACCTTACTGCTGTAAAACTGCAATGATTGTCCTCTCTTTTTCTGAAAAAATCAAACCCAGAAACTAACTTTGATCATGGAGTACTTTTTAAGTAATAACTATAAAGCCTTATCATTAACTTACGGAAGATAATTGATATTGAATATGCAGTATACATTTGACCTTATTCTAAATCTTGTTTTTCTCTCATTCTATACTCTTAAATTTAGAAGTCTCAGTTGATTCCAAATGGTCACAATTACCCAACATGGTTTTATAAAGCTGTAATAATCCAAGTTGTACTACAGGACAACCCTGCATGTTACCGGCAAAATCTCTCAATACTGTGAATGCCTGCTGTGTAAATAGTGGTCTTCAGAATTTAGGCTACTGGCTGCTTTGTCTAGACTTAACACCACTGTGACATGGACATGAGCACTGTGGGATAGAGACAAGCTGAAGCGGGAAGACAGGCAGAGGCCAGGAGACAGAGATTAGAAACAGGACAGCAAAGACAGATGCAGTTGGGGGGGTTAATCCTGTCTGTGAGTGAGTGATCATGTCCATCCACCCAGCTGTGGCGCCATCAGGGGCCACAGGGCTTGCTGGAAGTCTGATGAGGCGTCACCGCCGTCTGCTGCAGGAGAGATCTCTCACTCGACAGTTCCTGTCAGCAAGTGGGACGGCCAACCAGGTAAGAGGGGAGAGAGAGAAAACAGAGAGACAGGCGGTGGGATAGAGTTAGACAGAACACGTATTTTTTTAGTCATATCTTTTGGGAAATTTTCTTCACCTTTCACTTCATTCTCACCATGGATCTAGATTGGGTTTTTTTTTTTTTCTTTTTTTTTGTTCACCTTCTCTGTGAAGAGCAGCGTGAGGGATGAATTGGCTTTCATAGTGTGAGATAATTAAGGCTGGTGAGATTAATTGCAGTGTGAGGTTATCTGCAAGGTCCCAACATGGGCAATAATGAGAGACTGTCCCAGCAGGATATCAGACGCATTTCACCTTTCACCTGCCCAGTTGAGGGAGAAAATACACCCCCAGCAGTGCTTTTAAAATCTATAATTTTGGAAATATTTCAATGTTTTAACATAATTTTTCATAATTTTCTGTAATGTCAATGATTTATTCTTTTTCATTACATTTAACACTTTTCAGAGAAAAGATTCCCTGCAACTCTGCATGCACTTGAGGTCACCTTTGGCAATTCATTCAAACGACCTTCCTCACAACATTACGAACAAACAGCTCTCAAAGGTATATGCTGTGTTAGATGGATATCATGTGACACTAGTGTAACAAATTGCTTTTGCATGGGTAAGCAAGAGCAGGTGATCACAGAACAACCAGAGGGCCATCTCTATCAAACTGTCATAAATAAACTGTAAATGGCATCTATATTAGGAGCAAAGTAAGGACCATAAACAAATAAAAATTGCAGCATTAAAACGAGGCAGAATTTATAATTCAGGCCATTATTGCTTTGAGTGCCCAGAGGAAAAACTTGCAGCTCACAATTGGCTTTTCTCCTGAGAAAATAAATCATATTCTTATTTTGAGATTACTGAATTCTGAGTTGTTTGTCCCAACCCCCTACCCCACCCCCAAACTCCCTTAGGAGAAATGAGGAGCAAAAGCAAAGATCAATCTATGACAAATGATCCAGGCGTAAAAAGAGAAGAAAAAGGGGAGAGGGAGATAAAAAAGAGAAAACTATCTCTGACAGTTTAAACTGGGAGGCATTGGAATTGAATCTGGTCTCTGGGGTGATGGGCAGCTGTTTTTTTCTGTTCACTACCTGCACTGCTGAGCACTGATGGGATTTATGTCCATATATAACAGATATATTTTATGAATCAGGAGTAATGCCACCAAGCTGAGGCTGAAATCTGATCTGAAAAAACACAGCTGTAAATTAAAGGAAAATTCTTTTTTTTATAACCTGGTTCTTATGTACATAGCTATAGCCAACAATACTATCTGTTATGATAACATCTGAGTACACAGTGACATTGCTTGAAGACAGTCCAACAGGGTACATGAGTGGTTAAGACAATCAGATGTGAACAAAGCTCTATTTCAGCTATATATACTATACAGTCAAAAATAGATGATTTTGCAAGAGAGATATGTTATCCGTATGCATTGCCAACATTGAACATTGTTATTTTTATAGTATACATACATGGCAACTACAGGGTTAGGCAACGAAAACCATTTGGATAGGCTTATGGTTGTCATGGTTAAATATTAATATAACATAGCAACATGAATTGTTGATTTGAGACATAAAATAAACCCTGGTGTCAGGCATCAAAGTCAGATGCATTACATTGATACTTTTTTCTCACTACTAAGAAAGAGAACACAGATCCTGTATATCCACTGAACATAGATAGGCACCGGATAAGAACAGTGTTCAGAAAAGCTATCCATTATGAATAGAATTCATAGGGCTAAGAAAAGCTATGCATGCACAGCTACAATAATTATAGCACCTCAAACTTTAATCACAAAGTTTCAAAATGTAATGTACAACTGACAGATTTAACATTTGCCTTTGTTTTTCTCTTCTAAACTAAGTTTCTTTACATCTTGTTTTACTGCCTGACCACTCATGTTTTCTTACCCTGTTGATTTATATTCTTACTTATACTTTCTATACTGTTTGCCTGGGATTTTTATTCTTGTATCATAATGTTTGAGAACCTAAGGAATGTAATGTGTCCCTCATCTGCTCCCTCCTGTCCAATCATTTATCCATCTCTTATGAAGCCTTGAGAAAGCTCCATTTCTGTCTGTACCCGAACATCTTTCTGCTACATTTCCCTAACGCATCCTGAAAATGTACACATAAATGCCATCAGTGCCCACACGCAGCCAGATTGCCCCTGTCAAGCAAACACACTCAGCCCAGACGTTCTCACTTGCTAGATGCGAAGCAGACTTGAAAAGTGAAACGATTCAAGAGATATTGCAACCCATAAGAGACACCGCCTCATGAAATCTTAAAAGGAGATGTGTTATAGTCTTGGTGAAGACAACATTTCAGTTAACATAGCAGCTCACTGAAAACTGTTGTATTTTTTAGTATGTATACACTATTCTACAAAGAAGAGTGTACCGTAATCAAGTCCTTTTTTTGTCAAGTTTTGCAGGCTTGAAAGTGAAATATTAACCAATGTAATATTAATGGACATGAATGTCTCTATAGAGGGTGATATTTCACTTTGTAATAATACTTAATTTTATTTTTTTTTGACAGGCATAAACAGTTTATGTTGTCTAACAAGCCACTGCATAGCGTGTTTCTGTATAGAGTCCCTGTTGTTAAATGGGATCTGTATGAAATCATCTATATTTATAATAGCTTCCTGCCCTACCTCCACAGGTCAGTAATTACATCTTCATGTACTGACATACTCACACATTAAACTGCTATAATATAATTCCATGCTTATTCAACATACTATATAAATGCATAAACAGATCATTAGTTTCCCCTGTCCCACATTCAACCACAGTGTTCTCCCCTTATGTCTTCCTTTCCAGGTCAGTGAAAGAGGGCCACCTCACATAACTATTTCTCTCACTCATTAATTAGGTGTGATGGCACCTTTCTCCACAGGATCAATCAGTGTGTCTAATACAGTCATTGACCTAAGACCCTCTCCAACTGCGCCCCCCTTTGTGCTCCCACCAACCCTCTCCAACAGGGAGGATGTTAGGCTGTCAGAAACACTGTGCACACCTTTCCACTGGGAGATGAGATCATATTGGCATGAACCAATACGCAGTAATAAAGAGGGTGGATTGCAGATGGCTGGCCATCTTGTCTCCGATGATCCAAATAGACATCTACCTCATTTTTCCAGCTCCTCATTATGTATCTGTTCTCTTCTTGTGGCTGTAACTTCTTCTCAGATTTTCTTCACTCTGTAAAAGCTACCTTTTACCTCCTATTTTCTCCTTATGTTAGCTCTCTTCTATTTTTATCTTGCCGAATCTACGTGAACTCATCCAAGACAGTAGGACCTTATCATCTCTTTACATTATTTCAATTCTGGTACAGGAAATTTTACGCATTGCCTTACCACCTACAGTATTTGAGGGTGCAGAATCTGGAAGAGTCGTCATAAGGATGAAATGTTTATGACAAAAGGCACTAATGGCATTAATCTGTAGGTGCTTTTAACTAGACTAATAATTCACAGTAAAATGTTATACAACAAATGGTTTCTTTATGGCATTTCTTCATCTCATCTTCTTCTAATCTTCTCTTTCTTATTCCCTCTTTGTATCCCTCACATTCTCTCTTCATGCAGAGCTGACATAGCCAAGTGGACATGTTGAGTTATTGTGCTGGAGGCGATGGTACTCTGCTGTGCTTCACAGATGATCATTTCCCAATTCCACAGCCGTGGAGCGCAGGCCTACAGTAATTGCTGCAATGCATCCAGCAGCCGGTCCTTATCTGATGCTGTGACAAGAATAGGCCCCATTTTATTGGTCTCACACCCTATGTAATTCAGTGGAGCTTGCATCATTTCCTGCAGAAGAGATGACCATGATGGTGTCACCCTAGGGTGCTTGATGCTGATTGGACGCACAGTGTGGCCCTGAGCAAATAAATCACTTCTCCTCTGTTCAGAGTAGAAACATAAGCCCTATGGGTGACCAACCACTCTCATCACTGAGACACACACACACGCACACACACTTCGCTTAGCACAAACAATTACAGCCTTGATTCCCTAAGCACTAATCAGAGCCAACACAAGGCACATGCAGCATGCTGGTGAGATCATAATTAAAACCTGTCTCTCGGCATATTATGTGGCATATCCCAGAAGAAAAACTGTGACTGTAAATATATATCACACTAAACTACCACAACTCCAAGGAATTATGATAATAATTCATATTAGCATGCAGTGTTTTAGATTTTCGGAATCAATAAACACACATAGGTTTTTTACCTTATTGCAGCATTATATGGCAAAAATATAAAATTTATTTAAATTGGTGTTAATCAGTGAAAAAACATTCTTAGTCCCCCCTATAGGTGTGGCTATTTAAGATTAAGATAGATGAGAACTGTCCTTTGGGAAAAAGAAATCAGAAATATTGACTCAAACACATTTGGTTACAATTTATACCTGCACATACACTGACATTTTTGATTAGTTTTTAAACCATATTTGGGTTGCCACATGTAACACTCCATTAGAAACCCCAGCAGACAACACAACTTATTACACTTCAAAAAAAGCTGCTTTAGGACATTTTAAAGGCTGAATGAGTAGGATTTGTCGGTTGCAGTTTGTAAACACAACATTCAAAGGTGGCCCCTCCTCCCTGGCTCAACGCCACCAGAAGCACAAGACGATTACGCCACTTACAGTGTGGCACCTATCTGATATTCGGTGCGCAGTAATGACTGGGGGGGACTACACATCCACTGCCCAAATGTTGACGTCTAGAAACAAAATAAGAAAACACAGGCAAAGTCAGTGTCTCCACCAAACACTTAACTAACGAGTGATGATTGACAGGGAATCTATACATTGTTTTTAGGAACATCTTCCTCATTCTGCCTTTAACAAATCTGTAACTGCTTTGGAAGTAAAGATCTAACAGTATTTTACAGCTTAAGAAGCAAACCATTCAACCTCCCAATTATAATATGGATTCAAGTTTTTGAAAGCAGAAACAGTTCTCTTATATGGCAGCAAAATCTGGAGCACACTAATTAAAGAGGAGAAATGGGACTCCAACTCTTCAGGAGAAAAATGCATTTAGAATTCAGTAAAAGCATATTATAAGTTTACAGAAACAGAGGTGAATTCAGGCAATATCTGAATATATAAAACTCAGATTCACTGCCTTCACACAACAACAAAAAAGCTCTTTAACCAATTCAGTCAATTCAAAAACACAAATGTTTTCAGTCCTTCTAAAGCCAGTTTAAGTGACCCTAGTGACCACAAACATACTACTAAAACTAGTGTCAGAAAAAGTAATGATTTGACAAAGAGAAAGTATTCTGTTGCCAATGATTTAGGAACAGGGAATATAGATATCCGTTTTTTTGCATTAGAACACGCACACAGTTTCAGCAAGAAAACAGATCCTAAATTCCTACTAAATACAACTGCACTATGCTTTCCTAATATTGCTCACCACTTAGTGGTGGCACTGTTTACAGTACCTTGAGCTGTAATGGCATCTAGCACTTTACTTTGTAAATGATTGCTTTTATGTACAAATTCATCAAGGTGTGTGTTCATAATGCGCAATAGGTGATTGGATGTGTTTCAAATATCATTAATACAACCAATGTTGTCGTTGTTAATTAGCAGTAGAGTATAGGTGTTTAATTTGGAACTAGGCATTCTTTTTTTCCATAATTTTGAGGTGATCTTTGGGTATCCTCTCATCAGAACTAAAAGTATTTATTTATTTTCTTTACGAGCGCTGACGTAGCTGGTTTTTCTCTGGTTTCAAATCCTGTCGTCATCTTTAAAAATTGAATTTGACTCATGTAGTAAATTACAGTTACTGTACTACCAGTCCAACTGAGAAAGAGGAAACTTTTTCTGACATGTTCTTGTATGACTCTTGAGATGACCTTTTTAACTGGTATACCATATTTAATTAGTGCAGGACAAAACATAGGGGGATAATCAGATGATAAATAGGGACATAAATGGTAAATGATGGAGGAAGTCACAATCCGCTGCTTCTCTAATAGTGTCTGCCAGTTCACAGTCCTTGATGAACAGTGCTGTTATAGCTTACCACGTCAACATGATGAGAAAGGAAAGCTTTCTGTATATTATCAATTCATATAAATATATTTTTACACACACACACACCCACAGCATATGCGTGTGGCACAAAGAGAGCGAGAGAGAGAGGGAGAGCTAGAGAAAGAGAAAGAGAGAGAAAAGAAAGAGCAACAGAAAGAGCTAGTTGAACAGCTGCCCAAAACGCCAAAAGGATTAGATTGCTCTCTTTTGATCCCGCTCTCACAACATGTACCAATGTTAAAATATCAATCTGTTGGATTGGTTTTGGTTTTATCTGTGAGTTCTTCTTGTTAGTGTTTGTCTTTTCATCTGATCGAAAAAGATTATCCCTGTATCTGAAAGGCTTATCGTGGCTTGAAAGTGGCTAAAAACAAAAAAGGCCAATTCAAAATAAATCACATAACAAGATATGAACATGCAATTACCATTCGTACTTATAATAACTGAAATAGATAGTGAGATTAAATAGGAGATTGTGTTTATCTCCAGTGCTGCATAGCACTTTGGTGTTTTGAAAAGGTATGTTGCTTTTATAGCTAGGAAATATTTTAAGGTCACATTTAAATTACAAAATAATGTACAAGCAAGATGGTGGGGGAAAAGAATAATTGATATATTTGTTTTTTCATAGAATACTGTAGTTCCTTTTCACACAGTCTTTGCTTTCTCAGGCTCTACCAGCTTGCAGCATTTTTAAAAAATACAAAATATTGCATGAGTCCATAACCTTCTGTTCTTCTGCAAAGCAAACAAAGGAAAATATTTGTTTCATACTTTTAAATATTTCAATGGAATTCTACTTCAACCATTAATTTAAATGGCAATGTAAATGACTGACTGCAGAACAGCGCAGCTTTGAAACTCTCATTCTGTACCCTTGGCTCGGTGGGGGTGACTACAGAATGCAGTCCCTTTTCAATAATGTGTACTACATGAACAATTAGTTTGTGAAATCAAAGTCTTAGGGTACAAACATAATGGGCATTTTTATCTTGTGGCTTCTTGTGAGCAACTTTGGGTATAAGAAATATCTGTTTACATCGCATTATTTGTGCTTTCCCAAAATAATGTATTCAGATTTGGTACATCTCTACTGGAAGGAGCATATATTGGCACAATGGGACTGGCAGCAAGGTGGCAAGAATCTCTGGAACCTTCTCACCAGTAAAATTGATAATACAGGAAGAAATTTGTTGGTGAAATAACTGGCGAGTAGGTAAGTCAGAATAAAGTTACAATAAACATATTTCCTACCTCACTGAATTAGCAATTTAGCAACTTCTGCACCACAGACTTTTCACAATTATGTTGGAGGTGGAAAATAAAAACAATATCTAGGTCCCCTGACTTCGGGATTCCCTGAATTGAGGTGGCGATGGAATCCTGGCTCTGGCTCTGGCACAATCTACCTCTGTCCACTGCAGATGCACTATCCTTAACCTGGATGAGTAATTAGTATAAATTAGTTAATATAATTGTATATTGTTAGTATAAAATGTATATATTATTTATATAATGTTTGTGTATTCTTGTCATTTCATATAATAGTATACCACTAGTGTAATATTAATTCCATATTGACAATACAGCAGTTTAAGAAATACACAACCAACATTTATATTTTTTGTAAGTTTTGTTCCTTCATTACATCCTTAAATCCATTAAAGAAAAAGGTCTGCACTGAAGGTTAGTCTCTAATTTGTTAATGTTCAGTACTCATTTGTCAATAAGTAGAACCATTCATGCATAACAATGAGTTCAACAAACAAAAGTTTGCTGTAACACGTCAACTTTTCTTTATGTTTGGGTTTATGAAAAGTTGAACATGTTTCAACAAAAGGCACCCAATATACATTGGCTAAAAGTTGAACTGGTATCGCAGGGTTCACTGGGATGCTGTCTTTCTGCACTGCTGCTTTCAAGCTCACCAGGCTGAGATGATTGACTGGTACCGGCACCAAATGACTAATTTGTTATTTTAAAAACATTTGGTTGCATCAATCTCAAAGGACTTCAACCTCTACTTTCTCAGCTTTTTAGTACCACCTTTGTGTTTTTTCTCTGTTTGTCCATTGTGTTCCACTCCACTATTATCCCATATATATACTATATAATATATAATAATATAATATACTATATCCTAATGTCAGTACATAACAGAGATGGGAAAGTGGTGGGCCCAGGTACATTTAATTGAGGTAATTTAATGCAAACCTTGACTGGTGACATTGTTGAAGCCAGAATAAGCACTTTAAGGATTTTCTTAGATATGGTGTCTTCTCAGGAGGAAGAGCTATAAGTTTCAGTTTGAGTTTTGGCAGATGTCACAAGGGGAGGTAGAAGGCTTCTTACAAGCAATGCACTGGCTGTAGATAAGATTTGTCCTGAAATGCTGCGGGCTGTGGACACTGTTGGACTATTGTTGACATGTCACTTTAATGTCACACACACATTTTGAGAACGGTGCTTTGCATAGAGATGGGGTGCTGGTTCCCTATTCAAGTGAACAGGATGGGAGGTGTTCTCTAACCTTCAAGGACTTAGACTTTTCAGCCTCCTGAAAATCCATTGACAGAATACTTGAAACAAGAATTAATCTTTCTCAGACTTACCCTGTTTGGACTAGTTTTTTTGTTCACGTAAAGAGGCCACGGTATGCTAATCCTGTCTTTATGTATTGTGCAGTTTTAAACTAAGGCTTGTAACCACTCTTTTTAGGATAGTCCATTAGCTGCATAAAGCTGAACATGGTGTGAGGGCCGTCACTATGAATGTTTCGATCTTTGTGTTTTTGGCTCTAAGTCAAGACTATATGTTTCTCAGAAAGGGGATGAGTCCCCAAAAAGGATGCACATTTTCCCTTTTCCTGTTTGTGATATTCATGGGCAGGATATGAAGTTGTTGCTGAGTTTTGGAGAGTTGCTGTTGGCCATGTTATTATGGCATCTCTGAAGATAACGTCAGTCTGGTTTCATCAGACCATGATCTTTGGTGTAATACCGATTGGTATCTCCTTTTTTGAGACCTCCATAGACAGACAGATGGAAAATAATTATTTTAAAAAAGGGGAAATGGTGATAAATGCAGTGAGGAAAGACAGAATATGGAGACTGGGAGGGAAAATGCCTACAAGGATGCATGAAAAAAGAAAAGATTGAACATCAGGTCTTACACTGTTCTCAGTCATCAGCAGGGAGAAAAAATTACTCTGACATCACCAAGCTAATGTCCTGCAGTCTCTTCCATCAGTAGCACCCGAGATGTGCCTCTCCTGTCTACTCTATAAACCTTTCATGAAGAGGGAGGGAGAAAATGAGAAAAAAAGAAAAAATGGAGAGAGGGAAAAGCCAGATAAATCAAATGTGAAGCAGAACTGAAGGAAAGGCGAAAGAGACTTTGAAAATAAAGATAAAGGAAAGGTGAAAGAGGGTGAAATAAAGGAAGAGCCTAGAGGGGAAAAAAAGCATACAAAATTAGGGGATATAATAGGGAATGGTTGCATAGCAAAGGATGTAAAGAACATGAAAAGAGAAAACAAGTAAGGGAATAAATGAAAAGGTGGTGGTGGTAAGAGTAAAAAAGAGGAAGCAAGTATGTGACTGTGTGGAACTCCATATTTTCATAATAACAGAGTTTACTACATACACATTATATACATATAGTATATTATCTCCGAAACCTTTCCCCTCTACCGTACCACGACCAGCTCCAGTTCCTCACAATGGATGATACTTGTGCCTTCCCCTTGGAGGCGTTACATACTTATTTTCAGCCTAACTATGGTATTTTCCTAAACCTATGACCTATTTGATAATGTACTTTTCTGCACGTCAAAATGTTTCTTAGCAAGTGGCCTGGCTCTGGAGGTAGAGCCGTTGTCTAGTAATCGTAAGGTTCCTGGTTCTATCTCCAACTCTTCCAGGTTCTAAAAGCACGTTTAATGGCAAAGTAGTGCAGATGTTTATGATGACATGCACATATGGGATGGACACAATAAGAGGAACACAACATAATGTACAACTTAATGTATTCCAATATAGTTGCCTTGCAATAGAAATCACATTTTCAGCTTATTGCAGATGACTGCCAAGTCCACATATAAATGTGCAGAATAATTTCCAATATATCCAGTATAAAAATATGCCCTACTGTATGTGAAGAGTTATCCTTAAATGTATCAGCAAGTGGCTTACTCACAGTTTTATCCAGTTCAAATAAAGTGTGTCCAAGCTGTCACATAGTTTAGTTTATTTCCGCTGAGCTTACCCACTCCATTTCCCCCATCTTCACCAACCTTCCCCACCAGAGTATGCAGAGAGAGACCACCGTTTTGCTTCATTATGTTTACCTCAGTAGGCTTTTTGTAGCGCAGGTGACTATATTGGCAGTACTGCACAGAAAATCATAGGTTTGATAGAGAGAGTAAAGGTATTATTCTGACTGTGGACAGGTGTTTTTACAGGTTTGGTGTCTTCTGAAAGCTCTGGGACCAGTTATTTTCAAGGAAAATGTGGCAGTGGGGATTTTTCAAAGGGATTCAAAGTGTTTTTATGTCAATTGGTCCCATGCTGGTTTACAAATGACTCACATTTGCTTCTGAAATGACTGTCTGTTGTATACATACTCTATGATTAATATGAAAAAGTGCATCATCAAATCATATTTTTTTGAGCAAAGACAGGAAAGTAAGGTAGAAGCCATAACAAACAACTGCCCTGCTGCAATGCTTTCGTAATCTCAAAGAGGATATACATAATTATATATTCACAGTGGAATAACAACTTTCTAGGATAAAAAAAAGTCAGGTCCTTTAAAAGGAATTTTGTGGAGTTATATATGTGTGTGTGTATATATATATATATATATATATATATATATATATATATATATATATATATATATATATATATGATATGATATGATATGATATGATATAAAGCCATAGTTGATTTTTAAAAAATACAAATATTGCATGAGTCCATAACCTTCTGTTCTTCTGCAAAGCATACAAAGGAAAATATTTGTTTCATACTTTTAAATATTTCAATGGAATTCTACTTCAACCATTAATTTAAATGGCAATGTAAATGACTGACTGATCTGTTTAGTTTAAAATCTGTTTCATTTGGGAAAGTCATTCAAGAAGGTAAAAACACCATTAACTGTGAACAATATTCTTTTTAAATCTGCAAAAGATTAATACTAATATTTTATGATTTTTTTTTTTAGTAAATTGATTAGACACTGGTTCTGTAATACAGTGAAGAAATACCAGTGCATGCTGCACAGACTACAAATAAGAGTCATATCTCATCTGTTACAATATTGTACAAAGCTCCCAGGCTTATACCTCCCCAATACCTTCCAGAGAGGCAGCAAATAGATAAAAATGACACACCTTTTAAGTTCCCTATGGATAAATGCTTGGTTAAGTGTTCTCTCAACCAATATATTGTTGGCTGGAAAAGAAGATTTGTTTGATATAGAAAACACTTTATACAGTAAGTTCTCTTGTTGCAAGTTAGACGGGGTAGCCTACACACTATTATCAATTTATTTTGATCAAGTTACAGCCCCTGCCTGTTTTGAGGACACAGGGAAAAAAGAACACGGCACACTTTCTTGTATCGCCCTCTATTGAGTTTTGCCTGCAGCATTTCTGTCACATCTGATACGTGATTTAGGCAATGCAGTCGCCAAAAAATGTGAATTTGTTCCTTAGTATTTCTGGCCACATACCTATTCCTCTTTGTTTTATCCATGGGCTATTTCCCATGCCGTTGCCTTGATGTATATTTTGGGCCCTGGTACTGTATATCAATAGATAGTCTGGTGATGCTGTTAATATATATTCAGTATATAAACAATAAACCTTACAAAACACAGTAATTGTCTTATAATCTAAATCTCTAGCTAATTTAATACAACACTTAACATGTAAAAAGTATCACAATATCACTTTAAAGACTCATTATCAACCTGACAACTTGCAAGCACAACTTGCAAAGAACAAGAGAACAATTTTAAACAAGGTGAAAATCAGAAATTATGCAATATCCCTACTCAATACAGTAATTAATAATGATACGCACAATTAATATGAGAAGTGTTTACCTACTGTATCTGTAAATACACACTAGACTTTATTTCTGTGCTTTTTAATTGAAGCAGGCAAAAATAAAGCATATAACAGACGAGTACAATACAGAAACAAAATTACCAGATGTAAAAATAGCACAGTTGCTGTATATATTTGCCCCATTCTTTCAGCAGTGGATGTTAAATATTTTCTAATATTTACCTATCAATCTGATTCAGCAATATTAATAAAACTCATTTATGACAAAGTTAAGTGCAACAAATTTGATAAATAATAAATCGTAAAATGGTTTAATATCAGAAACAGTGGTCTAAACTGGTCAGTTGTGATAGCTCAATAATCCTCTTATACATGTCTTATGATGTATTGTATAAATAAAGTAAATATGAGTGCTATATGAAAATTTGATTTTAAAATTATGTAAGTGTTGGTTTGAAAGTAAGTGTAGTTAATTCAAAACTGTAACTAAATTAGTTGAACTGGATGAATTTGATATGTATTTGTGTGCAAGTGCAATAGCCACAATACTGGACCCTGACAGACTTAATAAAGGTACACTAATAGACATGCCAATGCTGTAGGAATACAGTATTGTATTTTTTTGGATTGAGTGGAGCCCACTATATCAAGGCCAAGTTCATTGCAATTCATTGTTCTGAAACTGCCATGTTAAAAATTATATTTTTTTGAAAATGCCATAACTTTACATTTTACCACTCAAGCAAAATCTAATTTAAAAAGCCTATCTTTAAACAATTGATCGTACATGTGTATAAACTGAGAAAATTTTGAATTCCTATGACATCGGACAAATAACATAACACTCATTTAAGAACATTTACTTCCAATGAACTAAGATCTGTCAATAAGCCTTTATTGTATCAGCAAGTGTATTGCTTAAAATCGTGGCACTATATGGTGTTGTACAACTTGCCTTCCATCTTGCAGTAGACCGCCCACAGTCATGCACTCCATCTGCTTATAACCAAGGTCTACGAGTTGTTAAACATATTACAAATGCATATGTAGATGCAGCAATTTCATGTGGCTCATAGTTGTATTCCAAACTGTATTCCACAGCTGATTAGAAGACAATTTGATTCACCCAACACTCAGTGGGCTTGTCTGAACTTACTGCATAACACCACTTCACAATAAAGCAATAGGCTCCTGGAAAACCTAAGTTCATAAATTACCACATTAGTGCAAAAAGGTGTACTGAGGATTTTTCTGGTAACTTAGGCTCAGTTTGACATTGTCCTGGTGTAGACCTGTTTTGACTGTATATGTACATAAAAAGCCATCAGATCTCTTGCAAAATCTTTGTGCTCTGAAACCAAGAGACGGATAACATTTTATTACAGCTACATCTGGCAATATACACCCACACACACATACACACACTTAACATCTTCTGCGGGTTGATGCGTGATGAAATATTGATAATAGCTAATGGTTCCCTCTTCCATTTTCTTGTGTGCCTGATAGGTGTAGCAACATGGATGACACGTACTAGACAGTATATGTGGTGAATCATTAATATTCACAATGAATACTGGATGGATTGTTCCTCCAGTGAAGTGCTACTAATACGGCCGACAGAGACTTTTGGTGCTTTGATCAGGATTTCTTTCTAGCCAAAAATGCTGTAAAACCACAAAGATACGTTGCAGTAGACTGTCACAGTCTTCAGCACGGCAACATATTACAAATCTTTCAATAATATATTAGTGCCTTTAAATTCTGCAGTGGGTGGTCAGCTCTGATCTTTAGATTCCTTAAAATGGAAACAGGGAGATTATTTTTCTTGACAAGCTTCCCTAAATTACTTTCAGCGTTTACTCCTTAGTGAGGTTTACCATAAATATTCAGTCTTTAACTTATTATTAGTGCCTATGTTTTGGATTAACAGCAGGGCCACTGGCATAAACACTATATGCGGTTGTTTAGGGCCACTTTCTGTGTTGCTCACTACTCACACTTTGTACAGTGTTAAATTGACTCACTCACTTTAAGAACTAATTTCTCGCAAATGATTTAGTTTCCACTGCAGATAGTACCCCTTTAATGTAGTTGGGATCCTTAGCTGTCATTGCGACGCCACGTGAAACTGCTGTGACATCATCTTCAACACGACACAAACACACAGGATTTGTCAATTGACCACGCCAGAGTTTTGCGGGCTTCCATTTTTAAATATCTGGGTCAAGTGAATAAAAAAATTGCAGTTGCTATTTCTGCAGGATGTCCCATGTGACATTCAAGTGACGATTCTAGTGACGATTCTCTCTGATCAATCAGTGGTCTGCATTGTTTTCACTCCACCTTTTAATATCCGCTCAGCCGACTTGGAAACTCGACCATAGTGATCCCAAACAAAGGACTAGGTACCAAGTACTGTCCACAACTTTTGCTTATGGAAAACGAAAAAAGAAGGGTCCCAAGCGAGTAGAGTAGAGTCAATGGAAAAAAGGTAAATGAGGGGGCCCCAAACCAAATCCTGCGTAGAACCCCCAAAAGTGTAGGGCTGGCCCTGTATGTTAGCAATAGCCAGAGGATGTTAGGTTGAAAAATCAACAAATTAATCAGCTCAGGAGGGATGCACGGTTGGAGGGTAGGAGCCGTTGTCTATCGGCAAGGCCATTGCTGTACATTTGGCTGGACAAGAAAATCCCCATGGCAGCACACTGGAGAAGGGTATGATGGAGCAGATGGCTACCCCTTACTCTCTTCACTTGTGCTTGCCAGACAGACGATGCTACAGGTGTGACAAGATGTCCAAGCTGGATCAAGGCCCAGTCCCAGGTGCCCCCCGCCCTCACTGTCTCCTCAGTCTCTCTCTGCAATTCTCTCCCAACTCAACCTCTTTCTCCTTCTCATCCTCCCTTATTTTCCTTTCACTTTCTTCCTTTCAATTCATTCTCCCATTTGCTTAACTCAAGCCAAAGATCAGTTGGCTACATTCACAGGCCAGGTGAGGGGAAGTCAACTGCAGCCAAGGAGAAAGCTGACATATCTGTTAGCCTGAGGGGCCTGTCCAGGTGGCTGCTCCAGTAGGTAACAGCCAGTTGCTGACAGGAGGCTTGGCAAATAAAGAAGAGATGATGGGGCTGTGATGCTTTTCCAAGCCAACATGAAAAGCTTTTCAAAAGCAAGGGTGTTGTCACAGTAAAACACTGGAAGGGAAAATTGTTTAATGGATGAATGCATTTTTTCCAATCTTACCATTTCCTGTAAAACTACAATGCTATGTGAAATCAACGTCGCAAAAACAAGAAATTGTCTCAGTTATTAACGTATTAATGATTCCCCTGGTTCATGGTGATAACTGTTCACAGGTCATCACCAAGTATGGAATAACTAAAGAAGCCAATATTATGTCTGCAAATTAAACCGCTGATAACAAGTCCACAGCAATACTATCAGTTCTGCACCTTTAGGCACAGTGATGTTTTGGGCTGAATGTTACCGTCAGCATGCTAACATGCTCACAATGACAATGTTAACATGGTGATGTATAGGATGTAATGTTTACCACATTGGATAAAGTAACATTTTTCCCCAAAGAAGATATTTCATCTGATCTATGGCAAATATAGCCTTAGCATATAGCTAGCCAAGGTGGGGGTTGGGGGGGTATTCATTGTGAATATTCATGATCACCTAAAACTGGTTGCAAATACAACCACAAACACAAACTCACAGGGTAAGTCTGGCCAGCATTTCTGTTTTGTATATGACAGCAGAGTATAAGGCAGCAATCAGACTCAAGATGGAAGGAAATGTAATTCAATTGCAGTGACATCTTAAAGGCTTTCAGGCTATATTGTGTGCAGAACACTGTCCCATAAAATATACTGGGGCCCATTTTCATGCTGGTGCAAATCAACTGCAGTGACCTTGCAGTGGGGAAGTATCAATTTCATTGGTTGAAAGCAGATTTTTCTTGAGCCTGCACCCACTTGGTGATATTATGATACTACTGATACAAACACAAGCAAATTATAGTAGACCATCACTTTTTAGGGGAATGAAAGGGGCTGATTTGATGTCATGATTGATGCCAGCCCACTCCTACTCATAGTTTGCTTTACCCAAACCATTCTCACCAAGCATGTGGGGTTTGCACTTAAACAAACCTGCACTGTGACCATTTGCCATTGCCAGTACTCGTGATTTTACTGGCGAAAATAGAGCCCCTTAGGTGAGAAAGTGTTACAGTTTTTACAATCATAATAGATAAAATGTTGGAGTGGTACTCATACAAAAAATGCTTTACGCTTATTTCTGACAATTTTTTTTTTTAGTCCAGCCACATATCTCATATCTCATAAAAAGCAAGGAACTACCCACTACATAGTCACTGTCCAGAATTCAAAATTAACTGTGTGTGAGTGTGAATGAGAGAGAGAGAGAGAAGTGAGCAGAACAGAAAAAAGGGATCAAGAAAAGCCTACAGGAAGGATTCAGAATGGTTGTAGATCAAGTCTTCATTTGAGATCTTCAGGGAAATTGTAAAATTTATGAAAATTGTGTTTGTTTATTATATAAACACTACTGAAGTAAAGGTTGTTGGTGCCAAACAGCTCTCTGCATATTCCTTCCTTTAGTGAAAGAGAGTTCTCTCGCCAGTGTAACATTTGACTTACTAACCTGAATAAACACCAGAGAACTCATACACAAAATACAGCATCTGTCTTTTCCTGCCTTTTCCTTCTCCCAGTATCAACAAACACTTAATTTGATTATTAGGCAAATGCCCACAAAATGCTTTTTGTCTCCAGCCAGCTATGTCTGAAATATCACCATGGCCACTCTTAAACACAGCATGTGTTGAAACCCTGCTAGCCCTTGAAGAAAACCAACTAGTGGAGGCACATAGAACCCCAGGGCACTGGGTGGCACTTCAAATGGCAACTACAGCTAACAAGGCTGAACAACATAACAGTAGTTGGTCCTTAATGGAGCCCAGAGCCTAAGCTGTGATTTATGTTGAAACGTAAGCAGCTGTGGTTGTGTGCTAAAAAGGTTTCTTTGGTCTCCGTCAATATTTTTGCTTTTAGCTACAGCAAAGGAGCACATTTCAAAAACCGACAATATTTATACTAATACTTTTTGTTACATTAATGTCGGAGTATGGATAATTTGTAAATTCAGTGCTCCAGCAGTCAACAATGTAGGCTACCTGCCCGCTAACGCATACTAAGAGGAACGCATAGTAGGAAGTCAGTTTATTACCACATCCCACCCTCCTCCACACAAACTAGTGACGACTGTGGTTTGTTGGAACCCAGCTGGGAAACTGCTACTGGGAAAGATTCCTTTCAAGGCAGCCCATGGCTTGTGATTTGTAAGCATACATAATTACATCCACAATCCAGTCTCTTTTTAATTACATACAAAGAGCTTTCTTTTAGGTTTTTGGTGCCCTCACAGTGCACATCAGCTCTTTTGGTTCATCTATCTCCCTTAACAGACCTTGGATGTTGAATGCTGCCAATCTGATGGCATCCTAAGATTTTAAGATATTTTTAAGGCTGTCTTTTGGAAAAATCTAAATATTGTAGCAAAACATTTTGGTATTTGTTTTGATGAGGTTTAGGCTATTTAGGCTTCTTTGGTGCTTGTAAAGTAAAGCCATTTTTAGTTTTGGCAGTTTCTACCATCTCTTGTCTTCACACCAGGTATGACCATACAAAGAGACAATATAATTTTCTGCACGGGAAAGAAGCATTACATGTACTGTACAGATAACCACAAAAGCAATACAACAATATGTAAATATTGTAAAAGACTTGCAATTTACATTCATACCTTTTATTAATTTTAGTTGTCATTAAGGGAAAATGAAATTACAGTGAAATGCAAATTTCATAATACAATGGTGTGTCTCTTCAATAAAACAATGAGATGATTGAGGTTCATCTAACTGTATGAATTCATGTTTTAGTTCAATCACAAAAAAAAAAATGAAATGTGGATTTTATGGTGGTCCTGATGCAGTTAATATGTAACACAAACCTATCATTAAATAATAATCTCACCTGCTCAAGTCAACTGAAATAAATCCATGAATGCTCCTGAGTTTGGTTTAGCTGCACACACACACACACACACAAACACACACACATAATGCAGACACATAGACAGCACACAATCAGTGTCTGAAAACTAGTGGTGCTTTAAACATTTTCATAAAAAATGTTAAATCTAAACTTAATCTTAGTGGAAGCCAAATCATTAATTCCAAAGATGGGAATGTAGTGGTCTCTTGGTGTGACACCAATTAGCACTTGACTCTGACTGAAGCAAGAGCAGAGACACTTAAAATGTTGAATAGATTAAATAAAACCATGGATGATATCTGATGTAGTCTATAGAAAATAAACATGTTTTGACAATGTGAATGTTTTTACCTTTTCTTTAAAGAACAAATCATTCTCTAAAATGACAGTATAACATTTTTTGATGTGTTGAAAGATATAGCACCAAAAGTATTTAGGAAGATTTTTCCTTAAACTTGACACCTATGTCATGTCTGTCTGTCCCGGGAGAGGGATCCCTCCTCTGTTGCTCTTCCTGAGGTTTCTTCCACTTTTTTCCCTGTTAAAAGGCTTTTTTGGTGAGTTTTCCTAACCCCTGAGGCAGAACATGTTTAGTGGTTTTGGGCTACATCAAATAAGATTTGAGGGTAGCTCTGACATATGAGGTAATGGGGCGACCTCTCAACTGAACATCTTGCTGCTGACTGTAAGCAGATCGCAGTGATACAGGACTGTACAGGACTGATTGTGTTGACTTTAAGGACTGAAGGTTATACTATTTAATGAGGAGCACAAGGATGTGTCAGAACCAGTTCCTCAAGGTTTTGACCATTCAATAAATCAACAATGCAGTAATTAATTTTCACCTTTTTTCATCAGTAATTTTGTCCACCTAGTAGAAAAAAGTGTGGGAAGAGCAGTACCAAAGGTTACTGTCACCTCTTCATTTTTATTTAAAAAAAGGTAATTGCAGTGATTTGACAATAGTGCATAAATCCCCTTGTGTAGATTGAACTGAATGTAAAAGATACAGTAAAGACAAAACAAAGAGTAAGCTTTAATGAAATTATATTATTCATATGTGGCAAGAAATTATTTGTCGAGGTTTGAAAACAAATGTTTCAAGGTCCATTGCTGGTTCCTTTTGAAAGGAGAGTATAAACTCAATCATGCATGTATAATATTTACTAAATTTTATCAGTGAATAATTATGCCCCTGTATTAAAATACAGAGGACAAAAAAGAAAATGTCTGTACCCTTCTGTAAAAGCATTTTGATTGGCATTGGCTGAATGTTTGAAATGGCTGTAATGGCTTACCTTCATGGTTTGATTTCCTGTCATATATACTGTACATTGCTTCAAACACACTGATATCCCAGTCCCCATTAAAAGCCGACACAGATATTACGTTAGATTCACAATAATAATAATAATACATTTTATCAAGGTTATTAAACTTATGAGCTGCTGGAGCTTTCCATGTTAAAACAGGGACAACTGTAGCTCGTCCTAATGGATAATTCATAGACCTGGCATCAGAATGTGTGTTCTTGGACGAGCTATCCTATGCTGGTCATATGGACATAAGTGTAATAACACAGCTCTCATTTATTTTTCTTTCTTTCTTTTACACACACACACTCACAGAGAAACAGAGGGATAACATGTACAAAAAATTGCAGCAGAAGATAACAAACTAGCATTGCTTTTTTTTTTTTTTTTTGCAAATGCAAAAAATATGTTGCACTCCCACAATTAAGGGATCCCATGAAAATGAAGAAATCTACCAATGTTTTGTCTTGTCTGTTCTTTATAAACTTCACACAGTGTGATTTCAGCATTTACTTCTCACAGTTCTTCACTTCCATTTGCGCAGATTGGATGCAATGGTTCCACTGAGCAAACAGCAGATAGTATTTGACATTTATTCAGGGGCATTGCAGTGTGAAGGTTATCGGTGGAATTTTTTAGGCTTGTGCCATATCTGATGTCTTTCTCTCTAGTAAGCCGTACATTTGAGTTGAAAGGCATGTTCCTTCTTGTAGTTAGATATCAGCTTCTTTCTGTTTCACTGGACTGGCAAATGGCTGTAAGGCTGCAGATAACATATGTCACCAAGTGACATTACAGTTATGTGATGATTTACATTTACAAGCTTCAGCTTGGTTAGCTGTGGGTTAACATTACCATTATTTCTGTAGATGATTAAATCCATACCAATGATGGCTTTAGTATAAATTCTGAGTCATCAGAGCTTATACTTGCCTTTACCTTGTCGATGTCTTTCCTGATTGCAGTATTGTTGTCGGTGTCTGGATAAAATGGAATATTTAAGCTTGCAACTACTGATTATTTGCCCACTTGGGAGCAGCGCAAACAAGAACCAGAACATAATCTTGATGTATTATCACCTTTTAATGTAAATTTGTTATGGTTGAACTTGTTTGAAAACAGTTACTTATTACACATCCAGCAGTCACGAAGGAACATTATCATTCATTTGGAGTCATGTTTCTGGCAACTGGGTTAATTTAAGTCCAATATTTACTCTTTGTTAGCTCTGTTTTTGGTCTCCACCTAACTCCTGTGGACAAGATATTTGTCTCTTTAGCTGCTTAATGCTTATTATGTTCACCAGCCAGTTGCTAACTTTATATTATACTGGGTGATAATTCTCTGTGGGTTCATCACTACGAGTGACCAGTTTCATATTTTCACATTGCTTCCACATTGTCATTTGATACATTGTTATAGCAAAAATATCAATTATAGCCAGTTTAAGGGACCATTGTGTAGAATTTAGTGGCATCTAGGGGTGATGTTTCAGATTGCAACCAACCTCATACCCCGCTCCTCACCCCTCCCAATCTAGTGTGTAGGAGAACATATGGTGGCTTACGCTAAAACGCGAAAGGCCCTATCTAGAGCCAGTGTTTGGTCTGTCCGTTCTGGGCTACTGTAAAAACATGGAGGTGTAAGAGGACACGCTCCGTACGTAGATATGAAGGGCTCATTCTAAGCAAACGAAAACACAACGATCTTAGTTACAGGTGACTATACACTAATGTAAACATACCACATACTATGATATTTTATTTCTGCCAATAGATCAACAGATCTGCTAAAATTCTACATTTAGCTCCTTCAAGTCACATGGTGTAGTCTTTTTAATAAATATATATTATCTTGCTTGAGTATTTTTTTTTTAAATGTAAAAAAAAAGAAGTTTAAACTACTATTTTCATAGCCATCACAAAATAATCCCTTATTGTTTCAAAATTATACGTATAATTTTAAGCACTGATCTTTTTTATCTGTGGATAATGGCTGCCAATCATCAAGAGGAAGAGTCATCAAACCCTCATTTAATTGTCTCTGCTGCTTTGTCCAAACATTGTAGTTTGGGCAATACAACAGGATTATCGCTTGTAGAAAAGGATATCTTTATAACAAACATCCATCACTGGTGGCAGAATAATTAGGCTCAGGTTATTTTGGGGCGGCTGTGACACATTCATATGGAGCAGTACTAAGAGGAGCTTAATTCACGAAAACAGTAACAGGACATTCGGATGGTTCAAGTGTGTCCTTAAATCAATATCTAGGAGTATTAATTGTCCAGACCTTATGCAAAGCATGATTAAATGTAGGGAAGGGAGCAAACTCTTATGTGAAAACTGTTAAAGGTTTTGTTGTTCATCATGAACCAAATGTTAAATTGTAAATGATTTGTTAAATCATTCATGTGTATGGAAAAGGGCATGCATCATCACATAATAGTATGTCAATCACTAAATAAAGGCAAGCTGTTGTGAAATCAAAAGTAAAAAATCAAGTCAGCATGCAGTTTTCTGTCTCGCTGTTCTATTCTTCTTTGCTCTTGGTGCTGTCCCAACGCTGAAATTTGAACACCATATTTATATGCACATGTAGTCACATAAACACAAGCATCACAGAGAAACCCTGCATTAAGTTTGCTTGAAGGTGTTTGATGAGCACAGCTGCACATCAGCCATGTACAAAGGCCTTTATCAGTAATGAATATAACACAGCAGTAGATCTAGGTCCCCTGCCATTTACTCACATCTTGACACTGTCTTTTGTTCCTCCTCTCAACACCACCAACTACTACTTCCTAACCTCCAACTGAACAAGAAAATCATGAGGATTATTAAGGTGTTTTTTTGTTTTGTTTTGTTTCTCAGTTTTCCATTTGGTCATCTTTGTGTTCAGAGATAAAAAAAAAAAAATGGTCAGTGAATAGGACGTACTAGTACAATGACCAGTACATGAATGCAGTAAACACATGTATACTGTCAGAGCCTATAATTCAGCTCTACCATGTCTTTGTACTCTATAGGTATAACCTAAAATCCTTTGTGATAAGCTGGTATCACAGTCAGTCTTGCAAGCATTGGTTAAACTTTTTAATTGATGATACCACAGAGTAGTGCTACACTATTAGCAGGGGAGGTAAAAATCCACCCAGTGTAATGCTACGCTCATTAACCCATGGTAATACTGTAAAACCACCCCTCCCAACAAGGCCATGGCAATTACCTCACTCATTAGATCCAACTCATTACTAGACCAAAAAGACTATGATGTCAAACAAAACACATACATAGACTAGATGCGAAGTTCAAACTTAAATACAGGAATGCTTTAGCGTGTCTGCATTGAAGCAGAAGGAATTACAAACTGTAAAATTCATCAGGATCTGATTTATCACCTGTCAGCTCTTGAATATTCTGGAAACACCAGAGACATCTATTATTCCCTAAGAACACATTGTTCCAGGGCTCTGTGCCTTAAAACAGTGTTCTGTTTCGGAGGAGTTAGAAAGTGAGGAAAAAGGCTCATTACTGTGCGGTCTGTAATGAGGATGTACTTTATGTTAGCTGCAGTACAAAACAAATCCTCCAGCAGACAAGCATGACTCTTACTGTGTCTGATGCTCCTAGTTTTGAAAAGATAATACGTAACTGATTCTCCTGATAACGTGTTATTTACAAAGAAACAACCATCCAATCACATTGTAAAATATATATATATAAATTTACTGCAATGTTCCTTTCAAAATTGATGCAAGTTTGACAAAATTGTCTTTTTTACTCTCGTATGAAAAGACAGGTATGGTAGTTGCCTCAGGGAAGAGGTCAGTTTTCATTTGATAGAGTGATGTTTGGATTTTACTTGGAACCATGTTTCTCCTGGGGTTAATTCAAACGACAGTAAATGTAAAACTGACTGACACATGAAATATCTCCTTCGCTTTATATGTACAATCGTGCAATCTGTCTGTAACTGTAAAAATTTTTTGTCTGTTTCCAGTCAGTCAATCTGATGAAACTCTGATGAAATGTATCCTTTCCATTTTCTTTCTTTTGACCGAAGGAAATAAAGAAAGAAAGATTACAGTTTATTGTTTTGTTTTATTTTTTTTCTAGCCACTTTCGATCGTGGGTTTTTTTCTCATCTGACTGGTTTCTGATGCTATTGCAAAGGTTTTTGCTATGAAATATACATTGTGCTGTCAAGTGTCTGACCCAGCAAGCTAGCTACTGTTAAGCCCAGATTCAAGGTTTGGGTATTGTTAAGAGCTAGAGGGTGGACAGGAATTCTGAAGTGGAGTGCAGTTTCTGGGGGGTAACATTAGCTGTTGATGGTCAGTAAATATCTTCAGACTGTAGGCTGGCCACTAGTTAAATCAGCATTTCTTGTTTTTTTATTTTCAATAGTTATAAATACGAAATACATGCTGGGGTTTGGCACCTTTGACAGAGTTGGGCTGAGTTATAGAAAATAATGTAAAGAATAACGTAACTTATATGATTACATTTTATTTATTTACCTTTTCAATTGGTATTCAAATGCACCAGAAGCCTTCAGTGATGCCCAAGCTATCTAATATAATACCTAATACCATTATTCCTAGTAGACAACCGTAAAATAGACTTAATAAAACTTAACAAGTTTTACAAAAGCCTTGGAGACAAAAGTCATATACTGTAGTTTTGACCAATCTTAAAAACATGTGCTTTTCTAGTGTCTCCATGTCAAGATAATCTGGTCTATTATTGGCAGATGCATGCAGTATAAAGATAAAGGGGGCAAGTGAGAAAAGAGAGGGAGGGCTAGACTGTTGACAAAGGTGCAATGAAGCTGAATAATGTTTTTTTTTTTTCCTCATTAACAGCAACATTTCAAATGAAAGTGCAGAGGGAGTGTCTGAGTTCTTAAGTACATACTTATGTGTCTTGTTTAGCGTAAAGTTCTGCACATTTTCACAAGCTTAATGCTCACTCCAACAATTAGTCAACACAGCATAACCAAATGTAACCCATTTTGAACATAGCCAGACAAGTCACATTATGCTGGTATGCACCCCAATATGTATCTCTATATATTCTGAGCTATAATAGGTTATTGACAGATCTTACAAGTAGGACTTAATTTATGATCCTATATGAACTGTTATGAATCACATGTATAATTTGGGTAACAACAAGTAAATCTTTTTGTTTGTGCTGGAATAAAATCATTATTGAAGGAAATAAGCCGATTTTTTGGCTATATATCTATATCTTTTATTTATGAATCTTTCTTGTGGTTTTATCACACAAAAGGCTGTAGTTCTTTAATGCTAAGCAGGCCTGACATGTTTGAACATCCCTAAGCAAAAGTGTTAGGCCAAAGTGTAAGATGACAAAACCACAGTATATACAGTATTTTTAGTTAAACACTTTTGAACACGTGTTTATGGTTTACAGTTCAAATTAGAATATGTACATCAACACAGGGTTCTCACTAAACCATGAGGTTCACGCATATTTTATTTGTCAAAATATCAGTAAAGGTTAAATACATGTTTTAGATGTATTTTCACCTCATGGTTGGATAGATAGGGGCTTCACACTAACAAGCACTAAAGTGTTCTGTCATAAAGCACAGCAACAGACTTAACAGACCATAAACACAAGGCTGCAGATGTGTATAACTTAACTTGTTCTTCCTATGAAACAATAACATGGACTCTGTTACATTTAGCCTAATACTTTAACATGCATTTAAGAATTTAATTGCACTTACATATTGATATTTCAATTATTTTGTTTTGAAAGCTACAGTACAGAGATAATGCCATAAAATATGCTCATATTCAGAGAAGAAAAGGAAAAGTGGCAAATACAGACATTGAGATGAGTCAACATTCCTATCATCAGTTGCCATGGTGAGCTGAAAACACAGCTTTCTGTGCCTCAAAGCAGCCCATTAGTATAGCAGAGGAGGAGAGTGCCCCATTGCTCTTGCCCACTCTCCATTTTCAACCCTTTACACTGACATTACATTCCAACGTGTTTTGCATCGTCTGTTTGCCTGTAGGTCAGTTTAAGGTGCAGAGTTCCTCAGATCCTGAGCAAGGTGAATTTGCTCAGGATACAGTGTAGCTGCATTATAAAAGCAGACTTTTAAATCATAAACACCCATACTATCTAAATTCCAATGGGATGACGTTCCAGTGGGGTGTAATGTACTGCATGCAGTAAACAAAACAATCTATATATGAATGTGCATGTACGATGGTGTGCACTTTTTCTAACATCAATGTGGCAAATACAAATAACAGCCCCCCTTGATTATTACAGTTTAGAAAGGCAGAATATGCAACAAAAAAAAAAGAAAAAATGAAAAAGGTCAAGCTATTGTAAATATACCATAATGGAGGCCTTGAAAACAGCCAGTCCAACATTCGTGACATCAGGAAAGTAAAGGCTTCTTTTCAAAAATGTGCTGGCACCCTGAGTAATGTTAATAATAATGGTTACATTTCCTGGATATGAAATTGTTCAATTCTGTCGCCCACAAGTTACATCAGCATCTCTTTTCTCACACAGTAAGATACATTGTACAGATGGAAGATCTAACAAAACCAGTCTTTCTTTGGCTTTGTTTAGTTAGCTCTGTTGGAAGAATTGCATGATGTTAGATTTGTGGTTCTGAACCGCCAGTTAAAATATCTACAGAATCTGAAAGGTCATTATCAAAGCTCCCTCAAAAGAGATATTTATCCACTATCCATGTTCTTCACTGTAGGGATATACGTCAGTGTGTAAGACTGTATTCAGAGAAACAACAGCATTGGCCCCGTTCAAACACTTAAAACAACCCATGTTGAGCTTTTGGTGGCATGCAAACTTGCTTGGCCATGTGATAAATGTTTTCTCTGAGGAGCAAAGGCTTAAAGTAGCGTGACGTTGTAACATGATAAGGAGGAGGATGCAGTTGATGGAAGGGCGTGCAAAGTGCCTGGCTTTGACACCAGTCAACTTAGGTTTATTTTAACCATGACCGCAATCTTTTGCTAACCTCAATCAAGTACTCCTTCTTTTAACCATGACTGTTCCCTTACTGTAAACACATAGCTGGGGTCATGGAGTTAAAAAAGACGTGAACTTACTAAAGTAATCCGGCTGCTCAACGCTCTAGAGGCTAGTAGAATAACCAGCATAACACACCTGAATCCTCAACCAAACTGTTGGCATTCAAGTTGCATTGTGGGTGATTTAGTCTCCATGTTTAAACAAGAAAGATATAAGTATTTAATAAAAAGACAATAACGCTGGCTCTGATTTTGATCCTGTATGTTTTTTTTACTGTTCATCTGATGATGATACAGCTGTGTAATGTTAAATCTATGGAGTACTCTTTTTCCAAAAAAATTGCATTTTCGTGATGGTCATTTGTTAATGTTATGGAAGGCACTGATAAACAATGTCATCCTGGCAAGAAGAGTGCCAGAACCAAAAGTGACTTAAAAAAAATCATAAAAAAAATAAAAGATTGAAATGATTTAGTTAACTGATACGCTGGGCAAAAAGACATAACTAAACTGAAAATAAAAGCTTTATTATTATTACTATTGGTAGTAGTAGGTAAAAATCTGGACATCAGGAGTGTGTGAGTGTGTGTGTGTGTCTCTCTCTCTTTCCTCTTACTTCTACTTCACTTCAGCAGATGTGCTTTTCCTTGAGTTCTTCGATAAGCAGCACACAGTATATTAAATTCTACTAGCTATTGAAAGCCTTGTTTCCAAATTTTCCAAATCACATTAGCCATGTAGTGGCCATTAGAGAAAATGCTTATTAAGACACTTCTTCACTTGTGGTCGCATTTTCCCTCTCTTATGTCTCTTATGAGGAGCCCTTACATTTCTGTGGGGTTGCACTATATTTGAGATTTTCAGATGTGTAGAGTTCTCCATGGTTTTACAGTCTCAGCTGTAGATTTCCTTTTTTATCCTGCTTTCTGATTCGGTTATAACTGCACTGCCATTGACAGGGTCCATAGAAAAGAATTGGGTAATTATACATATAGCCCTAAGCATTTAAATGGACCACTCTGTTAGGTGAATAGGTGTTTATTTTGCACAGAAGGAATGTGCAAGTGAAAGTGGTACAGTGTGGCTATGCCTACTCAGATGGGGAGTTTTTCTTTTGACTGAATACACTAGTTAACATTCTCACTGTGACCCATTACAATCAAACATTTTGCCAGGTTCTGCAACATTAACCAGCAAAAACATAGAAGGTCCTATTTTCACCAGTGTTTTGAATTAAATTAAGTTTTTCTCACCAAAATGCATTGCGGGTATATATGCAGGTTTTGAAGATTTGAAATGCTTTTAACATGTTTTTCCAACCAAATGTCCAACCATGTTTTTCATTTAATTATGAAACAGTAAATTTATATATAAAAAGAAAATATCTCTGACAATGTGTATTGTATTTCACATTATTTCTTTATTTGATTTGTTTTTAATTAGGCATTTTGAATCACCATATCCTTGAAGCCTAACAAACATGTCAAATGCATTTCCTTCCTCATAAGCATTTGCAGAGGTTTTTTGAATATTTTAGAAATCTGCATTGTTTGCAAGATTTTCTTTCCCTGCCCTTATTCATTTATTTATTTACTTTGCACTACTCATCTTGGAGAATTACCGGCACCAAGTAATGATCAGCAAATTAGAACGCAACATCATGTAGCCCCTCTCCTATGTGTCACCAAACTTTTAGATTAATATAATACATAATACATATAATAATAATAATAACATAATAGATACTAGTTGAGCTCGAGATACCAATACAATGCCACTCATCATTTCATCAAAAAAATCGTCAAATTTTATCAGAATTTTATATAAAATTAGGGTATCTTTGAGCACTGCTTTCTGCAAAACTACAAAAAAAATATTTTTCTCCATCTCTTCTTAATCTACTTCTGCCTTTAACATTGGACATTTCTTCTGCTCCACTGTTTGTGTCCAGTATCATTCTGGCATTTCTAAAAGAGGTTACTTTTTTCTTGTGTCTAATGCCATCATAGCACTAAGAGCACTAATGGATTCTCATCTCCAACTAGCAAAACTTGCAGTTACCTATGCTTTTGTACACTTTTCTCACTCTTCAAATTATAATGTTATTTTCTGCCATGTCTACCTCATTTTCTACTTCTTATTTTGCATTGAGATATCTAGAAAGTTAATGTCTGTCCTGTCATCTTTCAAACCTACATACTTTTTGTGCTTCCTTTCCTCTTGATCCTTTGACTAGCTTTCTGTTTCACTGACTTTTTTTTTTCTTTTGATCTTTTTTCCTTTTGTTTATTCTGCTCGTGTCTCATCTTAAATAACCTCTGAACTGAATAGTTGTGCTGTTTCTTTCTCTCACATTGTTCTGTATGTGTGCAGTTTGCCTTAGGTTGCCCCTACCCTGTCCTTGGAAGTGCATGACTTACTCCACCATCTTCTGCCAATCGCTCTTACTGAGACTTAAAAATCATATTACTTCACAACTATTGCTTTCCACAGCAACAGTTTGTTTTAAAGGCCATCCATAAAATGCAAACCACATTATTGTTTTTCACCTATAACTCAGTTTCTCTGTTTTAAATGCTGCATTAAAAGATTTTTTTATTGCTAGAGGGCAAGAGATAGAAGACTTCAAAACACACTTAGTGGCTCTAACTTTACTTACTTTGTAGACTTAAATACAACAGTACAAAAACGGCACTTTGACTGCTCCAATACAAAACATTTGGTCCAAACAGTATTCTTTACACAAAACAATTCTGTGAGCATTTTAAATGGAGAATTGCATTGTTCAGGCAGGTCATGCTTCACTATCACTCATTCTCTATCCATAGTTGAAATCCACAGCCACATTGAGGGCTGCGTCTCAGACAGAGTACTATCGAATGTCCACCTGTTGTGGAATGTAGACCGCACTGGAGATGCCCGAAGAGAACTCCTCGGGGAGACAAAAGGGGCGACTTCCAGGAACAAGAATGTAAACAAACAATGGCGTCCAAAACTGTGTGTATGATACTGACCTTTCCTTTGTTTCACTGTTCCACCTAGCAGCACCAACAACATCATTCCTCTTTGCTTTGCCATGTTTACAGCTGTGCACAGAAGAGCACTCTGTACTGCTACTGGTCAACATTTGGAACACGTCATGGAAGGCAAAAACATTATAACCTGCTAGTCTTTCTGTCAGGACGCCGTGAGGCTTCCCATATATGGTTTGTCTGTTGTTGTCCATTATGACACACTATGCGGGAAAACAACCAATTGTTAGGCTCGATGCCCATCGTCCATCGACCTATAATAGGGCTGATTTTGTTTAGTCTGAACCTGGCAAAAGAGAACATGCAAAGTCTATGTAAAGAGGCCCTGCCCACAACTTTGCAAACTATAGAACTAAACTGCATGAATAGGGATCATATTTGTCAGTGATTTTATTCCACACCATGAGATACTGTTGACTTTTACTAAGGGTTGGAGTTGTTTGTCATGTATTATGTGCAGTTTATTTACAATAATTTCCATGTGCAATGGCATAACGGGAACACATAGGCTTCTGGTGAAACAGTCAGAATCAAGTTTATGCCAAGTAAGTTTTCACATACAAGGAATTAGCTGTGGTGTATTGCTGCATGACATTAAACTTACAGAAATAGGATATTATATTCAGAAGACAAGTAGTGCAAAAAGTCAAGAAACATAAACATAACTATAAAATATAAAATAGGAAGAGAAGTGTTTACAATACAGAAAATGAAAGAATGTGCAATGTACATGTCTTTGAAAAAGTATGCATATAATTTAGGGAAGCAAAGATAATTTGCCAGCAATCTGTTCTCACCCTCTCTTCAGTGTATTCAGTAGGTGTTACTAGTAAGCTTAAGTTGGTTCCATTGAACAGTTCTACAGTCACTGAATTGATATTCTATATCTATCTATAACAATATATATAACAATCTGATAATGCTTTTGTATACCAAATAGACATACTGTAGATCTGTCAGTCTGCCTATAGGTCATGTACAGCAGAGGTAGTTAATGAAGCCAATAGGTTCAAATGGATTCAGCTATGTTAACTTTGCTGTGGCTCTTTCTTTCTCACTTTCTTTGTTTTTTTTTTGTTTTTTTTTTTTGAGAGGCTTCACAAAGCCAGCCAGAGTAGTCCTTGACAGGAAAGAAGAGACATAGCCTTAAGATCCACTTTAAAAATTGAGCTGTTTAAAAGCTCAAGGCATGATGCACAAAGTGCCTGTGAAGAATAGTATTTATCCATATGTCTATGTTCAACTTCTTGCATTTTCCAGCCAACTGATATACAACTATCTTTCACAAGTCTGTGTGCAGGGTTTTCTTCTTTTTTTCTCCTTTTTTGGCCAGTTCCACAGGTACCATACAGCAGGCCTATAATGAGACAACAGCTATTGTGAATTCATTTCTGGACCTCAGGTCACACTTGTATAGGTTCCATCTACAGTAACTGTAATACAAACAGCTTCACAGCTTAAATGCAAGAGCCCTGGTATATAAGTATTGTACTTTGAAATTTAAATTTAGCCAATTATTGACATTGAAATAGGCTAGATTACTTTGTAAAATGTAGTAATTGAAGGAAAATGAACCGCAATTTTTCAGTTTTTGTCTTATATATATGGAGAGCAGGATTAAGATAAGCTCATAAGGGTTATGTTTTGTAACATAATGAAGAATGAGATATTATTGTTGTATAACTTGGGGATTTTGTTGCATAAATTATCAAATCACATTTTAATCATTGATTAAAATGTGATTTGATGCACAGGTATTTTCATCACCCACATATTTCAATTGACAAACAGTTTCATTACATTTTTTTTTGTCTTGTTTTTCTTTTTTACATAGAATTGTTTTACATTCATTGATAAGACCTTTATTTTATTTTTTTTGTTGAACAGAAAGAAGGGACCCAGGTCCAGTGTTTTGTTGCTTACTGCTGTACGAATTCATACCAGAATTAATGGTCTGTATGGATATAAATATATAATTTTTCAGCATCAGAATAGACAACACTCAGTCTGGCACCGCCAGACTAATTTTTGCACCTTTTTTGATTTCCAACGGACGTTATCAACGGGCGGTGACAACTAACCAGAGCATCAAAAAGTCGTCCTGTCATAAGGTACGTCCTGTCAGAAGTACGGCAAACATATATTTCTTAATAACATAAAGTTTAAGTGCAGTTCTTTGTTTTTCTTTCAGAGAAGCAGACGTTAAACAGACTTTAACTGGCCAGCTCCCCAGTACAAAGTGTGCATAATGTCCAAGTGGGCCCATGTGTGAATACAGCAGGTAATTGTCCGGACAATTCTCATCTTTTAGCTGGCTGTGTTTATCCAGTATCATTTTGCATCACGTCCTGCATCCTGCACCCCTCGCCTAAACCAAACGGACTACTTCCAGTAAGTGCAAACGCGTCTGACACGGACATCTCTTGCTGTATGTACATGTGTGGAAGGATAACTCCGAACATAGTCCAGACCCGATTGTCTGCAAATTTTCCAGACGTCATATGTAAAAACGGCTTAAGGCATGAGCTTCACAGCATGCCAGTAAAAACAATCAAGAAAGGGGTGTGTTGGACACAAAAGAGGAAAATGAGCTCTAAGTGCACCACTAAGGAAAGACGTGGTCATTATTACATATGACTGTATTAATGCAGTGGAGGTGCAATTATGAAAATAAAAGGCACATTATAAATCATACTCGTAACCCATAACATCTCAAGCAATAAGAATTTATAAAAAATCCTCCCATTCATACAGCCCTTAGGAAACAATTTCAATTAATTTTCCGGAAAAGCTAATAAGACGCTACCAGCGTATTGGTGGTGTTAGTATAAATGCAATAATCTGAAATAAACAGAACCATTATTAGTTCAAAAACAGCTCTACCTGACTAAATGTTAAATGATGCAGAAATGTTATGTATCGCTGCTAATTTATGAATTTATTTTATTTTATCCAAGAAAAAAGCACCAATAAACAAAAAAGGGACAAAAATGTAAAAAGGTAGACAGGTAGGAATAGAAGTCTACTAAAGGCTACAGTTTGACTGCATGAACACTGCGCAAGGATTTAAATGTTTCACCTGCATATTCTTTCCAAATTATATTTTCCAGGTGCAGAAGCCAACTCAGTGCACACGTGTTTTAAATTTCAAATTTTTTGCAGACATACTTGGTCCCTAGGGGATGATTCCTGCTGGTTTGATTTAAGTAGTCCCTTGATGTTTCCTCTAGCACCACAATGAGGTTGACATGTGTACTGACATTCATGTCCCCCTCAGGATGCATTATAATAACTGGTGATCCACTTAAAGTTTTTACACCATCACATCATAATGCCACTGCGTTTTGAAGTTGTGAAGCATGTGTGGATATAATGTAACGCTGTGAACATAGTTACTTTAGACTACAAATTTAAGAATAGTGAAGAATGTGCTTTGTTTATGTGTTGGTTTAATGATTAAAAAGGCTGCCATTGCTTTGTCCCATTTAGACAAATTTGAATGCAAACAACTGCAAATTTTAATAGAAATATTGTAAAATAATGTAAAAGAGATGAAAGTGTCTATGAAATGAGTTGATAATTTGGAACTGCAAAAATACCAAATTCTGCACATATTTGGTATTTTGCAAAAATAATATAATATTGCACCTATTTGCAGGTCAGTGTCAGCTGTAATATATCACTACAGTGTTGTTGTTTTGTTTTTTTGTTTTTAGTATAGTGATTTGGTCACAAAGTACTTCTAAAATTGGGTTTCAGGCAGATATTTACCACTGTGATCATATGACCAATCTCATGGCCTTTGTGGAGGCTGCACTTTAGAACAGGGTCTATATAAGCCCTGTTTGCATCTCCACAGCCTTTATCCTGATTCAGACGGACACTTTTGACCGGGGCGTTTTCATTGTATTAACGACTATGGCCAGTAATTGAATCGTTTCCTTGAATTCTTCCAACAATTGGACATTTGTGAGGGCATGGGATGAATAAGGATGTTACAATAAATGGGACTGATGGTGCGCAAGAAAATGGACAACGAGAAGAAAATGTCATTTATCAAGAAAAACTCAACAAATACACTATTTGCTGCTTGAAAGCAGTGAAACACCAAAATAATCCACCCAGTCTGGGGTCATTTTCATCCCATGCTGGATGACCTTAAAACACCAATTTTTAGAGTTGTGTAGTGAAATAATGAGACATTGCACTTGAGTACATAGGGTGAAGGCGCAACAGACAATTCAGTGAAGCAGTTACAAGCAGTAAGATGAACAGCCCTGAATAGGATGGCCACTGGCACATGACTGGGTACAACCAAATAACAAAATGCATCATTTATTCTTCATGTGGAACATAAAAAACAAGACAAAAAATGTCCACAAAAGAATTTTTTTTTCACCCGGGTGGATGTTGAATGTTGAACTGCCCATGCCCTAAAGGCTGTTTAATGTGATAGCTTGGATTGGGACTGGACTGTACAATAGTCAGCCACTGATAACTAAGGTAAACAGAGAGGAAAGCTGCCACAAATGGTTTTACATGACAGTAATTGGAAAAATAATCACAGACAGCAAGGGGTGGATGAATGGGTAAACTAAAGGTTGACACAATTTTAATTTTACTATTGTGAAATCACCCAACCAACATCAATTATTTTTCACGTCAAAACCAACAGCAATTATTTTTGGCGTTAAGAATTTATTTTTAGAATTCTTACTCTAAAGTGAGCAAGATGAGGGAATAGGAATGAGTAACAAAAGGGAAGGACAGCCTAACGTCTCCAGTGAGTGTTTTTCGTCATGTCTTACTGTGGCTGTCTTAGGAATCAGTCGTTGTAAGTTTTGCCTGATCTCCAAAACCTCTTTTTCTCTGAAAAGAAGGCTGAAAAGAACACTCTACAATCTACCTATTCCTCTCTTATGGCAGCCATCTTTTTGCCTCTTGCCCAGAAAATGCCATGCTTACAGATGGAGGGCACTCCGCAGTCAGGGCACGTTCAATGAGTCATTACTGTGAGAAGGAAGGAGAAGGAAGAGGTAGACAGATGTGAAGAAATGGACAGATGAGGAACAAAGTGATTGAAAGGTAAGAGATAGAAATAAAAGGGGGGAATGGGGATAAGGTGAGCCACAGAAAAGAGGTTTTGAGAAGAGTACAACAAAGAAAAAGTGTGTTCCTATGCTCTCTCTCAGCGAGATATTCGCGAGCGTTTCTCCAACTGTAAGGAATATTTATTTTTTTCCTTCCCTTACAGCAGCCGCATTCTTTCTCTCTGTTTCTCCCTTTTTCATTTATCAATATCTTTTCATTAATCTTGTAGGGCTTATATGCTATCATTTATGCTCTATTTAGACTGGAGGAGCATGTCATTAGGGACAAATTAAATCTTAAGTTTCAAAGTGTATCAATGATATATTAAGAAAGTCCAGAAAAACAAGTATGCAGTCGCAGTCAAAGACAGAAAATAATTTTATACTGTATGCATGATATCATGTTTGCTTCCTAATAATCTCTAAATTGGACTCCCAGAGCATCTTTTTGGACAAGTGGTTTAGTTTCTGGCTTTCAGTGTCTAAACCATCACCACCCTAAAGGGAAATATCTTCTAATGAAACTCTAACTCCCGGGTCCCAGTGTGTCCTTGCATGCTTTAAAATTATTTTTAATTTGGAAGGAAATACTGTTTTTGGTTCAGTGAGCCCTAAAGTTGCCAACCATCTATTTTCTGACTCAAATTTGAATGGCTTAACTGTAAGTACTGCATGCCCTGATTGAAGAAAGAGATGCAGCTTCTTTTATATGTTTATTCTTCAGGTGTGCATGTTGTTTGGTACACGTGGGCTCTGTTCAAGCTGACAGACAAACAGATTTTGAACAGAAGATGATCAGGCGAAACCATTTTGAGACTCCTAAGAAAAATTAAAGCATCAGTCATCTCAGCAAATGCCCAAAAAACTTAATTTATTTATGTTCAAATGACAAAGCCTTCTAGCAGCCATAGGAATTATAACTCTTGTCTGTTGGGAGCAAAGGAAGAAGTCGGGTGACATTATTATAGTCTGCATAGGGAAGAGGCTGGGGTGGATGGATAGATCAACAGAACGACTTTGCAACAGGAGACTGCTGTTTGTTTCCAACCTACAGTTAACACTGATTTTCTTTTAACCATGACTACAATTGTTCGGTGACCTTTACCAAGTGGATATTATTGTAACCATGAGGACTCAGGTCAACCTAATCTCAACAAAGTAGCAATTTTAACCCTAACTGAAATGTTTTTCTAACTATCACTAGTACTTTTAATTCAAACCATGACCTTCTCTAACCCTAAGCAACTTCTTTTTTGTGCCTGAACCTTAACTATACTGTCAGACATATAGACATTATTCAGATCATAAAATGGATTTATTTTGCTAATAGTGATTTGTAATGGTTTTGGAAGGCGAAGACAAATGATGTTGTCCTGTCGATATCGAATATCAGATCAGATGGATCAGGTCATGATGGAGCGTAGTTAGAATCAACACAAAAACATGTCCCCAAAAAAATGACATTAATGTGCAAATGATTTTGCAAATGCTTTTTATAAGAAACATAATGCTGCCCGAGGTTAATTTTATCAATAGAATGACGTAGTGTTGATATGGAACATATCTGCAAAATTTTGCAAAATGTTCATACAGAATCTGCAAAAGGCAACTAAAGCATGACAAAATGTTTTTTTTATGGTTATGTTTACGCAACCCAAAGTACTAAATGTTTGGGAAAGATTTTGGTTGGTGAAATACAGAAAACGTTAATGCTGATCTCTTGCTAACGTTGACTAATTTTAGTAGCCTAAACTAAACAATGCATTGGGCACAGGACAGACACTAGCTCTGGTCAATGCCCAACCATCCACCTTGACCTCCTCCTTTTGACTTCTGTGCAGACAAAGGCAGTCACACTTGATCTCTCTTGGATTGGAAAAAAGTTGCAAGTGATCATAACCCAAAAAGCAGCTATGTTTCAAAATGTATTTTGTGAAATATAGCTGGCAACTAAGACATCTGTGTCTACGTATAGCAAGCATTGCATTATCCCAGGAAAGCCTGATTTAAAAGGTAAGTAGTTTTTAAGCACTTGCTATGTTTATTCGCAATGTTATTCTAAAGAAGAGACAGAGGTTGACATCTCTAATTAGCATTCAACATTAGTTTATGTCAACCACAAGGGCAAACCATGACCACAATCTTTCCCAAACCTTAACCATGACCAGTACCTTCCTCATTTACCATTTACAATCTCATCCTGTAATCCAGACATTCCATCACACAACTATACAATAGAAAAGATATTTCAATCATTGAACAGTGCCTGAAAGCTAGTTATTTTCCTGTCCTTATAATGGATGTTCTTACAGTCTCAGTCACCCACCCTTCATCCTCACCTCACACCCCTCATCAGCCTTGTTACAATGTTACAAATCATCCACTAAATATATGGGAGTGTCATTTACCACAGATGATGGAAACATCTGCACCAGATACGGCTGCAATCCGCTATGGAAATCTAACAGCGTCGTGTTTTGCTAATCAACTTGCCAAAAAAGAAAAAAAAAAAAACATTATTCCCTATGTAGATTTATGCACCACTCACCCACATTTATTTCAGATCCCGTGAGAAAAGCAACCTTCCCCAACTGAAACTCTGATGCCTTTTAATGCTGATGAAGGTTATTATTAGAGATGTAGAGACAGTAAACTTACAGAGACATCATGATACACACAGGAAGTCTTCACATCACCCATCAGGAGTCAAAACTGTACAAAAATAAATGATAACATAAGATTTCAAACAAAAGACCTTTAAATCAAAACACTTTCTATCATTTAGTCCATATGGGAGGCCTAGCAGTTGGGATCTGAGACCCAGGTTCTCTACCAAGCCCTTAAAGATAAAGTGAAGTTATAAAGAGAGCCAACAGTAGGGAGAAATCCCACTACAAAATGTATCATTGTGAAACACATGTTACAGGATTATGGAATTACTTAAGGCCTTGTAACTTTTGATGCCTGAAGATTTACAACCCCAGCACCTCCAGCTCTTCCATCAGTATTCACTGTGACCTTGTGAGATATTGTTTCAGACCAACAAAATAAGGCAAAGCCCTATTTATTGGCCCAATTGAGCTAGGATGTAAAAGAAAATTTCAAGAATTGTGCGTCAACCCAAAAAACATAAATTTACAGTTAAGCTACAGACAGTCGCTGCATCACAGTGTTGGGAGAATTACTGTGTCCTTTTCTTTGAGATTACCAACAGAATTTACCATGAGCATGTAGATTACTTCTCAGGAGTAATCTACACGCTACTTGTCACAGTGGCTCGTACTATTTCCCTTATACTGGGTGGCCACGGGTCCTAAAAAAATCTTAAAATGTCTTAAATTCTGTTTGAGAAGGTTTTAAATATTTATTTATTGAATGCTGTAAGCATGGTCTAAGATTTAGTCCAAGTGCAAAATGTCTACATTTAACCTCAAGCGAAATAATCAAGAGTTGAATTCGAAAGTGTCTGTTATCCTGTTACCATCTTTTAGGTTTTCCTATTTGTGTTTGCAAACTTTGACCCCCGGTGACCACCCGTAGCTTCTGTCTGGATGTCTTAGGAGTTAGTTAGTTAGTTTCCGTTTAGCCGTTAATCTCCAGTGTTTCAGAGCAGGTCTCATTCATGTCTTTGCACCCGACAGTTTGAACTGGTAAATTGCACTGGTCCCTCACACATTCACGGAACATAAATACAAACAACGATATTGGCTAATTAATGTGTAGGAAACATCTCTGGGTGAAGAATTGTCCAATAACAATACATTATTTAGGCTAAATGACTTTCAGCATACAGATTGGCATTCTACCTTGATATAGCCTCTTTTCAGACTCTGGCTCTAAGACAATTGTACTGATTACTATCACTAAGAAATAAATTAATAAAAGTATTTTAACAAATGTTATTTAAGTAAACCAGGTATTGTTATTTTGCTTTACATATAATTTTGAACTGACTATATAATTATTTACACCCATTTTTGGTGGATAGCACTCAGAACACGTCATCAAAATGTCACACTCCTGTTCCGTCCTTCCGGTTCAGCATTTTTTCACAGACGTGGATTCAGCTTTGTTACTACCTCCTCTTCCGGCTTAAAGGTGGAACAACATTGCCCCCCCCCCCCCCCCCATTCTTGTCCGTACCTTCTCTACAGAAGGCAAGGTGGAATAACAGCACAACATTCCTGCCTTCGACATGCTGTGTAAAAGGGGTTACACACTCTTACACAGGCAATTATATCTTGGTGGGGTGTACCAGATACCAGAAGGTCTCCAATTTCTTTATGTCCTCAAAGCAACCTGTGAAAAGTGACGCGTCAGTTCAGTTCACTGAAATAATAAAAAAAAAAGAGGGGTGTGAGTCTGAATTTGTTGTTCCACTATACTGTGTACTCCTGGTTGGCCAATGTGAAAAGGTTGCCTTTCTCCCTTTTTCAGTAGTATGTTTTCCCAACATTAACAGTTTTTTGTCTGCTTAATCATCAATTTCAATCATCAGTGTCTGATGTTTCAGTTTGTTTAATAGAGTATCATCTAGGTTATATAATTAACATAAGATTGTTTGATTTGCTTCTTTTAGTGTTGTCTCATAGGGTTATGATTGGTTGAAAGGGGTTGTAGAGCTGGACCTGTTTTTCAATCAGGGACAGTGAAACAACATTATCTGCCCTGCATATGGGTGCATATGACATCGCTACAGTCAATGTGTTTGTTTCTAAATGTGTTGTTTTTGCTTTATTTTAGATACTGGGATTACAGCGTCAGCCTCTTAATGTTTTTCAAATAAACTAAAGTTTTTCCTGGATTAGCTATTTTAGTTAACTGCACAGGGGTTTTCACCCAGGATTAACCAACTAGTAAACTGCCTATTCATCTGCAGGAATATTAAACATGTATTACTTATATGTAGACCTTGCTGAAAAATACTGGAATTTTCCTTTAACCAATATGTAGGCAAATTTATTATTTCTAAAAGTGTCAGATGTGGCATTGAATTTATGCAATTAGTGTTTTAAATTAAACACAAAAGTTTGCTGCTCAGTTCACTAAAACAGATTGGAAACATCCTTATTTGTGAGATTCTCTCCCCTTCATCTTTATATGCCCGAGTGCTTATAACGTTCCTTACTTGAATAAATTAGCGTGTTAGTTTATTATTGTAGATGTGTTTTAGGGAGAGAGGTGGTAATCAGGTTTCTATGGCATTGGTGTATTGAATTTATTACTATCAGTGAAATGAGTCATTGAACCTGTGTATGCTTTTACAAGGAGGGGGTTAAGGATATGATGCAGATTACCCTAATAATTAAAAAAAACTACAGTGTAAGAATATTTATAGAAATGTGTCCAATCTAAACTGAGAATGCTGTGACGAGAATTAGTGTGAAATCACAATGAACGTCTGTGAAAATCTGTTTTATTCACTTCCATGCTATGCCAACACTTTAAAATGAAAGTTATGTCCCAGGGAATAGCAGATAAACAGGGGTAGGACCGGCAGGTACAGTGCAGGTAGTTTAACAAAACAAAGAAAAAGGTGCAACAAAAACTTACAGGAGAGTGAGCCAAACTGAAAATCACAACTGTAACCAAGTCTTCAGCAGGTCACAGGGTACAAATCCAAAAAGAAACAAAACACAATGAATAGACAACTGAATAAAGGAACTGATGGGGGAATGAGCTGCAGGTAGGAATAGGCGTAGTGAGCCAGGTAGGTGCAGGGCTGATGAGAAGTGGAAACAACTGTGTAGATGGATGGGGCAATCAGGTGATAACCAAGTGGTTATTGTTGTAATGCAAGTCAACCCAATGTCAACAAAGTGTTCATTTTAACCGAAAACCCCCCCAAAAATTCTAATCGTAACTAAGTGCTTCTTTTAATTAAAACCACTGGTTTTCTCCTAACCCTAGTTTTTTTGTGCCTGAACTAAGAGTGATTTGTAATGGTTTTGAAAGGCACAGACAAATGAGTTTTTCCTGTCAGATCAGATCAGAAAACGCTATGTCGTAGTGAAGGGTAGTTACAACAAAAAAAAAATGTCATTTTTGCAATCGCAATATGCATTCCCTGTACTACAGGAAATAGACTTGTGAAACAAAAACCATGTCCCCTAAAATTTACATTCATGTACAAATGATTTGCATTTTATAGGAAACATAATGCTGGCCGAGGTTAATTTTATCAATAGAATGACGAAGTGATGATATGGAACATATCTGCAAAATCTTCATGTTTTTGTTTAGTTTTTTACATGTTTGGGCATGGAGTTAGTGAATTGCCTTATTTATATCTATATGTATTCAAGGCACAGCATTACCTTCTAATTTAATTTTTTAATTAAATTAAATAAAAAAGCTGGTCAGGATCCTATGTCAAAGTACACACGTACTCAAGCAGCACTAACACAATCATGAAGGCATCATTTTGTGGTGTGTTCTTTTATTTCGTTTTAAATTTCAACTTTTTCTCAAACACTGCAATTAATCAGCACTGATTCTTACAGCCATCTGTTTCATTCGATCAAAATGTCAGGGCTTGTGAATAAGTGAATCATCATCAATATAGTGACATACAGTGTTGCCAAACTGAGAGCAGTGTTAAACTGGTATGTCTCAGAATGACCACCCTCATCTCTTGCTTTGTGTGTGTGTGTGAGAGAGAGAGTGTGATGGGGGTACTGAAGCTGTGGTAAAGATTGTTCCAGTCAGTTAATTGATGCTGTGACAGGGAACATGTCAGAATACAGTGTCATCTGTCGGAGACAGCTAATTAGATCACACTGTAGGGCTTTCTCCTTTTCCTCCTTCTTTCTCCCTTCTCTCTCTCTCTCTCTCTCTCTCTTTCTCTCTCTCTCTCTCTCTCTCTCTCTCTCATATCTCTTTCTCAATTCTCAGGGTAATTTTCCCCCTGCCTGCTTTAAAGTAACACCAGCCATGAAATAGATAAGACAGCAGCACAATTATGAATATATTTGCATTCTGCTTTTAATTAGAACTTTTGTAATTGCGGCAGCTAACCTATTTTGTAGGGACAATTTCAAAAGTTAAATCAATTTGAACAAGCATGAAAGTGGAAGGGAAGAAACAGCCGTGCCTGAATAAATAAATGAAATAGAACCACTTGAGTTTTAATTATAAAAGGCATCACCATGTGTCATTTGAAATGAAGGCTGTTGAGAGATTGTTGCGATAACAAGCCAGTGCCACATTCTTGTAGTTTTGCTCTCCCATGACAGTTTAAGACCAGACAGTCTGGAAGGACCACTGTGTAATATATGTATCGTGGGTGCATGTGTGCATGTGTGGGCGGTTGTCTGATGGTTCTTGTTTTTTCAACATTCCTTTCTTTCGTAGGAAGGGATGTCACGTCATGATGTGTGCAGGAACACTTAAAGCTCAAGAGACTCCAGGCATATAATAAATGCATCAGGTTCATGGATAGGAATCACAAATATATTGAAATGCACACACGTCTGTGGTCATGAAACTTCACATATTGAAAGTCGTCAGAGGCACAAGAGGTTTTGCGGAGTTGTACAGTACCAGGATACCATGCATAATTCACTAGCCTATCGATCGGAGGCATTTGGTTCAGCAAGCTGTTTGGCGTGGCATGCCTCTTGGCTATTTTTGCCACAGAGAATGTTCCCAAAATAACTGTATTGATTTTTGATTGGGGTAACAGGCAAATTCCAATAAAACTTCCAGGAAAGGAAACTTAGTGCATTTTGTGCTAGAAAACACAGAGGACATTCCAAAGTATCCACCTAGGAGACATGGAATTTGGAAAGGACATACAGTATTCTTGTACCGAACCAAAAACTCAAATTCTGTGTTTTCACTTGTATCAGTTAGTGTATTTTTGTTACTTTTAAGACAAACAAATGCATGTTTTAGCTGTTTTTGTGTTTAAATGTGTTTTAGCCTTTAATTTTATGTAATGGATGTGTCCTCTGACGACATGTCTACAACTTGTTTCACCTGCATACATTATTCTGTGTGAATGTCAATGCCATTGATAATATGGAGATTTAAAATCTAATATGTATTAAAAATACAAATACTGTTGAATGCACAAAAAACTTGACTGGTTATTTTCTGTGTTTCATGTATAAGTCAGTTCCCCTCAGACAACACACATATTCATTAATCCGGTGAACAAAAGTTCTGCGTAATGTGAGTTTTGATAAAGAAAAGAAGGAACCAGTTAATATCACCTACAAAGACGATAACTCCATGCCGAACCATCTGAATTGAAAATCAGTCAACATGCACAGTCTCTCCATCAGTCTTGTTTAAACTAGATTAAATGTTACATTTCAACATAAATTGGTCATTTCCTTTAAACTCTTATGGATTGCTTCAGCATTCCCTGCTTTAGTGTGAGGCCTCTGAGGAGGGAATCGGGCTGAGTGATGGGAGGAGTTGTTTAGGTTACCCCCGAGAGTGACACCTGGGGGGAGGCACATGTAGACATCAATATGTGGGGGAGGGGGAATGAAAGGAGGTGATTATGTTAAGTGTGTAATGGATCTTGAAGGGATTGTAATCAAAGGTTGATCCCTACTAGTCAAACTAACTCCACTCTCTCAGGAACGATTTGGAAAAGAGATCTTCTTCACACTTTCATGCAAAAGAATGATTGGATTGCTCTGGGTTGTTTCCTTGGATTTTATCATTCCAGGTTCATGTTGCTTGATAGGTGATGCACATGTAAAGAAATGGTTGGGGTTGCTAAAGTAATTCAATTGGAAAGGCTTGTTTTGTGCTGTGTATCTCAAGCAACCACGAATGGTGTGGTTTCTTAACCTCAAAAGCATCTCAGCAGTCTTTCAGTGGGAGGCAGATGGAGTAAAGAGGCACTGGCAATGTAATATGGGAACATCATTTGCAAAGCACATTTTAAAGACAAGATACAAAAATTAAATGAATATGAAATGAATTTAAATTGCATATCAATAGAGTTCAGGTCTTAGAGAAACCAAAATGAAAGAAAATAAAATATTAGTGAGATAAAACATCATTCCCAATACGGATGGGTGATAAAGAAGTAATTTACTGTTTATTTTGATTCAGTGAAGATTTTTCAACCAGTAAAGTTTTTGCTACCGTTTCTACTGAGGGATCTCTTTAATATCTCTGGTTATATTAGCCGATTTAGAGGGATTTGCATTATTGTACAACCTAGTCATTACTAAAGAGTTTGCATCCTGAGTCCAATCTGTTATCTTTAGGCAACAAAAGCACATTTATTAAGGTTAGGTAAAGATTGTTGTTTGGGTTAAATGTTAATAAATATGTTGTGTTTCATGCTTCAAGTCAGTACAGATCTTTTTCTGTATTAAACCGAGACCATGATCTTTTCCCTAAGCCTAAGTATAACCACAACCTCCATAATGCTGTAGTTACTGCAAGCAAGTATTGTATTGGAAGATTAGATACTTCAACATTTTTGTGACTAGCCAGATACATTAATTAACGAAATGTACTCATTATGTTAATAGGAAACATAATCCCATCTGCATTACATTTCCTTCAAAATGTATTTGCTGTTGCAAATTACTTTTATACAAACATAATTTCCAGGAGACAGGGAAAGTACCTTGATCTGTCGTATATTTTTTTACTGGATTAGCCTACAAAATGTGATTTTCTGTTTTTTAGAAAAATCTATTTTATCCCATTATACATCATTATCATAATATAAATTACATATACTGTGATGGAAGATTTTTTATTTCAGTTTGCAATTGATTTTTTTCCCATCACTTACTACAAATGTATTTTTTAAAAAAAACAGTGTTTTAAGATTTCTTATTAAAACCAGGGATTATTTTAATCTGCTATAGTATCTTTCTCCCTGTAGGGATAAAACTAAGGGAATGGACTCTCCTCCTCCCTGACAAAGAGCCAAGATGCACTTTGAAATGAAAGTTGAGAGATGAGGAAAGAAGAAGCTTTCTGGTGAAAAAAGAAACACCAGAAGATTGTGAAGGTTGGTTTTATGGTTCCGTAATTGTTCCTACATATCAAATAAATAAGAAAAACAAATAAACATGTCATGACTCTCCATCTGGATTATGTCCAACCTGCTAGTTGGACATAACAGCGGTGTTGTGATGATTCAGTTTCAGTGCTGCCCACTGTATCAGACCACTTACTCTATCCAATCATTAATACATTTCCAATGTGTCCATCTGATAAAGGTTTCCACTTAGGATGATCCTTTTTCTCCAATCAAGCCTCTGCTCTCCTCGCTCCTCCGAGCAGAATTAAGGGAATTGAGATGTCATTTATGATAGCGGACCCAATCAATTTCCAAGGGTCATTGGAGGACGGAGGAGCAAAAGGACATGAAATGAAATGAGATGCACCTTCAGTAAGTAGAAACAGGGTCCAGTGTCTTCAGGAGTCGCAGGAGCACGCACACACAGGGGAATAGTTTATGTACACCAGTCTTTTTATTAAATATAAACAACACAACTGAAGCTCTAGCCACTCTGCTAGAAAACAACTCAGGACTTGAGGCTCAGGGAGCATGCTGCTGGCATGCCTAATCACCAGGAGAGCAACTCTAGCCTCACTGCAGGAGAGATAAATAAACAAGATTACTAATTACCAATTTACCTGCAGCTGAGACTGCAGCACTGTGCTTCCACTGATGTCTCCTATCCAGACAGATACAAAAACCACACCCCGCTGCCACAGTATTATTTGTCAATGAGTCAAAACCATCAGTGGCAGACGGTCTATTTTGTGTCTGTTTGTTAAGGAGAAAGGGAGAAGCAGAGGTGTCCAAACTATAAAGAGTGGACATTTGGCAAGTACTATACTTACGGAATAACATACAGAGTGGGAAATACAATATTTTTTGGTAACTTATAGAAACTAGTACAGATGGTCACCCTGACAAAGAGGATGCACTCATGCACTGAGTGAAGTGCCCACCATCTTGTTGGTATACATGAAAATCAATACTGGGATAAATTCTCAGAGTAACCTATTTCACGATTTTACCACCTGTGACGTTTACAGCAAAACAGCACCACAAATCAAAATGTCCAATCTGTAGATGGAATTTTTGCATGCAGGGACTGAACCTTAATTTTGCTTTTTAAAGGAAATATGATAATATCTTTAAGCCATTCAAGGATCACTTCTGTAGTACTCAATGCCTCTGGGAGGAGACAATGTATTCTGATACCCTCAATCTGCGTCCCTGAACTGCATCTTTGATTGCCTTCTGATATTGCAACATCAGATCACAGAATCTTTTAGCAAACGTTATGACTTTCTTTTTAATTCAGGCTTTTGCCAGTTACTGCAGAATGCTCTTATAACGCCTTAAAACGTCAACACATACAACAAACACCACAGGAGGTGCAACATACTGTACGTACATGCACATGCGCATACAAGGGAGGGCAGCAGGTGGTGAAGTGTGGAGGGACATCTTCCTTCAACTGGAGGGCCCGGGTTTAAGCATAAGTGATGACAAGTGTTCATCCCGCTGAAGTGTTCTTAAGCAAAACAATGAATCTCTACCAGCCTCAGGAGTGCACTTCTCTAGCTGACCCAGCAGTCTGACTTGCCTGTGGACAAGGGTAAGCAAAAAGAGAATTTCCATATGGGGATCAATAGAGTATAGTGTAATTATTATACACACAGACCTTTGCCCTGCTTCTTGTTACCATAGGGACAAGCAAAAGATCTAGCAGACATCAGACAAACACAATCTATAAAAGGTTACACTGACAAATAAACAAACCAAAAGATGGAAAAGAAGGATGATTGGTCACATATTATAAACGTACACTCATTGCCTGCAGGTGGCACAAGAGTCAAAATTGCAAAGGTTATGACTTTCCATGCCCCAAACAGGTCCAGAACTGGATTTCTAAAACAGCTGCATTGAAGCCACCTTTAAAGTTGATATGGCAAGAGTTGCCTACTTATACATCGAGCAGTTACAGAGCAATGTTGGCATTGAATCACGGTTCTGGCCACCTGGTGAATGTAAATCCAGTAGTCACTTTCCTGTTAGCTCTATTTTTGGTTTCCATCAATGTTTGAGAGAAATATCAGACACTTTAGTTGTGAAATACTCCACTCTGTTCAACAGCTAATTGCTACCTTTGTCTGTCTGTCAGTCAGTCGGGTAATAATTCTCTTTGGGTTTTTTCCTTAAAAACAGCACCTTTTCCATTACACATATTCATCTGATATATACATATTTAAATTTGTTAATATAAAAATATTAATTGGAGCAGCTTGAAATTGTATACTGACCATTTTTGTAGTAATTCAAACACCTACAGTAGATCAGTGTTTTCCAAACTAGGATTTTGTCTCCCCGTTGTGTTTTGGTCTCAATTCCCAAGACACATCCAACGATTCTTGACAGCAACGTGACATGGATTGCAATTCTAATTGTTATAATTGGCGAATACTGCACAAACCTATCAAAGCTCCCTGGAGTATATATGTACAATATCTGGCTCCTGAAGAAGCAGACCAGTGGCGGGTGCCCCAGGCATTACGAGTTACTGATGCAAGTTAAACTGGTACTTCGGTGAATAAAGCAAGTTTTCTAATGGGTCACTCTACTGCATCACCTGAAGCCATGTTAAAAATACCAAGGGAATGACAGGGGGAGAGAGAGACTGACACTTATTGTTATGTCCTAACTGTACACGTGCCCTAAGGCTACAAGTCACAGTTCCTCATGAGAGGACAATGAAACAACAGAAACTGATGAGGGCAGTTCAGGCATGCCTGTACATTTGTCTAATTATCTTTTCACAGTAAAGAATACATCCCTCTAGGGTTGTCTTGTTTTTGAGACCTCTAGGGTCATCTGAGTCACTCAGTTCATCATTGTAGTGAGGACTACCACAAAACTGTTGCTGGTAGAGGTAAAAACTAAAATAAATTTAAAAATGTGGCAATGGTGCACATGTGGATATTTGTTTTATTCCTACTAGCTCCTGCCACAACTTATCTTGCTAAACATCTTTTTTTCCATCCTTCCTTCCTTCCTTGCTAAGGCAGACTCTTTTCTCAAAATGACCCAAAACGTTTCTAATTATGATCCTTTCCCACAGGAGTAACCGGCTGCCAGGGGCTGGTAGAGTTCACTGAACCTGCAAAGTGTACAGCTGTTATCTTTGACTGGTGGCCAAAACCAAAATTGGAGCTTCGGTAGAAGGCGGGTGTAAATTCTGTCTGCTTAAAGCACAGTGGCTATGTTTTCTGGTTTCTGTCTTTAAGTTACTTAATATGATGACAAACAGAGGCAATAAGCAGCAAGATACTTTTCATTAGGTATTCAGTGAGAAATATTCAGGTTAATTCACAGACACCCAGAAACAGCAGGTGAGCTTAAAGGCTTAGGTATAAACTAACACAAACACATACACACTCTCCAGAAACAATTAAGGCACAAATATTTTAAAGCATTTCTTGCTGCGGGAACACCAGGTACAGTATCACTTTCCATCCTGAAGATTAAGAAAAACAACACAAATGAAAAATGCTGGGAGTTCAGTGGCTTCATTAAACTAAAGTGCACTGCGATGCATGCTGCACAAAGGAACAATGTGTGGTGTGTCAGAGAGCTTGGGCTAGCAGATTATGTTTACAATATTCACATTTAACATTTAACACCCCATTTTTAGTTTTTGGAACAGAAGTTGTAAAAGTAATATGAAGAGTGGAAATTGTGTAGCATCACATATTATTAGACTCCAGTAGGATTCTTATGGAGAATTTATTTTATCTTTGCTCTGCTGCTGTTGGAAACACAGAATAGGAAGACAGGGGTGTTCATACTATACACACAGGGGTAATTAACAAGCAATGCACGTATAGTACAGTAACACCCTTAGAAAACTGAACTTGTTTGCACTGACTATGGTGAGTGTCTGTGGATGGCTGAACATGGTGGAGGCTGTGTAGTGCCATGGTTGCCTGTACCCCAGACATTTCATTAGCAGTACTGGGTATTACAGATGTAGCTGTTTGAGGAGCAGATTTGTGCTCTGCCGCTTCTCTCTGTTGGTTTTTTCAGTTTCAGGTGTGAGTTTAGTCACAGAGTTTAAACAGTTATTTCACTATAAAACACCCATTTCTGTCAACAGCACCTTTTAACCCTTTGATACCCGAGCGATGCAAACCCCTTTTATTGCACAATACGGGTTAAAAATGACCCCGTATTCATTTTCTATGTTATTTTATGCATGGCTGAGTGTTTCTTTGCTATATCTTTTTAAATCAATATATTTCATCATTTAATATACCAAGTATTCATTAAAAATCATTATTTTCATTTTTCATGAACAAAAATAGTTTTTGTATTACTACATCAAGTTTTTGAAATTGTGGTTGACAGTGCACATTTGATGACCGTGATGCTCGTGCATTAGTGGGATATGTAAAGAAAAACCAGGAGATCCACTCTGCCTCAGGTAACTGAGAATGTCAATGCAGGACATGATCCGACTGTCAGCAACAACAGTCCGTCAACAGTTACATAGAGAGGGATATTGCAGTAGGGTTGCAGTGCATAAAGAGCTCATTACAAAGCTGAATGCACATTTGAGAAAGTTCAGAGGTGCAAAACACCATGGGTCTGGAGGCTCTGTTCTGCTGTGGGGGACATTTTGCTCGCATTGTTTTGGTCCACGGGTCTCATTAGAGGAGAGGGTCACTGCAAATCGATGCAAAATTGTTCTGAATGATGACCTTTATCCTAAAATGAAACATTTTTATCCTGGCCTCTTCCAAGATGACAATGTCCCGATCTATAGGGCAGTGAATGGTTTGATGAGTATGAAAATTATGTTAATCATATGCACATAGGCACATGGTGGCCCAACAACTTACTAAGATACTTTACGTTGGTTTTTCCTTTAATTTGTCACCCGTCTGTATTTTTCTTTCTCACTAGTAGTAGATTTCAAGGTCAAGGTAACTTAACCTAATGTTCAAACACTGTGTACATCTTTCACAAGATATTAAATATTGTCTTTGGTAAACCAATTGTAAGTGTTGAGTTGTGAAGTGTGTGACTGGTGAAGTTTTCCACAGGAAATATGTTCCTAAGTGTAAACATTTCCAAATATCAAAAGTTCCTATCAAATTCCATAGAGAATACATATTATATAATACATTTTAGACCCATGTGTATAAAATGTATGTAGAAATACAAGAACTATGTTTGTTTATAAATTAAGAAAGGAAAAATAAAAATAATGATTTGTGGTAATCAAAAACAAGATATTTAATGAATTCCTGGAATATTAAATGATAAAATAAATTGATTTCAGAAGATATAGCAAAGAAACACTGAGCCATGCATGAAATAACATAGGAAATTAATACAGGTAATGTTTGATCCACATTGTGCATTAGAAGTAGTAGTGATACAAAAATTATTTTTATTCAAAAAGTAAGAAAGGAAAAAATTAAATAAAGATTTGTGATGATCAAAAGAAAGTTAATTGAGGAATACCTGAAATACTGAATGATTAAATTAATTTACTGTAAATATGTAGGAAATCAAAACTCAGCCAGGTCACTTTTGACTAATGTTGTGTATCAAATGGTTAAGAGAAGCACAGAAAGTATGTGTATAAAAAAAATGCTGTATCTCTGCAATGGCTGGCCTTATTCTAGCATCAGTACTCCTGGTGAAAATAATCAAGTTTAGAAAAATGCAGACTACAGGCACAGTGTTAGGCTGTGGATAAAACAGCATGGCTGAGGTGATTTCTCAGCCAACACTTAAACAGGAACCAAGACAATTCTTCCTGCTATCTGGGTGCCACGTCAAGTTTTACATGTAAAAATTGAATCAGCTGTTTCACACACATGCACTCCCTTTGAAAGTGTTTCCACAGAGTCAGAAGGGAGTGTTAATGCTCCATGGTGGTCTTATCACATCAGTTTGTGCGGCACCAGATGGAACAGAGCAATAATCACACTTGTGTTTAAGTTTGCCTTTACTGTGTTTTGCTATTTATATCTGTATGTGTTTTTTCTTTTTTTGTTTTGTTTGTTTTTTGACAATTATAAGTGGTCCCCTCTTTTTATTTTTTTCATTTCAGTTAGTGGCTTCAATCAGGAAGCTGACCTCCTTTTATAGGCACAGAGCATACAAGCTAAATAAACTAAACTGCGTTGCAGCCTAAGCAGGAGGACTGAATTGTATGTGAAAATAATGAAAGGCAAAAGATGGTGCCTGGCCCTTGTCCAGTTTCCACACCACATGGGACACAGAAAACTCAACAACAATTTTCCTTTTGTTTTTGTTTTGTTTTATTAAAATAATTATGTATCTACTCCAGGGCATACATGCTTAAGACATGATCCTAAATATGTCTTGTGAATATTTGCCTTAAGACAAACACATGTAAGCTTTCTTAATATTGATGGCTATGGTATTTTACTGTATGTCGGTGTATGTCAATGCCATCAATATTTGAGGAGTTGGTGTTTTAGTCTTCTCCTGCTTCAAGCAAAGCAACATTGACCTGTTGAACTGTTGAGGCTGAACAAGACAACTCTACACCAAACCCAACATAGGCCTATATAAGCCACTATTATAGCCTGCTAAAAATTATAATAAACCACAATAAGGAAAAAAACATTCTACGGTATCATTATTTCAAAAGGGGGGGTCATGTCAATAATTTAATAAATGCTATCTAGCTGAGACACAGAAATTAGTATGAAAACCCTCTGTATTTCATTTTTCAAAGCTGCACACCTGACAGCATTGACCTCTTCATGAAGCTCACATTGCTCATGTTGCTATCTAACCTTTATGAGATGCCACTTTTCTTTGTATTATCATCATGACTGATCCTGACTGCCCACACCCGGCTCACTGTCATTCATTTCATGCAACATTCAGATCAAAACACATCCTGAATGCTGCTGGTTATTATAACACTTTTTCCATGTGTTTTTTGAAAGCTGGGTAGTTCTGCACCTCTGTGTCCTCAGCCACCTTCCTTTGGAAGTGTTCAAGGCATGCCTCAATGGGAGGAGACCTCGGGGTAGAGAAACGACATACCAAAGGGATTACATCTCCCAGCTGGCATGGAAGCACCTGGGGATCCCCCAAGTGTAGTTACAGAGAAGTTGCTGGGGGAAAGGACAAATTGGCTGTAAAGTTTACCTCCCTGGCACCAGGAACCTGATGTGAATATATGTGGCTGCTACATGGAAGGATGGATGGATGTGTCGCCTAGCTTGCATAATTATTTGGGAGTGTTCTGTTATCAGTGCCTTATTACAATAACAGATGTTATGTTAAAGTTACAATCTCAAATCCAAATGTAAGCAATGTTCTATTGCTCAGAAATTGATTAACGGGTACTTACCTACACAGAATAGCATAAGAAAAGTTATTAATGTTGTCTGATGATGTCTGTAAGCGCAGCAATACATCAACTCAGTAATGGAAAATAAGCATTTTGTATTGTCCTTAAACTCTTCAGTTGACTATGTGAACATAAATATTCATATGTGTATTTGTATGTACATGTTGAGCAGTCTCTGTGACTGAAGCTCCTGCCATCCGTGCCCCAACAATGAACCCTCTTTCAAGTTAGAACTTTTCTTCTTGCCGTCTTAATACAAAATCAGAATCAACTGGGCCTGCTCAGCATTTTCATACATGCGACAGAGCATGATTGGATGTTAATTGCTTAATTGCACCACGCGGTGAACCTGTGTGAAAGCATCTGCATTCATTGTGTTTCTCCACTAATTTATTCAGGTTTTTCCTTTAATTTGTGACCTGTCTGTATATGTTATAGACAATCAAATAGGATATTTTATGTGTACATTATATAAATTGTCATATTGCAACATTAAAATATTTTTATGGCAATGATAAAAAAAAAAAACAAATAGATGTGTTCAGTGTGGAAAAACCTGAAATAGATTTTGAGCTGCTGCTTTCAGACACCAAGTTAATCTAACATGAATGCTGCATGAGCTACACCCACATGTTACAAATAGGGTATGGTGAATAATTTTAATTTTTAATCAGTACAGACCGTTCACCAGGTACAACTTCACCAGTCTTAGCCCAATCACATAATTGCTGCACCACAATACCAAAATATCAAAATTAGAAATATCTGTCTCCATTGTATGCAATGACACACAGTTGTTTCAGTTATTTTGAGACACTTTTCTCTAATGCTCGTGGGATTGTGCTAAAATATGCATCCCACTGAACAATCAGCTTAAAAATAGATACATTATACAGCAGATGATATTGTTTGGGTGAACTCTGAAACATCAGAAACAGGGGAATTTGTGTCTTCTTCAAAGTGTTTAATGATTGATCATTTAAGGGTTCATGTGACATGCAGTATATAATAAGAATCATCTTAAAGTGGTTAATACTTAATGTAAGTGAGTATATTAGGGTAAGAAACTCTAAGCTGTGATTAGCCACTGATACAATGTATCGTCTTTCCAAAAAAAGAATCTTAAAATAATTATTCTGTTCGGTTTTGTTCTTTAACAAAATGGTTGGAAGACCAACAGGGGTTAGAGATGTAGAGAAGAGGAGGTGTTTATCACTGCCTACACACATACGCACTATATAGAAAAAGATAAAGAGTGATAAAGAAACCAATGGAACGTGGCCACTGAAGGGTTTCAGAAGGTCTTTGTCTCCGAGTTCCTGTGGTTAGAGAGTGGAAAAAGGGCAGACACTCTCCTTTTCCCTATCTAGACCAGAAATTGTCAATGGACCCTTCACTAAGCCACACCCCCTTAGTTACTGTTGCTATGCCTGTCAGGAGATCTATATTTTTATATATATAAGCTGTAACTAGCTAGCTAAATAAACATTGATTGGCTGGTTCAAAACTTCGGTTGACTTTTTAATGATTCCAAGCTTACTGGTTTTAAAATAAGAACCTTGCAAAATGTCTTAAATCTGCACAATAACTACACACATAGTTAAATGTTAAACTATTGACACTAACTCTACATATCCCCATCAAAAAGTCAACTTCCTAAACAGTTGATGACCCATAAAAATGTTTTTGTATTACACAGTAGAGTTAGTTATCCCTACAATTATAGTACAGTATCATCAATAAAAATGCAATTGAAATGTTCTTCATTCTCAAACCACCATGTTTGAAAGTGTATGCACTGCGGTAGCTAAACTGAGGTTGGTAGATAGCTAGAAATGCCTGCATGTGAGTATTTATGATGGATACATTTTGCAGTGCAGAAAATTACATAGGCTACAATTCAGAAAATTGTAAGAAGAAACCTAATACAAGTGTTGTTTTGTACTTGTAAGTTGCATATTTGGCAAAGAGTTCTAGACTACTGCTGTTATTAGTAGTAGCTGATGCAGTGCATCATAGTGTCCAGTAAAAAATCTTGCCAATCTTGGTTATTTAGAATTTTTCAGGTGAAGTATAAAGTGGTACATTATTGGAAATTCTCCCATTTCTTGAGATTGATAAATCTTTTAAAAGCACATTGGATTATCTGAGATATGCTTTGTCAGAAAGTTGAAAACAGGCCTTTTTTCTTGGCTAATGAAATGTCAACATTTTGGAGAAACATGGTTTTCTGAGGAGAGCAACAATATCTTTTTTTATTTAACTGTGACACAGAAAATACATAAAGGAAATATATAACAATGTTTATTGTTTTTCACTTTATTTCTTAGAGTGATTTGTTTTAATTTAAGCATTTTAAATCTTCCATACCCATTAAACTGTGCTGTAGTCAGTGATGGCACCTCCTGATAAAACACCTAATGTCTCTCATAACAAGAACAAGACATTTTTTACCTTGTATGACCACTGGAAAACCTACACAGTGTACATCATGTTCAGGTATCATCTCTGTAATGGAGAAAAAAAATAAAATATGGTTCAGAGAGCCAAGTACTGCTGCAGATATCTACTGTGGGGTTATCATAATGCCAAGGTCATTCTACAGTCCTTAAGAAATCAAATTCTTTTCATTAAAACCCTGGTACTGTATATGCACTGGGTCATGTATGCGTTGATCCAGTTTATTCCATGTCCTTCCTTTTGTTGAAAATAGGTGTTCTCTTCATGATTACCTACATTCATAGAACTCACTGTTGAAGAGGCAAATGAGCTAAAAAAAAAATGTAGACATCATTTCACCTTGTTCAAGGACAGCAACATGTTTCACAGGGTGCCTTTGAAACGTGTGCTGTGTACAAAGCACACACACACAACCTGAGCTTTTTGGTTTTTTTCTGTGTGTTTTCTTTTTTGGTGGGGCATGGGTACGAGAGGTGCAGGGTCTGTGCTGACCCTGCCAGCAAAAGAACAGCCTTTAATAACAGACATCTAACTCTGTAGGGAGCTTCTGTTTGATTTCATTGCTTGAGGCAAAGCTGTCTGAATATTACCCAAACTCCCCCTGTGCCATGACGGGAAGCTCTATCTCACTGTCTTCATTCTTCACATTTTTATTGGCAGCAGGAGGAGGTTGTGAGTGAGTAAGGGTGTGCGCCTGTGCGCTTGAGTTGCGTGACTTGAAAGAGGTTGGGCCGAGAAGGGTGATGCACTGCTGGTAAGGGTTACGTGTGTGTGCGTGCGTGTGTGTGTGTGTGTGTGTGTGTGTGTGTGTGTGTGTGTGTGTGTGTGTCTGCATGTGTGTGCAAGTGGCAGGAAGTCTTTCCCTCTAACCAAGCTGGCTGAGTGGTCAGAATAAAAACATTTCACGCCTGTCCTTTGACCGCGGAGGTCAGACATTGCTGTGAAAACTCTGTCCCCGGGCAGAGCAGTAGATACATCGTAGAGATCCAAGCGTAGCAGGCCAGCCAGCCAGCCTTCATAACAACACTGCTGATTTGTAGCAAACTCCCCAGCCTCAATCGCCTCATCAATCAAGGCTGCAGCCCTGCTGATAGAAACACAAGCACTCAGAGATCCTATGCCCTCTCATGCAAGACACATGGCATTATTGCATTGGTATTTTATTTACGGCCACTAACAGTTTTACGTCCCAGACCTTGGGGATGATAATGTCGATGTAGCTATAATTCTAACATGGTATTGAAGGAGAAATCAAACATGGTGTGTTGCAGGGAACCATTCAGAAACTCTGGAACAATTAGACATGTATGTGAATATGAGTGTGTGTTTGTGTGGAGCAGAGAGGTTAATGGGCTCTTTATGACGGATCAATAGCACTATGATATACAGAAATGCATCCCTGCATGGGCGTCTGTGTGTGTGTGTGTGTGCGTGTAGGCGTGCTCAGTGGTGCACAATTTTCCTCTGCACTAGCGTTAAATGACCTAGTATTTTTCCAGACAAAATAATTACTAATAATTACTTCTTACCACCTAGCAGTTACACAGTATACTGTAAAATGAAGTGCTGGCAGGATTAAATAGTTGTGTGAAACAGCTGGAGAGTCTAATCATCTTCATGTCTTTGTCATGACTCAGTGATAGTCTAACTCACATGACAGGATGAACATGATGCTGCAGGATGTAGTTTAGAGGCTGCACACTATCTCAGGAATGCCAAGCGACGGCAAAGGTTCCCTGAAGAGCTCTGGGTCTGATGTAGTTGTTCAATAATCTAAGAGCATTCCACGACAGAAAAACGTTGTGGAGATAAAGCACCTGCGTTGTTATCGATACAAGACAGAAAATCACTTAGCCAGAGGACTACCAATGAAGCTGAGGCACTGAAAGCTGCATTCATCTTTGCACTGCGGTGACACCCAGGCCTTATCCATATCGAGACAGTGAAAGGGCTGCTCCCTTCTCTTTTCGCTGGGCTCTGCTCGCCAACATTATCAAGTTTCTTTTGGTGTTTAATCATTAAATTCAGTGCAGTGAAACTGCTGAATAACAGAACACAAGCTAGTTACAGTTATGTAGATGAGCTTGTGACCCAAAGGGGTGTGCACTGTTAAAGGGTCATGATTGCTGTGCTGATTGTGTCTGTATGATCGTTTTTTTTTTTTTTTTTGCTGTTCTTTGTTTGTGGCCTCGCAGCTCAGTTGAATAGAAAACAGGTGGGAATGATCATACCCTGTTACTGTGCTTTTCTACAGCAGGTGACGTTCCATTAAGTTTGCCGTGCTCATTTGTGTGCTCGTCGAGTGTGCTCACAGCTAAAATAAGTCAGAGACAATGGCTTTGTCTAGTAGCTTAAATGGCTATTTTGTTTACTGAATATTCTTGGAAAGCTTGCACCTGTTTACTTCACCCCTGTGTTTCCGTGAGCAGATGGTTGGTTCCCGTTCAGGTGGAGCTGAGAAGATAAAATGCCACTCACTGGTCTGCAGTCGGGGTGAAGATGGCAGTTTGCTGTGAGACTATGGATTTAATTTGTTGGTGTTATTTAAGTTTAAAGTTATGCTTGTTCAATACCCTTTTTTGCATGGATTCTCGCCTTCATTTGTTCCAGTCCACCACCCACACGTGCTGGTGCAAATCGCATGTTCCTTTTGCTATTGTAATTCTAAGGAGAAAGCTTTTCCAACAGCGACTGTAAGATTACCGTCATTTGGATGTAGAAAGACTCACAATCCTGATATATCATTGTATTTGTTAAAGTTTGGGCTAACCTTTCCTATTTACGTATCCAACAGACGTGGAACTACATTAACAACCCAGTGCGGCTGGGTTTCTGGCCACCTAATAAATGTCTGTCAAATATTCTGTCACCTTTTTTTAAACTCTAGTTTTGTCCACCAAGTCCTTCGAAAAATCTCTGGGTCTTTTAACTTGCTGGTTCTTTTAACTTGCTTGACTTTGGGTATTTATTTCAGTTCCCTGCCATGCGGGGCACTTTGAGTACACTTGATTTTCCTTGAGCTTTTTGCTGAAAATGGCTTCCTTTGGCAAGACTCAAACAGCCTAAATATAATGAGAACCAAAACAAGACGCAAAAGATGTAAAGAGCAGCAGAGTTGAGTAATAGAGCAACTATCAAGTGGGTTCTGTACTCAGCTTATAAAGCCTTCACATTGCACAGAATCCTTTAATTAACTTAGTTGACCTTTGAAATAAACTGCATTAAAAATGGCACATAATACATGAAATAAAACTGCAATGCAATACTGTATATTTAATTTTGCCCCAATTAACAATTGGATTCTTTGTTTGTTTTGACAAACTATCATTTACTATAAATGTATTGAATTTTAAGTTCTGCTCACTGATCATCTGTAGTGAAAAGTCATGGGTTATACTTTCACTTTACTCTTTTTAAAGGACTTTGCAAATGTACAGTTAGAGAACATTTCACAGATATCAGTTTTATCTGTCACATTGCCTCATGACAATGAGGCATGATGTCATGTTAGCTGTAAACTAACAGGCTGTAAATTTGCCTAAATTACGTCAAAAACGAAGCTCTAATATGCTCTTGTCACACGCTGTTCTTTTTAAACAGCACAGATCACAAACTGGTTGCTGGGGTCCATATAAAATAAAAATCAACTACAGTTTAAAATCACACAATAGTGATACTGTTGATGAATATTTGTATTGCCGTGAGCTTGGTTTCTGTGGACTGCAGAGGTGGACCCATATTCCTTCTGCTAACTGTAATCTCAGTATGTTAACATTGTTGTCCTTTTTACAATAAAAGTTTCAACCACAGGTCCACAGAATACATTTTTACCTGCTTAATTAGGCATATTTAAACATTCTTCTCTCCAGTAAACTTGTTACATCTTTTCTGACCTGAGTCTAAGTATGGGAGGCTTACCAACAAACAGTGCCTTCATTCGCTTTCTTTCCCTCCTTTTCTGAACTGCCTGCGATCAGATCAGATATGAAAGCCCACTATTAAGTGGGACACATACAAGGTATCCCAAGTACTGTAAAATGGTTAACTCGGAGTCGGTGATCAGTTTTCTAGCCAGCAAAGCAATGATGGTTTCAGTTAGCTGCATGACAGTGATGTCAGATGCCAGTACAACAGAGGCTCGCACTGAAAAGTTAAGATGCATGTGTCAAAGAGTGAATATTAAAAAAAGAGTACATTTTACAGAGGGCACTAAGCCTGATGGGTAATGAATACATGCAACACGCTATTAAAGATAAATCTCTTAGTTCCCTTTGGTCCAATTGTTCCCCTTGACTTGATCTATTAGGAAACACTGAACAAAATGTGACATCTCTTGTCATTTTATGCAACACAGAGCAAGACGTTTGAGCCTTTAACTTTAACAACACACAATCTTACATGAAGTATAATTTGAGGGTAATTCTTACATAAGTTGATTCTGCTAGGAGTACAAAAGTCTCTCTCCTTGTCTTCTTGTCACAGCATTGTAAAAAAAAAAAAAAAAAAAAAAAAAATGAGATAACCGTTTTTTTTTTTATCAAATGTGAACTACACAAGACACAAAAGTAGGAGCCATTTCAACTTTGTAATGCATCTTCAAAAAACTGAACTTGTAGAAATAATTGTGTAATTGGTGCTTATTAAAGAGACCAGGCTTTCTAGTCTCTCTTACTTTTTACTTTGACAATGTTTCATGGCTCTAATAGACAGTCTATTATAAGAAACTAAATAACAGAAGAAATGTGTGACAGCATTCATGCTTTCACGTCACTAAAACACTGCCAGTACAGTACAAACACAACCTATTATTTAATCCATACCATATAGGTCTGGCAAAATAAACGTAAAATATACATCTTAGACTTGTTATTTTCTCCCTCCCACACATCAGTCAACACATTTATCTTGTATATTTGTGCACTGGATCTACCTCTTAATTGAAAAAGAAACCAGAGCCACTGAAATGAGAATAATTGACATACTTGTGAAGAGCAGACATAAGCCTTTAATTCAATAACATGGCAGATTATGGGGGTTTCGATTCCACCTTGGCTTGGAGTGCTCCCAGTGGGGAGTGGATCCACTTGACCTGAAAACATGTTGATGGGAGAAAAGAGCTGTGTCTAATAATGGCACAGTAGCCCCCACAAGTAGTTAAAAAGGCAACAGGAGACTGTAGTTACACACAGTTATTTCTTGCACAAGAATACAACTCTCTACACATTGCATTTACCTGGAAAGTGGAAGTTAGTTAACCTGTCAGTGTGATTTTGAATTAGGTTTTCTTACTTTCGGAACAAAACCCGGAACTTGCACTGCAGAAAAATTAATAAAATATTATTTTTTGAACCATAACAGTTGCTGGCCGTGAAATCAAAACAACAAGCTGAAAGTCTCTGGCTAACCCCATACAGGTGAGGAACTGCAGAGTGCGTTTCTCACTACAATCATCCACTTTCAAATACAAGTAGTAGTTTAAAAATAAATAAAATATACGTCATCATGTGACTCATCGTCAATATAAAATATTGATTTACAGCAGCTTCAATCTCCGTTCAGCTTGAAGCTTTCCCTTCTAGTGGACTCAGATGTCCTAAGAATTGAATTCTGTCGAGGCATATAACTGCTGCATAAATTACTTTCCATCATTAACTGATATTTCTTCAAAACAACAAAGTGCCTGGAAGTGCTTGTGCATCCCTCAGTCCTGGTTTTACACCATGGTACACACAGTTCAGAGTGAATCTAAGTAATATTTTATTTTGAAATTCAATCATACAATGCACACTATAATAGCCTGCCTCAATAAAGACCCATTTATTCATGTGCACTAATGTGCATGGATCATAACTTAGACGTTAGGACCAATCAGTAGGATGTCATGGCTCAGAATATACTGTACACTGGTGCATAGTGTGTGTGCATGACAACAAAGTCTTGCTTTCTGGCCAGTGCTAATGAGTTGTATTTGCATCCAAACCAAGTTAAACAAGTCTGTTGACATCTATTCAGGGCTAATGGGGCAAGTGGCAGACTTTAATAACTGTGATGGAAATACTTGAATATGCATGTTTTTAGCTTTTGCGTATTCAGCCATTCTTAGTCTTCACACAAGTTTTATGTTTCTGGGATTGATGTCTGGTGTCTCTCGCTGTAACTGACAAGCTCACTTGGCATCACTATTACAAGGGCCATATAACCAGCAGCAACATCATTCTTTACTATGAAATGGAGCCATCTGAAGAGTTTCCTGACAAAGAGTTGATGAATGTTTTCAGTACATAAAATGTAAAAGCAAGGGAGTTTTCTATACAGTGTGAATCATCGTCAATCGTCTGTCCCTGTTTTATTACTGTTCCCCAGTGAATTACTTTCCTCTCCAGGTGACTGACTGAAATTACCGATGTACATGGGCAGAATCAAATAAATGATCTTTCCAAGTAATGCTAATAACATCCGGAGAGGGCTTAACACAAAACACTGACATGTCAATAAAAATACCCAACCTTTCAAAAGACAATTATCTCCACAGCCCTTAAACCATTCCTATGGCACAAACACAGAAGATGTGAGAATATGGTGTCGATGACCTCTCTGTTTATGTGTCATGAATTCTGCATATGCAGAGTCAATCTGCTGTCAGTTAGTGACAGTGCTATTCCACTTCATATTTTTTTCTTTTCATTTTGCACTCTTTACTCACCAAAGATACAGGGATAATAAGGATATTGAATTCACTCACATAAAGAAGTTAGAGCTCTGTGTACAACCAAAGCAGGAAGTGTATAGTACATGCCACCGATTATATATATATATATATTTCATCCATTTAATGCCAACATTTCTGAGATTCTTCTCAATGCTTTTCATTCCTTGTCTGCAATACTGACATTTTTCATATACTATTTCAGCAAGTCACACAGAGCACACCACACTGGCACAATAAGATAAGTGTGTGTGAATGTGTGTGACAGAGAGAGAGGCATGAGTCTGCCGCGTGTAGGGTCTGAGCAAACACAGATAAAGTCACTTGTGAAGTGTTCTTAAAAGCACGTGCCACCTCTCTGCCACACTGCAATGTGGTAAAATGACCAGAGAGAAAAGAAGTGGGCAGGTGGAGTTTTTATACAGCAAAGTAGCATTTCCAGACCTGCTTTTGGAGGTATAATTTTTGAGGTATTATGCTAAATAATTCACACTACTTTTTCTGGATGATTTGTAATGCAAAAAAAATATAACAAGACTCCGGAAAAACTAGACACACATGACCCACACAAAGCTCCACCTGGCCAACTGCCAGATAAAAGAACATAAAGCAATTTTAACACATGGGGGTTTAAGATTCAGTGCAGAACATAGTCCAAGGATAAAAGACAGAGGTTAAAGGTCCAGGTTCTTACCAAACATTTCAGAAATGTCTTTACAAACCTTTTCCCATAAGTTTTTAATAAAGAGACAGTTAAATAAAGAGTTTTAAAGCACTTTGCTTTTAGTAATAAGTATAATGGTAAAGTCTGTTGTGGCCAGACCAGGTCATGCAGCCTGCAGCTCTGACTGTGTCCACTATGCCAAAATCGACACACAGCCTAGAGCTCTTCCTGGGGGCTTGGCTAGAGCCCAGTGCAGTCTCTCACGCAACACAACATGTGCAATGTTTTTTAGGAGGGTGAGGGCAACGGGGCAGCAATATATATTATTTTCCCAAAGATGGCGAGGGCCATGGGGTGCTTGTTTTTCACAGCGGTGTTTGAGGAAAAAAGTTGTGGAGACTCAGCAGATTGGCAGACCATCAGTGACAGATGGAAACTGACACATACACGCTCAATTCTTTTAAAATAGGACACCATAAGGCTGCAACTAACAATTATTTTCATTATTATTTCATTATAATTAATATTCTGAGTATTTACGAAATTAAGAGAATAAACGTTTGGTCTATAAATTGTGAGAAAAAACTTGAAAAATGCCCAATACTCCAAAGCTCAGTTGGCTGTCGCAGACATTTCAAGACAAAACAAATGATCAGAGCCTCACAGTTGAGCTGCTGGAACCACTCTGGTGCTGCTGGACTCAAACGCTGACTCGATGAATGAAATAGTTGCAGTTTATCTTTCTGTAAATCCACTAAACAATTAATTGTTCCAGCTCTAGGGACACCCATAACCACCTGAACAGTGAATTGAAACTCACAGAAATTGTGGTAGATGATGATATCTTTTTTTTTTCCCCCCCTATAGATAGAACTTGTGAGGTTGTGAACAGAGCCTGGGCACACACAGACAGGATGAAGCCACCAGTGGGAGAGGTCGAGTCACTGTGGAAGAGGACACAGATGTTCCTGCTATTAAAGATTCAGAAACTACTGTGTAGAAGTCAGTGTGCTGGTGTATGTGTGGGTGGGTCGGAGAGATGCAAAAGAATGTGGAAAGAAGATGTGGATGAGGAAAGTTGTCTGCTTACCAGTTGGTCTAGGTCTCTATATGTGCATCTATTATTGGAGTCTGTGTGGTGGTGCTGGCTCTCATTATCTTGTACAGAAATTTACAAAGGGAAAAAAATAAATGCGTTACTCAATGTGAGACGTTATATCATTTCTGAACCCGATGATACTGCCCACCACTGACAGGCAGAAGGCTTTACAAAAAGCATTTAAAGGTGACCCGCCAGGAAAAAGGAAAGATCGTTTGATAAAAGTGCACCTAAAGATCTTTCGTGTCAATGGAAAGTTGCACAAGCTATGTGGTTGCTGTGTTTTAAACAAACTGACTAGATTTGGTAAAAGTACACAACCTTTAACTATGGTACTCGATCCAGAAAACTATTTTTTTTCCCATCAGGACATTATACCCTATGATTCCTGTGCCCAACTGGATGATACAAAAGGCCTCCAGCAGTATTCTCTCTCCTGTCCCTCCTTCCTTATAGAAAAACTGTGTCCATATCAGCGTTGAGGTTAGGGATGCTTGGTTCAGCATAGATTCCAGTTAGGATAAGGCCTCCTGTCCGTATCTGAAGCCCCTCTTGTCATTTCCTCTTGACACTTGTTATCTGACACTGCCTTGCAGTCCAACAACTCTAACTCCCAGAGCTCCCATCTTGTGTGGCAGTCGAGACAGAATTCATTGCAGGTTTAATGGCGCGGTGGTCATTCATGCATAGAATATGTTACACATTTGAACAAAACTGTGAAATACCTCCTGATGTTCCTTCCCTCAGCTGCATTTTCAAATTGAATATTGCATATACATGTTTGATGCTGATCCATAGAAAGAGGCTCTGGAGTTCCCTCAATATGAATGTTGCTTTTGTTAAATATAGGTTTTGCACTTATTATCTGTGCATTTTATTTCATTTGAACAATATCAGACATATATGTGAAATGATTTGACTTCAGAAGTGACCACCATTAGCTATAGAAGCAGGTAGATTTAATGGTATCCCTGATGTCTTTCATTTCTGATGAATTCTTCTGGATGGTCTATTATGTTGCAAAAATAAGAGATAAGCACATGTGTAAGCCACAGGTTTTTAACCACCCTGAATGGCAGCACCATGATAACATTTTTTCATCTCCAAATTTCGTTGGAAATGCAAAGACTGATGTGGTATATGTGTATATAAATCCTTATATACTGTATATTGCCTAGCAATAAATGGGCCATTACCCTAAATGACACCAATATTTAACACTGACAGATGAATTCTGAAGATCCCTGTGGGGGCAGAAAAGGGATTGAAGCCTTCAAGAAGACATGTGACCTACTTGGCTTAACCTGCCTTTGTTCAAGTTTGGTCTCAGAGCCAGCTGTGACACGTCTGCTGCTGTCAACTGGAATCATGGGATGTAGGGCAGATGGACGTAGGGGAGACAGTCTGCATACATGTGTGTGCTTCTCCAGCCCGTCTGCCTAGGCGAAGGTGGCAGCTTCAAGTGCTGCATGTCTGACCGGCTGCCCAGGACACACTGACCATATGCACGGCAATGTTCGCGGACGAGCGGCGTTAACGACAGGAGAAAGGCCATGCTAACTCTGCTCACTTGGTCGGGCTTGGCTCCTCCGGTCTGACAGCACCTGGAAGACAGTAAGCACACTGCACACATCAAACATGTAGTGTACTCTAATGAGAATACATGGTGTCATAAGAGCTCTCATTCCCTCCGCTGGAATGTGTTTCTTCACATGGGACTTGATTAAAGTTGAACTCCTGTACATTTTTGTGTTCACTTGTAGTGTCAATTAAAACCACACAGAGACAGCTCCCTCTTGAGTGATTTTAATATCAGACATACAGTAGCATTTGCCCATACGGAAGCTTAAAGGGTATACTGAAATAAATCCAGTCCTCCAAAGCATCGAAAACCCACAATTTCTTCCCTTCATCAATGTGAACACAGCACATTTAAATCCCTATATGACTATGAAAATAGAGCCTTTGGGGACTTATCTTAGAAATGCACTGCAAGCTAAGATCATTATGTTCAGTCCTCTGTAAATTGCTTTTGTGCAATGGAAATATTCATCAATTCTATGTCAGGAATTGTTTTTGCTGCCCTTGATTCTCTTCCCCAATCACTGGCTGGGTGTTTTACAGTAATACTATGTTCCTTATCTGTCATGACTTTTCAAGACACTGGAAGTGGTACTGTAAATGAGCCTGGTTTCTTCTCTCCAGCAAGACAAGCACTTCCTGCTTTAATTGGAGTACCATTTATGAGGAATAAAGCAACTGGCAGTCACTTTATTCATTGCAGGCAACGTATGTGGATTTTATTTCACAAAGAGCTTAATTTTCCCTCCTCTGGCCGTCAGTTCTAAATAAAATTTAAATGGGGAGTTGACAACACCGCAGTAAAGCTAGATGACAGAATGGCTGGCTTAAAAAGTAATTTAAAACAGGAACACTGACAGCAAGCACAACCAGAAAGGAAGTTTGATAAAGGCTGAAAACCAATGAATCCAATGTGTGGTTTAAACTCTGACCAAGTCTAAATTATTACAGATTTTAAATTATTCTGAGAGCACATTGGTGTTGCTACATTATAATCTGAAATGTAGCAACAATAAAGGAAAAATAGTTAATACCACAGAAAATCTTAACTGTTATTTTTACATGTACGTGGCCAAATTATATATCTCTGCGAGCTAATTTTGAGAAAAAGCATAAATTTTTTAGGTTAAAGATGATAAAGTATATCTTTTGTGGGATAACCATCCATTTTAAAACTGCTGTAAAAAATATTTTATATTAACATGGAAATGTCATTCATAGCTACAAATCTTTGAAAATTATAACCCTCTGCAGTTTCCCTCTGTATGGAGCTGTTACAACTCCTTTCAGGTCATTGTTTTGGTTTTCCACTCTCACCGTTCTCTAAATGCTAATGTTGCTCTTTGTCTGCTGTATGTATAAATAAACTGTTTGCTCACACATTTTGCACATCAGCTTTATCAGGTGATAACATGTCAGTGTTGTGATTACAGCTTTTTGCGCTGCCCACAGGTAGAACATAAATAAAAAATGAAATTCATGTAATGCTTACAACTGAACATTTCATCTAGAAAGACAGATTAATCACTGTTTTCCATTTTTTTAAGGAGACAAACAGTGTTAGGCCAACATGAAGTTATTTCACACAATCCAGTAACACTGTGAAATATAATAGCAAAGCAAAAGAAAGCAAAACAAGATACTCTGGAGAAAGAATATTCAGATATTATTCAGTTAGAGAAAACGAGTTCTTGCTTACAAAATGTTCATGTTATTTACAGCAGGCTGTGCTCAGCCATCAGTGGCTTTTATTTACTTAACCCCCTCAATTGACCTACTCAGCCCCCCTACACAACATAAAAATTGCAATTACACATATTTTGGTTGCTGGTAAAACCAACTGTTGGAATCCTAAAATCAGCTCGATATACATGTCAGCAGTGTACTCGTCTTAATATTGCTGGGAAAAATAGCTATCTTCTTATATTAGATTAGAGATTTAGTCACGTTTGTCAGCTGAATCAACTTGGCTTCCCACACGTATACTTTTGTTCTTTCTGGACAGTTTGGTATACTTTTAAGTTTTAAATACAACTTTTGACTTTTGAAAATGGCTACAAAGTGAAAATTGATCACATTGATGGTTTCTGTATCTCCGTGCTTATCAGTACTGCAGATAAGAAGTCAGCCATGACTGTGGTAGAAGATGCCTGTGGTACTTTGATTCTTGAGATGGACTGTGCGTTGCTGTGATTTCAAGTGAGTGGGAGACCGGCTGCTCCCAGAGCAAAGCTAGAGCTGACTCAGACACTCTAACCCCTATGCCCCAAATCACACAGCAGTGTTATCTGCCAGAGGATACAATAAAGGAAACACATCAAAGTTCAGTCTCTGGAGCTGGTCTGCTCACATGAATGCCTACAATACGGGCCTCGTACCCACACAAACACATTCATCAAATCACTCACTAATTGGATGTGAATACTGCATATAGCATAAAGCATGACTCATAATGAAAGAGCAATTAGGCCTCTCTCGCTGGCTTTGAACCAAAGATTTGACTTTTGATGCAGCGATGCTGATTTCAGCATCTGCAGGCTAACCACGTGTTGGATTGTCTGACCTGACTGTCGGACCTCAGGGACGATCAGTGGGCTTCCTGCCCACCTGAATGTCAGTGCATTCCCTCCCTCCTTTTTGTCATCTATTTCAATTGCTCATTTGCAGCACAACCTTCCTGCTCCTATTAGTGGTGTAGCCATGTGTGACGTCAGTTGGGATTCATTCCCATGCCTGGGCCTAAATCCAGAACCAGCATGCATTTCACTCCTGAATCAGGCTTTGTGTGTGTGTGTGTGTGTGTGTGTGTGTGTTTCTTTTACTTGCTCGGCTTGATGATATTCTCATGTTGCGTGTAATCCCTGGTAATGTGGTTGTTGGAATTTTGACGTATTGCAGCAACAACACCCTCATTGCAGCCTATCTCAGTCCGTCCATCAAAAATGTGAGTCCATTTTGTCCCAAATCTTGTTGACATCATACTGCAGGCAAGCTTGACATGTGCATACATATTAATGAAGCCATGAAGTCATTTATTCACCAGCTGATTTACATTGCAGAACAGAGAGGTCCTAAATCAAAGGGATTTCAAAACACTTTACAAGATTTGCAAATTAGATGAGACAAGCTGTTTATTTCTCCAGCCTGTTGTAGCTTTTGGCCCCAAACTTCGTTTTAATCTTAATTCCTTCATTAGGCAAATACGGCAGAGGCTCCTTCTACACTAATGCAATTTGTTGAACACTGTTGTTGAAACATTCGATGTCTGCATGTGAGCACATGCATTAAATATAGCCTCAAAACACACCGACACATTCATAAGCATGTCAGCACACAAACGATGTGTAGCTCCCCATATTAATCTTTTTCTTGGCTGGGACTCACTAAAATGTTATCTACTTGTCTGGTTGTCTCTGGTCTCGGGGGAGGAATGTGCATGTGGCAGAGCCTGGCGGAGCGGAGTAGGTAGGGCAGGCTCAGGATTTGTATGCGTCGGGAGACACCTTTTAGGAGGAGTATGTCTGGTCTGTCTGACGCTCAGTGATTCTTGGTGGGTAGGGAGCAGAAACTCGTTCAGTTGAAGGAAAAGACTTACGAGCTTTATTGATCACAGGCTTGTATAGAGGAATGGACGCCCCTCTGCATAAACAAAGCTTTTTTTTTTTATCAAGAATGCAACAGGTGAGGTAATTTAAGACATTAGTATAGGAGAGTAAATTAATAAAATAAGCTCAGTGAGGTTTTTTGTTAACATTTAAAAAAAAAACTGTAATGTGCTCTGTTCTCAAAAGTCTGTGGGCAGCGGGCACACAACTCTGGCTACTCCAAATCCACCGAAGGCAGATTATGGCATCAGTACCATCGGATGTCAGGGCTGCTAGATGATCTCTTCACTTCCACATGACTGGATAAACAAAAATCATGCATGCTCTGCTGCACACAACACTTAAAGATCGTATGATCTCGGATTCACTGGGGCGTGATGGGATGATTACATGTCTGTATCGTTAGGGTCAATCTAGCAATGACATTTCTATTGTTACATAATGACGTCGAACACAATAGAAAATATGATGTTTAGGAATTGAAAAGTCAAATAAATGGTAGGGTTTTTTTTTTTTTTAAAAAAGAAAAGGTTTGAATAGTTTGCAAGTATGTTTGGAGATTGTGTGTAGCAGTTCAAACTCACAGGGGGATTATATCAGATGTTGTGTTGCGAGGCAACATTAAGTGAATTGTGCGGAACTGAACATGAACAGAAACCTGCCTCATATTGAACTGTGCTGGTAGGTTTTATAAACTGAGCTGTGAATTGGGAGGTTGGTAGAATGCCATTGGGGAAAGGACTGAACTCTGGGGCCAGTAGGTGAGAACTGTGATTTTTTTTGTTTTTCATTTTTTTTTTTTTTTTTTGGTAGCTGTCTGCAAATGCTGTGACCCAGAAAACAGATGTACACGACTGGGTATACAAGGTTTGAAGCCATGGAGGTGACTGTAGCGGCTGCTTAGCCCGAGAAGCCGCTCCAGAAAAGAGCAGTCTTTTTCCATTCCTTTGCCAGCATCCTGTCTGAGCGTGCTCCAGATGATTTGTACAGCCTGTGGCTTGCCTGGCTGCATGCTCATCAACTCTGTGACGAAGTTCAATAAGCCAAACTCCCCACACCATTTACCTGTCCACCTGAGCTTTACCAGACGACGCTTGCTGCTCCTGCTGCCCACTGCGGTTGGGGACTAATCTCGATGTTCCTGTTAAAAAGAGACTCGACACACAGCAGGTGCATGAGTGAGCACAGAAGTTAACGCCAGCGTTCTAATGTGAAGATGCTCAGTTGTCTTATCTTATTTGGGAGCCTGCTGCTGCGGGTCTGGGGGAAGTGAACTGGGGCTGAATGGTTGTTCAAGTACAAGGCCACAGTCGCTGGCAGTTTACCACAGCACTCTTTTTTGGCAGCAGTCAACACATGGTGTCCGACCCCCTGCGGTACCCACACATGGAGAAGTGCTTGTTTTCGTTAAGCTGTGGAGTTATGTTAACACAAATTGTGTCCGAGCAAGGAATTCATCTTCAGCAACAGGTACATGTTTTAGTAAATGTCTCAGATGATGAAGCTCATAGAAAAAGCAAATACTGTGCGTGATCGATGGAATCCGACCGAGATGTTGAAATGCAGTGTCAAGGCAGTGGCAAAAAAGTTGAAAGACGAGGATGTCAAGTAACAAAAAAAAAAAAGAAAAAAAAGAAATGAAAATCTATTTTACAGAGCAGAACTAACTATTTCTTTGGAGGGGTCTCAAGGGTTTAAACAGGGACATATTTTTAATAACAAATATTTAACAAGTTTTAAGGTATTTTCCTGAACACACGTTTCAAAGGTGTTTAAATTATTACAATCTTTAAATACCGTACCGATGATAGTTACTGGAAAATATAGATATGAATGCTTAATCAGAGCAATAATCTTACTTATTACAGATACTGCCTTACTTAAATTATAATTTAGTTCAATTCACACTATTAGTCTCGTAAGTTCTTGTATGGTTACCCCTTTTAAGACAGCATAAAATACTGATGGAGAGAAGGATTGGTGACTTCCAACCTTATATTAGATGACTGCTGATGAGAGATCAGATTTGAATGGGATGGTCAGGTTGTCCTGATGTGACAGTCTCATGTTGCCAGATGCCCGTTCACTCTTGAAGAATGTGTTTGTGACAGCAAAGTTGACTTCCCTCCCCGAAGCCATCGCTGTTCTTTGGCACACTTGTAACAGGGGACCGTGCTGTTTGAGCACGAAGCTTCTGTGTTGTGGCACACCAAGACCAATGCCAAGCGGACACAGGAACTGGAGGCAACACATATGAACAGGTCTCCTCCTCTTCCAGCCTTTTGTCAGGATATGTTTTTAAATCAGCTATAACCCTATAAGGGTTTAGGAAGAAGCAGTATTTTACTACTAGTTGTAGTATTTTTCTGCTACATGTATTTGCCATTAGTTTGAAATCTCTGCCAAAGGCATCATCTGCAATTAAATGTTTGGTTCTCTTTGTTTTTTAAGCAATTATTTGCTTATGTGATTGTTGTGATACATTTTTAAATTCATTGTGCTTTGGTATTTAATAGTGCACTACATTTAGGAGGACATTTTAACACCTTTTTCTGACATTTATCATGTTTTAAAGTGTTGACAGTGTGTTCATTAATTGAGGGCACAGTATTTATGCTTCTTTGTTGGTAAGGATTACAGACGTGGGGGAGTTATTTGCATCTGTGATACACAATATGCCTGTTTTTACTTACACATTGCATAAGCTTGTGAAAATGTGTACGTGCATGCGCCTGTGTTTTCATCAAAGACGGCGGTTAGCGGAGGTGCAACACCTTTTCTCTCATTAGACTTACTAAACAGGATAATGATTCCCCTGAGAATCCGCCTCGATCGCTCTGCTTGCCCCGTCACTCTCTGTACCACCATCACCATGGTGATCAAAGCCAGATGTGCTCACTTCTGTTGCCGCCAACAAAGCACAACTGTACCAAGTGTTTTTACAGTTGTCACTCTGCTCAGTGCCATAGCCCTCAGGGAATCTTCTATGTACTGCAACACCAATAAACAAACCCAAAAACACGCCACAGTTCTTCACTTCAGCTGGAATAAGGAATTCAAATGAGCTAAGTTTGACTGATGAAAGTCAGCTATGATTATGTTTTGTTTTTGTTTTTCCGGTGCGGCTACAATCACAGAACATGGACAGTGTTCTATTGTCCTTAGTGCATTCGACACCTAAAATAAAGGCGTACCAGCTTCAGATGCAGAACAGTTTTGGTCGAACATAATTTTATTCATTTTTAAATGTTCCTTTCTGTAACAGGTACTCTGTTTTCATAATTTTACTTGATCAGACAAACATGATGGGTTTCTCAGAAACATTTCATCTCTACAGTACTAATGAATAGTTGTTTAACTATTCTCCCATTTATAGCCTTTTTTTGAGCTCATGCTGGTTTTACTTTATCTCCCCTCCTGCAAACCAAACTTATAAACCATCAAGAAACCTATTAACAAAGATCAGCTGCTGCTGACCAAAACAGCAGTAAACCAAACCTTACTAATTTGTTTTGACTACAGTGAATGCACATGCAGAAAGTTCAGACCGCAGGATACCACTCAGCTGTTTGAAGAGGGAATAAATCACAGCGTTGCGAGATTTCCAATATCTGTTGAGATATTTTGCATGATTGCCAAATATGGGCTATTTGTTTGAAAAACGGCAAGGGATGAGTTTTCTCGCTTTTAACAACAAAAACATCAACAAACATCTCTGCGAGACAGAACAACAAAGACAAAGAACTAAGAGAGGGCAAAAATGTACACCAGTGATCAAAGAAATACAGACGAGACACACAAAAACATACCTGCAGTGACAGATGGAGGTAGCCCCAGTAAAGTAGAGAGAGGGCAACACAGCCGGAGAGAGAAGCTGGTAGACAGGAATGAGGGAGGAATAATAAAGAAGGATAATAATAAAGAAGAATCCATTGTTGATTTAAGTGAGTGTTTAATCACAAACACTGCATAAGCACTTTGCACAGACAATGAACATTTCATCCAGGACCAGCATAGCTTGATCTATAAACAGGAAAGAACAATGAGAGCCCGACTTGTCCATGGGTGACACTATTAGGGTGTTGGTTTACCACCATAACTGCCTCCTCCTGGATCTGAGCCCAACAACAAGGTGACTCGGCTCTGGCTGCACAATGATTAGTCAGGTTCTGCCGCACAGTGATGCACTGTGGTGCAGCTTCACAGTTCAGAAGAAGGGGGAAAAAAGAATCAGTTCTGTTGTTGTGAGAGACAGAAAAGAGAAAGCGCATGCTTAAGACACAAGCTCAGTCTCTCAGCACTTCAATTTATTATAAGTGGAGAGCAAAAGTTTTGGAAGAAGCTCAAGGATTTCTGCATTGACAAACAGAGCAATTCCAACATAAAAAAACCCCCCAAAACTGAAATAACAGGAAAAAACAGCACAGCATATAACCTCTGCAAAGCGGCAAATTGGCATTTGTAAGTCATCCATCTCCTGCACGTCTGATGGAACAGATGCACTTTTTATTTTAATCAATAAAGCAGTCTACACAGGCCATGTGACAGCTCACATTTCACTCGCTTAACCGTGACCTAAAGCATCTTTTTAGGCTTGAGGGTCTATTTGCTTGAGTCTTACACACCTAATTACAGTGAATGTGTGCTGTGAGCTTTGTCAAAAACGCGTGTGATCACAACACGGTGGCTGAACACTTCCAGTGCAGTCACTGACACAGAACTGAAGCTTCCGACTTGCAGCGTTTACTATGTAGCCTGTGTCAACGTCACACTTTCTGGATTGTAAAAACTATTGCCAGTGAGCATAATCCAGGCAGCAATTACATTTCCACCAAAACGCATTTGGCAGGGCAAATTAATAGCATTTCACCAGGTTTTGTGGGAGATGGGATGCAACCACTCTCCACAACTGTGACTGACACCATCAGCAGTAGATTACAAAATGATTCTGCCAAAACAACCTGAAAATAGAGAGCGATTTTTGCACCATAAAATTCCACAGTGTACAGGCAGTTCTAAATACAGCAGTGCTCACTCTCTGACTCTTGGGGGAAAGAAATAGTGACAAATCTGTTGATCTGCTTTGTACTTTCCCCCTCCTCTACAAATCCTCAGACACATTTTTAACTTCATCTCCAATCAAAGAAGCCCAGATTGCAATCTGCCGCACAATATGTTTTGCTCCACTTTATTAGGCCCATAGATAAACCTCATGGCTGGAACACAGGCCTGTGAGTAATGAAGGCTCCCTTAGCATAACAAGATCCTACCCTCCTTATGCTCTCCTTCTCCTCTCAATTTGTAGAGTCTATGAGTTTGGCTGGTCATTTTCCTGCTTTCCTTTCAAAGGAGCAGGACCGCACAGATGCTGTAACAAAACATAATCATTTTTTAGCTCTTGAAAGCATGCAGGCAATTAAAGAAAATGTATTGTAAATATGCATGCAGCTCCAGGTTCTTACTCCTGGTGTGGACAAAATGTATTACAGCTAATCATATTAAAAATTACACAGAGCATGCTTACCTGACACACACACACACACACACACACACACACACACACACACACACACACACACACACACCCTTATGCAGCAAGGTTTTTGTACGGCACAGTGTACACTTCTGCAAGGATGTAAGACAGAATTGATAAAACATTTGTTGACACCTTTGGTGTATTGTTCAGAAAGATCAGACATTTTTTTTACAACACATTTATTATCTTGTGTTAACATTATGGCACATCATAAGAAATACCATATTAGGCAAAGGAGAACACACACACACACATAGGCCCTGTGTGCGTAACATTTTAGTCTTTGCAAACGGAAATGAGGTACGAGTTTATTTGCATATAGAGCGGGGAAGTGAGATCCGATCACTGGTGACGCATTTTAAGGCCAGGTGTGAACTGACGGACTGAGAGCTGTCCACTTGTGATCGGATCAGCCAGGACGGATGTTAATGCCAGGTCTGAACAGAGCCATAGTCTCCTTCATCAAAATAACATTCGGGATGTTTAAAAAAGAAGTTCAGAGACACAGAAATGGAGGTGATTCTCTGTGGCATTGGGAGGGAGAGAAAATAACTAATGAACTCTTCTGAAGCAGAAGTAGTGGTTTTACAAAAGGTTGACATATTGAAGAAGGGAGATTGTTGTAAAGTCCTTGTAAAGAACCATGAAAGACCTTAAAAGAAAGTGGTTAGATTTTTAAAGGTTTAGTAAAAAGGGGCAACAAAGGCCTCTCTGCTCTACCGAACTGCTGAGTGCATCACCAAGGAGGTGTTTGTCTCCGGCTCTGCTGCAGATGGGGACAGTTGTGTCGCTCCCAGTGCTGAAGATATTCACCAGCTGCCAGGCTACAGCAAGCAGACCTTGTCAGATAGTGGGTTAACTGCTCGGCAGATCTCTCTCTCTACCAGTAACTCTCACTTCTGTCTGGGTCCAGACTATATGAGACTTTTTGGACCCAATCGACTGTATATTTATTTACAACTGCTTCATGATTTAAAGGAGGCATATGTGCAGCGCAGTGCCTTTTAATGTGTTGTTTAATTAATAAAGTCAGTGATTAAAGTTCACACATGCTCTTCACAAGCTTTGAGTCAGGTTGTGACTTTTATTTAGACAACTTAACAATGCAGACGCAAATAAACTATGATAAATCTGGATTTTTATTATATGAACACGTGATTATGGGGGGCTTTATGAGCAAAATCACTGATGAATTATAAGAACTGAGTTTATTAAGTAGCAAGTTATGCATTGAGCAACAACAATAGAAACTTCTAGAAGGACACTGCACACTATAGTTTAACAGAAAAAGTACTAAATCGTCATTCTGTGCCCAAATTCCTTTGATGATGTTGCTAACTAGTATCCAGCCTTCAGTTAGGTTGTATATGCATGTAGCTGCAATAAATATGTTTTAGGAAGTAAAGTCGTAATGTGTTAAGATGATTTTTGTCTCCCTCTTTACTTGATCAATGAGAATTATTTTAGAATAGCCAGAGTGAGGATGTGATCTGTATTTCTGCTCTCCAACAAGGTCATTGTTAAAGTATGATGACTTTATGCAACACGGAGAACAAAAACACCCCCAACACAACGCACAAACACTGCTATGTATTACTTTCAGTCCTCGTCTGAAACTTTTATGAATAATGAAAAAGACAAAAACATTTTTTGCTTTATTTTATTGTAAATGAGTTTATAAAAGTGAGTGAATAAAGATACAACAAATATGCTTAAAATATGAGTTATTTCAGGGGGAATGTTGGAGAAGGAAAAACAGCAAAAATTTTGGTTAAATTATAGCCGTATGAAAGTGTGAGTGTTTTGTGCCACATTTTGGACAATAATACTCTTAAACACTGTTCCCTTTTTCCAGACTTGTTCTCACTGTGTATAAATGTTTTCACTAGCACTGACATGGAGACAAAACAGATAAGTGCAACCAAAATCAACTTGTCAAATGACATTTAATTACTGCTATAACCTTTGAAAGTACAGTTATATGGCATTACTTGTATGTATTGTGTGAGTATATAACATTTTTTATAGAAATACAAACAATTTAATCAATGCTTTGAATATAAAAAACACGTCGTCACCCCAATAGGGATGAGAAAGACTCCAAAAGTAAGAAATGTAGACGAGTTCAAAGTCTTTTGATTGTACATGACTAATAACATGCATATGAAAATAACTAATGTGTATTTCAAAACTAACGATGGGAAATAATATGATGAAGGTGTAAAATAAATGCTACAGTAAAGCAATTTTAGGAAATGCCAATATGAAAGGAAATGTGATATAATTTTTATTTAATATTAAATATTTATAGATTACAAAGAAAGTGCAACATTGCATATTTTACTTTCAGATAAAAAGATATGTTATACAGGAACATATAAATGATAGCCAAACGTTTATGTTGTTGCACTTTACAGGCTCAGGTAGACAATGTGCGGTATCTGTTTGGACTTATTTTCTCTTTTAAACTAACGTAGGGCACTAACATGCTTAAGTGTTCCCATTAAATCACAACTTTTGTAAATCAGTCTCTACCTGCCTGAATTTTCTTTGAGGAAAAAGGATTTTTATATCTGTACCATCAAGCGTTACAATCATGGTCCTCAAATTCATTAGTAGTACAAATGTATTTTCTTACAAAGCTTTAAAAGTCTTTGTCTCCTTATTTTTCGTTAATTAATGTAATTCACTTGCCCTGCTTTTTATACCTGAAAAATCTTTTACAACTTTGTCTTAAAAACTAAATCTTCTGCAGTTTTACAATATTGTTGAAGGAAAAATATTTAGGTCATGTTCAGAGCACGTTAAGATATGTACTGTATACTATATATGCATGTTATTTCAGGGATAATGCGAAAATGAACCTCACAATGCCCTGAGTTTGGCCAGGAGAGCCTCTACATCTGACTCTCCATTGGTGCTACAGCTACTGACCGCAGCACCAGTGGAGGTCGGCTGGAAGGCCGGAGGCTCTGCTTCAACCTCCATCTCCTTCTCATTCTGTTTAACCGTGTCTCTCTCCACCAGCCTCTCTCTGTCCAGCCAGTGGCTGTGACTTGGGGTGTTCCTGTACCTGCGGCCTGGTTCTGAACACGCAGCAGCCTTGGCCCGGGCTACAGATAGATGGCCTTCAGATTCATTATGGGCCTCCTTGGCAGGGGGAGCTTTCACCACCGCTGAACCCGCATTTATATTCTGCCGAGAGCGAGATCTTTGTAAAGGAGCCTTGTTGTTTTCTGTGAGTGGGAAAACAGAAAAACAAAGCAGTGAGCACAACTGTGAGAACGAGGGACGAGAGTGAGGAGAAGTTGATGCGCAACTGACTCGTTAAATGAACGGAAGCAAGGGGTTACTCGGATTTTAGATTTAATTACAAGCAACAGAGGGAGTAAGAGAAAGGCTAAAAAAAAAAAAAGAAAGCAAGTGAATACAAAATGTAGAGTCAGTCATTCTGCCGCAAACACAGCTGAACAACAGGAATCATCAGGCAGCAACATGATGCACTTTAGTAAGCATACGCACATGCAGAACAAAGCAAAGGTACATATATACACATGAGCTCACTGCACACACTGTTAGTCTGGATGAATTCACACACAAACAAACACCATGGAAGCGTGCACTCTGTATACACACACTGATGAGGACAAATTTTCTGCAGCAGACTGTGGCACGCAGCAAGCTCAATATGATGAAATGGATATGGCTGATAGACCGCAACAGAAACTCAATAACATTGTACGTCGCCCTTCTCCAATCTCCCAGTCTCTTTCCCTTTTCTCTTACATGACACCCTCCCACCCAGCTCCACCTCTACTGATTCCACCATTATCATCCATTCTCCTTCCTCCGCACTTCATCTCAGCTCTCTGTTCCTGCAGTCCTCTTCATCTTTCTTATTTCTCTTAACCCCCCCTCCGCCGCCGTTCTCCTCTCTCCTCCGCCTCCCGCTCTCCCCTCTGGTTTCCGACTTAAAACACACACCCAGACAGACAGGGGAACAGAGCGACGGCCCAGATCAGACCTACGTTCTGAATTATAATCCCTCTGAGTAGATCTTAGACTTCATCATCAGTATGTGTGCGCTGGAAGGAGAGGGTAAATCCATATTCATGTGACCTTGAGCGTGAGGCTGAGAGGAGTGGCGCGAGGAAAGACACCACCGCATTTAAAGTTTCCTGAGCATTAAATGTCTGGCAAACAGGAGTCAAACACAGCAGAGCAGAACAGAGCGACCCGCTCTGTCAGCCAATCGGTAATGAGTTTGGAGCGTGGCCAGTCAGTCATGACAGTGTGTTTTATGGGCCACGCTGACGAATGACAAGGAACGTCCCTGAACACAACCTCTGACAAATAAATAAGGATAAAAGGGAGGAAAGAGTGCAGACAAGCAGGAACCGACTGCAAAATTAAGCAAAGAAAGCCAACGATCACACACACATGCTGCACGTTCACACACAAACCCGTTAGGCAAACAAGAGGCAGTGGGGGATTTTAAAAGGATGAAATGAGTAGAGTGTGTTGCCTTGCTGCTTTGACTGAACATTTACCACAGCTGAAAATCCAAGTCTCCTCTCATTATCTCACCCTCTTTGCTCCCTCTTCCTGTTGTTGCAGTCTCAATTGTAAAAGACAACAATTATTCCCTGCTGACGATCTTCTTGCACCACACTCCTCCATCCTGTCTTTCTCTCCTCCATCTAAAAACCTGTCATCTACCCCCCGGTGCCTTTTTCCTTCTGCTCGATCAGGGCGATGCCCCACAAACACACACACACACACACACATTTCCTTTAGAAATAACACACTCACAGATTTAGAGCTGATGGTGAGAAAATTTTCAATTGTGTTATCAGCAATTTGTATTTTAATATCTTGTTTACACTTCGGTTCAATTTAAAATATTTTTTTTGCCATTTCTGCGTTGTTGGAGAGAAAGACAACATGCAAATGGGCATTATCAAACATCCGTTTTTGACTAAATTCAAACATGTGCATCTTTGAATTGGCGCCTATTTGATCATATATTAGCATGAATTATCATTTAACCATTTTCTGCTGTGCATAAACACATAATGATTATATATGAGAAATACAAAGTACTGTACCACATCATACATATAAATTTACACTTCAAAAACAGATTATAAAAACCCACACTTCAATAAGACCTCTTATCCAAAAGAGCATTTCTTTTTTTTCCCAACAGGACCCTGGCCTTTAGTGGTGAACATGATCAAAGTGCTGGTAAGTTCAGTTTCTTCTCACTCTGCCTGCCTGTGACACCTAGATGCCCCTTCCTTTGAAGCCTTACCAGCTTCTCAACATATGCCTTCATCCAAGCTGTAAAACATGTCTGAGAGATGTAAAACATGTCTCATCTGACAGGTTGAACTCTTTTAACCAACAACTGACACAGGTTTTAGGGGAGAACGAGTCAAGTGGAATTCGAAGACAAAACCCTTGTCTGTTACTGAACACATGCTGTGATGGTATGGGTGTGCATTTATCCCTCTCAGACTATTTGATCCAGATTTAGATGCGTGATAAGAAATCTAATATACAAATCATACTTGCACACAGAGAGTCAGTATATTTCAATTTTGCTTAAACTTGAAGAGTGCTTTATTTTTGACTGGCAATAACATTATCAACTCGGCCACCAACAGTACAGTCTGAGACTCGAGCGTGTAGTGGCCAATGTAGCGTTGAGCTGCTAGCCTCAGGCAGGGCTGGTCCAGTGAGCTCTTTCATTTCTTTCTAACTTCACACCTCCAGATTTTTAACATTTTCAAACTTGTAGTCTTCAGCCCCAACCGATGCTTACTCAACTGACAACGCAAGGCAATTTATCAGATGTCGTGCAGCTCCCTCTGCAGCCACGAAAGAATTGTAAACGGACGTTGATGTATAAAATTGGTGGAGTTCCCCTTTAACAATAAGCAGTGACAAAAGGGCAATATTTTGGCTAGTCCCCAAGGAGGATGCATTTTTCACTTAAATGTTGGCAACTGGGTATTGTTTACTTCGATTTCAGGGTCATTGTCATTGATCTAATTCTAGCACTTTAAACAACACTAAATGGGTGAATGTCCTTGTAAATAAAATAGCTTATTGCTTCAGTTATTGCCTTTGACCAGGAGGAGTTAGGGGCGAGTAGTGTTAGTTGGTATTGCTTTGTTGTTAGCTTTCCTCAGGCTGACTGCTCCTGAAGCAAGGCAACATTTCCGACAGCACTTTATAGTTCTTGTAACATGCTGTGTTCTTAATGTTGGTGATGCCACTGTTTAAGATTTTCAATTGCTGTTGCATGTTTTGCATGAAGCCTTCCTTTTCTCAAGGTTTCTGCTGTGTAAGTAACAGTGGATGCAGACTTTTTTTCCTCCACCACTAATAGAACTGGATCGATTTTTGACAATTTTTAAAATTGGGTTGGGTCGGTGTATCAATGTGCCAACATCTCACACTCTTGTACTGATTTTCTGATATGTAGCAGTTAATCTTTACACCTGGATGTGATAGCATCACTGGAAAACCTTCCCTGTCCAATATTAGAAAAGATTGTGAGAGGTATTCCTTTATTCCATCTGCAAACAGCAGCAAAATGGAGTTCACATTTCCTCATGTAAGATAATTTGCTCCATTTATATTTGGTGCTTCGAACGATGCAGATGAGCTTTCACTCATCTCTCCCTCCTCCCCTCTTCTGCTCTCTTGAAGTTTTTGAGAAGTTAGTAGGCAGGCAGGCTAAGGCAGTGAGCATCGGCACGGAGACAGAAAGTGAAGTCTGGACTGCGGCAGTGCTTGCATGTCTTTTTTCCCTGACTGCCTGCCACCATTGTGGTGACAATAAACTCATCTACATTAAGAGCTGTTAAGAGATAGGAGAACAGTCAACACATGAGAAAGCCTGGAGATTGGAATATTCCAATGTCTGTAAAACATGAACACAATGTGATTCTTCTGTCCATTACTTTGCTGGAAGGCTGAATGGAAAAGAAAAACATTTGAAAAACAATGATAAAAGAGCTGGCAGACTGAGCTTGTTGCGCTTCTTCTTGCTCTTTGCTGAAAAATGTGTCTTTAAACTGTAAGTCTCAGCCCACAGCCTTTTAACCAGCTACTGACATCGGATTTGTTGCAGCATAAGACATGTTAAATCTCAAACAAAACAGATTAATCGCTGCTGTGAACGGTTAGAGAATATCATCAGGAATTTCAAGATGGAACCATGGTGGTTTATTAAATGCCTGATAGAGTGGCATTTTGTAGGAATGTAAAAGGCCCTGTCCAATAGAAAACTGGGTGTTTCTTTTTTTCTGTCTGCAAATAGCTGCAGAGAGGAATTCACATTTTCCTCTTGTCAGATCATTCGGTCCATTTGCATTTGCCACTTCAAATACAGATGCAGATGAGCCTTTCCTCTCATCTCCCGCTCCCTCCCCCCCTCTCCACTCTTATGAAGTTTGCCGTATTTGATCACTTTAAGAAGAGAGTCATCATGCAGACTCACAAAAAAAAAAAAAAAAAGAAGAAAAAAAAACAGTGAAGGGACTTTTTCTCTCTGCGGAGTGACTGACACAACAAGTCGAAGTTAGCAAGATCAAACACACATGCCATAAATCACAACACGGCTAACTGGCTTGGCAGTTTGCTGCATGTTCTGTCTAATGATGGCAATTTGCCCTGTTTTTAGCATCTACAAGTGAAACATCAGGGGACAGTTTACTGCTCAAAGATCAGGTCAAATATGCTGTGAAACAAAACATAATTTTGTGCAAAATTTGATGTATTTTGACAATCCTTGCCCGACTGTATACTGTAATAAAAGAGGGTACCGTGTGTATTACTGTGTATTAGTCAACTAGAGGTGTAAAAGTACATTCACTATAATCCACTGAACAGCACAAAATACACAGATACGTTCCTGGATTTATCACAATAGTTCAAGTATATGTGGATGGAATTGAAATTTTCCAATGTAAACTCAACATTTTTCTGATAAAGTACCCGTTAATCATAGTCTTTTCGTCACCTTGCAAAAAAGAGTGAAATTTATACTGTACTTCCCTTAATATAACAGATGAAAAGTGTTGATGACTACATTTATCTATGATTGGCCAACCCCTGACCCCATTGCCATGTAACTCAGAATATAACTGGAAAGGAGGAAAAGAGGTGGAATAGAAAAACCTGGACCAACAACAGACTGAAAAGGTGTTTGGTGGGTAGAAGAAGCAGACCACAAGCACGAATGTACATTGCCACTGAGATAGGAAAAAAAAAAAAAAAAAAAAAAAAAAAAAGATGCAAAACAACCTCACCATTTCATCTATGTGAGCATCAGACTGTGTGTACTGTGCTGTAAAAAAAAAAACCCAATTTAATGTGTTTATATTTGTACATACATAAAGGATGGAAAGCTCCAATTAAGGGTTGAAAAAGTACGGTGTTATAAATGTGTCACCAGTGAGTCTTGTAAAGGGTGAAAGCAAGCAGACAGCTTGTTATCTTGCCTGTGTGCATTAGGCTGGCAGTAATTAAAGATCATTACCTGGCAACACACCAGTCATTGAAGGTTTGTCCCTTGCTTGTTCACCATAGTTAACTGTGTGTGTGTGTGTGTGTGTGTGTGTGTGTGTGTGTGGAGAGCTGCCTGTCTGGCTTTTCTGTCACATACAAAAAAAACAGCAGACAGGACTAAAAAAGAGGAGAGGCAACGAGCACTGAAAGGAGAGTGGAAGGAGGACAACACCAGAAGAAATGGGATGATGAGGGAGAAGATGACAAGATAGGCAAAATGAAAAGCCTCAAGACAGTGGCATGATTTGGGGCCAATGATTGTGATTTGCACTGGACTACAATATAGTACAAAAATAAAGGGAGCAATAACAAGATAGAGGAAGAAAAAGTAGAGGAGGTTTGGGGATGGATTGTTGAAAGAGCATTATAACAATCCCTGTGGGTAATGTGAAAACCAGCAGTGTTATAGGTAACTGAAGCCAGTCCTGCTCTAATGCATATCAAAGTGTCCTCCTTTGTTGAGCTGTGATTTGACTCTCCCCTCTTCTGTCTCTCCTCTCTCATATTTAAAGACTCCAAATATCTCTTGTTGAAATACAGAAGAATGGATCACAGCGTTAGTGGAAAAGCAACATCATTTGAAAGCCTTTTAGAAGGATGTGTTCCAATGTGTACTCATAACTGGGTTTGGATTTCTTTTTCTCTGGTCCTCTTTGTATGTTTTTTTCTGCTACCAAAATATCTTGCTCCAAATGGCATTAATGTTTGAAGGTGTTGGCTAAGCTAACAGATGGTTGTGAGGTTGGGAGCAAACAGTGCTAAAACAATGAATCAATCGGTGGATCAACAAAAAATTAAAAAACAAATATTTTGATAATCAATTTATCTTTACAAGTTCCATATTGTTCCAGATTATTATATTAATAAAGAAACTAACGAACAGATTAATTGTTAATGAAAATCATCACTTGTTTTTATTTTGTGACCGTGATGATTAGTCCAACAGTGCTGTCTCTTCACAGTCACCACATTGGTATAGTTCATTTGCAAAAACTCAAAGATAATTTTCAGAAAAAAAAATGCTGCTAAAAACTATGAGAGGTAATCTATGAACACAGTAGGTGGAGTCTGGCTAAGATTCAAAAGAGAAAAATGGGGACAGTTCCTTGACATTTATAGGTCACCCTCTATGACTCACTTACAAACACATACATAGTAAACATACTCATAAATATGATTTAACTGGACATGGCAATGGTCTTTGCATAAGCACCAATGTGTACATAAGGGACACACTCATAAAGACGTGTCAACACATTTCACCTGCCATGTTTAAGCAGACAGGATTGAGTCATATTAAAATCAAGTGTACATGACAAAGTGAGCAGGGAGCGGGTAGGGGTGGCGGGGTGGTTTGCTGCTTTAAACCAAAAAGGGCGACACAGATGATATGAAAGGGCTGAGCTGGATGTCCCTCAAGTCTTCTGCCCCTCAGTGTGAACCCCAGCCACTGTGAGCTGCAGCCAAGCGTGACATTGCGTTAGCACGCCTTTGTGCGTCTAACAATGCCTCAAAAGTGAGCCTGGTTCCCTGCCACTAGTACTGCTACCCTACACACACTACTGGCTCACACTGCAAAGGATGCTCTGTTGAGAATACAATTAAAAAAACAATACGAAGCTTCTGTTTTTAACGACTGCATAATCCACCTCTCACACTGTCACATGCAAGTGATATGTTTTCCAAGACGTCATACGTCAAACACATTATAATTATTAAGACAAATTTATTCTAGTAGCCTTTTCAGCAGGTGACTGAGAGCCCATCTTCAATAAACTCAATATATACACAAAATCGTGCATGACTGAAGGTTTGAATGGTGCTGATAGAGCAAACACAGACATATCCATTGTTACAGTAAACTATTTTTATCATTATGGTGTAATGGCTACTATGTTTACTGACATAAACCAGACGTAATCACACTACTGCACTGTGCTTTGGGGGGAAAAGTGAAATTAATATTTGTTACCAGCTTAGAAATAGCATCCTCCAGAAATAATGACTTCCCTCGCTTTCAACTGCACTGCCACATGATAACATTACTCTGAAGAAACAAAAAAAAAGCAACATGATGTTTAGTGTTGTAAATTAGCCATCTAAAGCAAGTTTTACATCTCTGCAAGTTGTTAAAATGCATTGAAATATCTAAAAACCAGCTGTACTTCAGGACATGGTCAGCAATACTACAAATATGCAATCTGTAATAAATGGGGTAAAACATGCAAAAAAATTAAAAAGATATATGATCCTATACAATATGAACAAATATGTCTGCCTGTATTATAAGGGGGAAATACACCTGGCAGATGGTTGTAGCAGCCTGGGCTCTTACTCCTCCTTTAATCTAATTATATCTACATGCAGGGTAATGGACTGAGAATGTTTCCTCATACAGGGACAGCATCACTTCCTGGGGTCTCTGTCTCTCTTCTTTTTCTCTCTGTCTCCCACACACACACACACACACACACACACACACACACACACACACACACACACACATTCATAAAAGCAGACATCAGACACAAACACAGCAAGAACGCCTGACAGACACACACAACTGCGTAGAAGCAAACACACACACACGCAGTCCTTTTCTAATAAGCATTGATACGGGTGTACAGCCAGTGTACTCTGCTACCTCTGGCATGAATTAAACATGTCTTGGTTTCAGGCTCTGCTACCTGTTGTTGTTTGTGTGGTTACTGCTGGTAAATATCCCCAGCAGTCGTAGTCTAATGCATATGTATTTCCCCTCAGTGGCTTCCCACTAACTAAGGGTTTCTATCTGCCGCTTTTCTCCAGCAGTGTACACCTGTCACACTGTGAGAGTAAAATATTGATCCTTCGCACGCCTCCAGACACGAAGCTGACACGCACTCGCAAATGCATCTGCAGACAGACAGACAAACAGACAGAAGCACACATTTCTCTGTTAGCCTCCAATCAGTCGGTAACATGGATTAATGAACTGGTTGACTGAGGAGAAGTTTACATGACAGATCAGGCGCACAACCATTCCTATGTGTTGTACACACACGGACTGCAGTAGATTATGGAGAACATAGCTGATATCCTGCCTAAGCCATCCGTATCCAGAAGACAGTTTCAACACCCATTTTTGTGATAAATGCCACTGCAATTTAAAAAAGATTGTACTTGATTGCAAGTCAGTTTTGAACAAAACTCAGCACTAAGGTTAAGGTTCCCTATGAATAATAATAAAAACATTAGTGGAATTTATGTTTTTACACTGCCGTTATGTCCAAGTAGGAGACATAACCAATACATTAAACACAATATATTGTAATTTATTCAAGTAAATACAAGTAAGGATTGGTGTTGAACCCCAGTACAATTTTGGCTACGATTGTAATGTATCTTAAGCAACAAGTATTGAAAACTGTCAAGTGCCAAAATTAATGTCTGTTTGGATTCTTATCTTGCTTGTATACTCTTTGATTGGTTGCTGATTTGAATACACAGTTGTATCAATGTTAGGCTGTTTTATTTAGTATCACTTTGAAATCAATAGTGAAACTCGTATCAAAACTTGGTTATAGTATTGAATGATAACCTAGACTATTTACAAGTACTCATTTAACAACACCAGTGTATTGCAATAAATTTGATCACTTTACACCCATAATGCAACACAAGACAGCGTCACTGACTGTCATGACATCAAAAGGTAATTAAATTTTTAAAACTCCAAAAGAAAATTTCCATTCTTTTTCTCTTTTATAGTCCCTCTGAGGTGTTTTCTTTTTGCCATTGTTTCTCCTGCCAGCTGAGGGCTTGTGTTTAACACTCAGGCCGACTCTGACAGCTCTCAATATGCAGGGCCAGTCCTTCCAAACAGACTTATGAATTCCAAACAGCCCGGAGTCATGCTCCATATTTCATTGAAGTTGAATATTTAAAAAGATCAACCCACTCAAAACCCTATAAAACCTATCGTTCTGGGGCCTTGTGTCCTAAAAATAAAATCGCATCTGCCATATCGCATTACAGACAGCCACATCAGCCTCCATCTCTTAACCATTTCCATCTCTCTGTTCGCCTCTCTCTCTGACAAAACCCATCTGGTAACCAGCCTGTCTCCATCAACACAGGTTTAGCTCTCTCTCTTGCAAACAACTGCACACTTCTTCCTGCCTCCTTTATCTCATTTGCTTCTCTTTTCTCCCTCACTGTCTGTAACTCACATTTTCTTTTCTTTATTGGTACTGTAACTTTCACCCGAGCTGTCCTTCAACCTCATCTCTTCTTAGGGAATCACACAGACGACCAGAGAGAGTAGATGGTTCTCCATTTCCTTCCTACAGCAAAATGGACCTGGTTTCTCATTTCAAAAACTGAGCCAAAAAGCAGAACATTTGACAAGATGCAACAAAATTATTGGAGACAGACTGCAATGCAGTCTGCTTCTGACAGCACAGTCTCAGTCAGATCAAAGCGAATTAAAATAGAAAAATCAGCATTGACTAATCAACATGTGAGAAACGGACTGCATAGCAGGAGCAAGTGTGTGGTTACAGTATGTATTTCATCCTCACTATGCGCATAGCAGCCTTGGATAGGTTTTGTCAGGGTATAAAATAACAGTAACATAATTAAGCATTCATTTGTCTAGTTATTTATGATTTATGATGTTATAGGCAGAATTTTACAAAATTCTTTTGTCTGCAATAAATTGAAGTTCTGTCAGCAAAGAAAACAGTGTTTATGTAAGAGAGCGTAGCACACATTTCACCAGTGATTCAAATAAACTAAATTTGAATAGAATGACTCGTGTTGCCTGACTTCAAGATCATCATGTTGTTCAGTCAAGAGCCTTGTTAGATTTCTTCCTTCCAAGAGGGGATTTCTGTTTGGTGCATTACAATAGTGGCCAGACAGGTGGACCATGTCAGTCAGCACTTCATGTCAGAAACCTCTGTCAGATGCGCAAATGGACCAACATACTGTGCAATAAAGCTGAGACTTTTATTATTTTACATTTAAGTTTAAAACCGTAAAACTCATATTTAAGAAATTGCTTGACAGACTGGGTGGATTTTCTAACTCTTCATAATTTTTTTAAATAATTCCTAAAAACAATTTTTCTAACCTGTATGCTTGACTCAGTATTAATATCACTTAAACTATAAACCTGCTCACATACTGACTACTGAACAAAAAGAGGTTCAACGTAAAACAAATACCCTCTGGACTGTGCCATAACAGTATACAGTAAGAGTAGGCCACTGTCACTCACTGTTGAGTACAACACTTGAATGAAATTAAAAAGTACAACTACCTGAAAATGTTACTTAATTTCATACAGAAGTATCGTTAGTTGCTTTTCACACATGCTAAATAGATATTAAGACATACTATTGTTATCATAATAAACAATATTAATGACTTTGATACAAATACCAAGGCATATTACTATATTTGGGAAACATTGCAAACAAAGAAAAGTAAATATCAGCCAAGAAATTTTTTTATTTTGTATATGTTGTCTGTGCATTGCTGGTTAAATAATGTCAATGCTCAGACCTACTGATACAGCACACAAAATGGGCTTGATATTTTATCTACCGACAATATGCAAATTTTAAGCTTCCACTTGATTTAAGATGTAATCTTTGATGAATAAACATGACACACACACACACACGCAGAAGCCTTTGGGCAGGAGAGTTTGCATACAGCCAACCACCAGCTGGCAGAAAAATTATTTTTATCAAATCAACCCATACCAGAATTAAAATTATGAGATAGACAAAGCATCAGACCAAGATGGTGCAATACAGGGTGATTGTGATATTAAATAAATAAGTTAATACCATCAACATAAAATTGTAAGATCTTTATATTGGGTGCTGCCCTGCTTAGGATACTAATACCTGATAACTTTACTAAGGCTAGGTGTTTTGTATTTCAACAGTCTGGGCAAAATTTAAAGACAAATAAATACATATCCCTGCTGCAGGCATTATACATCAAGGGAGAAAACAGGTTTTGTTTGCATACAGTTAAAGCTTCCACAGACTTAGGCGTTTGCTATGAAACACAAGTGAACTCGTTAAGTGGAGACGAATTTGGATTTTCTGGCTTCACTAGTTAGAAGAGACAGCAGAAAGCGGTGAGTCCATATCCAGACTTCAAAACAACTTATGGGTCACGTCACAGGCGCTACATTTCTTTCCGCAATCTACTGTATGGCTGAAGGGCTTTAAGTGCTTATTGCGCCTTACATATTAACAAAGTTAGGTACTGCCTTAGCATCACGTTGCTCCAGAGGAAATCCTAAATTAGCAAAGTGTTTTGTGTGTGTGTGTGTAAGTGTTTATCCATCTCCTCCTTCTCATCAGCTCTACTATGTGAGTCATCAGTGAAAAGAAAGCAAAATGCACATGGCACCACCACAGTGCTTTGGGGTAATATTGCTATGCAGTCCTGCAACGAATGGAGCTCACTGACATATCAATGCAATTAGAATCATGGCTGTGTCCCAGTGAAGGTCAGCTAGTACCACTCAGACTAACGCAAACAGAGGGAAAAGGAAAGACAGTGAGAGCGGGGGAGGCAGTCAGAAAGGAAACAAATTAAGTGACGAGGCAGCGTCGCTGAGTTTAGCTCAGCCTCTGTCCAGGGGCTTCTTCCTCAAACTCTTATACAGGCCTGGCAATTAAAACTACGTGCATCAATGGTTTAAGCAACTCTCTGAAGAACATATAATAATACACTTACAAAAGCCAAACACATGCAGCCAAATGCATGCATATTTCCTTATGCATTTGGAACTGATGGCCAGCCAGCCTTGTTCCACTCAATGAACCGCTAATCAATGCAGCAGACAAATGATGTGGCGAAATAGGGGGTTGTCTACACATCATGGCTCAGGGGAACACATTAACCCAATCACCTCAAAATGTATGGATCTGCTCAAAGATGTAGTTCATCACACACCCCGAGTGCAAGACAGCAATACAGACAGTAGGCCAAGGACAGTAGTGTTGATGAGATTGGACCATATTGATTTAGATCAATAGAGGGCCGAACATATGTGCGTGTTCTCTCCAAATGAGGAAGCACATTCAAATAGTGGAGCTCCGCTTTTGTAGCCAGTTGTTAGCTTGAAGGTTATCCCCTGGGTGTCCTCTGAGTGGGACCTGTAGCAATGACCTCAGTGTGTATGTGTGCAAGGTACAATAGGTGTGTATGTGTAGGCAATAAATTATTATTTTAGTCAACTTCCAAGCGTACAAAAATCCAATCACCGGTATAGTACATATGTATAATATCTGTGCATGTATTGATGGTTTAGTACAAAAACATCTTTAACAGATCTGGCCTCAGGGAGAGTGCAGGGCTTTACTGTAAGTGTGTCATAGATCTCCTTCCTTCTGAGCGCTCCCATGGGGCTCGTAGCGATCCATGCTCCCCTCAGATATGCTCTATGTCTCGTCCATAGAGGCGGTGGCTGAGTGGACAATAGAATGGGTTAAAATTGTAAATGTCTGGCAGAGGAACAGTGCTAAAAGGGTTGCAACACACTGAAAGCTTTGGCTATTATAAAGAGAGGCTTGAAATAAAAATGTGCACACATCCATACATGGCTGCATCAACAATCAGAGAATCACAAGAAGACCTGCTGACAAAGTACTTGCGTTACACACAAATAAATTGTTTTGCTAGTTCAGTGCTCATGTTAGTCTTGACCTACAGAAACACGTGGAGCAGATGTGGAACAGGAGGCATTGGGGTAATTTGTTTCTTTGTACATGGTCATGTTTAAAGTCCGCATTCACAGCTTTCTCCTAGATAAAAACCTTGAAAGAAATCAAAGCACAGACACACATGTGACTTCACACACACACACACACACACACACACACACAGGGTGCCACGATTCACCAACTGGAATCAATGTGCTGGGCTTAATGTCTAAGATACAGCTGCATCGATTCAAACTGCTTGAATCAGAGCAAAGCTGGGAGGGAATCACAGCTGAATCAATGCAGGCATTTCTGTATCAGAAAAGCCTGATATGACAGGCATATCGGGTTTTTTTTGCAGCTAATAATGTCTTCTACTCTCTTGTACCTGCCAGTCTTGTCAGCTCAGTGAAAGTTCAGACCATGCGTCGACCACCCCTTGCTCAAAAGAGGAGGAGGGAAAATAAATAAACTTTGCGCTCTGTTGCCTTACATGTTATTTATTTTGTCAACATAATCCCATCAGCCTGGTCCATTGTGATACAATTCATAACTTTTCATGAACAATCTAAGAAGCGTTACACGTAACATTAACATAACCCAAAATGGTTATTGCCATTAACATCTAAAATTTGGCAAATCACTGCACATCCTACTGTTAGACATGCATCTTGGTACAGCAAAATGGAACTGAAGTTCTGCTAAATTGTATCATATAGCTTTACACTGCATTGTATTAATATGGGTATGAATCAAATTGTGTTGAATTATTGCCATAAGTATATGAAATAATTCACTCTTTATCTAAATGTGTATTGAATGGTTGTCAGAGCAAGAGATACACACCCGTATTAAAAGCTTACACAGTTATGCCATTCATTCAACACAATCAGATGAACAAAATAATACCTAGATGTCTGTTTGTTTTCTTTAATCAGCCAATGAAGGGAACAATGGCTCAGTGTGAGACATCTGACCATACAGGAGCGCCTGCGGCACAATTCTACTTGTAATTATCACAACACCAATCAGCAAACACACACAAGACAAACACAGGAACAAAGAAGAAATGGAGGGGGGAAACAAACAAGTAAATAACTTCAGAAGAAAGACAATATGCCATGACAGCATGTAACACCCTCTGTCTGGGAACTATCAGGGAAGCTTTGGTGCTGTTGTTTGTTCACATTGATCAGACAGGAGATATAAAACAGGGGGGCGAGAGCAGGGCTATGTTGAGTGTGTGTGTTTGTCTCCTGACTGCTTTGGGAAGTTAGTTAAATGACAGAAACTTTTAGCTATAGCTGCCTCATTATAATTTAGCAAAAAGAAATGGTCAAGCCAGGGAGCACACTTAAATATTCACCAAAAATTACATATCATGTTTTAACAACACCACCAACAACAAACTGAGAAAAACATCAACTTCTGAACACCCACTGAACAGGATTAAGTAAAGACACAAACAAATAATGACTAGCACAACTGGTATATGAGGGTACAGGACAGGGGTGTGATGCAAGGTATTTATTACTGAAACACCAGCCAAGCCTGAGAGTTTTGCCTTGGTAAAAACAACGTGGAACATTAATAAATAGACAACAACAGACCCCAGCAGAAGCAATTATGCAGAGGAATTCAACTGGTTTCACTTCTGCTTTCAGATGGAGAGAGAGCAAGTATTCCATATGTTCTAACAAGCAACAGGTGTTTATAAAAAGAAAGAACGAATCTAATTAGTGAAAATGTGTCTGATCCTAGTAAATTACAAAAAATAACCTATACTGTTTGTAATTTAAAAAACAAGATTTGTATCTAAATGTTATCAAAAGTAAAATTTAAATTAGGGCTGTCAATCGATTAACATTTGTAATCTAATTAATTATATGATATGCTGATTAATTAATCAAATTAATCGAATGTATCAATATTTGCTTGGAAAAGCTACCAAATAAGGATATTTCAACTAAAAAACATTACATGATGGTGGCACATGACTAAGGCATAGAATAGAAATATTAAAAGGGGGCATTAATCAATACATTTTCCAAATACATGTCTTTTTATCATTGAACATATGCCTATCACCTATCACAGCCTAAAATGTGGCCATAACAGTTGGGCGTTAATTTGACAGCCCTAATTTAAATATTTGTTAGTCAGGTTCAACTATACTGTATGGTTTTTCACCTTGATCCAACAGAAATTATTACACAGTACTAATTAACTGATATTAGGGGTAGATAACACGTTCATTCAGTCGAGACAATTACTCCATCAAGACTTTGCTGATCTGTATTTTCCAAACTAGATGAGTCAGTGTAGTCATCGATTTAAAACTTGTGAATATAAAGCCTTTCTCCTGAAAGGACTTTTTTTGTCTGTAGGTTAATTGAAATGTATCCATCCATTCTCTGACTCCAGCAAACACCACTCATCACAGTGTTACAAACAACTGATCTTCTGACAGCAAGATCCTTGCAATCAACACTGCCTCCCACACATGCAATTGCAGCAAACTGAAGACACGGCATACAAGAGCTAAAGGAATGAAGAGACAGCATGTGGGGAGAGAGTACACCAGGTAAGTGCAAGAGTCAGAACAAAGTATACACGAAACTTTGCCTCAAATCTGGCTCGTAATACATCCATGACTACAATTACAGTAGTCACTTCAGTGATGCTGGGCTATAGCTCTGGGCATGCACAAATCAGATTTTGTTTGCACTGATTTCATATCTGCCAAACCACTTGGCGAGGAGGCCAAGCTTACATTGTTATTGGAATTGCTTGAGTCTGGACACAATCAGACATCTCTAAACCCAGAAGGAAGATAACAGGAGAAAAACCAGCTTACATATCCGGTAAGATCCGAGGGTATTATCCCGGTGTACAGCATGCACACGTTTAGCACTGGGCTGCAAGGGCAACAATAATCTTGTTCAGCTACTGTAGATGGATGATGATGAAAAACATTAGAGACTTTGACTAATAATTGTTATAATGCCAAATTCACCAAAATTGCTAATAGTGTGAGAAGAAAGTCCTAACTTTCCGAGGTGCAATTTTGCCATTAAGCATTTAAAATACAATGACAGTTATTTTTTGGGCTGGATCATGTTTCCTCAGGGACACTGTTTTCAAAAGCACAATCTGAGAAAGACTGGGTCTGAGAAGAGGTGCAAAGCTAAAAATGCAGCATTAATAAATAATAGTAAAGGCAGTTCATCACTATTGCCAGTTATATTCTGTTCTACCAGAATGAGATGTGCATGTTATGCATTAAATGTGCAACCTACAAGTGCATGCTATGTATATGAGCAAAGATTAGCAGTTAGGCAGCCACTGGCTTCACTTTATGAAAGCACCATGCTGCTGGGTCTGATGCATACCAGTACATTATTTCTGTGAGGTTGTGTGTACCAACATGTATTACATGTACATGTATTTTGTTTTCCTTGGGTATCAGCTCCAGGCACAAACGGTGGAAAACTACACATAGACAGGCATTTATAAACCACAAATACTATACTTTGACTGGCTTGCGCTACAGAGATGTCACAAAGGAAGAAAATATAGATTTCAGAATAAACCCTTTGAAGGCTAAGATATAGTGAGTGTAACACTGAAACACTTGTCAATGCAGGTTTACTGCTAATTTCCAAACTTCACTGTGTGTGAATTACTTTGGCCACAAAAAAACAAAAAAACAAACCAAAAAAAAAGACAGAAGTTTATAAAATGATTGAAGCACTGACACTGTTTTTGAATACACATCCTGTCTTCACTGAATAGCATGTTGGAGGCTTTACAAATGGCATATCTTGCTTTCTCCCTCTCCCTCTAATTAAGGGATTAGCTACAAATATCAATTTCTGAATGGAACTGGGCTGTAATCACCAAGGTCTGACCAGAATACTCGGCTGAGGTATACATACAGGCACACACAGCCTGACAAAGAGGAATACCTTGAACAGAATCAGTGCAATCAACACAGACACCCACTGGAACAAGCTGCTGTGTGGTGCTGGATGGTGACTACTAATGGTTCATTGCCATAGGTGGGTGGAGGAGAAGAAAGAGAGAGATGATCTTTGTAGAGCTCATGTTTTCCACTCAGCATGTACATAGTCACTGCTGTGCCAAAAGCCAAAGAAAAAGGAGGGCTATGGGAAATTATTTTCTTTCTGGTTTCTTCCATCACCAACACGGACCCCCTGACATGTGGCAAGAGGGGTGCCAGCATGGCTTCTGCCAGTTGATTGTACATGTATGTGTGGATGTAGATGCGTTCATTTTTGCATGCTTTCACACACACACACACACACACACATATATATATACATATATATATATATATATATATATATATATATATATATATACATATATACATACACATCAAATGTTCTGCTCAGTACAGCCACAAGAACAGGACACATAGTGCTTAGTACACAGCTCTAGCTTATGAATCCTTTATACCCTATTACCTGGATCTCATTATAACGTGATCAAATTGCCTGTTTGAAAACAGCCATACACATGCAGTATTTGTAAAATGGCCCCAAGGCCACAGACACAGACAGGCATATACATAGAGACATGTCATGCTAATGATTCTACCTTTGTAGCTCTTGTTTCAAAATACTGGTGGCATTTCATGCAGGAGGACTGTGACGAATTCTGACAATATCTGCCTTGTCACTAGTTCTCCTCCCTCTCTCACATGCAGAAGGCATTTCAGTGGCAAATGGACAAAGCACCTTTGTGGCAGGAGCTTTGGCATTTGAACTGGGAACAAGGAGCAGAACTTTAAGTGTTCATTATCTGTCACTGGACCGCGGATGGATAGATGAAAAGTCAGGAACTGGTTGTACGGCTGTATAACTGACTGTTTTACATCAAACTTGCAATTTAAGTTCAATTTTCAATTCACAAAGGCTGTGATCTCAATTACGGCCTACATTATTAACAATATGTTAAGAGGTAAATGTTTTAGCCAGGGACTGCTGATTTCTTTTGTTCAAGTGACAACTGTGAGTAGCAAATCTAATGTGATTTATCATCCAGCTCTTACTGGTGACAGTGGTTAGGTTATGAAAGTGGGGGGAAGACATACAGCACACACAAAAGGAATACATAACATTGTAGGGTATCGAAAAAGAAGACACAATGGGGATGAAATGAACAAGCATAAAGGGGAAAGCAGGGTTGTATTAATGATGGAAATAGATGACTGGGACAGGAAAGGAGAAGGAAAAAGGTGCACAGCAAGAAAAGGCACAGGGAAGGAGAAAAGGAGAGTGGGATTTATTTTCACCTGTCAACAGCACTTTAGGCCATAAACACATACAAAGCTTCTACCTTCAGGGCACTGGGACAATATTGGTCAGTGTGTGTGTTTGTTTGTGATGGATGATTCTTCAGATTTGTGTAGTTTGTCATCAGGGTGTTGACCATGTCAGGACCTGGGATGAATCTAATCCTCCTTGAGAAATCACAAACTTCTGGCAACCAGTACACTGCTTGACAGTGTAACATTGGTGCTAAGGTAACTGTTTCTTGTGGCAGTGTGGTCACCCTTCCACAAACAACCAACAAAGTAAAAGTCAGAGGATCACTACTAAAATAACATTCCACCTTACTGTATAACCCAGTATCATGGCCCTGATTTCCAACTGACAACTGCTCTTTGAACATCCTAATCCAATTTCCAAATAAGAAACATCTTTTCCCACATCACACTGCTGTAAAATCTTGAGTGAGAGTAAAATATAGAAATGATACAGACCCAGTAGAGAACCAATGATGAAGAAGACTGACTGAAAGGTAAAAATGAACCTTTTTTTAATCTGCGGATCAAAGGAAGCCGAGGAAAATAACATTGTAAAAGCTTTTCCATAAAGGTTTGGTGTTCTCACTGTGCTTAAGCTTATCAAATATATAAATAAAAATAATAAAAACCTGCAAATATACTCTAAGAAGTGTCTGTGTGGATAGTGCCCCAGACAGAAAAAGAAGGTGTGGACTTCACATGATGTCTGAGCCTCCTTGGTCTCCTATTATTCTTTTGTACTTTCTACTGGACTCTACACAAAAATGGCCACTAAAATTTGAAAACTGCACTGTTTTCTTCCCTTCAGAATGGGGCCAATTAAGAGTAGCGGGGAGGGAAACATGAGATTCTCGGTCAAGAGAGCTGTAACTGAGTATTTGTGTGTGTAAGTATGAAAGACAGAAACCAGAGACAAATCAGATCCTAATAACTACTGTGGCATCCGTGTCAGCAGTTGTCTAGGTCAATTGTTCTGTATTATTCTAAATAAAAGAATGTGATCTGTTGAAATGTAATTGGGGAGACGGCTACTGAGTGAATTGTTCCTACATACGATCAATAACATTACTGTTAACTGGGGATTAATTTAAGTATAACTACTGTACCCCTTCATCCTTCTCTACATTATACGCAATTTTAATGTTAGTAGTCATATTTATAGTGAGTTTTGTTATTGTATAGTGTCCAAATATTTGATTTGAATAATTGAATCTATATATATAAATAAATAGATAGAGAGAAAACTAACATGCTTGAGAAAATGACATGAAAAAGAAACCAGTGTTTTATATCATTTGTCATCTGCAGTTGCAAGTAAAACATGCATTTATACTGTGTGTAATGAACAATATGCAAATCATGAGTCAGTTTGGAGTTACTCTCTCCGACTAGAATAAAGGCTGATGTTAAGTAGAAATAAATCAAGACTCCAACTCTACCTCAGAAAAGAACTCTTTTTGGCCACATGACTACCTTACGATCATTAAAAAGAACTAGAGACTAACTAAAGATCCATAGATGTCAAAAAGGTGTGTACTCGAAACACAAGGGGTGCTCATAGAAGTGCTATAATATGAATGCAACCCACAATTATTTTCATTATTGATAATTGTGCCAATTATCTTTTTGATTGATTTGTTTGTATAAATTCAGAAAACCACATAAAAATTGCCCAAGGTGACTTATATAAAGGCTTGTTTTGTCCGACTAACAGATCAAACTTAACTATATTCAAGCAGCAAATTCTCATATTTGAGAAGATGGAACCAGAGAAACTTTGGCATTTTTTCCACTTGTCAAATATGGGTTGAATAATGCAATGTATATAATGTACTGTACGTACTGTATGCATTGATAATTCTGGTGTTCCAGTGAGCCTGTGTGTGGGCAGCTGCCTGTATGTCCAACTGATTAACTGAGTGACCAAAACAGAAGGAGAAAATACTGCAAAAGGGAGAGAGAAAGAGTGAGAGAGCAATGCCTCAGATGCAAGCTTATAGCCTGCCAGTTTGGCTCTGGCGGACAGTGACCTTGTTTGCATGATTAGTAGAACCACTGGGGCGTGATTGGCCCGGTTACATTATTCTCCCTCTCTCCTCTTCCTTCCTGTCATCTCTTATTTATCAATCCAACTCTCCTTCGCGCCCCTTTTCCTCCCTTTGCCTTTATATTTGAAAGCAGTTCAACCAATGGTTCAATTTATTTTGCTACATATAAAAAATGTTTCTCCTTTTTTATCAAAGTTGTTTCCATTACTCCGTAATCCAATCCAGCGAGGAGTCTTGATAGTATTTTGGACATTCTGGGCATCATAAGAAAAAAAGCGTTCTGACAGGCAAAACCTTTTTTTCCAGGTGGTAAAATAAATACTGTCTGTGAAGAGCATGGAGACAAAGGAAGGTGATCACAAGGTGGTGAAATAATGGTCCTTACAAAAGGCAACTCAAGTGTACCTAAGACTGAACAATTTATGAAAATTTGTAGGCGGTATATAGGAGAGAACAAACGCTAAACTACTCATTCTGTGTACTAGGTAAAAAAAAAAAAAAAATGAAAATAAATGTCTAATTTTGCAGGCCAAGTTTGGGGGTAAAAGAAAATATGAGCAATATTTTAAGGAAAAAGTAATGATGTTGGAAAAAAGAAAACTAATAAAAAAGATCACCAATAAGTTAATACTTACTGGAGGTTTAGAGTTTGCCGCCAGTCAGCTTTGCCAACAATCACAGAGCTGACAAAACCCGTTAATGGTGTCAGAAAAGGGTTAAAGCCCACTGATCACTGACAGACAGGACAGCGAGGGAGAGAAAACTGGAACTGACTCCTCTGTCTGCACACTCCACCATCTTATTCTTAATGTGGATCACTTTCTTTTTTGTGGAATTATGACTGACTTTTTCTCATAATATGACAAAATCAACTTTGTCAACATTACTTTCTTGTTCCCATTTTCCTGAAATTATAACCTTGTTCTTATAATTATAAAACTTGAATTTACTGCACAGATTTGGTCCTAATATCCAATGACATATTTCACTATGTGTGGTCTTATTATTTGATCGGAGCAAGTTACCTTTAAATCAGAATGGGAAACACATTTGGGTAAACAGAACATTTCTTCTCATTTCTTCCTCGTCATTGTATATTGAGTTTTCTTTACGTTGAAGCACACAGACATCCTGAAATTGAAATGGAACAGCTCTGACCCTGAGGTAATGATTTGAGATGGGTTGACATAGACAGAGTCAGGTGAAGACATTTGAATGACAGGGGCAAAATGGTGCTCGACGGCCAACCAGTTTTGGGAGTGGTTTCAACTGTCATCTCTGTCAACATGGGAATAGGAGCAGGGTGGAGGCAAAACTGTGTGTATGAGAGAGAGAGAGAGAGAGAGAGAGAGAGAGAGAGAGAGAGAGAGAGAGAGAGAGAGAGATTGCTGGGGCATCCAGAAAAAAAAAAATGAGGAAACATCAATGCTGTAGTGAATGACAACAACAGCGTGGATGCTCGTGTTCCTGAGCCTACACTGTACATCGTCACAATGGTGTTTGTTGGTGGACACAGACAAAGCTGTGAAATGTATCATCCTATGAGATAACAAGAGCTTGATACAATTTAGATTGGCAATGGATTTTCATGGAAGCATCATGGGGAAGAACCAATTGTTTGTTTTTAAAATGTGTGCTTGTAAGTGTGCTGTGAACATGTGTGGGTGTGGGGAGGCCTGTGTGTTGCACCGTCCCGTTGGCCTTGGCCCAAATCTTTTCAGACCTGAAGCATGAGGGAGACAGTTTGTACTGTATGTGGTGTCGAACAACACACACACAAATTCACACATCCATATGCAAAAATAAATGATGCACAGCAATGGACACTTGCATTTTACAGCTTTGTTATAATAAAATAATAAAAAAATTAAAATCTATGAGATTTCTTTTCCAAACAAAATCACAGACTACAATCTCATTTAATGATTCAGTAAGAGATGTTAGTCACAAAGGGGGCTGAGTGGAACAGGGTGGAAAAGACACAACAAGGTGTCAGACTTTGAAGTGAAAAGTAGACAGGGCTAATGAACATGTCTGAATGTGTCTTACTCATTTGATGATACTTGAGGTAGGACTGAGTGCACAGTGTGAAGCATTAACATTAACATAGAGAAAAGCCACTCTGAAGCTTTGGGGGTGGGAATTGAGGCCAATACTTTGTAACCCTGTAAAAATACATCCCTATCACAAAACTGTCAAGCACTGAAAGGTGGCGATAAATGCTAGGCCAAATTTTTAGTCTTCTTTACTTAATCCTGATAAGATATTTTTTGACTTAAATCCTAATTTTGTTGATTTTAGACAGCAATCTATTTAGGCAAAGCAGATATAGTGGGATAAGAAAAAATTACACATTTGAGAAGTTAAGCTTATGTTGTTGAACAGAAAGAAAAATAGTTTGGCATGGTAATATTTCTCAAAGTTAGTTATGAAATAGTGTAAATTTAAATTTTTAGTCTTAGTCCTGTGTCAAATGTCCTTGTTCATTTTCACCATTTAGTCAATTTCATCTTTTTTAGTTTAGTTTGGCTTTAGTTGACTAAAGATCTGGGCACTTTAGTCTTATCTTAGTCAAAAAAAAGTAAGTTTAGTCAATGAAAACTATTTTGAACATCAGTCAATGTAGTCTAGCTAAAACAGTAAGTTAGCTGCATACTGGGCTGTTTTTTATGATTGCAAGGCGTACGGCTTTTAGCATTTAACCAGTTAGTGCGCTAGATTTAGACTGAAGCTCCTACTTCAAATGAACTTGTCTAGCGGAAACATCAGCGTTTCATATACAGTACAGTCCATACAGTTTATACTTACCCCGCTACAGTTTCATGGTGGCAACCCCCGCATATATACGACACTTGCGACAGCTACTGACACACACACACACACCAGCATATAACTAACACTTGCGTTTACCGACAAACAGCCCAGGGTACGGAACTGCTGAAAAAAGTGAAAAACAAAAACAAAATCAGTCTTTAATATTTAATCTACAAAATACACATTTTTTTAAACTACATTTTAGTCTGCCTTTTTCATCAACAATATTGCATGTTCATATAGTCACAGCTAGTGTTTAATGACGTTGGCGCTGTCTCTTCATAGTCTTGTCATGTCGTCTTGTTGACGAAACATACTTAGTCATAGCTTTCATTTAAAGAAATTAATACTAGCATTAAAAGGTCATTGTTTTGTTCAATGGTAATAAAACTCAGGTATTGCAACTGACTCACGACACCAAGCCCAAATGAAATTGACCAACTGCCCTAACAGGTTATATAAATATTTTTTTCTACCATCATTACCTACTGGTTCGCTGCTTTATTATTATTATTCTTTAATAACTTTTTTTAGTACTGGGGTGCCCCAATTCATAGCTTTTTAGCAAGAGATTCATGATATTGTTGAACAATCTTTTTTTTTTTAATTTACATTGAGATATGCCTGACATGGAAAATCATGCGAAATAATGAATTATTTTTCACCTAAATGAATTGCATGGTACTGTCATGTATGATGCCAAAGAAAATGAACTTAAAGTAGCTATAATCGATATTCTTTATAAAATCAATGTATCATATGATAATGTAAAAATAATGGGACAATGTGAAAGGGGCACGCGATATGATGAACCTACAGACAATCATTACCTGAATCTGCAGCTCCTGTTGGCTTTACAGCGCGTTATAGCAAGTTTCAGCTCATTGCTTAGCTGTCCAGACCACAACTCACTGTTTTGCAACAAACGAGTCAGACATTTCCCTCAGGAGTTAGTAGAGACCACAAACAGAGCTAAAAGAGAATGAATATTGGACATGCATTCTCCTGGTGGACAGAAACACTCCAAATGAATAATAATGTTGCTCCTTATCTGCTGGATGGGTAAATAAAATACTGTTTGCTAAGAAGTTCTCCATATCAACATAAAAGGTGATGTTATGTCAATGTTGTGTTCACAACTCGTTCCCCTTGGCCCCAAGTGGCCAAAAAATCAGTTACTGCAGGTTAAACCTTAGAAGGATATTTAATGATTTGACAATTCTATCATGATGCTGTATGATTAGATTGAAAGATGACAAACGATAATACTGAATAATCATCAGGGCCTGTTAATCCGCTTTATACCACCTAGAAGATATTCACACTCGTCTCCACCATTTTATAGATAGACTGCTTACTATAAAGTATGCTTTTGTGGTTGAGACAATGACACACTACAGAAAAGAAAGGATGAATTATCTTGTCACTTTGATGTCTGGCCTTTCCCTGGAAGTACAGATTTCTCTCTCTCTCTCTCTCTCTCACTCACACACACACACACACACACACACACACGTCCACCACAACCTACCAATAACCACTATGGACACTTTCCATATGGGAGGAGGGTGGTGCATAGACACATCATCAGATGATGTCAGGACTGTGCTGTCTAACTTATCTTTCTATGTTCTCTCTCTGTCACTTTGCTCTTGCCAGCAACTCGACCAGTCCCCATACCACTGACCTTAATGGCTCAATGACTCCTTCATGATTATAGATATTAGCCTACATAACACATTTCAATTAGTATTAGTCAACCATTGTTTGTAGAAGCGGATACTTGATTTACTGTTTTTTCACACATATACATATTATATACATATTATATAATATACATGGATGCACACACACACACGTTTGTACTTCCTTACTTGTGAGGACATTCGTTGACATAATGCATTTCTCAGCCCCTTACCCTAACTTTAACCTAATCATTATTCTATCCTGAAGCTTAAAACCAAGTCTGAACCCTCAAACAGCCTTTTGAAGGTGTCTCTGAAAGAAAGGACAGGCAAATATGTCCTCACTCTCCAAAAAAGTCCAATGGTCTAAAACTGAAATTGGTTCTCCCAAAATATATATTTACAAGTACACACACACACACACCCTATGTCCAGACATTCAGTCATGTGCCAAATGCTTAATGAACATCGGCTGGCAGACTATCATAAACAAACTCTGGCCCACACCACTGTTTGATGATTAGCTGCAACCCATGGGGATACACACACACAAATACACACTTTGAATCAATGGCTATATAGAAACAAGAACATGTATTCAGTATACGCAGAGCTATTAATGGGTATAGTCCCAAAACACACTGGTGAATAAAAGACATTTGTCTGTTTATCTGTTTCTCTAATTGTCTCTTTATAACTAATCTTGTTACACTTCTTTCTTTACCTCTTAACAGTTAATTTCTCTTTTCCATTATTTTTGTTTCACATATCTCAATTTTCTCATTCTTCTGACCCTCACATTTTCAAATTTCATGTCATGACATTTCCTTTCTTTCTATCTCTGAACACTATGTTTGCCTTCATTGCCATTATTTTTCTTGTGACAGACAGCTACTAGTCAACTGTGACAGCCAAACAAAGAGGCTTTATTTTTCAGCAAATAAAAAGTAATCTGTTTTGAAGCAGGAAATAATAACAGGAAAAGGGGGCGCTCATACAAATAGGGCTGAGTTGCACGTTTCCATTTAAGTCCTTGAAACGCCATGATTTGTAATTCATATAAGCACTTTGGCAACTTCACAGGCCATGTACAATCATGTCCTAATATTAATTTAGGTTAACTGCAGTTCAAAAAAGGCTAAGAGTCCACAGCACATGACTTTGTGAGGCTGGACTTGATAATGTCAGCATGCTAACACGCTCATAATGATAATACTAACATGCCGTTATTAAGCAGATAAAGGCTTACCATTAGGGTTGTGTGATTGGAGGAATATATCAGCTATCAGCAATTGGGTGAGTCCATTGGTGATTGTTTATTTATTTATTTGTTTTATTTTCTAATATAATGGTCTGTGTCCGAAAGAACAAGTGAGAGCCGCTGCTCAGCAACAGACTCTTGTTCAGAGAGCTCAAGAGCCAGAAATGACAGAGAGGCAGCAGGAAGAAACATTGTGATGAGCCAGAATATTTTCACATATAATATTGTTGAATTAAGGGTTTATTTCTACCAAACCAGAGTTGGAGATAGCTGATTTACAAATTAAGGACATGGCAGATTTGCACAGGATTAAAAAGTACCAAGGTAATACCAGCGTGTGCAAATAGGGCTTTAATTTACACAATTTAGCACATATGTTTATTAGCACCAATCACAACTATAGCTGAGAATGATGGGCATGTCATTAGTTGAGCAGGTATATGTTCATAAATGTATTGGACAAATTCAAAATTTTACCTGATCATGCAGAAGAGGAAATATCTGGGGATCAGCAAAGTTTTTACAATTCATGCTGAGGTAGACATGAATATCTGTCACTTCATTAGGATTCATCCTCTGGGAACCATGGATATGTGTGCCAAATTTCATGCCAATCCATGCAATAGTAGATAAGTTGTGGACTGACTAACCATGCAACTGACCAACCTACAGACAGAACGGCAGAATATATAAAGTCTAAATATAACAATTTATGCAGTAAAAGAAATGTGCTCGATGTTGCATTACTTTGCATGAGATAAAAATAACAATGTGTTCATTTTCCATCATGCATCAGTGTTGCCTACTGGAGACACTTTGATATGTGAATGATTTCACCCTGTTTCAAAATAAAATAAAATAAAAAGGTACAGCAAACAGCTCTGTGGTTGTGTTACATGCAAAGATAGGTAAATGATGAAACAGACTGCAAAATATCTTGAATACACGCTTCCTGGGTTTTTCTTGATTTATACTTGTGCTTGACTGTGACTTATTTATTTAAAACTGTGCAAAGCCTCCCTGGTATCTTAGCAGAGGAATCTTGGGGAGAAACATGGTTAACAAATGGAGAAACAAAGAGTTGAGGAGGTTGCCAGCTGGGCAGAACAGATATTGCACTAGATAGATATGGTGTGAATGAGGAGAGATTAGGTGGTTAGAGACTCTGCCTGTGTTAGGTAAGTAAATCATAGCAGCAGGATGCCCGGAGTTATTCAGCTTAAGCAGAGCTCTGTGGAGCTCCTCGAGGTTCTGATTAGAACTGTAATAGATTTATATTAACCAGTGTTTTCATTAAAAACAGAAAATGGGACCACAATAAATATATCACACTTCACACAGCAGTAAAGCCTAGTCTTCGTTTAAGCTTTCCAATGCCTCTATTAGACCATTTTCTTCCTTTTTTCCGTCTACATTTTAACTAAGCTTCGGTATTATTCAGGTATTCAAATATAATCAGAGGTGCAAATGTCATAGAAATTGATGCAAATTGGATTCTGAACTCTGATATGAAAGCAGATGTCAATGCACATTTTAATAAAAAAAATACTGTCCAGGGTTAAGTGTGAATCTCTTTAGAGTTACTGCCCAAAGTCACATAGTAAAATATATATAGGGATATAGAGGGATGAAAGGCACAATGTTTTGAATCATTTGATTCTTAAAAATGTAGGGGGACAAAAGCAAAAATTTAAAATGTACATGGAGAAGTATGTCAGAGCTGGTATTCAAGTTGTTTCGGTATACTTGTCACATATACCCGATACTATGGCCACAGTCTTTTCAGTGACAAAGAATATATGGAATACGGGTTCTCAGTTCACCTAGATATAATAATCACTGTAAGTTTATACTGCAAAAGTTTTCTTTCTCAATAAATAAGATAAAATAAACCACTTGTCTTATGCACTTTTTTGGAACTGAAACTAGAGCCTGACCAGCATACAATCCTGATATTTGAGCCACAGTTTTCCTTTGTGGCATATAAAAGAGATTTTCCTCTTTCATGTATGATAGATGCTATAGTATGTGAAATATTTCTCTCCGACACTCACTCCTTTTTTATTTAATGAGCCCTCATGAGAGGCTATTGTCACCAGGCCCACAAATTGTAACTCAAACTACATATATACTAACACGTACGTGTGAACACAGATATAGTGCATCCTAATTATATTTTAGAAAATTTGAAATAGCCTTAGATCAGAATCAGAATTGAGTTTATTACCAAGTAAGTTTTCACATACAAGGACTTTGCTGTGGTGTATTGGTGCATGACAATACAACTTAGAGAAATAAGATATTAGATGTAGAAGACAAGTAGTGTATTCATTATAGTATATACTACAGTAAAAATTATCGGCTGTCATCAGATGTCATTGCTTGACACTGAGGACAATGATCCCTGAGAGTCTGCTGCAGTCTTATGGTGCCTTTCTTAAATCCAAAATGTAAATCAATCAGTAAATGGTAAATAAAACATTGTGTATATGCCAATGTGTTTATCTCAAAATCAGATACAAATCAAATGAGCTGAGACAATGCAAGACAGCAGGTCAGAATGCAACAAGAACCAGTGACTACTGCTGATTCAAGTATACTTGTGCTCGTAGATAAGATTGTTAAAGAATCTAAATTGAGGCTACCAGGGCACGGTGTTCTCCTAACGAGGTACGGCAGAATGGACAATCGACCTTGACGGAGCCAGTAATTGTTGACGACAAGTAAAATGAGTAACGGAAAAAAGGAGAAAGCCATTATCCAATTAATCTGCTTTTAGAGAACATTCTCTTATCTACTGCTGGCTGGTAAAAGGGGGCAGAGCGAATTTGCATAGTTGTAGCATACTGTAATAAGGTAAAAAGGTTAGTTGTGTGTTAATATTCCTTGACATTATGTAAGTGCATCAGTTTTGCATTTTATGTCTTGGCTGTTTACTCTGTGGTTGAGAATATGTAATATACAATAGCATGGTAGAACAGCACTCACGTAACCCAACATTTTTTTTCCCCCAATTTTACATCTACAGTTTATCATTAAAAGTAAACAAGGACACAGTGTCTCTCGAGCTGCAGTTCAAGCAGTTTAAGAGCAGCACTTCACACTGCCTACCTCTACCTGTGCGTGACGTGTGGTATCAACACAGACAGCGCTGCTGCGGCGCTGCTTCTGCCAGCCCTCTTTCTACCCTGAGTTTGCCTTTGATAATGGCCATCACTAAAGCCTTGTTAACAAATGAAGGGATACAGTGCACAGAAATGCAAGAGGGCTTTTAATTTGAAACAGATAAAGGAAAATATAGTTATATATTTTTTTCATGTGACATATTCTACTGATATGGACACTGAAACTGTAGTGAAACGTGTAATGTTGCAGATAGGATGTCAATATAACTATCAACAGATCGAGGTGCTCACGCAGGCAGTGTGTCCTGGGCATTAGCAAGAAAAGAGACAACAACAGTAGACCTGCAGATGCAGATATGTCGTCATATGCCACCTACAGGCAAGGAAGTAATAACCTCAGCTCAATCTGACAAATGAAGCCTTCTGCAGGAGAGTTTCAGCTGTGTGCGTGTTTGTGTGTGTGACCTGATTTGATTGGTACAAACGCTATGTAAGTTTACTTATGTTTACTTTTAAATTGTTCCTTATGAACAAGCAACTATTTCACCCCACAATTAACACCTAGACATAGCAGTCTGATGGTGACGTGAATGAAAAAGCTTGATATTAGTAAAAGTCATGAAGGTTTAGAAAGGGGAATAAATGCTTAAAATTCTATTTAGTGTTTACAGCCACAAGGTAAATTGTATATCCATTTGAGTATTTCATATCCACTGGGGGTTATGTTGTGTTCAAAGTGAAAGGGAGGCTCATTTTAGAGGCAGCGCAATTGCAGTAGCTGGCCAGAAGCAATCACATGCAATTTCCTCCAAGGCTGCATGAACTGACGCATAGGCACCAGTTCAAAATATTTCAACTTGACTTGAATTTACTACATAAATGTACAGAAACAACAGGAGAAAGAACTGGAGTTTCCAGGTGAGTTCTGAGTTTGGTCAGAGGCTGAGCACACTCCCTCCCACACGGTCGGTCCGTCCGACATGTCTATAGCTGGTCCGTTGGCTGTGTGGGGCAAATCAACATGGACGTAACAAACACAAGGCCAAAATTCACCCTGCTTCTGTCTGAACACAGTTGGCTTAAGGGGATAAATGTAAAACACCTAAACACCTAAAAGTGTCCTGGATCCGTCCTGGTAGTGTGCATCAATGAGCGACTATGATCGGTTTTTGATTTGTTTTATACGGGCACATGGACGTTCTTTAATGAGAATAGTTGATCAGATTAATAACATTTGGAAGCAAAACAACGTGCCTAAACATTAATTGAAAAATTAAATAATACTTTTCTTCAGATATTTCATCCCTAAAGATGCTGCACAATCAGCACTTTGAAAATTGTTGTCAATTTCCGTTGGTCATCTACTCTAAAAACGCATCAATTTAATTGAAGCAAACAACAGTCTTATTTCACTTACAATCAATCACTGTCTTTTTTTCCACATTTACCTGAAAATAGTTATCTGCACATCATAGAATAAAAGGTTTCTATTTCTTCCACAAAACCCTGTTGACAGCCTTTCACGGTACAAAGCCTTTCATGTTTCAGGTGACTTGCTGCTGTTTTCCTGTGCAAGCTGTACTGTGGCTAAGAACAAATTACACCAACCTCACCTTACTATCTTCTATCTGACAGAACAGCTAAACAAATTAGTACTTGCCAGACAAAGTCTTTTTAAATACATTTGTAATTAAGCAGCAAGACCTCATCATAAACTAACAATGGGGATCAAATTAGGAAGGAAGAAAAAATAAATCATGTGTAAATGCAATGTCAAGGGTTTGCAAATGATAGATAATTAAGGGCGGCTCTTTCTCGCAAATCCTCATATAATCAACAGAGTTCAGTTACTGTGCATCGGTATTTGTTCACTGAATTTGAAATTTAGATGTACTCGGGTCAATCCGACATGCTTTTGCGTTTGTTACAATTCCTCAGGTACAACTACACCTCAGTAGATGTGATTTCGGAGGAGGAAGCAGGGTGTTTGAATGTGGCGTGGTTGAGTTCAGTAACCAAAGCAGCTGGAGACAATAGATTCAAAACAAATAGAATCACCAACAGCAGTGATTAACATAGTGGATGGGCAGTCATTTATCGCTAGAAGTGACATGCTGCTGCACAGAGCGCTAGGCGCTTTATTCAAAGTTTTAGGTGTTTATTTAACGTTTATTAATATTGAAGGTCACAACGGTGCCTGTCCAAATTGCACCAAATGTTACACTGCAATTCCTTAAGGCCCCAGCAATACACCCGCAAGTGTGAAGCAAATCGGATGAATGGTCCTCGAGATACGTGAAGGACTAACATGCATACATACATATGTACAGACAGAGAATCTTTGTTTTATATTTTTATATAGTTAGATTGACCCCACACCAAACATCTTGCTCCACAGGAAACACTGATCAGGGTGCTACCTGAAAGGTTGTGTGCCACTTCCTGTTTGTTTCAGCTTCTGTGCTACCATACAGTACTATCTCCATGACAACCATGTTGGCCCTGGGTTTGGAGAGCTGGTGATTCAGTAAGCTTTGTACTGACAGTGGTGGTGGAAGAGAGAAGAGGGGCTTTGATTGATAAGCAAAGCTGCCTACCTCAGGCTCTACTTGGCTCTGACAGGGACAAAACAGCAGTGTGCTGCGCCTGCCACTGACATTTGTTATAAATCATTGGCAATTTCATCAGTTGAGAGTGAGAGACAGAGAATGCCACAGAGAGAGGGAGGGGTGGACGGGGGAGTGACAAAAAAAGAGAAATAGACAACCTGTCTGTTAATATTGTTTATTCCATTTGTTTTTACTTTGATCTCAGCATCCCTGTCCCTTCCATTCTCCTTCTCAGTTTCCGTTTTGGTTCTCTACGCCACCCAGAAACCCCAATTGGCTATGTATTACCGAACCATATCACATAAGGTACACATAAGGTCATGGCAAGCTTTACTCAAAAGAATTGTGCTGCAACTCACCTTAAAGGGTCAGTTTACTCAAATTACAAGACACATTTACCCACATACTCCGACTAATATGTAGCCATCCAGGCAGTTTCAGTTTTATCTGCTTTGAGATATCGGTCTCTGAGATAATACAATGAATGAAAGATGAATTTCGTGTCACTACTGAACTGAACCTACTGTACCAAACAGACCCTTTGACTGTTGAGATGTAGGATTAAGGGAAAACAAGAAATTAATGTTGAATGAAAACTGGTTGTTGGCACATTTAGTGGTATACCCCCCATTGATCTGCATTGTATACTGTGATCACCATACGTTGGTGAAAACAATACAACATTTGAAGATTAGACAATTAGATAGACACAAAAATTGTAGGCTCTAGGCTTAAAGCTCAAATGTAGAATACTATTCCCTCTTCATTTGACAAACTAGGAAAACAGCTGGGGCGTAAGTTGTTGAAAGGTTTTCATAAACAGTCTGACGGCAGGTAAACTTCCACAGATGTTATTTCATCTCCATACCTCTCTCTCTCTCTCTGTATCACAGGCGTCTATCAACCTCCTCTGAAATCTTGATAAAGCTGTAACAGAGGTGAGTTGGTGTGTAGTCATTGTTTGTTGGTATTTATTTATCTGTGTTTGATTCTTCAAAGTGGATCATTTAAGCCTACTTAAGTGGATGTCAACTCCTTTACCCCCTTTCATCGAAGTATAAATTTCCTTCACAGTCTTGGGAACCGGGACAAAACAAAAGATAATGACTTACATCTAATAAAAAAAAGATGACAAAAGTAAGATCCAAACCAGTCATCTACAGAGCCAGTGTGAACTGTCAATAAGTGAAGTTGAATTTACACATGAAAAGCGCAGTGGTTTAACGTTAAGTGTTTCATTATTTGATTCCTCTACACTGCCAGGAGAAGATCAGAGACTTTTCTCTTTCCCTGATCTATTTTGGTGCTCATCATTTTCCCCTCTCTAACACCTGAGACAGATAATTATCCATTAAAAAAGAAAAAAAAGGCTACATTCAGTCATTTCTTTCCAAGCAAGATGTTTTTAAATGTGACACAGCAGAGTGACAAGCTAGAAAGCCAGTGATTATAGTAATTAGCTGGAAAATGACATCGAGCCATCAAAAATTGTTTTAGCCTTCGCTGGCTATTATATATTTATTTGAGAAGAAACAGTCCCTTTTGAAGTTGAATCCTTTAAAAAGTTCTCTATTCAAACTTAAACACACCCACAGTTCATTTATCCACGGTGTCTCCATGTGGCTATTTTTCACAGGCACCCATTGACTATTCTTTGCATGTTTCATGAAACGATATGGGATCATCTTTTAGTTCTGCCCGTCTCTCTCACGTACAGAGGCTTCGCATAATCACTCACCTCCCTGATAAATCATGTCCCCTCCGCTGTAGCCCAAACACCTTACATTGTCAGAGCTCAGGCTCAGCTCGCTGGAGAGGCTGATGGATGATTTACAGGCAGCCAGCCTCCTCTCTCTAAAACCTTCCTAGGTGGATAAGCCTTGTTCATTAACCCTCTCACACCTCTGAGCCCATGCAGGCTGGTCAGTCTTACACTTTGTCCATGTAGTAAGAACAGAACAATAAGGACAGATGTTCTCCAAGGGCCACTTCAAGTGTGTGTGTGTGTGTGTGTGTGTATGTTAGCAGGGCAAATAAGGGTTGTGGTACTATCTCCTTAAAGTTATCCGCTATAGTCTAGTCTAAGTCCCAGAGCTGAGAATCCAAGGCTTACTGCCAAGGACCCCGTGCAAGAACGTCTCGCTCTGTCCTCCCTCTTTAAACAAACAGGAAGGGTTTCTTTAATGAAAGCTAAATATTTTAGAAAAGTACAAATGTAATTCTGAAATGAATAAGTCTGAAAACCTTTTAAGGTTGCCATAAACCAGTAAAGCTAGATTTCTACTTAGGAATTACTATCCACAAAAAAAAAAAAAACAACATTTCAACTGCAAACCTTCTGCTTGTCACCATTTCTGCTTTAATGTTAGGTTAACAAGGCAAACTTTTCATTTTTTGCTTTAAAGTGAAAGAAATAATATAAACATGTATATAAAAAATGTATATATAAAAGTGGGACTGCCATATAATGTACGACACATCTGTCCGGTGTTGCGATATTGCTACCAATAGGTAAAATCCCACACTGAACTATGAAATCAATTCCTACACCAGAGTCATCCATGGCAGGACCGCAGTGACATAAACATGTTCAATTTGCTCAAATTAGCTACTTTTTGCAAGTATTTTAACAATCAGTCATATCCTTTAAATGAAGTTGTGACTTCTCTTCCTCTGATCAGAAAATTCCACTGGAAGAGTTTCCATAGTACTGCAAAATAAAAACTACAAAGATCAGCTTTTTGCCTTTGTACAATGACAATTAAGGGTTAAATCCCACATGATTTATAAATGAAACAAAGAAAAAACACACCACTTAAAAGATCATACAGGTGAGATTTAAATATTACAAAGGCATTTATTTTCTGGTGGATTATTTCCTTTCTGGACTACCTAAAACACAGTTTATGTGTGAAAACCACACTAGCATTCTGAGGTTGTTGTAGATAAATCTCTGAGCTCCAAGCCCAGTATTAGGTCGAAAACACTGGCTTAGTGTGGATAGAAGGCAATACGGAGGAAAATACGCAAAAAGTTCTATTGAAGAACAAACACACAACCAAGTAAACATGCTACAAAAGTGTCATTGTCATCAAAAGAGGATGAGCCTCAATAGTAACACCATCTAAGCACTGAGGAAACAATCTTTGTTTGATCTAAATATTGCTTGCAAATTTGAGAAACAAAGTGTCCTGGACTTTTGTCCATAAAGGCTTATAGCCATGCTGTGTAAATAATTGGGGTTTGCTTTAGAAGAACAACATAATGTATCTAATTCATTCACTTCTGATCCAGGCCGAAAGAGTTATTAAAAAATGAGAAAAGGACATGAGAAACAGCCACATATGTATGTTGTCTATACTTGTGCTGCTGAAGAAAAATTGAATGACTTGGTTCTGGCACCAGTAAGAAGCTCTCCTCTATGTGCATAACAATGGCAGAAATAGCATTATGAACACAATGAGGTACACAAAACAGTAAAGCTAATACAGCTGGCTGCATCTCAACATTCCTGCTCAATCTACTACGTGTTTTTGCTTGTATCAGAAAATGTTACACTGAAGAAGCAAATAAGCAATTCTGTATTAGTTTAGCTTGCAAATGTGAGGTTCACTATATCAAAACAAATGTTATAAATAATTGTTTTTGGCTAGAAATTTTCCTGCATGCTGAATATAATCTGTGTGCAGATGAGTGTGAGTATGTGTGTGTGGCTGCCTGTGTGGACAAACGCAGAACTATCTGTGTAATACATTTAGACAGCCTCTTTCCTCTTTGTCTGACATTGTAATTACCATTCAAACTAGCCAGGCCAATTACCTCCCCGTTAAGAAAAATAATCAGGTTTGTACACAAATCAAGACTAGCCACGGAAGCTACGGCCTGAAAACCAAAACAATAATCAAGTCTACTGGGCATGGTTATTATGTTTTTCATTTAATCAAAACTTGCATTAAGATTTAAAGTGATCAATTATTCTATCATTTAGTTTTCCAAAGATTTTTGTATAAATCCCTAATTTATTCATTATATTCTGTCAATCAATTTTTGTGTTGAATTCTTTACAAAACCTATCCCCTATTCCCACTGGGCTCTAATGTGATTCATCAATTAAGGGTAATTAATATGGCTTGTTTACAAAACATGTTTTACTGCCCCCCACCAATTTTTACTTCATTAGCAAAACTGGATGGAAATTACATGTAAAAAAAGATGAAGTTCTGTGAAGCTCGGAACCAGAGATTTTAACACAGAGGCTTTGGAATTAAAGAAATAATTTAAAGATTAATCCAAAGCAGTGTCAGGTAACTCTTGTTTCCAACAACATCCACAACAAAGTTTCTATCAGACTGAATAAAAATGTGCTAATATTTTGCTGTAATTTGCTATTACCTATTTGTCGATATGCACATGACAAGCAGTAAGTTAAAAGCACCCAAAAAATATCATTTTCAACTATTAATCAACCAATGAAAAAAGCGTAGCAACGAAATCCTTTTTTTTTTTTTAAATATCTGATGCTCTGTGACAGGGCTGAAATAAGTCTGTTTCTGGCAAGAATTACAAAAGATTGCAAATATGGTTTACTATCTTATTGTAAGAGTAATACAAAAAAGAAAAAGAAAAAAAACAATAACGAATTTAAAACAAGACAACTTTAAAACCTAGGGACAGCCATCCAACAGGCAAGTGAGCAGTATGTTACAGGAGTTCAGTCAAATATATATAAATAACACATATATTTTGGAACAGATTCACTTATAGTACGGACAAAGTAAAAGTCAGCTGCTTTATGAAATAAAATGTTTGCCTGTATTTTATTTCTAACAAGTTCCGCTATTGAAGAAAAGTCAACACTCTGACCATTAATGCAGATTTACAGTACAGTCAATTGATGTCTCAAAAACAGAAATGCAGAAGATGAAAAAAATTGCCTGGCTATACAGCACTGAGTGAACAATGCAGGCTTTTTAAAATAATCTTTTTGTTCATGCCCTTTGCCGACGAGCAGCCATTTCCTTTCCTTTACTCCTCTGCCCCGTATCTGCTTTATTGTGATGCTAAACAGTGAGTTTTGACATTCAGAAAGGCCCTGCCAAAGGACAGGCCAGTGGATGCAGGAGAGAAGAGAAGGCCTTAATGGGTTCAACTGGAATGGAAAGCATCTGCTAGTCTCCACAGGCTGGAGGACAGGGAAATGTCAAGAATGGTTATTATAGAGCAGGCAGCAGCTCTAGGAATTTTCACCTGAATGAAAAACAGTCTCGGACAATGCACATGCACAAGCTACATCTCAACACATTAAGGCCCTTACTGAGGCAATGAATCAATCCATTCACACCCAGATGCATGTGCTAGAGTAATGTGACGGACATGTTCACAAGCACATACACAAACGAATACACACACGTACAGTAAATGCGTGAACTTGCACGACTGCTATGATCTTGGTGTACTGTTGCCCACTTGGAGAGTATTCTCACTAAAAAAAGACCTCAACAAAATTTTAAACATAAAAATGCCGGAATGGCAGGGAAAATCACATGTTTGTGAAGGGTTCATACATCTGCAGAAAGTCCTGGAATTAGTATTTCTTCACAGGATCACTTGAGCTTGTTTGCTAATTTGTACCACAGAGGATGCTAATCAAAGTTAGTGCCAGACCAATGAAGCTCTTTAACCCAGAGGCCAGAGACACATACATGGCCCTCTGACTCAAGGCTGACTGTCTGCATGGGGATGTGTGTGTGTGTGTGTGTGTGTGTGTGTGTGTGTGTGTACGTGCTGAAGTGAATGCATGTGGCTGTACACAGTCTAATGTGTGAATGAGTGACTATATCGGCATAAAAGGGTGGTATAATGGCAGATCAGCAAAGTCCAAATCCCACCCTCTGAGGGGCTTCAAGCATCAAACAGATCCTGCTGCCTGAGGGCTGGCCTTCCCGCTCTGTCGGCGTGGAAACTCCTGTCGCTGCACTTAGAGCTTCTGGATCAGCAAGTAGACACATAGTATGTGGAGTGGCAGCAGAGATGACAGCCAGAGAGAGAGACAGAGAGATGAGGCAGTTTGGAAGAAAGTTGCCATTTTATCACCACAGAGTAAAGTGGTCCTGGGAATCATCAACAACAGAAGCCTTGGTGTTTGTTCCTATTTCTGTATGGGTATGGTGCACTAGAGAATGATACCTGGATATGGGGCTGTTTACAGATGCAGGAAGGTGAGTAGAATTTTCAACCACACATTATCCCCTGTCATCACTCCCACCTAAATTTTCTGCTTTACTTCCAAGTCAAGGCAGCTTAGTGGCAACCATAGCAATACATGCAAACAGAGATGTGGCTCTTTCTGCCAAGGCCCATGGTGTGACCAGTCGCAAGCGTTAGCCTGAAGCACAAATACAGACAGACAGCCTGCTGAAAAGATAAACAAAAAAACACAAATGTGTGACAAGGTGAGCAGAATTGTGAGATGAGTGGATAAAAATGTTGCTCTAGCACTTTTAACAGTCCTTTACCAAAGGTATTACCACAGAGACAGAACTCAAGCACTTCCCTTTGTTGAGGGTCAAGATATTGAGGGGAGATAGATCTCATTTCCCTCCCATAACAACAGAAGTTCATATAATCAGCTCCCTAGCTCTTTCCCTCCTGACGGCTATGTGATATGGCTGCTGGCATTGGTAAATGTGGGAGGACCAGGAATGTGTGTGGCTGGGCGATAAGGCTGCTGTAAAATTTAATTAGCACAAAGCCATGGTGAAAATGACTTCATTTCTCACTGCATTATTAACTAGCGTACTCTGTAAGAGCCGAGTCTCAATCAGTGTACATAACAGGTTCATGGGAAAAAGCTAAGGAGAAAGGGAAACACAAAGAAAGACGGGGAGGGGGGAGACAGGAGACAATTGCGAAGACAATTGGACTTTTGAGATTCAAAAGTCCTAAAACGCTGAGATGTGTATCTAAACTAAGTCCCTGATACATTTTAAAACGTTTTGCCCATTGGCTTTTCTACCTCTGTCCCCTGCACATAAGGAGTGTATTAAGGCAGCAGGAGATGATACAGTAAGCGTTGTAAAAGGAAAAAAACGGGGAGGATCTCAGAAGCCGGCTGAATAGCAATCCGACATTAGCAGCTTCACCAACTGTTTGGGGCCTGAGCTGGTGTGAATGGGCTGATTAGGGTCCTTGGCTTGACATGCTGAACACCACTTTCTATTTCACGTTCCACAGCCTTTATTACAGCCCAGCTTCCTCATAATCCAGCTAAAAGTGGATATCTGAGGAGCCTGATCGGCTTAGGACTTGGCTAAAAACGTTGGATGTACGGCAGAGCGACATGGAGTAGAGTGCAGAGGTGTTCGTTATCATCCGTTTTCTATTTAGGACTGAGTGGGCACAGCTGAGCTCGGTGTCCGTGTGTGTGTGTTTGTGCTTGCCTGTGTGTCCACTCCATTCTCATCCATTACACTGACCTCTCCAATCAGTTGAGTGAATATACGGCACACCATTTCACTTTCTCATCTTCTTACATTTTGGACTGGGCACGGATTACAGAGATTACACTAATAATAACAATAATAATAAGGGTATATTTTCTAGAGGTGCTTTGAGCTTGCCCTCTTAGCATAGGCTAATGCCGTCATTATTAGTTTAAACACACCTCGATATGTGTGTGCATCAAAATTCAACACGATTCATTGAAAAAGGCCTCTGAATCTTAAGGCGGTGGACTATACAATCACAAGTGGGAGCCATTAAAAGCCATTTTTAAGTATCTATGTCCTCGCCTCTAAGGCGACACGACAAGCAAACGGTATCATGATCACATGATAAACCATAAACTGTTACCCGGGGTTTTAGACAGAAACATATTTCATGGTAATTAATGTCTGTATTACAAATAGTGCACATGGTGTCTTAGCAAAATAAATGCCATTTAGTTATCCGAGGATAGACACTAGTTGCTGCCTCCGGCCTACATGTTAGATGGCTTGTGCCCGGAAGTCGCTTGTTCAATCGCCGTACCAGTAGAACAAATGTGGGACAATCAAATCACCAACTACTCGAGAAAAACAGCTAAGTGGCCAACAGATCAGACTATATGGTACTGGGCAGGATCCATGTGTGACTAAGTGTAACTGCGTAAACGTGCAGCAAGGCATTCCAGGAAAAGGTTTAAATAAATATATATATATTTCCTTCATTGTTCTCTACATCCCTCAATTACTATTCAGCAGGTCTCACTGCACAGGCTGGACCTAATTACACTAGCCACTTTGTTAAGGTGCCCTCTTGCTCCATCTGTTCAACGCATGTGTGCACAGGCTCAAACATGCGCGCGCACACACACACACACCAAGTGCAGCACTTCAGACAGACAGACAAAGGCAGGTCAAGGTACACTTTCCCATCTGGATATGCCTTTGTCTGCAAGAATAGTTAAAAATCTGAACCACCAATCAAATGTGGCGCTAAGAGAGACACTGTGACTCTCTGTGGTCAGGTGACTGTGGACACAAATACAGAGAGCAGTACACCTGTCCAAGTCTTAGACACGGTTTATGCCCTGACCCATGATTGGCCTTTGACCTTCTGCTTGCACGTCGTTAAAACACAGGGTTTAAGCTGAGAATTTCTATGCATGTATGCATGAGCGTGTATGTGTGAAAGTGGGAGAGTGAACACTCAGTGTTCAGGAACAGAAGCTCTCGGGCAATAATCTGTCACTTTAATGAAAAACGCACGGGCCGTATGTGATGTGTGAATGATATATTATGACCAAATGCAGATAAATCAGCAACTTCTACACGTACACTTTTGAAACAATGACGTGTAGCATCAATTCAAATAGATCTTGGGAGGAGAGCGTCTTGCTCTTCTTTTTGTCTTGGGCACACTGAAATGATTTAATAACCCCTTCTTTTTCTGCTTATGTCATGTCTGGGGGAAAGCAGCAAGGCAAGGGAGGAGATAAAGCGGAGACAAAACAAAGTCAAAAAGTAAAGAGTAGACTGAGGAACTTTGGAAGGATGGGACGCTTTCTCCCATAATTGACATTGATATGAGGAGACAGAAATGTGAAAAGGAGATGAAAAAGCACACATGCAATCTGCAGGATACAGTACCCTGCAGTGCAATCCACATATCACAGTCTATAAGAGCCCCAATCAAAAAGGGAAGCATCTAACAGCAGATTCCACTAGAGTATCCCAGCCTCAGGAAGCTACAGTGACTGACTCTCACAACTAGTTTTTCACAATGGTCTCATATACAGACCACACAAAGATAGGAGGAAACAAACTTACTTTTTTTTTTATCCTACTTTTTTGACTTTTATTTCAACTTCACACTGTCCCCAGTTTCATCTTAATGATTTTCTGCAGCACAACCTCTGAAAGACATCGTGGGTTGGGTCTTAAATTAAGCCTATTAGTCATCTCCTACTAGTATTTGCACCTATACCCGAGCCATTACAGTCTGCACTGAATAGCTGCCTGCATGAACCAAGGATCCAACATTATATACAGAAACATAAATTCAGCAGAAAGGGTCATAAAGTTGACTTGACAAATACATAGCACACAACATCTCCAATAACTAGAGGCTTGCTTTAAGGGCGAAAGCCTTAATGCTTTCAAGTGCAAGTAGGGAAAAATAACTCCAGTTTCCATTTGGTAAAGGGGTTCACCAACTTTATGAAGTGACCTTTATATCAATTTCAAGCTCTAGTTCAGAGCTGTACCACACATGATAATTGTTAGGTCAGATTTCACTAAAGACATCTGAACTAATTGCTTCTAAAGACAGACATTTACTTCTTCATAGGTCCTGTTCCTCCCCACACTCTCTCCATAATGGATAGTTCCAGGACAAGGGCATTGCAGCACGCACATACACTCATAATGCACCCCTTGCTTGTGCTGCCTCACTCACTTGGGGGGGGGGTCTTGCTCTCCCTCAAACACAACGATGAAGGAGAGAGAGAGAAAAAAAAGCGTAGTTATGTGATTTTCTTTAACATGTACATGCATATGCCAGAGAAAGGCTGGAATGACCAGACAGTGCCTGGAGAGATGTTTTCAGAAGGACACAGTTAAAAAGCTATGGATGCTCTATAGATTCAATTTGCAGATTTGAGTCTCTTACACCTGTGTGGCTAACCACCATCGATCCATCATTCTGTGGAGCCCAATCCAATTTAGAGTGTCGAGGAGCCCCAGAGCCCCGCAGCCTTATCCTAACCCAGGCCACAGCCACCGCAAAGCCTGATTACCTTCATCCCCTGAAGTCTGCGGGTGTGCATGTGTACTTTTATGTGTATGTGTGTGTGTGCTGAGGGAGACTGCAGCCCAAGCTAAACACCTTAGCTGCTGGCTCATGTTAAAGTGTGCTGAGCCAATTTAGGGGTAGGGGAAGAGAGGAAGCTGAGAGAAATGCAGGGAACCAACCCTATCTCACAGCAAAGAGTACAAGAGGAGGAGAGCAGGAAGGAAGATGGGTGCAGCAGTGGAGTAGACAGCAAGGAATATTTTAATTTTATTTTCTATTGTGTGGCAATCACACTCATCATGACTATGAAGCACTACAGCCATAATGGAACTACTCCACAGTCTCACTGAAGTCTTGTGATGAGAAGCACAGTCTATCGGTCATCTGATTGTTTCTGCAGATGACAGACTGGTGCACTTGAGACTCCATCGGTGAGAAAGCTTAACGGCACGATTCATGTTCAGATTGACCATTCAAATCCCTCCCCTTCACTACTAATTACAGTATCTTCTGGCACAGATGTTTCTATTTTAATTCTCTTTGCTGCTCCACTGGACTGTAGCAACACCCTTGAGATCAATTATTAAAGGGTATTTAAAACTGTGGGAAAAAGAGGTGGTGGGGTGGTGTGAAAGTGAAAGCAGCTGTTTAAGTGCTTGTGCCGCAGACTAAACTTCATCACCTCCCAGCTAAACAGTGAGCATCCTGTGGGTTTCACTCACTCCAGCAACTAAACCCAGGGCAATTAGGGCCTGGATCTCCGTAAGAGAGAAGGAGGGAAGGGAAATGGGAGAGAGGGGGTGAGGCAGGAGAAGTGGAGACTCCATACCAATAACAAGCAATTATGTTTGGGGAGGGCCATTGTCAGGCCATGAGAGTATAGAAGAAGACAGCAGGGATATGGGATGGTAGGGAAATGAGGAGGAGTGTTATTTAGGAGGCAGATGGCAGAGAGGGGGAAATTAAGATGAATGGGCACTGAGAGGGCTGAGCTGGTGCTGGGGCTGGGCAGAGAAAAGTAATTAGCTGTGTTTGCTCTGGGAGGCTGGCAGTGAGTATGATGCCTGCAGTGACAGGCTAAAGCCTTGAGCTTTATTAGTCAACAAGGCCATGTCTGAAGCTGCCAGCAGGGGGCAGCTGGGCCAGCAACCTTCCAGGACCCTCTTACCTATACAACACAACATTTCACAACTTTTCACAACATGGAAACTGAGCAGCCGCTCCTTCACGCACTGCAATTTCCTTTTCCTCTAATCCCCTGTTAATAAAACATAGCTCTGGCTTGTACCTTTTTATATTTACTGACTCTCTCCGCACTCACACACCTTCTCACTCTCTCTCTCTCTCTCTCTCTCTCTCTCTCTCTCAGACACACAGAAACAGCATCTGAGTCATTTTTTTCCTCCCACATTATTCCTTAGTTTTATCCTTACCAACTGGTTCTATCTTTCTTCCTCACACCATTTCTCTCCATTTCTTATGTTACAGCCACCTCTATCTGTCTCTTTCCTCCCACCCTGTATATCTCCCTCCCCCTCGTCCCTTTCCAATCTAATTTCAGATAAGTCGTAGCAGAACAACAGAGCAAGGCCCTTTATCATCGGCATCAATGATGTGGGTGGATTGAGCGTGAATAATTTTATTTGTGTGTGCCTGTACCCAGCCTACTGGGATTCCAATTACAAGTAATAAGAGGTAATAGGGTTACAGTGTAATTTTTAAGTGCCTCAGTAATTACTGTAGAAAACCTATGACAAGAGAAGAAAGCTGTTGTTTATTTTAGCTACAGCCAAAAGCAAAATATCTGTTCACAATCATGAATGATAGATGACAATTTAATTTGGTAATCTGCATCACATCCAATCTTCACTCCCATGAAGTCATATAGTTAGACACACATACCCTTGCCCCTTTTACATTGAAATTAAACAGTGAGTTTCAAAATGATAAGAAGAACACTTGAAGTACTGTAAGCTACAAGTGGCTTACATCCAATTGTACCACATTTAGTCTGCATGTTTGATCCTGGTGTACATGCCTCACCGCTCTTCAAAAACGTACAGTAGATGTCAGCAGTGTAAAATTCAACCCCAAAAAATATTCTCTCCACAATTCTCTAGGAAATTTGATTATTGATGGGAAAAGACATCTGAAGCTTCCTTTACATATGATTTAAAAATATGGGAGATTCCAACTGCATTCAAAAGCACAGGGTTAAACTCAAAATGCTGCAGTTACTGAACAGTTTCGGAACCTTATCAAACTGAGCGGCCAGAATAGCCCACACAATGCTTTCAAAGAATCTCAACTTCTCTCACAGTCTGCACATCTCGCTGCCTCAAACTGCTTTAGCAATGGCTTTTCACAACTTCGGAAGTCCAATAAAAGGTCACAAAAAGGCAAAAGGGACAACTAAAAAAAGCTACTGGACACACAAAAAAAGCAGGACATTTGAACAGTCAAGGAAAATTTACATTAGATGCACAAGATTTTTAAAGCTGATTTCCAACCACAAATAACAGACAGAGCTGAGCATGCATTGAGGCGGCTTTAACGTTTTTGTTTTTTTTGCTTTACCATGGTTAACAGGCCTGAGAACCTGGCGGAAGGAGCTCGGGCTGATCATCTGCTGCTGGTTATCTGTAAGGAGGGCAGTGTACAAATAATGCCAACATATACAGTAGTAAGAGGGATCAAAAAGTTCATAAGAAGGCATCCACTCGCTGAAGAATGGCTGTGAAGTGAAGTTCATTAACAAGAAATACTGTGTTTAGGGGGAACAGCTTTCAGCCGCCCCTGAAGTTCAATGGACAATCAATTCAAAACATGTACAGATCTCATGTGTTTGTTTTTTAAATTTTTCAATTCGTGGATTTGGATTTAAGGCTGCCAGGGAAAAAACTGGGTGTGTATTGCCTTGTACTGAGATCCAAACATCAAACAGTTGTAGCAATGTTGTTAGGCTGTAGATTCTCTGGCATTGTGCTGCTAGAGCAAGCAAGCATGTGTTCAAACAACAAACAGGTGTATTTTGTGACTGAGAATGAGAGTGTATGGAGGCAAAGCATGAGATGACCTGAGGATGCATTCAATTTACTTCAGCATCTGACTAGACTCAGAACATTGTCCACAGTTTTTTCGGACATATGGGTACTAGGTTTTATGCGTGCGTCTTTGTTTGTGTATAAATATAAGTAAAGGATATGCGACTCACCTCTGGGTCTCGGTGCTCTCTTCCTGCGGTCTCTGAATGCAGCTCCTGATTGTAGGGCTTCCAGCAAACTATCCATCACACCTGTCTCATCATTCTCTGAAAAACCCAGGAAGAAAAAGAATGAGGGGGTGTTTGAAGACAGAGGAGAAGTAAAGAAACAAAATCAGATATAGTGCAGTTTCTTTTAGTGGTGAGGTTTGCCATTCGAATTGCAACAATATAAAAAGAGGCCACTATATAAACACATAACATGTAATTCAAAAATCACCTAGTATAACCTATGTATACGATAAACTACAGCCCTATAGTAAAGTCAAGTGCCCAATATATGATGTTGTTCCAGGCAAATCTAGTAATGCACAAGTCGTCAGGTACTTGTACACAACCAGCTGTGCAAATGTGCACCCAGATGTTTGCAGCCTAGTGTTATTTAGTCGTGCATTGCATTGTAGTACTGAATTTGACTTACGAAAATCATAAAGGATATTAACTGGCAAGGGAGTCAGATATATGGGGACATACAGTACACTGTCACGCTGGGATGGAACAGACAAACCTGGCAACATAGGATATAATAATATAAAATCCTTGCTTTGTAGAAGCAAGGGAACCACAAGAATGTACATATATTGTAGAAAAGGGTTTAACTTTGCAGATATGACATTTAAATTATGCCCTGTGTTGGTACAGCTGAAAACCTGGCCTTGACACCTCAGGCAGAATGATGGACCTGGCAAGTGATTTGCAGTGAAAACAGCCTCAAGTGGATGGGAAGGAAAATAGATAGCAGGTATATGGGAATGTTCAGAGAGAACACACACTGTCAACAAAAAGTTTATACTGTGGTTGTCAAACAAACGTGAATGTGTGTGCTGCTTTGTCAACCACCATGCAGATGCAAAAACTACACATTACAATGCAACCGACAAACTGGTTGTTCACCATCACTCGAAAAACCGTCTCAGGAGGAGCGATAAAAACAACCTTTTGGGTTCGGAAATAGGTTTGGTATCACCGAAGCAGCACACACACACACACACACTACAATTTGTTCAGAAGGGACAGGAATAAATATGATGGTGGAGTTACTATTTATGTTCAGAGTCATATTCTGGCCAAACAGCATTATGACCTCATGATGAATGAAATAGATGCTCTGTGGCTAAGGGTACACCTACAACATTTAAAACCTATACTAGTCAGCTTTTGCTACAGACCGCCTAGTTCGGGTGGGAAATACCTTGATGCTATTTGTAAAATGTTGGATAATACAGCTGATGGTAAGAGTGAAATCTATTTTTGGGGGATCTGAATATTGTTGCACTTAATGATAACTGTCCCATGAGGAAAAAGATTATGTCCGCAGCCATGCAGTGACATTACCAACCAGAATGTTTACAAACATGTGTTTAAGAAATAATTTATGGGTAAAAAAAAAAAAAGAGGAATTTTATAAGCTCAATGTTGATGAGTTTACAAATGATAGGAAAAACTGTGGACAACTGAGAATAATATCATGGGGAGGAATTTGAAGGTGCCTGCCTCTTTTATTGAAACAGAAGGTGTATTTATTACTAAACCATGTGACATTGCTAATTATTTTAATATTTTACAAGGATGGTGGACAAACTGAGAAATTCTGAGTGTAACAGATGACTCAGTGTCACAAACCTTTATGAAAGACTTTATCATCAAAGAGAGGCAGTGCATGTTTGAGTTCCACCATGTAGAAAAGGAATATGAGAGATTGAGAGATTCTGTTATCTCTCTCTGAAGAAAAATCTCCAGGTAGAGGCAATCTAGATGGCAAATTACTCCGTATTACAGCATAATATCCACACCATTATGTCATATATTTAATAAGTGTTTAGAGTATGGTGTGTGCCCGGAGATTTGAAAAGAGGCAAAGGTCATTCCATTGCCTAAAGATAATAGATCTGCCTTCACTGGTCCCAACAGTCGTCCTGTAAATCATGTCTCAGTGCTGAGTAATTTATTTTGGAGAAAACTGTATGTTCAAATCCAAAATTATTTTTCAAGTAATAATTTGATTACGGGCTACTGTCATGCATATAGAGAAGGGCATTCCACAAGCACAGCATTATCTCAAATGACTGATGATTGGCTAAAGAGCATAGATGACAGGAGGCTGGTGGGGGCGTTGACGTTGGATTTTAGTGCTGCATTTGATGTTATTGATCATTATCTGTGGCTTGGAAATCTCAAATGTTATGGCTTTTAATGTACTGCTTTGCCCTGGATGAAGAGTTATCCGTCCAAGAAAAGGCAGAGGGTGTTCTCCAATGGCAGCTTTTCTGATAGTAAAGACATACAGCATGGGGTTCCTCAGGACCGCTCCTATATTCTATATTTGCAAATCATCTCCCATCAGCATTATATAAAGCAAGAGTTGTAATGTATGCAGAAGATGCAACTATGTACAGTGCAGCATTGAGCTCAGAACAATGGCTGAGTGGGTAAGAAAGAACACATTAGTGCTGAATAGTTCTAAAACAAAATGCTGGTGAGTAATCCTCACCAAAGTTTATGAGTCGGTGGAAGGCCAGCAGAACCAGTTAAAAAGACCAGGCTACTAGGTGGACTGAACATATTGATAATAATGTAACTAAAGTGGGTAAGAGCATTGCTATTATCCGATATGTAACAACAAGCATTCTTTACCAAGTGATCCACGCTTTAGTTTTGTCACACCTTTAGCACTGTCCAGTCATTTGGTCATCCGCAGCTATGGAAGATCTCAGAAAAAACTACAAATTGCTTAAAAACAAAGCCGCCAGATTAGCTCTCCATTTTTTAATACACACACATGCTTCTCACACATGATCTTCTTCAGGAATGTCTTAAACGACAAGAAACCACAGTTTTTTTCTTACCAAGTAGCCACCATAACTATCTGACTAGACAAGCCAGTTTAAGACTCTCTTAACTTAACTCATTCACATGGTGTTTGTCAGTATTCATTTTGTGGTTTAATTTAGTGTCCACCATACTACTTTGGAAAAATAAAAGTGGTGTAGTATAAAAAATAATGTGAAATGTGTGAAAAACCTGCAATGTGATGTTAACACAAACCTCGATTCTTTAAAAGAAAAGAAAAAAACATAACAAATGTTCCATACATGAGTATGTAGGTACTTTTGGCAAGTGCAGCCATACCACACACTGGCACAAATCTGATTTTAGCAAGCAGGCATACAGTAGCCTCCTGTGCACCACAGCTGTTCTGGTCACTGATTTGAAAGTCAAACACAATTGACTACCACTACTGTCGTCAGTTCTAATGGCTTTTTGTAGGTTTAACCACTGACTGATCCAATTTTCTATTATTATTGTTATATTTGCACTGTAAAGAAGAAATTTAATTGAATTTAACCAACACCTGTTAAAGAGAAGCAGAAACAGAGAGACTTTAACTTCACATGCAATATCAGCAATATTCTTCAATATGCTGACACTATAGATGGAGATAAATGTGCAACCCTTGTTAATATCTGGGCACCTCCACAGTCAATTTTTTTTGTCCAGAACCAGGCCTTGACTTTCCTACAGCAACTGAATCGAGAGTTCTGCTCTGGATTGTTTTCACCAAATAAGCTATATGTCTATTACTGCTTTACAGAACAAAGGATCCGGTCAGTCAGGCAGTCCTGTCACTATGTCATGCAATCTGAGGATATAATTTTTGCCTCTACATTTAGTAAAACTGAACTATTAATGAAGATATGTTATATGTTCACATGCAATATAACACTATATGCTGTACTTCAGCATATATAAGACTGATTCATTAGTGTATAATGTGCTAGATAAGCTTCATCGAGGCCAAGCTGTGTGACTGCTGGGTCCCATCACTGATTTAGTGAAAGGTAGGAGGACATTGCTCTGATTAAGGTTCTGTGTGTTTTTCTCACTCTTTCCATTTCGTCTTACAATTCTCTGTGTAGCAATAACACACATCAGAGAAAAAAATAAATTAATTAATTAATCTAATTCTATGACTAAGACTAGGACTTTGTGAAGCTACCTAGCCCTCTACTGGGCCCAAGGTCATCACATACTATGTTAACTCACGGACTGTAATTTTGTGAAACTGGGCATAGCACACAAATTAAAGCACACAAAGGTATGGCAATCACATATTTGCAAAGTGGGATCACCATGAAAAAGTGAGAATAGGGGATGAACAATATGAGTGCATTATTAAGATGAGAGATTTATTGCCAGAAGGTTGAACTGGGACAAACTTCAATAATGGCCAATCATGCAGACAGTGGCATGGACATGCGGGCCTCCTTTCTGAGATGAGAGTCCCAGGGTGCAAATGTGCAGCCTCCCAAATATCAATATACTGCACTGAGTTTTAAATTGATTACCTAATGTAATCTGGTACAACAACTCTGCAATAAAGCCTTCTTTAGCTGAGCTTATGGTTTTTGTTGACAGTGTTGACACAACTCTGTGCGTGTAAATGGGGTTGGGGGGATATAATGGGGTATCTGAAAAAAAAAAGTTTCAATATAATAATATCCATTATAATGATAGTATAATAAATTCAGGCAATAAGGCTTGGCCAAGGGGCCTTTGTCTGTTTATGTATTTTGACTTCCCATTGTTCATTGGAAGCACCAGGTGCTGTCCATACTATGACCTATTAAATAGTCCCATAATTGGGGGGAAGAAACACAGTACAAGTTTTTTTAAATACAATCTGGGGTCAATTAACTTTAGTAGAGGGCTGACCCTTATGTATAGTAAGGTGTGTTGAAGTAAATAATTTGTTTTTAAAGAAATGTTAGCATGAGGGAATTCATATAGCAGAGTCAGTGTTTCTGCCCAGCATACAGTGATTGATTTAGTCTGTTGCTCCAAGTTATGAATGCTCTAAATAAGATGTATGATTCAAATGTGAAATGCTACAAGTATCAACTTAAAGACAACATGAACATGGTTGTCATTATTGTTTAACATAGATTGATCTTAACAACAAAATATCTAAAATGTCCATTCCTGCACTCACGTGGAATCAAAAGCCCCTCGTTTGAGTGTGTAATCGGTTTTACATATGTACAGATGCAAATAGTGTAGGTCTACTTCAAAAGCTATGAATGAGGACTGGGACTGCAGTCAGTGATCAACCTCTGAAGCTTGTCACTTCTGTCAGATGCCTACAAGCTGTCCTCCTCATCTCTTTCACTCCGAGACTCTTTTCATGAGCCATCAGCTACAACCACTACAGTCACACTGTACAATGGGGCCTGCAAACTGAAAGTCTTCATAGTACCACGCAGCACCATGGTGGGTGTTCTGCAAACCTATAAAAGCTGTCAATCAGCTCCACAGTACATGGTCCCTTTACAGCAAACCCTCATCCACATTGAAGCTCCTGTATTGAGGGCAGAGGGGTCCCCTGGGTGGTGGGCTGTGTTGGTACCCAACCCCCATGCACAAACTGCAACTACAAACACACACATGCACACACAGTGGATATATCATGGTCCACTTCCTTTGCCTGTCTGCTTCTATGTGTGCATTTGTTGTGCTTTTCATTCGCAACAGTTGCACTCCTCCTCTGGCTGATATGTGCCCAGTTCTTCATCATTACGCAGAGCAGAGAGGCAGCACGAATTTCTGAGCAAAACCAACGCTCCTCGACGCCCAAATTTGTATCCAATGCTGTAGCGATTCATCACAGGCAGCAAGCTTTACAGTACACTCCCCACAACACAGACATGTTCACAAAAATACAGATAGCACACAGAAAACAAGCAAAAAGGAGCACATCAATCTATTGCAACCTGCAGTGTGTGCCTTCATGTGTAGTACTCCGTTTGACTCCAACCCACAAGAACATGAAACAGTTTGTGTGCCTCAGGAGGCGCGGAAAAAGAAACCCACTCAGATCTCCCGCCTCAGGAATATATGTGAGCAAAAACAGTCCAATTTTACACATCAGTCAGAAGCAACTCAGACAGGCCGAGACAGAAAACTGCTTTATAGAATGTAGACAAGAGGTGCTTTCAGACAGCCTAACATTGAAAATCATAACACATATTTATATACTTGCACCCACACACACACAAACTTCGAGTGAGAGATCACAGACATGTCACATGGATAGTAATGGAGAAGGAACACATGGCAGAGGGATATTAGTCAAGCTAGTAGGTGTGAAATGGGTTGGAAACAGTCATTCAGCTTGTGAAAGGTGGTGTTGAGGAGGATGTGGCGAGAGAACAAAGACTAGTGAGAGGAACGGGACAGTGAAGAGTGGTATCCCAGCTTTGGCAGTAGAGCTACTGATTGGGGCTTTGATGTGCATAATTCGCCTGCCTATTCTATTCTGCTGCATCTGGGATCTGAGCTCTCATGACACGCGTGCAATGTGCAAAAGACTTTTTGCTTAAACTTTCACAAAAAATGGAAGACAAGCCAGTCTAGGCCTCACTGATGTCTATTTAAAGAATAGACAGAGTGTCTACCTGGTGTTCACATCTTCTTCTTGGCGGCTTTACATTAAGCTTTAGTAATGAAAGATAGCAGGAACTGAGCCAAATGAGCTCTACTGTATCGTGTCTATCTCAACTGCCCTCCTCGTTGGAGAAAAAAAAAAAGAGTGGAAATGCGTGGTTGGATGTACAAATGTAGATGTACAAGTGTACACGTCAGATCAACAAAAGATAAAAGCAGAAAAGTGTTTACTCTACCACAAAACAAAAGAATAAACTGTGGGAGTGGAATCAAGACAAATCTGAACCTCCACCTCTGGGAAAAGGCTATAGTTATCCTCCTGTCCGTAGTGAAACTTCAATCTCCATCTATTTAATCAGAGCCCGTTCAGACTGGCGTTTTCCATTGTCTGGACACGCAGCCTGTCTGTGTGTCGATGTCTACCCTCTATTCAAACCCGGACTAATGCCTCCCGCCACTTCACTCAACAATTTGTGGCACTTATCATCAGGACAATGACCTGGTTGTAGCAGTGTGTAGCAGAGGTGGGCCAGAGCAAGGCAAGAAATAGGGTCAATTGGTCTGGGATGGAAAAGTTAAGGAGACAGAATCACATGTCTGAGTACAATGAATGCAGGCTGACCACTGTGTTCCCTTGGACACTTTGAAGGCAAATGGTGCAATAAGGCTAGTCAGCCCCCCCTCTCTCTATTGAATACCTTCTGTTCCAATTTACAGATACTTTGATACTTTGCAGCAAGTAGCCAAGTCATTCACTGGATGATGAATAGGGATGTACAAATTACAGCCAGATCACTGTTGATCATCCAACCACAGTTGAATAATAATAATAAAAGTAATAATAATAATAATATCGTAGTAACAGAAATCTGTCCAAGACAATCACAACCGTTTATCTAGTATGAGGCCGGTTTAATATGATGACTGACAGTGAGGAGCGCCGTTCAGGCATCTTTGTAAATAACCAAGATGGCTGCCATCGACAGAGCGTTCCACGGCTTGCTACAGCGGCAGTATTAAACAGACTCAACAGTAAAGTAAAAAAGAACAAACAACTGCACTTGAGCTTTATGTTGATAAGATATGTGTTTGCAGTACTTCTGACAGGACGTACCATACGACAGGACAACATATCGTTGCTCTGATTGGTTGTCTCCGCCTGCCGATAACGCCCCTTGGAAATCAAAAATTCACTGAGAGGTTCCAGACTATAGTTTTACCCCGTTAGGCCTGTAAAAGTCTGAGAAATGATGCATGCACTCTATTAGAGGTCACAAGAAGATATTGTTTTGTATTTAGAAGTCAGTCAGAAAACATTGAGAACCACTGCATTTCAGCAATCAGTTAAAGGCAGTCATATTTCAGAAATTTTAACATTTATAGATTCTATCTTCTATTGCAGGGTGTTCTGGTTGTAAAAAGTCTGGGTTAAATAGATTTCAAATAGGTATCAGAGTAATGACGTGCAAATTATACTGTAAAGGAAAGGAATACAGTCAGTAATTTGAGTCAGTCCCAGGAGTGTCTTTTATAGATCCCTATATATTAGAGCAGCCAACAAACAAAAAATGGTAGCTGCTGTATATAAGGGAAGCAATTTGGATTCAATTCATTTTTCAACTGATGTTAGCCTTTGTTTGAAATTAATTTTGATGATGGTGATAAGGCATTTTTAATTTTTTTTAAAAATATCTTTCCCTAGCAAACAATAAACAACAGTTTCAAGAGTAACTGCACCCACTCGTATAATCTGTCTTGCACTACCAACTAGTGGTGACATGATTTTTCCACACCCTGTGTAGCATTAATATACTGTGGCACCATACTGTAGCACGACTCTACCACACAGCTGGGTTCAACAGAAACAGACTTACTGACAAGGGTCAACAGACTTATCTTCTGTGGAGGTTTTTAACAATGAACTGGCTTTGTGTTGGGTCTAACACATTTACACCTCATGAAGCACAAGGGACCAGCACCCAGAGGACATCAGGACATTGATAGCCACAGCAAAACAGGGAACCAGCCCACTGTCCAGTTTGTCCTAGCAGATACCAATGCAATATCAACCAAATTGTCAGTTGATTATAACAGTAAAAGTGTGAGGTAGAGAATAGTATAACAGTAACCAACTATGTGAGCTACACTATACAGTAATACTACAGCATGATACATAGAACATTCCTTTCCCTACACTATCTAAGAATACTTCATAAGAACATACAGTATCTCATACAAGCTCTCTCTGTCTCTCTCTCTCTCTCTCTCTCTCTCTCTGTCTTTCTCTCTCTCATGCCCCTCCTATGTTTTTAGCATCTTTGCATGCAGGGTTGCATCTCATGCCGTTCTTCTATTTGACGTCTTAATAGTTCATCGCTTGTAGCCATGTAGGGAATGTTAAATAAAGCTCTGATGTGTAATTTGTCGCTCCACAAACATTCTCGCTCCCGGCCTACCCTGGGAGTTAATGCAACAGATTTGTCATACACAAGCTAGGCACAGCTAGAGGAGGAAAAAAAAAAAAAACACCTATTCAATCTGAATTTCAATCTCCATAGGGCTCTATGCAAATGCATGCAAGCTGATGTTCTCGCTCTCTCAGACTGCCAGAACACACAATGCAAGTGACGAAACCAGGTTGCATATTATGGTGTGGGTAGAAGCTAAGTCTGTAGCAGGTAAAAGAGACCCAGGAAAATAAGGAGAAAAATGGGAAAACGTCAAATTTTGGGAATACATAAGTAGGCAACGTTTGAACCAAACTAAATGCAGATACCTGTAGCAGTTTAAGAAGCTAAAATCCATTTTGATAATTTCCTCCAGGAAACCCTCCCCCTTCCTTACCCTGTCTCTCATTGCTGTGCCCTTCAGCATAATGTGGATATGCAGCCTCTCTGGGGCTTTTTAGGGAATTGATGGATAATCAGATGATTACACAGAAAATCTCCATTGAGGACAATCCTCCCTGACAAACAAAGAGAAAGCTCTTTAGTTAATAAATAGGCTGAGCGACAGACAGAGTGAGAGACAGAGTGAGAGAGTGTGAGAGAGAGAGTGAATAAATCCTGTCCTGGGTTGGCAGCACAATGCCAAATCTCTATCACATATTCATTTCATCCCAACAATCTGTGTGTATGTATGTGTAATGTGTGCATGTGCGCGTGTATGTCATACATTGCCAGAAACATCACATCGTGGGGATGTCACTGAGTTTGCCTTTAGCTTTATCTTAATTTGAGCGTATCTAAATAAATTTCAAGCTCTAGGCATATTTGTATAAGCCTTTCTGACAAAATTTGGCTGAAGTTTATTCTCATGATTTTCTTATTTCTGAACTACTTTTCTGAAATAGAAAAGTTTGCAGTGAAACACAACTCAACACACAAGCACAGGAAAGTCCAAGCTGTCAATCTGAGCCAGTTACAAACTCAATACGCAAGAGTAGTTAAAATTCAGGATTATAAAGTGCCAGTAAAAAGCACTGAAGTCTCTTTTATTGGTTTACACACTGAAACAAAGTGGATGTAACTGTTTGTTCTCTGATACTGATAAACCGAAGAAATACATTTAATGGCAAAGTGAAAACAAACTGATCTAAATTAAGTACAAATATGAAACCCCAAATTCTTGATTAAATCTTGAGTCTATGTGGATAGGTTATTATCATCCGGAAACTGCCATTTTTCCCAATTCTTTCTTACAAAACTGCTCAGGCTGTGTTTAGTTGCATGGCATTTGTGAGTGAACAGCAATTTTCAAGTCCACAAATTCTCGATTTGATTGTGATTCTGATTTGGCCACAGCGGGGCAAAGCTGTTAGACTTGCCACAGTGGTCAGTGTTACCTGTGTTACATGATGTTTGCGCATACACCGATTACATTACTTGCCTACTGTCCTTTGTTTAAAAAAAAAAAAAAAGAAATAAAACCCATTAATTTTGCTTATCAGAGCCCAAGTTTAATAAGCAAGTATATCATTACATTGTTTTATTGTTGCTGTTTTTTTCAAATAATAATGAACTAACCTTCTAAGCATTCATTTTTTTCTGAGTATTTGACGATTTAAAGATCTAACATTAAAGATCAAATTAAGTGCTCTACAGATACTGTAGTGATGGCCCACTTCCCATCATGCCTACTGCAGGACTGAGTACCTAGTTTATTAATTTAACTGTTGATGTTTCAAAATGCAAATGTTACTTTTCGTTTGTGTTAGTAATGTGTCTGTTCAGAGCATGGTGGTTTGAGTTGGTAATTGTCTTTTTTGTACTGGCTTAAAGTTTTAACAAGTAGTGAGGTGGCTGTTAGATTTTGTGACACCAGCTGTAATTTACTGCCTTGTTTTTGAGATCTTGTCCCCATGGCTGAATGTCATTAAAGGGTGGACATCACTGAGAGCTGCTTCCTGTCTCTCATTCCACGCTGCTTGCCAAAACATTGAGTGTTACCAATGAATACCTTTTCTTGTTAAAAGTCCAGCGTAATTGGTGGCACCGGTTCTGTCACAATTTCTTTTAACCGGTGGCAAAATTTCTCAACTGTGGCATTCCTACAAATCGCAGTACTCTTAGAAAATAAAGAAAATTCCTTAAAAAAAAAACAAGACGCATTCTTTCTCTTTTTTTAAAACCTATTGTACCTTCAGAAGCCTTCCAGTGCCTACGGCAGAGTAGCATCCTCACAGCATGATGCTGCAACCAACATGCTTCATCCTGGGAATTGGTGCATTTTCTCTCTCTCTCTCTCTCTCTCTCTCTGACACACTCACAAGCCTCCCTAATATAAACACAACCCATACAACACTGCCCTGTTAGTGGTAGTTCATATTTGGCTTTAACCCTGTTGCTGATATCCTCAGATAATCTCAGCTTGACAAGGAGTGAGATACAGTACACAGTGCAGGACTAACACACACTACATAACCTATCCACCAGAATCCTGCTCATTAATTTCAACTGGACATGACCCTTTGTTTGGATGAGTACTGTAAAACTTCAGGAGCTCTGTGGCAAATGGTGACAACTGAGGGATGTCCAGACCAGAGTAAAGGGAAAAGGGAGATGTTTGTATTATCCTGTGGCCAAGAAAGGTTGGTTTGGCTAGATAGTATGCCCACAGCAGTACTTTGGCCTGGATGGAGCATGGTGGTTCTCAACTTGCACTCTAACATCTACAGGAGTTCTACAGAGGCTGGCATAGTCATGTGAGCTATAGATGCTGGTGCAGGGCTGGGACTGCCAAGCGCAACTGCTCTGCCAGCCTTGGCTTTGGCATTAGAAATGGGTCTGGAGGCTGCACTGTTGAACAAGTTTCTGGCATCTGCGGTGCTCCAAAGGAGAAGGAAAAAACAAAAAAACAACTGGCAGTTGGAACCAGATGCTCTGGCATAAAGTACACATTGCCCTCTTCATAGCTATGTCTAAACCTGCTTGGTAAATAGAGTTATCATTCTAGCTACATTACCCCTGAGGGCCACAGCAATGGAAAGTGTTTAAAGAAGATCATACTACATATCTTACACATCTACTGACAATCAGTGCGAGAACACAAAACACCTGGCTAAAATACAGGCAAAGTTGAAATCAAATCTAACAATACAGGATGTAATGTAAAATTACTTATGCAGCGCAGGCAAATATCAAAGGAGACTCAACAAGATGTTTTTGAAAAGAAATGCCGCATTTTGAAAGCAGTTACCAGTCCAACTCTGAAACTGTACACACCCTGCCATACTGTTATCAGTAAGCAGAATATTGATGATAAACTCTGAAAACTTTAGCAGGTGATAAACACTGACATGAAGTAACAGACTGAGTTTGGTTAATACGTATGATTAGAGCTTTGTCAAGTATTTTTACCCACCAGTTTATGGGTAAGTATCAATCTTTATTATTAAAATTCAGACTCTTGATATCAGAAAAGGACTAAACTCAATGGATTATGCAAAAAAAAGAGTAATGAGGTAAGCATACAGTAACTATTTGCACAACCCAGCTACTTTTTTTTCTTTAGGCGAATGATTCTTCATGCTGCATTTGGCTGCATTTTTATGACAACCAAGCAGCTGAACATCAAACCTTTTGTTTGTGGTCTCATTCAACATTGGGTTTGGGTGAATTGTGTGTACACAGGCTGTTAAATAACGAGTTGACCTGGGTTAAAGGTCATTTTAGCAATCATCTATCCTGCTAAAGTGTCTTGTAGCAATACATTGAAACCCTACAGTCCTGATAAATGCTGTTTTGGGCCAGCCCTGTACTCTGACCTCCCAAAAGAGGTCAAGCAAGAGGTGAATTTCTATACTTAGATCAATAACCAATCAACAATCATAATATTACCTTTAAATTCCAAGGTTGAAGCCTGCACAATGCCCCACGTCAAAAACCTTGCCATGTTAAACTGTCCACAAATCAAGGGAAGGTTACACAGTGTGGATGTTGCCTTCATTTGAGACAATAAAATGACTGGTATGAAACATGGTATGTTATAAGTCTGGTATAATAATATATGTTTTTCATACCTGGGAAACTACATTAGATAGATTAAATGCATTATTTAACTACTTGTCCATCAATCAAAATAAGCATAAATGCTTTTCTGTGACAAAGTGGGTTTTAATTTTTCAAGAGTTAAATACTGAATTGTGAGAAAAGGGCTGTGTCCTCTAATCCATTAAAATGGGACTTATGTTTCCTTGATAAATGAGAGTCATTGTCTTTGAACAATCTCTTACACCATTTTATCCAAGATTGATTTAGCACATGGCTCCTTGTAAAGGGTTTAACGATGCAAGAGTAGACAGGCAAAGCACACTGAACGGTCTCTACCTGCATTGACTTCCGGCAACCTCCTCTTCTTCTGCTGTCTTTCCTGCTTTTCACGTTCAGCCTTCTCCTTTGCCGCCCGTGCTCTCCTCTGTTTCTCCTCTGACTCCCTCCGCCTCAGGTTGTCCTTCAGTGCTTGCTGTGGGTGAGAGTGAGAGAAAGACAGATTAAAAAAAAAAAAAAAAAGAAAAAAAAAAACAAGACGGATTGCTAAGTGGGGTTGATTACAGTAGTGTAGAGCCTGTCAAGGCAGAGGCAGCTGTCAAGCCCTACAGACATCTTTATCAGGCACCATTAAGTCAAATGAAGCTGTGCAATGTGCATAGCCACCCTGGTCTTGCCAGACACCAAACAACTGACACCAGAGACTTCAGACACTAGAGATCTATAAGAGTGATGGAAAAATTTGCTTAAGACACAAATAGAAGCTGCTAATTTTTTCAAAAACACTAGTTTTGACTATTTCCTGCATATTCAAAAAATATGTTTTCCTATTTTTAGAGATTATTAAGGCTCTGTTTCAATATTGTGAACTTCTCTTTCATTTTTCTCTTTACAGTCTATTTCAGAGCCCACAGACATCCTTGGTAGCATCACTTTACAAGATAAACAATGGGAAAATGTTACTATGTGTTTACAAAAAACATGATTCTAACACAGTATAAAAATGTATAAAGTATGAAAATGCACAAAAACTGCCAGTATCAACTCACTGTGTGTGAGTCTATGTAGTGAATAGAGTATGTGTATAGGGTCAGTAAGACAGCTTCAGCATCACCTGCTGGCTGCTACAGTATGTGAACTTTTTTCAGTCGGTTAACAGCAGGTAAGCTCGATAGCAATACAATTCAATTGTAAAAGGCTGCACAGTACTGTAGGTACTGAGCTGAACACAGCTTACAGGTGCTGCTATGTGGGTGGATGTTGATGTCTAACACACTACCAGCAGTTCAACTATAAACAAAAATCGACATTTAAAACAACCTGAATTTGACAGAATCTGACTACACGATACCAAAATCAACAGTAGATTTGATTTTTATCACAAGAATAATTAGAAGAATTAATTTCCTGCATAAACTTACTAGCGCTAAACCTGGAGTTTGATTAGGAGATCAAAATGTGTTTATGGTAAGACAAGTGATCAATGATTGTACTTATCGTCTTGCACTTTTACAAATGTACAGTCCAAATGAGAAATGATATGCTTTTATGCTGATGTTAGGTTTTCACTTTATCAGTTAATTCTTCTGATAGAATTGACTAAATTTGAGAAGAATAGTTTCTGAAAAAGTTTGTAGGCCATAGATGCCTCTCCTAATTTATACTTTCTGATGGCCCATGAATAATTGGCGTCAATCTTGTAGCATTGTATGTCATTCACTGGTCAAATACAGAAGCCTGGAGACTGGGAGAGCTTGTACAGCATTCATTGAGACTGCAAGCAAGCACCAATGATAGCCTGGCATTCACAAATATGTATTAATCTGGAACCCATCAGTTCATTTTCGATTTCCAAGGGGCCTTATCAATGGGTGCAGACAATCAATCAGAGCAACGAAACGCCGTCCTGTCGTACGGTACACCCTGTCAGAAGCACGGCAAACATATATTTATCATCAACATAAAGTTTAAGCGCAGTTGTTTGTTCTTCTTTTAGAGAAAATGTAGCGTCCAGTCTGTAAAATACGCTGTAACCGGCTGTGGAATTGGCAGCCGCCAGGTTTGTTATTAACAAAGATGCTTAAACAGCGCTCCTCTCTGTCAGTTTTCGGTATTTGCACAAGTCGATGTACGCAACTTCTTAACTTTTAACAAAATGTCATTAATTCTATTCTGCCTTTCTATGGAGAACTATTTTATAGGTATACCATCTACTGTACATCAGCCACTGCTGGTACAGGCTCTATAATCCCTGTGCCAGAGTGTTGTTAAACTCGTCGATAGCTCAATAATGCCACAGCCAAGAGACAGCTTGCATATGATTTAATAGAGTGCTAGCATGATTGCCATCCTGATCAATAGCCAGTCACTTAAAGCAGGGGAGTCTGTGCTTTTATCAAACACCCAACTCCTCCTCCTTGTCCCCCCTCTTGTGTTATTCACACAGCCCAGCTTGACAGGCAGGTCAGTGGAAGAATAGTAATGCCAATGCCACATAAATTGATACACACAAAAACCCACACTACGAGGACGGTGTGGTATATGGAACACTACAACGCCACAATAAAGAGCAGCAGACACTTATTGAGACCCACTGACAGTCTCTTATTAAGTCTGCATATAAGTGACCATTGCTGGAAATGATATAGTCAACCTGAATTAAAAAAAAATACTAATCCCAACAATGTTAACTTCATCTTTCACTGGAGAAAAATCTTTTTTTTCACATTTATAAAACAGACCATAAGGAGATTATGGATTTTTTGCTGCTTAGCAGACATATACTTGAAACAACGTTTATCTAAACTCACTCACATAAAAAGACAACAGCAGCTAACGGCACGGATGTGTACCACCCAGCAGGTTCATAGAAATTCAGGAGAGGAGGAGAGCGCTGAAGAAGATGAATACCAAATGACTGAGACACACTGAAACTATTCAGAGCTCTATTTTTAAACTATTTTTAAATGAAACCAACTCCTCCACAAAATTAACTTTGATTTGATGGAATGAAACTGTCGGTTGCTCATGGCAACCACTGATTCATAAATGACTATATTCTTAATGGGCATCCAATCTGGTAAATTATGGGCAGACAGAATGAGGAAAGAGAAAAGGGAAGAACAAGAGCACTGACACATCATACATTTTCAACAATTAAGTGATCCCAGGCCACAAGCAGACAGCTGTGATGGATGCCTAATGTGAAGTTAGTCAAAACTCTGACACTCCTTCCACTCTTCACTATCAAGCAGCACTCTCATTAAAACAAGTCAAATTCAATTACTAAAACAGAATATAAACATACTTTCACTTTACAACCAAACAAAGCTGCCACTACCCTCAACCTAAACATATTAATACAGACAGCGATGTAAGTCAGAGGTGAAATCAGTGTCATCAAGTGAAATCAAGTGGTTCGAGGAGGGGTGAAGACCGGACATCACTAAAGTCATCAGGATACATCAGGAATCAGTAGGATTCATCCTCTTCTGATCATGATTGTCATGGCAATCCATTGAAACGTTTTTGAGTTATTTCAGTCTGGACTGAAGTGGTGGATTGGCCGACGGACTGACCGACCGATCGACCAACCAACCAACATTGCCATTACGAGAGCCATGCTGCTGGCTGGCTAAAAACGAACAACAGAGGGTTTCAATAATATGGCTGTGTAGATCCACAGAGGAAGTCTGTAGAGGCCAAATGACATCTTACTGATAACCGGACCCTTTACTGCTGACAGCATCACGGGAAAAACAATGAGTAGTCAATAAAGGGTCAATACAACAAGTGGGCCTGTTTAAGAGAGGATCACTCTTAAACTTCACAAAGAGAACATAACTGGAAAAAGACCAGCTAATGAACATTACATCAAAACATCCTTGTTACAACCAAAATTGATATGATCAGCCATCCAGCCCAGAAACCACACCAGGCTGCTATCTCAAATCACAGAACCAATAAGCAGTATAAGAATAATTAAATAAAAAAAAGAGCTTGGAGGACATTTACTGAGTAAAATTACTGAAAAGGTTCATTTTAAGCACAGACAAGGCAGGTTCCCTTTGTTTTTAAGTTGTGTTTGATTCAGACATCAACATTTAAGGCAAACATTTTCTAAATACAAGGACAAATAAATAAATAAAGGAACACAGATTTTTAGAGATAGTGAAGAAGACCCTGAAACTACAAAAAGATGAAGAGTCATGTGATTTTTGCCATCTGACAAAGCATTCTATTTTACTGTAATGTTGAGCTGAAGGAGAGACATAGGTAGAGCGAGTGAGAGAGAGAGAGAGAGAGAGAGAGAGAACCAGCTCTCTGAGGAAATTGCCCTCCGCTCTCCTTCATCACTGCAGGTCTGCTTCCCCCTCCTCCTCTCCTGGATGTCCGCCATTAGACACACTCAATTGGATTCCTGTCAGATGTGCGGCCTCGCCCTGGGTCTCCTTCCTACGGGTGACTGAGCATGTTGTATGTGTGTGTACGAGTATGTGTGTATGCCTTTGTGTGGGAAAAACTTAAGCAGCTTTCCCTATAAAAAAAAAAAAATGCCAACACAAAATAACATACACACGCACGCACGCACGCACGCACGCACACGCGCACACACACACACACACACACACACACACACACACACACACATTATGCAGGCCACATACACACAGTTCAAGGCTCAGTTTGCTTCAGGCAGTGGTCTACAGAGAGCACGCACCTATTAGCATGGGCCTTGGCACAGCAGGGTAAATGCTGACACAGATTTGACCGAGAGGTTACGGGGCTGAGATTTACTGTATGCCTACGTTCACTGACCTAGCCTTGGCTTCTCCCAAGATATGCCTGCGTGATGTGACCATTTGAACGAATTGCTGAGGGTGTAAGCTGCTTACACCTTGACCTATCACAGGGGAATAAATAGCTACCTTGGGAGTTTTGACCATATAATGCTGGTCTTTATAACACTTGGCTTGTTCACCTTTCACGGGCAGAGTCATTAACTGTTATGTTTGGTCAGAACATAAACGCTACTGCAACACTCAAACCTGAACCATGGAGCTAAAATGAAAGGGCTTACAGTTGCAATATGCAACATTATCATGCCAATAGCTTATGTAATATATTCTTCTCAGAACTAATTGGCTGAAATTAATGCATGGAATATATTGAGGTTTGTATTATTCACTCTGGGCCCGATTCATGTCTGAACACAGCCAGTAGTGAACTGGGTTGTGGCTATTAAAGTGAGGCAAAGATTCACAGCACAGAGAAATCCTGGGATCAATAGCATAGATGAACAAAATAAAAGAAACAAAGGAACAGCCAGGATAAAAGCAAAGCATCTGGGAACCTTTTTTTTTTCTTCAGACTTTGTGTGTGTGTGTTTCTTCAAGCCTGTGAAGACTGTGTAGATACTGTAGTTACTTCAGTCTCAGGTTAGATGCCACATACAGCAGCCAGCAAATCAGGACTTGTGGCAACTAAGTGTTAGGATGTAAATTTGATCATATGACAAGGGAAGAGGGCAATACTAAAAAGTTGTATTGCAGCATGGAGCTTTAAGTAAGGGTGCTCATGTGAAAGCTGGACACTGCTAATGGGATTTCACCTTGTTAGCAGTTGGCTTAAACACTGGTCCCAAATCAGACAGGGAAGTCCATTTTCTTCAAGTTATTAACATAATACTCTATATACTCTCTAAGACAATGGTTTGTTTAATGGTTGGGCATCTAAAAGGTTTACAAAAACACTGCTACTATAGCCCCTTTTGGCTCAATAAGCATCCTTCCCATAGGCCACCATTGTAAAAGAGACGTCTGTAAAACTGATGCCAGGACGCCTCCAGCTATAAACATGGTCAGTTATTACTCTTTGTATTGTATAAGCTTGAAAGATTTTTTGGCGTATGTTCCAGGCTAGTGATTATTATTGGACTGAATAGGCGCCATCTTTCCGTCCGGTATGCAGTTCTTATAATACATCCATGGTTATATGGCGGTTGTTCTCGTCCTCTACTCCGAGGGTAAGGAGCTGCCAGACCTCGTTGTCGCCCCAGTCTGCGGACATTTTCGTTTGCTGTTCTTCTTCGAGTTAGCTGCTAAATGCTTCCTCGGTGGTGGGTAGCACACATAACATGTCATCAAAATGTCACACCCTTGTCCCGTCCTGCCAGTTCACCCTTTTACACAGACGTAGATTTGGCTTTCTTACTACCTCCGCTGTCAGCTTAAAGGTGGAACAACCCCCCTTCCATGTTTTTACCTTCTAAACAGAAGGTGAGGCGGAATAACGGCGCAACATTCACACCTTGAACATGCTGCATAAAAGGGACTTGTGTGTCTAAATGTTATCCTCATCATGCACAATTTTATGTAAACATAACAGTCAAAACAGTTAACTGTGGACCTATTTACTTTAACTGTTCAAAAGTCTCTTCTCAGACTTGTGTGGGGTATACATTATTTGTGTACAGTATGCAGAAAATATCTACAGGAATACATTAGTGTCACTCAGGTAGACGGGAATTTTAGGAGAGAGGCAAAGGGACAAAGAAAAATCTCAGTCTGAATCATGTACTCAGTTTCATTCAACCAAATTATACCATTTTGAACCATGAAGAAATCACCCAAGAAATCGTTTAAGAAAATAACTTTGCCTTGTAGATGAAGTCTCATAAAAAAATGTTGCCTCTACAGTCACAATTCTGAGCCTTACATATGAAACAGGCATAAGACAGGACAAAAACACCCCCACCACTCTCCCTGAAAAACAGAAATGTAAAGACAACGCTTTGGAGTACAAGAAAATCTAAAGCATAACTAATGACTGTGCAGGAAAAAAGGCAAAGAGGCATGAAATCCATTTGTGTGTGCGAGGTAGATGTTAAGTTGGGGGCAGGGCAGGAACTTTAGTAGGCTAATTAGCTACTATTATCTGTCGCGCCCAGTGGCCTGTGCCACTAATCCCGCTGATTAAACACAGTGGGTCTCCACAGCTCCACAGCTCCACAGCTCACAGAAGCACCAGACTGATAAGGCCACAGAGCTCAGTGATGACATAAATGTCTGGGTGGGACTGGACTACATAGGACTGGCACTGTTCTGCTTTGCATTACCACAGGACACTGATGTGAGAATCTCAAAAAAAAAAAATAAGCTGACGTTCCGTCTTAACACAGCCAATGAACCAAAATATTAATACTTTAAAACAGTTTCCAAACATCAATTTGAGATTTACTGCAGCTCTTCTCAAACCCAACACAATACTCTAGCTAACATTTCACTTGCGCTTTTTGGTATTCAATGCTGTTTACAACAAAATGCAGCCTTGCCCATCAAATTTCAAAACACCTGACTGGAATGAGCTATCACTGGAACGACAGCTAAATCAAACGTGTTAATTATTTTAACGCTGTTAAAGGTGTGCGTACATCAGTAGTGTTTATAATAAGAGAAGTAGTAAAGCAGGCCTATATTTCCAAATATAAGTCTATAAAACACAAAATGCTAATACACCTATAATTATGTTCATTAGGCCTTTAAAATGGCATTATGGTACTCAAAGATCTCTTTGTTTAATAGATGTAGTTGTTTTATGTATCAATGTCCCACAAGTTTAGTCAATTCTTTCAACAGCCAACAAATTAACACATCAACTGTAACATGTGATTAAAGCTGCATTAATGATGAATCATTCTTTTTAAATTCAAATGTAATCAAATGATTTAATGTAATGTTAAACTAATCATCATGCTGCCAATCCCACTGAGAATAAACTGATCAACCATCAGCCCCCCCATTTCAATCAAATGTGAACATTTACAGTAACATGTTAATTTTTCACTTCCACACAACAAAGTTTTCATGCTTCTCCTATGGGTCAGTCTACAGTACAGAATACTCACTGTGAACATGGAACGGAAGTTGCTGAGATCAGTGAACAGCTCCTCCACAGAGGTCTTCTTGGGATCGACAGCAAAGTACTCCAGCACGTTTTGATATAGCGTCTCCATATTGCCGTGCATTATCACCAGCTTGCCATACTGCTCACGTGCAACCTTGCTGAAGCTGTGAGGGTTGTGGTCAAGGTCAACAACACATCCATCCCACATTAAGTGTTGATACAATTTTGCTGCGGTATACTACTTTTGTATTTGACAGCAATACAGGACATGTAGAAAAAAAAAAAAAACCAGAAAGCATTTACACTTGTTGCCAGGAGGATTTGAAGCTGGAAAACAGACTGTCAGTGGTAAACTGTGATGTAGGCATTTGGAGCTCTGATACTGTCAGTCAGGTTACTAAAACAGTGTGTTCACTGCTATGACCCCCTGCAGCCTACAGCATCTGTGACTCATGTCTGGCTGCTGGCAAAGACTGTGTTGGTTAATCTGACATGCAGAATATGTACCGCAAATATAAACACAAATAAAGAAAAAAATTAATATATTCTACTCTGAAAACTGTGAGACCAAAATTCACAGCAATGCTACCTTGGGTGTTGTGCACCACTCAGATTTTACTGCATTCAAAGTTAAAATTATTTTTACTTCAACCCTCACTGTCATTTCAAAGCCCATCTAATCAGATTAGAATTTACTGAAAAGTTCACAGTCAAGGAAAACACAGCAGATAATGACGATCTTTGTCTGCTTATCAGTTTTAGGGCTGCCTAACCCCAAACTACTGCACTGCGTGGACCAATGACATGTTTTGCACCCCAAAGAAAGGCCCAAGAATAGATAGGGATATATTCTACAACACACAGAGATCAAATGTTACTTCTTAAGATGCCTGTCCAGTAGTCTGTGCCAAAACTGACTAGCAACTGACAAGCATGGAGGCTTGAAGAGCATTAAAAGGTTCTCTCCTGGTTAAATCTAGCAAAGCAAAGGACAACCCTGCTATGTTTGTACTTGTCTGTGTGTGTGTGTGTGTGGCTAAGGACAAAGGTAATATGAATAGGTAATGGCTGTGTCAAGATGAGCTGAAGTAGTGTCAGTGTCAGAGCAAAGGCAGGGGGAAGCCAGAGCACTAATACACATCCTGTCTACTAGGGTATACTGTAAAGCAATTCTACTGTAAGTCACCCCCCCCACACACACACACACACACACAATGTAGAAATCTAGCCAGCATGATATTTTCTATTTCCAAAAGCCTATCCTGAGCAGTCCTTTCCACACAATGACCCTGTTTATAAAAACAAGCTTTTGATGCACGAGGGAAACATTTGATTTGTTTAATTAGTTTAAGTTTAAAAAAACCTGCTCTTTAAAAAAGCCTGGGAAATTTTCTGTGCAAATCAATGAAAAAAGAAAGAAAATGATGTATCCCTGAATGAACCAGCAGTCCCGCTAATGACCTCAACATCCTTGTCTCCGGGCAGATAAGAAGCAACAGTGTCTGTGTGTGTGTGGTATTACAATTATGTTGGCAGCCTTTCTGGCTCCTATTGTGCCCCTTCATTATACTTCAACTGATGGACCTATTTGACGTCTGGCCTCAGTTGAATCTGGCTGGGGATGGGGCTACCTATTCACAGCTGGGTGTTGTTGTTCAATAGGCCCTGCTCTCAGATTGACTTGTCAGTAATATCTTTCCAACCAGCAGCCGGAGGAAACAGGCAAGAGGAAAGCCTGAGCAGGTGATGGAAAGCGAAAAAGAGAAAGAGAAAAAGAAGAAATACCCAGGAGCCATGGTTGATAAGTATCATGGGGTGCAAAATATCTTTCCTGACTTCTTCCCTATTCCAGAGAAAGCAGTGGTCCACTGCAGCACATTCTCAAGAATTCCTGTTCTACCCCCATCATCTTTCCTTCTCCTATTCGTCGTTCTGTTTTTCTCCTTTTCTAATCTGCCACCTTTATAAACTCACATTACGAAATGTAACACAAGACCAGCAGCACAGTAACTGTATACTTGAGTAGTACATAAAGTGATAATGGCATTATCACTGTCACCAATGTGACACTCCAGGCGTCTCAGATCTAGCTGCTGTCACTGCTTAAAATAACTGTGGGAAACAAACTTCATCAGCTACAGATGAACCCGTTACATGTAAAATGTTAACATGGTTGTATCATTTTTCAAGAGGCATCTTCAGGATAAACTGTAAAACTTCTTCAAGAACAATAAATCAAATCGCCTTGCTTTTGATCAAGTATTTTTAGATGTCATATGACCTGGATGACTCGAAATTCTTAATAGATATAACTGAGTAATGTTCAGTAATAGTCAGTATTCACTAATGTGAGATACTAAAAAGATCCAGTCAAAATTCACTTTAAAGAGTTTGATTATACAAACATGGATTTCCAATATTGATTAAGAAACAAATTATTACTATCATATATTATATATAGTAATATATAATACTTATATGATATAATAATACTTTTAATTTAGATCATTTAAAAGGTGCAGAAAAGTGATGAGTCGGATACATGTTTAATCAATTCTAAATCTTATGATGCTCAGAACTCATTTGCGGTGAGTTCAATCAAAGTTCCAATCAAAACTGTAGTGGTTCTGCTGTCTCAGCCAACAAAAGTTGATTAAACATTTTTGTTGCGTTATGTGTGATGGTTTCAAGTCTCAAAAATATGAGCACAGTGGGGAGTGTCAGGTTTGCATATGGATGGCTTAGGGGGAATATGACATCTGACCAGCCTAAGAGACAAAAAATGTGATCAAATATTTGTTGGTGAGATAAGTGAATGTGTGTCGAACTGACTTTTGGTTTCTATGGCTGAAAATTATAGCCTAGAGGCTCAGTGTTCAACTTGTTTAACTTTATCTAAATTTCATTTTATTAGAGGCCTACAGTGAGTTCAGATTTCCTTTTTGAATTAGTTTTTAATTAGTGTTGCTAAGATAAGACATTTTTTGCATTGCACCTGTAAATTGGAAAGTAAAGCAGTGAAAGACGGAGCTGTCAAATCCATTCTCAGTGAACCTGTCTGTGTTGCACTCAAGTTCTCTGCTAACTACTACAGCAGAAACCATCAGTGCCCCAGCCCCAAGGCTATTGATCAAAACTACATGAAGGAGGCTAGGTACAGAGTGTATTATTGAACACACACTTACACACCTGGTCTGAGACATGCCAGTCAACCTGATCCACTAGAACTACTTCAGAGGACAGTGAATAATTAACACTTCTGCCAAACAGCTGGACAGCTGTCAGCAATGGACCTGGATATACAAAGAGGGCAGTGAAACAGTAAAGAGAAATTTTCTATTTATGTGTTAGCAAATTAGCGATTTTGTTTAATTATCATAAACTGACAGTTGAACACAACATATTAAATTGCTCTTGTTCTGTCTCCAGGAACATACAACAATGACTGATGTTGTGAGAGAGAAAGACAGTGACAGAGAGAAGAGGGAAGCTTTGTCTCAGTTCTCTGTCTAACCCTTCCCTTCTTTTTGAAGTTGCCCTCAGTATGAAGTACCCTTCAAAAAGAGAGCTGAGAGGGGTACTGATACAAAAACTACACTATGGAATGGGATGCCATTCATGACTTTTACACATCACCAATAGTGAAAAAAAACGTATATTTATATATACACACATAGAGAAATTTCGAGGAGGAGGAGGAGGGGGTCTAGGTGGAACATGGTAGGAACTAACGGAGCACAGGTATTTAATTATGTAAAAGGTAAAGGAAATGTGTTTAATTTGGTGTTTGATCAACCAAAGAATTGAGAATTCTTTCCCTTTATACCACAAGTTCAGTTGCGAGCCTCTTTTGCTAGCCTGTGCCAGTTTCACTTCCAGTAATATTCCTCTAACTTTTGCTCTGTTTGATTCATTAAGGTAAACTCATTGAATAATGCTGGTGCGTGAATGCATGCGTGTGTAAAGGATATAGCCATTTTAGTGAAGAACATGTCGTTGGGGTCATCGGGGGAGGAGAAAGTCTCCAGGTCTCTCTCCAGCTGCAGCAGCTGCTTCTCCATCTGCCTGAGGCTCTTTTCCAGATTCTCTGCAGACACTGAAACACAACCACATATATCAAGACACACGCCCACATTTGTAAAAGCACAAGTGCCAAAGAAATGTGAAGGAAGAAGCAGAGAAAGGACAACTCAATTACAGGTACAATCAAATGCATTATTATTTTGAGGCTCTGAAAGAATAAGAGAAAAACAAAATACAAAAAAAAAAAAAAAAAAACTGAAAATTAGAGAGAAGCCAGTTCAATTGCAAAGCATGCTTATTACGGGCTCACGCTTTGCCAGAAACACCATGGGAATAAACAATGACTGAGGAAAAAATAAACATCAAGTGAAAGTAAGTTCAATACATAGCTTTGTATTATTCTGTATGCCTATTATATGCTCATGCGAATGTCAAACATTAAACAATTAAATTAATATAAGAAGACAAGGCCCTTACTCACACACATACTGTAGTGAAGGCAAATGCCTGCTATGTTTGCTCATATGTTCAGACTGTATGTGTGGCTTTTCAGTAACACAAACAGAGTAACAAATCTGCAGCCTCAAAGCATGAAGATGGCTGTGGAAACCTCTCTACGCCCTTCATCCTTTGTCTTTAGTCTTATCAACAGGTGCATGGATCGTGCAGGTGTGAGAGCAGGGGAACACTGAGCCTAACTTTCTGTTAAATTGGTCATGGCTGACACTCTAAGCTAGTCACTGAATATAGCATATGGCTTAAATTACCCTGATTAGACCCAGCTTGACAAAAAGGCATAAGCTGCTTATTTTTAAGTAGTTTCAAATGTCCCTTGATCCTAATACATGCTTTACGAAAAAGAAAAAAAAAAAAAAAAAAGAGAGAGAGGACTTCAATCCCGCTAAGTTTCTCACTTAATGTGTAGCATAAAACCCCATTTACTGATGGGAACATACTGTCTTTGACACACAGACACACACACACAAACTTGCTCATTCAGACATCTTAACTACAGTGTGCAGGAGCTGAAGTTGTACAATTTCTCTTTGACTGTGAGTTTTGCTCGTTTCATTGCAGGTAAAGGTTAGCATGTGAATGTATGTACACAAAATACACCTACATTCAGCGGCCTGAGAGGAAAAGTCAGGTGGTACTCTTTGATAGGAGTGAGAAGGAAAGGCCGAACCTGGTGCAGTAACAAGAAAGTAAGAGAATATTTCGGAGGGGGGAAAATCACCATTTATTGTACAACTACTACATCTGTACAGTATCTGACAAATGATTATCACATACGTTCTTTCTTGTTGCACGTTTTTTTTTTTCAGGCCTATTTTTATTAATTCACTGAAGATTTGTCCGTTTATCTTCATTCTCTTTTTCACTTTATTTTGTCCTCCGTGGTCTTTCCCTGTCTCTCGTGGCAAGCCATTATCATTACTTTCAAAATCTTGTCACAGACTACATTGTGACCAACGATGTCTCAATCAGAGCAGTATTCACAGGGCAACTGCTCGCGCTGACTGGCAGTTACATTGATTTTTATTTTGGTAGGAAATCAACCTCCCAGTCTGAACAGTAAAAAAAAAAGAAAAAGAAAAGAAAAGAAAAGAAAAAAAGAAAGAAAGCTGAAACTTAATCTAAGCAGGTGTTAACATTCCCATGCAGAAGAATTGTGATGTGGCAAAAAAACTAGTTTTTCCCTTTTCAGGGACAATAAAGGCAATTAGGAAGAGACAAATCAAGAGTAACGTTAAAAAAATGCAGCAACACACAGCTCAATTTATTTTTACACAAATCCTGACATAATGCTGTCAAACGTTTGGAAAATCAGAAAGAGTGCTACTGCTAGGCTTACCAGTCAATCTGCATCTGTTCTAAAATGGACAATTATGTGTCTTACATGGGTGTAACAAAGACTGACTATATAAAATCCAAACAGAAATCCAAGCAAAAAGTCACGAAATTGCTACACAAATTAAATTAGGTTCAGTTAGTTGGAATTCAAAAGTGAAAATATGTACATATTCATTTGTATTATGTGGGAACCCATAGGTTATTTTTATTTTTTTATGTTACTGTATACAAAAAGACTCAAATTGTATGTCTTCAAGACAAAGGTGCAGAGGGATTGTAAGAGTCAAGCCTCTCTTTTTCTTGCCTCTCAGGTCCAGTTTTATTGCGCTATAGGTGTTGTAAATCAGTTGTCTGTGTTCTTATGTGACTATGTGTTAAGTACTCTATGCTGTCATTATGACCAGGTGTCTTTGTAAAAGAGATAGTGTATCTGAAAAGATTTCCTGGTTGAATAAAGGTTATCAATAAGAACTCAATGGTGTGACTCATAATAATTTGAAGTCCACTGCAGCTTGTTATGCATGTGGTAACACATGGACTTAAGACAGCAAACCTGATCAAAAACTTAATAATGACTTATACTATACAATATTTTAGGACAAGGAAGCTGTTTAATAGAATGAATGCAAGACAGGTGCCCTTCCTTTTAGTGAACTGGGTGCTGTGCTAAAGTCGCAGTTAAACATCAGCAATCCTCCAAACGCATTACGAAATCTCAAAAAAGTGAACCATTGTTACTAGTAACATATTAGTAAAATATTGGTATTGAGTGCAAACATAGGGACTTTGTTGTGGTTTTGGAGTATTCTTATTGATGGTTAGTTCAGTGGCAGAAAACAGAAAGGAAATATACTCGTCTGCCTCTGACTTAGCTTAAGGCTAAAGGCTAATGGCCAAGGGATTCTGTCAACACTACGCATCTATTTATACACCCACGTGTAGGTACATAATGGTTCTATGTCTGTTTACTTACCTGGGTTCAGCTTTGCTGTCCTTGTTTTTAGGTGTATGTCTATTTTTGTCACTCTGAAAATTGTTCTTGGAACTGTGTGTAGGTACACTGAGAGCAAAAAGAAAAAAAAAAAAAAAAACTAAAGCCAAACCGTTGTATGTGTACATACACATACATGGCCAATAAATCTAAATCTCTGACTAAATGATGATTTCCATACATCTGACCAATGCCCAACATGATTAGTGTGATAGATAAAATCTTCCAAAAAACATTTTAGTAAACAATCAGAAACTGACACTTTACCTACTCTATCATTTCCATTTTAATCTTTGTCTGTTTTTCCTGAAAGCCTTCTGCATAACCAAGCAACCAAAATCTGCTGAATGAGGTGTGGGCAGCATGCAAGAGTGGAATGAGGCCAGACAGACAGTCTGTTAATAGAAATGATTAAAGCCCAGTGATGATGCACTGACTGAGAAAAGAGCAAGGGAGGGTGAAACAGAGAGAAAAACAGAGAGGGATCTTCTCTTTTCTTAGCTTCACGATCCAAGCTGCAAGCTTTTAGTGACTGAGAAGAGATGCAGGTGACAAAAATTGAGGTATATGCTTCAGAAGAAAATATGACTGGGACTGATCAAGAGTATAGCAGCTGGAATATTTTGTAAGACTATTTCGAAAATGCGTATTAGTCTGGAACCTCTGTACACTTTTGTTTTGCATGGGGCGTTATCAACCAGCGCAGACCAAAATGCCTCTGGATGCAACTGGATAGACCTACAACCAATCAGAGCACCGAAACGTCGTCCTGTTCTGTCGGAAGTACAGCAAATACACATTTCAATGTAAACAAAAGCTTTAAGTGCAGTTGCTTGTTCTTCTTTTACAGACATATACCGCCCAGTTTGTTTAATACTGACGTGATAGCGGATTCAACAAAAGGGGTGCCAAACATATAATAAAGAGCAAATAAAACATGAGCTTGCAGATTTGTCTGGTTAACAGGCTATATAAACACACATCTTCCATATACAACTTAAGAATTGTGAAATAATTGTTCTGGTGTACGGTGACAAGCAGAGCCATTGATGAAATATAAAAGGGTGTTTCCATGTCTTCTTTAATCTCTCTGGCCACCCTGCTCTTGCTTTCTCTTTCTGTGTGTTAAAGTGTGAGTGATTTTTATGAGCAGTGGGGCCTGAATCCCTCTTTGGTCCAGAGGGGTTGAAGACAGATATAGGATGTTTTAGAAGAATAATAATTGGAATATTTGTAGAGGTCAAATCCCCCATTGACATCCTTTTATTACTCTGCCAACCTGCTGTGCTATAAATGAGACTGAGTGGAGCACCAACCATGCATACTCACCCACAAACAGCCCCGCTACACACAGAGCTCCACTATAGATCATCCTTTGATGTATGGAAATTAAGAGATTGAAAAAAAAAAAAACGCAGATCTGCCTTCTGAGGCCAAAGCCTGACAGACAAGTAGGACTAGATGGATGGTGCCAGAGGCTGAGAATTGGAGACTTGTCATGCAAGAAATCTTGGTGCACACACTCAATGTGCTGAGCACCTAATGCATACAATAGGTGCATGAGGGTCACTGAATTGCAAGTTGCACAGTAGACTGCTCATTGTATATTCTTCCAACCTGAGGCTCATCACTCAGACTGCATGGGAAAAACTACATAACAAAGCCTATTAGAGAATCACCTCAATATCGTTGAATCCTCACATTATTTCGTAATGACTCTTCAGGGCCACAACCTTTGAAAAGAAACTGCACATGAACGGTTTTTTCTGTCTTTGCTGCGAAATAAAATTTACAGACTTGTCTATTTAGTATCACGCACAGCTCTCCAAGTAAACAATGTTTCTGTTGCTGGCAGGCGGTATTTGAAGAGTTACAAGCTGCCCGGTTGAGCACGTTAATATGTCTCCAGGTTTGTCTGATTTTAACATCAAACTCAGCACCAAGTACCCCGCAACAAACCACCCTAATTGCCTAAACCTGACTGCTGTGTTTTGTGTGTGTTTGTGTGTGTCTGTGTGTTTGTGAAGAGGGACAAAATAAAAAGGAATAGGAGAGAAAGAGAGCAAGATTGATGGGCCAAAAACCAGACAGAGAGACGGACAAGAAAAATAGATGGACAGAGAAAAAGAGATATTGACAGACAGATAAATACATACATAAATAGATACATAGAAAATGACAGAGAAGCAGCACACAAGGACTGCTTTGCCATGTCAGGAGAAATACTGATTGTAGTGCTGCGTAGAAGAGAGAGGGGCAGATTTTATATGAAGGAAGACACAAAGGAACCCTGAACTAAGCTGCAGTTTTGCTTCCATGAGAGAGGGAATTGGCAATAGGGGAAACGAAGGCTGTGTTACACAGTCAAAAGACAGCGGCTTTTGCAACAGTGCAAATCATTACTGCTACCTCTATCCAACCCTGTTTTCATGCTCAAGTAAGCTCTTTGGTTAGTGTCTATGAATGTAATGCAGCCTTTTAGTGTGTCTTCAGGCCTCCCGAATGGCTGTCAGACCTGATGAAAAGGAAGCCACTCAAGAGCATGGTTTACAAAGACGAAATGGGATTTGTGTGTCTGAATACTAGATATGGAGAGATGAGACACTTAGTGTATGCATCTCATAATGGTTCAGAAACACAGAGAAAGACAGTGACGGAGAAAGAACACAGCATCTATATATATGCAAATGTATGATCAGCTTGAGGTCCATGAAGTAAGGAGGTGGACAAAGCTTGATGAGAGATCCAAAGATTGTGATTTCCATTGATCTCACCCTTGTACTTATGAGTCTTGACCAAAGGCCTTGTGGACATGCAGCATGGTTGGGAGAAATTAAACACTCAACAGGAGCATCGTTATTCAAAGGTTATTAAAGCACCAACAAAACTTGGAGGGGTCCTTATAAAGAAGAATCCAAACTATAAAGCCACACATTTCATCCCCACTCTGTTTTCTCCTCCTTGCTCTTTCCTTCATTCCCTCCCGCTGGGAATGGAGCAGTGGGTAAAATCTTCTTAGGAGTGGCAAGAAACATGCTGTGACAGCATAACCGCAGACGCATATATAGATGCAAACACACACACACACACACACACACACACACACACACACAGTGCAAAGACTGCTGCTCACTACTTCCTCCTGAGAGTTGTCGATGGCAATATGAACAAAGAACACAAGAGAGTCCCCTCTGACCACCCAGTCCGTCCCAGCTTGCCTGTGACCTTTACCATACTCTGGATAAACTGGCCAAACTCACAGTGGTGTGTGCGTGTTTGTGTGCAGGCATGCATTTCAATTTGTGTTATACCAACACAGAAACTTAAACTACATTTAAACAGTCCATTGTTCTTCATCCAAGCATTAGACATGAAGTATTCTCTTGAAAAATAAACCTATAAGTCTTCTAAACGTGCTACTGCAGAAGATTAATGTTAGTATCAAACAGCGGTGTAGATGAGCAGAGTGTAGCATAGATCAAACACTAAACTGGTAAAATACAATGCATATTTACAGAATCAACAAGCATCTAATCCCAGAATAATCCCCAGAGAGTTAAAAAAGTAGAAAGGTAAAAGTAAAGCTCAATGTAAAACAGAGGAGTACTGAAGATGAATTCTCCATTTCTGTCTAGGTAGGCCATTCTGTTTATGCATTAAGCTCTCCAAACCACATCCTTCAATGCCTGGATCTCTCACTACTGCTCAAATACAGCCAAAACAAACAACCGTTTAGAACAAATTACTAATATTTATTGTTTATTATTCATCTATAAAACACATACAGATAGTTTAATGTTGTCACTCTGGTGGTGACTGAATCTTCTTTTCATGCTGGACATTAACACTGTGTTTGGGTGTGGTGATCTTAAACCCAGTCTCTCCCACAAGATTACTTTGCAGGAACTCAGGTAAAAGTAATTTGTTTTATCTGGACACTGATGGATCTGAATGGTTAAATTTAACTAATTTGAAAGGGCGCAATGTTAAAATAAGGTTCATGATATCAGTAGTTTATATGGCTGGACATCCCACACAGCTTTTTATCTTTTCATTAAGCTTACCTTTCCAATCATTTACCACTGCCTTTGTCAATACCTTCACTGCTGTTTATGTCGGCCAATAACGCTTAATGGCCACCATCAAACAAGGGGCCAAAGTTTTCTAAATTTCTATAATATTATTCAGTTTTCAGTTTTAATAGCATGCGCTCGGTTACCTACAGTGAACAATACTCTGAACAAAAGATAACAAAAGGATTTTCTCATTCAACTTGAATACCAGACAGAGTTTGTCACAGAGAGGAAAAACAGAGAGGAAAAAACCTAAACAATGTCTTGTTTGTATGCCCTTTGTTTGCACAAACAATAGTCAATTTTATTACTAATTTAGCTTTGTAACACCCGTTGCAATGCCCTGCTGGTAAACATCGCCAGGGATGATGATTTGCCGGGGAGTGGATGAAACTCCGTGTGCACTGGGAGAGCTAAAGAACTTAAGTTGCACCAGCAGGAAACCAAAATAACTGCTATAATCACACTGTGATTTTGCCTCAAAGAGAGTAGACGCAGTGTTAGAAATATCAAGCAACAGCGAAGCTGTTACTTGATAATTAGAGTGGTGATCCTTGCATACTTAAAAAGAGTCACAATAAATCGAGTGTGTGTGTAAAGGTTTGTGCGTATGGGTAATATTGTGCATTACCTCTACTAGCTCTGTCCACATGCTGCAGGTCTTCAACAAATTTGATCACAGCTGGAAATTCCTCCTCACATACTTGCGCCAGGAAGTGGAGTAATGTGGTTTTTTGGTCCGCTGACTTAGTGTCCTTTAGCTGTAGAAAAACACATATACACAAACACATACAGTTACACACAAAGACCTATGACAGTAAAAATATGTATTTATTTCAGATCCTTTAGTGTCAATAGACACTTAATTCTTTATACTGGGTAATAAAACTGGTCTGATTGGGGACAAGGTGACGGCATATGTTACTGGCGAACCCTAACTTCACAATCATATATTTGTTGAACAGGCTATTACTCTATTACTAAATAAAGGAAGAAAATATTTGTATATAAAGTTGTATAATTAATCTTACTTTAAAGTCTAACTTAAATAACAATAATAACTTCATTTATATAGCACTTTTAAAAACAGGGTTTACAAAGTGCTTTGACAGACAAAGCAAAATCAGGATACTCAGAAGGCTGTTAAACAACAGAAAGCAAAACATTAAGGCCAGACAAAAGCAAACAAAATTAAAATGAAGATTAGATCAGGATAAATCAGGCAAAATATGTAAAAACATCGTAGAGAGATGACAGAAGGACAAAGGATAAAAAGAGATAAAAGACAAAATAAATAACTAAATAAAATCAATCAATTAAAAAATAATCAAAGCAACAAAAGCAATAAAAACATGACATCATATAAAAGCAAGTCTATAAAAAATGGGTTTTAAGAAGTGATTTAAAAGAAGTGACTGATTCTGCTAGCCTTCTCTCCTCAGTTAAGTTGTTCCAAAGCTGAGGGGCTATGATGGAAAAAGCATGATCACCTTTAGATTTAAGCCTCGACTTTGGAAAGGCCCCACCCGAGGATCTAGGGTTCAACATTTCTGTTAAGTAGCTTGGTGCCAGACCCAGACGTGCTTTAAAAGTGATCAATACAATTTTAAAATCAATTTTAAAATGAAAATGGAGCTGATGGAGACAAGCCAGGATTGGAGTGATGTGATGTTGTCTGTTAGAACCAGTAAAAAGCCTAGCTGCTGCATTCTGAACTAGTGGGAGGCGAGAGAGGGACTTATGGTTTACTCTGGAAAGGAGGGAGTTACAGTAGTCAAGTCTGGAGAAAATGAGTTCTTTGATGTGAGATTCAAAGCTTAAATCTGAATCAAATAGTATTCCCAAATTTTTGGCAGAGGGCTGCACAGACCAGGGACCAAGGCCACTCTCAATGAAATTCATAGGGTTGGGGGGGATTGAATCACAATTAATCATCCTTTTTGTAGTCAAAAATATGTGTCATATGTTTTTTTTTAAATGAATTGTTAATAGTTCTTTACTATTAAAAGGATGAAAAGACATAAATTGGGGAAATATCAGAATTTTCATGTCCGCTACCTGGAGGGGCGTGTGGCTGCCGGTGTGTGATTGACAGTTGCTGGTAGGCTGCCAGTGTGCCGCTGTTACATCGTAAGAAGCAAGACACAAAGTAAAATAACTTGCGCTGTAGCCTTCATGTCATGGGCTGTAGGCATGTTGTTAGTGGTATTGGAGATTAAAACCCACACCAGCATCTAACTTGACCGCAAGTGATGTGCAGGTACATTAACATGCTGTTAACTGTACTGCAGCTTTTGTTTGGTCGCTCATTCAAACAGATGAGTGCAGGATGTGTATTCTCGTTTGTAAATTGGAGTGTGAGTTGTTGTTCTAAGACTGTAGCTGTAGTGTTGTGTAGCAGGCTGCTGCCCCGCTCAGTGTGACCGTCTGCCCGGCTGATGATAGACCGCTAACATTACTGCTTTCTCAAAGAAGAACACAGGACAAGTGAGTTGCAGAGCAGATACGTATGCTATAACTGACAAAGAAAATTTTACTTTATTTTTATTTTTTTGTCAGCTACAGCATACATATCTGCCGCTTAAAAAAAAAAAAAAAACAAGCTTTTGCTGCAACAGTGGAGAATTTAAAACAGATTTTGTAACCATATCTAATGGATGCAATGTGAGAAAAGGAAATTGTCCTTTCAGCTACCCTTTCAGTAGCTTTATAAAAGCTGAGTGTTTACAGCACTACAGATGATTTCAAGTCTCGTACTCATGCAGCCGACACATATTCACAATGTGATGACCTCTCCTGCATTGTGCCTCTCTCTCCCCCACATGCAACAATTTTTTTTAATTTCTCTGATAAATTTCTATCATCGCTCTTTTACAGTCTAATTCCAAGATGTCTCTCAGAATCCCAGCCAAACATCCCTCCTGCGGAGTGTGTTGCTGTGTATCTCTCTAGGTGATCTATTGGTAGACAGCAGTGTACTCAGCCCCGCTGGGTTTAATCATGTTTGTATTATCTACTCTAATCAAACATTCTCATCTCTCTTTTCATTTCTGTTTTCCCATTTTTTCAAAAGCTTCAAGTGCTTGCTCACAAAAGGTCCCTCTCTGAATTTAGATGGATGGTAATCATAGCTGACAATGTAAACATTTTGCTGTTTCCAGTTGGACTGGGTGCAATTTTCCTGTGCTGTGGAGTGTGCCATGGAATTAAGTTGTCAAACTTGGGGGCAGACACAAAGGTGATGTCTTCCTGTGTATATCCTGCCTCTGACATCCACTCCCACCTTGGTTCCACAACGTACGCGCGCAGAGATAAGGAAGCAGACATACTGGAAGAGTAGCACCACAAATGTGCTGAACACAACACATATCCCTTCATAGACTTTTGTTAATTGATTTTTATTGTAATAATATTGTCACGCTAATTAAACTAATCCATCATGTGAGTATGAATCCATGATTGTTAACACACATGCACCATAGCTGTTTGTATGGACATAAGCAACCCAGGTCTAACAGGGCAGAGAGGTGGCAGTGATGAATGGCTGCGGTGGTTGTTACTGTGGAAACTGCAGTGAGTGTGCCAACAGCTGTAATGTAACCACTGGAGGAGTCTACTACTCCAGGATTTCTCACCATCACTATCATAAAGGAAAACTTAATGTTTTGTGTTCATGCAATATAAAATCTAAAGGTATAAGTATTTTCTATGTTTCTGCCCCACAAAGCATAGGTAGTCCTGCCGGGTGTGTGAACTTTCAAAAGGATACCAGCCGTAGCTCAGTTATCTATTCTGAGCAGGAGAATGAGAATAAAGTACTCGCTGGGCTTGGCTGCTTTGATAGATGCCAGCAGATAGAGAAAAACATGTCTTGTGGAGCTGATAGTGTTCAATCAAATGAAATAGTTTCAGACAAAATGTCTAATCACAGCAGCTTCTGTAGATCAGTTCCACTGATAGGGTTCAGCCAAGGTGACGCAAAGGAAAAATAAAAACACTGACACATGCATGCATAGAGGTTAACACTCCAAGAAACATGCAGCCACACAAGTAGACATGTACCAGTATGTAAATACAGATTCTAATTCTAAGAATATAATATAACACACACACACACACACACACACACACACACAGGTTAACATTTTACATGTTTATGCACACAAATCTGTGTTCTGTCATCAAATCTGAGTCTAAACATTTTTGATTGTTTTGGAGAAGAGCTTGCACTCATTATACAAAACAGTAACACAATACTCATATAGCAAATATGAAATGTTTATTTATTTCATGAAATCAGAGAGTGCAGTAATGAGAATCTGGCAGGCCTCCTTCAAGAAAAAAATCTAAAAAAAGATACTGTTCAGTTTGTCTTTATATAAAACATAGATTTCCTGTGGTCATATTTTTTTTATTACATTATTGCTGCCACTATAGTACAACTGGCTGTGTAAAATCCATACAAAATGTTTATCTCATGAACTTTTTTTTTTTTTTTAACTTGAACATGCATAACTCATATTGAACCACTGCCACTGGCGGGATAAAGGACTACATACTGTGTATGAACAGTTTATGGTAAGGTCAGCGTTTTAACCCTTACCTTGCAGAGGGAACTGAGGTCAAAGCCATACGACTGGGCGTTTCGAGAGCCTGCATTCATGTAATTCCCCAGCAGCAACACCAGCTCCAGCAAGCGGCCAAAGGAGCGGCTCTTCCTGACCTCATCACAGGCAGCGTTTACAGCCAGGATATCTGGACGCAGGTTGTTTACCTGCTCCTCAAACTGCAGCCGGAAGAGGATGTGGCTTAGGCGAGGGTGCAGCCGCTTCACACTGCTCATCTGGGAGAGGAAAGCAGAAATGGAGGAAACAAGGAAGCACGAAGGAGAAGTATAATATGAAAAGGAGAATTATAGAAAACAGAATAAAGCAGGAAAGGAGAAAAGCAAGAGTAAGGAAAATGATGTCAAAGAGAGAGAACAAAGTCAGAGAACATAGTCAAACTTAAAATAACTACAATCGCACTTTTGGCACACTCTCACATTCGGCCGATCTAATTTAAAAGACATTTATGCAACCGGCATGCTGGAAAGTGTTGCTAGGCAGTAGTAATAGATGCTGGCAGTGATTTGATTTGGGACCCAGGTCTGGTAAGTTAATTGTGGAGTTAGTGTCCATATAGGGCAGGCAGCAGAGGGGGTGGAATATACAATAGGCTGCCTTGGATTACCACTCTCACACAATTAGGGAAAATTGGAAAATATTGCATTGGGCCTAGGGCTTGGCCGCAACAGTGAGTGTGTATGTGTGCTGGGTGGTGGTGGGGGGGTGCAGGTTTCCAATTGTCTGTTTCACACAACAGCTGGCTGTGCGGTTTGATGTCCTCCATCAAGGGTTTAATTATAGCTACTGTAATGTTATCAAATGACTATTACAGTTGGTGAGTGAGTGAGCATGTTTGTGTGTGTGTGTGTGTGTGTGTGTGTGTGTGTGTGTGTGTGTGTGTATGAAAGAAAAGAAAAAAGAGGAAACAGGGAAGGAGAAAAATATGACAAAATTAAGCAATAGCAAGGTGTACAAGAACAAGACATAATGCTGAAATGGAACCCGGAGATGGGAAAATTACGTGATAAGGATATTGTAGTAAGGGAGAAGATAATCAGAAGGGGGGGGGGGGGGGGGGGGAGCAAACACACTCGGGCACTTTCAGAGTGAATGTGTGCAGCTGTTGTTCCAATAAAGGCTACAGAAGGCACTGGACCAAACTGAGCTGCTGAAGGTAGTGTTAACGACATGTGAGGACGGGTTCTAACATAACAAAATGGACTATAAGAAAATTTTACAGAAAATGAAGCGTGTGTATTGCAGAGTTATAATTCAATGAGGTGGTAAAATAGTGAGAGGGGAAAGACAGTTCTGTTGATATACTGTAGATTTCCTTTATGCTAAGCAGAGTGTGAACAGTGAATTTAAAAATAATGCACCATATCGTGTAAAAACTTAATAATTTGAGTAAATATTTTGGCAACTTGTAATAAACTTTAATCTCTGTGGAGTGTCAACAACAATTTAAATCCTAGATGAAAGACTTCAAAGAAGTCAAATTCAAAGAAGTGCCAGTCATAAGGACTGTGACTACAGTTGAGCCAGCAGGATGCACATGCTGGTAAACAGAGTGATTCCTAAGATTGCAGGGACCGAAATTAATCAACCACAACTGATTTACAGCAAAAAACTACTGTGCTGCATGAAGTTGACTAGTGTAAAAATATTATGGATGTTAATACTCAAAGATCAAAAGCCTTTTTGCCGTTTGATTTATTGTCACAAAGAAACTTTAAATATATTCATGTTACTCCATTAAATAATATTAAATTACTACATTACCCTTGCGTCCAAGGCACTGTAAGGATTTTTACAATGCAGATCTATTCCTTAGAATAGACACTACCACTACTACACACTATTATACAGAAGGTAGAGTTCAAATCCAGTGTGAGAGTGGTGGACATGTAAAAAGGAAAAAGATAAAATGCATGTGTTTGCACAATGGTAAATTAGAAATTCCCTTTGAACCTGAGCTTTTCTGATAGGTGAAAGCACACAGGCCTCCTTGGGCCCACGCGGGCACCTCAGCGAAACAATATTATATAAGCAGGCTCTTCTTTGTTCTATGTCTCCCTGATGAACTATACACAACAGCTGAGCATGCTCTATTTTTTTATCCTTCCCCCCCATCAACCGCTCAGTCACTACATTTTCATTCAGTGATAACATTCTCTTTCATGGGTGTTTGCAAAACAGGTGGGTGCATGGGGCAAAAGAAGAAGATTATGTATGTTTTGTCAGTAACTTGGTCGCAAGGCAGAAACATGAAATACACAAAAAGTACTACACTCTTCATGCATAATTCTGAATAAACCTCCTTTGAAAAGCCTTTAAGAAAACGATGCAGACATAATTAGGCAGTGGTGCTGCTCTTTAATGTGCATAAATTAGTGTGGCAGTCCACAGGTGTCCTGTCTTACCTTCTGCAGGCTTAAAAAGATAGAATTTTAAAAAGCTTGGGATTAGGATATTCATATGAAAGTGCTCAGTTTATGTGTTTGTGTGTGTGTGTGTGTGTTTGTAAGAAAGAGAAAGAAAGGGAGAGATATGCAAATACAAGACAGGTTTACATTACTATAACATTAAAATAGTAATAAACCCATTTTGTAAGACTGTGTATGAATAAACATATTCTGTTAAACCACTTTATTCATTTTACACTGAATTTTAACTTAGTTGACAAATAAGAGAGAATAATGTCAGAGGTCTTCCATCAACAACAATGCTATAAAAATAAAAAGTATGTGATATAAAGTAAGTGGAGATGTTGTTACAAATAAAACCAGCTGGTGGGAAGTTGACAGTTTTGTGTTTGTGTGCGTGAGAGATTGTGTACTCACCACAACCCCAAACTGCTCAGGCTCTGACAAATTTGAGTACTCATTTTTAAACTTGGCCAAGGCGTTCAGCTGCTCCTGCTCTGGTAGGTGCTTCACAAGGTTCTACAAAACAGAGAGAGGAAGAAATGGAGTGAGAAGCAGCAACGAGGAAAGCAGAGAAGAGAAAAGCACCGGTATGCATTTATTTATTTATAAAAAGATTTTTGATGGTGATGTTGTGATGCCTGACACACCTTCATTTATTAATTGTATGTGGAACGACATTATATTTTCATTTTCATATTTTTCTTTATCATGTACAAAATGTAATAATCCAATGTAATATAATTTAATAATAAAGTATTGAAAATTAAGTCGCTTTTATCCCTTGGGGGATTGGCTATATCTGGGTTTCAACAGCAATGTGGTTGCCTGAAGAGCAATGTGGTGTTTTCTTTGAATTTCATTTATATTGAGCCCTAGGACTTGCTGGACTATTTGAACTGGGCTTTTATAGAAATCTAACCCACTGCAGTTCTATTTGCTGTGTTTTGGTGAGGGCTGAACCCTGTTGGTGAGTTTCAGTAAAAGTAACCCTTTTGTAACTGTAATAAAACTTATTATCAAACACAGACTATATCCTTAAGGCTATATATACATATATAGACAATTGAAAGTGAAATTGTGATTGGGTTTTTTTTAGACAGCCAAAAGGGAGAATTGTTAAATTATTCAAACCATGTTGATTACATTCCTTTCTAAATCTCAACAAATACTGTTACTATGTGGTAAATATTTTGGTCTGATGCATTTAAATTGGGTTGAAAATCTGTCCCTGATGCCTGGAGCCAGGACAAATATCGTCACTTCCATTACTTGGGTATTTATTGATGCAGTATAATGGAATTTACCTTAATGACTATTACTTACTTTGTGTGTTGTAACTAGCAATTATCGATCAAAATAATTCTGTATGATGTACAGCCGTAGCTCAGGTTTGTTTTTGTTTGTTTGTTTCAACTCAATTTACCCACACCCACAGTGACTAATCACAATTAAAACATCTAAAGCCCCTTACATGCTTTAATCAACTTCCTCAACATTTGGTGCACAAATTCTGGGGCCATCAACTTGGTGGCATTTATAAGCTGATTTAAATGTTTCCATTGTATGCTTATAGTATCCATGGCATTGACTCCAGCCCTTTGGACTACAGTAAATCCTTATTTGCCGGACTGCCCAAGAAGTTGACGGCCTCAAGCTTGTAGAAAAACATGGCTACCAAGGTACTGACAAGAACTAGAAAACTGGAGCACGTTTCCCCATTCTAGCCTCCCTGCACAGGTCAACTGTGTCCTTCAAAATTGATTTTAAAGTTTCATCGCTTGTTCGCCCCTTCCTACACTGCTGACCTTCTCTGTCCTAACACTCCTGTTAGTAGCCTAAGGTCTGTCGACCAGTTGTTGCTGACTATTCCCAGGGCCAAGCTGGAGACAGAGGGTACAAGTATATTTGCTGTCAGGGCTCATAACATCCATAACAGCCTTCCATTCAAATTTTTTGTTACATATTTCCAAACTATATATAATGTTTTAAATGTGCTCTTGTGAGTATGTATTTCTCTAATTTTCTTAACAAAAAGACAAACAAAAATTATTAACCAATATTATTAAAAGGTTTTAAGAAAATGCATAACAGAGAAGCTAAAAGACAGGTTTGCTATAATTTAGAAACAATGTTACCATTACAGTTTTTTTTTCCTAACTGTAAACTGTGTTGCGCAGTACATTTGTTGGTGACAATATAACCAAATTCAAGGTAATGTTTAGGTTAAAAAAAAGAAAAGAAAAAAAAGACAATATATTGTTATCTGATTTTTTTAATTTAAAAACATATACTATATTGGTCATAAAACTCTAGTGATTGTCAGTTTCTGAATGTTGTTAAGCAGTAACAAACAAGAACAGCAAGAAAATATAATCTGTTTAACATCATAACTTATTTATTTATTCACATATTGCCTATGCTTACCAACTTTAACACCTGTTGTACTGTAGGCTTTACAGATGCACAATAGTTTCAGGATAGACAACTAGTCAATATGATAGAAGAGTGGAGTCATGAACCTGATCAACTGAGTAGGAGAATGGCGACACTAACAATATGCTTCCAGCCTCAATGTCAAAAGTTGCACAGTGTAGGTTGAGCTACTTTCCAATAGTCTTTCCATCTCAGAGCTCGTTAGGTTTTGCAGGTTAGCAAAACTTGCCCTACCTGGATCATAGGTTCAGTGAGTTGCTCCTCATCTACCTCCACTATCATCCGACGAATTTCCTGATAAGGCATACGGAAGGAACCCAGGAAGATGGCTACACAGAAACAAATAAAAGATGCAACAAAAATGATTTACCAATTAATTATCACTGATCAGTAATATTGCAATTTCAGACAACTGGTAATACAAATCAATAATAGGAACAGCTATTTAAAAAAAAAAAAAAAAGAAAGAAAAAAAAGCCCAAGGACAAATGAAGGATTTGAAGTAGGAACTAAAGAGAAATGAAATTAAAGATACATCAGCACATAAGTCAGCCAGACATAAAACTGTTTTAGAAAAAGTGATTTGAAAAATTACACTGGTTTAGCAGGCATGAGATCCTCAAGAAAGTGGTACCACCAGGGACTGAATGGCAAATGCCTTGTCAGCATAAGTCATTAGTCCAGCCAGTGGAACCATCAGAAAAAGCCTGACAGTTAAAAGATGTGTGATTAGGCTGCTGCAGAACTTTAAAATTATTAAAAAGTTATTGGAAATATCTGAAGGTAAAAGCTGTGGTGATATGAGTATCATTTAATATCCTAGCTCTTAAATGTTTTGTATTTGGAAGATTGTGCTGTCAAGAGAGTTGCAGACATCTACTTGTACTCACAGCACATCACTGACTAAAACCACTCCTCTACGTAGAGTGGCAAAAGAATACTATTTTTAATTAAACGCAACTGACTTAAAGATATATATGCATACACACACATACACGTATATGTGTACGCGTGTGTGTGTGTGTATATATATATATACACTGGGAGCATTTAAAGGAAATATTACGCTAAAAGATTCATATCAAATAACTCCCAAACAGACCAATTTATAACAAGTTACTAACAATTACTGAGGTAACTTCAAACAAAGTTTGGTTAGCCTGTAGTCAAACAGTTCAAGATAAAAACAACTGCATACCTTCACTGGAGGTCCGACTAAATTACAAGTCTCTCTGTTAATCTCTTAATAGTGACTGTATCAATCAAGCAACAGAACTAAAACCCCACATACTCAGAAACCGCCTACTCTCCCTTTTCTCTCTCCTCATTCCTGCTCTATAATTTGCACTGCATGATTTGTCACTGTTACTGGGCTGATTAGTCTCATTTTCTTTTAATACATGAAACAAAGGTCACAGCTCCCCTTGATATAAGCCAATGAGGTGCTAAGATCTGGGAGTGCTTAAGTAATCAGCTGGATCCTCATTAATGCTCAGTGCTTTTAAAACTGTAATTTTAAGACCATGCATGCGAGCGTGAATACGTGCATAAGAGATAGACAGACAGCCAGACCAATGTGATCATACAATGAAGCATTTTTTCAATTTTTTTTTCAAGCCTGTTTCAATTTGCTTAACATTGTTAGTACATTAGCTCAGTGTGTGTGTGTGTGTGTGTGTGTGTGTGTGTGTGTGTGTGTGTGTGTGTGTGTGTGTGTGTGTGAATACATGAGTCACAGGTAGCAGTGGTCAGGTTACCAGTAAATGTTGTCTTGCTTTAATTGCTATGGCAACAAGCAATGGTGTAACTTATTCCCTCCCAAAGTTCTTTATTGGGGCCACTTTATAACATGCAATGAACGGGGTGGGACCAAAGGAAACAAATACTTACATAGATTCTGAGCAATCTTAGGATCGAGCACCTTGAGCTCTTTAATTCTCTTCTTTATGGATTTCTTATCCTCCAGATCTTCCTCCTCTTTTTTGGCTGAAGAAGACAGAAATACTAAATTATTATCAAGGTACGTTTTACACAAATGCATCCCCTTACTGTATTGCTGACATATGTATGATACACATAACTTCAGATACAGTGAGATTATGACAGTAATACATCTTACAGTATCTTTCAGTGTCCAGGTACAACATAAGGAAAGAAAGTAAGTGGAATGTAGATACTGTCCAGTTGCTTTTTATTTATTTATTGAGTTCCAAAAATTTACTTATTATAAATATTTAAACCACTTCTGTTTTTTGTTTGTATGTTTGCATATTTTTCTATGTGAATAATGACACAGTCTGCCATGACAGTGCCATGCTGCTAGAGAAGTTTGGAGAAAGGGATTCACACCACTGAGTAAGTGCCATGAGCCAGTGTGTTGTGTCTTTTTATGAGCCATGGCTGTTCCATAAACACAATGTTGCAGATAAAATAATCAGGTTATAGGTAAGGGGAAATCTGTTCAGGGTCACATGGAGCCAGGTAGGCGGGATTGTGATAGTGCTATTGGTAGATAGGAGAGGCATCATGAAATCTGGATTACAAAACAAAACAAAAAATCAATAAGAAGACACACACAGATATATATAAATATACATACACACACACAACCCTCTCGAGCCACACTCACAAAGAGGAGTTCATGGTTGGTTTTAATTATTTAAGACACCAGATTAAGAGAACAAAATGTGCATCCCATGAGTACGCTGGGTAATTGTCTGGTGCTGTAATTACGGTGTGTGTGGTGAGAGGAGAGGAAAGGAGAGAAGAGGAGAGGAGAGGGGTTAATCCACGGGAAAGGTATTGCTCCTGTTCCACATGGGTCTTGGTCTTGTTTCAGGGATCCTGTATCTAATTAAAAAGTGTAGAGGTATGCTGGGAGCTCCCGCAGAAAAGACAGTTAACATGTCCACAAACATGCACACCTACAGTGCAGCCCACAGACACACAGAAATACACAAACATGGCCACACCATGAGCTATACTTGGACTTACGTGGTTCTTCTGTTGGTGCACTCTCCTCACAGTCTTTCAGTGTGTGAGAGAGGGGGAAACGCAAAGGACAGACAAGGAGGACAATGGAAAATGTGTATCAAGGAAAAGGGAGAGGAGAGAGGATAAATTTTCACAAGACTGCACCCTGTCCACTGCAGCGTAAAACGTGAGGAGACTCAAGAAAGGAAAGAACAAAACACTATAGAAACTTACATGAAAAATGGCGGAATATATAAACCAGTAGAAAAATAACTTGATCAAATAGAAAATTGGAGAAAAGGACTAATGATGTGAGCATTTAACAACTTATTTCACTAAAAATTAACCTTCTTGAGCCACAATTATAAAAATATAAAACACAGACATGCATGTTGTATTTTTAATCTTGGTCAAAATTTTATTTAATAATAATTTTAGTCAATAAAACGCTAGGGCTTTAGCAACTATTTTCATATTTAATTAATTATTTTTACTTAAAAAGGTCAATGTAATCACTAACGGTAAATGTACGGTTTTGGACAGTTGGTCCAACTTGAAGCAACTTGAATATGTTACATTGGGCCTTGGGGAAATTGTGATGAGTAGTTTTCACTATTTGCTGATATTTTATAGACCAAACCATTAAACTATTAATCTTGAAAGTAATTGTCAGATGAATCAATAATTACAGATTTTGTTGTTGTAGCCCTAGTCACAATTCAAAATGTTTCCAAAGATTTCAGGAATTTGAATTTTGGGCAATTTTGGTTACCAAAACGAGACACGAGATGTTTTGCTTGATGTAATGCAGCCATGAAATAAATATCTAGGGTTGAAAAATTCAGTCAGTGCAGGCATCATGCACTCTAGCTTCAGCGCAGTGTTGAGACAAAATGAGATTATACTGTATGATATTGTCATACAAGGTTAAAAATAAAATAATATAATAAAAATATCTAACTTTAATGCTTGTTAATAGAAAAATGTTGCTTCAAGAGGTTAAATGACGAATACAAAACCATTTAAACTGCCAACAAATAAAACAAACTGGTCTAAATAGGTATGAAGGACGGCAGTCCCTTCGCCTCATCTGCCAGTACAACAGTACTTTATACTGCCTTCAAACAAGTAATGACGCAAGGCACCTCACTTAAGATTCCAGCCATGAATGTATTCAGGAGAGGAAAACACTTGCTCAAGAGAACAAAAATAAAGGAAACCATGTTAAATTACAAGGCCTAAATGAAATCAATAAAACATTTAAAGATTTCGATATTAACCTTCAAAACAGCATAAAAAACTGAAGTATTTATTCTTACAGGATCGTAATCTTACATTTTATATTATTGGTGTATTTGAATGCAATATAAGGAGCCAGCCCTAGAAAGTCTCTAGTTTATTGCATTAAGATGTTGTATTGATCTACTCATCATAACTTATATCCTCACAGAATCTAATTTATTACACCAAACTAACACACACACACACACACACACACACACACACACAGTGTCGCTCTCAAATACAGGAACACACAATAAACACATAGTATTAGCCACCTTGTTTCAGTGCATATTAACATACTTAGCTGGGTCATATAATCCATGAATCATCCTCACATAATACTGCAAGGGCTGCATCCATCTCTATCGTCCAGGAGATAGTGATAAGATCATGAAAATCATATAGCACACGGAGGCGTGCACACACCCACACCAACACCAGCACACACCAGCACACACCAGCACACACCAGCACACACCAGCACACACAAGCACACACACCCACAGTCTCTGACCAAGCTGCCTCAGGTGTTATCAGTTAAATCAGCTAATTAGATTGCTCCATTCCAGCATCACCCCCTCATCCTCTGGCCTTAAAACAGCTCTTCTTCAGGGAAGCCTGCTCATTATACATCAGCCAATTACAATGTCCCGCAGGGGGTCAGAGGTCACTGGTTAATCAATCAGAGAGAGCGGCGACTGTTGTAGTTATCAGATTGCGCTATCACCCAGGAAGTGGGGAAGATAAGGACACACTTGTGAGTGCAGAGCAGTGGGGAGTCGGCATCGCATCACACATCTAGCACAAGTTAGAAAGAAGCAAGGGACAAAGTGCAGGTATGGTGTGACTACAGAAGACATTTCAGGCTCTAATGGTGAAGAGATTTGCCAACATTAATTTGAGTGAAAAGATGAGTCTGTGGTTGGCTCTAAGCTTGTCACCCTGGAGGAGGTGGTGGAGGATAGGATGCTGGCAAAACTGCTGGCAATCATGGACAATCCCTCTCACCCCCTCCACAAAACACTGGACAAGCTAAAGAGCAGCTTCAGCCACAGATTCATTCAACCCCGCTGCTCTAAGGAACGCTACAGGAAAACGTTCATCCCAACCGCAATAAGACTCTACAACTCATCTACCTCTGTCAGAGTCACCACCACAGAACTGCACTAAATGTCTCCTTGCACTGTATGTATATATATATATATATATATATATATATATATATATATATATATATATATATATATATATATATATATATATATATACTGGAACATTTAATTTTATTCTATTTTATTTTATTTTATTCTATTTTATTCTGTTGCATTGTATTGTATTTTATTGTATTCTATTGTTGTACTGTATTTTATTGTATTTAAATATACCGGCTGCTACGATGACCTAATTTCCCTTCGGGGATGAATAAAATAATCTATCTATCTATCTATCTATCTATCTATCTATCTATCTATCTATCTATGACACACAGTTGGGACAAAAAAAAAAGAAGCTGTACCAGTTTAGAGAGACAGAGCGAGAGAGAATCAGAAAGTTAGCCCGACAGAAAGATGTAAGTTACAAATGAAGCCATTGACTAAAACCACAGCTAACTTTAGAAGTTGAGATCAGACACCGCAGAAAGGGAAAGCAGGACGCCATCACAAGAGAGGAGAGAGCAGTGCATTAGAGACAGACACCAACAGTGAGTTGAAAGGCCTACTCTGCTCTGCCACGGCGCTGACAGTGCTACCCGTCTACCACTGAAGCACTTTCAAGTTAAGGCCTCTTAATGTAGCCCTGTGATAAATGGCAACTTGATGGCAGGACTGTGGACAAAGTAGGAGGATAGATGCGTGTGAAAAATAGAGCAAAGAAGAACTGTCTAAATTTTCCTGTGTAGTATGCTTTGGGGATAAATGCATTCTGCATTATTCACACAATAACAAACAAAATGAAATAAAAAACTAAATAAACATGTCAATTTGTGTCCCTGTCTTTTCTTGAAAGAAAAAAAAAGCATGGGGTCTTGGGTATACAAAGAGGAAAAAGTTTTTATTATTTTGTTTAGGAAAGAAAAGGAATGTTTAGATGAGGATTAGATAAAGTTCTCTGCTCTTCTTGTACCACTTGTAAAAATTGTACTGACTGGTTTTGATCGAATCTCTGCCACAGATTAAAGGTACTTGACAAAAATATGACAATGTGTAACATTGTGCACACACATGCTTCCCAAACAGTAGCACTTCCCACAAGGCAGTATCAGTGAATTGTGCCGTCAAAGCACTAAAGGGAATGGTGGATGAAATAAAACTGCTGTGAAAGAGCATGACTGATGCTGTACATGACAGGCAGGCCTCAGAGACAAGCAAGTAACACCTCAAATCCACCCCCACCACACACACACACACACACACACACCAAAATCTTTTCTTCCTCCTCCTTCTCCTCCTCCTCCCCGTGCCCCCCAGCCTTCTACACTCACACCAGCACTTCATCTTATCAGGATAGATTTCTAATCAGAGAAAACGCCTTACTGGAACTGCCCTTAGTTTTGCACACACGCAGGCACACACACAAAATCCTAACGTAAGGTCAAAGAAAAAAAAAACATGTCCCCGATAACTAATACTAACATCTAGGAAATTATCAAGTGGGGTAAGGAACTGACAGCAGTGTGAGTGAGAGAGGCAAGAGACAGACAGTGTATGTGGAGGAGATATCACACCCTCAACTGACTTTTCTCTTGATGAGACTTCATTATTTATGGCATGTTGTAGTGATACGACCGTCCCCCCCGAGAAAGCAGATACACAAGCACACAGCGAGGGGAAAGTTGAGAGGGCAGCAGTCTCCAAAGGGTAATTAAATTGCTGTGTTGTTTCCAAAAGCCAATCAAGGCAGTCATGCAGGTAAACTTTAAATCACTACTATTAGAAGAGTTTCTGTAGCAGGGATAATATGGGGGTCCTAACTTTACGTGTATACACCACACACACAGATATGTTACACACACATACACACACACACGCCACTGCCTGAAGCAAAATCCACTATGAGACATCTGATGCACAGGAGAGGGGCTGTCTGCAGCAAGTGAACAAATCCACCATTCCGACACATCTGTCAACTCTACAGTCAACAGAGGGGAGATGAACAGTCAAGCCAGCCGTCTGGTTTGACTGTTGACTCACTGTATAGTTCTGAGCCGGCTAAGTTCTGAACTTCAGTCAGCCTGACAGAAAGCACAAGAGACATCCAGAACGTCCAGTAGTGTCTTGGACTACACACACCTGCCCTCACCTTTCCCTCTCTACCTCATCAGTGCGCACACTCCATCATCCTGTCTAACACTGACATGACGGCTCCACTGGTCTGTTTGCACACAGACTATTCTCCCCCATCCGCAGTTGCGGGGGGTGTGAGTACCAGTGAGTGTGAGACGGAGAGGAAGATCAGAGTAATGAAGTGAGTAGCTGTGTTGTGTGTGAGCTAATCAAAGTGAACCATGCAGGGCCACTTCTCCCTGTGATCCAGACTAGATGACCCAGGGCCATAATTAGTCTGAGACTTTCATTCTGATAGCAGCAAATTAACAGACTTCATTAGGTTTTCTTTCTCCTCCCCTATTCCTGCTATACCAAAATCGTTCCAAAATCTAACCCACTAAAATTGCTCCTGCATTAGCATTACCGTCTCTAACATACCAGTCAATTGCTCTTCACAAAGAAACTAACATACCCTACAGAAAGAACATGCAAGTACACTCATTTAAAAATAAATTCACAAATCTGGACTGAAATTATTGACATCAAAAGATTCATAATTGATTAGTAGTTTCTGTTAATCAGTATGCACTGGCCTGTGGGGATTAATTTAACCAGTAGTTCTATTCTCAGTGGAGTAGTGCCCTCTAAAGGCCTCTTGAAGACCTACCAGTGGAGTCTAAACGTGTGTATGTGTGTCTGCTAAAATTAGTATTTTCTGACTGCTCTGTCATATCAGGTAAGAAGCATTATTATCTTCATTTCATTTCACCATGTGACAGCACCAGTCCGATCTGAAGAGTTGTTAAGCCCACCCTAACATTTCCCAAGTCATTCAATGGATTGATGGCAACCTAAATCATTAATCTCTGAAGTCATTTGCCATTTTGCTGTTTTTCTCCCTGAGCTGTTGCAAACATGTCTGCTCCCACCTCTTCACCACTTCCCCCGCCGTACATACACAAACCTACATGTGTGGATGAAAAATCACCGCAGAAAAATAAAGTCGCAAAAGCAAATATGCTTTTAACGAGCCAGCCCATTACTCTGGTGATATGAGAACATAAAAACACAAATTGGGAATAAATTGAGGTGCTGATGCTTGAAAAACTGTGGCAGAAGAAAGACAGAAGAAAACAATGGAGGAGAAAGAAGCAGAAAAACAGAAGAAGGTTAGCCACGCACAAATGAAGGAAAAGGGAGCCAAGAGCCAGTGAAGACAATGAGTGTGTGTGTGTGTGTGTGTTTGGGGCAAACGTGACATTTTCAAGCATTTCAAGGGTACCATCACAGGTTCAGGTAATAGATGTGATGGTGACTGTTTGTAAAGTAAAAGTAATGTATGTAGGAGTCAGAATTACTGCAACACATTAGCCATTTCTAACCAGAATGTGGTTGTATTATGGTGAAAAAAAAATATGAAAATAGTAAGGTGGACATTGTGAGAAAGGAAAAAAAAATCTGTTCACCATGTGTACTATGTAATCAGACCTTCCCTTTCAACAACAACGAAAAGAGCCTTTAATCATTATGCATTTGATGAGAGCTCTCATAATGGCACAAATTTTCTGCAGCCACATGACAAGTCATTACAGAACTAATGGTGTTCTTCAAAATGTCACAGCAAAAGCATAAAGGGAGTGGGAGAAAAGGAGAAAAAAGAACAAGCGAAGCAGAGAGTGAGAGAGACACACAGGAGAGATAGTCCATTTGATGTGAAGAGATATACCAGAAAGCAATACTAAATACTAGACAGTATGCGATGGACATCCTGCTGCTATCCTCAGATGCTCAGAGTGATTCAAAACAAACTATATTCGAAGCTTTTGAAGTCACTTTAGCAGCTAATTCTACCTCCTATCCTCGGTGAACACAACTGGACTCCACACACTTCTGGCAGCTGAGAGGTTATGGTAATTAGGTAATTTAAGTCATGAGCTCAAGACAACTCAAAGCAAAACTTTAAGCTCCATAAATATGATAATATGACACTTTTTTTAGCCTCCTTCAGCCATTTGATAAAAAATAAAAAAAGAGCACCTACTACCCTTTCATCCCCACTTCCTCTAGCCCTCAATCACTTCACAATTCCTCTATGATGGTGCCTACCATGTTCTCTGCAGAGTAGGCTAAAAACAGCTATTGCTGAACTTCCACCTTGCATTTGAGAGGCCTGTTTACCATAACTATATCGATGTGTTAAGTGGCTCCAATTTAGACGTATTCTGAGTGTTATTGTAGTGAAGACTGATAGACTAGAAGCATGGGTTTTAATGGATGTGGTTAGGGCGCATTGTGACCACACTGAAAAGTGTAGATAAAAGTGTAAATGAAGCTGCGTTTTCAATCCACATACAACAACTACGTGGGAGGAACTACATGGGGTTATCTATTTATTTATTTATTTTTAAAACCTGCGCAAAAGAGGGGAGGATGACATGTTCAGTTGTTGGAGCTGGACAGAGAGATCTCAATGTGGACACTGGAGTCATATTAATTCCAGGTGTAAATGTAATCAGGATAAATCATATCTAGATACAATCTGGACACAAGACAAATTTTAAGGTGTAAAGGGGGTGAATGATCATGACTGTTTAATGTGTCACATCAGTCAGAGCTTGACAAGTCAACTCTGACCGTGGTCGTTACCTCCACAGGGGAGCCCTCCCTTGATCATGTGTACTCCTGAACCACTCAACCAATCATACGAGCTTGACCCCTCCCACACACAGCCACCATTTCCATCGAGTAGTCCCCCATATATGCTTGTGAAAACTGACAAACCCACACAGACATGATTCCTTCTCAGGCCATTATAAGCATATGGAAATGGGGTGTCTCATTATCTCTTACAGCATGCCAGCAGTGAAAAGAGAGTTTGTCTTTCCTCAACTTTCTCACTGACAGGCTACATTGATCTGGGGAGCTTGACATCCACTGAGAACACTGCCTTAATGCGATGAAAAGCAACATAAAGGGGACACTTATGAAGCATCCTATTCAAGTTTTGAATACACATGCACTTACTTCTAATAATATATTCACTCAAATTTTAATAATTTTTTGCAACGCTACACTATATTCTTTTTACAAGCTTAATCATTACGGTTGTCTATGATTCCTATGACTGAATTAAAGCAAATTTACAATGATAAATTTGTCATCAAAGTCAAAATACATTAATAAACATAATTTGAATAAGTTATTAACCTGTACAGTATTTAAGACATTACAAAGTGCTCAGTAGTGCAACGACGAGCACAACAAAGCTAATTAATAGTAATCAGTTTAAGGCAAAATTGTGATTACAATGTTTGCATACAAAAAATAAGTGCACATTTTTCTACATACCCAGTTCATGGATATATTTAATAACTGGTCTAAAGACTTAAAGAAAACAATCTAGCAACCACTTTTCACAGCTTCTGTACCAGTCACCACACAAATGCCATGTGTCATGATTCTTTTGTAACTACTGCTTCAGTGCTACATTTTCACCCAGGCAGTTCACAGCTATAGCAGAGAGCTTCCATTATTTCTCTATGTTACTAGCTGGAAGTGATAAATACAGTAAGCACAGACTTTTTTTTCTTTTTTTTACTCCAATACTCGTTAATTGTGTTTCCAACAAGGGTAGTATTAGCCTTTCACACACAAATTGAATTAGAAGACAACGTTATGGTTTACTTGTTTCTGTAAAAATCTCCTTTGTTAATTTGGATCCCAATTAAGTGTTACCTTTACATCCTGGGAGGACACTATAAAAAATAAACAGTAGTTATACACTGGCTACAGGTTATTAACAGTGAGTAAGATTACATTTTGGATGCAGTCCTCCAAGCTCCGTATGCGCTATTAAGAGGGATTTAGTTTAGTTTGGTGTGTTAAGTATTTAACAACTAAGAATAAAACCATTCAGACTTTAGTTTAGATTATTTAATATTCACATTCTGTAATATAGTTGATAATACTAGGTGTGTTTGCATTGTGCACACACACACACACACACACACACACACACACACACACACTGAATGAGATGTCATGTCTAAATTCAGAAATAAGGATATACAGCTGATAAATGTGCTCACGACCTAATGTTTCAGTTAATTGACTCCCACTATCAATAAATCCTTCCTTTTTTTTTTTTTAAATTTCTCCATCTTTAACACATTCTCCAACGCATTCCTGTTCTGGTGTCTTTCTGTCTCTCATATTGCAGTGTTGTGACTTTGGAGTAGAGGTATGTTATTAGCAGATGCCTGTATCCTGGAGAGAAATGGCAAACTGATTTCGTGATCTTTGAGGGTTTCGTCTAATTGGATGTTATTTATTAGCTGAAAAAAAGCCCCAGGAAAGGGCAGCTTTTTTTCATGTTGTTGCTCATTTTTGCAGCACTATGGCAATGAATTTATCGCTCTGCCCTCTCTTCATAAACAAAAAGCAATAAAAAGAACTAGGCAGTTTATTCCAGATGTCAATTAAGATACCTCTGTTAAGACCATGATTGTCAGTGTGACAAAATATATTCATATATTAACATGTAAGATTTATGTTTTAAAGCATATATATATATATATATATATATATATATATATATATATATATATATATATATATATATATATATATATACACACATACATACATATACACACACACACACACACACACACACACACACACACACACACACACACATACATATATATACACACACACACACAAAGGACCAGATATGACAGTAGTACAGTGGAAAGGGGAACTGGTTCCAGATATCCCTTAATTCCTACCTGCCAGTGTCTCTAAAACATTCTGTGATTTTTCAACCTCTCTTCTTGCAAACACCCACAGGAAAGCCCTGCTATACATGTTTTATCTCCAACTATTGACACTGATGATCTCAAAGAGCTTCTCTAGAGGCTATCTGTGAAATCACAGAAACTGCTAAAAGTTCTAAGAGCTGTCAGCATTCTCTCTGGGCGTCCACTCACTACATTCACTTGTTTGTTTCTCTCTTTTTCTCTGCTTTTCTGATCCAATAAAAGGAAAGGCTGAGTTAAAAGAAGAGGTGTCTCTATCTCTCCCTTGCGTTTTCAAATGTTAGTGATTAAAATGTGTGGATTTCAAAGACATAACTAGTCCTATGATATTACAAATTGTTAATTACTGTTAATTACTGTGACATATAACACTTGGGGCTGGGAAGCTCTTGGTACATCACAATTGAAATGTGATTCAACATTGTATGGTTTGATCACAAAACAATTCAAGTCTACTTTTTCATTTTAGTACTGTTCTTTTTTTTTTTATTGGTTCATTTAATGAATGTTCAACCACGGGTTGGCATGAATCAACCTACCTCAATTTGGATTGATGAAAATGTTTAAACTACAGAACAGGACAAGTATAAATATGATCAAAATAAAGAAGCAAAATAAAAAGGCAAAAAAAGAAGAAGCAAATTAACAGTTATAATTAACAGTTATTAACACTTTAAAATCTATGCTTTTTTAAAATTTTAAAACTACAAAGAGTATAAGACATCCATTGTTAAAGCAGAGAAGGCAACGTCAGGTCAGATGTTAAAGTGATAAAGCTTTGAACTACTGTGTAAAATGCAGTTCATCCATGTGCTTCACATTCTCATATGAACCTCTAATACTCCTGTTCAGAACTAAAAGAAATAATGGTCCTGCTAGTTTGAAACAGTGCAAGTCGTAAAAGTTATCAAATTGCACCACAAAAAATAAAGTGAGAGGTGAATTTAATCAGTGAGCTTAGTGGCCAAGAGCTGGACTCCAGTCTGATAGTTCAGCCAGGTCTGACTGAGAGTACATTTCTCTATGCATAGCCTGAATGGTTTTAACCCTCAAATAATTTAATAGTCTGTTAATGGTGATTATTATATGTTTTTCTTCTTTTTTCATTCAAGTGTTTGGATTTACCTTCCCTGTTTATTTTCAGTCAAAGCAGCTACCAAAGATGGACTGCGGTTGTTTCAAAATGTGCCTTAATGTGTTGGCATTTGCTTTCTACAATATGCCCTTCAAATCTGTAACGTAATAGCCATATTTGCATTTTATTTTCTAAAGGTTGAATGAGACCCACCTGACTCTACAACTGCATTCGTTATTTGCAATCAGAGATATATAGTATGTTGGGAGACTGAAAACCTTGAAGTGTTAAAAACTGTCTCGCCATGTACCTAGGGAAATTATCTCAGAATAAAAATGCTTCCTTGACAGTTAAATAAAAAGCTTATAATGTCTGACGTATCTGCGGGTCCAATTTCACAAAATCTGAAACTAAAATCTGGTTTAAGTGTTGAAACAACAAACACTGGTACCATAAATTTAGGAGAAATGCAACTAATTAGTGAAATTAAATATATATATATATATACTGACCTTTGGTTTCTGTTCCAGTGCAAACATGAAGGCAGATCATGCAGCCAAGAAGAAGTTGCAAGGACAAAGTTAAGAAAAAGCAAGAGGAGAAAGGGAGAGAAACGGAGACAGAGCAAACAAGAGAAAGAAGAAAAAGCTGGTTAGTTATGTTTGAAGTAAGCATTTTGTCAGACATCTTAATGTCAGCAAAGAGACAACACAAAGCATAGCACTAAATATAATGTGATGTTACAGTCCAGAAAAAGTATCATTGTTATGAACTTCACAATAACGGACTTTTCAGAAGTAGAAACAGAGCAGAGGTAAAGTTTCTCACAATCACAATGAATTGCAGAATCTCAATTTTTGAAAATAGTCAATGTTTTAGCAATAATGTGTGATTTGAGTCACCAATGACATTAACAGTTCATGATCACAGGTCAGAGCTGTGCTTCTCTCACTCAAATAGAACTTAATATTATACAGATGTGTATATTGCTGTCATTGCATGCATTACCATACTTACTTGCTTATGTAAAGATATTGTGTGTCACATTACATATACTTGTGTGAATGTGTTTTGACCCACATTCAGACTGCAGCAAAAACATTTCACCTGTGATGTGTAGAATAGGAATTTGAAAGCAATGAAGAATCTGAGACTGTACATTTTCTCAATGACTTTAAATTCTTTGGTGTGAATATTTTCTACAAAAATAAATTCCACTGCCCAAGTCCTCATGTGTTTTGCAACAATCTCCATAAAACAGAGCACAAGTCCTGTTTGTTATGAGTGAATTCATGAAAGTTAAGACATCACCATAAAAATGCAAATTTTTGCAGCCACTTTACTATTACTTCCCACACAGGGGTCAGCAGACAATTTGTTACAATGACTTACAATAGTGCTACAGTTTATGCCACTCTCGGCTCTTACTTTTTTGAAGTTCCTTTACGAAGCTCTGAGAAGAATTCCTCTACCCTTACGGACACTCATCCTCAGCATATGATCTTTGAGTAACTTCAAAGACTGCAATTAAAGCCTTCAGATCTCAAGAGAACATAGCATCATTAGCTATGCTTAATTTATAATCTGTGATTATTAATCACAATTAAATAACCCTTGGATCTAATGATTCATTTTAGTTAAGTCCTCAGTTAGGGGTGGGTGATATGACCCTAAAATAATATCACAATATTTTTGGGTAATTCTGCGATAACGATATTCCTGAGGATATGACAACATACTGACTGATATTTTATTATTAATTTCAAGAACATGCAATTTCAACAAAATAAGTGTTATAGCTTTATGTCAGCATAAATGTAACAGTTTGCCTTCAAATAGCAGTAAAAACTAATGAAAAATAAAAATGATCTCTCAGTTATTTATATATATATTCCGAGCTTGTACCATTGCCATGGTAATTGACGTCCACATCAGTACTGGATTGCTGCGTTCCAGCTCAATAGTCTATTTCATGATGGAAGCCGCAGATCGAGCTGGGCAGGAAGTCAGACACAGGAATGGCATAGAGCATCAGGTCCTTTTTCAAAATAAAACACCCTGTGCAGACTACCGACCATAAAAACAGACACAAAAATAAATAAACCATTGAATTACTTAGCCTTATTAGCCATGGTAGAATCATAAAAACCATGATGGCCAAATCAAGTGTATGAAGCATAGACTGTATAAAAGGAATGAAGCCATGTGGAGGACGTGACGTTCATACAGCCCTGCCCAGTGGAATTAATAATGGCCGCAAGTTTGAGGAAAGTATGATAACTTGTGCTGGCAATTTCCCTTTAGCCATGCTTGTCTTTGCTGTGCATTACGGTATGATGTCATCACGTCAACAAGCCAGGATATCGCCATTATGAGAATCTAAACTTTTTTAATGGTATTAAAAATGATACCAGTTTAATCCCAAACAATAAAATATGGCACACCCCTACCCTCAGTATTCATATTCAACCTGAAAGAATGACTTATCTCATATCGCAACTCTTTTACTCTATAATCAATTCTCAAACAACAAGGCACAACTTTAACACAGCTTTTTGCAGCAAAGGAAACAGATGTGTGAGCAGTGCATACTGTATGTTTGTGGAAGTTAGAGTTTACAGTGGGTTTGGGTGGACAGGGTCCATTTAGCATTGTAAATTTTAATTTATATTTACGTTTTTTTTTTTTTTTAAACACATCTACTTTGTAAACCTGTTGGTACCTGGAATTTAATAATCATTATTTGAAATGTTATATTAAAACTAATTAAGTAAAAAAAAAAAAGGAAAACTTCTAGCCCAATATTGGACCAACATGTGCGTTGTTTTAATGCAAGCTATCAACAGGTCAACCTGTTTGGAGTTTCCACATATCCATATATCCATATATCAATGGATATAACATTTTGGAAGAAAAACTATTCACTTACTATTGCTTTGCTCTAACCGACTGATAGCTGATAGCAAGATAAATTATTAGAAGAGAAAAAGTAATGGTCAACAAACTCATGAAAGTAAATGAGTGGGTTGCTGTTGTTACTGGTTACTGTCTAAACCTCTAAGCTACAGTGAGCCCCCAAGGACATATTGCTGTAAAAGTTTTATAAGATACATTTTTTCCCAAAATGTATTTTATAAACCTACAGTAGGTAATATTCTCTTCTTTATTTTGAAGGACATGTTATAATTCAGGACTGTTATAATTCAGGACTGAAAACTCAAACATAACGTGTGCAGCTTGTAGCCACAGGTTGTGACCATTAACTTGGTTCTGCTTTCTCTGCCAATAGAGGCTGATTATACAGTTCAGTTAAATAGTGGGAAGAAATAGGACTGCATGCCTGGTGTTACAATGGCATGGACTACTCAAAACCCCCACAAGAATAGCAGAGAGAAAGAAGAAAGATACTAGGGCTTCTTAAAAAACTGTTCATAACCAGCTTTGGGGCACAATCAGACATATTAAAGTCTACAACACCTGCCTTGATAAGTGGATTTAAATGCCTGAATGGTCCGAAGACCACTTTTCAAGGAGCAGTGGCAGCAGCATCAACAGTGCTACTAGTGGCTGTATTAAAACTACTTTCTTTCCCTTGAGAATTTAAAATGTTTCACTACCTCCTGAGAGAAAAAAAGGAATTCTTTAAACTGTTCTCCCCCAATTTGCTGAAATGGCTCACCTCAAAAGGTTAGCATGAGAAATGAGAAATGAGAAATCCCTCCACAATGCAGAGACTCAAACTCCACACCTCCTATCTCTCATGCTTTGATGGGAAGTTTTATTATTTTGTGAACCTAAGCGGAGACAGATACTACTCCACAGCTGCTTTATTTTACACAAAGCAAGCTGTCCACTTGCATGCATCAACTCTTGCAGAACAGCAGCTGTGTTGTAAGAGAGACCGGGAAGGAAAAGAAGCGAGTGATACAGCAGGGTTAGAGTTAGAGTTAGAGTTGGGTTAGAGTTCAGGAGCACTTAAAAGCAACTCCGCACTAGATCTTGTATTGAGGGAAAGCATCATTGCACTGACCCCTATAGGCTGAAAGGTATACGTCTGTTAAACTTTTGACTACATCAATGGCCACAGCTAGCTGTGACAGATGATTGCATTGTTTTACAACTCTGTGTGTGCTGTCTGAAGTGTGTGGTTACCACAAGCTGGCAATGAAAGCCAGATTAGTCTAGTCTATGTCTGATGCAAACTTAAGTGGGTTTATGTGTTTCTGCATGTAGGTGTTAATGAGCTTGCACACCCAGACAATCTGTTCGTACACAGGTCGGGTGTCATATAAATAGAAAATCAACAACATTTTCCTGCGGCAACGTACTTCCTATCTGGCCACCACCATTGATTTACTGTAGCAGGTCACAATTGGACTTGATATATAGTCTCTTTCAGCGTTTCTCCTTGCAGCAATTATACTAAACAGTTAAGTTTCTGTGTGTGTGTGATTGTGTACACGAATATTGGTGCTTGACATTTATGTACATGGCAGCGTTTTTTGCTGATGAGGTATGTGACATCTTGTCAACTTTATTTATTTTTTTAACAAGTCAAAACCACTGTGTGGAAGCTTTAATTTTGGTCCATTTACCCCTTCAAAGTCCAACAAATAGTCCTGTCTACTAGATACTGCATAATGATGTATTGTATACTGTATATTTCAAAGTGTACTATATTGCCTAATCAACTACAATTCTGTTTGCTGCCATCAGTCATAGCGCGGTAGCCTGTCCGGTCTCGAAGATGTAATGGCAGTTTACTGAATTGTTGTTTAAATTGGAAATTGAGATTAAATTCAGTTCACTTTTGTTACCTGTTGTAAAGGTAATTTCGAAAAACCCAGCTGTTGCAGAAGTCCATAAAATGACTAATGACTAAAATATGAGGTGCATATAAATATCTTTTTATTGTAACTTGGACGAAAATAATTTGAATTTTAATAGTTAAAAAAAAAACAAGACACCAATCGTGCAGGCATCTGTTGTAATATTCCTCGCACTATTCAGGCTTAAATTACTATTTTGCTAAGCATATTCACAGGGAATAGTTGTGTCTGAAACACTGAAGTTTTTATTTTTTGTCTCCATGTTTGAAAACCAACAGCACATGACATTTCATCCATTTGTCTGCAATCTGCTCAAGTGATAGAAAGAGGACCATGGCAAATGCACACAGTAATTGAAGGCATAGAGCATTCAACATAGGTGACATTCACTAGACTAATTAGGCTGTGGCCTTGAATGGATGTACTGGTGTTTAATACTCATCTATCAGGTAGAGGTGTGAGCAGCTAACCACATCACTAATGCGTCCAAACACAACGTACAGTCACTAGAATAATTTGAGGTGTATTCAAGTTCAGAGGTAATCATATTTGCTCATAGAAGAGCAAAGATGCAAAGCTGCAAAGATAAATGAGTGATCAATGTACGACTTCTAAAGGATTGTTCTTGTTAGAGTAAATAGCTTTTATACAGAACATTTAGTTGACCATAGCTGCTAGAGCTATAGCTAACAGAAATCATTCCACAGTTCCGTAGCCTGATAAAAAATTACAAAGACTCATTAACTCTTACAGAAAGTGCAGAATAATTAGCACTGCTAAAGAGGTAGGTAGAACAAAAAAATCATCTAATGGAAGTTGAAAGAGGCCTTTTAATGAAACTCCTAGGTATGTGTCAAGATGACTATTATATTGTGAGGACTTTACTGGAACACATTTGCTATAAAGCCAAAAAGAGAGGTTGATTAAATGGTCTCTCACAATGGATTACTACCTCCCTCTCTTTCTTGTAAGTATAAGGTATCAAGAACAATATTACCACAAAGAACTGTCAGAATAAGTTTTTGTGGGACTGTAATTTTATGTGAGAGTTGCTGATGGACTTGAAAAGCAATTTACAGACAAAATCAATGATCTGTGCTGCTCTTTGCAGGCCGAATAATTAGGGGTTATTTTGGCAGTCAGTGAAAGGAAATAATCTCGCCAATGGGTTGTTATAACCTGAAAGACTTGAGAAGAACAGTATGAGTTAATAAGTAAAGAACAACCTTGGAAAATAGTTTGCTAAAGAAAAGATAGCCTGTATGGAAGTAATGTGAGACAGTGTGACTGTGAAAAGGCAAACAAAGAAAATGAGCAGAAAGCAATCTTCATATGCTCACATAATAAATCAACATCAACCATCAAACACAGAATTAATAAAGCCCATTCTACAATGGGTTGCTTCTTTTTAACCCCTCTAACATCTAAAATGGGCTGTCACTTCTCCAGTGCTTAATGCCTCAGTGCGATTGCTTTATTAGACTAAAGACATAACCCCACAAACATTACAGAATGACCTCCTCTCGCTGTTTTGTCCCCAATTGAAAGGTTCCATTAATTTTGATTGTTTAGGACAGGACATTTACAGGACATTTGTATCAAAGGTTTACAGCTAATGAGCAGAGACTTGGAAGAAGAGCACAGAAATCAACTCAAACTATTCTGTATGGTCTTGTTTAATTCCATTCGCTCTGACCTGCTCACTCAAAAGTAAAAACACCAATTAATTGCAATTTGCTCACTGAGGACATGTGTTAAAGTGGCACTGACCCCCTGCCAAAAACCACATCCCACTTTGCATAGATAAACAAAGGAGGCCTAAAGGATATTACCACTGTGAATATAATGTCTAGTTAGTCAAATAAAAATGTGTTTCACTCCTCCAAATGCAGTAATATGAACTCTGGTTGAATGTGTAATTCCTGCTCCTCTTAACACTTTCAACAATAATAATGGTAAAAAAAACAATCACTCTATTTTTATTTACACTTGATTAAGTTAAGGTCTGCCAAAAACAAAACAGCAAATGTCTCAAAACAAACAGTTCCAAGTCCCGATCCAAACTCAGCAGTTCGTGTACAGGATGTCAGGGATCCGCTTGGATAACAACAGCAAGAGGCACAAACATCACAAAAGAATAAGGACGTTTCAAGGGATATAAATGAATATTTAATAAGAAAAACTGACTGAATACTGTTTTATACTGTGTCCTTTTCAATGTTTAATGCCGATCCAGATGCTGCTGCTCTTAAGTGAGATGAAACATGATGCTACATGGCTGTGTTAATAAGAAGACAAGCCCACATGCACATATGCATACACGTACACTCACTGACACACAGCAGCAGTACCAACTGGGTCCGACTGCTCAACCCATCAGTCATGCTGCTCCTACAACCTCCACTGGGACGGGAGGAAACAGGGAGGAACACAACTAAGAGAATGGACTCAAACTATGACAAAGGTTTGATTTAGTCAAATGTTTAATGCCTTTCTCACCAAGTCTAAAATGCACTACCCTTGACCTGTAACAAAGTAGGCGGCCGACGTAGTGCAGTGTTTTTGAGTGCCTCATATGCTTTCATATGATAAGAAGTGTGTTTCATGATTACTGTAAAATAAAATGCTGTGCATGAATGTGTGCAGGCTTTGGGTCATTACCCTAACAAAACATTGTCTGCTGATGGACATCCTTCCTTTGCCCTCTACAGAAAACACCTGCTTGACTGTCTATCTACCTGTTTGCCATTTAGATCTGCCTCTATTATTCAACACCTTGACGCTAGGGAACAAGGGTGCACTCTGTGTGTGTGTGTGTGTGTGTGTTGGGGTGGGGTGGGGTGGGGTGGGAGGTATGTGTGCCTCGAGAGGAGCAGCATAGAGTTGTGACAGGTAGATAACACCTGGATGAATAATTCAAAGTGGCGTAAGCTAGCTGAGTCAGTGACAAGACAAGAAAGAAAACACAAGACATGTGAATAAATCATCAGAGAAGGGACTAATAGACCGAGCGCAGGAGAGGACAAGACTGATAACATCTCTTGCTGCCTCCTGCTCTAGCTTTAATCATTCTAACAACCCTGTACATGAATATTCCAGATCTTGCCAGCCATACTAATGTGTGACGATGTAACTGTGTGGTATCTTATCACGCAGCATTACCACCAGGAATAGTCAGAATAGCCCACCAAAATCCAAAACTGCATGACAACCTTGGGGATTCTGATTCAGCAAGGACAGCTGACTGCTAACTGATATATTAGAGACCGTATTAACACCAAAAAGGGGGAAAGGCATTAGATGTGCGACACTACACTTGTAGTCTATTCAGATAGAGTTGGGTATTATTTCAATATTAATGTTTCTCATTTCTTTATATAAATATATTATGACAAAAAAATATAGAAATAAATAGATTATGTTCATTATTGTTATGATAAATAGATTGATCATGAGATGTACCTTTAAACACATAGCTATAAATATTAGTAAAAATAGAGATAGTGCAGTGATAATCCATATTATTATTTTGGTCCATATCACCCACCAGTACATTAAAATAAAACATCAGGGATGGTACTGGCCAAGGAAACTTTGAAATAAATGAGGCATTGAAAAGAAATCAGCTTCCCATTTCATTTAGCGTTTAGAAGCATCCACCTAGGCTTGAAACAGCAGAGGAAATTGGACTAAATTGAACTCTAACAAATAAGAGATGACTTCTGTCGAGAGCTCACTATCCATTCCATGAAAGTGATAAAAAGTAGTTTGCTTGATAAGACGAGCCTAGAAGGTTTGTACAAGCAGTCACACACTTGCCTGTTTTCTGTCATATAATTCCTCCTCAATGAAGACACATAGCCATTCACTCACAGGCACAGATGCATGAAGGAACACATGCACAACACAAAAACAGAAACACATTCATTTTCTTCCATGTTTTACCATTCAAGCTCCACAGAGAAACTCTGTAATTTTCGCCACACTGAAAATTTAAGCCAATGTTCCACAGTCATGAGCCAGAAAGCTGGGACAGGGAGACGGAAGAGAAGGTGAAGTGGAGAGCAAAAGAGTAGTTGCTGAATAGAAACATACTGTAAAGAATAATGTATGTGGGAATAGTTGTTTAGAAATGCCTTGAAAGAAGGACTATGTAAAAGTAAAGCTCATTTAAACAACAAAGATAAACATTAATAAGCTAAAACATCTGCCTATTAATGACAAGGCAGATAGACATCAAATAAATAAGTATATGAAAAATGTAGTGGGAGTCTGACCTGTTCTTTGTGAACAAAAAGTGAGAGCAACTCTGCTGAGTAATTCTGGTTTCGCGTATTGGTCCTCATCAGCCTGCACCCAGAAACAGCTCTCTGACATTTCCTGGGGACGAATCTGAAAACACACATCTGCAGTTCAGCACATTAAGTTAACACATGGTTCTGTATTTTACAGTGGCTACAGAGGGAAATGTCAATATAAAGAAAATACATCAATCTCATTAGATTGTATTCACATGTTAACCCAACAAAAGATTCTAAATGAAATTGCCGCACAATAGTCCTGTCAATTCCCAAAGTAAATACTGTATGTTTCAACTGTTAACCTGCCAGTTAAAGTGAACATTTGGAAACATATTCCTGGCAATCTGTTTCACACTACCTACGTTCAACAAACTGTGTAGGAGCTGGCACTCTGCATACCAAGGCACCAAGTCTAGTGCTTTTTTGGCAATTTCTGCCAGTTACCATGTTCCAGATGAACAGTAGAACAATAGAATCCAATGAAATCTTTATATTTATATTTCTATGTATAAAGTCACTATTGCGTTTGTCGGGTAGACACACACACAGACACACATACACAGCTACACTGCACATCACCTTGGGAGAAAATAAGATAGCTTTGAAACCCTTAATGTCAAACCTAGAATTGATTTGTAAACACAAAGGCCTAAATATGAGGTTGTATTAATAAAGTCACAGACTTGATGTCCAAAGGCCTTAACACTACAACCACTGGCCAACTAATCTGTAACTATGGCAACAAATAGCCCACAGTCACACGTGACAAGGACCACAAACTAAAGATATATTCGATCAAAATGGCAAACGAATTGAGAGCGGTGAGACAAAATGTAGAACAAAACTTAGAAGAGGAAGGCAGACGATATTGATAATAATATATTATATGCACATTTTTGGATTCTAATATCACACTGAAGGTTGTCAGTGCCAGCACCAAGCTTAGATAGGGCAAGTGGAGCTAAGAAACCCACATATCGTTTTAAGGACTTTGTGGACCAGAGTCAGGCTGAAATGCTTGGGAATATTGGACTTAAGGTCCCACTGGAGTCAGGGGAAACAAGACACTAATGTGATGCCCATGTGGCCCTGTATCTGCCAGATGTGTAAGCTGACAACTGCATGCTAACATAGTAGTTAAAAGCCAGTGACAAGTAAAGTTTCTCAAAGCTTAGCTGCTGCTAGATTGTTTGACGGGGGTTTCCTGTCTGTCAAAACTGGTTTCATCACTGAGCTCTAATCATTAAAATGTAGTCACTACTCTCTAAAACTGGCTGAGCCCTTCAGCAATAGTTGGACGTTTGAAATCTTATTACTGAAGAAGTTTCAGAACAGCTTTGTCCCAAACAAAACCATATGTGGAGGTCTCATACAGCTGTGCCATAAGTCCTAGTAAAAGGTTAATTTGAAATTTCCAGCATATGGTTTAGTTTGCTGAACACCTGTACCGATGTACATCTGAGATTAAATTATTAATCAAACCACAAACTAATATCACTTGTAGTGTGAACTACTATTGCTCTGCAGAGAACATCTGTAGAGGCTAAGGCTGCTCTGACAATAGCACCTGATCATCTGTTATTTTCAATTACAGTATTACTGAATTGGCAAAGAGGTAGAAAGTTGTTGTTTAATTCTTAGAAAAACATCTGTACTGTTCAGATGCTGCCAATGAACATCAGGAACAAGGAGCAGAGAAAAGGGACACTATAAATACCTGTCCTCAATTTTCAGTTTCTTGTCCCAAACTTTTTGTTAACCATATTCCAGCACAGTGGGAAAACATCTCAAATATCTCTCCGTACTTTAGATCACACAATCCTACATTTTTAAAACTTTTATGCTACATTTATGTTTACTTTGTCAA